>OV743429.1:52456229-53706229 GCA_928269145.1 Agriphila tristella
GTCGGTCACCGACCCGGCGCGCGGGAAGCGAGCGATACGTCCTACCGTTGGGATGACCCGGCGCGAACTAACTCGTCGATCTTCGCGCGCGTGATTATATAGGTAATCTTTAAAAATTGGTATTAAATAACCAGCCTCGTAAATTTATCAAATAAAAATTGTATATTACTTTTTAACCCTTTATTGATACATAAAACGTAGTTTCAAATAATAAATTCGACCTTTTCTCATAGAAAAGCTGTATTTAAAAACGTATAATGAGCCGTTTTTATTTTAAATGTATAATTATTAAAACACACAATTTCTACAATTTTCTTCTGAGGTGCACTAACAGACCATATAAGCTGTCCAATGAAAATATATAAAAAAAGTTATTCACATATTATAATGATAACTTTGTATCTCAAAGAGAGCTCTGACCATCACTTTTGGAATTCGGCTTTCAGGAAATTATTTATTAACAAAAATATACAAATAAACACTGTAATTTTCCTCTGCAGTACACTTCTATAAGACTTTATCTATACATAATCGTAAATTTCTTTATTTGATAAGCTTGCAATAAGTGCAAAGTAGCTGGTCAAAACCACTAAAAGATCGAAGTTTCGTCGTAAATCGACTGTTCGCTCTTAATTAGACAAGCAATAAAACTTGTAGAAGTTGCTTTCCGCAAGCTGTTATCTCAGTCTGTTACGTGTGGCAAGCTAAATTCTCAAAGTCTTTCAGCTTGCAGGACTTGCTCGCTCAAAAATGTGCACGGAAAACTTGCTAGTCTAATCCTCGCTTAAAACGTTTTTTATAAAAACAGTCAAAAGTCTGTAATCGATGTATTTTCAATGCAACTGATGATTTTTTTCATTCGGTTCGAATGATCTTCTCCTTTTATGCCTGTAGCACACCTCCTCCCGCGGATCACCACAGTAGGTTCGGCCATGAGTTCGACAAGCGGAACAAATACGAACAGCCTGTTCTAATGCATAGATTTTCACGCGCGATTCCACCCAATCGGCTCCGACCGTTGAGTTGAACCACGCGAAAGCAATGACGCGGAACCGCATGTGATCCTCATATAAATCGTCGTCTATAGAGGATAATTCATAGCGGAACTATGGCGGCACTACCGCGGTGCTGCAAGTACGGTTTCGCGGCGCGGCGGTGCGCTACAGTATTTATAGAACTTTGATTATTTTGGTGAATAAACCTATGCAACTATGTATAAAATGTTGTAACTATGAACATGTTGTAACTTTGAACAAATTGATACGCGTGTTGATAACATTCGTATTTATTTATTTATTTTTATTTATTTATTTATTCAAAGGAAGTTCAACAGCATAATTGACAGATTGCTTAAAAATAATAGCGACAGGAAGCCAATTACAGAACTCCACATATAGCAAACAGAGTGGTTTTGTTAAAGCTAAAGCGACAATTCGCACTGCACTCAATTTTTGTAAATTATATAATATTATTATTATAATACTATTATTTATTATAATAATTATATTTTACAAATTGTGTTAAAAAGTTAAGTAGTTAATTATTACAGAACATTATTTATCTCATTAACCTACATTACTTATGATAATAGCGTTTATACAATTTAGATAGAGAACAGAAACTAGCAATCAAAAAACTGATTGGCTAATGTTTTCCTCGCCAAAACCGAACTGGTGTTAAACAAGTCGAAATTGTAACTTTTGCACAGTTTGTTAAAAGAGTCACTAGCTCGCCACATAAATTCGTTGTTAGTTGTTAGTACTTGCTGAAGGTAGATGCAAAAGTGGGTTACTCCTCAGTGGTTTCGCTGGGCACCTTAGAGATAGAAGTGCAAGCAACTCTGGACAGTCTATGGAGTTCGATGCTATCCGTAACAAAAATATCAAGTCACCGATATCACGCCGGAGATCTAGTGGAAGAAGGTGATGCTTTCTACACAAGTAATGATAGTTGTTAGAATGATATTGGTCATTAGTTTTGTAGCATAAAAACCGTATGAACTTTTTTTGAACGGATTCAATTCTGTTAATATAAATATCATATCTCTTATTCTCGTATTTACAACTTGTTTTTGTCAAATATTTCAAAAATAATTGACTTAATTTTTATTTCCAGCCACATTTGCTCCAAACGTACGTGAGTGAGGCTCTATCGTCGATCCACAAATGCGTGCTGGTAGCCGGGCGGCGGGAGTGCGCGCTGTTGGCAGAGGGGAGCGAGCCCGCGAACATCGCGCAGCGGCACCTGCAGCAAATACTGCTGGCGTACGTCGCTGCGCTGCGCCAGCTGGCGCTACAGCACGGCGCCGATCAGGTGCGGTCATAATCATCGATCCACAAATGCGTGCTGGTAGCCGGGCGGCGGGAGTGCGCGCTGTTGGCTGACAAGGCCCCTGACAAGGTGGACCCAGTGCCGGATTAACACTACTTGGTGCCCTAAGCACTCCACGCCTTTGGGCCCCCTATATGATTCTGGATTACCATCTACGAGGGAGGATGCCTGTCTAGGATAATGCAAAAAAAAATCCAGATTTTTTTGAGAAATGCTAGTCTTTATAGGTAGTTAAAAAAAACGGCCGCGCAGCACGATTTGTCAGTTTCATCGACTAACCTGGTAGGTAATTATAACTGTCTTGCCCAATGACTCTTGTCTTGCCTGTCTATAGTAAATAAAAAAAAAACCGGCCAAGTGCGAGTCGGACTCGCGCACGAAGGGTTCCGTACCAAAAAACGGCAAAAAATCACGTTTGTTGTATAGGAACCCCCCTTAAATATTTATTTTATTCTGTTCTTAGTATTTGTTGTTATAGCGGCAACAGAAATACATCATCTGTGAAAATTTCAACTGTCTAGCTATCACGATTCATGAGATCAGCCTGGTGACAGACAGACAGACAGGCAGACAGACAGACGGACAGCGAAGTCTGAGTAATTGGGTCCCGTTTTTACCCCTTTGGTACGGAACCCTAAAAACGGCCGCGCAGCGCGATTTTTAGTCAGTTTCATCCACTATTCTTATACTTTTGGCTTGGCTGTTGTCTATAAGAAAATATTTTTTGTCAGTTTCATCCACAAATTTTGTAGTAAGTCGTTTTATATGACCACACAAATGAATTTGAAGTAAAACTTTTTTTATTTAAAAAAAATCTTTTTTCGTTTTTTTATCGGTACTGATTATGGTGCCCCCCAGACGTGATGCCCTAAGCAATTGCTTAATTTGTTTAAGGGTTAATCCAGCACTGGGTGGACCGAGGATCTAGCAAAGGTCGCGGGAAGCCGCTGGATGCTGGTAAAAAATGTAGAAATTCTCGGGGGAGCCCAGTGGGTGTCGTGCGGCTGATATGATAAAAGATTAGACAACATTTTACATCCTCTTTAGGGACTTTCTTTCTTAGTTTTTTTTTATTTTCCCAGGATTTTAACAACACCAGCTTATCAGTAGCGTTGGATCAGCGGCTGGACGAGAGCCAGGAGTTGGTTGGCGATGGGCGAAGTTGGCAGCAGCGGCTGCTGGTGGCGGGCGCCAACGCGCAGTACACGCGGCGCGCCATACTGCCCGCCGTCGCCGCCGCCTGCGCCCAGTATGTACACACTACCTACACGAGCCGGCAGTAGTTACAGCAGCGGCTGCTGGTGGCGGGCGCCAACGCGCAGTACACGCGGCGCGCCATACTGCCCGCCGTCGCCGCCGCCTGCGCCCAGTATGTACACACTACCTACACGAGCCGGCAGTAGTTACAGCAGCGGCTGCTGGTGGCGGGCGCCAACGCGCAGTACACGCGGCGCGCCATACTGCCCGCCGTCGCCGCCGCCTGCGCCCAGTATGTACACACTACCTACACGAGCCGGCAGTAGTTACAGCAGCGGCTGCTGGTGGCGGGCGCCAACGCGCAGTACACGCGGCGCGCCATACTGCCCGCCGTCGCCGCCGCCTGCGCCCAGTATGTACACACTACCTACACGAGCCGGCAGTAGTTACAGCAGCGGCTGCTGGTGGCGGGCGCCAACGCGCAGTACACGCGGCGCGCCATACTGCCCGCCGTCGCCGCCGCCTGCGCCCAGTATGTACACACTACCTACACGAGCCGGCAGTAGTTACAGCAGCGGCTGCTGGTGGCGGGCGCCAACGCGCAGTACACGCGGCGCGCCATACTGCCCGCCGTCGCCGCCGCCTGCGCCCAGTATGTACACACTACCTACACGAGCCGGCAGTAGTTACAGCAGCGGCTGCTGGTGGCGGGCGCCAACGCGCAGTACACGCGGCGCGCCATACTGCCCGCCGTCGCCGCCGCCTGCGCCCAGTATGTACACACTACCTACACGAGCCGGCAGTAGTTACAGCAGCGGCTGCTGGTGGCGGGCGCCAACGCGCAGTACACGCGGCGCGCCATACTGCCCGCCGTCGCCGCCGCCTGCGCCCAGTATGTACACACTACCTACACGAGCCGGCAGTAGTTGGCAGCAGCGGCTGCTGGTGGCGGGCGCCAACGCGCAGTACACGCGGCGCGCCATACTGCCCGCCGTCGCCGCCGCCTGCGCCCAGTATGTACACACTACCTACACGAGCCGGCAGTAGTTACAGCAGCGGCTGCTGGTGGCGGGCGCCAACGCGCAGTACACGCGGCGCGCCATACTGCCCGCCGTCGCCGCCGCCTGCGCCCAGTATGTACACACTACCTACACGAGCCGGCAGTAGTTACAGCAGCGGCTGCTGGTGGCGGGCGCCAACGCGCAGTACACGCGGCGCGCCATACTGCCCGCCGTCGCCGCCGCCTGCGCCCAGTATGTACACACTACCTACACGAGCCGGCAGTAGTTACAGCAGCGGCTGCTGGTGGCGGGCGCCAACGCGCAGTACACGCGGCGCGCCATACTGCCCGCCGTCGCCGCCGCCTGCGCCCAGTATGTACACACTACCTACACGAGCCGGCAGTAGTTACAGCAGCGGCTGCTGGTGGCGGGCGCCAACGCGCAGTACACGCGGCGCGCCATACTGCCCGCCGTCGCCGCCGCCTGCGCCCAGTATGTACACACTACCTACACGAGCCGGCAGTAGTTACAGCAGCGGCTGCTGGTGGCGGGCGCCAACGCGCAGTACACGCGGCGCGCCATACTGCCCGCCGTCGCCGCCGCCTGCGCCCAGTATGTACACACTACCTACACGAGCCGGCAGTAGTTACAGCAGCGGCTGCTGGTGGCGGGCGCCAACGCGCAGTACACGCGGCGCGCCATACTGCCCGCCGTCGCCGCCGCCTGCGCCCAGTATGTACACACTACCTACACGAGCCGGCAGTAGTTACAGCAGCGGCTGCTGGTGGCGGGCGCCAACGCGCAGTACACGCGGCGCGCCATACTGCCCGCCGTCGCCGCCGCCTGCGCCCAGTATGTACACACTACCTACACGAGCCGGCAGTAGTTACAGCAGCGGCTGCTGGTGGCGGGCGCCAACGCGCAGTACACGCGGCGCGCCATACTGCCCGCCGTCGCCGCCGCCTGCGCCCAGTATGTACACACTACCTACACGAGCCGGCAGTAGTTACAGCAGCGGCTGCTGGTGGCGGGCGCCAACGCGCAGTACACGCGGCGCGCCATACTGCCCGCCGTCGCCGCCGCCTGCGCCCAGTATGTACACACTACCTACACGAGCCGGCAGTAGTTACAGCAGCGGCTGCTGGTGGCGGGCGCCAACGCGCAGTACACGCGGCGCGCCATACTGCCCGCCGTCGCCGCCGCCTGCGCCCAGTATGTACACACTACCTACACGAGCCGGCAGTAGTTACAGCAGCGGCTGCTGGTGGCGGGCGCCAACGCGCAGTACACGCGGCGCGCCATACTGCCCGCCGTCGCCGCCGCCTGCGCCCAGTATGTACACACTACCTACACGAGCCGGCAGTAGTTACAGCAGCGGCTGCTGGTGGCGGGCGCCAACGCGCAGTACACGCGGCGCGCCATACTGCCCGCCGTCGCCGCCGCCTGCGCCCAGTATGTACACACTACCTACACGAGCCGGCAGTAGTTACAGCAGCGGCTGCTGGTGGCGGGCGCCAACGCGCAGTACACGCGGCGCGCCATACTGCCCGCCGTCGCCGCCGCCTGCGCCCAGTATGTACACACTACCTACACGAGCCGGCAGTAGTTACAGCAGCGGCTGCTGGTGGCGGGCGCCAACGCGCAGTACACGCGGCGCGCCATACTGCCCGCCGTCGCCGCCGCCTGCGCCCAGTATGTACACACTACCTGCACCGGCTTATTATTTCTATTAATTAGATAAAAAGCAAATATTAATACTAGATTTAGTAAAGTTTTACACATTGTGCTTTACGCAAAATTGCATTTCTTCGTTATTCGTTATGATCGCACCGCTACATCACCTTTCTTGAAAGACTTTCATTCATATGCCAGTGACGCTTCAGTCTCCCACCATGATGAGCGTATGCTGCTGGCTGCTCCACGGGCGGTATGGCTTCGTGTGCAGAACTGTCACGCCGGTGTAAAACCCAGTTATCAGTCTGGCCGTGAGCTGCCGTGTCGTTCGCTAGTCACCGAGTCGTTGCCACAGGACCAAGTCGCATTTTCTGCTAATCTTGATGGCTTCTCCAATCACGATCTTAAGAGGGTTGGTAACCTTGACGATGCTCCAGAAGGTTTCTACTGTCCAGTGTCGGTGGTTACAAATTTCTTCACCATATATTCAGCGAAAAGGGAAGTACTTCCGCCGAGCTAGGTGTTTGTGAGTCAGGTCTCCATTTTTGTCTCGATGTTAACTTGATGTAGTGCGATGTCACGTCTGCGTATGTTTACATATTATTCTTATTGCTGATCCTGCATTTCTTTGTCATTCGTTGATTGCTTATGTAGCGGTATGATCGCACCGCTACAGCCCCTTTGTAGTGGCGGTTCATAACTCAAGCAATTTCAGTTAGGTACTCAAACAATATGGATTATGTATTACTAGCTTCTGCCCGCGACTTCCTCGAGAAAATCCTTAGGGAACCAGGATAAAATAGTAATCTATGTTTTAATTTCATCTAAATCAGATCAGCTGTTTTTACGTGATCAGGCAAATCCCCACCAAGGCACTCCCCTCTCCCATTCACTCCACCCTCCCCCCTCTCTTTCACTCTCCCACTCACCGCGTCACTTCACTTCAGCAAACATATTGACCTGTCAATTTACTCCACAGATACGGCTTCCCGAAACCGACGCAAGCTTTACAAGCCACCAAAGAGTCCCTCACCAGTTTGGAGTCGACCATCGCGGAGACGTACCTGGAGCACAAGGGCGACCCACTGGTGGGCACCATCGAGCCCAGCATGTACATGGGCCGGCACAGGATGGACGCGGACGCGCCGGTGGATGACGCCAGGCCGTACGTGTACGAGATCATCAATAATTTGATAGCGGTTCATGCGGAGGTGAGTTCAATATACCTCTATTCTATAGTAAAGATTCTATAGTAATAAGCGATTGAAGTGTAGCTGTCGAGCGATTTCGATTTTGATTATCTAGGAGAAAAAATTGACAAAAGGATATTTTTAAGTGGGTGACTAAATAAATAAAGGCGACTGTTAGTGGGATACTTAAATACTAAACCGGG
Source organism: Agriphila tristella (assembly GCA_928269145.1). Lineage (NCBI taxonomy): Eukaryota > Metazoa > Arthropoda > Insecta > Lepidoptera > Crambidae > Agriphila > Agriphila tristella. The sequence goes on from OV743429.1 coordinate 52,463,826, forward strand.
CAGCGGTTTATTTTGTTGGCAATAAAATAACTAAACGGGCGACTAACTGTGGATTACAAAAAATACGTAAAACGAGCAACTACATACATACAGTTGTGGCCATATAATTAAGAACGATTTCATTACGACCTGTGATTTCTCGATCGTGTTTCTTCTCAGAAGTAATTTAATGTATTATGAAATACGTACATGGATAAAGCAAACTTTATTAGGAGTACAAATATAAATTACACTTGAGTTTATTTACTAATGTATGTTTATTTCAAATCTAACGAATACGCATACAAATTAAGCTGGACAAATAATTAAGAACGCTCAATAAAATATTGATCAGATGAAACTTATAAGTAGTCAATGAAGTTACACAAAGTAAAAGAAATTACGTTAAACAAGACAATTATAGTAGACTAGCTTCCGCCCGCGACTTCGTCCGCGTAGACATTCGAGAAAATCCTAAGGGAACCTTTAACCAGGATACGAAGTATTCTATGTTCTAACGTCCTGCCTCGCTAGGCAGTACGCTTGGTGTGGACGTACCTCGCTTGCGAGGCAGGGCGTTTGCCAATAGGAAATTACACCATTTTTTGAAAACTGCTTTAAATTAATCCCGAGGTCGTAATAAACCAGCAGAATTTTAATTTTTATTTTATAAAACCATTTAATGCCCTAAAACACAATTTTAATTTTTGATTTTGAATTTTCGCGCGAAAACACTAGCCACCATTTTGTTTAGGGTCGTGACGTCACTCCGTTAGAAAACAATACGAATGCGAAAGAAGAGTTTTGAAAATATTGAGTTTTATCCGTTTTATAACTGAATACAGTAATAAAAGTGTAAAAACGCCACAAAATTGTGGATTCAAGTGCCAAGTGATCAAAATCAAAATGAGAAACAAAGGTTAAAAGTTTTAACGATTTTGTTTTAACAGTTTTAACAGTTTTAACTTAAAACTGGCAAGAGATACAAAATCGTTGCCCTCAAAAATTAGGCTAAGAATGTAGGTAGGTATTTCTGTGAAGACCACTTTGATGTAAGTAGGTATGCGCTAGAAACAAGGACTTCTATGTTGTATAGCTAGAAATGGTAAATTAACTATAGAATAAACAAAACAAAACTTCATACCTATGTTAGTATTACAAAACAAACGTCGTATTTTGTTATGTATTTATAGGTTATGTTATGCTAAGTAGTGTGATTTGAAAATTTCTTAAACACATTTTATATTCTATGTTTTAGCTAAAATGATATGGATTATACACCGTATAAGATTATTTTTTTCACGAGTTGTACTCTACTTTTTGTCATTGACTGCGAGTAAACATAATAGCAGTACTTACTACTACTTACACCTATAGTACCTATTTATAGTTATCAAATTTTATTATTTATATAGGTAATCGTTAATTTAACCGTTAGAAAATAGTGAAACTATAAGTTTTCCGATGACATAAAACAATGACAACAAACAACAATAATGCTATGAGGGAAATTACATGTTCAGATCAGTCTGGCATTAGTCCATTTCATCAGTTTGTATAGACTTTGATTTTACAGACTGAAGATCGTACCAGACTGATGGAATGGACTGATGCAAGACTGAACATCTAGTCTCCCTCTAATATAAAGAAAAGAACCCAAAGAAAAGACACTAAAAAGAACCTAATTAATTTGGCGAGTTTTTGTTAATTTTTTTACCATCGCCACTCGAAAAAGTGCGTTTAATTCAACGAAAAGAGTGAATAAAAAGCGATTTTATTCACCGAGTGAATAAAAATAATTTGAATTTAGAACAAGCGCGCATCATGAATTAAAAAAACGTGCTGAAAGTACGTACTGGCTGCTATGGAGATATTCCATAGAGCCACAATAAAATTAAACGAAAAAAAAACCCGCCATATTTAATTAGGTTCTTTTTAGTGTCTTATCTATGGGTTCTTTTCTATCTATTAGAGGGAAATTAAATGTTCAGTCTTGCATTTTTGCTCAGTCCCTTCCATCAGTCTGGTACGATATTCAGTCTGCAAAAATTCAAAGTCTATACAGACTGATAAAATGGATTGATGCCAGACTGATCATGTAGGTAATCTCTGTCTTAGCGAGGTTGTTTTATGTCATTGGAAAACTTCTAATTTCACTATTTTCTATGTTTAAATATTAGCGATTACCTAAATAATAAAATGTGATAACTATAAATAGGCGCTCGACGGCACAGTGGTTTAGCGCCTGGCTCAGCAATCGCGGAAGTAAAGCAACTTTCGCAGGGGTCGGTCATGGGATGGGTGACCAAAAATGTATTATCACGAGCTCCTCCGTGCTTCGGAAGGCAAGTTATGCCGCGTGGTGGGTTATGGCCCATCCTCCCACCCATAAGGAAGGCCTGTGCCCCAGCAGTGGGGACATTAAAAATGGCTGACGGTCAACTATAAATACTATAAGTACTGCTAGGTATTTGTTTTCTCGCAGTCGATGATAAAAAGTAGAGTACACTACTCGTGAAAAAAAAATTTCATCTCTGTCCTTTGTATCCTTCGCTGCTCTCGGGATCCAACTTAGTCCCTCGAACTAAATTCCCTTTTTATTCACTTGTTGTATGATCTACTATTTTAATTGTATAACTTTGGCTTTATCTATGGAATAGCTCCATACTTTCAGCACGTTTTATTTTTTTTTGTACATAATTCATACGATGCGCGCTTGTTCCATATTCAAAATATTTTTATTCACTCTTATCGTTGACTTAAACGCACTTTTTCGAGTGGCAATGGTAAAATAGTAGATTATGCAACAAGTGAATAAAAAGGGAATTTAGTTCGAGGGACTAAGTTGGATCCCGAGAGTAGCGAAGGATTCAAAAGTAGAATCCTGAGCGAAGCGAGGGATACAAAGGACCGAGATGAAATTTTTTATTCACGAGTTGTGTACTCTACTTTTTATCATTAACTGCGAGAAAACAAATAGGTATGTACCTCTGACAGGTACTTTATACTTAGTATTTATAGTTGACCATCAGCCATTTTTAATGTCCCCACACTGCTGGGGCACAGGCCTTCCTTATGGGTGGGAAGATGGGCCATAACCCACCACGCGGGACCAATGTGGATTGATGGGTGTTAACGACTGCAAATGCAGCCGGGACCAACGGCTTAATGTGCCTTCCGAGGCACGGAGGCTTAAAGCATTTAAAACGGAAGAGTTCGAGATAATACATTTTGGTCACTCATCCCATGACCGACCCATGCGACCCATGCTTGAAATTAGAAGTTTTCCAATGACATAAAACAACCACGCCAAGAGAGAGATTACATGATCAGTCTGGCATCAGTCCATTTCATCAGTCTGCATAGACTTTGAATTTTTGCAGGCTGAATATCGTACCAGACTGATGGAATGGACTGATGCAAGACTGAACATTTAATTTCCCTCTTGTTGATGCGTTTAAATACATTGTAATGCTGTCTCATAAAGTAGTGTGCAATAAACCCCGATAACGTAAAGACGTGTATCAATTCGCTCCTTACCCATACAAACAACATTCAACCTTAATCACCCGAACATATGGTCCTTAAATGCCGGATCGAGAGATACGTAGCAACACAAAGGACGACCCAGCGAGAACAATAGACTGCATTCCAGTGCCGGTTTTTTGTGCGTGTTATCGGACTTCGGCGACAAAAAACTAGTAAACAAACTGCAAGGTCGCTTTCTAACGCATCTGTTTTGTTGAATTACGTGAATTACATCGTATTGTGTTTGGGTTTGGATTTATAAGCAAATAATAACAATGAGTGTGTTAACCAGTGAACAACAACAGTTAATTAGTTTATTAGAAGATACATTTGTGCTACTACAAAAAACACAAACAAACTTAAAGAAATGTTCCAAGCAAAGATTAACGAGAGGTTATTTAGAAACAAAATCACTGTGTATAGAAGACTATTGGAAAACGTTTAAGTCTACGCATCAGCAATTAACGAAGTGTACTCCGAAGGAAATGAGAGGACAGATTCCTTATTTTCTAAACGAAGATTATTTTATTGTGGAAGATTTGTATACATGTTTACAAGCAGATTTAAAGGACATGTTGATTTCAAAATCGTCTTCGAGTAGTGATACGAATAAGAATCAGTCTACGAGTAGTACGAATACGTCACGAGTACACGAATCCTTTGTGAAATTGCCACGGATTGAACTGCCTAATTTCAATTCTAATTATGAAGACTGGCCTACGTTTCGTGATATGTTTACATCACTGGTACATAACAACACGTCTTTAAGCAAAGTTCAGAAATAACAATACCTAAAGTCTAGCGTCGTTGGCGAATGCGAGTCATTACTGAAACACATAAAAGTTACAGAAGATAATTATACAGAAGCATGGAACATACTTACAAAAAGATATGGAAATAAACGTTTGATTGTCAACTCGTCACTTAAGAAATTATTTAATCAGAAGAAAATTACTACTGTGTCAGCTACTCATTTGAAGAATCTTTTGGATACAACCAGTCAGTGTTTGAATAACCTGAAAAATCAAGATATACCTATTGAGTCGTGGGATCAACTAATCATATATAATGTTGTACAAAAACTGGATATTGATACTCACCGTGCTTGGGAAGAATATTCTTACCATGAAGACTCGGAAGTACTTCCCACGTGGTGTGATTTGAAGAGGTTTTTGGAGATTAAGTTTCGAACACTGGAAATGGTGAACCCTGTTGCTGTAAAAGAAAGAATATTAGTTAAAGAGAAAACATTTCATGCTTCATCAGACGAGAAAACATTTCATGCTTCATCAGACGAGAAAAGGTATGACTGTGATATGTGCCACGCCGACCACACTTTATGTCACTGCAAAGAGTTCTGCAAACTTCAACCGAGCGAGAGAAGCGAGTTCATCATGAAGAATAAATTGTGTTTTAACTGTTTGATGTCAGGTCATTCCGTATCAAGGTGTCGTAATCAAATGTCCTGTCGTAAATGCAACCGTCGTCATCATACTTTGCTGCATCAAACCAACAACGACGGTCAGTCTAACACAATAAGAATGCATCACAATCAAATTCAACAAGATGAAGGTGACCAATCAGCAGATCAGAATGAGAATCAAAGCAGCAGTGAAGAACTAGTTACAATATCTACACATTTTGCATCGCAGCAATCAACAGCCTTACTGGCAACTGCATTAGTTCCTGTTAAAGACACCAGAGGGCGATTGATTACGTTACGGGCTCTGATCGATCAGGGCTCTCAAGCCAACTTCCTAAGCGAACGAGCAACACAACTGTTAAGGGTGAAGAGGTCATCTTTTAATGGAGTTATCACTGGAGTTGGTACTACAAAAACTACAGTCAAGCATGTAACACAACTAGAGATCCATTCAACTTGTGATAACAAGTTCAAGCTTGCTATCAAAGCATATGTTATGTCAGCACAATTAACATCACAATTACCACCGAAGACAATTCCGACTACTCAAACCACTTGGCAGCACTTACAAGGTATCTCCCTGGCCGATCCGAGTTTTAATTCACCAGGGCGAATAGACATGCTGTTGGGGGTTGAAGTTTATGCCCAAATCTTGAAACCAGAGATTCTAAAAGGTCCGCCTGGCTCTCCATGTGCCCAAAATACAAGCCTAGGCTGGATACTGTTTGGAAATATACAGGCAGAAACTTCAGATGAAAGAATTGTGGTAATGCATCATCAGTTCGACATAGATGACACGTTGAAAAACTTATGGGAGGTCGAAACTGACACAAAAGGGAAATTAACAAAGGAAGAAGAGATATGCGAAAACATGTACAAAGAAACAACAACAAGAAATCAGGAAGAAAGATATATAGTTCAACTACCATTCCAAACTGAGAAATCATTATTAACTGAAGGAAATATGAAAGAAGGAGCTTTAAAGAGGTTACAACATTTAGAAAGACGTTTTCACAAAAATGAATATTTGAAGAAGGAATACACTAAAGGAATGCAAGAATATATCGAACTACAACACATGGAAGAGATTTCACAAAATGAGCTCAAAAACCCAGCTGTCTTTCCACCACATCACGCAGTAATCAACGAGGAGAGTGAAACTGCCAAGGTTAGACCTGTATCCGACGCATCCTTTGAAGACATCAATAATATTTCACTGAACGATGAGGTACTAGTCGAACCTTCACAGCAAAATCCAACTGATATTGCATCTCGAGAAATGCTGGTTCACGAACTGAAGAACTGCAGCATCTGGTGGCACGAACCGGAACATCTGAAACAGAAAGAAATCAACATGGAAAGATTATTAATTGAAAATATAGATTTAGAGAAAAATAAAACTATAAACACTTACCTTAATCTAGATAAACCACAGAGTAAAACAATGAATTATAAAAATGAAAATTTAGAAACTTCAACTGAATTATTGAAACCAAAGAGGTTTTCATATTACAAGTCGATTGGTGAAAATATCATAGACTCTGCTCTCACAACCACGGAGATAGAAAAAGCATCGATGTACTGTATTAGAATTATACAAGCACAGACATTAGCAGAAGACAACATCATACACCTGAAAGGAAAGAAAAGAGTCAAATTAAGAAAGTCAATAAAAGATCTCAATCCGTTCCTTGATAAAAAGGATTTCCCCAGGGTGGGCGGAAGGTTCACTAAAACTAATATGGAACTGGATCAGAAACATCCCTTCACATTAAATGCTAAAAACTCACTTACCTTATTGATTACAGCCGATGCTCAAAGAACATTTCACGACGGCAATCAGAATATCTCACCAGACTCCAGCAGATACCGAATTGAGTCAAAAGGCAGGAGAAGTTTCAAATCAGGCTCATCGTGTTTATTAAAACGAAAGGTTTTAAGGATGCATTGTAGACAAACATCCAGGTTTTGATGGGTTTACTAGGGTTTATAGTATACAAGTGGGAATATTATAGTCAAATAATCTATTACTAAATTATGTAATTTACCTCAAGATAGTCTCAATAGAAATTAAACAAATATTTTCTTAAATTTGTAAAACACATTCCATTATAAATTTCATATCGTAATTGTAAACTAGCACAAAATCTAAATTATTAATTTAATCAAAAATACAGTCCGCTTGAAGTTTGAAAATGTTTAAAAATGTAAATTGAACTTGCAATTAATTTTACTTAGCAAAAGCATTATCTTGTAACAAAATGTATTTAGCACTTAGCTTAAAGGTATCGACTACAGCTTATTCTTATAAGGTATCTGTTTGTGACACTCAATTTGTTTTTTAATCAAACGAATGTTGTAGTCCATCATTTTATTTATTTGCTCAAGCATGTTATTATATTCTATATAGCATGTTGATAGTACTTTGTTACTGTGTTATTTGCATGAAGTTGCATTATATTAACTGGTCATTTTACATTTGAGTTTTGTTAAAAGGTCTTTAAGCCCTTTTGGTGGGCGGTATGTTGATGCGTTTAAATACATTGTAATGCTGTCTCATAAAGTAGTGTGCAATAAACCCCGATAACGTAAAGACGTGTATCAATTCGCTCCTTACCCATACAAACAACATTCAACCTTAATCACCCGAACACCTCTAATAGATAGAAAAGAACCCAAAGATAAGACACTAAAAAGAACCTAATTAAATATGGCGGGATTTTTTTTTTTCGTTTAATTTTATTGTGTAACTATGGCTCTATGGAATAGCTCCATAGCAGCCAGTAGGCATAGGTACTTTTTTGTACATGATGCGCGCTTGTTCCAAATTCAAATTATTTTTCTTCACGCGGTGAATAAAATCGCTTATTATTCACTCTTATCGTTGAATTAAACGCACTTTTTAGAGTGGCGATGGTAAAAAATATATTTTAACATTGAAAATGTTTTTTCGATCGCTTCAGTAAGGTACCCAATTTCAGCCAGAGTGAGACATCGCTCTGGTCCCGTGAGTTTTGGTTCTACGTGAATGTGATAAGTGTCAAAAAATGCGTCTTGGCAAGGGATACAATATGGTAAAAAAAAAAATTGAAAAAGTCCAGAACTTTTTTCGAAAATCGTATAAATGTAGAAAAACGGCACACTTTTTTGGGGTTTTTTTTCACTAAATCGACAATTTTTCAAAAACGAAAAGTGATATTGAAAAAATGAAAAAACCCCTAGAGATATAGAGTTGGGCTACGTTTTGAAAATATTATATGTCCCTAGCTCTTACGGTCTGGGCTGTAGCTTATCCTTTATGTAGCGAAATGTCGGGATACTGCAGGCGACGCGCGCGGCACGGGATAATGGTAGGTAAGGTAGTACGATTGAAGTTTGTAAATTATTGTATATTTCAAAGCTTGTGATAGTGATTTTATATTTTGTATTTTTTATTTATTTCCACATTTTTTATAAAAAAAATTAGAAATTTTATAAAATAAAACCTGTAATACTTGTCTGTGTTATTAAACTCGACATTCGTATGGTCTATTAGCGCCAAGATGATCTTTGTTGTAGAAGTTTTTATTTTCCTTTTGAATTGATTTACTGTTTTTAATTTTGACGCTATAGTAGCACTGGTCGGATGGTTATAATGTTGTACAATTGTACATGATTCAATAAAATTAAATCACCTGATGCATTTTTTACTGCGTCCACTCGCACGCATTTTAGAGCGATCGTGGTGCGACCCTGGCACGACCATTTATCATAGAGCTACTCTTCCAAGGCAAATACTACTGCACGATTTGGCTAACCATAACACGATAACTATTTGTCTCGCGGAATCAGTAAAGCCAATACACTGTAATTTGAATTAGGGTGTTTTGGCACATAATAGATAAAGTACTAGCGTACCAGAATTTGCACTCCGTAGAATCGTTTAAATGAATAGCGACTCTAGCTCCGACACAATAAAGTACAATTCAGGTCGCACAGCGCTCCCTTCGCTCCAAAACATTCACTTAATAGTTGTCTCTCTTTCTATCGCGTAGGTCTTATCCTTTCTGACGTATGAAATTTGTCCTCTCGGAGGACACCGAGTGCTTCATACTCGCGCGCGGAGTGACGGAGCCCTGGTTTTGGCATGAAAAACATAAATAAAATTATATATTACAGTGTTTTGTATATTCTTATATCTCTTTATATATTATATAAAACAAAAAAATATAGGGATATAAAAGGCACTTAAATTAATCGATTTAGCTCTATAAACCCAAAACACTGTAACTCATTGGGCCGGAATCCTAAGGGTGCGGGTTCGAATCCCGTCTAAGTTGCTACGGGTGAGCCGATTTTTTCTAATATTTTTCATTATTTATTCATTTTAACTTAACTCATGTTACAGTGTTTTGGATGAATTTATCGAAGTTCTTGACAATCTCTTTTCTACCTAGCTATTCGTTTGCACGGCAGTGTGGCCCAATTTTTTTAAAAGTATGGTACAGGAATGAAACTTTTTTCCAAGTACCTATCGATATTATCATTAGGGCTGACTTTTACTATGGCACCAAAAAATCTATCCTGGTTAAAAAGTTACAACTGCACTGAAGCCAAAAAATTTGAACGATTTTTTTCTGGCGTTATTGCCTCATAACTTTTTTTCACTGGGATAGATTTTTGGTGCCATAGTAAAAGTCAACCCTAATGATAAAATTTATACTTGGAAACAAGTTTCATTCCTATAACATACTTTTAAAAAAATTGGGCCAATAAGATGCATTGTTTATTTGCTTTAAAGCTAAAAAATAATGAAAAATGTTAAAACCTTAATATTGATATTGATTAGCTCTAATAGGTCAACAGATGGTTGGTATGACGCGAATAGAGCATGAAGCGAGTGCTGGCTGATTCCAGATCTAGTCAAAGATTTAAATCGTAATTTAAACGGCGGCGCGGCGGTACCATAGTGTGACTGCGCCGAAATATCTCCATAAGTCCATATTCAAGTAAGTGACGTCGCTTAACTATGTAAAAACGAAAGAGAAAGTAGTGTTAGCAATTAATATAGAAGCAAAAGAGATGACGCTATTATCTCCAGTACACGTGCTAGGCGTGTCGTAGTGAGTTTTTGTGTGTAGGTAAACGGATAAACGAATCTTGAGCGCAAGTTGAACAGAGGGCGTGAAATACATAGAAGAGATGCGGCGAAGGTAAGGCGCAGATACGGTGGCGATACGGTGCGGGCGCGAGACGGATGCGGCATAAAATACACAGAAGCGACGCGGCTCGGATAAGGCGGCGATACGGTGCAGATGTGAGACGGTCGGCAAAGGAAATACACACTGATTTTGTTTCTAAAAATGAATTAAAAATATTATTAAAGCATTCCAGTTACGGCACCAATGGTTTAAGGTGGTACGCCAAGCTCAGTAGCGCCACCAATGGAAATAAATCAATTACGTTTTATCAAAGGCTTAGATTAGAAGTTTTAATAATTTTGCGCAAATAGAAGAGTAAAGTGCAATATTTAAATATTTTGTCATGGCCTGATATATAAGCAATAAGTTATGAATGTCGATATTGCCAAAAGTGGCCACATTTAGCAATATCGACATTCATAACTTGTTGCTTATATTTCAGGCCATGAAAAAATATTTAAATATTGCACTTTACTCTTCTATTTGCGCAAAATTATTAAAACTTCTAATCTAAGCCTTTGATAAAACGTAATTGATTTATTTCCATTGGTGGCGCTACTGAGCTTGGCGTACCACCTTAAGTTATAAAAATAATTTTATTGTTACGACTGGTTAGAAAAAAATCCAATGTACTATATCTACCGCCTCTATAGCTATGTTATCTGGTACTTTAGAATCCAAACGATAATTTGCAAAGCTACATTGTACTTTATACCTAGTGATGTATTATTAGTTGTTTCTAGAATACCTATTTCAAAATAATGTCTTCAAAAATAATCAAGAATAAAGTACCGAGTTTTGAGGTTTTTATGCGTACTGTACCAAGCGACACGTGCTCGCCGTACGGCGACGCCGCCGCATCGCGTACGGCGAGCAACGTGGCGCAGACATCGCTGCCATATCGTATAGACAAGTCAAATAATGCCGTTATGAGTTTAGAAGCAAATCATATTAGTTTTTGGTAACCAATGTTTTCTTATTAATTCGACCCCGATGAAAATGATGAATAAAAGAAAAAACGCTGAAAAGAAAGATGATGGCCACTTTTTGATTCAGCGGGGTCTTATTAGACAGTAAGTAATAAGTAATATGATTTGCTTCTAGAACTTCACTTTTTTTTCATTCTTGACTGGTCTATATCTGCTCCGTATCCGCACCTTACGTCGCTTCTATGTATTTCAGGCCGAAGAGAGGTTTCAGTTTGAGGCCCGAGGCGAAGCCGAGGGCCACAATAGGTACTTACGAATAGATACAGAAAAGTAGATCCAAAATATTATATCGTGGGTTGCTGTTATTTCAATTTCGAGATTTGAAATTACTCGATCAGTCATGTCTCATGTCTTTCTTAGTTAATCTGCGATTTCAAATGAATTTTTACAACGATCTCTGAATGAGAGTGTGATGATGATGCCTAAGTAAACATAGTTTGCAATTGCAATAAAATGAGGATTATTATCGCACATTCGAGTGATAATGAAGTCGGTGCGAGAGTCTTGCTGCATTTGATTTTGATTATTTTTTATTAGGTTATTTTATGTAGAAATTCAGATGTTTTAGTTATACATAGTACTTAGGTTACCTTTCAATAAAATATTAATGTCTATAAGAATGGAATGAAAAAAATATTTTGTTAAAGTCATTAAATTCACTTTCAATGTACCAGAAGGTCGTGAAAGGCACGAGATCTGTGAATTTTTTCCACTGTCGCCCGACTATCCAGTTTTCATAACGTTTGGCAAAAGCAATATAGAGGCCGTATTACAAGCTCTTAAATCCTGCCAGGTTTATAAATTACTGTAGTTACATCTCTTTCTCGTCGTATAGCAAATAAAAGAGATAGATTGATAGCCAGTCAGAAAACTGCCTGGAAATAAGAGGTCATAATACGGCCCCAGGGGCCGTATTATGACCTCTTATTTCCAGTCAACGTCAACAGCAGCAAAGTCAACATCGGTATCTTCCTGGCTATCCTCCTAAACAACTTACTTCTCTTCCACCAAACGCCTTCGGATGGTCCACGCCGAGATTCTCGAAGGATTCTTTTCGCAAAAAAAAATCTTATCTCATTACACCCTTTAAAAGGATATTGTTTGGCCAAACATTATGATGTTTCTATCGAGTCAACAACATGTCTTCCTCTTTCTAGGCACATGTGGAACATTTGAATTAGTTTGATACGTGTTAAAATGCTTTACAGAGGCCGTATTACAAGCTTTTAAATCCTGCAAGGTTTATAAATTGCTGTAGTGACATCTCTTTCTCGTCGTATAGCAAATAAAAGAGATAGATTGAGAGTCAGAAAACTGACTGGAAATAAGAGGTCATAATACGGCCCCAGCATGGAAAACCATAGTTGTCAAGCATTGCAAGTGGTCTGCTAAAATATTGGACGACCAGTTCTTCTCACGAAGTTTTATTATAATTCCTCTTGTAGATTTATCGCAATATTTACATTTTTTTTAAAGCAAACAAATTTTAATTGTTTTCAGCAATAAAGTGTGCCGATATTAAGCAATAAGTAACTAATCACAAAGTGTTGTTTATTAAAATTATAATTATAAGAAAAATATTTAGCGTTCTTAATTAAATGACCAGCCTAGGTTGAGCTGCCACGTTATGTCCTGTATAATAATTATCTCTCTGTTTTTTTTATCACTCATATTTTAAACGAATGTCCTAATAGTACGGAAGTATTTTGTGATAGCACAATAAATAAAAGAAAACATATGTAATTTATTATGGGATGTATTTAATAGCACTTTAAATTTGATAAAAACAGCTATAAAATTGTATATCAGCACTTTAAAATAATGATAGACCTATAATTTAATCTTATCGCTACAAAAATAATGGTTTGCACTTTAAAACAATAATAGATCTATAATTAATATTATCACTACAAAAATAATGGTTTGCACTATAACTGTGTCCCAACTCCGAAATCATTTAATTTCTGTCAAACCATGCCAGACTAATGAGATGGCAAGTCTCATCAATTCGGTTCTAGCGTTGTTGGTCGCAATGAAACTGTAAGGATGGGAGCCGGGAGTGTTAAATAAACAAGTATATTGTTTCAGCTATGGTTTAATACTGCTCTAAAATACAAGAGGATCGATAATATATTTGGTTGCAAGAGTACATACTCACTACCTATATTATACTATACACTACATGCCCATCGGCTAAAAAGAAAAAAAATATAAGTCAATATTTTTTTTATTATAAAATGGTTAAAGTATATAATAATATGTAATTGAGTATATGAGTAATATAATGTATGATGAGATGACGTCATCTTTTATAATATAATTTCTTACGACTAGAAATTACATAACTCTGTAATATATTTATATATTTATCTTATAAGGTCTAGTTCTATTCTTATGTACTAACATTTCCTTTCCTTTATAATCTATTTTAAGATTAGGTTGACAATCTTCAATAACTTTGAAAGGTCCAATGTACAGAGGATCAAGTTTGTTTACACTTTGTTCGTTTCTAAGAAGTATCAGATCACCAACATTATATGTGATTGGATTTGTATAGCTATCATAACAAACTTTTCTTAACTCTTTGCTTTTAATTAAATTTTGCCTTGCGTCATATTGCGATTTCTGTAGTCTATATTTTAGCTGTTTTGGATAGTCGTAATGATTATATAACGGATCAATTTGGAATGATAAATTACTGGGTAAGTTACAGGGTTTGCCAAAAACGAGTTCGTACGGTGTATATTTGGTTTCAGTGTGTACGGTCGTATTGTAACCAAAACACCAAAAAGGTAACCAATTACTCCAATTTTGTGGTTCAATATCAGTTTGAATACGAAGGTACGAAATTAAATTTTTGTGACTATTTTCTAAGCTACCTATAGACTGGTGGTGATATGCAGTGGATGTAATTTGCTTAATTTTCAGAATATCGCATACTTCCTTCATAACGGTAGAAACAAACTCTGTGGCTCGATCAGATATTATTTGACGAGGTATCCCGTATCTTAATATAAAATTATTAACAAATGTTGATGCTACCGAAATAGTATCCTTATTTTTAATAGCGTAAGCTTCAACATACTTACTTAAGTCACACTGTAGTGTGAGTATATATGAATTATTATCACTATCCTTACTTAAGGGCCCTACTAAATCTAAAAATATTCTATCAAAGGCGGAATATCCGGTATCCGTAAGAACCATGGGTTCTTTAATATGTTTAAAGTGTTTTTGACGTAAACACTTGTCACAGCGATTTACGAAATCGGATACATCTTTTTCGAGTCCAGGGGGGTTATTCACGATTGTCGGAAACCAACTTTCCGAATCGAATCGGCAAATCTATAGTCTTCGATCTTATTTTCTACCTCATGCTACCTAACTTTGTAAATGCATTGGGCTTTCCCGTCAGAAAGTGAATCGAATGCCAGTCGAATGTATTTGTGAATTGCTATGTTTATGTAATATCGGAGGATACGGATTCGAACCGAATGCTTTCGACTAGATTTCCGACAATCGTGAATAGCCCTACTGGCCAGAAAAATCGACGTTTTATGTTATTTATCATGCGTCTAATGCCGGCGTGCCCGCTTGTCGGCAAAATATGATAATCATTCAATATCACGCGTTGTGTATCTTTATCGCTTATTCGTAAGACACCAATTAAAATATATAATAGTGGTCCGGACCAATTTTGGGTGTCATTTATCATTAGAGTTAACTCTTTTATTTCTTCATGATTAAATTCATTCTTTATTATACACACGCTATTTATATTTAATTGTTTACACATTTCACCCAGTTTCCTCACAAAGGCATCTCGTGCGCAATATGATCGGAAAGAGGGATTAATATAAATAATAAGTTTGTTTGAATTATAAGCGAATAAATTAGACTTTTCATGTGTATTACTCTCTATATTTTTCCACTCCTCGTCACTCACAAATCTTAGCTCCACGCAACCTTCTGGTTTTTTAAGGGCACCTAATACCTTCGGCTGATCAGACCTAGAGTCTAAGGTACTCTTATCGACCATAGGGTTGTCGCTTTCATTTTCAATCTTTTGGTCATTCAATCGTTTTCTCTGTGCCCGGGTTAACACACACATCACCTTTTCGTTCATCTCTTTCAGTTCTTCACTTGTTATTCGGATGCGAGACAAAGCATCTGCAGCTGCATTGTCCGCCCCTTTTACGTACTCTATAGTATAATTATATTCTTCTAATAGTAATCTAAATTTTATTAAGCGACTGGAAGGGTTCGTCATATTAAATAAATAGATTAAAGGTTTGTGGTCGGTTCTTATTATAAATTTACGACCATACAAGTACGGCCTAAAATATTTAACAGACCATACTATCGACAATAGCTCCTTCTCGATAGTTGGGTACCTAAGTTCGGCTTTATTTAAATTACGACTTGCGAATGCTACTGGTTTGTTATCGCTATTACTCAATACTGATCCTATTGCAAAACCCGAAGCATCGGTTTGCAAAATAAATGTATTTTTGCTGTCGAAATTTGGATATTGAAGTAACGGTGGAGTAATTAATGCCTTTTTAAGGGAAGAAAAAGATTTTTGACAGTCCCAATTAAAATCTACATTTTTGCGGCAAAGCCTATTGAGAGGTAAAGCTTTCTCTGCAAAGTTAGGAATAAATTTCCTGTAAAAATTAGTAAACGCTACAAATCTTTTAGTTTCATCAGCATTTTTAGGGACTGGGTAATTTTGAACAACATGAATTTTTTCCGGATCGGGTTTTATACCTTCGGTGGAAATAACATGACCCAAAAATTGCATTTCCTTCCTTAAAAAGTCGCATTTATTCGGATTTAATTTTAGGTTAGTTTTTCGGAGTCTAGTTAAAATATCAATTAAATTTTTATTATGCATATCCAAATTTCGGCCAAAACAGATTAAATTGTCTAAGTAAATAAATAATTTGTCGTATGTAGTCAGGAGGCAAATATTTAATAAGTCGTCTCCTTCACGATTTTCGTCGGACTCTCTTCTATATACCTAAAACTGGTATGTATGTGTTCCTTGTGCTCTACAAAACACGAAACTGATGGTTTTAAGAGGAGGAAGTGGGGACACGCATAGCTATGACGTCACAAAGATGGCGCCGACCGTAACAAGTTTTTCTTCATTTCTCGAGTTCTATTGCATAAATTTCGTTGTTTGATATGTCATTTGAAAGGTTTTATAATTGTCTATGATTGCTCTTTTGAAACCTACTAATTTAGTTTTGTCGTTTTTGAAATATTAACAAAAATATGATTTTTTTTCATAAACTTTTTATTATTTACAGGTTTAAACTAAATATAGAAAAAGATTTGTGTACCTAAGTTTGTAATTTTATAATAAAAAATAAAGTGCGTTTTCATATCTTTTAAAAAATATAAACATCATTGTAGTGCAATAATAAACAAACAAGTTGTGACCAATTCTGTAAGGAGAGTACTTATAATTTTTTTTTCATTTTCTTTTTATTTAATGAAATTTTTCTTCATTTCTCGAGTTATACTTCATCAATTTCAATGTTTGATATGTCATTTGAAAGGTTATATAATTGTCTATGATTGCTTTATTGACAGCTACTAATTTAAGTTTGTCGTTTTTGAAATATTAACAAAAATATGTTTTTTTATACACTTTTTCTTATTTTCCGTTATAACTATAAATAAAGAGAAACATAAATGTGCCTAAGTTTGTTAGTTCATAACAAAAAATAAAGTCCGTTTTATTACTTTCTCAGAAATATAAACATGATTGAAGTGCAATAATAAACAAACAAGTTGTGACCGATTCTGTAAAGAAAGTACTCATCTGATTTTTTAAAGTTCTTCTTTATTTCATCAAGTTATTTTTCATTTCTAGAGTTCTACTGCATCAATTTTGTTGTTTGATATGCCATTTGAAAGTGTATGTAATTGCCTATGATTGTTCTTTTAAAAACTGCTAATTAGGTTTTGTTGTTTTTAAAATATTAACAAAAATATGATTCATACACTTTCTTTCATACACTTTTTCTTATTTACCGGTATAACTAAATAAAGAGAAACATAAGTGTACCTAATTTTGTATGTTTTTAACAAAAAATAAAGTCTGTTTTATTGCCTTCTCAGAAAAATAAACATGGTTGTAGTGCAATAATAAACAAACAAGTTGTGACCAATTCTGTAAAAAAAGTACTCATCTGATTTTACCGCCGTTTTCACTATTGATTTGGAATGATAAGTATTTAAGAGCTGTGAAAAAGAAGCTGTGCTTTTTACAAATTACAGTATACATATAATATACGTTTACTTTTATATGTATTATAATATCACACATCGAGCAATTTAGATGTACTTTCTAAGCTATTATAAAAACAATGTACAAAACCAAAGTATTATTTATTGTAATTACCTATAATAACAGTGCAAATAAAAACTATTCCCAATGTGTAGTGAAAATCACTTATTAAGTAGGGAAATGATGAATGAGATAATGTGTTTAGTGAACAGAGCATAGCAAGCAACATATAAGTACTACTCATCAACATCAAGAAAGTTATGCTGATTAAAACATAATTAATTCTTTTCCAATCCTATCATACGTTTTTGCTTTGAGCGTGCACAGTCGCATTTCGTCGTCCGGCAGTCTGTCTTACACTGGCACGATATGAGCTCGATATATTGCAGACATATTGGATGGAGGTTTCAAGCTTGTGATGGGAATTAGGGAATTGTTATATAACCTCCCGCCACAGTTTTCTGGTAAGAGTAGGGTTTGGATCGGGATATTCGCAGTTTTCCAAATAAGTCTGGTAATTAGCTCTGTGTAGATGGTGCTTCTGGACTTCTCTAGAAGCTGGTAATTAAATTACCACCGGTTTTCTCAAATGTTAAAAACCTAGACAAACTGAAATTACCAAGATATCAAGCTCATATCGTGCCAGTGTAAGACAGACTGCCTGACAATGAAATGCGACTGTGCACGCTCAAAGCAAAAACGTATATTGAAAGGAGTATGCCATATTAGAAAAGAAATATTTTAATCAGCATAACATTATGGATTTTGATGAGTAGTACCTATATGTTGCTTGCTATGCTCTGTTCACTAAACTCGATAATTCAATTATGTCAACATTATCTCATTCATTATTTCATTGTTATTTTCTATTTTGTACAATGTGATTTACGTAAAAATAAGTAATTTTCATTACACCTTGGGAATAGTTTTTATTTGCACTATTATTAATATTACAATAATACTTTGTTTTGTATATTGTTTCTATAATTGCTTAGCTTATATTACTTCTAATTTACTGGATGTGTGATATTATAATATGAATATCCTACTATCCTACTAATATTATAAATGTGAAAGTTTGTGGGTTTGGATGTTTGTTCCTCAATCACGCAAAAACTACTGGACGGATTTGGTTGAAATTTGGCACACAGATACTAGATATAATATTATAAATGTGAAAGTTTGTGGGTTTGGATGTTTAGATGTTTGGATGTTTGTTCCTCAATCACGCAAAAACTACTGAACGGATTTGGTTGAAATTTGGCACACAGATATTAATTAGCCTAGATTATAACATAGAATACTTTTTATCCCGATATTCCCACGGGAACGGGAACCACGTGGGTGAGACCGCGGACGGCCGCTAGTATGAAATTATATTACATCTGATATTATAATAAAAAAGTAAACACATATTAGATTTATACTTAAATTTGTAAAAAGCACAGCTTTTTTTCTTAAATACTTATCATTTTCAAATCAATAGTGAAAACAGCGGTAAAAATCAGATTCGTACTTTCTTTACAGAATTGGTCACATTTTGTTTGTTTATTATTGCACTACAATCACCTTTATATTTCTGGAAAAGTAATAAAATAGTCATTATTTTTGTTATTCATAAACATACAAACTAAGACACATTTATGTGTCTCTTTATTTAGTTATACCGGTAAATAAGAAAGAGTGTATGAAAAAAACATATTTTTGTTAATATTTTAAAAACAAAAATACTAAATTAGTTGGTTTCAATAGAATAATCATAGAACATTACATAACCTTTCAAATGACATATCAAACATTGAAATTGATGCAGTCGAACTCGATAAATGTAGAAAAACTTGATGAAATAAAGAAGAAATTGAAAAAACTAGATGAGTACTTTCCTTACAGAATTGGTAACAACTTGTTTGTTTATTATTGCACTACAATGATGTTTATATTTTTGAGAAGATATGAAAACGCACTTTATTTTTTATTATAAAATTACAAACTTAGGTACACAAATCTTTTTCTATATTTAGTTTAAACCTGTAAATAATAAAAAGTTTATGAAAACAAATCATATTTTTGTTAATATTTCAAAAACGACAAGACTAAGTTAGTAGGTTTCAAAAAAGCAATCATAGACAGTTATATAAGCTTTTAAATGACATATCAAACAACGAAATTGATGCAATAGAACTCGAGAAATGAAGAAAAACTTGTTACGGTCGGCCGCCATCTTTGTGACGTCACAGCTATGCGTGTCCCCACTTCCTCCTCTTAAAACCGTCAGTTTCGTGTTTCGTAGAGCACAAGGAACACATACACACCAGTTTTAGGTATATAGAAGAGAGTCCGACGAAAAATCTCAAAATGCTTCGTCGCCACCTAACTAATGTGAGACCAGACATAGCCACTGTCATAAGTCGTGAAAAAGAACTTGGACTGATTTTTAATCCCATAGGGAGACGTGTCATTTGATATTGACCTGACGGGGTTGTGAACGCTGTGTACTTTCGGCTCTCGGGACTTAAATTTGCTTGGTAGTATGCTTGAGATAAATCTAATTGAGAAAAATACATTGCGCCCGATAGTGAATCCAAAATGTCAGTTATGTTCGGCAACGGGAATTTATCGTCTAATATTCTGTCGTTAAGTTTACGAAAATCAATTACCAGTCTCCATTTCTTAGAATTATCGTCAGATTTTTTAGGTACTAATAGAATAGGGCTAGACCATTCACTTCTCGCCGGTTCAATTATGTTATCCGAAATCATTTTCTGAATTTGTTTTTCAACTTCAGAACGCTGTGAGAATGGTAAGCGATATTGTTTTACATATACGGGTTCCGCATTCGGTTTTAATTGTATTGTTTGGTCATACAAATTAGAGGTAGTTAATTTATCCTTAGGTAAATGAAATACGTCGGAAAATTTCGCACAGATATTTTCTATGGATACACGTTCTTCGTTATTCAAATGATTTAAATTGAGATGAGAAAATAAATTACGCACCCTATCTCCACTAATATCACTATTTTCAAAATTACATAAATCATATTCCGTTAGCTTGTGTACCTCCGGTCGGAAGTAATTAAGGTTCGCTTCCGTTTCCCGAGTATTCAATATTTGAATACTAATTTTACCATTTTTTGGCTTGTTTATACTACCAGCCATGAAAACTCCCTGACATAACTCTCCTGGTAAAACAACACACTCCTCATTGATGGTACTATCGACAACAAAAATTTTTTCGCATCTCGGTGGAATAGTTAGGAATCCCTTTTGACCTAAAGATCCGCTAAGCATAGGAATTACTATACAATTACTATTATTATAATTAAGTGACAAATTATTATTTTCGAAGTCAAAAAAAGCTTTATACTTTTGCGAAAAATCTCTACCTATTATTCCCTCTTGCCTACATGGTAGGTAATCGATCACATAAAACTTGTGTTCGAATACCTGCCCATTTATGTTAAGCGTAAGATAAACATAACCGATTGATTGTACTTTGCCCCCTATACCATTAATGTAGATGCACTCCTGATGCAATGGAACATTCCATCTATGTACAGTTTCGTATTTCAGTGCAGACATCGATGCTCCAGAATCAACTAGAAAATTATATTTGGAATCTTCGACTAACAATTCCACTGAGCTACTGTAATCACATGCTAATATATAATTATTAGCGAAAAAACTGCATGGGTTCCTTATTTGTCATATCTCCATTATGAACCGAGTTTTCGGTGGATGTATGGCTCGATTCTAAGTCATTATTCATGTAATGCATATTATTACCGCGATTAAAAGTACGACTTCTGCCGCCGCGATAAGTTTGAGATTGCCTATAACTGTTGCCTCCGCGTGGTTGACTCGGAGTTCGGCCTCTTGTTCTATTTATAGAAAATTTCGCGCGTGTGTTACTACCTTGCAAAAATTGCGTGTTAGGGTATCCCAATCGCCTAGAAAAACTACCTCTGTTAGAACCTCGGAACTGGTTAGTGAAATTTGACCTTCCGCGACCTCCAAAGTACACTGCAGGCTCCAAGTTTTGGTGACTGCATGACGCTTCCTCGTCCTTGGCCGCTCGTATTGTGTCCTTCAGTGATGAATAATTACGCGCCGATAATATTGTGCTAAGTTGCCGATTTCGCAAACCGTCGGTGAAGCTTTTGATGGCGAGCTTCTCATTCAAAGGTCTTAATATTTTGTACGCGTCTTGATTACCGTCAGCTTGCGATATCGTTAAATTAACGAACAACTCTTCGATTTTCCTACCATAGTTTTCTAGAGAATTACCGTTTTGTCTTATCATAACTAACTCGTTATGAATGGAAGTACTCGATTTCTTAGTTAGCAAATGTACTCGCATGTCCTGAATTAATAAATCACAATTATCATACGAAGTTGATAATCGTAATTTGGCACTTTCATTTAATCGTGTTTTTAAAACAAATTGTATGAGCATATTCTTACCTTCATTATTGAGAGTAGAGTAGTACAGCTCAATTGCATCGACAAGGTTTTTGGTGACGCTCTCATCACCAGTCATCACCGGGATCAGCGACACAGCAGTTTTAAAATCAAAAGCTGCCATGGTGTTTTGACTTTCAACGCCGACTGTACACTCAGAAACGTAGCTTTTTGAACAAAAACTTTCTATTTGCTCGTATGTTTCTTTTATTAAATCGCAAAATGACTGCAAGTCTTGAAAACTTTACTCTCTATTTGTTTCTTTTCTATTTGCTCTAAAATTAATAACATGCATTCCTCAAAACGCTTACGTAAGATAATAGCCTCATTTAATTTCTGTTCTAATATAATTTTAGTTCTCTTACTGTAACTTAACTTTACTAAGTTATCTTTAATATTCTTAAGTTTGGCACAAATATCTTTTATTTCATCAGCCATCAATTGATTAATAATATAAAGAGAGTATAAAAAAATATATTTCTACACAAATTAATCGGTTTAAACTTTTTAAGTATTTAATTACAAAATATTATGTATGTTTATTATATTTGTTTCATAACAAAATAAGCAAATACTTCAAA
The DNA here is from genome assembly GCA_928269145.1 of Agriphila tristella. Taxonomy (NCBI): domain Eukaryota; kingdom Metazoa; phylum Arthropoda; class Insecta; order Lepidoptera; family Crambidae; genus Agriphila; species Agriphila tristella. Next base: position 52,486,267 of record OV743429.1, read on the forward strand.
ACTTTTTTTTAAATTATTCTAAGACACTAGTAGTAAAATTAAAAAAGTTCTTATAAGGAAAGTTAATGTTTATGCTCGGATTCACAAAATACGATGTAGAATAAAGTCGTGCACTTTTGAACGCATTCCACTAAATTCACTATTCACTCACTTGTACCGGCAGTCCTGGAACTGGGCGGTGTTGACACTCGTAACAGCCACGGTCTTCACGGGTAGGTCGTCTAAATGAGCGCCTCAGGGATTGTGCCCATACCTCATTCCGGATCCATTCCTGGTGGCACCTTTTGTACAGCATATACAGTCCGAAAAGTCCCGCGATAGCTATCATAGTGCAAATGAGCACTAGAACAATGCTGATATTCGACAGGTGATATTCCTGGCTATTGGAACCAAGGGCATTTTGGTTTAAAAAAAACTTCGTCCTTTTCTATATTAGACCGGCACATTTTGAGTTTAATAAGAGAGTACCACAAAACATAAATTATAGTTCATAACTCGCGCGACCGAACTCCGGCAACCCGCCTCGTATGGCAGGGTCGCCATGTAAGGATGGGAGCCGGGAGTGTTAAATAAACAAGTATATTGTTTCAGCTATGGTTTAATACTGCTCTAAAATACAAGAGGATCGATAATATATTTGGTTGCAAGAGTACATACTCACTACCTATATCATACTATACACTACAGAACCTAACCTCCTCCTCAGCTCCCCTCTCGATGCGCCCGCTCGTCGTCGCACCTAGTCATCTGTTTACCAGTACAAAATTATAAAATTAATTTGTATGGTGTAAAGTATTAATTTTAAAGCTAAACAATTAAATTGTATAGTGCAAAGTATTAATTTTAAAGCTTAGCATATTTATAGTGAAAACCATTATTTTTAAAGTTCATTCAATAAATTTTGAAGCTAAACATTTTAAAGTGTGTTACATTATTTTTAAACAACGATCTCAGAACCTAAGGATGCACTACGCAATACAATAGCAAAGCTGAAATGTGGCACATGCGTTGAATTTCACCATATTATGCTTCGACTGGCTCTGTCCATACATTGCTGCTGACACTTGAGTCCTATAAAGTTTATTCGGTCATGAAATACTAATGTAAAACAAACGGCCACTTAAAGCTACATAAGTTAATTTTAGAAGCTGACAGAAGGCTTTCAGGAACAAAGAGCAGTGGAGTAGCAAAATGCTATTTATTTTTTTTATTTTTTCTATCAGACTTTTAGAATTCTTTATAATTATATAATAACTAGCTTCCGCCCACATTAAGAAAATCCTTAAAGAACCTTCAACCAGGATCCGACCAGCAGTTTTTACGCGATTAGGCGGGTCCCTACCAAGCGCGCTGCCTCAAATGTCCACGCGGAGGAAGTCGCGGGCAAAAGCTAGTTGAATATAAAATATGTAGATTTTTATTTAAAATCATTAAATAACGATACTAAATTATCGATATATTTTTTTCTCTTTATTTAGGAACAAACAGTCACACATTTATACTCATTTCAAAAGAACATGTTGGACTTAAAGACCTATAGTTCCCTTGATTATTACATATGAAGATATAAAGTTATCGTGTAACTTAAGTAGATTTATGTATGCCAAAAAAATTTGTTAAGTGTATAAGACGTTAGTACTATTATAATATTCTGTGGTATAAGCTTAAATAATTTTCAATTTACTAAAGTAGGTACTTAATTAATAAAGTAGGATGAGAAAAGCACATTTTATGAATCTGTTGATAGAATTTTAAGAGTATCTTTTTTAAATGTTCTTAGGTTCAAGATAAGGATGTCGACTTCATGCAGCTTATTATCATAGGTTCTACAGGAACTAATAAGCCCTATATATAGGTATACCTATATACTTATAATAAGCCCTAGTCCACTAGGACCATGAGTACATGGTGGCATACCGTGGTCCTACTAGTAGAGCAAATCGGTAGGTCCACGGGCCCGAAAGGCTCATTTCATAATTTTGTGGAAAGCTGATGAAGAAATATAATTGAAATTATTTACTTTACAAATAAAAAAAATATTATGATTGGCGACTCCATTCGTAAAAAAATGACTTTGTTCCGATTACGTCAAGAACCGTTGCTTTTTATGTTTTTTATTTTAAAATTTTAAACTTTAAATAACTGAAGTGTATTTTGAGCTAGTTTTTGGATAAATTCGATCTTAATTTTTTTTACTTACCGGTGACACGTCACACCATCTTTTTTAACCCGAACTGAGGAGTGATTTTTGCGATTTTTTATAGAGCACTTCTTCATGTTACTCTATTGACGGATCACGCGATACTAAAATTAAAATTCAGCCACGGCTGCGCTTTGGTTGAATTTGGGATGTGTCACGAATGTCACTGTCATGCAATATCCTTAGGTTCTGAGATCGTTGTTTTTAAAGTGCAATTATATATTCCCCATTTATTATGAGACATTGTTTGTAAAAAATAATCTTCCTACTAATATTATAAATGTGAAAGTTTGTGGGTTTGGATGTTTGTTTCTCAATCACGCAAAAACTACTGAACGGATTTAGATGAAATTTGGCACACAGATAGTAGATAGCCTAGATTAAAACATAGGATACTTTTTATCCCGATATTTCCACGGGAATGGGAACCACGCGGGTGAAACCGCGGGCGGCCGCTAGTATAAAATAAACGTTCTTAATTATATGGCCACAACTGTATGTGGGAGATAAATAATTTAAATTACTCTGTACCTTGCGAGTTTGTACAAGTACACCCTTGCAAGGCTGAATCGCACGGCTAGCCCTCACGGAGCCGTGCGGCTCTAGTGGGGACGTCGCTTTACTGATTTAAGCTCCCAAAATTGTATTTTTGTCATCGGGCGCGTGGCTGCCCCGACCAAATGCTGCGCGAGTTGTAATTTTTCAGCCTCGTGATGCCGATTCCATTTTTAAGCAATGTTTGTTTGCAATTATACTACCATAGATTTTAGTTCGCTGAGCTGGATAGCAGGGGCACAGTTTTGCTATTTTTTACGTCATAATTGTATTTATTTGATATATTTTTTATATTTTATTTATGACGTTAACAATAGCAGACTTGGGCCCCAGTTCTCAAGCAACCGTTGTTGTAACGGCTCGGCCACAGCCAGCGCGACAGGCGCAGAGGCAGGCGCGTGGCAAACGAATTCGGTAATCACTGCGCGGTCGTGACAACGAACTGTGAGGCCGCCATTAAGGTAACGCGCAGTGATTATTAAACGCCGCCTGCCGCGCTGGCTGTGGCCGAGCCGTTGCAATATGTGTGATAAGGCTTGAGTGTGGTGTGACGCAGGTGGACAGCGTGTGCGGCGCAGCGTCGGCGCGGTACGTGCGCGACATCTGCGAGACCGTGTGCGAGGAGCTGGCGCGGCTGGCGGCCAGCGCGGGCCCGCCGCGCGCGCGCGCCGCCGCGCTGCAGGCGCGCCTCGAGTACACGCTGCTGCGCCGCGCCGCCGCCGCGCATCTCACCAGGAAGGCCGAGTCAGTCCCTCGTACTATCCTACCTGCAGCGACACTGCGAGACCGTGTGCGAGGAGCTGGCGCGCCTCGAGTACACGCTGCTGCGCCGCCCCGCCGCCGCGCATCTCACCAGGAAGGCCGAGTCAGTCCCTCGTACTATCCTACCTGCAGCGACACTGCGAGACCGTGTGCGAGGAGCTGGCGCGGCTGGCGGCCAGCGCGGCGCGCCTCGAGTACACGCTGCTGCGCCGCGCCGCCGCCGCGCATCTCACCAGGAAGGCCGAGTCAGTCCCTCGTACTATCCTACCTGCAGCGACACTGCGAGACCGTGTGCGAGGAGCTGGCGCGCCTCGAGTACACGCTAGAGATGGGTAGGTCCGGTTGGAAACGCATCAGTGGACCTGCATCACATGCCACAGTGATGGATGTACATCCAACGACCAGTTGGATTCCGTTCACCCCGGAGCGGATTGCACAGCGGTTCATAGAGTAACTTATCGGTTGTGGAACTGAATCACGGGATTACGGACCAAGGGGGGAGGTGCGGTGCGGCGGGGCGGCGGTGGCGGGCCGGAGTCGGACCCGCGCGTGGGGAGTTGCATCGTTCTTTCGTGCGGGTGTGAGTGATTCAGTTCATTTCAAATGACTCCTGTTCTCACTTCTCAAATTATCTAGCTTCAAACTTGTTGTTACGCGCATTTATTTTGGTTTTTCGTAATAAGTATTTTTCAATTGGTATTAGGTAAGGTATTAGATTTTTCAATTGTTGTCTACCCAATGGGGGTTTTTGTTTATGTTTGATCATTGGATTTTTCAGTTATGTTACAAAATTAGGCGATTTTTGTTTTTTTTTTTACTTTTTAATTAGAGATTATAACTATGTAATTCATGATTATTACAAAATATATATGAGACTGATTTGTCCCATACTACTTTTATTTATCCTGCTCAATCCGCATTCCGTCCCAATTCCGACTCCGCCTTAGGAGATAGAGGTTCACGATCACGACCAATGGACGGTTAGTCTGCCGCCGGACCCATATGGGTCCGACGGACACGGGACCAGGATGTACATCACCAGAGCTGGATGTACATCCTGATGCAACTCCTAATTAAGAGCGGACCTACCCATCTTTAGTACACGCTGCTGCGCCGCGCCGCCGCCGCGCATCTCACCAGGAAGGCCGAGTCAGTCCCTCGTACTATCCTACCTGCAGCGACACTGCGAGACCGTGTGCGAGGAGCTGGCGCGGCTGGCGGCCAGCGCGGTCAGTCCCTCGTACTATCCTACCTAAGGCAGCGTTCAGACGATAACACAAGACCCGACCTCAACCCGCACTCAACTCAACCTCAACTCAAACTCTACCCAAACTCAACGCAAACTCACCTTAAACTCATCTGAACATTATACAGGAGCTTATTAATATGACTGTCATCATAGGACTCAAAATTGTAAGCGATGTATTGCAAGGTGGGCTGCGGTTGAGGTTAGTTAGAAGCACAATCTAGCTGCGAATACTCCAAACAATATACCAAACAGCACGTACTGTGTGCTTTGAAAACCTCATGAATACATTTTATTTTTGTACAATTTGAGTCACTTTTATCGCGAGGTCTACAGCTCATGGAGTCACTTGTATTATTGTGTGAAAGTCAGTTTGTATGTTACGTCTTTACGTCTCATGTGGCCGAATACTCAAACGCTACTTAACTTTGAGCGGCTCTCAAACAGCATGCTGTCTTTGTCATATCTTTGACATTTAATGCGACAGGACGACGTTTGAGAGCCCCTCAAAGTTAATTAGCGTTTGAGTATTCGGCCATTAGCTATTCAACCGATCACCATGAAATTTTGCATCACGGTGCAAATAGAGATGGGTAGGTCCGGTTGGAAACGCATCAGTGGACCTGCATCACATGCCACAGTGATGGATGTACATCCAACGACCAGTTGGATTCCGTTCACCCCGGAGCGGATTGCACAGCGGTTCATAGAGTAACTTATCGGTTGTGGAACTGAATCACGGGATTACGGACCAAGGGGGGAGGTGCGGTGCGGCGGGGCGGCGGTGGCGGGCCGGAGTCGGACCCGCGCGTGGGGAGTTGCATCGTTCTTTCGTGCGGGTGTGAGTGATTCAGTTCATTTCAAATGACTCCTGTTCTCACTTCTCAAATTATCTAGCTTCAAACTTGTTGTTACGCGCATTTATTTTGGTTTTTCGTAATAAGTATTTTTCAATTGGTATTAGGTAAGGTATTAGATTTTTCAATTGTTGTCTACCCAATGGGGGTTTTTGTTTATGTTTGATCATTGGATTTTTCAGTTATGTTACAAAATTAGGCGATTTTTGTTTTTTTTTTTACTTTTTAATTAGAGATTATATGTAATTCATGATTATTACAAAATATATATGAGACTGATTTGTCCCATACTACTTTTATTTATCCTGCTCAATCCGCATTCCGTCCCAATTCCGACTCCGCCTTAGGAGATAGAGGTTCACGATCACGACCAATGGACGGTTAGTCTGCCGCCGGACCCATATGGGTCCGACGGACACGGGACCAGGATGTACATCACCAGAGCTGGATGTACATCCTGATGCAACTCCTAATTAAGAGCGGACCTACCCATCTTTAGGTGCAAACCTCTTAATGGGGTGAGATACTGAGGAACCAATGGCGCCACAAGCGACAGTCCCAAAATAATTTGATTGGTTGTTTCAAATGTCTAATGTCATTTCTGACGTATTTTAACCAATCAAAACCATTGATAGTGGCCAGGTCGCCGCTGGCGCCATCTGCGATTAGCTTTGCGTGATACATCCCATTGTCCCTTATAAGTTTTCCATTTAAAACTTAACTAAATATGACATATTCGTTACAGAAACTACTTGATGGAAGCATTAGCAGGGATACCACCTCTAGAAACCGAAGAAGATAAAAAGTAAGTTCCTAAGAAAGTTATCTATCTAACTAAAGAACATCATTGCAAGCATACTTTTTAACCGACTTCACTAAAAGGAGGAGGTTCTCAATTCGATTGTATGTTTTTTTTATCGTTGTTCGCGCGTATCTTCGACATTTATGGACGGATTTTGATGATTATTTTTTTGTTCGATTGAGTTTGCTTGCGAGATGGTCCTAATACTTTTTCAAATCGGTCCAGTAGTTTTCAGGTAATCCTGAAAATACCATGATTTTGCATCTGTTAGCTATTGTCGTGTTCTATAGCTTTGTTTGATTGCCACTGATAATAGTAAGACTATGAAAAGCAGCCATAGACAGATTTAAGACCAGATGAAAATGGATGGACTTTATCTGGTCTTAAATCTGTGTATGGTCAATTTCCATAGGCTTACTATTATTAGTGGCAATCAAACAAAACTGTAGAACACGACAATAGCTAAACCATGTGGTAAACCTCGAAAACTAAAAAAATATCATTTTTGGAGATATACAAATTTAGGTTACGGCGGGTTGCGATCTGTAAAACTTGGGTTAAAGGATCTATAATTTCGTAATTAATAACTATATCACAACGGCGAGCGGTAACCTTTTTGATAATTTAAATGTATTACGGGCTACTGTAGTATTAGATATGCATTATCATTTTTATAATAAAAACACGTTTTTTGAAGTCGGGTGGGGCTTTTACAATAAAAAAAGGAAGTTTTACTCCAGCCCCACCCGACTTAAATAGATTTCTTTTTATTATAACAATGATATGTAATGATTTGAATATTATTTCTTGCTTTTTATAGGCGGGTTTTTCGAAGTCGATTTTTTGTTTTTTTTTTTAATTTTATAAATCAGTCATGGACAAAGTGATAGAAAATGCTACTTACCCACACTACTTCTAGTGTATTAATTTATCATTATTTTGTCTAGGAAAATGGAAGAATTAATCAAAGGGTTCGAGAAGAAAATGGAACTGCAGTTAGCGAGCCTCAACTGTAACATGGAAACAGTTTAGCACAGTATGTATGTAGCCGACGTTACTAAACAGTAAAATGGTGCATGTTTGACTGGCTTCAAATGTATTTAAATGAGAAATTATTATATTATTCATAGTAAGATATATTTAGTAAATATAATGTAAAGTATATTGTAGTTAGAAACTCAATATTATATTATCAAAAAATCATAAAATAAAAAGTATTCAATATTATTTATTTAGCTCTGTTTTATTGTCTTCAGTCTTCGTGATGCTTTCCTATTTAGTTTTGTTCTTGTAATTCTGAAACAAATCAGTCGGGAAACTATAGCTATCACTGACGTCCATTATACAAGTACGCTGGACAGGCTATTGTCATGAAATGACAGCAATTTTTGTGCCGATTTGAAAATCGCCATATTGGCGCTAAGAGCACTAGATTCTACTATAGCAGAAGTGAGTGTACTTGGAACTAATTAATTCCAAGTACACTCACTACTGCCATAGTATAGAATCTACTGCTCTCAGCGCCAATATGGCGATTTTCAAATCGGAACAAACGATTGGTGACGTTCGCCTGTCCAGCGTACCCTAATAAAGTGTTCCTGTGTTGAAACAGTTCCATAACTATAAAAAAACTTAATAACATTAAAAACTGAAGTTCCATACATTATGAACATTTTGTTAAGATAGGTTATTATTATTACTATTTTACACTTTTTTTTTGGTTGATATAAACTTCCGTTGCTGATAGCTTTGGATAAGTTTACAATGCGACTGGTATGAAGAATCGTGTATTAGTTCGTCAGTAACGATTTTAGGTTTAGTTTATCACAATTGTAGCTTACCTCCGCAGCAAGTCTATGCAGCAATCCTGTCATTGAAGGGCCTGTCTCTGCCACCATTTTATAGAAATAGCCTTTTCGGTTCTGCAGTAGAATGTGCGGGTGATCAAACTCCATTAGGCGGCCAGCGTCTAGCACCAGAATCTGGAATCATTGTGTCTGTTACGTCTACTCATAGTATGGCAAAGTCACAAGAGACCTTCAAATTGAGATTTAGAGCCTTTTAGTATAATGCGAATTTGCGGGCCAGTCCCCGAGTGCCTGAAATTTCACGCTACGTCGCTCTCCACCACCCCGCGAAATCTCCATCTCCACCCCGCGCCTCGCGTGTATATGATACGTGCCTTAACAAAATAATAGATGAAAAGATGTATACGAAAGGTCCGGAAAATACGCATGTCACAAAAACGCCCTAAAGATCGAGTTACATAACTGTTACCCGGACATGTTTGGCTTTTTGACCTCTTGTCCGGCCAAATTTGACTGCGTCCGGCTTTTTGTGTGGCTGCCGTGCGAGTTGTAAGTCGAGCGCAAGTAATGCCACGACACGACTGCCCCGCTCTAAATCTGTCGGTAGCACGCGTCGCAAGGCGGTAATAAATATTGTTCGAATTTTAGAACATATGTCCGGCTTTAAAATGCTATGATTAGCCATTAAAAAGGTATATCCGGCTTTAAGGGTAAAATGTCCGGCCTAATTTAGCTCCGATTCCGGCTTTTGTGTTTTTGGACTTTTTATTTATTGGACAAAGACGGACAGTGCACTGACGTCATAAACCAAAGCAATAGTCAAACCAATCGAGTTAGGCGGTACAGCCGCGGGAGGTTCGTATGTGGGACTCACCAGGAGGGAACCGCAACATTTAATAACGTTGCAGCCCCCTCCCCCCCACTATCGCTTCCCGTGATCCGGGAGGGGAATATCCACTCATCAAAAACACCGGCACTTGCCCTCTCGCCACCGGTGTGTTTTTGTACCTGGTAACCCCAGTCATGATTTCGTATTGATGTAGAATGTAGATAGTGTGAGAGGCACCTTGTCCGAGTCGATGACGGTGTTGAGCCGGTGCGCGATGGTGAAGACGGTGCATGCGCTGAAGTGCAGCCTGATGGCGGACTGGATGAGCGCGTCCGTCTCGGCGTCCACGTTGGCGGTGGCCTCGTCCAGCACCAGCACGCGGTTGTTGTGCACGATGGCCCGCGCGAGGCACACCAGCTGCCTCTCGCCCACGCTGAAGTTTGACCCTCCCTCGGCAACTGACTTGTATAGGGGACCTGAATATAATATCAAAACTCTTTTGACTTCAAAGACTGCCAATTTCACTGCTGTGAGTAGTGATGTATGTGTAACATATATTCCTTTACAATATAGGTATGAACGATCGGCAACTCACGCACAAAAAATCGTATGCGCGCGTATCGCCTCTGCACGAACTAAATGTATGTTAGTGACTGCGCGGCGTGCAAGCGATTTTAACCTTGGTAGTGGTAAAACGGAAGTGTTGTAGATAATGCAGTCAAAACTGAAAAATCTCCAATAAATTTTAAACCATAACGTGTTAGATTTTGGGATTGCAATCGACTGAATAAACTTGACATATTGTGGTAACAGAAGGTGTTTCTGACTGTACTAGGATGACTCGTATAAACGACAAATCGACCTGACCGTATCATGGTATTTCAGTTGCAAATTGATGATTGGTTTTTTACGTACCAGCACCTTCATCCTCCGATTGGAGTTCAACATTCTCCAAAGCTCTTAGCAACAACTCGTCTGGATATTCGTCGAAAGGGTCCAAATTTTTCCTTATATTTCCGCTGAATAACACTGGCTCCTAAGTAACAGTCCAGCATTATTCTATGTATGTCATTCAAATATTGTAAAGGTACAATAAGTTTTTTTATAAAATTACCTGCGGAATGATAGATAGCTTTTCTCTCAAATCGTGCAAACCAATGGTCATGATGTCGATTCCATCAATCAGTATAGTGCCTTCCAAATAAGCCAGTCTGAATAAAGCTTGTATGACGGAGGATTTGCCTGCTCCAGTTCGCCCTACAATTCCAATCTACAGGAAAAAAATCTGTTAATATTATCTATTTTGTTTTGGTCATTTTATTATGTTTTTGAGTACCTTTTCTTGAGGCTTGACATTTAACTGCAGCTTGTGTAATACATAATTCCCATCCGGACTGTATTTTAAGCTGAGGTTGTCAAAATTTATTGCTCCTTCCGCAGGCCAATCAGCAGGCGGCTTCTTATCTAGTTCCTATAGTTACAGTAAAAAACAAATATTACTCTGGTATTTCTTAGACTTTAACATAAAAATCTGGCTATGGGTTATTCATTGACTCACACTTCTCAGTGCTGGCTCCTGAGGCAGATTGGTGTATTCCAATACTCGTTCGACACTCGTCATTTGGTTTTCCATTTCTGCGGACTGTCGCATACCCCATTGGAAGACTCCCGTCAAAGATATAGATTGTGTAATGGCGAGACCTACTTGACTGGCCTCCATATCTTAAAAAGATCAATTCCTTTATTTTTCGCGAAGAATTAGATAAATAGATTAATTACCGCAACAAACAGAACCCTAATCAGACATTTGTAAAAGATTTAGGAATCAGGTAATATAATAATTTAAAAATGTTTATAGCAGCAGCAACAAAACAAGCTCGAAGGACCAAATTGTTTGTTAGTAAAGACCGTCTATGTCCCAAATAACTGTTTGATATCTTACCGGTTTTCATAAGGCAGCTAAACGTAACACAGATGATGAACAGCAAGCATATAACATCAAGGAAGTATCCAAAGGCGCGACTGCAGGTTATGAATAGGTACCAAGCGGCACTATGCAGGTCCTGGTGACGGTCGAACTCCTCCCCTAAGAGGAGTTCCGCGCCGAACGACCGAATGGTCACAAGTCCTAGTACTGACGCGTTCAAGTGGCCGAAAACTGGGCTGCGAGCTAAGGCAAACGGAGTTTTTTATGATTAGTTTGCGTTGGCTACAGAAAATGTTAATACTATTTTTACCAATTTTGTAAAAGAAAGCAACAGCAATCTTATTACCAAACAAATGCTGAGCGTTCATATAAATATTTTGTCTGTATCTACTTTAAAAACATTAATGGCCGATTGCACTAAACTTAAGAATCGCCTAATGGCCGATTTCACCAACATCCCCTAAACCGTTAGCTAACTATGTGCCCCTTTAAATAAAAGAGCCCCCAAACGAACCCCTTGTTTAGAATACGTTTCACCAACTAAACAGCCCTTTAACTATGAGACCATAGCTAGGGGACAGTTTTTTCATCATTTTGGATGTGTTAACCGTAACTTTTGACCTTTAACTTAGTAATTATTACGTTAATTTAATTCTATTGATCTATTGTAGTAAATGTTTGACTCTAGATTAAAATATAAAAATAAAAACACTTTTTTAAACTGTTTGAAGCCTTTGGACTACCGTAGAACAAAATGTTTTCAGATATTCCTATAGAAAGTCTGAAATCATCATGTTTATTCTTCTTATTTATAAGGCCGTATTTCACTATATTTTTCAAATAAGGAATAAAATATAAAAAATATTTTTTTATAAAAAAAAGTAAGTATTCAAATAATAATCACAATGAAATGTAAAAAATCACTATGTTGATTTATTATTATTTATTAAGCTGTATTTCATTTTATTATCCAAATAAGGAATAAATTATTAAATAATATTTTGAATAAAATATTAAGTATTTCAATAATAATCACAATTACTATTGGAATACTTTTGTTTATTTTTTTTATATATTTTTATTTTTATATTGTAAGTATATTATATTTTATATAACTATATATTTTTAAAAGCCCACGTTATCACTTTTTTGAAATAGTCCAGTCATTGTCGAATTATTCGATGTCGTGTAAATAATGTATTTCCCAGAAGTAACTCAAAAAATTTAAAGCTTTCTACAATTCAATAAAGTACCTATCCATTTTCTTTAGTAATTAACAAATATTACTCTCGAAAAAAGATTTTTAAACTGGCACATAACGTTATGGACTGAATATTGCACCCCCTAAACTTAGCAGTCCTTTTAGCACCGTATGGGTCCCATTTGCGTTGGTGAAACGCATGAATGTGGTTATGTGGTCCCCTAACAGATTTGCGGGTCCTGTTAAATTTAGGGGACGTTGGTGAAATCGGGCATAAGTCTTTTCCTAACTACAACACGACCAAATTAAAACAGTGTCATAAATTTAGTCGTCATGTAGCTGTCATTTGCCTAGTTAACTTGGTCGAGTTGTAGATAAGAAAAGACTTATGGCCGATTTCACCAACATCCCCTAAACCGTTACCTAACTATGTGCCCCTTTAAATAAAAGAGCCCCCAAACGAACCCCTTGTTTAGAAAACGTTTCACCAACTAAACAGCCCTTTAACTATGAGACCATAGCTAGGGGACAGTTTTTCATCATTTTGGATGTGTTAACCGTAACTTTTGACCTTTAACTTAGTAATTATTACGTAAATTTAATTCTATTGATCTATTGTAGTAAATGTTTGACCCTAGATTAAAATATAAATATAAAAACACTTTTTTTAAACTGTTTGAAGCCTTTGGAGTACCGTAGAACAAAATGTGTTCGGATATTCCTTTAGAAAGTCTGAAATTATCATGTTGATTCTTCTTATTTATTAGGCCGTATTTCACAATATTTTTCAAATAAGAAATAAAATATTAAAAATATTTTTTAATAAAATATAAAGTTAGTATTCAAAAAATAATCACAATGAAATGTAAAAAATCACTATGTTGATTTATTATTATTTATTAAGCCGTGTTTAATTTTATTATCCAAATAAGAAATAAATTATTAAATAATATTTTGAATAAAATATTAAGTAAGTATTCCAATAATAATCACAATTACTATTGGAATACTTTTGTTTATTTTTTTATATATTTTTATTTTTTATATTGTAATTATATTATATTTTATATAACTATATATTTTTAAAAGTCCACGTTATCACTTTTTAAAAATAGTCAAGTCATTGTCGAATTATTCAATGTCGTGTAAATAATGTATTTCCCAGAATTAACTGAAAAATTTTAAAGCTTTCTACAATTCAATAAAGTACCTATCCATTTTCATTAGTAATTAACAAATATTACTCTCGAAAAAAGATTTTTAAACTTGCACATAACGTTATGGACTGAATATTGCACCCCCTAAACTTAGCAGTCCTTTTAGCACCATAGGGGTCCCATCTGCGTTGGTGAAACACATGATCGCGGTTATGTGGTCCCCTTACAGGTTTGCGGGTCCTGTTAAATTTAGGGGACGTTGGTGAAATCGGGCATTAGGCTATTCTTAAGTTTAGTGCAATCGGCCATAAAAGTTTTTGAACATATTTTACTTATTCCTTCCAGTCTCTTAACAGCACCGGTAGTTCGAATGTAGATGACTCTAAATATGTAAAATATTATCAGTGCAGCAGCGGTCGGTATGAGTAATGTTATGTCAGTCATCAGAATGACTGCTATCGCACCTATTAAATTTAGGATTATCTGCAAAATGGAATTTTCATTAGTGGCACATTTTTACCAACAGAGTTGGGCCTCGCAAAGGCCACGGAAGACTGTCGGAAATGGAAACAAACTAACGTTTAGATATATTTGTACCTGAAAACAGTCTATCATAGCTTGAGGCAAAAGTTCATCAACAGCTCCCATGTCCTTGCTGAATCTGTTTAGTACCCTGCCAGACGGATTCGCGTGGAAGAAACTCATTGGAGAACCGGATACGTATTCAAACATTTTGTCGTGTAACCTGGTGAATGATAATAATACTGGTTAAGATCTGGCACGGCTCCCGATAATTTTAAATGAGATATTCTTATCCTTACTTGATTGATGACTTCATACACAATGAGAAGAACAAAAACGCTCGCATTAGAGCCACGACTATGGTGGCGATGGTAATCAAGCCGAATATGAGCACAAAGCCGTCTCGGTGCATCCCCTGCTCGCGCCACAATATGTTGTCCATGGTGGTATCGCCGGTCAGACGGTCCTCTGCGTGACTCCTGGAACGTTACTGAAGTGTTTATGTTCAACTTGTTCAAGTTGTTGTGTAAGGAAGATGATACTTTGTAGGTAATTAATAACGTCATAATCGAAAATAACTATTGTTTTTTGGATATGGCTAACCCACTGTTATTGTTTTACGATTTCAATAATCTATATTCAGTACGAGTTAGGCGTTGATTCGTCCAAGAGATAGGCTTACTTTACTATGGATCTATTACTAGGCAACTGTTGTTATTTCCCGTCATTTAACAGAAATATCTAGGCAACAAATCTTTAGTAAGCCTATCTCTTACTGAGGATAGGTTATTGAAATCAGATGTTAATTTATAGAAGTACCTAATTTCCCCATTTCATCTATAGTCGGTGAACATCGTCTATGTTCGCCGAATACAAGCGATCACTCTTACATGGAGGGAGGGACCGAGGGAATAAGCGCTATCGGCGATTGTGTACATACGCGCGCGCACTAAAGACGATGATATCGGCGCATTCATCAGCGATTGTTTGAGAAGGTCTTTTCTCATACCATCTACTTATCCAGTAGTCGCAGGCGCTGGCGCAGAACTGAGCCAGTATAAACATGAAGCAGACGAGCGACACGTAGGGGCAGGAGGCGGCCGCCATGAAATATTCCCGGTACACTGACCCGTGCACGCGCCCCACCGTCTGTATCTCGGCCTCTGGTTGCTGGTCCTAACACCAACATGAATTAATTAGCCCTTTAATTTCCCCAATGCTGGTTTCATTCTTTATGGGTGAAGGTACAGAAAGAACTAGAAATTCATAACTTAATGCTGTTTAGTTGCTGTTACTGATTGTTCAAGTCAAATTGTCAAGTCAAGTTTGTTCAAGACGGGGACATCGGAAGTGATCACCCTACTAAAGAATAAGGATTCAAACACGTGCCGGACTACAGCTGGGCCACAAAAAAAAAGTTGGAAATCTGACTTTTTGACTATGCCATGATGAAGTCGATAATTTGTCGGAATTTGTCGCCAAAAACCAGAATATGTCGGGCTTGCGTTTAGGAGATACGTGTGGCTCAGCTGTAGAGACGTCTCTACAGCTGGGCCACACAGATCTCGAAAACGGAAGGTCGTAGCGAAAATCTGATTACTCGTATGTGTAGCCGGTAATTTGTCGGATTTTGTCGCCAAAAACCAGAGTTTGTCGGTCTTGCGTTTAGGAGATACGTGTGACTTAGCTGTAGAGACGTCTCTATAGCTGGGCCACACAGATCTCGAAAACGGAAGGTCGTAGCGAAAATCTGATTACTCGTATGTGTAGCCGGTAGTTTGTCGGATTTTGTGGATTTTTTACCTGGATCTCGAGAACGAAAGGTCGTAAGCGTATCCTCACATATCTCCTAAACGCAAGATCGACAAAATCTGATTCTTGGTGACAAATTCCGACAAACTAACGGCTACACACTCGAGTTATCAGATTTTCGCTATGACCTTCCTTTCTCAAGATCCAGGTAGAAAAGTCTCCACAGTGTATCCTCACATATCTCCTAAACGCAAGATCGACAAAATCTGGTTCTTGGTGACAAAATCCGACAAACTACCAGCTACACATACGAGTAATCAGATTTTCGCTACGACCTTCCGTTTTCGAGATCTGTGTGGCCCAGCTGTAGAGACGTCTCTACAGCTGAGCCACACGTATCTCCTAAACGCAAGACCGACAAACTCTGGTTTTTGGCGACAAAATCCGACAAATTACCGGCTACACATACGAGTAATCAGATTTTCGCTACGACCTTCCGTTTTCGAGATCTGTGTGGCCCAGCTGTAGAGACGTCTCTACAGCTGAGCCACACGTATCTCCTAAACGCAAGCCCGACAAATTCTGGTTTTTGGCGACAAATTCCGACAAATTATCGACTTCATCATGGCATAGTCAAAAAGTCAGATTTCCAACTTTTTTATTGTGGCCCAGCTGTAGTCCGGCACGTTTCAAACTTTGGTTTGAGATTGGTACTTCAGTGAATAGTACACAAAGTTTTCCTGCTGATACAAACGAAATGCGTGGTTGCAGGTTGCATTGCTTAAGTTAAGATATTAATGCTTTCTTTGATAGCTACCTATATTTATTTAAAACATGTCCAACGCCTAAGGTGGTGTGTCGTAAAAAAGTGTTTTTCTATCAAAGCAAATGTAAAACTATATTAGCCAATAAAAGTCTGATATGATAGTAAAGTGCGTTTTGTAATCGTTATATTAATACCTACTAGTCTAGTTCTAATTGCATTAGGTTATTTATCAGGTAACAGTGACAATACTTGCTTTGTCTTCAAATAGTCACGTATGATTCCTTTCTAGTCTTCTTTCAATATATTTCTGAATTTTTTATCACAGGTTTGAACATCAATATTTGTTAATTAAATAACTTACTAAATAACTTGTTTTCAAAACCATAGACATACGCCTCCGCTGCATACTGATGGAACTCGGCTGTACTGCAGACGCACTGTGGACATTTTGGGGTTGGTCATCTTCGTGGACCTCGCGCAAATTACTGGCCATCAACTGAATTATCTTCAACTCTTTCTCCTTTCAAATAAGGTTTAGTTTAAGTTTTTTTTTCATCTACGAGGGTGGATTGATAAGTCCATGACTTTTTAATGAAGAAAGACTTTTTTTCAGAATATTTTATTTTATTTCTGTACATAATCTTATTGTAGCTCTGCGAATTCAGTCTAACGAAGTTCCTACCTCTTTAACCCATTATTTTTTTCTTTCATCGCCTGAAAACTGGTGACTGAAATGAGGGCCCATTTCAGACACCACCTTTTGGCTTGATGAAAATCTTTGCCCGCCAAGACATTTATCAAAACATTTATTTATGTTTGGTAGTAGAAAAAATCTCATTGGGGTTGAATCTAGAAAATAGGAAGGATTCGCATCTTCATTCGGTGAGTTTTGATGTCGTGAGTGCCGCCGACAGGGTCATTAAGAAAAGTTAGAAGTCGCTTGAGCTTTTTGTTTCCAAAAGTATAATGTTTTGCCGAATTTGAAAAAATGAAGTGTAAAGATGCCTTAAAGAGTTTCTTTTTAAGACACAAAAATAAATAATGAAAAAAAAAATCTTCTTTTCAAAGTCATGGACTTATCAAACCACCCTCGTAACTCAGAAAGTTAAGACAATGTTATTAAACAGTTTACTCACGCCCAACTCTTTGAAACTACCATCAGCGAAAATTTTCCCTTTATCCATGACAACTATTTGGTCAACAGCTTTGATGAACTGTAGTTGGTGAGTTACCAGTATTACAGTTTTACCCGCCAAATATCTAAAACATTGCGTATTTCATTTTTTTATGCATGACGGAATAGTGCTTGGCCTTCACCTGACCTAATGTTAAGTGACGATAAGGCCGAAGGTGGAAGCGCACTACACCCGAAAACCTCTTAACTGAGGAACTGGCTATCTTACCTCTAAATGCCGAAACACAAAAAAAAATGTTGTTATGGCGTCTGACTTATGTAAGATGGTGGTTGCTAGCCGGGCAGACTTAAAATAAGCCCTAAGGCTGGCCCCAGACCTACCGGTTCCGTTTCTTTGCTTTGCTGTTCTACCATGGACCGCCGGCCAAGAGGCTCATTTTCAATCTATCGCATATTTTGACCTGACCACATTGGCAAGATAGCCATTAGTTTGGTGTTATCAAATATCGTTGTCTTGGGTGCGATGAGAAGTTTTAGTTTTCGTTTAAAAAAAAACTGCTGTTTTATACAAAAATTAATAACGAAATTATCAAAATGTATGAAACAATTCATTTTTTTCGCGAGTTCAGATTTGGTCCCATAGTAAAAGTTGTTCAGTTTTATTATGGTCCCTATCTACCATATTCAGTTTTATAGGGCTTTACCAAACATCTTGTATAAATAAGCGATCGAGTTATTTTTAACGATCGGAGTCCATGTTCAGGGTGGCATATCGCCTAAAAGCTTCCTACTTCGCAATCCAGGCGATGATATTTGATAAAACCAAGCTAATGGCTATCTTGCCAATTTGGTCTAGTCCCAAAATGCGATAGATTGAAAATTACCCTGGTTGGCCGGCGGTCTTTCAAGCAAGGTAGCACAGCAAAGCAAAGAAACGGAACCGGTAGGTCTGGGGCCAGCCTAAAACCAACCAAACCGAGTACAAATTGTACTCCCTCTGGGAATCGAATCCGGGACCTTACGGGATCTTACAAGGGTGGGCGAACCACTAGACCACAGAGGCGGTTAAACATAAAATTTGTACTCTAAAAGGGTTTACAAGTTTTTTTTCCTTTCGTTTTTTCGGCGGCTGCGTCTTATATTAGGAAATGAATTTAGTTATTAGATGTTAGAAGAATTTAGTTAGTGTGTGTAGCGTAGTGTAGATCATCGTAACATCATTAAATTTCCCATTATCGTGTACTGCAGCACATATGCCTCCCCGTGGCAGGATATGGCTCTAATCTCCACATTTTGAACTCTTTGCCTGACTGCTTTCATCGAAAATCTCTGCAGTCTATTTTTGGTAGTGTTAGATGTAGGTACTAACTCTGTAGGATTGGTGCTACGGAGTTTTAGCTTACCTTTTAATACATCTTTCAAATATATGTTTCGCAACTTGTGTATCCACTGCTGATAAGGGATCATCTAACAAATATATGTCGGCCTGCAAAAAATTTTAACTTTCGCATCATGTTATATAAAGAAGGTACACGCAGTGTTCTTTTTTATTTACTTCTTTGTAGACAGCTCTTGCTAAGTTGATCCTCGCCCGTTGGCCTCCGCTCAGCGACACTCCCCTCTCTCCCACCACAGTTTTGTCGCCATGGAGAAAAAGGGAGATGTCTCTTTCTAAAGCACACACTTTACAGACTTCCATGTAACGAGATCTATTGAATGGTAGACCAAAAAGAATATTTTGGCGAACAGAGCCTAAAACAAAGAGACTTTCAAATAAAATTTTCAAAGCATAAGGCAACACGGATAATGTAAGCTGGCACTCTCAAGCACTGAGATCATTACATGAATCGGTGCTTGAACTATAACCACTTGCAATGACATAAATGTCATGCTTCCACTCTGTAACTTCACTAGAAATTATTCTGTGGAGCAGACATACGTGGTCTGATGACCAAAGATCCTTTAAGGCTGGAAGTTTAGTCTGTTAGTTAGTCCTACGCTCCTAAATGGGTCAAAACGTGTACCGTACATGGCGTGAGACCAAGAGTCAACCTCTGTTAATCTTGTTAAGTCCGCCACACCACATGTTCAAGCTGCCAAACCAGAAACTACCTATGCAGTAGTGCATGCATGTCTACCTATAATTGTCCATCGAAGAGACACCAGACCAGTCACGTGATGACTTGATATTTGCGCTTGATATCTCCTAGAGGTTTTGTAGACTGGTTCTGCTAAGTGACGCTCCGCTCGCATAGTAAAAAAAAATTGCTCGCTGAGGTAATATATTTGTCGAAAATCTAAAAGTCAAAAGTAGCAATGAGTAGTAAATTACTACAGTTAAGATTTTTTCAATTATCTTACCAACAAACAGCCAAGGGTCCTGACTGGCATAGCTGATACCGCCCTGGGTTTCGATGGTACCACTTGAAGATGGCAATTCACCCAATATCATGTGGAGTAAGGTTGACTTTCCTGCGCCAACTGAGCCGATGATGGTAGTCAGCGATCCAGCTTTTATCTACAAAATATTCGCGATACATCAATAAGTTACGATTACATGGACCAAAGTCTAAGTGTGTGAGGGTTTAAAACTCTTACTTCTAAATTGATATCTTCTGCATCATTTTTTCCTAAAGATTTAATCCAGCGGCTGCACGCTGAGTTAAATTTTACTGCTATTTCGTCCTGAGAGGGTTCTAAAACGTTAATTTGTTATTTATCTTTCTTTTGTAATGATCTAAGCATCGAAAAACGCATTGTACCTTTTCCCCTTATTTCGTTTTTCGATGTTGTTGGTACTTCTTGACGCTGCTGCTGAGGAGTGGGCATCACAGGATGCTCTAGAAAGAAAAGAAAAATGTTTAGCTAATGAGGCTCTATTTATTTTTGTATTGAAATCAGGTTTCTGCTTATTACCTATAATCGTAACTTTTTTCTTTGGCCTGGCAACAATCCTTGTTGGTTCCAAAAGTTTCCTTGGTGGTAACTGGCATTCTTCAGACATCAGATAGTCACGTATCCTCTGAATTGCTACATTCATTTCTGCTATCTGAAAATGGGGATTGCACTTCGCTATATTTACCACAGAATTTTAAAAAGTAGTTTAAGAATCAACTGTACCCTAGCCCTGAGTCCGCAAAATTAAAAAAGATAGGAGTTATCATTACTTGCCCAACCGCTTGCGGAAAGTAGAGGGTCATCGTCTGCTTCATGATGTTGTAGTAACACGTGAGGAAGAAGACGGTCTCCACTGTGATACGATTCACGTACGTGACGTAGAATAGTACCGTTATAAATATTCCGAAACGTGATGTGAACATGATAAAGGACATGATTATTCCACGGATGTACGAAGTCATCTTGATGTTATATATTTCACTCCTAAAACAATATGTCAATTCTTAGACCACATCCTTCGAACAAAGTCATCATATCTGTTTGTAAGTGAAAACTTCTTAGTAACCTTCTGACAGTATCTATAATCTTCCTAAAAGGCTGCTCCCAAGTATACATTTTAATGACTTCTATTCCCATTACGATTTCCTTCATAAGTCTTACTCGTTCGTCAGACCTTAAAGCCGTACGCCTTCTGTAATACGCAGTCCGAGTACCCAGGAATACTAAAATTTTGAATAATACTGTAGCAACAGAAACCTCTTCCTTCTGCTCCTATTCAATTATTGTATTTTGTTTTGCAATTGCAGTAGAAATGATTCGCGATGAGCTAATAATTCGCGAGATGTTGGCTCTAAATTCTGTAAGGTGGTTTTGGAACTTGTCTAACTAAACCCACTGTAGGTTCACTCATTAAGTGATTTTAGGTTT
The DNA here is from genome assembly GCA_928269145.1 of Agriphila tristella. Taxonomy (NCBI): domain Eukaryota; kingdom Metazoa; phylum Arthropoda; class Insecta; order Lepidoptera; family Crambidae; genus Agriphila; species Agriphila tristella. The sequence goes on from OV743429.1 coordinate 52,507,611, forward strand.
TCTCTGTGAAATTCTCGATCACTTCATGTTTTTGATTTATGAGTAATTATTATTGTGAATTTTGGTCACAAGCCTAAGAATGCAGAGTTTTGCTGACGTCATAGGACTGTACTCTTATATCTTACTTTGGAACGGAACTACAGCAGTTATTATTAAGGCACCATATACTGCCGGTATTTCCATTTCTCGATATAAATATATCGCCATAATCTGTAATGAGTAGTTTAATTTATTTACTGACTAGCGGCTGCCCGCGACTTCGTCTGCGTGGAAAGTTTTTTTGCTATCCCTCGGGAACGAAACATTTTTTCGGGATGAAAGGTACCCTATGTCTTCTCTGTACCCCTGGCAACGTGTATGCAAAATTTCATGATGATCGGTAGAGTGGTTAAGACGTGAAGGCGTAACAAATAAACAAACAAACAAACAAACGGACTTTCGCATCTTCTTCATTAGAATATTTTTAGACTGTTCTACGAATTAGTTATGTCATTTTATAAAGGTACTATCGACATTTGACCAGCGTTTCCAAGGGTCCAATCCATAAGTAATGGGCGAAAAGTGGTCCTGTGTCGAATCTATTGACATCGTTCGCCATTAAATTCATCACCAGCCCCGCGCTGCTCTCCGCCATCGCCTGTAAGTTTACTTTTAACGCCTGAAACAATAAAAAAACTGGTTACATTTCGTATACGAGCGCTTTTTAAATATACTATTGAGCTCTAGAAGTTATGAATAAGTTTGTCAGTTCCTTAAAAAGATTCACCGTTGCACCTAGAGATGATGTAATAATTATTTGATTGCTGACGACGAGCTTACATTTGACACCATTTTTAAGGTCAAGATTAAGTATACAAGGTTATTTGTAAAACACCAACAACCTCGCAGGAGTAGATTACTAACTAACATCATAAACAACAAAATTTGTTCTACTTTTCCGAAAAAACAAAAAAATGACTTTTCTTACAAAACTCGATCAGCTGTTCGGACTTTTGTATGGAAGGTCGATTTTTTTCTGCTTTCGGTAAAGTCGTAGAACAAATGATGACAAACTAGGATGAACAAAATAGGCAATGAACCTTTCTATAAATGAGGCTGCAAATTCCCACTCTCATTTTCATGCCGATGTGCATCACCCCCATCATGAAGGGGTGTTGCACCATCACGTTGACGGTGCTGCAGAAGACCACGCCGAAGGAGAAGAACACCGCCTCCCCCCACGACACGCCGCCGCTGGGCGTATAGTAGCTCCACAGACGATCTAGGTACGTCGCATTTGCTCTGTGTTTATTTAAAACAAAAGAGTAAATCCTTATTTGTATGGCAGTCGCTGTGGCCGCAGTTTGCGGACCCAGAGGCTTGCGGTGCGGCCAGGCTTGCGATATTTGGATTGGTAGGACGAGCTTGGTGGCGGAGTGTTATAGCGCCTGGCCCAGGCAGCGATTGCGGAGGTTAAACAACTTTCGCAAGGGTCGGTCATGGAATGGGTGACCACAAATTTACTATCTCAAGCTCCTCCGTGCTTCGGAAGGCATGTTAAGCGTTGGCCCCGGCTGCATTTGCAGTCGTTAACACCGCATTGGGCCCGCGTGGTGGGTAATGGCCCATTCCCTTATCCACTCATAAGGAAGGCCTGTGGCCCAGCAGTGGGGACATTATAAATGGCTGATGGCCATGGTCATTTGAATTCGTACGAGTCTGATAAGAATCAGAGGGTAGAATGGATCTCCACATTTTTATGTTACCGCGCGCACCATGCATTTTGATAATTCGAAATTGATGGTTGTTAGACCGATCTTCCTTCTCTATCCGAAATCTGGATAGCATAAGATTTTTTTAGAAGAGATATATTCAAGGCAAAAATCGCTAAAAACATAAGAAGACGGTGCATCAAAACTTTCGTATGGAGTATAGCCCTCTATGGATGCGAAACGTGGACAATGACGCAAAAAGATAGAGAAAAGTTGGAAGCATTCGAGATGTGGTGTTGGAGAAGGATGGAGAAGATAAGCTGGACTGAGATGGTGACAAATGAGGAAGTACTGAAAAGAGTCAATGAAAAACGTCAGATATTGAAAATCATAGAAGACAGAAGAGGTAGAATGATCGGCCACTTGACAAGACACGACAAATTAATTACAAACATTATAGAAGGAAAAATAGAGGGAAAGAGAGGAAGAGGAAGACCAAGAAGAGCGTACATGGAACAGATCAAAGAGAAGGCAAACGTCGTGTCTTATCAAGAAACCAAAGAACTGGGCCTTGAACAGAAACAAGTGGAGGAAGCTACACAGACAAGAGCGCGGCTCTTAAGTTATGAAGAAAGAAGAAGGCACGCGCGGAAATCATAGGAAGAGGATATTGCTATGAACATTCTGGTATTATTATACTTAATAAATTATGATACAGAATTTCTTACGTGGTGTTCTGCAGGTTCTGTACAGGACTGTAGTACCTCAGCAGTAGACCGAGAAATAATGGTTGCTGTAACCTGTGTCAAGCAGTCAATTGCTTTTATTTGATATTTTATTTATTTCTGTAGGTAGTTAGTTGGTGTTGAAGTTTTTGGGGATTTCATTAAATTATTCTATCTTAATTATCTACTTGGTAAAGGTCTACAAAATGTCTCTGGTTAATCTTAAGTTTCAGACTAAGATCAATTTGTATAGGATATTTTCTTGGATTTTTCCAGCTGTTATTGCGTGATTTTTATTAAGTTTTTATGCTACCTGATAGTAAATTCCATGGCGGCCAATATAAGTCCATACAGCATCAGCTCTTGGCCGAACACTTTGGTAAGCGCTTTCCATAAGCTGGGCTTGCCGCGGCCGCCGCGCTGCCGCCACTTCTCCACCTCATAGTCCCACGCTTTTTGCACCGCATCGCCTTGTGGAAGATTTCAGTTTCAAAACAAACGCTTTGAAAAACTTTATTCACAGAAAAAGGTCTTGACTGGCTGAAATGGCACGGGGTGGAGCGGAACCGCTCGATTCCGAAAATAATAAAAGCAGCAATAATCTTCAACATTTGTACTTACCAACAAATGTTATAGTTATGTTATCGCACATCCTCATTTAACCACTCATCCAAGCCTTTATAACACAGTGGATATGTGTAGTAAGAGAACATAGGTAAGTATAAGGCCGTCCGCTGCCTTGAGCGGGATCCCGGCGCGGGTACACGGCGCGGGAATATAGATTGCTGGTTTTTGACGGACAGATGCTTGCGCAGTGCATGAGTAAGCTCTAATCTATGTCGCCCCGCGCGCGTGTCTCGCTTAACACAGCGGAGAGCCTATGGCCGAATACTCAAACGCTACTTAACTTTGAGCGGCTCTCAAACAGCATGCTGTCTTTGTCATATCTTTGACATTTAATGCGACAGGACGACATTTGAGAGCCCCTCAAAGTTAATTGGCGTTTGAGTATTCGGCCATTAGTCTTTTGTTCTAACCAAAAATTCTCGCACTTATCGCGATCGTTTACTCCTCACCTCGTGAGCATCCTGACATTCCTGACGCTCATCTTGCCTCGCCTATGGAAAACAACTCTTGTTGTGAATTCTTACCTAGAACATCGGAGCGATGCTCCGGTAGTGGGGCGTAGAGATCGCTTTCTTTAATATCTCGCGTATAACCAAGTTTAAAAGTCTCTAAGGTCCATCTGTGAAAAAAAAACATCTTTGAAGAAAATTCATTCAAAAATCTTCCTGTGAAAAAAAGATAAAGCTGCATCTGTGTATTTTCATCACAGCTAAGTTCTAATAAAATCATACCCAAATGTCAGAATAGAAAATATATTGGCTTTATAGCGCGGGTTTATTTGTCTATTTTGTTTTGGACCTGTATCCATTTCAGACGATCACAAACTTTAAGTACGGCCTGTCTACCTGTTTCTATTAATCTGACATCTATAGTTATTATAATCTAGTCACCCATGCCCTCGAATGTTTCTCACACTCATTTACCTAGGTAAAAGACTTTACAAAAAAAGAAAATACCTTCAATACAATCCAGCTGGAGGCCTATCTAAAAGAAGGTCATGGTTATGGTGACACTAGAAAACACGCGTTATCGCGAAATGTTCGTGAAACGCTTTCTCTTTATAAAAAACTAAAAGAGCAAATAACCACTTGTTATGTACTGATATTACTTGAAATTATCTTCATATAGGTACTTACATAGGCACACATAGAAATAATTAGGTATGTTTCTACTAAGTATGCTAGTATGCAAGACAATATTAGGGTTAAAATAGTTGTTCAGTTTCCAGTTGGTCGGTTCAGTTGATCCGAATGGAAAAAGTCAAAGTCAAAGTCAAGTCAAATAAGCTTTATTCAAATAAACTTAATTATTAAGTACTTTTGAATCGTCTATATTTTCCTACCACCCGTTCCAGACTTTTTTAGCTGACAAGAAGAACGGGCGCAAGAAACTTATCAGCTGTAACAGCCATAAGTAACGATATTTACAAACTTGAATATATCGTTACCAGAAAATTACAACAGGGTGACAGGATTATTGGCAACAACATAGACTTATTATATTACTTCAACAAAGTACTTATTAGCAAGTTATGTGTTACATCATTTCCACGCATTTAGATCTTTAAGATAATCATCTACTTTATAATAACCTTTACCCATGAGCGTTTTTTTAACATGGTTTTTAAATTCATGCAAGCAAAGGAAGATCAATCACTTGTTGTGGAACTTTATTAATAAAGGCTATGCCTTTCCCCATAAATGAACCTCTAGTTTTTGCAAGCCTAAATCTTGGAACGGCAAGTTTATCTTTATTTCTTGTATTGAACTGGTGAATATTGCTGTTCTTAGCAAATGAATCATAGTGTTTCCTTACATAACTAAATTATCATAAATATATTGGCCTGCCAAAGTTAAAATATTTATTTCTTTGAATAATTCTCTCAAGGTATCTCTCCGCCGTAGATTGTATATGGCGCGAACAGCTCTTTTTTGGAGTACAAAAATATTTTCAATACTGGCAGCTGAGCCCCACAATAGCATTCCATACGACATTACGCTATGGAAATAACTAAAGTATACTAACCTTGCCGTTTCAATATCAGTTAAAAGCCCTATTTTCTTAACAGCGAATGCCGCTGAACTAAGTCTACTTGACAAGGCTTCAATATGTGGATCCCATTGCAGTCGAGAATCTAGTGTGATACCTAGAAATTTTGTGCTCTCGATAAACTCGACTTCATCGTCATTCAAATTAATATTTAATTTTGTCTGCTCAACATTAGGTAATGAGAATTTAACACATTTAGTTTTTTTGGGGTTAAGTGCTAAATTATTACTATTAAACCAGTATGAAACTTTAGAGAGGGCACTATTTACTTCGTCCGAACAGTTATTACCTCTGTTTACTTTAAAAACTAAAGAAGTATCATCCGCAAATAGTACTGTTTCACATAAATTATTCGCGTAGTTGGGAAGGTCATTTATATAAATTAGAAACAGCAATGGGCCCAATATTGATCCCTGTGGCACACCCATATTGATGGGGGCTCCAGTAGATTCAGTTCTATTAATCACTACTTTCTGAGTTCTATTGTACAGATACGATTTCATAAGACTAACTGATTTATCAGAGACACCATAATGTTCTAGCTTCTTTAATAGTGTTTGATGATCAACGCAATCGAATGCCTTAGAAAGGTCACAGAAAATGCCAATTACATCTTGCTTTTCTTCCCAAGCATCAAGAATATGTTTGAGAAGTGCAATTCCAGCATCAGTAGTACTTTTACCCTTGGAAAAACTGATTTTTATGAAGTATATTATTGTATGTGAAGTAATCTAATAATTGGGAATATATAATTTTTTCAAATATTTTACTAAGTGCTGGTAGTATAGATATTGGGAAAAATACACCCAAATGTTCTAAATCGATTGAATATTAACATGAAATTCTATCAAAAGTTACTTGGATCTTAAATTATTATAAGACTAGCGACCCGCCCTCGCTTCGCTTCGGTGTAGTGTGGAATTTGACACCATGTATCTTCTCTTATATAAAAGTGAAGGGGTGACTGACATATCAACGCACAGTCCAAACCGCTAGGTCTAGAGACTTGAAATTTTGTAGGTACAAAGATATTTTATAGAGTGCAGGCATCCACTAAGAAGGGATTTTTGGAAATTTGACCCCTAAAGGGGTGAAATGGGGGGGGGGGAGTGAAAATTAATGAATAAGTGTCTCAGCATTTTTCAAAACTCTAACCCCGAAGGGGTGAAAAAGGGGATGAAGTTGTGTATAGAAGAAAATCCTTCATTTTGGAAGTAAAAATCGCTAAATTTATAGTTTAGGCTTCTGGATGGAAATCAAACGCAACGTGTATTGTTAGTATTTTAACCCCTATGGGGATGAAATGGGGTACATAAACCTAAAAATAGATATGGATGTCGTCATTGGGGTTTTCTGGGATGACGATTGCGAAAATGACATTTATTTTGAAGTCCAACATGATGGACATGATTCATTCAGCCTACACAAAGGTGAAATAGGGGTTCAAACTTTTGTTAAAGGGCCAAAGATGGGAGAGGGAGAGGGAGGGTCTTCGTCCGCGTAGATATTAGAGAAAATCATTAGGGAACCGGGTTGACTGGGAGAGAATGCTTTTAGCATTAAGTCCGCCTTTTGTACATTATTTTATTGTAGTACAATAAAGAGATTAAATAAATAAATAAATAAACCTTCAACCAGGACCCGACCAGCCGTTTTTACGTGATTAGTCGGGTCCCCACCAAGCGCGCTACCTCGCGAGGCAAGACGTTTGCTGCGTGTGGCGGGCCTCGCACGAGGCTGCTCGCTTGGTGGGGACCCGACTAATCACGTAAAAACGGCTGGTCGGATCCTGGTTGAAGGTTCCCCCTAATGATATTCTCTAAAATCCACGCGGACGAAGTCGCGGGCAAAAGCTAGTTATACATATAAATCTTCCTCTTGAATCACTCTATCTAAGTATTTAAAAAAAACCGCATCAAAATCCGTTGCGTTTGCGTAGTTTTAAAGATTTAAGCATACATAGGGATATAGGGACAGAGAAAGCGACTTTGCTTTATACTATTAGTGATAAAGAAAATTATGGTTGAAAAAACAAAAATAAAAGAAAAATACCTAAGTGATTTGATTACTCAATTCTGTTTATTTCTCGCATCTATTCTTTCTTTGTTTGTATGAGTTTTTCTGAGTTAGTCCCATATTTTTTTAAGATTTTGAAGGCGGTTTATGCCCGTTATACTAACTTACTGTACAGTAGGTAAATGCTAAAAAAAAAGTTTATTTTTTATGTTTATTTTACATAAATACAATGTGTTCCATCCAATAACTTACGTGGACGTTACGAAAGAGTAACATTAAGACCTAAAAGTTGCTTAAGTAATTCTAGTTGTAATTTTAACAATGCATCATTATTTCCGCTCCCATCACCGCCAGAATTTCCACAACCACAGTTTCCTCCGCCAGAGTTCCCTCCACCGCCACCGTTGCTGTTGCCGTTAGTTGTAGCAAATACCAAGGCGTTAATTAGCGTTTTGATGATTTCATAAACGTTGAAATTATCGCTGCTGCTGTAGTTGTTTTTTTCGAACATTTTAGAGAGCATCAATATTGTGTTGGAGTCATCGTTGTAAGACGGATATGGATACGGAGGATACTGAGGAAATGGAGGATAAGGCGGATAGGGCATCGGGTAATTGGGTGGCGCAGGGCAACACTTGGTTGGACATTGTTGACACACCTAAAAATAAAATAAAATATTCACTTCTCAAAATAAAATAAAATAGATAATAAGAAAACAAAAATAAATGATCGGTGTAGGAATCTACTATGTAAACCAAATAAGAATAGTACTGTCAAACGGCAATCTTGATCTTTGTTCCTTTTCTTGCACTTCCCTCACCCTGAAGTGGAAGCGAAACGCAACCAAATATGGCCGTTTTGACAGTAGGTACTATTATTATTTAGCTCGCATAGTACATTAAATACTTACGCTTTCATCAGTGAGACTTGCTAAAATAACCAAACCCACAAGTTTCAATAGCATCATGATGCTTGCTTTAGCTTACAATCATTGTCTTTGTACCTACTCCTTTTATATGTCTACTTATGTATGCCTATTGCAACAAATAAGATAGGTCGGTCAATTGATTTTCAACATATCCACTTGTCTTGCTCCTTTAATCGATACGTAGTTTTTAATTTGCTCTAAGGTCACGTTTCGCGATAGCGCATGTTGTCATGTTTCAGTAACTATAAATAGTCTTATAAGTAGGCAGGCAGGTATGTGTAATAGTGCTCTTACCTATTCATAGGAAGATCTAGGTTTTAGGGTTTTGTAGTCAGATCAACAATAGTTTCGCCATGTCCCTCTGTCCGTCCGCGGCTTAGCTCAAAGGCCAGTGCTAGAAAGCTGTAATTTGGCATGGGAGTGTTCCTCTCTTTGAAATTGATTTTACCATCAGTGTTCCCAGAGACCTCGGTCGGGATCGGACATTTTTTACTGACCCCGCAGATTGACGTAGTTAGTTATGCTGATCAATTTACTAGGAGTAACCCCAGGTCAAATATGGACAGTTGTCGAGAAAAAAAATCTAAAAGTTGGCAGTTTGGAAAGGGTCAAAAATCAGAAAAACTGAAATATGTCTTTTGTCATTGGTTTTTTTAATTATTTATTTATTGTATTTTGTACTACTAAAATATGGTTATTTTGGACTATTTATAAAATGGCAATTATTAATAACTTAGAAGATTTTTGGAAAAAAAACTGTTTTTGAAATATATTTATTTTTAAAAAAAGTGTTCAGTTTGCGCACGAAATTTTTACTGCAAGTAATACTTAAGCTTTATATCTACCTACTAAAAAAAAATCAGCTCGGGATCTTACGTCTAATTTGAGATATTCGCGATTTTAATTTTGTGTTAGTGCATCATTTTTCATGGCAAATGTTGCATGGAATTTATTTGCTTTGTACAAAGTGACATTAATTCACTTAATAATAAGTTTATTCTTCTTACGGTACTGCCGTAATCTTTGGAAATATTTTCAATTTTGTGATAGAGGATAAAAATGTTTTTAAACTAATAATTTGGGATATTACAAAATGGAAAATATTTTCACAGTTTACATTACAGCAGTTCAGTAAGAAGAATAATCTTATTATTAAGTGAATTAATTTCACTTTGTGCAAAGCAAATAACTTCCATGCAACATTTGCCATGAAAAATGATGCAAGCACTAACACAAAATTAAAATCGCGAATATCTCAAATTAGACGTAAGATCCCGAGATAATTAGGTATGTTCTACTATGCTAGACAGTATTAGGGTTAAAAATACACCGAATTTTCTAAATCGATAAAATATAATGAAACATTAAATTCTATCAAAAGTTACTTGGATCTTAAATTATTATAAGACTAGCGACCTGCCCTCGCTTCGCTTCGGTGTAGTGTGGAATTTGACACCATGTATTATACATATAAACCTTCCTCTTGAATCACTCTATTTATTAAAAAAAACGCATCAAAATCCGTTGCGTAGTTTTAAAGATTTAAGCATACAATTAGGGATATAGAGACAGAGAAAGCGACTTTGTTTTATACTATGTAGTGATAAAGAAAATTATGGTTGAAAAAACAAAAATAAAAGAAAAATAAGTGATTTGATATTTGATTACTAAATTCTGTTTATTTCTCGCATCTATTCTTTCTTTGTTTGTATGAGTTTTTCTGAGTTAGTCCTATTTTTTTTTTAAGATTTCGAAGGCGGTTTATGCCCGTTATACCACAGAATACATAATAGTACAAGTATAGAACATCCACTCCGCAAAGTCATTTAAATAAATAGCGACACTATTCCATACACAATAAAGTGCACTTCAGGTTGCACGCCGCTCCCTTGCCTACAGTTATATTCACCTAGAAGTTGCCTCTCTTTCTATCGCGTAGCTCTTACCTCTTCTAACGACTTCAGGGTTTCTACTTTTAAATAATAATTAAATAACAGGTAGTTAATTTATTACAAGTTATGTGTTTGTGAAATAATGTGTAGTTAAATACGTTAAAAAAAACCGGCCAAGTGCGAGTCGGACTCGCGCACGAAGGGTTCCGTACCAAAAAACTGCAAAAAAACACGTTTGTTGTATGGGAGCCCCCCTTAAATATTTATTTTATTCTGTTTTTAGTATTTGTTGTTATAGCGCCAACAGAAATACATCATCTGTGAAAATTTCAACTTTCTAGCTATCACGGTTCATGAGATACAGCCTGGTGACAGACAGACAGACAGACGGACAGCGGAGCCTTAGTAATAGGGTCCCGTTTTTACCCTTTGGGTACGGAACCCTAAAAACATAGGCTAGGTACAGTCAACGCCACATCAGACTATACATGCTGACTTTAAAGCAATTTGCTTTATTACGAAATGAAATTGTAATTATAATTAACTTTATTTCGAAAGTAGGTAGGTAAGTAAGTACCTATCTATAAATTATTATTTCAATAAAAAGTTGGGCGAAGATTGTTTAGCAAATAAGACAAGTACCTAAATACCTAAGAATAAACTGATACTAGTTACTAACTAGGTGCCTAGTAGACAAGCACTTCTTACGTTTTGATGTCGTTTGGAACTTTTGGAAGTGTGAAAAACGTGAGGTTCGGATCCTTTTTATTCGTATTAAGGCAGCCTATTGCGATGTAATATGCCTTCATTTTGGTCATTTATATTAGACGTGCGAACGAACGACGGACGCGGCAATACGCGAATGCGGCGCGAGTGAGTGACTATCGAAATGGAACTGCTAACGTGCGACCCAGCCGGCACGCGGTAGCCCTCTGAAATTAGTCCGTCCGGACGGACCCGCTAGCTACTTGTAGCTTCCTACCTAAAGCGCGGAGTGGGCCTAGCCTGGTTATACTAACTTACTGTACAGTAGGTAAATGCTAAAAAAAACCAGTATATTTTTTATGTTTATTTAACATAAATACAATGTGTTCCATCCAATCACTTAAGTGGACGTTACGTTAGAGTCACATTAAGATCTAAAAGTTTCTTAATTAATAATTGTATATTTAACAATGCATCGTTAGTTTCGCTCCCACCACCGCCAGAGTTTCCACCACCACCGCCAGAGTTTCCACAACCACAGTTTCCACCGCCAGAGTTCCCTCCACCGCCACCGTTGCTGTTGCCGTTAGTTGTAGCAAATACCAAGGCGTTAATTAGCGTTTTGATAATTTCATAAACGTTGAAATTGTCGCTGCTGCTGTAGTTGTTTTTTTCGAATATTTTTGAGAGCATCAATATTGTGTTGGAGTCATCGTTGTAAGACGGATATGGATACGGAGGATACTGAGGAAATGGAGGATAAGGCGGATAGGGCATCGGGTAATTGGGTGGCGCAGGGCAACACTTGGTTGGACATTGTTGACACACCTAAAAATAAAATAAAATAGATAATAAGAAAACAAAAATAAATGATCGGTGTAGGAATCTACTATGTGAACCAAATAAGAATAGTACTGTCAAACGGCAATCTTGATCTTTGTTCCTTTTCTTGCACTTCCCTCACCCTGAAGTGGAAGCGAAACGCAACCAAATATGGCCGTTTTGACAGTACCTACTATTCTTATTTAGCTCGCATAGTACATTAAATACTCACGCTTTCATCAGTGAGACTTGCTAAAATAACCAAACCCACAAGTTTTAATAGCATCATGATGCTTGCTTTAGCTTACAATCATTGTCTTTGTCATTACTTACTCCTTTTATATGTCTACTTATGAATGCCTATTGCAACAATTAAGATAGGTCGGTCAACTGATTTTCAACATATCCACTTGCTCCTTCAATCGATACGTAGTTTTTTAATTTGCTGTAAGGGCACGTTTCGCGATAGCGCATCATGTTTCAGTAACTATAAATAGTCTTATAAGTAGGCACGCAGGTATGTGTAATAGTGCACTTACCTATTCATAGGAAGATATAGGTTTTAGGGTTTTGTAGTCAGATCAACAATAGTTTCGCCATGTCCGTCTGTCCGTCCGCGGCTTAGCTCAAAGGCCAGTGCTAGAAAGCTGTAATTTGGCATGGGAGTGTTCCTTTCCTTGAAATTGATTTTACCATACGAAGAATTTAAAAAATAATTGTGTAGACATCGTGATAAAATCGAAAAATTTGTGAAACCTATGTTGACTAAGTTAAGGTCAAACCGCACTACAGCGGAGCGGCGCGGCGCGGCCAAATATTATTTCTATTGATCGCAATGATGCAAACCGCACTATAACGGAGAGGCGCGGCGCTGCAGACTTGGGTGCGAAAGAATATATTGTCGCGCCGCGCCGCGCCGCGCCGCTCCGCTGCCGCTAGTGCGGTATAGCTCGCGGCGCGGCGCGGCCTAATATTCTTAATAATCGAGCTTCAGTCTACAGAGGTTCTTTGGAAATATATATTTCTACTGATATTTCAGTGTACTAATTTTGATCATTTTACAAAGTGGTATTTTACGTGATCATTTCATAGATCATCATAATCATAACTCATCATAATTAAAATAAAAAAATTATTTAAGGATGTGTTGTTAAATCGTTCCTTGAAACATCCTTCTAGGGAACGCGTGACCGAGCGTTCCCTTTTCGTTCGTGCGTCTAACTTCAATGAAATCTTGCCACGTTTGGCATTTTGCGCCGCGCCGCGCCGCTCCGCTGCCGCGATAGTGCGTTTAGGAGAGGCCGCGCCGCTCCGCTGCAGTGCTGCGCCGCGCAGCGCCGCTCCGCTGTAGTGCGGTTTGACCTTTATGGTCAATTATATAGTTATAGCAGTTTACTTGGCAACTATAGGTACCCTCTCGTGAAAAAAATATCCTGAAAAATATATATTTTTAGTGTAGGTACAGAATCTTATATCTTTAAACGAGCAAATCTTGTATACCTCGGTGATCTCGGAAACGGCTCTAACGATTTCGTTGAAATTTGGTATATGGGGTTTTTCGGGGGTAAACAATCGATCTAGATTAGTTTTATGTTTGGGAAAACGCGCATTTTCGCATTTTCATGCGTTTTTCTTTCGGCGCAGAATATGGTCGCTAATTTCGTCCGCGGCCGTCCAATGTCCATTTGGTTCAGCGGGTTAGGACGCGGACCACAAGAAATGAGTATCTGAGTTCGAATCCCGCTCGGTGACTGAATTTTTTTTAATATGTTTTTTCAAATTTATATATTTTTTAACTTTTATTATTTTTAGACAAGTTTAAAAAATGTAGTTAATGTTGCTTTCGAGTTTTTATTTTATTGAGACTTGTGAAGCAATAGTGCAAAACAAAAAAAATACCGATACAAATTTTAAACACAGTTTTTCGGAGACGCCATCTCTCGGATGATGCCATCAAAACTAACTACTACGCCTCGCGGAATTATTATGTAATCAACTACATCTTACGAGTTATGTAATAAGAGAAATTAACAATAGATGGCGTAACTCTGTGAAAACTCCTGTAAGGTTGAGATTACGAATATCGAAAAACATCACATACTCGTACATGGCTCTGATTTTTTTTTTACATTAAATGGGCTTACTCTTGGCCACATTCGAGAACCATAAGGCTAAGAAGAGGCCGAAGATGAAGCGAGCTTGCTAAGAAGAGGCCGAAGATGAAGCGAGCTTGCCCAGAAGAAGCCTATTCACTCGGGCTTTAAATATTGCTGGATTATATGCTTGCGGGAATACAGACGCAGGCAGGGAATTCCACTCCTTAGCTGTGCGCATTAAAAAGGAAGATGAGAAACGCTTCGTGCGCATGCATGGAATGTCCACTAAATAGGGGTGAAACCCCGCCGTGCGTCTGGACGACCGATGGTAGAACGGGGATGGCGGTGAACGATCGAAAACGAAATGATGGGAATGAACTCATGCAGCTCAAGAGCACACTCTCCGAAATATAACCTGTAGAACACCGCCAGACAAGTACTTCACGGCGGTGGGAAAGACTGTGAAGCTTAGTTTGTAATAGCTTATTATCCCCTATGAGTTTTCTGGCTCTTCGTTCAACCGAGTCAAGTGCGGCTAGTTGGTACTATGCGGACCCATCCCACAGGTGGCAGCAATATTCCATGCACGATCGGACTTTGTAAAGAGTTAGAAGCTGTCCCGGCGTGAAATATCGATTAACCTTGTTCAAGATGCGTAGTTTTTTGGCCGCAGTTTGAGCCTTCGACTCAATTGTGATGAGTTTTGAAAACAGCTTGTAGACGTGGCTTAGGAGCGAGATGGGTCGATAGTTCTTCAGTAAGGTCTTGTCTCCTTTTTTGAAGAACAAGACGACGACACTCCGACTCCACGCCTCCGGAGTTCTCCCGTCAAAGAGAACGGCGTTAAAGATGTTTCGGAGCTCCTTTAATACAGGTTTTCCGCCTGCTTTGAGGAGTTCAGATGTAACGCCGTCCTCACCAGGGGCTTTTCCGTTTTTAAGCTGCCTAAGAGCCATCTCAATTTCACACTGGCTGATTTCTGGCAAGTCTTCGGTAAAGTGGCGGGTCAATGTGGCTCGGGTATCCTCATTTTTGGGATCAGGTCGAGATGCATGCGAAGCGTACAGCTGGCTATAGAAGTTTTCAATTTCCGAAAGAACCTCCGGCTTCGAAGCTACGACGACTCCACTGGCCGTAGTCAACTTCGTCAAGTGACTTCTCCCAAGAGACTGGACAAACACTTTCGATCCCCGATTCCGCTCAATTGCTCGTTCAATCGAGCGTGTATTGGAGCATCGGAGATCGTAACGCACCAGTTTACCAATCTTCTTGTTGAGAGCCTTTTGTTCGGACGAAGTGACAGGTGGGTCTTCTCGTCGCTTCTTCATGAGCCTAAGGGTTTCTTCCGAAAACTTCTTCTTCCTGCCCTTGCGCTGATTTTCGCAAAATTTCGTGCCCTCTTCCCTGAGTATTCCGACCACATTTTCGAGGGCCCGGTTGACGTCAACAGCATTTGTAGTTTCCACGGCAGCGAATCGGTTCTCCAGGTTCGACTAGAACGTTTCAGACCCCATAGGGTCTGAATGGTTTGGAGCAGGCTAGGACGGAGCCTGGACTTCATCAAGCGAGCGCGTTCAAGCTTAACCTTGATATTCAGAGAGCCTCGGACGAGTCTGTGATCGCTGCCAGTATTAAACCTGTTGATCACTGAGACGTCTCTGAATATATGCTTCTTATCTGCCATGATGAAGTCGATCTCATTTTTAGTCCTACCATCGGGGCTTCGCCATGTCCACTTTCTTTGGAGCTGTTTCTTGAAGAAAGAATTCATCACAAAAAGCCCCTCTTTCTCGAGAAAGTTGACAAGCATTTGCCCCCTGTGGTTTCTGCACCCAAAACCATGGGATCCTACTACCGATTCGTTGCTATTCTGTACTCCCACTTTAGCGTTGAAGTCCCCCATAACAACGTTGAAGTGTGCCTTGGTAGTGAAGTGTAAGGCCTTGGATATGTCTCCAAACATATCTTCCACTTCATCGTCCGAGTGTGTTGAGGTCGGTGCGTAGACCTGCACAACCTTGAGGCTATACCTCTCGGTTAGCTTGATCACGAGGTACGCAACCCTATTTGACACACTCGACACCTCTATAACGTTGTCACAGAGGGCTTTATGTACCAGGAACACTACACCACCCTGGGATAGCTGGTCTCCTTCTCGGAAATACAGAAGGTGGCCCGATTCAAGGGTCACAGTATCCTCCCCCTCTCTTCGGACTTCGCTGAGCCCAAGAATGTGCCACTTTATCCTTCCGAGTTCCTCCTCGAGTTGTGCCAGGTGCTCGTCGAGCCGTAACGTGCGTCCGTTGTACGTCGCCAGGGTCAGTTGTCTATGGCGGCCTTCCGTAACCCGGGGATTCTTCGCACCCCCTGTCCTGCCGTTACCGTGACCGCCGCCGTGATCAGGAATAGCAGGGCGGCCGGGAACTGGGGGCCGTGGTCTGTTTTGTGTCACCATAAGAGGGTTTGCCCATAATTGCCACGCTGGGCATGCGGGTTGGCAATCGCAGTGCGTAGCTAATCGCACCAGTGTCACTGCTGCCTGACACTGGTCTGTGTATTTCATTAGCTCGCAATGTTTGTGATGGTTATCCCGCCACCGGTCGGCCGCCAGAGCTTCGTTCGTAAGCCAGCAGGGTGCACCGCGAGCAGGAGAAGTTGGCTTGGGCTTCGAATGATGTTATTTGGAGCCCCTTACACCCCTTGAAATTTGTATAAATCAAAGTAAAACAAATTTTAACAGATATAAGCAATAAACTTGAGTAGGTATGTAGATACTTACCCATGTTTCATTCATCTTATCAGTCAACATGTAGGTACGTAGGTTAGGTACCTACCTCACGGTTATCAAACTACGCAAATCTGTCAAAATTTAAACTACAATATCATAATAATTATTTTATTTTAATAAAAACATGATTTAGTAAAGCCATTTTTTAATAAATCCTATTTCCATCGTAATTTTTTAAATCTAGGTAAGTAATGAAATCGTTGTAGTCAGCTCCTAGTCTATGTACAAAAAATAATTAAAAAACTTTATATTATAGATCCCTGATGCTTACCCTACAGAGGAAAATTGTTTTACATAGAGATTGCCTACATAAATGCATTTTGATGATTGAATAAACTATAAGCGACAGCCCTACCAGTCAGCCAGTGTTTAGGCTATTATCGCTCGCTCACGGCTCGAGTTGGCCTACTTGTTTGATTCTACTATGACTGCGATAACGAAAGTTAAGCAACTCTAGGAAAGGCCGAGTATGAGATGGATGACTGTTTGGGACCAGAGTAACGAATGTAAAGCTACTTTTGAAGAGGCCGGGTATGAGATGGGTGACCGTGGGACTGCGATAACGAAAGTTGCTTAACTTTCGTTATCGCAGTCCTAAACGATCACCCATTTACGCGGCTATTCCGAGAGTTTCTTAATATTCGTTACTGCAAGTGCAGTCCCACGGTCACCCATCTTATATCATATCAGGTCTTACATAGATTGCCTTACCTTCTTCTTGCCATCATCAGACTCCGGATACTATTTCTCAACAGAGTATTTATCAAATCAAATTAAACGAGTTCAAATTCCATGGGGCTGTGGTCTTCTTCCTGCTCCATCATCAGACCCTGGACACTACTTTCCAACAGATTACTTAGCAGGACGAATGAAACGAGCCCAAACTCGATGGGGTTGTATGGTTTTATTACAAAGTTCCTGTGTCAAATTAAATATCAATTTTAAAAATCTTTCATGCTTAATTTTTTTTATACTTATGCCAAAAAAAATTGGAAAAAATATATGTTAAGGTACTAAAAAGGTACTAAATATTGACAAAGAGATAAATTAGTTGTGTTGTTTAAAACTATAAAAAAGTGGTCCATACAACCTGACGTCAGAATATCTGGCTAAGCGGCCAGAGAGTGTAAAGTCCATTCGGTTAGATAGTGTCGGTACACCCGCAAGCACTTGTGTCCCTTGTGTTTATTGTAATAAAATACGCATACAAATAATACACACAAGCGCGGTGCAAAGATAATTTTAATGAAATAAATTGAGTATGTAGGTATACGTAAAGAAAAATTAGACCACTATTCTTCATTGCTCGAAGTGTTGGAGTCATTATCATCTGTATTTATGATAATAGATACAACATTATCACTTTCCGAATCGAATTACCAAAATATCGATATTTCAACACAATTTCGATAGACATTGGTCATAATAATTTGTTTACATATTTTACAAAACACCCGTCTTTTTTGTTGGTTCACTTAAAGTTTCATCTTGAGTCATTTCACTGACCTCCCAAGGACGAAAAAACATTTTCAGTGCATATATGTAGCAGAGTCAACAAATATAACCTTTCACTACAGCGCCGCCGCCAGCGCTTCGATGCAAACTGCCAAAATCCAAATTCACTTGCGGGTGTACGCCGCACGCGGTATCCTTTGTTTATGCGGCGGCATCCTTTGACAAGAAGCGGCACGTGCAAAGGCGGCGCGATAAAAGGGCGACACTATCTAAACGAATGGACTTTAAAGAAAGTATTTTACACGTTTTGTCGTAGTCAATCGAGGTCAAGTTAGGTATTAAAAAGTAGCAAAAAAGTATTGCATTTTCTAAACATTCAATATCGCTTTTGTCCAGCGGTTCTGACGCTTACAAATCGCCGGCACCGGCGCCGGGTTGCAACCGGCGGGCTGATTATCTAATTAGAAACCGCCTAGCAACCGGTCGCAGTTCACAGATGAACGTAATACATTGCTACTTTTCTTTGGGGTAAAAAAAACATACCAAAGAAAAGTAGCAATGGATGTCAAATGCAACCGGTCGCTAAATAGTTTCTTTTTAGATAATCAGGGTGCGGGCTGTGTGTGACCATATACGGAGCGAGCACGTAGGCTACGCCTCTTTCTTACCGATGAAGACGTTCTTACCGGCGATGTCGGCCGGTTTCTTGCTGACCGGGCGTTCTTGCCGGTTTGGGTCGATAGGTCTGTGACGAGTAGTACGTTTTGTATGGCATTCTAGCCTTCCGGTTTCATTCTTTGCTTTGCTGTTCTAGGTAGATCAGCAAAGAAACGGTAGGTCTGGGGCCAGCCTAAGCAATCCACGCTTGTGGGCCCCCTATTGGGTTACCATCTACATAAGGGAAGATGCCTGTCTATATTATGCAAAAAAATCCTAATTTTTCAGAAAAATGCCAGTCTATAGTTATGTAGAAAATGTAGTAGGTAGAATGGAGTGAAGTATGGGTATGGAGGGGGCCACTAGTAGGAAGGCCAAAGTGGAAGATCTTCCTCCGGGCTGGGTGATATTAAAACGCTAGTTTTTTTACATTCTCTTTGGGTGATTTTGCCCGGGGACTGCGGTCCAACAGATGATGGTTGGCAGTTGTATATATCCTGCGTCGCTGACTTAACTCCGTTAGCGAGATGTAGGTTACTCCATATATTCTCCATACCGAGGTGTTATTCCTTACTAATCTTTGTGTTTATACGACACTAGCGCCATCTAGTCACATGGTGATGAATCTTGTTGCAACCATGTGTTGGTATGTGCGGCGCTTAGACATGAGCGCCGATGGGTAAAAAGCCGGCGGCGGCGCACCGACTTTTTGGGGTCGGCGGCGTGACCTTCAAGTGTTTTTTCATCCCTTCTATTCGAAAAATGATGCTTTGTTCCTATAAAAGTGGGACCAAAATAGCTCTTTTCTGGTAAGAACTTTTTAGTGGGAGGAAAAGAGATTTGAATTTAGAACATGTATCTTTCAAAGAATTCGAACGCCGCGCCCCGCCGCCGGCTGGTATGTATTGACTGGCTGTAAAGACGGCGCGGCGAACTGAAAAAAAAAACATAAGCGCGCGATTTAAGTCTGTGTTCTTGTAATTAGTACATACTTACGTACTTAGTACAATAACCTTTGAAAATCGCGCTAGTGTATCAAACGTAACTATAAATTTGTAATTATTTTTACTTTTCACGTGTCTTTTTTAAATAAAGAACATTTTCATTAATTACATAAACACAGTCTCTTATTTATTTTCTCATAGAAAGGGGATGAAAAGTAGAGTATATGACTCGGGCGCAAAATATTTTTGGCGAGGGCGACATACTTTGAATCCCTCGCTACGTTCAGGATTCTACTGAAGAATCCCTCGCTACGCTCGGGATTCTACTCTAGAATCCCTCACTTCGCTCTGGATTCAAAAAAGCGCCCTCGCCGTAAAAATATTATTTTGCTCCCTTGTAATACAATCTACTATTTCATCCCTTCTATTCGAAAAAGGATGCATTGTTCCTATATAAGTGGGACCAAAATAGCTCTTTTCTGGTAAGAACTTTTTAGTGGGAGGAAAAGAGATTTGAATTTAGAACATGTATCTTTCAAAGAATTCGAACGCCCGCCGATTTTTAGTCAGTTTCACCTTCTGTGGCCTGTTTCTCGAAAGTCACAAGTTCACAAGTTTACAAGCCTAAATATGTCACAAGGACTTGTAAATTCTGTTTCACGAAGGAAAATAACAAGCACTGAACAAAATTTACTCTTAAATAACAAGTGATTCTTTTTCAGTAACAAAATAGTTGATATATGATTGCAATAATTACAAATGCACTGGCTGATAAGATATAGTAGTTTATGAAACTGACACATAAAGAGGGGTATTAAAACACGAGTGTGTGTTTAAAAACCGAGCCGAGGGCGAGGTTTTTAATAGTATCACACGAGTGTTTTAATACCTAGTTATGTGCAGTTTCATACACTACTTTATCTACACTCATACATTTGGGATTGAACCTACTAAATAAGAGATCAACGTTAGAAAAGAGAGAGAGACTTTGTTTGTATTAGCAAGGTACCTACCTTGTAATAAGTCAATTCCTTAGCTGCATCTAAACTAAAATATCGGGCAGAGTAAATTTTATTTCACATTTTAAAGCAAGAATAAAAAAAACCTACAAAATTCAGTAAGTATAACAAAATGTAAAAATTGAAATCAAAACTTTATCGGAAATGCTAGGCGCGCATTCCATTAGAAAAAAAAATTTGATCAGTGCATTTCAACAAACTAATCGCACTAAAGTCATCGATTACCATAGAGTACATTTTAATCATGAAAAATATGTGGGAAAATATCGTTGTTTTTTTTAATGTTACGGCACTGCCTTCTTTTTGGATTTGCCCTGTATCGTAATGAGAAAAAAAGTTATTTTATGATGCAGTTGACTGCATCGTAATGAGTTTATTTTTTAATTTTACCTATCCACGAAAATAAAGTACGTATTTATATTACCTTTTTTGAATTCATATTTGGAACATTACGTTGTGAGTGTAGATAAAATATTTTATAAATATCTGACAATGTCGCTGACAGTCTCTTAAAGACAGTAAATTGACAACTATCAGGGTGTGTCCCCACTTAGGCCGCGCTCCGCGCTCCGCGCTCCGCGAACCTCGGAGCATATGTGGACGCGCGAACTCCGTCTGCTCCGCGCTCCGCGCTCCGCGCTCCGCGCTCCACGCTCCGCGCTCCGATCCCGTAATCAAATAAGCTTTATTCATATAAACTTAATTATTAAGTACTTTTGTCTCCACAGTATTATTATTGTGTATTTAATAATGAGTGGAAAAGAAGGGGTAAAACTTTGAATTAACAATCATGCCTATGTACAGTCAGCAGCACATCAGGTTATACAAAGTGTCAAAAATTTTTAATTTATTTTGGACCTTGTCTTGACAATAGGCTTTTCGTAATGAAAAAAAAACTGTTGGCTCGATAGATGGCGTTGATAAAAATTTGTGTCAACCAAACTACTTACTTCTCTTCTCTAAGGTGTGTAGGCTAGTGGAATCATGGATCACAGTATTTTCTTGATATCTGAATTCCGGAATGCAAATTCCACGATTTCTAGTGTTGCCAGTAGTCGTTTCTAAAAAAGTACTTACATTTTACGTTACTATGGAGTATGGTTATGTCTTTTTGTTTATGGGCCGATTTGACCGTTTTCGGTGAAACTCGGTTTTTGGTGTTATTTTGACAAAAAAATAGCAACGCAATGTTAAAAATATAAAAAAACCAGGATAGCGGGCAACATTTTTGCTTGGTAGCCAATTTCTATGAAACTCGGTTTTTGTTACTGCTTTAACAAGAAAACAGCAACGCAATGTTTAACATACAAAAATCCAAGATGGCGGCCAACTTTTCTGTTTGTGGGCCGATTACAATGAAACTCGATTTTTGGTACTATTTTGACAAGAAAACAGCAACGCAATGTTAATAATAGCAAAAATCCAAGATGGCGGTCAACTTTTTTATTTGTGGGCCGATTTCAATGAAACTCAGTTTTTCTTTTTATTTTGACAAGGAAAAAGCAACGATATATTCAAAAATATAAAAATTCCAAGATA
This sequence comes from Agriphila tristella, assembly GCA_928269145.1. Classification (NCBI taxonomy): domain Eukaryota; kingdom Metazoa; phylum Arthropoda; class Insecta; order Lepidoptera; family Crambidae; genus Agriphila; species Agriphila tristella. The sequence goes on from OV743429.1 coordinate 52,529,564, forward strand.
CCGGCCAACTTTTTGTTTTTGGGCCGATTTCGATGAAACTCGGTTTTGGGTACTATTTCGAAAATAAAACAGCAACGCAATAATAAAAATTGAAAAAAAAATTCAAGATGGCGGCCAACTTTTTTGTTTTTGGGCCGATTTCAATGAAACTCGGTTTTTAGTACTATTTCGACAAGAAAACAGCAACGCAATAATAAAAATATAAAATATCCAAGATGGCGGCCAACTTTTTTGTTTTTGGGCCGGTTTCGATGAAAATTGTTTTTTGGAACTATTTCGACAATAAAACAGCAACGCAATAATAAAAATATAAAAAATCCAAGATGGCGGCCAACTTTTTGTTTTTGAGCCGATTTCGATGAAACTCGGTTTTGGGTACTATTTTGAAAATAAAACAGCAACGCAATAATAAAAATTTAAAAAATCGAAGATGGCGGCCAACTTTTTTGTTTTTGGGCCGATTTCGATGAAACTCGGTTTTGGGTACTATTTCGAAAATAAAACAGCAACGCAATAATAAAAATTGAAAAACTCCAAGATGGCGGCCAACTTTCTTGTTTTTGGGCCGATTTCGATGAAACTCGGTTTTGGGTACTATTTCAAAAATAAAACAGCAACGCAATAATAAAAATATAAAAAATCCAAGATGGCGGCCAACTTTTTGTTTTTGAGCCGATTTCGATGAAACTCGGCTTTGGGTACTATTTCGAAAATAAAACAGCAACGCAATAATAAAAATTGAAAAAATCCAAGATGGCGGCCAACTTTTTTGTTTTGGGCCGGTTTCGATGAAAATTGTTTTTTGGAACTATTTCGACAATAAAACAGCAACGCAATAATAAAAATATAAAAATCCAAGATGGCGGCCAACTTTTTGTTTTTGAGCCGATTTCGATGAAACTCGGTTTTGGGTACTATTTCGAAAATAAAACAGCAACGTAATTTTAAAAATTGAAAAAAATCCAAGATGGCGGCCAACTTTTTTGTTTTTGGGCCGATTTCGATGAAACTCGGTTTTGGGTACTATTTCAAAAATAAAACAGCAACGCAATAATCAAAATAAAAAAAACCAAGATGGCGGCCAACTTTTTTGTTTTTGGGCCGATTTCGACGAAACTCGGCTTTGGGTACTATTTCCAAAATAAAACAGCAACGCAATAATAAAAATTGAAAAAATCCAAGATGGCGGCCAACTTTTTTGTTTTTGGGCTAATTTCGATGAAACTCGGTTTTTAGTACTATTTCGACAAAAAAAACAGCAACGCAATAATAAAAATTGAAAAAAATCCAAAATGGCGGCCAATTTTTTTGTTTTTGGGCCGATTTCGATGAAACTCGATTTTTAGTACTATTTCGACAAATAAACAGCAACGCAATAATAAAAATATAAAATATCCAAGATGGCGGCCAACTTTTTGTTTTTGGGCCGGTTTCGATGAAACTTGTTTTTTGGAACTATTTCGACAATAAAACAGCAACACAATGATAAAAATATTAAATATCCAAGATGGCGGCCAACTTTTTTGTTTTTGGGCTAATTTTGATGAAAATTTAAAAGCTTCTGGAGGACTTTAAGTATCGGCTTACCACCCGCTCTCAGAAGTTCTGTAGTGATTCCGTCGTCACCCGCCGCCTTTTTGTTTTTCAGCTGTTTGAGAGCCATACTAATCTCGTGCATGCTGACGTCCGAAGTATCTTGGGTATAGTGTCGGGTAAGCTTGGCTCTGGGGTCTTTAGCCTTGCTTTCAACAGGTGTCTGCGTGGAATATAACTGCCCATAGAAACTATCGATCTCCCTCAGGATTTTAGGCTTCGCTGAGATGATGCGTCCGTCGTCAGTTTTTGGCTTCGTCATCTGTCTTTGCCCAATAGACAGATCTTGAAAAGTATGGTACAGGAATGAAACTTGTTTCGAAATATAGATAGTATCATTAGGGCTGACTTTTACTAAGGCACCAAAATATCTATCCTGGTGAAAAAAAGTTACAACTGCACTGAAGCCAAAAAAATATGAACGATTTTTTTCTGGCGTTAGTGGCACCTAAGATTTTTTGGTGCCATAGTAAAAGTCAACCCTAATGATAAAATTTATACTTACTTGGAAACAAGTTTCATTCCTGTACCATACCTTTAAAAAAATTGGGCCAATAAGTTGCATTGTCCATTTGATTTAAAGATAAAAAATAATGAAAAATGTTAGAACCTTAATATTAACAATATTAACAGTCGATGACGTTTAAAATTTGCAATGCTGCTGTATCAATAAGTCATTTTTGACAAATACCCTACATTGCCGCCTTTGATTCTATACGACTCACTTGTTATAGATAAATGTTATAGTCTTTACCTGTTTCTATAGTATTATGTAATCTGCACTTGTAGTAAGACTAGTAAGTGAGTAACTCGATGTTTTTTGTCAGTTCTAAAATATCTTTACGTAAAACGCTAGTTTTTTTACATTCTCTTTGTACTTACCTACCTAAGTAATTGTATAATAGTACTTACCTACCTAATGTTGTCATACGTACTAGCATCAAATCAATCAGCACCGGACAAATGTACGTGATTTTTGGTGCGTGTAACACTAATGTAATGTTTTATTTTTGACTAGCTGATGCCTGCGACTTCGTACGCGTGGACATTATTACTCCGGCGTATTCATATAAGGTCATCCAGGTATTCCAGATCTTCTATTTTTTTACCTCAACATAAAATGCTCATCAGGCTGAACAACTTTTGCTAAGGTGTCATTTTTATATTTTGTATAGTTTAGCTGTACCATTATAGTTCTGCATCAGGTGTTCCAGATCTTAGATTTTTATATCTCAACAAAAAATGCTCATCAGGCTGAACAACTTTTGTTAAGGTGTCATTTTTGTATTTTGTATAGTTTAGCTGGACCATTATGGTACTGCATCAGGTGTTCCAATTTCCAAAATCATTATACTCTAAACAATACCCAGGCTTAACAGCTATATTACAAAAAAAGATTCATTCGAATCCGTTCAGTATTTCCTGAGATTAGCGTGTTCAAACAGACAAACAGACACACTTTTTTTCTAAATTCTTACTCTATTACTATGTCTCCATCGTCCCACATATTTTTTTTTGAAATATATGTAATGTACAGCAGACACACTTTTTTACTGTTTTATTATACAGGGTAATTTTGCGACCCCTTTACAAAATCAAATATAAGTTCAAGGAAGTAATAAAAAGAAATTAGGTGAGATAATTCTAATTTATTTCTTTTTAAATTCTCAGTTTTCAGCCACTTTTTATATCCTAAAAATCTAGGCGCGCACGCTCACCGTCACGAACGGGACGCGAGCGGGGGAAGGCGAGTGGCGGGAGGGGGGCTCGCGCGGGTCGACCGTGCGACGCGCAAACGGTGACAACAATTTCAATTTGTGTAGGGAAAAGTTTGGGGTAAAAATGTAAAAAAAATGTTTTTGTTTTACTTCATAAATTGATTGTACCGCTGTTATAGAATGATCTGACAAAATTTTAAAAGGGGTCCAAAAATGACCCTGTATGTAAGGATAAATAAATAAAAAAAAGGGAAACATAGTTTACAATTGCAATAAAATGAGGGTTGTTGTAGCACATTCGAGTGATGATAAAGTCGGCGCGAGAGTCTCGCATGCTGAATTTAATTTTGATTATTTTTATTAGGTTATTTCAGAAAAGGTTTTTAAATTTTAAGAAAAATTCAATAAAATAAGTCACCTTTCAATAAAATATTAAAATCTATAAGAATGGAATAAAAATAAATATTTTGTTAAATTCATTTAATTAATTTTCAATGTACCAGAAGGTCGTGACGTGAGAGGCACGAGATCTGTTAATTTTTGTTTTCAGATCATTTTGGCTACTCTAGACGCTCAAATCAATTTAACGCTGACTGTACTTTAACCCGATTAAATAATACCCAAACTTAATTTCTCCCATAAAGGACAAGAATAACGCAATGTAAACAATGACAAAAGGTCAAGATGACTGCGAACTTACTTGACTTTGATTTTGGTTTGATTTTGATGTAACTCGGTTGTAAAAAAAAGTAAAACAATTAAAGAATTTGGCCGCATCCTGGAATTTTTAATATTTTTATTATTGCGTTGCTGTTTTCTTGTCAAAATAGAAACAAAAACCGAGTTTTATTTCAATCGGACCACAAACCAAAATTTGGCCGCCATCTTGGATTTTTTGTTATTATTGCGTTGCTATTTTCTTATCAAAATAGTAACAAAAACCGAGTTTTATTTAAATCGGACCACAAACAAAAAATTTGGCCGCAATCTTGGATTTTTTATATTTTTATTATTGCGTTGCTCTTTTATTGTCGAAATAGTACCAAAAATCGAGTTTCATCGAAATCGGCCCAAAAACAAAAAAGTTGGCCACCATTTTGGATTTTTTTTTATATTTTATTATTGCGTTGGTGTTTTACTTTTGAAATAGTACCAAAAATCGAGTTTCATCGAAATCGGCCCAAAAACAAAAAAGATGGCCGCCATTTTGGATTTTTTTTCAATTTTTATTATTGCGTTGCTGTTTTGTTGTCGAAATAGTACTACAAACCGAGTTTCATCGAAATTAGCCCAAAAAGAAAAAGTTGGCCGCCATCTTGGATTTTTTCAATTTTTATTATTGCGTTGCTGTTTTATTTTCGAAATAGTACCAAAAACCGAGTTTCATCGAAATCGGCCCATAAACAAAAAAGTTGGCCGCCATCTTGGATTTTTTACAATTTTTATTATTACGTTGCTGTTTTATTTTTGAAATAGTACCCAAAACCGAGTTTCATCGAAATCGGCCCAAAAACAAAAAAGTTGGCCGCCATCTTGGATTTTTTTCAATTTTTATTATTGCGTTGCTGTTTTATCTTCGAAATAGTACCCAAAACCAAGTTTCATCGAAATGGGCCCAAAAACAAAAAAGTTGGCCGCCATCTTGGATTTTTTTCAATTTTTATTATTACGTTGCTGTTTTATTTTTGAAATAGTACCCAAAAATCGAGTTTCATCGAAATCGGCCCACAAACAACAAAGTTGGCCGCCATCTTGGAATTTTTGCTATTTTTAACATTACGTTGCTGTTTTCTTGTCAAAATAGTACCAACAATCGAGTTTCATCGAAATCGGCCCACAAACAGAAAAGTTGGCCGCCATCTTGGATTTTTGTATTTTTAATATTGCGTTGCTGTTTTCTTGTTAAAGCAGTAACAAAAACCGAGTTTCATAGAAATTGGCTACCAAGCAAAAAAGTTGCCCGTTATCCTGGATTTTTTATATTTTTAACATTGCGTTGCTATTTTTTTGTCAAAATAACACCAAAAACCGAGTTTCACCGAAAACGGTCAAATCGGCCCATAAACAAAAAGACAACCATACTCCATAGTAACGTAAAACGTAAGCCTTCATTGTCAAGACAAGGTCCAAAATAAATTGAAAATTACAACAAACATTTTGAATTTGGCTATCGTAGCCCATATACTTGAAAGTGATTTGTAATAGGAAACAATCAAAACGAAGCACGGACGCTGCTGCGTCCGTGCTTCGTTTTAAACTTCTCGTAATAGACCCCTGCGCATTAAACTTTTCGTAATAGCCCCTGCGCTCCGCGCTCCGTGTCGGATCGTAAATTCGGAGCGCGCTCCGAGGTTCGCGGAGCGCGGAGCGCGGAGCGCGGCCTAAGTGGGGACACACCTTCAAAGCACTAAAATGGCCGCCAACTTGTGATTCTGGTATTATACAAGAGTAAAAACACAAGTGCTTGTAAAAAGTGTTTCACAAAAAAATTACAAGTCTTGTAAAATAACTACTAATAATATGCCATTTTACAAGTTCGATTGGATGATCTCTCTGAAAATTTTACGAGTATGAGAACTTTTCACAGACACTTCATCAAATTATTGAAATCGTTGCATAAAGTTTTAAACCATGGACTTATTATATTTTGGGTAGTATTTCATCGGGGAACTATAAATTTCCATTATGGGAATAAAATATACTGAATATAGCGTACAATTTCAATTTCAGTTTCTGAGGGTGATTACAAATGTTGAAAATGGCGACTTTAAAATACAAATTGAGTAACTAGTAATTCAGAACAGACGATCAAATTACTATTTGGGTAACAAACTAAGGGCAGACAATATATTTAAAATTTGGCATAGATTTTATTTAAATAAAAAAGGTGACTATTATCCTTTTCAAGATGACAAAAATACCATCTCAGTATTTTTGTCACTCATTTAGAATTTTCACTGCTGACTTAAATTATTTATCTTCCACATGTAGTAGCTTTTTATTTTATTTTTGTAATCCACATTTTGTCGCCCCTTTAGTTATTTTGTCGCCCAAAAAACAAACCGCTGCCAAGTTTAGTATTTAAGTATCCCACTAACAGCCGCCTTTAATTATTTCCAGCCACCCAATTAATTAATTCCCTTATATTTTGTTTCAAACATATTTTGTATAAAACATCACGAGTGTGATGCAGTCACCACTTTATTATTTCCCTTTTTATTTTATGTAATGGACAATAATTTATAATTTCAGCATGAAGAATGTTTGAATACCGATGGTATAAGATTTTGACCCGCTCGTTTTGTTTTTTTTTACTATTATTTTATTAGCGGTAGATAAACATTAAGAGTCCCTCGACACTGCTAGCAAAATTTCTGAAAGTTACAAGTTACAAGTGTCAACGTAATTTTTTGAGAAACGTAATTACCGTTACACGTGTAAATATTTGCTTGTGAAGTTGATCACTTGTAAAATATTTTATTCTACATATGTGTAAAGTACAGTTTCGTGAAACGCTACGCTTGTAATTTAGTTGTTTTACAAGCGTTTCTATGGTTACACACTTGTATTACAAGCCTTGTAGCTTTCGAGAAACAGGCCACAGATCTAATCTCGCTTCTTTATCGAAAAAATATGGCCGTGCAGCGCGATTTTTTTGTAAGACTCGCTCAATGAGCGTGTGTGTATAATGGGAGTATGGGACACCTGCAGCTGTGGATATACCGGGCGGTCGCCCGTGCTCGCCCCCCCCCCTAACGCCGGTACTGGGTCGCAGCCAATTTTCAATCCTGATTCCTGACAGAGAGGCAGAACGAAGGGCACGGCACCCTAACTTTTAGATAGGCACAGTTGCTTTGGTAAGTACGTGCATCGAATCCAGAGATTGGACACCGCTTGGCACGTCCTAATAGACTGTCCTGCGTGGCCGATCCAATGACAGACGATAATGGCACAGGTGTCAGGTGGGAGAGCACCTCTTGGTACCCAGCGTGACAATTGCCATGCTGGGAAGTGATAGGGCACAATAGGCGATGGTCTCCTTCTGTGAAGATATTATCTCACAGAAGGCGGCCTCGGAGCAGGTTTGAGAGGGAGACGCCAACGCGGACAAGTTCCGGCGATGACGGCTGGGGAGGATAAGGGGGCGCTACACCTCATTCTCCTTAGTCTTCAAGAGGGGGATGGCCGTTTGCCTAGCCTTTCCCAAGTGCCGTGCGGGCCTGATGAGGCGTCAACACCAGGACCACATGGTGCAAGACACCACGGTCCCGCAGCCGCAGGTCCTGTGTGTTAGTGCGGGATGTTGGTAAGTAGGGGGTTTAGTGGGTATTGTTTCGGCATGTCCCATATAACTCCGGACGATCTAGATCTATGACTCCGGATGCGCAAATGCATTTGACTTTTATATATTTAATTCAATATTGGATCGATTCAAAAATCGTATCTATTCTATAGGATCGTTCCATGGATCGATACAGAGGATATTACGATCCATTGGGATCCGCAATATGGATACAAGGCACCCGGAACGAACATCCCTACACTGATTCATTGAATTTTTCCTCTCGCTCGGCGCACTGATGCCTTTTCGCGGCGGCGGCGGCGCGGGGAAATCGGCGGCGGCGGCGGCGCGCCGGCGCGGCGCTCATATCTAGGCGCTACGGTAGATGCCGCTACAGTTAAAAAAAACGGCCGCGCAGCCCGGCCCGGGCTGCGCTGCGGGCGGGCTGGTCTGCGCCCAATTTTGGGGGCGACAAAATTTCACATAAAAAATATATCTTAGTACTACTATCGCGAAACAAATAAAGCTCCGTACAAACTGAGGCGAATTCCGCGCGAAATTCGCGATTGCGATCACACGTGATCAAAATCTGTCGAAATGCCCCAATCGCGCGATTCGCTCTCGTCAGTTTGACCGGAGCCTAATTCCCTACAAAGCGCGCTGTCAAAACGGCTGCCCCATTTCAAAACCTAGTAAGTATTTTTGACCAAATTTTACAGGAGAGCAAAAAAAACATATTTTGGGCTAGCCGTCATGAACTACTAAGTATCTGACCAGAAATTGATATGTAGGAAAAAGAGTGGTATGGTACCATTCATTTGACATCTTTTTTTCTTTTTATAAAGCTATATTACATGTTTTATAAAAAAAAAACAACTTTAAACAAAAACAAGATTAAAATTTAAGATCACAAAAACTATATCAAAACCCAGTAACAGCTCTTACTAGGTTTTGATCTGGTTCAAATCGTCGCCAAAGTATCAAATTACCCAGATAGACCTAGTATGACCATACCATGATACCATCAGATGACAGCAGCTGTCATACTTAAAACAACAATATCTTCGGAAAGTACTCATCCTAGACTGATGGTCTCTTTTCTAGAAATGAAAGGTCTTGGTGAGATTTTCATTTCAGATGACAGCTGTCAAAGTTAAAACAGCAATATCTTGGAAAGTACTCATCCTAGACTAATAGTGTCTTTGAAGAGATGAAACGTCTTGCTGGGATCTTCATTTTAGATGACAGCTGTCAAACTTTAAACAACAATATCTCGGAAAGTACTCATCTTAGACTGATAGTGTCATTGAAGAAATGAAAGGTCTTGGTAAGATCTTCATTTCAGATGACAGCTGTCAGACTTAAAACAGCAAAATCTCGAAAATTACTCATTATAGACTGATGGTGTCTTTAAAGAAATAAAAGGTCTTGGTAAGATCTTTATTTCAGATGACAGCTGTCAAACTTAAAACAGCAATATCTCGGAAAGTACTCATCCTAGACTGATGGTGCCTTTAGAGAAATGAAAGGTCTTAGCTTGATCTTCATTTCAGACGACATCTGTCAAACTTAAATCAGCAATATCTCAGAAAGTACTCATCCTAGACTGATAATGTCTTTGAAAATATTAAAGGTTTTAATGAGATCTTTATTTATTTATTTGTTCATCGGCTGCTTCTAGATTTGTATCGAAAACGAATAGCTGGTTATACGAGTACAGATCTATTAAAGTGTACTCTTTTAAGAACCAAGATATGTATAGTTTAGTTTTAGTATATTTTGTATTTGTTGTTTTTTGGTTGGAATACAAATAGCAGTTACTTATACATTATATGGTAACAATTTCTTAAAAGTCGCATATGAAAATAACATACAATCAATTTCTCAAAAAAAATACGCACATTCAAACAAAAACGGCTGAACGGCTTTGGATTGCACACAAATAATTAAAAAAATACGAGCTTTTTATTCCAGTCAAAGGTTCCTTCTAAAGAATTTTCCAATATATTTATATTTTTCGATTTTTGCTAGTCTTGCTTAAACTAATAATAATAACTAATAATAAAAATTATTTTATTTTGACCTTTACAGAACCTAGTACGTATAATCAACCATTTCAAAAACCTAGTAGGTGTGTCCACTTACTAAGCTTTTGAAATGGTTTTACGACTTACTATGTTTTGAAGTGGTGAAGCTTAGGATGTTGATGCTCTTACTAGGTTTAGGATAGCTCGCTCTTTATTTAAGCGTGCTATCGATACAGGTGTTTTTGCATTATATCGAGCCTCACTAGGTAATAGTATTTAGCCAAAAATCAATAATCACCCTTTTTGAAGACTTACTAGGTTTTGAAATGGGGCAGCCGAAAAGTGAGGCAACAAAAACAGCCAAAATGGCGTCGTTTTCAGATTTTTATTGTCCATTATTAAATAATCATGCATGCCTAATAAGTACAAAACAGTTTTCATTTTAATTATTATATTATTGGATTTTAGTTACGATTAAAATAGGTAACGTATGAAGGATATAAATCTGAGAACTGAGCCATTTTGCCTCAGTATAAGTTGCCTCACTTTGCATACAATGACACGACAAATATAAGCTCATAGAGTAAGATAAAAAAAATAGTATAAGCTTCTTGCGGAAGACCATAGCCTTCTATATCTTCCAAGCCCTGAAGTTGAGCAGAACGGCAACATCGCATGTGGTCAAGCACATAGTATAACATTATTTTAAAAATTATTTATTATTTGTTTTTCCTATATTATCTATGTTTAAACTAGTTGTAAATTGTGATGTAAGGTTATTTCAATAAAGTTTTATATTTATTATTAATATTTATTTATTAGAACATAAGGTTTGAGTCAAATTATTTGAACTTTTCGGGGGTCCTTTAGTACGATGAGCATTTTGATCTAAGCCTCCTCTAGCAATAAATCTTACATCATTGGAAAGGTAATAAAAAAAAAAAAAAATTGAAACACTTTATTGTATTACTATAAACGTCAACTATTAGTACTTTGAGAGTTATAACGCTCTCAACTTGACCAATTTTTTGAACATTAATGACCTAAAACTCCGAAAATACTAACAATTAATAGAAAGTATGTTTGCAGCGAATATTTATCATATAAAAACCGTTCTTATGATATATCATTCATTTCTATAGGTGTGGTAGATCAACTCCCATAGACAATAAACCACTTTTATACTTTAATAACCTTTAACTCCAAAAGTATTAAGAATTGATATAAAGTATATTAACAGCAAATATTTGTCTTTAAAAGACCTTTCTAATGATATAACAATTATTGCTAGAGGGCGTGTTAATCAACTCCCTGCTGAAGAAAATCAACAAAAAAGATGACATCTTTGACAGGCATTTTTTCCTGGTTAACATTGATATTTTTCTTATTGTTTAATATACAAAGCATTTCAATAAAAGAACTAAATTATTTTCATATTTAAAACCTCACACGATTACTATGAAAAAAAATATTGACCTCTTAAAATTGAAATATTCCCATACATTTAGTATGGAGACTGGCGGACGACATGACCACGAACTGACAGTAACAGACGTTGCCAAACTTATGTTCACGGCTTGGAAATGAAGAAGGCTATGGGAAGACTGAAGGTGCAAACAAATTATCGGACGCGGCTTACTGCCGCGGCTGATCTGAGGTGTGCAAACTATCGGATACGTCCGCGACCTACAACATCCAAAAGTTTGCACACCTCAGATCAGCCGCGGCAGTAAGCCGCGTCCGATAATTTGTTTGCACCTTGATCGTGTAATCCACAGAACAAAGAATTTTTTTTCCCCCTCTATGTTCTGTGGTGTAATCTATCCTTTAACTCTGTGGTTCGTTCGTTCGTTCGTAGGAATCGTAGGGATGCGCATCCGGGATCGTCGATCCGATTGTTCGGATCGTAAGGTTACGATTCGATCCGCGGATCGGATCGCATGCCGTCGCGTCGTGAGGTCGCGACGTCGTCGCAGGCTGATTATCTAATTTAAAACCACCTAGCGACTAGGGGGGTAATTATCTAACTTTGTTGCAATCAACTCTGACAGAAATCGCAGTTACATTGCTAGTTTAGTTAGAACCAATTTGACAACTATATTACTTAAAGCAGCAATGCAACTGCGATTTCAATAGAGAACTGTTAGCAACAGACTTATGTAATCAACCAGCAGTATTAATTACGAAATCGTCGCTGTCAAACTCGATTTCGTACTACCAATCTTAGAGAAGGGAATTAAGGGGAGCAGGCATAAACTGCAATAACAAAGCATTCGTGACGTCAGGCGCGTGCCGTGTCCGCCATTTATTGTTCCTGTCACATGTTACAATTTCAACTCTATGCTGTTAACATAAGGTGTATGTACACTAAGCTAAGCCGCCATGTTTTGTTCCATTACAAATACAAAAATACAAAATTATCAATACCAATCGAGTTTCTAAGAGTGCTGCCTCCAACGGACAACTATAGAACTAAAATATACGAGCACTTGCAAGGAAATGCTCCGAAATTGGTATTTTCTAACTCAGTAACCGCGACGAATTCGCGTTTCCTTCTGTCAAACAGAAATCAGACAGACAATACGTAATTTCTGATTAGTTTTCGATAAATTGTTAGCCTTACCTTTAACCAATATAAAATAAAATTGCTATAATGTAAAGCAAAAGGGCTATCCTTCAATACCTATACGGAATTTGCAATTTTGTATACTTACGAAAAAATTTAAACAAAATTCGAAGCGAAAACAAAAAGGTTATGTTCACAGAACACATATGGTCACACACATACACAGTCACCACAGAGTACTTTCGGCAAAAAGTCTTTCCAGTCGCTCCCACCGGTTACCAGTGGCGCTAGTTTCTATGGAGATCTTAACGAGCATAAACTAGTCAGCGATCACATACATAATACCAAACCAGTGACTCGGTCGCGCGACGATTTCAAAATAATTCAGGAATCGAGTTCAGTCGCTCATTTTAGATAATCAGCCGGGATCCCTTGTTTTCGCATAATGCTTTTATACCTAATTTGATTTGGCAATTGATGGCAATTTGATTTGGCAAATCAAAAAACAATCAGAATAAATATTTTTACGTACTTATTTATTTTCTTGCAAAAGGGGTATGTATTAAAATGCCGCAAATTCATAACACATACGACAAAAATATCGACGTATAAAACACCTATTTTCAAAATACCGAAAATCCTAAATATCGATATCCGATAGACCGTAACTTAAAAGATCGATTATTAAATGACCTACTATAGTTCAACATCCCGAAAGTCTGTTTAGGTCTGTTAGGTGCGACGAGGAGCGAGCGTAGCGAGCGAGGAGGTTAAGTTTCATTGCGACCTACAATGCACGAGCCGAGCGAGCGAAGCGAGCGTGCCGCGGCAGTGGCCGGCGAAGTGCCAGAACCGACCTGCTGGCATGTAACTCTCAATCAACCTTCAGTTTTTTTAGGTTTCGGTATTTAGTATTTTAGTTAAAATGTCCTTTCGTGATTTTAAACGTACGGCCAAACAACCGTTCTTCGGTGATTTTCGGTGTTTCGTTCATGGGTCTTGTAAAATTCGGTCTTTTTAACTTCAGCATTGTAAATACATACCCCTAGCCATGCATGAGACAAACAATATTTATTTCAAGTGTAAAATTTTAGCAATAGCTTTTAAATGTGCAAGATTCGAATTGTATTCATTTTTTTTATAAAAATATGCGTTAGTAACATTATGCGTATTTAAATTTATGCTAAAGAATATTATGCTTAAACATGAATATGCTTAAATTATGCATAAGCTGTTATGACTAAGTAATATTATGCGTAAACATCATTCGGCGAAATCATATTATGCTATGACATATTATGCCTTAAAATTTTATTCAAATACATAGGGAACCTAATCAGCCTGCCGATCTTCAGGAAATCGATCCGGATCGGATGCAAATAACCTTTTTTCGCTAAATGGCAGATTCTGCAAACGGCAGATTCTGCAAATGGCAGATTATAATAATAATAATAATCTTTACTTACTCATCACAAACAATGATCCTTAATTATACCTTATATTTTATGGACTAAGCTAGGTTTGTGTGAGACTGACGTCTGAAATGGGTAAGTAAATACCAGTTAGTACAGATCATCAGGCTCTTACCGTCGGACAATTGTGGCAATCTAGTTACAAAGATGTGATGTTTAATCTAACAAAATTGAAACAATTTATTGTAAAAATTAATACTAAAGGTCGAAACAAATTATCGGACGCGGCTTACTGCCGCGGCTGATCTGGGGGCTTACCATCAGCAAATAAGAAACCATCCTTAAGCCGTTCAGTTCAGAAGCAGGCCCTAAACAAAATTGCTTAAATCGATACCATGACCGTCTTTTAGGTGAACGGCTTAAAGATTGTTTTGACTCAAGGTGAACGGTTAGTTTGTCTCTGGTATGCTTTGCCACAGATCACTAATGCTTTGTAGACGATGCGAAAACGAGCTAGCCTATTCAAATCGATGGGTGCATTCTGTAAGACAAATCTCTGAGTCATCGATCGCCATAAATTTGTTAACCATGGAAAGTAATTTGTTTAGAATATTCATTTACTTTTCATGGTTAAAATGTACTTTATGGCGTTCGATGACTCAGATATTTGTCTGGCAGAATGCACCCAATTTATCGCTTAGTATCCCCGCCAATTGGTAATGCGCCTGGCGGCCATGTTTTTAACCTCAAAAACTAAAAACAATTTGTAAATTTTTGATATACCTTACTGAAAATAATAATTCAATAAATAATAATTATATTATTTCATGGCATTTTTAGTTGCGGATCACGTCGATGTGGATGTTAATGTGACAAGGTTCTTGCGCATTACCAATTGGCGGGGATAGTATATCTCTGTCTGGCGCAACGTTCTAAATTGATGAAAAATAAAATAACGGGCACTTACTAGTTTTTTTTAATGAGAACATTGCAAATAAAGTATCACAACTTCATATTTATTTTTAAGTGTGATTTACCAGGTGCGTGCTCTAATAAAATGTCGCAAGTCAATAAAACAAATTAAAGTTATGTTATTCCAGTTTTTTTATTTTCAAAATCATTTCACACCATTAGTTTGTTAATTACTTACATCGATATAAAATAAATAATTTTCTTCTTTATTTCATTATTATTATTCATAATAACATAAAATGTAATGCAATTTACTATCCGCGTCAATTGGTAATACGCTGGAACCTTGTCAAATTAACATACACATCAACGTCATCCGCAGCTAAAAATGACAAAAACAGAAAAATTCTAATAGGTAATAATAGTGTATTAATTATTGAATTCTTTTTTTCAATAAGAAAGGGTCTAGGTATTAAAAAAATGCAATTTATGGGGTCTCATCTCTCATCATTTCTTTTTATTTTAGTGATATTCAACAACAAGGAAGTCGTCGCGTTGCCTTTATCAAGTTACATAATTCACTGTTAAATAATAAACATTAAAAGAAATTCACAAATCTTAAAATTCTCACACCAAACTTATCTAAATACACTAAACAATTTTGAAAAAGCTGATCACGTAGGAACTTTTTATGAATTGCTTTATTTGACATTACAGACGCTATAAATCAGCTCCCAAACCTGTCAAACGGAGCGTCGTGGTACGCTTCGTCCATACATAAAAAATGGTGAACGGTTTAAGAGCGTGTATTAAAGCAGGCCCTCCGCAGGCCTGCTAAATCGAGGTCATGGTACAAAAAGTAATGCCATTCAGTATAAGTCCTGCTATAAGAGCTCATAGTAAGGCCCCTGAGGTGTGCAAACTATCGGCGGGCTGATTATCTAATTAAAAACCACCTAGCGACTGGTTGCAGTTCACAGATGATCGTGATCCATTGCTACTTATTTTTGGGTTAAAAAAAACATACCGAAGAAAAGTGGCAATGTATGTCAAATGCAACCGGTCGCTAAATAGTTTTTTTTTAGATAATCAGGGTGCCGATGTAGTAGGTCGCGGACGTAACCATAGACTAATATGATGTCATCGGACGTCCGATAGCTATCTGGCACGCAGGATGTTATTAGAGTGTGCACACTTATCAGCCGCGGCAGTAAGCCGCGTCCATAAGCCGCGTCCGATAATTTGTTTCGACCTTAAGTTAGCAAAGTTAGTGTGTGTGTGTGCAATGGGAATGTGCGGGTGGGTACGTGTCGATTGGTTGCTGTGAGTTGAGCGATGAGTTTTATTTACAATATGGGAACGAGCAGCTTTTCTGTGTCATCGTAGGTTAATTGCTGTAACCACTGGGTAATTTTCTTTTTACAAGATTGCCTAGTGAGAGGATAGACTGAAAGACACGAGTTAATTTTATTATAAAGAAAGCTACCAAGAAAACAGTAGAAACGATGAGCAAATTGTGTATTCCAGTGCAGATAAGTACTAACATTTCCTTTGCGACGTTTATTAATATTGAGAAGTGGGTTAAACTCTAGCTGAGAATGTTTGCGTAGCACTATGGACAAAATAAAAATCTGTCGAACCGTTAGAACCTTCCAGAACTCGTAAACCTCACTTGTTGGAGTCAAACGAGGAAGAAAAGCGGCAACTTTTAACACCATTCTTTGAGCTCTTTCGACCTTGAGAAGATGGGTTTTAGCAGCTCCCCCCAAGCCGTGAAGGTCCAAACAAATTATCGGACGCGGCTTACTGCCGCGGCTGATCTGAGGTGTGCAAACTATCGGATGTAGTAGGTCGCGGACGTAACCATAGACTAATATCACGTCATCGGACGTCCGATAGCTATCTGGAACGCAGGATGTTATGAGAGTGTGCACACTTATCAGCCGCGGCAGTAAGCCGCGTCCATAAGCCGCGTCCGATAATTTGTTTGGACCTTGATACAGTAGCCTATTATTGACTGGCACAGGGCGAAATAAACAGATTTCATTAATTTGAAGTCTGCAACATGACGGAGAGTTTTGAAGATGTACATTAATTTCCTAATTCTGCCCGCCAGTAGTTCAATATGAGGAAGAAAACTTAAGTTTTAGTCGATGAGAACACCAAGATATTTAACAGTCTTCGTGGATTGTAGTTTGGGGCATAAAAAAATGACATGGACAGTTGACAGACATGGACATGTAGGTTTGTGGGTCACAAGCGAAAGTCCCAAGGGGAACTGTTGGCCTTTAATGGAAAAGGTAAGGTACTTGGTTTTATCAGTATTTAGGCTTAGTACATTACTCGTAAGCCAGTTGGAAACCAAATTTAGTTCTGTTTGAGCATGAGCAAAAGCTTCACTCCAATTATCCCCGTGAAACAGTAGGGCAGTATCGTCGGCTTAAGTGATAATCTTACCGTTTGTTAGGTATTTTTGACATAAATCATTAATGTAAAGTAGAAGAAGGGTCGGTCCGAGGATACTGCCCTGTGGGACCCCATACAAGACTGGTAATTCTTCACTAGTCCATGTTTCCACTCTGACTGCTTGTGTACGGTTCGTAAGATAGCTGGAAAACAACTTGAGTGCAACTCCTCGAACTCCAACACTTTCCAACTTCTGAATAAGGATTGGGATAGAGACCGGCACCCTGATTATCTAAAAAGAAACTATTTAGCGACCGGTTGCATTTAACATACATTGCCACTTTTCTTTGGTATGTTTTTTTTTAACCCAAAAAGAAGTAGCAATGGATCACGATCATCTGTGAACTGCAACCGGTCGCTGGGTGGTTTTTAATTAGATAATCAGCCCGCGTGTTAAACGCTTTTGCAAGATCGAGAAAGATCGCTATAACTTTTTCCTTCCTGTCAAGATTTGTGGCAATAAAATCGGTGAGTTCATGAACTGCATCATCTGTTGACCTACCTGAGCGGAAACCATATTGTGATGGTGATAATAAATTGTGTTTTTCCAGGAAGTCAACCAAACGTTTGTTCATCAAGCGCTCTAATATCTTAGACAGGATCGGAAGAAGCGAAATTGGCCTATAATTGTTGACACAGTCTCTATCCCCACCCTTGTGAATAGCTATAATGAGAGATTCTTTAAACGACAGATATTGTACAGTCAGACAGCAAAAACAAAAGTTTTTTGACATGGGTTTTTTTGTAAACATTGGTTTTGACCAGAATTTATTTCAATATTAATAATGTTTTGATGTTTATATTGGTGGTGGTTAACCTTCTCCATATTTATGAGATTCTGGTACTTTGGTGACGTATTGTTTTACGAAAAAAAGTTTATAAGTAATTTTCTTTTCATTTTTTATATCAAGGGCATAATGAGTTGGTATTACTATGGGTAAAATAACCCCTTAGTCTCACTTGTGTGGTAAGTTGATGTGACCACTGGTTGGTCGGAACGGGATTATCGTGTGTCATTATTTCCGTTGACATTTTTCTTGATAAAGCTGTAATAGAATAGAATATAATTATCATTTATTCAGGCAAATTACACCCATTTACAAAAATACATATTAAAATTACGAGGTAGGTATCTATTTAATTACAAATTCATTGGAATTATTATTATAATAAAATAAAATTGTATAATAATAGTAAAAAATAATACCTCATAATAATAAAAAATATCTTTAGAATTAGAATGTTGTTTGGGACTGTACTTGTGCTATTTACAGAATCTGCCATTTAGCGAAAAAAGGGAAAATGTCATTATAATTATTTTTTTATCTTTATGAAGTTAAGTTAACCCATGTAAAACTTGTAAACAAGTATCTTAAATGAAGATGATTGATGACGCAAAGTTCAAAATGCAAACAAAGATAAAGTTCGTAACAAATAAACCTAATTAAGTACCCATATTTTGTAAACAAACCGCGTTTTAATTTCAAGTGATCCGCAGGCTGATTATCTAAATAGAAACTATTTGGCGTTTCATTTGACATACATTGCTACTTTGCTTTGGTATGTTTTTTCTTACCCCAAAATGAAGTAGCAATGTATCACATTCATCTGTCAAATGAGACCGGTCGCTAGGTGGTTTCTAATTAGATAATCAGCTTGCCGATCTTTCAAGTTTTGTATCGATCTGGCAAAAAATCGTATAGACTCGATCCGATCCAAAAATTGCTGGATCGTATGCTGCTGATGATCTTTCAAAGGATCCGCACCTTGATTATCTAAAAAGAAACTATTTAGCGACCGGTTGCATTTGTCATACATTGCCACTTTTCTTTGGTATGTTTTTTTTTAACCCAAAAAGAAGTAGCAATGGATCACGATCATCTGTGAACTGCAACCAGTCGCTAGGTGGTTTTTAATTAGATAATCAGCCCGCCGGTCGGATCGGCGCATCCCTATGCGTTCGATCGTTGAAAACTTGAAAAATCTTTTGATTTGAAAATGCTTTTGTGATGTCATCGTTTTGTTTTGTTTCTCTCTTGAAGCTAAATATTATTTTATAGAATAAATATTTTGATAGTGAGGAAAGTTTAGCGTATTGTTCTATTAAGTTATCATAATATACTCTTTCTTGTCATGATGACTTCTGAGAGTGAGGCTTTGAAAACAAATGAATTTCTACGTCGACGCAAGCTGAGACTTCAGCAGGTTGGTGTATTTTTTGCGTTAAAACTTTATGTCGATAAATAATAATTAGTGACGAGAAGATGGTAAATAAAATTATTGAATTAATTATAGGTAAGAGAACAATCAAAAGACATAGCCAAAAAATTGAGACAACGTGCTAACATAGAAAAGTTGCAGCATATTGAAGAATTAAAAAGCAAAAAAGAAAAGGAGTACGTTAAACACCAGGAAAAGTTAGTCAAAAGATTGGAACAGTTGTATGCACAAGGAGTAAAAAGTGTTGGGGCCAGTCATCACCAAGCTTCTGCGATTCAAGATAATGGTTGGTTCCAAGGATTCTCTTATTAAATTTTAATGCTCTTTTATTGTTAAAATCATATTTACATTATAATTTAATTTGTTTCTTGAACAGCTTCTAATTCAAACCCTAAAGAAGATTTATCAAAAATTCGAGGAAAAGAGGCTGCTTCTGAATTAAGGAAAAAAAAACAAGAGAAACTTGACCGTCAGAAAAAGTTATTGGATAGAAAACTCCTGGCAAGGTTTGTTATTTATGTACAGCTCGCGCAACATAACTTGACCCAATTTTTAGTACCACGTGACCTATGCACTACAATTTTTGCACTGAAAATTGCTAATGCTCAAGCTTCATTGACTATGGTTTGGTTCAAGTTATGTTGCGCCTACACCATTAATTGAATTAAACCTCTGTTCATCTTTTTATTACTTATTAATTTGCTTGTTATATTGCGTTTTGTTGTAAATAGTTTTTAATTAATATTTTTGTATGTGACACTATCATGCGTTAGGTACTACATAAATGCATTGTACTTTTTTTCAGGGAAGCTGCTAATGAGTTATGTAGAGAGAAAGTGTCAAGTGTAGCTAATAAACTTACTAAAGCTACCACCAGCCACCCCTCTGAAGATACCCCCAATCTTGCAGGCAAAGACTTGCCACAGAATGTCAGTGAAGATATTGCACTTAAAGTTACTGACATGGCGACCCAATGCGACAGTGGAGAACTAACTAATGAATGGGAGCCTAATATACCTGCACTTTCACTGCCAAAAGATGACAGAGAAAGTATAAAGGAATCTAATGATATCCCAGGAAGCAAATCAGAGAGAAGTAAAAAACTTGATCTCTTTGCTCTTAGTTCTGAAATGCCATCAAGTTTGCGAGGTGGACTCAGTAATGTGTCGGAAGAGAGGACCACTGTCAGGCCTTCACTAACCATGGTCACAGAATATCTGCAAAGCAGGGCTCTAAGACTAAGAGAACATGTCCCTAGTAAGAAGCAAGCGATGGGAGACGATCTTCATAGTTTAAAGCAGACAATACAACACATAAGGTCTTCAAAAATCGAAGGTACTAGTAATGATGTATGTCATGTTCTCGATGGACAAATTATTCCTGTGCCTACATGGCAAGCTGAAAGTACTTGTGAATTCTGTTCACATCCTATTTCACACCATGACAATTACAACAAAAGCAGACAATTTAAAGTTACTAATTCTGAGATAAATGAGATTTTTAGTTCTATAAGATCTAGGCATGCAGATTTTCAACCAAGCCCTGTTTTGAGAGGCAGTAGTCCTTTTAGAAGAAATAAAAGTTTTCAAAGGGCACCTAAATATACAGGTGACAGGAATATAAATATCTAGTATCACTACCCCATACTGTACTTTGGTTTTGAACTATCATCCTGCAATAAATATCGCATAAAATTGTCATTGTTGTAGATTATGAAGAAATATCTAGTTATGAGATAACTTGAAAAAATTTAGAAATTGCTGCTCAGCCTCCCTAGCATGACCACCAAAACATTGCATGGCACTGTCAAAATCTTTTAACAGTTAAAACGTGTAATTGCTATATCATATCGCGTTTCGTGGTCATGCTATGGGGGCTGGTTGTAATTATAATAATCAGCTTAGAGTTTAAACTTTCTAAACTTTAGTTAGTTAGACCATCATAAACAGGACACCTCAAACACAGCTCTTTTTTGTAGTTATTTTTTTACTTCTATCATAAAAGTATGTATATTTGTGACCCCCAAAAATAAGGAAAAAGCTTTCTTTCTGCTGTCTTTAACCTTTATGTAACAGTAGTTTTTTTTGTTATAACTTTACACAATTAGAAAGATTTTATTTTAAATAAGAATATGAATAACATCTAACTTTTCTCTTTGTTAAATGTTTTTTTAACATGTTGTTTTGCAGCAAAAAGGAATGTGGACAAGTCCATAATAAATAGTGATGCTGATTTAATGCTGAATAAAAAAAACTCTGTGACAATGTACAATCATTCCACAAGGAATTCCAGAGATATTTCATATGGTGACCCAGGATTGGTAGTGAGACACGGTCAAACCGAAGAAGATGCTTATGCCAAAGCCTTGAAGGAAATTTCTCCTGATAATGCTAAAGAGAAAGAACACTTAAAGAAATTACAGAAAATGAGAAGTAAAGTTGCAATAACAAAACAAACCGTTGACAAGGAATACAATGATACTATGTCATTTCTAAAATCACTGCCTAAAGAGAAGTGCAGTAGACATGTGGTATGTCAATTCAATACTTAATTTGTTTTGTACAGTTTTTTTCTTGCAGGTTATTGGTTTACCTTACAGTAAAATTTGGCTTACAGAAAATGTCACATATGGATGAAAAAAGACAACAGATGCAAAAAGATAGACATCAACTAAAACTTCAGCGAGAATTCAATAAAATTGATAGAGAGACCAGAAAAGATAATGAATTGGTGAGTGTATTTTAAAACAGGGCTTCAAATACCGTTAAAAATTAGTAACGTTAAAAATATTAACGTTAAAAATGGAAATTAATAACGGTAAAATTAATAACGTTAAAACAGAATTTATCGTTATTTTTTCGTATTACTGTATAAAAATATTTAAAAGCAATGTGTAATTGACGTTGACGCCGCCGTGACGTGATCAGTCTCTGCGGTAGGTACTAGGTAGTAGAGGTATCTACCTACAATACGCAATATTTATAAAATTACCGTTAAAAATAACGTTATTTTTTAACGTTATCGACATTAATTTAACGTTATATTAAGGTTATGTTATTAGGTATCGTTAAAAAAATAACGTTATCAAGGTATCATATTGAAAATAACGTTACGTAACGTTATTTTTACTGTTAATTGGTAACGTTATAAAGCCCTGTTTAAAAATGGTCCTTTTGAAATGAATTTTCGGACATCACTTTAAAATTTCTCGAATGTTACCTTATTTGCGATAAAGTTTGCTATTTTTAGGTGACAAAACAAGACATTTAAACAAACAAGGTAATTCAAGAGTTGGTGTTACTTACATCACTGGAATGAGCTATAGTGAATAGAAAATTTGTAGTTTTATGATGCTAAAAAAAGTACAGTTATTGAAATATGGAAAAATATATAAATGAACCTTATCAATTTAATATTAAACATTTTTTGTTTACAGGCTTCTAAAGTAACATCAGGCAATAAAAAACGAACCAAATCTCCAGCTGAAGCTGAATTAAGTGACGATTTTGAAAGTAGAGATTTGCAATATTCTTGGATGCCAGTACCTGAAAGTGATGGCAATTTAGCAATTCATACAATACCCACGACGCTAAAAGAAGGGAAACCTGGAAACACAGTTAAATTTAGTAAAGTAGACAGTTATCATGAGTACAGATCAAGACACAAGCATACTCCTCCTACAAAGGACACAAATAAAGATAAACAAAAAAATGATGAAACTATACATCTTCAGAATGAAGAAAGTGGTACTATGGATCATTCCACCAGTTCTTCAGATACTAGTTCAGTCGAAAATTTAAATCTACAGAAGAAAGTGACCACAAATGATCAAAGTATTTCAGAAGAAGAAAAAATATTGATTTATAAAATACTTGATTCTAAATTAAGTAAAAAAGAAAAACAAAGAAAAAGGTTAAAATTAATTAATGATGTTGCAAAAGTACTTACTTCAATGAATAAAGAAAAAGTACGAAAATCAAATAAGGATGACAATAATAACAAAGGTGATATTTGGAGGGGTAAAGTAAATCCAAACTCTAATGTAGGTGTACCTTTTGAACAAATCAATGAAGGTACAACATTTTCTTAAATTAAGCAGATTGAGTTCATATTTTTTGTTATTATTATGAATTGTAATATTATGTTTTTCTTTCAGGAGTGTACAAGGTCGTAAATGAAAAAGGGTAAGTTATTATAATTTTTAGGTTATCTATAATTTTCCTGAAACCAGTCCAATAACAAGGTCGTAAATGAAAAAGGGTAAGTTATTATAATTTTTAGGTTATCTATAATTTTCCTGAAACCAGTCCAATAATCCTTTCATTGTGACATCCTTCAGATTGACCTACAGTGTCACTAGCTGCTTTACTGCTAATGTAGAGATGTGGCAAACTAAAGCTGAACGAAAACCATGGTGGTGAATAAGATTTTTTTCTGTAGTAAAAATCATCAAAAATATCACAATCCCCATCATATTCTTTACTTACTCTATAGACTTGTTGTGATAAGTAAAAAAATAGTTAGCTTTTAATAGTATGATGGTTAATTGTAACATTTCTTACAGGGATAACTTAGCATCATTATATTTTCCTGAAAAGCCACAAGAACTTGATAATAATGATAGCCAGAAACAAGGTAGATCTTGTCTGCGCAGGAACAAAAATAATAAAAAACATCAGTTTGTCGAAGGTATGATTTAAATTCTTATGAAATAAAAAATAAATTGCTATTTCGAAAAAATCATGTAACTCTTTATTTCAGATGAGGTTCATTCTGGAAGTGAATATGAGTCTATTGCAAGGTGAGCTATTAATTTTGGGATTGATAACAAATAAAAAAATAATTTCAGAGTTTAAATTAAAAGGTTATGTCATTTTCTTTTTCTAATTTCAGACCAACAGAATGTGTGGAGTTTAAAGATGTATCTGTCAGTAATTTAAAAACTAAAGCTGACATACCTGTGCCATATCCCTCGGCCGCCACCTCTACTTCCTCGTTTAAAACAGCTGCTATGAATGAAAAGAGTGAGATGCTTGGTGGTGATTTTATTAAACTAATGGATAACAATGGCCAAGAAGCAGGCAAATTTTACATAGGTGCCAGTGGCTTTCTTAACGAAGATGCTTATGAGATTACTATACAACTTAAAAAGAAAGAATCTGCAAAAATGGCAGAAAAGTCAGAGTCTGTTAAACTCAATGAAACTGTTGCAAAGGAAGACGGTTCTCATCTGACGGAAACTAAAACCGCCGACGAATTATCGCTACCTGTACCAAAGGATACCGAACCTACACAAAATGATTTGGAAAATACTGACAAAATGAAAAATGATAAATCCCAAGGTAACACGACTGATAGTACACCTCTTGCTTCAAAAGATTTCCCTGGGTTCTCCCCTGACATAAAAAGTAATGTGACCAATACAGAAGAACCTGAGAAATGTGTCAATGAAAAAATGGAAAATACACGTAAAAAATTTGTTGATATTGGGGTCTATACTTCTCAGGTATCCTCAGATATACCTTGTGATTATTCAAAGACTGATATCGGTCATAGACCGGCAACGTCTACCTACACACAAACTACAATCAACTCTCCAAACACAAGACCCGTTTATATCCACATGAGTTCCTCTACCTCGACCGCGTACATGAGTCCACCTGATACTATTTTACCAAAATGTCTCAGACAGAACTATGCAGCTCGCAATCGACGCGACGTAGCCAGCTGGCAGAATGATAAATACATTATGCAAGGACACCATGAACGAGACCAAAATTCAATATGTATGTGTCAGCACTGTCTGTTATATGAAAAAATATCAATCAATAAAATAAATACTAATCACAAAAGTAATAAGAAATCAAAGACTGACTTAAGAAACACTAGTACTCCGCCCAACACACCCCGAAACGACTTAAATACTAGTCTAGAATATAATAGGCATCCTAAACTGTCTAAAAGAAAACCCAATGAATGTCGTAAGTGTTATAGTCGAGTTTCTTCTAGTACCGGTTCAAATTTGAATACTAAATTGAAACGTTGTAACAAATTATTATACGATGTATATACAATGCGACCTAGATCGAACGCCGCTAACACGAATATTAGAGAAAAAATGCAGATATCTAACTTGAATCCTGTTATTAAAAATTACATCAACAAACTATTGGAACTCAACAGTAATGGCATCAAAGCAATTGAAATTGCAAATCAGGAATGTAGTTCAGTCAGTACTCCAGGAAGTTCTATTATTGAGGTTTCACATAACAAAAATGATAAGACTACTGATGTCAATAACAAGATATCATTGGAACAAATAAAAATATTACTGAAACAAAAGATATTAGAAGAATGTGTTCAAGGCAAGATAGATAGAAAAGATACATTTCACATAATATGCCGTAATAAAAATTCTAAATGTAATTTGTCAAAATTACCAAAAACAAAACGATCTGTCCACAAAATAAAATCTTTGAACATATCAAAGAAAATCTTAAAACCAAAAAAGTCAAATAACATTTTATATTCTGCTGCAAGACCGCGTTCTACCAAGCCGAGTTGTAGTACTTCATCTCCATCATCGACTGGAATAATGAATATCAAGAAATCTGCGCATTCGGATTTAAAAACAACTAATATAAGTAACAGAAGAATTAGAAGTAAAAGTTCTCCAACTCCCAGATATGTCGGTAAAATTGATTCTACTAACGATAATACGTGTTCAGAAATTTCAGATAATAATAAGGTTCATAAAAAAATTAGAAACAAAGTACTTAAAACATCTGAATATATTTTACCGCTGCACAAAGCAACATTTACGGCTCCCGACTCTGAAAATTCCCAAAATCGTAGTGAATTTCCTGCAAATACGTCAACACAAACTAGTCAAGATGTAGACGGTGAAATCAATCTTATAAAAATGGCTGAAGATAAAATTCAAAATATGGAAAAAATTGCTGATTTGACTGAGAAATGCACAAAAAGATTATCCAATTTAGCTAAAATTCTTGAAGAAGTTAGAAAAAACAAATCAGCGGCGTATAGCCACATATCCACATCAGACACGGCGTCTGATAATGAACAAAAATCAGAAAAGGACAAAAATATTGGTGTCACTTTGCAACAGGCGGATCCCGTAATCGAAATGCCAAAGGAACCGACTAATCTCTCCCGCACAACATTTACTCCAAACGAAAATGAAAGTAAAATAAGTTCAGAATATATTCCCATATTGAAAGATATTCCACGACCTGAAGAATATAAACTTTCTAATGGACAGTCAACCAAACAGCTAGAAATGGAAAAGCCTAATACTCCTGAAAATTCCAATTACTTTATAAGTAAAACTAAAAACAGACCACCACCTGCTTTATCTCGCATTACACTTAAACATGGACAAGACATTATTCCGCACGAATTGTCGACTGTAGTCGAAGTTGATTCACCTATGAGCGTGAAATTGAAAAGTCAAACTTCTAAAGTTGACGTTCCAGATACCTCAAGTCTAATTAGTCCCAATGTTAAAAAAGATACCTTAGATCAAGTCAAGAGAACAGAATTTCAAGTAAATCCAGATTTGCTCCAGAATAGCAACTCCATAGCAAAAACAAATGGTGATTTACCGGATGACTCTAAAATTCAAATGATGGACTTAAAACAGTTTAATGATGTTATGCTCAAGCCATTTATATCTCTACAAGAATATGCCAAGCAATGCGATGTTGGAATATTAGACGAAGGCTCAAATATGGATGATTGCGCCAGAGACGATTTAGTAAATGATGAGCTGAGTTCCTTGCATTCTGATGGTAGTTTGCCAGATGTAATTGCTGAATTACTAAAGCGAAATATCATAGCCGAGCCTTTTAAATTTGATACAGTATCTAATGTGAATTCTACAACAGTTTCTTCAGAATCTACATTTTCGGTACTAGCACTATCCAAAGTGCGAAATAATAAGAAAAAACCTAGTGTAGCATTTCAGAACAAAGAAAATATATCTGAAACATCGGATACTTTGAGTTTTTCTTCCAATCTTGATTTGGAAAATGCTTTTAAGAAACTAGGCATGGGATGGGCTTCTTCCACATTAAAGAAAACAAAAGAACGTTTAGCTTTGTCTTCATCGACAAACACTTCTAGTTCTAGCTTGTCACAGTACAAGACGAAACATTTTAACGGTCAAGAAATACCAGCTCTCGTAACAGATTCGGTGTTACCTGTGTCTAAAACAAAAAGGAAGAAACAAGGAAAAGATTCAATAGATAAAGCAAATGTAGAACAACAAACTTCCTTTAGGAAATCCATGACAGTTAAGGAATTTTTGACTAATGAGTTAGCTAAAAAAATAACTTTCACTAACAAGTCTCATAGAGACGGAAGTGGCGAAGAATTCATTTCACTACTTGAAACAAAAATGCCAGAAGAAATGAAACATTCGTCATTAAATTTACAGGAACATTCAGTGGACAGCTTACCTAGTGGAAGTAATAACAGAGCTCGTACCTCAACTCCAGTGCAGATTTTTAAATCGATGACTTATCATTCAAGTTCTAGCTCTAATATATCGAATGGTCTATTTAGTAACGCTGACGACTTGTCGTCGGTCAAAGGGACTTCTAATTCAATGCGTAATCATTCCACTTCAGATAAAGGTGATTTGACTATACCTAATTGCAGTTTGAAGGTGCGGAAAGGGGCATCTGATTGCAGTAAAAGCGATTAAATTGGTTGCAATATTTTTTAAATACTTACCTATTTATTTATTTATTGTTTATTATATTTTGTAATAATTTCTTGTAGTTTTGGTAAAATGAAGTTAATAAATCGATAGACCATTTTTTGGGAATAAATTGTTTTATTTGCTAAAAACACTCTAAAATCAACTCAGCCCCCCTAGCATGATGACCGACGAAACACGATATTATACTAACTATTTAGGTATCTATGGATACGACACTCACTGTCGGTCTTTTGATGGGCAAGCATGCTATGCTTCACTTTATACCACACACTTGTACTATTTATGTATTCTGTGACCACACTATTTACCAAGTAAGATTACCGCGTTTTCTGTAGGTACTTAATTAATTTTTACTGTACGCTTTTGTACGTGACTGTACTTATACAAAAAAACGGAATTTCTCCTAAACCAAAGGGGGACTAATTTTGTGGCTTTGGGACTAATTGGGACTAATTTACACGAATCGTTTCCAATATGCAGATTTTCTCTGGGTGACCTGGTTCAAAAGTCCTCGCCAAGATGTAGGTTGATTTTGGCATGGACCAAATCATTCCTTTATATTTTTTGAACGGCGCTTCATTTCGTTTTGATTCTAGGCGTTGCGAGATCCATAAAAAAGGGACTTTTTTTTAATAATCAGATCCTTGCTAGGTGTTGTGGTTCACTAGATATAGCCTGTCCCTGCCAAAATGAAGGTTTGCTTTGGCATGGACCATTTAAATCGCTTATATCTTTCAGTCCTTTTTGGGACTAATTCCGAAAAAGTAGGACTAGTTAGGACTAATTGGGGAGAAATTTTCTATGTAGTCAGAATTGCGGTTTTCAAAGTGGTCCATGCCAAGATGTACGACACAAAGTTTTGATTTTGAATTGTTAATTGAATTCAGCTCCGAAAGTCGACAGTGTTACTCACTGTGAATAAAAAATAAATGTAAGTTGATAAAGTTTAGCAAAAAAAAACAGTTAACAAAAATTACAAATCCCGTTCAAACCGCCTACCATTGTTGCGTATGCAAGCACGAAGCCTACGACGTCGTACTTCACTCACTGTTACTCGCGTTGGAAGTGTGGTTTTTATTTGTTCGGCAACTGCCAAAATTCTCTCCCGCAACTCTTCAACAACGGATGTCGCTGGTTGAATCGCAGGGGGTACACTTAGTCCTTCATGTGACCCTAAAGACACATCTGGGCTCCAGCCACCATATCGTACACCATATTTCTTGTAGCACATCGTCCAAAAGCGTGTTCAGTTCACTACCTCTCTTTAAAAAAATCGTACGACGTACGTAGAAGAAAGGCCCGATCAACTTATCATGGACAGTCCCCATCCAAACATTTAATGTAAATCTTCTGTGGTGGGCCCTTTCTTAAATTTTCCTACCAAATATATAGGCAAATAGTCGTACCAGAGAAGATTTTTCATAAAATGTTTTCGTACGTTGTACCATTTCTTGTTCCACCACAGCTTCTGAAAACATGTTCACTCGCTTTTAGAAGATGTGCCACTAGCTACAAGAAGAGATATGGTGTACCAGCACGATGGGTGCCCAGATGTAACTTTGGGGTCACATGAAGGACTAAGTGTACCCCCTGCGATTCGACCAGCGACATCCATTGAAGAGTAGCGGGAGAGAATTTTGGCAGTTGCCGAAAAAATAAAAACCTCATTTTCAACGCGAGTAACAGTGAGTGAAGTACGACGTCGTAGGCTTCGTGCTTGCATACGCAACAATGGTAGGCAGTTTGAACGGGATTTGTAATTTTTGTTAACTGTTTTTTTTACTAAACTTTATCAACTTACATTTATTTTTTATTCACAGTGTAGTTAGAGTAACACTGTTGACTTTCGAGCTGAATTCAATTAACAATTCAAAATAAAAACTTTGACCTACGGCGCTCTTTTGCCAATTTTTTTTAAACAGCTGGGAAAATTAATGACATTTGTACCTTTTTGGAAAGCTAATGAAACTAGTTAGTTATTCTACTAATTTGTACGCGAACTTTCATACAGTTTTTTTTCAATAACTTACGACGATGTTCGGGAAAAAATACAAAAAATAAAAGTTATTGCTACTTAGGACCTTTTAGTTCTGTGATTATGTATGTTTTGGGCCAAGGTTTTTTTTAAATTGATCACTTATTTTTCAGCTTTCAGAAAAGTATCAATTCAATGTTTAGAGTGAAGTAGTTTATTCATAATTAATGGTTTTTGGTAACAAGTCGGAAAATTTCTTAAATATCGAAGAACTGCTGCAGCTCGGTAACCATCAAGTTTTGACCCATGGTTTACTGGACTTAATTTGTTGCTAATGACCTCTAGTATAACCCCTTTCAAGGAATAGGTCGAATTTCCATGTCACCCTGTATTGGATAGTCAAGTCGAGGGTAAAATGGGTTTTTTGCCTTGATGTGATGCTTCCATGTGAGGCGTCGGTCCAGCAAACGGTCCAGATGGAATCGCAGGTATTTGACATTGTCGGTATTTGGTAAGGTGTCGCTACCACTACCGACTGACCGGGGGCCCTACCGCCTAACTCAAAGCTTTAGCCAGAGCGATAGCAATGCTCTTCCGTCCTTGTCATATCATAACACGATGACACGGACGAACAGTGCACTGACGTCATAAACCAAAGCCAGAGTCAATGCGATAGAGTTAGGCGGTAGCCCCGCGGGGCGCAATTTCCTTACCTCAAAGCAAAAGTGACATGATGTGATTTGGTACACTTGCACGAATACGCCATCTGCAGAGCCACTTGTGGGTTTCGTTAAACTGTTTCTGTAGGTTACTAGCAATCTCAGGAACCGCGTGAGTTGATAGAAAGGCAGTATCATCGGCATATGTTGCAACAGTGAGTGATGTTATCCATTACGGGTAGGTCATGCGTAAAAATGGTGTACAGCACCGGTCCAAGTACAGACCCTTGTGGGACTCCAGCCTCTATATTATAAAGGCTCGATCTAGTTTCACCTTGCTTGACTTGGAAATACCGATTCGTCAGACTTGATTGATGAGAGGGAACATTGAATGTGGTAAATTAAGTTTTATTTTGACCAGTAATCCTTTGTGCCAAACTCGACTCGAGGGCGATTATTCCCAGGTGTCCCCTCTAACACTGTCACCCGGGGTGACAACTGGGATTTGCTTTAAGTAAGATAGTTGTCACATTGGTTTTTAACTAAAGCAGCAATGTAACTGCGATTTCTGTCAGAGTTGATTGCAACAAAGTTACATAATTACCCCGGAAAGCTGCTGAGCAATAAATCGTGTGATGACCACCAAAACACAATATATATCGCATATAGCGGTTTATCGATACTCATGCGAATGCGATATCAATGGCTGAGTTCTGGTCCTCACAAATATAATTATATACTCGGTGGACCTGTTCGATCGTCGAATGTGATTTTCGAAAGGCAAATTGGTGAGTCAGTGTAAGACAGCATTCGTTCATGGCTGGTAGGAGCCTGGTAAGAAATATTCTTTCCCATAGTTTTGAGAGCATTGGAGTCAAGCTTATAGGTCGGTATGACGAGGCTTCGTGTTTAGGCTTCCCTGGTTTGTGGATCATTACAACCTGAGATACCTTCCAGAAGGCTGGAAAATGAGATGTCCTGAGGATGGCATTAAATAGATAGGCTAAAAACGTAATAACCTTTCTTGGCAAATGTTTGAGTACCTACCTTCGGAGTAATAAGATCAAATCCAGGAGTTTTATTAGGGTCAAGTTTTCTTATTTCCCGTACAATTTCCTTAGGCGAAGGTTTGATTGGTAGGCACATCTGAAGATCTCTATTAAGGATTTCTTTCATTTAGATCTGACTCATTAGATATTTGCTCGTTTGGTTGAAATAAAGTAAAAACAGCTAAATTTATTATTGAGGGAGAGGGAAATATCTCTATCTATATACCCTATTCTGAACAGGATTGGGAACGGGATACTAATAGCGGAAGCCCGCTACTTCGTCCGCGTGGATATTCGACCCTTAGGGAACCATTTACCAGGAGGTTAATGGTTCCCTAAGGGTCTTCTCTATTTTTTAAATTAAATTGTACTCTATTTTATAATTTCATCAAAATTCGATCAGCCGTTTCTACGTGATTAGTGGGGACCTACCCACAAAGCGAGCAGCCTCGTGCGAGGCCCGCCGGCGCAGCACACGTCCCTCGCGTTCGTATCACGTAAAAACGGCTGATCGCATTTTGATGAAATTAAAACATAGAATACAATTTATCCTGGTTAATGGTTCCCTAATGGTTTTCCCGTATATCAACGCGGACCGAGTCGCGGGTGGAAGCTAGTGATATTATATCGCGTGATATTAATGGGGGGCGTGGCCTCGATTTTTAAATGTGTTAGTTTGGTTACAGTGGTTTTCATACTAAGCTCAACCCGGTCAGGTTAAAGTGACTTTTTCTTATAATTGAATCGTTCACATATATTGTGGTGCAATTGCTGTTATTTTCACATATTGTGCTGCAAGCACAGAATATAATAGTACTAACGTCTGCAAGTGTTATCATTCCACTATCATATTGTCTGTTTAATCTAAACCATTAATTACACAGCCATAGACCAAAAAGTTGTCTTGTGTGAGAAATAATAATTCGAGCCAGGTGCCGAGTTAACTTGACCGGTACCTTGATTACGTAAAGCTGTTGCTAACAATTCTCGATTGAAAGCGCGGTTGCATTGCTGCTTTATGTAAGATAGTTGTCACATTGGTTCTTAACTAAAGCAGCAATGTAACTGCGATTTCTGTCAGAGTTGATTGCAACAAAATTACAAAATCACCCCCCGGGTTGTACTTCTTTCTGTGGTTGTATGGAATAGGAAATAAGTAGAAAATAATGCATAACAGATTCTGCCTTTAAGTTATATTTGCCAATTCCAACTAAGATAAATAAATATTTAATAACTTATTTAATATAAAAATAAATTATTATCACAATGTAATACAGTACCTACATTTTCTTTACTTAACAATATTCTAGGTTTATGTTTTTATCGAGATTCAAAATAAGTAAGTACTAATATTAGTAGGTCCTGGAGATTACTATACTTTTTTATATAAGCAACATCAACAATGTTTAATCTCTTTATAGTATGGCAGATTTTTAAAACCTATTTAGGTATTTTATTTACTTTTTAAACACTGTTCTAATGACTGAGAAATATAAATCATAACTTTTTATTTCTAACAATGTGGTGACAATCCAACTTCATTGTATATAATTTGTGTCAATATAATTAATGTTTCAATAGTATAGATTTTTTTAAAAGATATTTTGTATTTATTTCAATAGGCATATGGTCTGGCTAGACACTACCACATCTTAAAATCACTGTACATTTGTACATGTTCTGGAATACATTACAATATATTTGATAGTTATCATCATTTAAATAATTTCTGATTAAGTCTGTTTATCCTTACGACTTGTTTTATTGAGTAAACAATCTTCACCCAGCTCTTTATTGAAGAAATCAATTATAAAATACAACAAACGGTTTTCCACACATTGATTACAAAAGAAATTGCTATTTAATAATACAACATATTTTTAAATAACAATTTAACCTTAAAACACATATAACTGTCAACTGTTTACTAAATAGGAGAAGTAAGGATAAACACTACGCATTTATACATACACCTATCTATGAAATAAATAAATTATAAACTATCTACACATAATAAATAAATTCAAATTCACTAAGTAAGGTAATGAGAATCAATTTGACTAATTTGAGTTATTAGTGCTATTCTTTCTTTTTATCTTTGAATAGGTGCTCTTTAGCTAATGTGTATGCTAAGCCAATGGTGAGAGCTGACACGACCGTGCCCTGGGCCGCTACTCGCAGTTGCATTAGGAACACGCTCGTGCTCATTTTCCCTCTTTTCTTATATGTATAAGCACCCCAGCCACATACTCCTATTAATCCCATTATACCTGTAATATGTAAAATAATATTTTAATATTGGAAAACTGTACATGGTAAGCACCCAAGTAATTTGGCAATATTTAATAATTTCTTTCTCGAAAACTACTAGGTTGCTTGAAAAAAGGAGTTCACTAAAAAACTTCTTGCATCATGTAGTTTCTGTCAAAAAATTAAGAATCTCCAGACCTGCATGTACAGTTTAGCCTTAATTACTCATCTTATTTTATTACTAGATGTTTCATCAAGGTCATGGTTTAAAATTTCAATTGTTACATCACTTTTTCCACACAATAATTTCGACTATAATAGGTATTAAAAGTATATCTAGCTGTGCAAATAGATGTACTGTACTTACCTATTATCATAAATGGAGAGTCCTTTGATTTCCGGGCCAATCTTTCTGATTGAGATTCATCATTGTAGTCGAAAATTGGTTGGGAGTTGGCCATTGCTCCTGAAAAATAAATACTACATTAATGAGCCTCCTAATAAAATAATGAATAAAAATAGGCTTTTTACATGTACGTTAATAATAAAAGAGACAAGATTAAGACTCACGGAATGAATGAGATCTAGGCAGAATTATTAAGTAAATGATATATAATTAGGTAGGTAGGTACTCTTATTCTTTACATTGCATCACTCACAAAGAGTAGTAGATTAAAGGTAAGAAAATTAATTATAGCATCGAATACACCTACATTTTAAACAGGATGCTCGCCCTCGCCCTTGAAAAATATAAGAAAATGAATAAAAATCAAAATTCGCAACTTCCGTGACTTCGCGAGAGAAATAAATATTGTCAATGTCAAACAAATTGTCTGTCAGAGCGGTTTTTTCTCAGAAGAATTTTCCGTTTCATAAGGCAAAGGAACATTTACACCGTACAGCCAAGCAAGACTTAAAAGACCATAGACATTGAAAAATTTTCGCTCAAAGACAGTGTTTCATTTCACCAAAACACAATAATTATAGAGAGAGTTCATAGAAAAAAAAATACTCTTAACAGAGAAGATGAATATAAGATTCTTGAGTAACTCCCTAATAAAAAAAAGCAAACACAGCTTTATTCATGGATACACTAGCGCTGTTGCGGCCTCGCTGCAGAAACAATGAGAGCGGGAAAATTCGAACCGTCCCTGTTCGAATTTTGTAGAGGATATTTTTAATATTGGGTGACTGGAAATAATAAAGGCGACTAAATACTAAACCCGCGGGCTGATTATCTAATTGAAAACCACCTAGCGACTGGTTGCAGTTCACAGATGATCGTCATCCATTGCTACTTCTTTTTGGGTTAAAAAAAACATACCAAAGAAAAGTGGCAATGTACATCAAATGCAACCGGTCGCTAAATAGTTTCTTTTTAGATAATCAGGGTGCCGGTTTGCGACAAAATAACTAAACGTGCGACAAAATAACTGAACGTGCGACAAACTGGGTTACAAAAAATACGTGGTATAGTTAGTCTCTCTATTTTGTGACCAAAATTGTTATCAGATTTTTTCAAGAAGCTTTTCAGTATTCTTTCATAAAAGTCTTTTAGAGTGCTCAAGAACTTTAAATTAATTCTTTAAAATGAATTGTAAGTTGAAAATCATTTGACCATTGACCACCAGTCACCGCCCGCCGGTCTGCCAGACATTTTGTCTGGCTCTGGCGAACAAAGGCAAACGGCGTCGGTCAGTCAAATGATTTTCAACTTCAAGTCCAGTGATTAAAGGTTAAATTCTATTACATTTTATCGTTTTGTTTTGGAATGTTGGACCGGCTCGATCCGCCGTGTGAATGTGGCCTTAGGTGTGCTTCTATACGGTGCATGTAGCTTGCACCGTATAGGCCACCGTAGGCCAAATCTCTACGTGTGTGATTGTGAAGAGAGAGGCCCGGTCTACGGAGGCCTTTCACAGCCCATTAGGTGACGGCTACACGTATGGTAAATACTGTGATGTCTGACTGTGATCCATCAGTATTTAATCCTGATTAAATATTGGCTGGGCCTATTTCATAAAATATTATGAAATAAGGCCTATTCACCATAGTTCTAGTAGTAGAACATAATGAGCGGTTTTCTGACTTGACAGCAGAGAATTTTAGTACAATTTTATGTCAGTAGATGGCGCTACTTCAACTAGGTAGATTTTTTAAATATTTTTTCCCACTAATGGTCATATTGGTCATAGAAAAGTTCTTGGTACCACGCCAACAGACAACCAACGCACAACGCAACAAACTACATACTCAACAAACGTATAATAAAAAGTAATTACATTTCATATTTTTCATAAA
This sequence comes from Agriphila tristella, assembly GCA_928269145.1. Lineage (NCBI taxonomy): Eukaryota > Metazoa > Arthropoda > Insecta > Lepidoptera > Crambidae > Agriphila > Agriphila tristella. The sequence goes on from OV743429.1 coordinate 52,565,740, forward strand.
AAGCTACCTACTTAGTTCAACGACAACTAATTATTTTTTATGAACTACTTTTTCTCTTAAACTGCATTTTAAAAACCACTCATTCTACCCTAATAACAACCATGGTAAATTATTATAGTAAAGGACATCAGGTACATCAGACACAAAAGTGTAATATGTATTATTAGAACCATAAAACAGTAGCAAAACAATAATTTTATTAAATAGGTCTTTGATTAGTCTGCCGTCGATGTTTCTCACCTTGTCAATAAATTCAGTATCCTTTTCTATTAAGTAAGTTAATAGCATAATGTGTAGACGCAGATGCAGCTCCCTGAAAAAAATCCTGGCGGTGCTCATGCCCCCTAGCCCTAGCTAAAGTAACATTTGCAAATCTTTGTTATCGCTTCGCTTTTAAAACATGTTATATGGGATTTGACATACGGTTTCGTAACGTTAGGTACAGTACGAGGCATATATGATGGCGTATTTATGTTGTTTTTCGCATTTTTTGTAATTTCATGTTGTTTTTATTTGATAATCAATAATAATTACAATTTTAAACAATAAAACAATGGTAAAACATTGTTATGTCATAAAATCAAGTTAAATAATCAAAGAGGGGACTAACGTCCGTGCGGGCTTGCGAGTGACGTCAGCGCTAGGGAATGCAATCCGGATAATTCGTAATCCTAAAAATCCGGATATCCGCACATTTTTACTAGACTTGCAAATCCGGATTTGAAAATCAAATTCGGATTTTTCGAATAATAAGAAATTGTTACAAATAAAATTAAACAAGCAAGTTTTTCGGAAGTATTCCACTTACGAGTAGAGCAATCGAGCGAATAGCAAGTAAATATTGATAGCTGTGCTTTAAGTGCAATACTTTAGTTGTTATTCGCCCAATTGCTATTCACTCAGTTGCTGTGGAACACTTCGTTTCTCGCACTAGCTAGACGGTAGATGCTATTTACACGACTGCCCTAAAGGAGTGTATATGTGTTTAGGGTTCATGTATGTTTGTGGGTATGTGAGTTTTTTCTAGACGACGCCATTCACACGTCTTGCTAGTGCCGTGTCTCAGGTCTGTCACATTAAGTCCCAAAAAGTTCGTTTGGTTGAACCAGCTCTCCTGGTGTAGTCCAATCAACGAGGCTTATGCAACCCGAATAATTCTCCCGTCTATGAAATTTGGCATGTGATGAAGTTAGATAATACAGACTACAGATGAACAATAATCCAATAAATTTTGTTACGAGAAGTTAGGTATTTTTACCTAAACATGAAAATCGCTTATATCTCTCTGTGAATATTTCCTCGGGCTAAAACATTTTCTGTATACGTACTTATGTATTAATTAGAATAAGTATGTAAAGTAATCCAATATTTTTTCGATTTCAGAGATACCCCAAATTTAAATTTGAATCTTTTTCAATATATCTTCTGTAGAAAAATTTTTTTGCTAATTATTTTTTTTTTAAATGTTTTTATACCTTTAATGTATAGCTTTGTTCAGTAAGCTAATAAATTTTCTTCTTTAATCATATTTATACATAAACGTATAAAAATGGATCGACTATTTTTTCACATTACCTCTTTAGACCAAAAAATAAAAAAATATGATTAAAGAAGAAAATTTATTGGCTTACTGAACAAAGCTATATATTAAAGGTATAAAAACATATTAAAAAATAATTATCTGCAAATAAATTTTTCAACAGAAGATATATTGAAAAATATTAAAATTTAAATTTGGGGTATCTCTGAAATCGAAAAAATATTGGATTTCTTTACATACTTATTCTAACTAATACATAAGTACGTAAACAGAAAGAATTTTAGCCCGAGGAAATATTCACAGAGAGATATAAGCGATTTTCATATTTAGGTAAAAATACCTAACTTCTCGTAACAAATTTTATTGGATTATTGTTCATCTGTAATCTGCATTACCTAACTTCATCACATGCCAAATTTCATAGACGGGAGAATTATTCGGAAGTCGCCATACAACAAATATCTTCATTGATTGGACTAGTGTTTCTGCCGATACAACTCTCCTTCTTCATCGTCAATTTCTGAGTGTAATTGCAGCGTCTCTAGCTCGACCAGTGGGTCTACCGCGCAAGTGTCATTGGCATCGCTATCTGCTTCATTTGACAGATAAGTATGACACATTGCTACTTTTATACTTCGTATCACTTTCAATAGTGCGTGTGCTTCTTGTCGACTGGAAAATGTAAAATGACCATCATCTTCTATGCGAACTTCTTGGTTGTTTTCACTGGCGCGCCTAGGGTCTCTTCTTCCCGTTGGAGTGGTGGCGTATAGTCTTCCGGATGGTGCGCGGGTGACACTCCTCCTAACATCCTAAGGAACGAGTGGCTAATACGGCGCGCCTCTCAATCTCTCAGGGGTTTATCACATTAAGTCCCAGAAATTATTTGTATTTTTCAAATTCACATAAACTAAACAACATATTATGTTATCTAGTTTAATCATATTAATATATTATTCTTCATTTGTATAATTTTATAAAGAGTATGATTTTTATTTTTATTAGCGCTTTTTCGACGTCTTATTGCGAGATTTTTCTAAGAGCCATAACATACTGGAACGCCATGGCGACATCGCCGGTGACGTGGCTTTGGCTACCTCTGGCAACCTAGCGTAGCCAAATGAAGTTTCCAAATAAGTAGCCACTGTCCTACGTGCATAGAAGAGATCGCTATATTATTGTTATCTACGTCATAAAATGAAAAAGAAGAAACCTAAAAAGTTATGGGTCCATCTTTTATATCAGATTGAACGAAATATCCGTTCTTAAAATCCGGATTTCGAAATATATACGGATTTGCATTCACTAGTCAGCGCCCGAACCAGTTTTGCTTGTTGTAGCGCCGTGGCGTGAGTGGGGTAGTAGTGGAGCGACCGGCCTTTATAAGCGTGCGGCGCTCGATCGTAATGTTCGTATTGGGACACATTCGATCGTGAGCCGTGGCGCTGTACGTAAGCTCGCAATTCTGCATACCTCTTAAAATAAATAGCGCTTTCTCCAACGCCCATGGATATGGCTGAATTAAATGGTCAGCTCGGTCGGCACTCCGCCATATATATCTTGAAATTTTTCGACGGAGTGGGGATAAGTTCGCGCATGTGCTCTTGTGATCAACAAACTGCGTGCACCCCTCTCCCGCCGCCCGCGCCTCTTACCGCTACGCATCCCCAAAATACGCGTTAGGTACCTACAATGTGGGAAAAAGGGGTGACGACATCTTTTAGATTATTTTTTAAACAACATACAATTTGAGCTACTTTTTAACGCGAGGTCTACAGCTCACGGAGCCACTAGTAATATATGCCTCGTACTGTGTCTGTAACAATCGAATTTTAAAACGACATGTCATGAAACTAAATAGGTCACTGACGTCCATTATAATGGACGTCAGTGAAATAGGTAATCAAAATTCATGTTATTTTGGCTAGAGGGCTGGCTGAGCTTGGCTAGAGGGCACGTTGCTTGAAATAGTGAAGTCAATGTTTAATGATTTCGTTGTAAATGATTTACCAAATTTATTACACACTTATAACATAAAATTCTTACAGTTTTACACTAGATTAGACTAGATACCTACTATAAATAGGAAGATTTCTTTTAAAGAAACCGTACTTAAAACATTGTATAAAAGTAAAAAGCATATAAATTATTAACACATAAGTACAATAATTAACTTAGGGTATTAAACCGTTTGCAAATATTAAGTAAAATATAGTAAATAAAAAGAGGCTTTTCTGTTGTTATGAGTAATATCTTCGAACTTCAGATAGTATTGACTCGTATGAAGATTCATCTATAATAATAAATCTTTTAGCTCGTCTACTGAAGTAATAAATATCACCCGTGTAAATATCAAACCATAATGCGTGTATGTGCAAGTCATGCTTTTCCAGCCGCCGCTTCAACATTCCATAAGATGCTACATTTTGCAGTTGTTGAAGAGTATTCACCTAGAACAGAGTGCATAAAGGTGTGAACACATTTTTTGTGGTGTGGTGTCTTGACACGATGACGTCATCGGATGTGTATCTGAAATATGCATTCTGGGTGTTCCTTAAATTGCATAACATTCATAATTATATTTTGAAAATCCATAACAAACTTGACCTAACGCATCGCATAACAATAAACATGTTAAAAATACATATATGTATACCATAATTTAGAATAACAATCAAAATCTATAATTATAAAAATTTGTAACACGAAAAGCCATAACTATAAAAATACTTAATACAAATTTGAAATAATGTCAGTAGATGTGGGCATGTTAATACGATATAATATGTCAGAACAAACCTAATGTAACAACCACTACTACCACCACCATATTCTTACAAATAAATGGTTTATTATTTATTATTACTTAATTAAAAAAGACTTACTTGAGACAACTTATCTTCAGTGCAGAATTGGTTCTCGGGATCTATATAAGCTACAAACTTTCGCTGAGGAGTCTCGGCAGTAAAAAGCATAGGCTTATCGAAGTCTCCATTCATCTCCAGGAACTTTTTCAAAGAAGATTTCCCGTGTGTGCATAACCATGACTTTAAAGGAGATATTCTTCTTTGCTCCTGAGAAATGAATAATTAAATGTACCTAGGTACAGTACGAGGCATAGAGTCTGGCCAACGAGTCGTGTCATCTCAAACGCGCGGCAAATTTAAAATTTCGAAACATAATTCACTCAAAATAGTGCTAAATATCGATTTTATCTTAGAATTTATGTCAAGGTGTATGTTACACCTTGACATAAATTCAAGCTAAAACAATTTAATGAAAGTCTACAATTTCTATTTCGCTGTATTTTGAGTGAATAAAGTCTCAAAATTTTAAATTTGCCGCTAGTTTCAGATGACACGACTCGTTGGCCAGACTCTATATCTTAAATTTTTTTCGACGGAGTGCTCTAGTGAGCGACCAATAGCGCGCGCCTCTCTCCCACCACCCGCCCGCGCCCCTCACCACTATTCAAGATATATGCCTCGTACTGTACCTAGCTAGTTTACCGTCTCTACACTGCATGCAGCAATAACATTTTTGACCAAGGCTAAATAAAAAAGAAGATCTGCAGAGTACAGATTTTCACGGTAATAGCGATACTTTGGTTAGGGGTTAGGCTATAAGTTATTAGCAAATTAAAAATACTGTGGTTTGCACTTGCTGGGACTCTTTCGCTTAGGGACAGACGTTGTAGTAGTTAACTTACAACCTAATTTAATGCAAAAATCATTTGCTACTTACTATGTTTGATTCTTCGGTACTTTTAAGTTTATACAGAAGATTCATTGCTTTGCAGTCACTGTGGCCGCACACTATTATGTGTCTTATATCATTTATTACACACGCAAGTTCTAAGCCAGCAGGTTCACAACTGGTCATTTCATCCTTGAAAAACTGAGAATGAGGTAGAAGATTTCCTGCATTCCGTACTGTAATCATAATAAAATTGAGTTAGTTATTTACATAAAAAAACTGGGATATTGCAGTCTTTATCAAAATAACTAGGGAACGTGCCAGTTCTAAATAACTTGATGTTTAGCTATGAAATAGATACTTTTTAAATAAACACAGTTCGTAATTTAAATAGTATCAAGCTTCGAAAAAATATGGTTAGAGGGTAGATAGATACTTATTAACATAAATTAAAAGAAAATGCGGTTTGAGCTTTAGCAACAATAATATAAAATCTTTAAATTACAAACCAACAAACATATCTCCAACACTAGTTTCTGTAAACCTAGTCGGTATCATTCTACTATCCATGCACGTGTAGATAACAGCTTTTGGCTAAAATTGTTAAAACAAAATTAATAAAAAGTGTCTGTTAAAACATAGATTGGGTTTATTTTTGTACCTATAATTTATTTTACTCGTCGTTCATCGATTTAAATATATCTCGCGCGAAGGATTATTGAGCGCTCGGCAAATATGGAGCGTTTGCGCTGTAGCAGTACTGCAGTAATAATTTGATAATGAAAAAAAATGAAAAAAACCTACATTGCCAAAGAGTAAAGCCAAGCACGCGTTTATTGAAAGTATACTCAGCCAGCGCGCAGTGCTGCGTAATATTCGAGTATATTTTCCGATACTTATTGCACGTATCAGATACGGAAAGTAATACCTTGCTAGTAAGTATGCAATAATCGAGTATAATTTCAAGCACATCATACAATAATAACAACTGGAAAATATACTTTGTTAGTACCACTGCGCAATAGTCGAGTACAAGCTTGACCATAAAGAGTTGACAAAAATTGAGGGCACCACTTTCTATGTAAACACGTCAAAATCACGAATAATTTGGCAACACTGACTATATTTTGTTCTGAAAAATTTTAGTTCCACATTTTATTTAATTTCAACTTTTTATGATCAAGCTGTGGGTCTATTATTGCCCAAGTGTCGTCGACTTCGCTGTCGGCTTCATTTGACAGATGGTTGTAATACTTTGGTAAGTTTTTATTTGTACCAAAAAAAAGTAGCAAAGTATTTCATCCATCTGTCAAATGAAGCCGACGGCGAAGTCGACGACACTTGGGCAATAGACCCACTGTATGCTTTTTAGTGCTACTATGGTGAATAGGCCTTATGCTGGGTCCATAGCGCGTGTTTTGCTCTCCACAATCAACAAAAACATCTCAACATTGAACAAAAAAAAAGTATGAAGGTCCAAACAAATTATCGGACGCGGCTTATGGACGCGGCTTACTGCCGCGGCTGATAAGTGTGCACACTCTAATAACATCCTGCGTTCCAGATAGCTATCGGACGTCCGATGACGTCATATTAGTCTATGGTTACGTCCGCGACCTACTACATCCGATAGTTTGCACACCTTAGATCAGCCGCGGCAGTAAGCCGCGTCCGATAATTTGTTTGGACCTTGAGGATTTTGTTTCGCGAAACAATATTTTGTTGATTGTGTAATGTAAGGCAAAGGCAAAACACGCGCTATGGACCCAGCCTTATTTCATTATATTTTATGAAACAGGCCCCTGATTAAATACTGATAGATCACAATATTTACCATACGTGTTGCCGTCTCGCTGTAATCTAGTAATCACTGGAATTTTAACCATTAAAATTTAAAGTTTAATAATTTTATGGAAAATAAAATTACAGTCCATGGTTAAAATTTAGTCTGTGGCGACCAATGACTTAGCGATTGGTCTGTTGGAATGCGCCCACACTCCGAACAAAAAAAAACAGCTGTCTGCTGTCATGTCAATATAATATACAGAAATAAATATTTTTGCTTTAATTTCTTGCTAAACGATATTGTAGGTAATTTCTTTACAAGAAAGAGGTAAATGAGCGAGTGACCTGTTATGCAATAACACGCTGATCATTAATCAAACAGAAATAAAGAAAGGTCAGTGGTTTTTCTACTCACCGTTGGGTTATCTTTCACTTCCTGAAATTGTTTGACCATACTTGCGCGATCTAGTACGCGATATCTCATTATTCCTCTTAATATTCTTTCCATGTTTCATTTGTAACTATTCAATGCTTTAAATAATGTAAGTTAACATAAACGACTGCAAACGGGCCCATGGAGAAAAACAAGTCTACTTTAGGGCACTACTTTGAGTTTGACATTCATGACCTTCATAATAATTATACGAAGCTTATCTTGAACGCACAAGGCGCCGGCCGATGTGGGCATTAGGGTCATCATTCGCTTTTCTAATGTATAAACAGTAAGCTTAATATAGTTGGTTTTTATCTAATAATTTTTACTTTATTATATTAAATCTACCCTTTACTATGGTTGACCTTGTAATAGTAAGGTAGCAGTAATGCTTGCTATGTTTTACTCTTTGTAATAATTAAAAAAATAGCAGTAGGTATATAAGTAATTTAAGTTAAGTCTAAGGTTATTAAATTTCTGTTAACATTTTCAGATGAATTCTGAGAGAGTTATTGGTGATAGTGCTCAAAAAGATGTGGGGCCAGTTCCAACCACTTTGCCATTGAACCATCGCTTTGTGGAACCGGAAAAAGCAGTCAAGTCAATAACTGACATGGCAATATGGGAGAAATCGGAGGCCTATATGGAATACACTGGTTTTATTGCTACACTCAATGAAGCTATCAAAGGCAAACCGTTATCTGTTGATTGCAAAATATCTGAAAATGTTACCAAAATATCAAATATGCTTGAAAAAATTAATAAGATTATTGATGAGTTTCCTCCTATTGAACAGCCACAGAGATTTGGTAATGCGGCATTTAAAGACTGGCTCTTAGAACTGAAAAGAAATACAACCTTGCTATTGCAAGAAGCATTGGATCCAAAACTCCATTTAGCTATACCTGAAATCAAAGTATATTTAGAGGAGAGCTTCGGAAATGCCACTAGAATTGATTATGGCACAGGTCATGAAATGTGTTTTGTCATGTTTTTGTGTTGTCTTTACAAAATAGGAGCCTTACAGGCAGTAGATAGTGTGGCCACTGTGTTTATAATATTTAATAAATACATAAACATAGCAAGGAAGTTACAAAAAACATACAACATGGAGCCTGCGGGCAGTCACGGTGTGTGGAGTTTAGATGATTACCAATTCATACCGTTCATTTGGGGCAGTTCTCAGCTTGTTGATCATCCTAAAATTTTTCCACCAGCAAAGTTCCTCGAAGATGATATCATTGATAAATATGCAGATGAATATATGTTTTTGTCATGTATAAAATATATAAAAGAAGTCAAAACAGGTCCATTTGCAGAACATTCAAATCAGTTGTGGAGCATCAGTGCTGTAGGTTCATGGCAGAAAATTAATCAAGGTCTCATTAAGATGTATAAAAAAGAAGTACTGGACAAGTTCCCGGTAATTCAGCATGTTCTCTTTGGATCTCTCCTTCCCATACGCAGGTTCCCAATAAACCATTAGTTTTATTGTGTGTCCAAAACAGAATCTAGTGCGTAAATCAGTATTATTTATGTGCAAATTGTTTTGTCAATAACCATTAGGAATGAAATTTTAATGTGATATTTGTCTAGGTTATTTGATAACTTTTTGCAAAACTAAACTCATACCATACTTTTTAATATTGCATAGTAATGAATGAAAATCATAATACAAATTTTAAAATAATAACATTCTAAAGAGTAGATTAGTGGGGGCCAGATAATTAAGGACACCAGTAGATTTTCATACATGCGAAGTAACTTTGAAGCCTTTGTGTTGAGGAAGTCTGTCGTCCTCCGTGGTTTGTAATCTATGTTCGAATTTTAAGTTATAACAATCTGCTACACGTGCGAAAGGCATGTCACTGTATTTACGCACTTCAGTTTTTACCGTTATTTAGAATAAACCTAAAGCAAGTGTTTAAGTTAGTCATGTGTTAATAAAACCACTTCACAAGTCTTCTGGGTTTCTCAATTCAGTAGGCCACTGTGCCCACACTTTGTTCTCCTCCAAGGATTCACCTAACTTTGATCTGATGATGGCCATCCAGGGAGTGAATGGAGGAGATTCAGATCGCTATACATACCCAACTGATTTGATCAACAAAAGATATAAGGTTAAAAAACGTGATTTTAGCATAAAAATGTATGTAAATCTTGAAACTAAAAACTTTGACCCTTATATCTCTTAGAATATTGATCAGATCAGTTGGGTATGTATAGCAATCTAAATCTCCTGTTCACTCCCTGAATAGCCATCATCAGATCACAGGTCAATCCTTGGCGGAGAACCAAGGCTTCAAAGTTACCTCGTTTGTATGAAAATCAACTGGCGTCCTTAATTATTATATGGCCTCCACTGTAGGTTTTATAAATATTTTGTTGTCTGTTTGTTTGGCAGAATTAACATTTATTTGTACAGCTCCTAATATCTAGTACTCGGTAAAACAAATAAATGTTTCTTTAAAATGAAGTTATATTCTTATTTTTATATGTAAGCCTCCAAAAGATTTGAAATGTTTTATATGGGGTTCTGCCGTTTGGCCAAATTATTTTTGGTCAAATTTCACTTCCCAAAAAACGTATTGCACTAGTTTCATTTCCCAAATGAATCTTTAGCAAAGTTACATTTCGCATTTTATTCACTTGGTCAAATTATCATTTGGCATATTTTTACTTTGTTAAGTTTTGTTAAGTCAAATGTTTATTAAGCAAACGTTTTATTTTGGCAAATATTATATTCCATAAAAATTTTTGGTCAAATTGTCACTTCTAGCTTATTTATAGCGTAAGTTTGGCAAATAATGATGTTTACTGATACAGGAATACAGGTTAGATTAGGTAATTTATATATTATTTATTATATTATTTATTTATTATATTATTTATATTATATATAATTAGATTAAGTAATGTACTCGCAGACAAACCTGCTGTTAGGTTTTGCGAGGCAAATTGTAAAATAGTGTACCTAACTTTTTAATAATAAATAAATAAAAATAATAACAGGAGTATATAGGAATGGTGGTATTTAGTAGCACTTTAAATTTGATGAAAACAGCTATAAAATTGTTTAGCAGCACTTTAAAATAATAATAGACCTATAATTTAATATTATCACTACAAAAATAATGGTTTGCACTTTAAAATAATAATAGATCTATAATTTAATATTATCACTACAAAAATAATGGTTTGCACTTTAACTGTGTCCCAACCATTGTCCGAAATCATTTAGTTTCTGTCCAACCATGTCAGAATGACCACTGTTAAAATGAGATGGAAAGATGAAAACAACTTGTGGCAAACATAATACATATACGCCGTCAGGTCGGTTTTGGCGTTGTTGGTCACGTCACAATGGAACCTAACCTCCTCCTCAGCTCCTCTCTCGCTGCGCCCGCTCGTCGTTGCACCAAGACGGCGCGTCAGTTTACCAGTGCTAAAGTTATAAAATTAATTTGTAAGGTGCAAAGTATTAATTTTAAAGCTAAGCAATTAAATTGTATAGTGCAAAGTATTAATTTTAAAGCTTAGCATATTTATAGTGGAAACCATTATTTTTATAGTTCATTCAATAAATTTTAAAGCTAAACATTTTAAAGTGTGTTACATTATTTTTAAAGTGCATTTATATATTCCCCTATAGGAATTCCAAGTATAAAAGGAACAAATGGCAGAAATAAATATTAATGATAATATAAAAGGATAATGGTAAAATTATATTTATTTTCATAAATTAAAAAACAAACTATTTAGGTACTATGGTTTTTTTGTTTTTGTTTTAAATCTTATTTTATGAACTTATTTTTTTAAATAGTTGTTGCAATACACATTAGTAATTTAACGTCTGAATAAAATTTTGAAAAATTGGGAGGATTATAGCAGGTAGGTAATAATAATTATGAAATAGTGTAATATTCAAGGTTTATTTAATAACTTTATTATTAGTTAACCTTCAAGCGGCCGCGCGGTCATTTGTAACGAAAGCGGTCGCGCGTAACCTAAAGGACTTATGGGATATTTCAAGGATTTAAAACACTAATTATTAAAATAATAATTTATTTCTTTGTGTACACAAACATTATCACTATGTAAGAAAACAATTTATGCCAAAAAAGAAAGTTAAACTCAGAAAATAAATATTTAAATGGTCTCTTATGTTTCGATGTAGTTATCTTGGATTGGAAGTTTCACCGTCGTTACTCTTCTTTGAAAAAAATATTTCGTTTCCAATTCTCGTATTACAACTTTATTTGCTCTCAACGAATATTTTTTAAAAAAAGAAACACAAATAAAAGCATAATAACATTGACTATTACCAAAACATATTTTACTCACTTATGCTCTGAAATGTTATCATTCCATTTGAAAAAAAGAATGCGGGGCGTTCAACATTTCCGTGGGGGTCTGGTTCATCACATTCTAAATTTGAAATTCAGTGCGGAAATGAAATTCAATACTTACTTCCCGCACTGAGTGCGGGAAGTAAGTGTTCCAAATTCAAATAGGTAGAACTTATCAGCTAGCATTCTTTTTATGAAACTTTATGGTTGCATGACCGGTCAGTAAACATGGCCACGCGAACCAATTTAAATATCACATTTTTACAAAGAAAATTGTATTTCCTCGCATTTCGTGAGTAAAGTATTATACAAACCTTGTACTGGAAGCTACTTGCATTGCCTCGAATGATTAAAGCCCTCGCCTGCGGCTCGGGCTTCAAACCATCCTCGACAATGCAATCGCTAGCTTCCCGTTCTCGGATGTAATGTACTATTATTGATGGTCGCGCGTAATCTTTTCTATGACAGGCGCGTGGAGTGTTTTAGACGTTGTGATTTATCCTTTTTGGAGGGTACGGGGAAGGGAGGTCATCTGTTTATTTCGTGTACAGTGATACATTGACAGGCTACTAGAAATGGGAAATGCATACAACAAGATATAACGATGTTATGAACGAAAATATACTGAGTGCGGTCGATTCGAGGCCGCGCGACCGCTTGAAGGTTAATAAAGTTAAAAAACATTTTCACATGTTTCGGCATTGTTTTGTAAATTTTTAAGAGTACCTAGGTAGTTAAGAGGCTTTCGAACACTTTTTTTTAGACAATTATATAGAAGGTATTCTCTATAAAGTTAGGGTATATTTGAAGCAAAATTGGTATCGATTAAATAGTACAATATTGCGTAAGGAGATTGAGCCCGTACATGCGAAATCGTATTTTTATGTCGATCGGCATAAAAACTAAAAATAGCTAAAACCTAAGGTAGGAGGTATTGGTACTTCATCGTCGATTTGTAACTTATGCACTACTCAAAATGATATGTAAATTGTATGCCATGCAATATTTTGGGAAAAGTATGTTTTGCCAAACAATACATTTGACTAAGTAATACTTGGTAAAATGAAACTTTGACCAAGTAATTATTTGCTAAACAATAATTTGCGAATAAGAGTTTTGCTAACTGAAAAATTGCGATAAGTTGTTTTGCCAAATGTTTTTTTGCCAAATGAAAATTTGCGTAAAATAGTTTGCGATGTGATATTTTGGGAAACGTTTTTTGCCCATACATTAGTAATCCGTTTTATATACTCTGTCTCTTGGCGACGCATTTTACTTCCGGGCTATTCTACGATAAGGGAGTACGCCCCCCCCCCCCCCCCCCAAGTATCGTAAATCTACTTTTAAAAAAGTCAGGTTTTCACTTGGATTAAAACAATATTTGTTTCAATCTAAGGCTTTTCCATTAGGTGAACACAATTTCAATACACAAAACAGTATATAATACAGAGTTTGTTCTTATTGTAGACTACCATATAAATTGAATGTAGACCTTACCTATGTCTAAAAATAAATAAATTATCAACTAGATACAATTCAATCTTAGATCTATCAGCTGATTCTTGTACAATTCGTTTTACCTATCGGATGGTAGGTACTCTGCACACGCAACAGTTCTCATCAGAAGACAATAGAGTTCAGTGCTCATTTTTGGTGAGGACGTTGGGTGGTATGACCTCTTTTTTGCTGAAGTGGTTATTGTAGAGTGTGTAGAGCATCCCCGCGGTGAGCGCCCCGACAGCAGTCCCTTGTGCGATCACACGGAATTTCATCAAGAACACGCTCGTGCTCATCTGACCACGGTTTTTGTATGAATATATACCGTAGCCGACAGACGCTGCGAGACCGCCCAATCCTGCAAAAAATAAGCATGTTTCAGGCTAATATTTACCAAGTACCTATTCAAACTTTTCCTAAACACCTGCGCAGAATAGGAATGTCCTCAGGGTAAGTAATTTTGTTATTCATGAAATAAACCGCTTGGAACATTGTAATTATAATATTCTAAGGGGTGTAAATACGGACAGTAGGTACGGTACGGTATCGGGTCATACTATCTTAAGACTCGAATTAGTTATTCTGTGCTTAAGAATTGCTGCACGGCTGCACGCAATATTTTCAATCAATCGGTAGCGCGGCGGGCGGGGCGGGACGACAAGGTATATACCAAGTTCGATTCCCAGTTAGTTTAGTTCTGCTCTCAATGATTTTGGATACCGTCACTGTCTTTCTAGTTACCGTCAACTGTGGCATCTTTACTTTCCTTGAGCAACTTTACCACAGCATACATTACGCTGCATACTATGGAATATTTTTTTATCTGTTACAGCCAGTGCAAATTTTGCCGCATTGGTAGATTTTGTGATAAATTGTGGTATCACAAAAAGTTTTTTAAGCTAGCAACATCGGTAACTGTCAAGTAGTGTGACTTCTAATTTCATGTGGTCAATTGTGCTCGCTGCGGCAACAAAGAAAAATTTGTGTTTATTACAGAAAATCGGCGTGTAGGTAAGTGATTTATGGCGAGTTGTATTGGGTATTTACTTTTTTAAGTATATTTCAATTGTATGATTCTTTAAAACTCCTTTTTTCTGAGTTACGGGAAGCGGTAATATTGCTACAGGTTAGGTCAAGTTGCCTCGCCTGGCTCGATGGCAACTTTACCTACGACTAGGGTTGTCAACTATGAAACAGTTCCCGCCTGTAAGCTACCTACTTGCAGGGCTCGTGGGTTTTTAACTTGTGCCATTCCAAAGAATTAAGTTACCTACATTATATAAGTTAGCAACTATCATGCCATACTAGGTGTTACTTTAATGTAAACATTTTTCGTAATTGTTAAACGCTTGAATTTTTACGTTTAGAAGCAATTTTTTGACAAATTTTTATATTTTTGCATTTACAATGCAAAATTTATTATTGAAAAATGTTATAATATTAGAAAAAGTCGACTCCTCTCACATCCCATCGGAGCACAGTTGTGAGAGGAGTCGACTTTTTCTAATACTATATTATTTTTCAGCAATTCTTTGTTTCAAATAGTTGATATGATTTTTGTTACTTAGATAACTATTTTGATTGATCTCTAATGAATAACATTGTACCTGCCTAATAAAAAATATCAATAAATTATATTTGTTTGAATTTATAACTTAATAAGTAAATTGACAACCCTGGCGACATCCGCTCGCTTCTATGAGAATTTCAAAAATCTAAGGTCAACTTTACCTAAGTGTTACTAGTGCTAAAATAAACAGTAGTAAAAAGCTTCTATGACAGCAATATCGATATTTTTGCTCAAAAAATAATGGTAACATTACGTTGCCTAACCTCTTCTATTGATTTTTCTAGGTAAACTGTTCATGAGGTAAAGTTGCCAAAAACGAGTCAATTTTACCTAGAGCTCAAAAATTGATATTGTAATGAACTTATGTCCGATTTAGATGAGTTCAATGGGTTAACATAAATAGACGGGTTTGCTTTACACATTGAATCAATAAAAATCAAAGTATCATGCTCTATGTATCTATAGTTTGCTAAAATGTCGAAAAATATGGTAATGTTGCCACAGTTGACGGTAGTTATTTACTTTTTGCTAACAATGACCTAGGTAGGTACATAGTTTTGTACAAATGAACTACATACGACGCATTTGTGTTCGACATTATCAATCAAGGAAAAACACAATGAGCTCATAAAATTATTGTTACAGTTGTTGCATTACGTTGTGCATAGGTAGGTACTAGCGAAAACAACGAACTTTTTCAACCGCCTCTATTGTCTAGTGGGTTCACCCACCCGTGTAAGTTGCAGGGGTCCCGGGTTCGATTTTCAGGGGGGGTACAATTTTGTACTCAGTTTGGTTGGTGGTAGGGCTTATTTCAAGTCCGCCTGGCTAGCTACCACCTGCCACCATCTTACCTAAGTCTAACGCTATAACAATTTAAAAAACATGTTGTGTTGTGGCAGTTAGAGGTAAGATAGCAGTTCCTCAGTGGTGAGGATTATAGTGCGTATGCAGGGGTGCACAGACCACGGCCCACGGGCCATATGCGGCCCCCCGGCAATATGCCAGTGGCCCGCCAGCAAAAATATTCCCTCGTACATTTGAAGAAAAAAAAGTTTTGCCTTTTTTTAATTTGTGCTAGTAGCCCGCCATTAGTTTATTATTTGGCCAAGTGGCCCATGGTCTCAATATGTCTGTGCATCCCTGGATAGTGCGCTTCCACCGTCGGCTTTATCGTCACTTAACATCAGGTGAGGTGAAGGCAAGGCGTGCTTAAAAGAACTTACCGACAATCATGAAGGGAGATTCCTTAGATTTGCGGGCCAACTTCTCCGCGTGGGTCTCTTCATGATAATCGAAGTCCGGTTTCTGTTCCATGTCTGTAACACGAGCACACGACGCGATTATTAAGTAAATAATTGTTTTAATTTGACGCCAGTCATTAGCACAATATAATACTACTAGCGGCCGCCCGCGACTTCGTCTGCGCGGACAGTTTTTGCCCTCGGGAACTATACGTTTTTTCTGGATGAAAGGTACCCTATGTCCTTTTCTGCACCCCTGACAACGTGTATGCAAAATTTCATGATGATCGGTTCAGTAGTTACGACGTGAAGGCGTAACAAACAAACAAACGGACTTTCACATTTATAATAAAAAATAAATAAATTTAAAAAAATATTAAAAACACGACTGCCCTGCCAAAACGAACTAAAAAGTTAAACAACAAGTGTCATTGCAGTCGGGGGACCTTATCATGGAACAATTTTTACTCACTTATGCTCTGAAATGTCATCATTCCATTTGAAAAAAGAATGCGGGGCGTTCAACATTTCCGTGGGGGTCTGGTTCATCACATTCTAAATTTGAAATTCAGTGCGGAAATGAAATTCAATACTTACTTCCCGCACTGAGTGCGGGAAGTAAGTGTTCCAAATTCAAATCGGTAGAACTTATCAGCTAGCATTCTTTTTGAGAAACTTTATGGTTGCATGACCGGTCAGTAAACATGGCCACGCGAACCAATTTAAATATTACATTTTTACAAAGAAAATTGTATTTCCTCGCATTTCGTGAGTAAAGTATTATACAAACCTTGTACTGGAAGCTACTTGCATTGCCTCGAATGATTAAAGCCCTCGCCTGCGGCTCGGGCTTCAAACCATCCTCGACAATGCAATCGCTAGCTTCCCGTTCTCGGATGTAATGTACTATTGATCAAAGAGGTCCTCCGACTGCAATGACACTTGTTGTTTAACTTTTTAGTTCGTTTTGGCAGGGCAGTCGTGTTTTTAATATTTTTTTAAATTTATTTATTTTTATTTCACACATTTTAGTGACATATGCTGATGATGTGATGTGATCATCAAGGCCTTTCATTTGATGCCCATATTGTAATAATAGAAGAAAAAAAATTTTTTTTCACATTTCAAAATGGCGTCGTACAGTCGCCATATTGATTTTTTCTAAAAAAAATATATCCAGTGTCACTCGGGATGTTGCAAGGATTCCAACGATACCCCATTTATCCAAATCAGTTCAGGCATTTAGAAGTTATGGTGGAATAAAGAAACTCACATACCCACAAACATACATGAATCCTGTACCTTGATTACGTAAAGCTGTTGCTAACAATTCTCGATTGAAATCGATTGAAAGCGCGGTTGCATTGCTGCTTTAGTTAAGATAGTTGCCACATTGGTTCTTACTAAAGCAGCGATGTAACTGCGATTTCTGTCAGAGTTGATTGCAACAAAGTTACGTAATTACCCCCCAGAACACATAACACTCTCTTTGCTTTGGGCAGTCGTGTAATTAGTAAGGATACACAGTCGACACTTTGCTAGAGCGGTGTGGGGAAAGGTAAACATTGATGGATGGCTAATTAATACATAGGTAGGTACTAATTTATGAAGCTGATGGAACTGTACTCCAGTCATTATTATATTGATGAATAATCCATAAGTTGATATAATAATAATTAGTATAAACGAGAGTAATAAGGCTGGCCACCTACCGGTTCCATTTCTTTGCTTTGCTGTTGCTGTGCTACCTTGCTTGAAAGATCGCCGGCCAACCAGGGCAATTTTCAATCTATCGCATTTTGGGACTAGAGCAAATTGGCAAGATAGCCATTAGCTTGGTGTTATCAAATATCATCGCCTGGATTGCGAAGTACGAAGCTTTTAGGAGATATGCCACCCTGAACATGGACTCCGATCGTTAAAAATAAATCGATCGCTTATTTATACAAGATGTTTGGTAAAGCCTTATAAAGCTGAATATGGTAGATAGGACCATAATAAAACTGAACAACTTTTACTATGGGACCAAATCTGAAATCGCGAAAAAAAATTAACTGTTTCATACATTTTGATAATTTCGTTATTAATTTTTGTATGAAACAGCAATTTTTTTTGAAAACTAAAACTTCGCAACGCAAATTCGCAACCTAGACGACGATATTTGATAACACCAAACTAATGGCTATCTTGCCAATGTGGTCAGGTCAAAATATGAGATTGATTGAAAATGAGCCTCTTGGCCGGCGGTCCATGTAGAACAGCAAAGCAAAGAAATGAAACCGGTAGGTCTGGGGCCAGCTTAGGCTTAGGCTAAGACATGTGGCGATACTCGCAGCCCAGAAGGTAGCGAACGATGAGGGATAAATTTTTAATAGCTTATCCTCAAAAATAGCGTCCACGATTACTCATTGAGATCGCGTGGTTTTTATTCACCTTATAACCCACATCTACGCCATTATGCCATCAAAATAGGTATCTCTTCTATTTTCGGACGGTCAAGGTTACGAGACTTACGAGGAACGTAAATATAATAAAGACAGATTTTTTTAAATTACTAAACACAACATTTTTAAAAACAAAAATCACTGTGCCTACCATAAGATCACAAAATATGTTTGTCTCTTCTCACTGGCTGTCGATATTGGTTCTCAAAATATTTCGAAGTAACCAATAAATTCCACATTATACAGGTGCCTAATACACTGACTGCTCGATATCACACCGATAGATAACGTATCAAACTTGTTAATGTTTACTCACCCAATATTTGAGTTTAGCTGCGTCAATGGATAGATACTACAACGTCTTAGGACCTTCAAAGAACAACTGATTGTATGGTGCTAGCTAGCTACGCTGTCGGACGCTATCGCAAGTTTGAATCATGATGTCATTCAGCACTTGTAATATTACCACGCGCGTCGAACCGTGTGCCTACTACATAGTAAGTAACGAGTGCACTGTCTATAAGGAAATTTTTTAACAAATTATTAACACGACGACGTCACTCCTTATTGAATAACTACTCTGTATGCCTATAAAACTGTTAAATTTTGTTATCGTGAGTTCTGAAAGAAGGTAAGTATACACCGTCATTTTGTAGTCGTTTTAATTAGCTTAAGGAAGTGTTCTACTAATGAAAATAAACATTTTTGCCAAAGAAACATGGGTCGAAAAACGACAAAAAAAATTGACTTCCCCATACAAATACAATGATTTAGCTGTCTGGTTAGTATGGGAGGACCAAAATTTTTTGTCGTTTTTTGACCCATGTTTCTTGGGCAAAAATGTTTAGTTTCATGGGTACAACACACCCTTAAGTTAATTAAAACGACTACGAAATGACGGTGTATAGATACACTTTTACTAAGAAGATATCTACCTAAGTATTACTTAAAGTTGTGCAATGGTAATTTCATTAAGGCGACTATCACCCTCAAGTGGCGCCCTTATCTTAATTAAATTAATTGCTCGCTAAGTACTTATTGTATCGTAAATTCACATGTACAGATTGAAGCTAACGTTCTATAGTTTATTTACAAACAATAACCTAAGTAAAATATACACTCGGCGTCAGAAAAACCGCACCTTTTCTTCAAAGATAATTTAATCACATATAATTTAATGATAAGTGTTATTATATACTTCTTCCCCTTCGGACATAGCCAACAGTCTTTAGAAACCGTTGGAATACTCGTCGAAAGGAATCAATTACTGAGATTGAGTTTCCGAGCACATTACATTGCCTAATTTTTTTGCAATTTGAGTAACTTCATGGGCAATAGTATCCATCTTGGGTATTCGTTTTTTTAATTGAACTGTTGAAGTGTGTTTTCTCCATCATCTCGATAGCGAATTTACCCGCATTTCCTGAATTGACCCATTTTATTTCCCTTTTGTGGTGGCGCTAGCAATAACGCTTTAATCGTTTAATTATGGTAACTGTTAACTAAATCAAACAATTATCAAAAGAAAGCTCATTAAATGTACTTTCAATAGATATCAACATTTACACAATAAAACGTTAGCTAGCAATAGCAGATGGCCAAGTCTAAACTTAGTGTCAAAGAGGTGCGGTTTTTCTGACGTCGAGTGTAGTTCGTTGTAGTAGTAGTTAGTAAAAGTGACAAAAGTGGCCACTTTTTGCTCTGTTTCTAACTCTACTTCATACAACGAACTAGATTTTACTGAGGTTATTGTTTATAAATAAACTATAGAACCTTAGCTTCGATCTGTACATAGCCTGTAGCCAATGTCACATTAACACATTTTCGCTATCGCTTCGCTCCGAAAAATGTATGGATTTGACGTTTTAGAATTCGATTGTTAACGAAACCTTATGTCAATTCCATACATGTTTCGAAAGCGAAGCGATAACGAAGATTTGCAAATGTTACTTTGGCTAGGGGGTCATGTGAATTTTCGATACATTATGTACTTTGCGAACAATAAATTTAATTATGATGAGGGCGCCACTTTGAGGTATATAGGGGCCTTAAGAAGTAATATTTAGTTAATCACTTTAGGAATAATAATATATTAACTATAAGTAATATAAAGTCATATTGAACGAGGATCGAACTCCTAATGGCAATTGGCAAGTGACTCGCAAAATCACTAGGCCACGCAGCTAGGCCTACAAGGTTCTTTAATAACAAAATTAATTAATTTCAAAATAATAAAAATAAACTGCGGCGGTTTAAGATAAGTAGGTAACACAGCCTCACACAGGTAACATAAATAATGATAATAATAAGTAAGTTCTTAGGTACTACTAAATTATAAAAGTAGGGTAAATAAAACGAATGCAATTATGAAACATAAATTATATTACATTTTTTGAGTAATAAAAAGATTGCGTTTTTTTCTCGTGATATAAGTAGTTACTTGAAGTTAGCGCGGAGCAGCACCCGCCGAAAACGCTCCATACAAAATGGTGACGTCACACATCACGTTTCAGGTGTGTTTCGGCGCGTTTAATATGGAGTTAGCCAATAATCTTCAATTATCTCCCTAAATTTTGCGTTCAAGTACATATGTGTCATACAAAATATTGTTTCTTATTCGATATTCTATCTGACTGTAAAGTGCATTATATCCGAAAATAAAAATAAAAAATTGTTATTTTTCCCTGATTTCATCGTGTGATAAAACTAAAATAATACATTTTTTTTATTTTTTTTCCTGTTACATCATGTTTTTATAAGTGTCCGCAGCGATCAAGCTCAAATTCATCAAAATCGGTGACTTATGCATATTCCCTATTCCCTACAAAGCGCGCTGTCAAAAGTGAGGCAACTAAAACAGCCAAAATGGCGCCGTTTTCAGATTTTTATTGTCCATTATTACATAATCATACCTAATAAGTACAAAACAGTTTCAATTTCCCTACCATAAAGAGATTAATTATTATATTATTGGACTTTAGTTACGATTAGGTAACGTATGAAGGATATAAATCTGAAAACTGAGCCATTTTGGCGCAGTATAAGTTGCCTCACTTTGCATATGCGGACACGGCTTCTAGGTGTAATTATTCTAAGCCTAGGTATTACAAACTTTCTTATAACTCATTCATTACCTTATAACTCATTCATTACCTTACAATTTCTTGACCACGCAGCACGCCAACATAAAATACAGAGATTAATTAATAACAATGCAACTTGTTTTTGTCTCGCGTAACGTTTTCCATAAAATTGCATCTACTTATTAATAGTATAATAGTTGTTCTATCTCACGAAGTCCATTTTGCTATGAATGTTGTTAGCACATTATTTTAGTGTGCGTAATAAGTCTCGTATATACGAGAGAGCGTGCAGAACTGCAGAGCAGACGAACACTAAAACCAAAGTGTAAGTAAGTGCACGCCTAACAACATTATGCATAGCAAAATGGTCTTCGTGAGACAAAACAATTATTCCAGCAGAATTAAATAAAGTACCTTAGAGTTGTAACCTTTTCTGGTTCCCCTACAAGACAAACGAACTGTAGGTCTTATTATTTGCTCCCATGTTATTTTGCTTATAATGACATTTTCATCACAGTGTCATCAAATTAACATCGAGATGAATGAATAAACAAAACTACTTATTAAGAAAACGAGGAAATGAAAATGAATAAGATATGTAACTGAAAATCAATTTATCTCCATGAAACATACAGGAAAATCGTTACTGAAACTGATAAAGGCTGTCTCTACAACAAAGTCCTTATCAAAATATGATAAAACAATTTAAATACCAATATATTGGTACTTTTTATCTTTTGTTTATAGCAGTCTTTCTCAAAGTGGGCGCTAACGCCCCCACCCAGGCAGGGCCCACATAAAGTGATTTTAAGAGATAGTATTTTAGGACGTGGTCAAGTTAAAAAAGGGGGTGGGGTTGCGGGTTTAGTTTCAAGTAAACATCCCCTTAGTTTAAACCATTGACAGAAAAATTTTCGCTGCGCTCAAAAAGACCAACAAAGCGTGGAAAAGAGAAGTTAACATTATACGGACACGGTCTGTGAAAAAAAAGACAAAGAATCAAGTGACAATGTGCCAACATTTTTTACAGTAAGAGCCCCTAGCGCCCCGCCTTGCAAATGAGCAATCACAGTTTGTTTAAAATATTTGTTAATCCTTATTAGAATCTCAAATAAAGGTACCGTGGAGCCATGGTGTCTTGTGCTCTAAGTAAGTGTGATGTGATAAAAAGAAACAATCCAAGTAATCACACTTTTCAAAGGTAAATACGATTTTGCCACACATTTCTCTAAAACCAAATTTCGCTACATTTAAGTATTCGTTTATCGATGAAGAAAACTGTATGGAACATAGTTTATTAATTTCCTTTGCCATAATATAGTCATATTTTATGTATGTAAGTCATATTTTACGTATCTCATATAAAATGTATAGGTACATTCGTTTTTTCGAATCACCTGTTTATTGATTGACATTGTTGTTCTTTGGCATTCTATTTCTATGGTTTAAACCCTCCCAGTTTAAACTAAGTTTGAGAACCTATGGTAAAAGATAATCACGTGTGAACGTTTAGTGTAGACACTTATACAAGATTTTTTATAATGATCAGAGACCTTAAAAATCAAGACCAAAAAAATCCTTAGATCACTCGGCGCGCTATCTTGTCCGATCGGTCGTGCGGACTCGTGCGTAATATTATTGGGCGGAAGAATTACGCAGATAGCGCCTTGGTAAAGAATCTAAAAAAATTAAAGGAATATTATTTTGTGTGTGTATGTCATAAACGCCTCTGTGGTCTAGTGGTTCACCAACCCGTGTAAGACGCAGGGGTCCCGTGTTCGATTCCCAGGGGGGTACAATTTTTACTCGGTTTGGTTGGTGGTGGTAGGGCTTATTTCAAGTCCTCCTGGCTAGCTACCACCATCTTACCTAAGTCTGACGCCATAATAACAAAATTTAAATTTAAAAATTGTTGTGTTCCGGCAGTTAGAGGTAAAATAGCCAGTTCCTCAGTGGTGAGGATTCCAGGTATAGTGCGCTACCACCTTCGGACTTATCGTCACTTAACATTAGATGAGGTAAAGGCCAAGTACTAGCCCGTTGTGCATAAAAAAAGTGTTTTAAACAATAAAGATTTTAACAATAAGGCACTTAATGAAACTCCTGAAATTAAATAGGTAGGTAACGATATAAATTTTACATTGACCTGATCAAAATTTATTTCTGAGGTAGGCATCATGTACGTAGCAAAATTATTGGACGATCAGTCAACAGTATAATCAGTAACACAGTGAACTTTTAAATAAATCCAACGCAACAGAACTAGGGTACAACTCAATCTTAAACACAATAAATAATAAAATAATGAAAAGCTACTATTCCTAAAATTGGTTTAATCAAAATAATTAATAGATACGTAAAGTCGCATTACTAATTTCCCAGCAAAAATGTAAACAAAGAAACGTCACTGTCAAATTGACAAACTGACCCTAATAGTGACATTTTCAGATATTGAAAACCTTTGGTCACTTTTAAAACTTTTTAATTTGTATATTATATTTTGAGCCATTATAAATATAATGTCATCCAGGGTTATTTTAAAGTAGGATGGTAATCAGAAATTTTATCTTTATAACCTATCATAATTTTTGATGTTAAAAGTTCTTGAAACGAACTGATAAGAAAACTTTACTTAGATATTGACTGTATGTAAATTATCAAAAATACGTAGTATCACCGCCTGTTCCCCCCAATACCAAAAGACAAATGTTACTACTACAGCTACTACTCGTAATACTAATTTTAACAATGGTACTATAAAACTGTTATTATGAAATATTAAATTATATTACTCTTTTTGACGCAAAACTCATGATTCAGAATATTTATCTAATCTATTTTTATTAGGTTTGTGATGAAAAACCATGTAAGTGTGTTTATTTCTTGACTTAGCAATATACTATTTCTTTTTGTGTTGTTTTGTTCTGGCAACACCTTTGTTTACATTTTTGCTGGGAAATTAGTAATGCGACTTTAGCGTATATCAACTGTTTCAACTGTTTTTAAATAAATCACTTTAAAAGGAAAATAAACAATCAGTTTATGCACTTCATTAATTAAATTGATATGGAAATCTGTACAATCTTAATGGATGTATAATATTAAGGTAACATAACTAGTTATATTAAAGCCAGTATTAAATTGTCATTACATTACGAATCAAAGTAGTAAAACTTATGTGGCTCACATCACAGATAATTTAAGGCATAAATAAATTATACTTAAACTTAATATATTTTTTTGTTATAATCTGGCGCGTAAATATAACTTCGATGACCAGTGCCGGATTTAGAGTCTTGGCCGCCCTAGGCCGCGTTACTACTACTGCTGGTACTCCATCCTCCCCTTTCTCAGTTCACATCATCTAGGTTAGTGCTGTGGTCGGCAAAGTAATTAGCTGAAGATTTCTTTTGAAAGCCAAACTTAATTTTAGTCTTCCCCGCTTATTTTTTTTAACTACATAAGTGGGTGGTTTCTTGAAAGATGTCAATGGCATGGCTAGAAGTCAGCGTGCCGCGCGCTCCGGGCCGTGTGGCGATAGTGGTTTGAACAAAATTTCATAGACCATTATGCCCTTGAGTCCTGGATTTGTCAAAAGGGCGGCGGCGACTGCGGTCACACTATAGTGTCGAGCACATGCATCGTTAGCCAAGGCAAGCACACGTCGGCGTTCATTGTCTGTCGAACGCATGCACTGCGTACGCTCGGGCGGGCGGGGGAATGGCGTTACTGGTCTGCCGCCCCCCTAGGTTCTTACCGCCCCTAGGCCGCGGCCTATACGGCCTATTGACAAATCCGGCACTGATGACTCCGAACTAATTATGCTTGATCGCCTTTATAAGACTAAGTTTAGTTACAAATATCGCACATGTTTCATTTCAAATTACAGTAACTTCTTAATCACGTCAATAGATAGGGTAGGGACCATCAAACTGGACAACTTCTACTACGGGACCAACTCGGAAATCAAGAAAAATAAACAGGTGTTTCATACAAACATTTATAAAGAATGTATGAAACAGCCGTTTTTTTTTCACGATTTCAGAGTTGCTCTCATAGTAAAAGTTGTTCAGTTTGATGGTCCCTATCTACCTTATTCGGCATTAGGGGTTATTTTGTAACACGTTGTATTATGGCTTTATATCATTTGAAATTCCTCTGGTGACCAGTTGTATGAGCTGCACATATTTTTACTACAATGAATCACGTTCTACCCAGCTAGCAAATTATAAAGTTGGAATACAGATGCAAAATGTTACACAAACTATTTACATTCGGAATGTTGAATGAGCTGCCGTTTTATGAATTTCAGAGTGGTTACGGCTTCACTAGGACCTTTTGGAGTATAGCATACTATAAATAAATCAATCGCCTGAACGAACGAAGGTGCCAAGCGCGTAGTGCGTCCGGCTGCGAACATTATATAAAGTTTCTTTTACTTGTTATAAAATGGGTCTCGTCGCCTTAATATGTTAATTTATTTCTGTATTAACTTCTACTACTGTTGTAAAGATTGGAGGAATAAAAATGTGAGTTCAAAGTTACAATCTACACGCGGTTAGTTTGACACCCTCGTGTTCTGGCCTTGTACAGAATGGAAATACGCAATGTCGCTATAGGGTAATGTAGAGCACTCTTTTGGGTATACTTTTACCAGTTTCAAGTGTTCGATAGGGATCAGTGTTATTGGTTCGGTTTGCATTAGAATGCAGGTGGATCGCATTCCAATGCTACTTGGACCATTTGGGACCAAGTACATAAGTATATATCAAGTCAGTTTACTCGGTAAGTTCTGCCGAGGTAGTCACCACTACAATAAAAGTCTCAGCTTCACACGACCGAGATAGCGCCTATTTCAGTGATTCCACATATTGTTCAGTTGCATAGGCACTTGTAACAAAATTACACGAATTTTAAAGACACAATATCCAATTAAATATGAATCAATTTACAAATAATTAAAATAGCCACCGAACTGAACTCGAAAAAATGCCGCCAAAAACTCCCTGATCTAATGTTGTTGGTGAGACAGAGCCGCACATTCACTCGTATCCAAACGCGTTGGCTATTACGCCAAGCACGCTTATTTCGCGTTATTTGACCGATCAATACAACAGAAAAGTTGTGCTGAGCGAGGATCAGAAGATTATCGCAAATAAAATTGGCCGGAAGCTTGAGAAAATCTTCCACTTCCGGTCAAAATTTTAAGATTATATTTCCGTCATGTGGCATCAGTAAGAGACCCGTGTCATCATTTAGTTTTCAATCGTAGAGAGTAAACATAAGTCTGTCAGTTCTGAAATGGCCGGAATACCTTAAACTTAAAATTTTAGTTTTTTAGTCTTTTCAGAACTGACAAACTTATGTTTACTCTCTATGCGATTGAAAACTAAATGATGACACGGGTCTCTTACTGATGTCACATGACGTAAATATAATCTTAAAATTTTGACCGGAAGTGGAAGATTTTCTCAAGCTTCCGGCCAATTTTATTTGCGATAATCTTCTGATCCTCGCTCAGCACAACTTGTCCGACCGTGTGCCATGCATTTCATCGTGATGTCATATGACGTAGGCAATACTGTCGTGGGCTCACGGACTATATAACAGTTTGTATCCATATTCCAACTGGAGCTAATCTCTTTGAAGCAACGCGAGGTGCTATCGAACTTTTATAGGTTTAATTAGGATTTATATTAGGAATCTATGAGTAAATAAACTACAAATATTTATTTTAATTTCTTTTTACTTAAAAACGCGAAATTTAAAGGCGCCATGAGTCTTGCATTTAAGGAAATAATTAGTTCCTCGTTTTTATTAATATACCTTAATACTAATAAGTGAAAACTTTTAAAAATAATAATAAGGATACTTGATAATAGTATTTGTTCGCCAATACGTTACAAAACTGTTGTTTACCAATTTACAATCAAAACTTTTGAGGAGAAGTATTACGTTATACATGTATACATTTTTTACAGCTTGCTTCTAGAATCACAAGTACGGAAACGTTAGTCTAATGAATTCGATAGCAGCCCACGTCCGTAAAGAAGGATACACACAAGTTCGCGAATATTTTGCGACCCATGAACCTACAAAACTTTAGGGTGTTTACCCACTTAGGTTCGCGAACCTACGCGCTCTGCGGACCTGCAACAATGCGCAAGTGTGTGCGAACGTTAGTGCGCGTTCCGCATTTTATGATCCGATGCAAACGAACACAAAGGGGAATTAATATAAGTTCGCAATAGCGTCCACGTTGACACAGTATATATAGGTATATAAGTTTTTTCAAAACAGTGGAGAAGGTAACGTCACTTAGGCACTTTTGTCATTGCACTCCGTCGGTTGGCATTTTCCTGCCGTGTCGTCGAATGCTATGCGTGAACGCTATGGAAATAACGGCGACGCGATGTGACAACCCCGACTAAAGTATTGCGAACTTTGCTTAGAGCTCTTAGAGTGACGTCAGCCGTCAAATTCAAACGTTTCCATGGAGCTCCTTTAGGCCGTATACAGAGAGAAAGCAGGTTGCCGATGATAGATTTAGTTCGCTATACTAAAATGGACTGGCGCATGTAAGCGCTTATAAGCGCCGGTCCATTTTAGTGTAGCGAAAATATAATATAATACGCCGTGATAAGGTCCATTTTAGTATAGCGAACTAAATCTACCAGCGGCAACCTGCTTTCTCTCTGTATACGGCTTAACTGTTTGAAAAAACGTATATATATACTGTGACATTGAGCTCCGCGAACCTGCAACATAGGTTCGCGAACCTAAGTGGGTACCCATCCTTACAATACACAAGGTACAGGCTCGCGCTCGTCATTCACTTACGATGAACAAGCAATTCGCGAGCACTGTGTACCACCGTAACAGAGCGTTTTGGCAAGTTGTGCTTAGCACTTACAAATGTATAAATTAGCTAAACCGTAGGGCGCCCGTCAAGCCTCATTGGTACTGGCTGGGGGCTGACGAGGACACCTTCTCTAGCTTCTCGAAGTGTTTCCTGGCGTTCCTGATGTTGATCAGGGTGGCCTCGGACGGTATCTTGGGGTCGGACATCTCCACCATCACGTACGTGTTGCTGGTGAACCCGTCTATGAACGCTGCGAACACGCTGTTGCGGACCTGAGACAATGAGCTTTTTATTAAAAAAGTGCCAGAGGCCGTATTAGGATTTCCAGGCAGTTTTCTGACTGGCTAACAATCTATCTCTTTTATTTGCTATTCAGCGAGAAAGAGATGACACTAAAGCAATTTATAAATCTGGCCGGTTTTAAGAGTTATCTTTTTCATGAGAAGTTATAATATAAGTCAGCCTATTAACTTGTATGTATGAGAAATTTCTTGAAAACTGTTATTCATAACTAGCGACCAGCCCTCGCTTTGCTTCGGTGTAGTTCCTCTTGAATCACTCTATCTATAAAACAACGCATCAAAATCAGTTGCGTAGTTTTAAAGATCTAAGCATCTACGGGACAGACAGCGGGAAGCGACTTTGTTCTATACTATGTAGTGAAGTGCCAGAGGCCATATTATGACTTCTTTTCTTTTCAGGCAGTTTACTGACTGGCTAACAATCTATCTCTTTTAAATTGCTACATAGCGAGAAGATGACACTACAACAATTTATAAATATGGCTGGTTTTAAAAGCCATCTTTTTCATAAGAAGTAATAAGTAGGCCTATTAACTTCTATGAGGAATTTCTTGAAAACCGTTATTCATGAAAGCAGGCGCATCCACAAGCTGTTAATAATTAGTAAATCACTCGGACAACTGACTGTACCCAGGCACGTATCCAGAGAGGGAGATAGTTGGTATTTATCCCTCCCCCCGAAATCCGTATAACCACAGAATAGATAATAGTACATAGAGTACAGAAGTTGCACTCCGCAAAATCGTTTGAATAAATTGCGACTCTTGCTTCGACTTCGACACAATAAAGTGCAATTCAGGTCGCACAGCGCTCCCTTCGCTACAAATCATTCACCTAGTAGTTGCCTCTCTTTCTATCGCGTAGGTCTTATCTTTTCTGACGTATGAAATTTGTCTTCTCAGAGGACGCCGAGCAATTTATACTCGCGCGCGGAGTGACAGAGCCCTGTACCTTGAGTACGTAAAGCTGTTGCTAACAATTCTCGATTGAAATCGATTGAAAGCGCAGTTGTATTGCTGCTTTAGTTAAGATAGTTGTCACATTGGTTCTAACTAAAGCAGCAATGTAATTCTGCAATTTCTGTCAGAGTTGATTGCAACAAAATTACAAAATCACCCCCCTGGTATAACACAGAACAGGACAAATTCAAATTTTAGTCCCGAATTAAAAGTCTGGATGCGTGCCTGACTGTACCCATATAATACATACTTTTATTGAGGTATCTGGGTTAAACTAAATTTGATTACGATTCAGCAATGTCATTGTGTACAAATGAGTCATATGGCGGCAAATTTGTAAAATATTGTTATTGAATTAAATAAATTGAAATAGAATTGCGGTCAGCGTTAAAGGTATCGATTGCAATAAAATTAGAGCAAAATGCACATTAAGCACATTCTTAATGCATTTTACTCAAATTTTCATCTTCTAGCTATGACACTATTATTTGTTATGTGGAATGACTAACGCTTGAATCTTATTCACATTTCACACTTAGAATTTCACATCACTTTAGCTATTCTACAACTTTTACCAACGTATCACTAATTGGCGCGAAATAAATAAATAAATATTTGACAACATCACATGCATTGCTCCAATCCCAAAGTAAGTAGCTATAGCACTTGTGTTATGGAAATCAGAAACAACGGTGGTATGACACACACCCAGACCTGAGACAATATTGAAAAGTTCATTTTCTACATTGACCCAGCCGGGGATCGAACCCGGGACCTCAAGAGATGGTGACGCCTTGAAAACCGGCATGCGAACCAGTCGACCACGGAGGTCGTCGAATAGTTATAATCTTATCTTACTAATATTATAAATGTGAAAGTTTTGGATGTTTAGATGTTTGGATGTTTGTTCCTCAATCACTCAAAAACTACTGAACAGATTTTGTTGGAATTTGGCACACAGATAGTAGATAGCCTAGATTAAAACATTCCCACGGGAACAGGAACCACGCGGGTGAAACCGCGGGCGGCCGCTAGTATTATAAATGTGAAAGTTTGTGGGTTTGGATGTTTAGATGTTTGGATGTTTGTTCCTCAATCACGCAAAAACTACTGAACAGGTTTTGTTGGAATTTGGCACACAGATAGTAGATAGCCTAGGTTAAAACATTCCCACGGGAACAGGAACCACGCGGGTGAAACCGCGGGCGGCCGCTAGTTAGTTATAATTTGCGAAAACATTAACCTGGTTGCCCGCCAGCCATGCACATTGAAAGGCGTAAAAATGTATGATAATACTAAATTGAGCACTGACATTGAATAATTTAAAAGTATCTTCACACAAACTGAAAGGCAGAAGTGAACCATGTATTATGCGTGTAACAATGCCGAAACTACACGGTTCACTTTTTCATACAGTAAAATTTGTATACTATACCTACTCAGTCAGTATATAAAAACCGTCCAAGTGTGGTCAGACTCGCGCACGAAGGGTTCCGCATCAAAAAAAAAACGGAAAATAATCACGTCTGTTATATGGGAGCCCCCCTTAAATATTTCTATGCTTCTATTTTTAGTATTTGTTGTTATAGCGGCAACAGAAATACATCATCTGTGAAAATTTCAACTGTCTAGCTATCACGGTTCATGAGATACAGCCTGGCGACAGATAGACGGACAGCGGAGTCTTAGTAATAGGGTCCCGTTTTTACCCTATGGATATGGAACCCTAAAAAAATCAGCTGATCCATACATTACGGTCGAGTAGGTATTGCGTTTTTTGTATGGAACAGCTGATTTTTTTTTCGCGATATCAGAGTTGGCCCCATAGTAAAAGTTGGTTCTAATCATGAGTAGAACCCAGCAAATTAAAATCTATGGAATAAGCATTCTGCTCAAAAAATGGCACACGAAAAGTACAACTAAGTGGATAGAGCCAAAAATGTTGGCAATTTATTATGCGGCACAAAGCGTCTGAACACTGGTTGCTTATTAGCGACCGTAATACTTAAACGAAATAATAAAAATTATATTCGGATAAAAGGGTGGAAGACGAGGAAGAGACAGAAGTGGATGAAAGAGATATATATATGGATGAGATTATTAGTGCAATGAAGAGCATGAAAAAAGGGAAAGCAGCAGGATATGACAGAATTACTGTTGAAATGCTGAGAGGTGGGAAAGAGCTGGTTGCGTCCTGGCTGTGCCTGATCTTTAATAAATGTTGGAACAGTGGCAAAGTGCCGGAAGATTGGCGTAAAGCCGTGGTCGTGCCGCTGTACAAAGGGAAAGGGTCACGGCAGGATGCTAAAAACTACCGCGGGATCAGTCTTCTCAGCATTGTCAGTAAATTGTATGCAAAGGTACTGATTGAAAGAGTGATGCAAAAAACTGATCAGAGTATTTGGGATGTGCAAGCGGGATTCAGAAAGGGAATGGGATGCACGGATCAGGTCTTCTCCTTGAGGTGCTTAACCGAAAAACACCTGGCTAAGCACAAAAAGGTTTACTGTGCCTTTGTGGACCTGGAGAAGGCCTACGATCGAGTTGACAGGAATGAGCTATGGAAGGTGTTGTCCGAATACGGATTGGAGAGCAGACTGATTCATGCACTGAAATCTCTCTATGAGGATTCCCGTGCATGCGTCAGGATTGACGGCGTATACACTGACTGGTTTGGCATCTCTAGGGGTGTCAGACAGGGATGTGTTGCGTCACCATGGCTCTTTAATCTGTTTTTGGACAGTTGTATGAAAGGTCTGAAAGAACGTGACTGTGGCGTTGTGATGAATGGGACTCAAATCAAGTGCCTTCTCTACGCTGACGACCAAGTTATACTTGCGTCTTCTGCGCAAGAGTTGCAGGAAATGATGTCGGTTATGAATGAAGATTTTGTGAGAAAAGGGATGAAAGTGAATGTAACTAAGACTAAAGTGATGGTGTTTGAGAGAGATGAAGAAATGACTGACTGTACGGTAATGTTAGGTGGCGAAAAAGTGGAACAAGTCCGTGAGTTTGTATACTTGGGGAGTTTGTTCACAAGGGACGGAAAGAGTGAGGAAGACATAGAAAGACGAGTGAAGAAAGGAAATTCGGTGAGTGGTGCTATACACTCGGTTATGAGTAGCCAAACCGTTTCTGCAAAGGCGCGAATGGCTATTCATAACGGAGTGCTGGTACCGACACTGATGTATGGAAGTGAATCTTGGGTATGGCAGAAGAAGAATGAAAGCAGAATAAATGCGGTAGAGATGCGATCGTTGAGGAAAATATGTGGAGTAAAACTGAGTGATAAAAAAAAAAAAAAAAAAAAAAAAATTAAAAATTGTTTATTTCCATTAACAATGTTGATAATTAGATAAAATGGGTTGGAGCTTCCTTTTAAGCTTTAAGGCCTGTGTTAAGAAGCCCCGCTCCTCCTTAATGATTATACATACTTAAAATTGTAAAAAGGTACAACAACAAACTAAAATAACAATAAATTACAAATACCTACCCAACAAGCCAAGACACTTAGGTAAAAAGTAGATTTGCATGCAGTTGTATGTATTTGTGTGCGTGCGTGTGTGTGTGTGTGTGTGTGTGTGTGTGTGTGTGTGTGTGTGTGTATGTGTGTGTGTGTCTGTGTATGTGTGTGTGTATGTGTGTGTGTGTGTGTGTGTGTATGTGTGAGTGCGTATGTGTGTGTATATCATATATAGATTTATTATTTCGAATTTGTGATAAGTATACTTATTACGTTATAAATAAGAGAAGTGATTCTGTCTCTTCCCAAGTTTTAGTTTTTAGCCATTTAGTTATAAGTTTTTTAGATTCATTGTGTGTTTTGTCATATATATTTAGCTGTCGGTTTATAATATTGTAGAGGTGAGCAGATTGAACAAGATATTGTGATTGTGCAAATTTGGTCCTAACTCTTGGAGCATAAGCAACTATATCTTTTCTTCTTTTGTTCATTATACCCGGGTCATATGTCAGGGTTTTGTGAAGTTTGAGGGTGCTCTGCACAATATATAGCTTTCTTACAGAAAGGATGTTACTGAGCTGATAGAGACTTTCAGTTGGAAAACGCCATTTTTTGAAATACATCACTTTTATGAGACACCTTTGAGCCCGCTCTAATTCTAGAAATTTTGTTTTTCCCGCACCTCCCCATATAGTGATGCAATATGTTAAGACAGACTGTACTAAAGATATGTATATAGTATTCAATAAACTATTTGGCGAGGCGCGGTCAATTCCTATATCTCTTGGTATCACATGTCTCAATGTCTTAAAAATCCAGACTAATTTCCTAATTCTACCACTTATATAATCAAGATGTAGATACCACGATAGTCGATTATCCACCATAACACCTAAATATTTTAACTGGGTGACTTTCTCGATGATTCTACAGTCGCAGTTACTATTATTGTTACCACAATCATGTATTTTAATATTAAAATTGTCATTTGGTTGAGTACTATTATTTATACTAAAACAAATAAACTTTGTTTTTTTAATGTTAAGTGTAAGGAGGTTGGATCCAAGCCACTTAGCAACTTGGCTCAATCCTTGTTCGGTGTGCATTTTGACGCTATCCCAAGAATCAGATGTAAAAATTATTGCGGTGTCATCTGCGTATGAAAAGATTTGAGCGTGAGGTATTTGAAATTTGCACAAATCATTTATGTAGATGAGAAATAGGGTAGGTCCTAAGACACTACCCTGAGGTACTCCGTATGAAATATCAGCTTCCTCGCTAACAAACTCCCCTATCTTAACTCTTTGTTTCCTATCAGTCAGGTAGCTTTGAAATAAAGCAAGACAGGTTCCTCTGATGCCAATCCTTTCTAATTTTCGCACAAGGATAGGGAGAGAGACTGTGTCAAACGCTTTTTTTAAATCTAGAAATACACCTAGACACTTTTTACCCATATCCAATTTTCCTACAACCAGCGAGCAAAGAGCATTCACTGCATCCTCCGTCGACTTTCCTTGCTGGAAGCCGAATTGCGATGTGGAAATAATGTTAAATTTATTTAAATAATTCAGGAGTCTTGAGTTGATCAGTTTTTCTAGCACCTTGGAGATCGCCGGTAATATAGAGATAGGTCTATAATTGCTGACATCTTCTCTCTCCCCACCCTTGTACACTGGCGTTATAATGGATTGTTTCAATGCAGTAGGGAATAAGCCTTTTTCGAAACATAGGTTGACGAGGTGTGTAATGACTGGAACAATCAGATTCTTAGCGAGTTTAAGGAAACTCGTGTGGATATTATCCCAACCCGGAGCACTATCAGTTTTTAAGCCCATCAAGACACTATTTACCTCCTCACAGTCAGTAGGAAGTAATACAAATGAGTTCGCTTGTTGAGAGTTATTTTCACAGATTGAGTCTAGTGTCATCATGGCTCCAGGAGGGCGAGATAGAGTGAGCAATGAGGTGATTCGCAAAAGGTGTGGTCTGAAAGATGATATAGTGACAAGAATTGAGAAAGGAATGCTCCAGTGGTTTGGTCACTTAGAGAGGATGAATGAAAGGCGAATCACGAAAGAGATATACTGTGCGAATGTGGATGGAACGATTGCACGAGGGCGTCCCAGAAAAACCTACGCGGACCAAATAGAGGTTATTATAAAAAAGGCTGGTGTACGCAGTGACAAAAACCGCAGGGCATGTATGAAAAGATTGATGGATATGAATGAAGCGAAAGAAGTGTGCAAGGATCGTAGCAGGTGGCGATCCATAGTCTCTGCCTACCCCCATGGGAAACAGGCGTGAGTGTATGTATGTATGTATATCATTTTTTCTGCATCTTTTTACTGCCTTCTTTGCATCTTTTACACCATTTGACTATAAAGGACGTCATTTCTAATAAACTCTCTCTTTCTATCTTTTCTCTACAATACAAACTGCAATTTATTAAAAAGAACACTAACGTCAGTCACCGGGTGCGTGGCTGGCCCGACTAAAGCTGAGCGGGTTGTATTTTTTCGGCCCCGTGGTGCCATTTTTTTAAGCAATTTTTGTTTGCAATTACACTTCCATAGATTTTAGTTCGCTGGTGGAACCACCCCACTGCGGGAACCAAATGGTCAAAATTTCAGCGTGTATAAAAAGTCGCGTACCTCCATGCTCTGGAACTGCGCGGCGAGCTTGGAGCAGGAGAGCTTGAACTGCTTGACGATGTTGGAGACCTTCTCGAAGCGGTGCGCGTCGCGGTGCGGCCGCCGCTGGCAGTGCGACACCACCAGGAACGTCGCGCGCTCGAACAGGAGCACCTGCCCACGTGCACATTAACTTTATGGGCTGTTTACATGGTTCAAGCGATTAAATAGAAACTAAATGGGCATCTTAATATGTTAAAATTGAGTGAATCGTGTTCACACGGTTTAAGTAGTAAGTAGCCAGTGTTTGCCTCGAGATTGTCAACCAACTAAATTTGAAAACAATGATTTGTTATTTATTTATTAGCGAGGCATACTAACAACGATACACATTAGACACACACAGTTTTGACAAGTTTATCTATGTATAACTAAGGGAAACCTACTACAAGACTTACCTTAGACCTAATTATACGAATTATGTATGCTTTGAAAACATGCTGTTGATTTTAGCAACTACACAGTACGTTAAAGTGTATTTTGATGTAGAATTCAATACGTTTCCGCTATTATTTACGCCAAAAATATGACCCGCGACAAAAGCTTTTGATGATATTCTGTTTTTTTTACTTAAGGAAATCAGAAGCAATGGCAACTAAACATATTTACAATTGAACATTACGAAAAACTACACAAATTAACAATAATAAAATATTTGATAACATACCTCATCAGCGTCTACAATAGCTGCGAACTGTTTTAGAGATGATTCTAGTGCCTTAACATTAGGTATTAACTTATACACTATACTGGACCATGCCCTGGAAATTAAAATATTCATACTTAAAATTTTGCATTTCATAATTTATGTGAAGAATGTAATTGATATTATGATGCCTTTTGTTTATGAAAGGAGTCGTTCTTTCCTGGGTCCAGTTTTTTTATATTTTCCTACACCCATGATAATTTTTTTTCTGGTAGATTCCTCTCATGGGACAAGGTTTTCAAAAAAAAAATATATATTAATCCCTGCAAAAAAATATATATTTATAAACTCAAATAATGGTGTCCTTCATCGTGTATTTCTTAATGTTTTCGCTTTAAAATTGAAGTGTCTTACTATTCATTTTACTCTCCTGAGTATATCCAAAAATTCTAATGCTTACAGCTGATTTAATCCTGAAAATCCATTTTGAGCGGCTACCAGCTGTTAAGGGTTATTCCTTTGCATTTTTATTTCTATTAAAATGGCTACATTGGCTGTTGATATGTCATTTGTCATTTTATTTGACATCTGACAGCATCAATGTGATATATGACAGTAGAAAATCGATGTTGCCAAGGTAAAAAAAGTTTTGGGTTGCTGTTTTATTAACTTTAACTAACCAACTATTTTTTGAAAAAACTAATGTTTGCAGGGATAAAAAAAAATATTTATACATGTAAAGGTTCCTTATCTTGTGCTCTTTCCATGAAATATAATTTTATGACCGTAGGCCACGGTTTACCCAAAGGGGCCCAGCCTCCATACAAAAATGGAACATCTCTTTTACGAATATTTGAAACAATAAGTAACATAACAGAAACATGCAAAATGTTCAGAGTATTTTTTTTTATTAATTTAGTTGATGTAATTCAACTCAACACTACAAGGTTTACAAGTAGAAGCTTTGTTTAATACAGAAGTTAGCGAACTAAAATCTATTGATCAGGTATTCATGTCTAATGTCTGTCACCGGGCATGTGGCTGGCCCAACTAATTGCTTTAGCCCTGTGGTGCTATTTTTGAGCAATATTTGTTTGCAATTACAGTTCCCATAGATTTTAGTTCACTGTCAACAGTCAACAAAGATAAGCTTCATATTTATTTTTTTATCTATTAGTAGGTTGACCATTTATAATTTTACGTATTTAGTTTATCCACAAATTGTGTTTCTTATTTTGATTTAGAAACAAGAGATCAAAGGTGTACTGTGGTGTCAAGGAAAACGGAGAGGAGTCATTAAATTTATAATCAATGAATCATCTCTTTATTGCTGTGCTCGTTTATATTTTTTTTGCCTCATCTCTTTTTTTTCCTTGGTACCATAAAAAAAGAGTACTAAAGAGTTAAGTTCTAAGGCACCTCAGATCAAATAAAAAAGTAAGATGGAGCGTTGCAAACAATGAAGTGAGGCCGTTATGATGGTACATGTGTGCGTGCGGAGGAGCTCGATGGCGCAGTGGTTTTGGGCCTGGCCCAGCGATTGCGGAGGTTAAGCAAGTTTCGCAAGGGTCGGTCATGGGATGGGTGACCAAAAATTTACTACCTCGAGCTTCTCCGTGCTTCCGAAGGCACGTTAAGCCGTTGGTCCCGGGTGCATTTGCAGTTGTTAACACCCACCAATCCACATTGGGCCCGCGTGGTGGGTTATGGCCCATCCTCCTTATCCACCCATGAGGAAGGCCTGTGCCCCAGCAGTGGGGACATCAAAAATGGCTGATGGTGTGCGTACAAGGGGGCAGGCGGGGGCCGGGCGGCAGGGTTTTATATGGAAGGCCAAGGCGTAGTTTCGTTACATGTGTGTGCGTGAACTGTGTATGTACAGTTGTACACAGCCAAGGCGTAGTTTAACAGGCCTCACCGCTTTGTTCGGAAGACTCCATCATACTTTTTTATTTGGTCTGATAACTAATAATGTGTACTTACTTGTATAAAGTTTCATCCCATATACTTGTTCTAAAACAAGTGCATTCCAAGGGCTTTGAAAGTCTTTTAAGATCTTCCTCCCTCTCTCTGAATATGTCGTCCCTCTGCTCCTCTGATACTAAGTCCATTTTATGTACTAGACAGAATATCCTTGCTTCTGGAGAGTTCTGAGAAAAAAATTGACTTTGCTTTGTATGTAAACCAACAAGATTCCTATCAGAACTAATTTTTTTATGCACATTTTTTATGTTTTAGTAACACACTTAGGGAACGTACCCATACTATGTGACCCATTTTTTTTCAATTTTTGACCCCCCTCCCCCTCTTGGTGACCACGCGTAGTATATTCCAAGACCCCCTAGATAATGGTTTTACCTCATTTTTAACAGAAATAAAAAAAAATTGGTCATTTTTGTCTTTTTATTAATATGGCGCTTGCCACGTTATACCAAGAGTGTGTACTATAATTTTACATACAATTACAAGTGAAAAAACGTATCAAGACGAAAAAAATTTGAGAATATTGACTATGTGACAAAACATAGGCCCCCCTCCCCCCCTGTGACCAGGCGTGGTATTTTAAAGACCCCCCTCCCCCCCTTAACAGGTCACGTAGTATGGGTATGTTCCCTTATATCTATTTACATACATTTACATTCTTATTTCATAGATGAAAATTTAGATATTATATAATTTCATATAATATTAGCTATAATACAAAATCTATTGTAATTCATTACACAGTCCAAGGGTTAATAATAATATAAATTAATTATAAATACTTATATAGTAATATGAAAGAATAATGCTCGATTATTTACCTGCAATATCGCCTCTAAGCATGATTGATAATAATGCATATCTTTCTCCATTTCTCTACTTTCTACATCAAATACATATATTAACACTTCTACATTTCGGAAGATATTGTCTCTCTGTGACGCAAAGTAGTTCTCCATGAACGCTTCTTGCCCTCCACAATCCCATAAATTCAAAACAAGGTTCCCCAGGAAACGTACATGTGAATGTTCAACATCAACTGAAATAGGTTACAATAATTTATAGCACCATCATCATTTATCAAAGGAAAATATTTTTGTTTTATTTTATTTGTACATACTTGTAGCTCCTAGGCGTCGTGTGTCCCTCGCTATGTAGTTTGCAAAAATTATGGACCTCATGCTGGTTTTCCCTGAACCACTTTTACCCATCAACAAAACCTGATAAAGATGGAAATTTCCACTCATTAGAAAACATTTCATTCAAATGTTGATATTAACTTATATCTAGATAAAGGGCCCCAGAATGAAAAAGTTATCAATACGCACCTTCTTCTTCATGTTGACAAAGTTGTACACTGGGTCAAGGGTTTCAAAACTACTCAAATCTAATACTTGAGTTCCCGTCCCCCTAAAAATGAAACTTCGGTAAGTATCCTGTTGTTACTTATTATAGATTTGAGATAACTTTATTACACTTTACAAAACTTATTTCACTGTTATTAGAAAGACATCAAAATTTGGAGAAAATGTAGGCGTAAATCCTTTCTTTGTAATTTGTATTACATTACATACGATACGATTACAAGACTCAACAGATTGACATGACAGTAGGGATGTTCGATCCGATCCGATACTTGCGTGGATCGATACAATGCGTTACGATCCAATCGATTTTTGTATCGATGCAATAGCATTCGATCCTTTGGCGGATCGATACACATGCATAGAGGATCGGATCGAAAAAATCGTATGATGTATTTATCGTACTATATACAATATGTTTGGTTATCGATGTCGGAGCTTTTAAAGGGCTATCCCTTCTCGTATTTGAATGACCGGCATTTTACTTTTTATTTTAGATGGCCCTGCCGTAAAGTATTAATTTCCCTGGATTTAAAAGTCCTACAGTTATAAAAAAATACTTTTATAAAGATAATAATATCACCTATCAAGTAAAAAAATATGTAAATTTT
This sequence comes from Agriphila tristella, assembly GCA_928269145.1. NCBI lineage: Eukaryota > Metazoa > Arthropoda > Insecta > Lepidoptera > Crambidae > Agriphila > Agriphila tristella. The sequence goes on from OV743429.1 coordinate 52,606,261, forward strand.
TAACTTGAATACGTTATAAAAAATAATATTTATATTATTCATATAAATAATATGGATCTCTTCGCCCGCTATACTATAGTATATTAAACAAGGGAAAAGTTCAAGTTCAAATATTCTCTAAGTAATTACTATGCAATATGTTTGGTTAGGGATACCGGAGCTTTTAAAGGCAGATAATATGATCAATTTTAACGACATCCTTTTAGAAAGCTGATAATATCGACTATTAATTAAAAAAATAATTAAGTCAATTTTTAACTTCAATACGTTATAAAAAATTACTGAATTAAATTTAAATCCTAAATTAGTGTGCTAGTTTTCAGTTTCTCTCATAGACCTTATAAAACTAGGATTTTAATGTGCAATTTTTTTGCATTTTTATAATACACAGGAATATTATCTACAAAACGACATCAAAATCATTGCTCTGAGTTGCGTATTTCGAGAGTTATTAATGTTTGAGTATGACCTTTACATAACCGAAGTTACACACATACACATTACATAACTGAAATTTTAATTTTGTTTTTGCGTACTTTAAAATTTAAATATTGGCAAAACTAAAATATTTTATTAATTTATTAAACATTACTAAGTACATTAGGTACCTAATATCAGGTTTATAATAAAAGGTGATTAAAAATTCGACTTTTCTAAAATATTTAATTCGATACTGGATCGATCCAAAAAATCGTATTAATTTTAATGGATCGATCCATGGATCGATACAATGGATTACGATCCATTGCGATCCAGAATATCGATACAAGGTACCCGGATCGAACATCCCTACATGACAGACAGTGACGTGACATGACAGTGACAGACAATTCTCAAAATTGACAATAGGCGCATTCTACCAGACAAATCTTTGAGTCATCGATCGCCATAGAGTACATTTTAACCATGAAAAGTAAAATAGTAACCATACGTGAGCAAGCGACTCTCCGTACCACATGCATAATTCCATTCTAAATCCACCTAGGAGTAATGTATGACTGTATGTGTAGTATTGACAAAAATTCCACAGAATCTAAAGACGAAAGTCTTCAACCAGTGCGTCCTGCGGCTGCCTGTCATGACATACGGAGCCGAAACGTGGACACTCACTGTAGGGCTGGTTCACAAATTTAAAGTCACGCAGCGAGCTATGGAAAGGGCTATGCTCGGAGTTTCTCTGAGAGATAGGGTCCGGAACGAGGTAATCCGACAGAGAACTAAAGTCATCGACATAGCTCACCGGATTAGCAAGCTGAAGTGGCAGTGGGCCGGCCATATTAGCCGTAGAACCGATGGCCGCTGGGGCAGACGAGTTCTTGAGTGGAGACCCCGAATGGGCAAACGTAGTGTAGGACGCCCTCAGACAAGGTGGAGCGACGATCTTCGCAAGGTGGCTGGCATAAACTGGATGAGTATAGCCGCGGATCGTGCTCAGTGGCGTGCACTCGGAGAGGCCTATGTTCAGCAGTGGACGATGATAGGCTGATGATGTATGTGTAGTGTTGACAAAAGCATGTGGGATGGAGAGTCGCATGCTTTGAGGTTATGTTTTTGGATAAATCGTCGAATTCCAGATCAATCTGTTCTACCGGGGTGGGTTGATGTATTTGTAGCTGTTAAACATACTCATTGTAACAGCTACGAACACATTCGTTGCATGTAACGCAACAGTGACAAAGATATCGCGATCTAAAGTTTTTAAAGCATGCGACTCTTCGGCCCACACGCTAAATCTAAAATATTGGACATTGAAAATAGTATTAGTAATAAAAATAATCATTTTTTCCTAACCGTTTGATCACGACAAAACGGCCTGGAAACATATTTCCACGATATCTTCATTCGTTTAGAGAATTTTGCAAAATTTACTATGAATAATCAGAGTGTAGGGTGACCATATCGTCAGTCAGTCGGAATCATTAGGCTTTTTCTAGAAAATGCAAGTTGAAGTTTTTAGAGTTATGCAAGGCCCCTGCCTATCTATTGTCTAATTTCAAAATCTATCTCAATCGCTTTCAGAATGTGATACATTGATACTTCTTTTTAACACGACTGCCCAAAAAGGAGTGTATATTTAACACGACTGCCCAAAAAGGAGTGTATATGTGTTAAGGGTTCATGTATGTTTGTGGGTATGTGAGTTTCTTTATTCCACCATAACTTCTAAATGCCTGAACTGATTTGAATGTATGGGGTATCATTAGAATCCTTACAATATTCCGAGGGACACTGGCTATATATTTTTTAAATTCAATATGGCGACTGCACGACGCCACTTTAAATGTGAAAAAAATAATTTCTTCTTTTATTACAATATGGGCATCAAATGAAAGGCCTTGATGAGCACATTCAAAAACTAATTTATCACTAAAATATGTGAAATAAAAATAAATAAATTAAAAAAAAATTAAATACACGACTGCCCTGCCAAAACCGAACTAAAAAGGTAAATAACAAGTGTCATTGCAGTCAGGGGACCTCTTTGATCAAAAATTGTTCCATAAAACGGTCCCCCGCCCGACTGCAATAATTAATTAATGTTTATTTAACTTTTTAGTTCGGTTTTGGCAGGGCAGTCGTGTATATTTTTTTTTTTATTTTTTTTATTTTCGGGACAAATAAAAACTTACCAAATAAATATAGCAATGTGTCACATTCACATCCATCTATCAAATAAAAGCGATTGCGATAGATTTTGAAATTAGACTATTAGCCCCCTGTTTGCAGGGCCACTGCATGCAGGGCTTTTTGTAGGCGTACTGAGTAGATATTTTAATTTAAATAAAAAAAAATAGATATCAACCCTGCACGCCTATACTTATGCCCTGCATGCAGAGTTTTGAGTAGCGCGCTTCAGCCATTGATATTAGTCTTGATTGAAGTTTTCAACGATTAATAATCTGCTGGAACAATTATTATTATTAAGCTGTGAGCGTTTTATGTATTTAGACTTGTTTTCGTGTATTTAAAAGTATGTTTGATTAATTTGCTTTTTATATCAGTATAAATTGCTGTTGCAACCAAATAACTCTGCACTAGCAGCAGCAACTTCGGCGTCCATCTTTGTTGAGTGTGCGAACTATAGGTATTGTGAACTTGGCGCATGGCGCGAACATCTGCGAGTGTGGAACTGTGGGGCAGTTTTGCCGTGACTCGCAAACGATCCGCGCCGCAATTTCACGCCATTCGCGCATGTGTCTGAAGAAGCCATAAGGCTATACAGCCGCCAGCCGGTCATCCACTGCCGTGCCGGCCGTCCGCCGCCGTGCCGGCCGTCCGCCGCACCGGCCGTCGACTTCGCCGTCCGACAGCTTGGTGAAGTAAAACCTTAGAGCATTAAGAACGGGAGTAAGTAAGAGCGCTCTCCTACACTAGATTTTGTTCACCGATTTTGGGGGAGACGAGGTACACACGCACAGCACACAACTTCATATTCACGCACACTCTTGAAGCGTAACGTCATAGTGTTACACACGCACACAAAAACAGAATGTCAACAATGCGGGTGGTCAAATTTGGAACTAACCATCTTGGTACAAATTCTGACAGATCACGTAAACGGCAGCGCCAAACTTACCGACAGAAATAAGTTCGCCCTTGCGATTTTATCGGTCTTTTTATGTCCCATCACTAACCTTAACAGTGATGGGACATAAAAAGACCGATAAAATTGAATGATTAGAAGCTTAGATTTGAAGATGAGTGATTATGATTACGAACAAAAAAATTTAATTACTTCATTTGATTTTGTGATTTGCACCAACAATCACTAAAATACGCATACAAATAAATGTTTAGTAACATACATAAAACATCGTTCTGCCCTTTTATCGTCAATTAATGTACAGAAATGAAATTCCGATAGTGAGTGTTGGCGCAAGATGCAAATGTAAAGGTGTGTAGGTTATCAAAAAAATAAATAAATGTGATTAATATTGTAATCATTTATTTACAAGTATCTATGTACAGTCAGCAGCACATCAAGCTACACAAACTTGTCAAAAATCTCCAATGAATTTTGAACCGAAAATTGCTTGTTAGGGTTCCGTAGCCGAAATGGCAAAAAACTAAACCCTTATAGATTCGTTATGTTTGTCTGTCTGTCTGTTCGTCCGTCCGTCCGTATGTCACAGCCACTTTACTCCGAAAGTATTAGGACTACACAGTTGAAACTTGATAAGTAGATGTATTCTGTAAGCCGCCTTACGATTTGTACACAAAAATAAAAAAACAATAGATTAAAGGGGGCTCCCCATACATGGAACTGAAACTGAAAAAAAAACCTCAAAATGTCATTGAGGTTCCTGAGACTATTTTTTCTCAAAGTCAACCGTTTGAAAGATATACATTGCCATAGTAAAATGTGTGCCCCCCCCCCCCTCTAACTTTTGAAATAAGAGAGTCATAAATCTAAAAAAAAATATATGCTATAAATCTTAAGTAACACTTTCAACGAAAATTTGTTTGAACGAGATATATGATTATATACACTGATTATAATCAGTTTTTTGAGATATATTACATTTTCCAAAACCGCTCATAAGTATAACTTTGTCATTCATACAAACACTGTGAAAAACAAAGTTATTTTTGCAGACGATAAATAGTGGTATTCAATTTGGTATGGTATAAATAAGGTAACTACGGAACCTTACTGCGCGTGGCCCAACACGCACTTGGCTGTTTTTTTATTTAAAATTGATTAAGAAATTTTTATTTTTTTTTTATTTTTACGCACGCGAAAATTCAGCGGATGAACAATCTTTATCATTAAAGTTTGAGGGAATCATGAGTATGACCATTATTTAAATTCTGCATCATCATATCAGCCACACGACACCCACTGCTGGGTATAGGCCTCCCCTAAGGATCTCCACGACGATCGGTCCTGCGCTGCCTGCATCCACTGGCTTTCCGCGACCTTCACCAGATCGTCGGTCCACCTTGTCGGGGGCCTACCCACGGAGCGTCGTCCGGTGCGCGGTCGCCATTCCAGAACCTTTCTGCCCCAACGGCCATCGGTTCTTCTCGCTATGTGTCCCGCCCATTGCCACTTCAGCTGAGCAATCCTTCGAGCGATGTCGGTTACTTTAGTTCTCCTGCGGATCTCCTCGTTTCTGATTTGATCACGTAGGGAAACGCCGAGCATGGCTCTCTCCATTGCACGCTGAGCGACCTTGAGCCTCCTTATGAGACCCATAGTTAGCGGCCACGTTTCACTGCCGTAAGTCATCACTGGCAACACACACTGTTCATAGACTTTCGTCTTGAGACACTGAGGTAAGTCGGACGCGAAGATTTTTCGAAGCTTCCCGAATGCTGCCCACCCGAGTTGGATTCGGCGAGAGATCTCTTTCTCGAAGTTGGACCTACCTAACTGGACTGCCTGTCCTAGGTATACGTAATGGTCAACAACTTCAAGTGTAGTGTTCCCAACATGAACTGGAGAGGGTACAACATGGGCATTTGACATAATTTTCGTCTTTTCCATGTTCATCCTAAGACCCACTCTTTGGGAAGCACTACGGAGATCTTCGAGCATTGTGTTCAGGTCTTCCATGGTCTCAGCCATAAGGACTATATCATCGGCAAAACGAAGGTGTGTTAGGTACTCGCCATTAATGTTGATGCCGAGTCCTTTCCAGTCCAAGAGCTTAAAGATGTCCTCCAACGCAGCTGTGAACAGTTTCGGAGAAATAACGTCTCCCTGTCTCACACCACGCTGCAGTTGGATAGGATTTGTGTTCTGGTTCTGTACTCGGATCGTCATGGTGGCATTTTGGTATAAGTACCTCAACACCTCGATATACCTATAGTCCACTTGGCACCTTTGGAGAGACTGCAGCACCGCCCAGGTTTCAATCGAATCAAAGGCTTTCTCATAGTCCACGAACGCCAAGCAAAGTGGCTCATTATACTCCTCGGTCTTCTGTATAACCTGCCGCAGCGTATGGATGTGGTCTATGGTGCTAAAGCCTTTTCGGAACCCGGCTTGTTCGGGAGGTTGGAAGTCGTCGAACTTGCGAGCGAGACGATTCGTAAGGACTCTCGAAAACAACTTATAGACATGACTCAGAAGCGAGATGGGTCTATAGTTCTTTAAGAGGGACTTGTCACCCTTTTTAAAGAACAAGATCACCTCACTTATGTTCCATGTCTTTGGCGTTCTGCCCTGGACGATGACGGAATTAAAGAGCTTCTGGAGGACTTTGAGTATCGGCTTACCGCCCGCTCTCAGAAGTTCTGTAGTGATTCCATCGTCACCCGCCGCCTTGTTGTTTTTCAGCTGTTTGAGAGCCATACTAATCTCGTACAGGCTGACGTCCGGGATATCTTGAGTATAGTGTCGGGTAAGCTTGGCTCTGGGGTCTTTAGCCTTGCTTTCAACAGGTGTCTGCGTGGAATATAACTGCCCATAGAAGCTCTCGATCTCCCTCAGGATTTCAGGCTTTGATGAAATGATGCGTCCGTCGTCAGTTTTCAGCTTCGTCATCTGGCTTTGCCCAATAGACAGATCTCTCGCGAACACTTTGGAGCCTTTATTCCGCTCGATAGCCTCTTTAATACGATTCGTATTAAATTGGCGAAGGTCGCTCGTCAAAGACTTAGATATCTGTCTATTAAGCTGCCGATAACGATTAGCATCTACTGAACTTTGGAGCCTCATTTCACGTCTCTGATCCATGAGTAGGAGTGTGTGGTCGGAGAGTTTCTTTATCTTGGGACGGCGGGTCTTAAAGAGCTTGGACCCTACCGTACGGACAGTATCCACCACCATGTTGTTTAGATCGTCCACATCTATGCTGTTCTCAAGGGCTTCGAAGCGGTTTTGGAGTTCGAGTTGAAAACTCTCGGGGTTTTGAATATGGGCCGGCAATGGTCGAATTGTTGATTTTATCAGTCCAGATCTTTCCAGCTTTGGGTTGATATTCAATGTGCCACGTACCAATCGGTGATCGCTCCCCGTCTTAACAGCGTTGATCACAGTGACATCATTGAATATTTGCTTTTTCGTCGACATGATAAATTCTGCATAAAGAGTGTTAAAGCTCGGTTATGCAAGAACCTGTTTTTTTCTTTACGTGTAAAGAGTATGAAAAATCCTCACTTCTGCACTTTCTAGATGTTTTTCGTTGTTTTTTCATCATATTCTTTTGCACAATAGGGAATATGCATAAGTCACCGATTTTGATGAATTTGAGCTAGATCGCTGCGGACACGTATAAAAACATGATGGAACAGGAAAAAAAATAAAAAAAAATGTATTATTTTAGTTTTATCACACGATGAAATCAGGGGAAAATAACGATATTTTTTTTTCATTTTCGGATATAATGCACTTTACAGTCAGATAGAATATCTAATAAGAAACAATATTTTGTATGACACATATGTAATTAAACGCAAAATTTAGGGGGATAATTGAAGATTATTGGCTAACTCCATATTAAACGCGCCGAAACACACCTGAAACGTGATGTGTGACGTCATCATTTTGTATAGAGCGTTTTCGGCGGGTGATGCTGCGCGCTAACTTCAGGTAACTATATCACGAGAACAAAACGCAAGAGAAAAGTTTTAATATTGCAGTTAACTTTCTCACGCATTATACTTTTGATTAAGATTAAAAAAAAATTTGATGCATATTCCCTATTATCTTTCTTTCACATTCGTTCTCTTTGACTTCGTTCATTCGTCTTCTTTAACTTTGTCACAGCACTAGTACTTGTACCATGGTGTTTGGTATCGTTTTGCTATCGCAATCTCTGTCGTTAGTTTACTAAACAAACTGGGTTTTATTCATATTCATATTCATATTCATATTCTTTATTTGCGTTCTTGTTGTATACATGGTGTTTACAATATAAAGTTCCAAACAAGAACCCCATAGGGGTACTGCAAATTCCTTACAAACTAGAAAATAATTTTAGATGTATCATTAATACTGGGCGAATTAAACAATTAAACATTAAATAGAAAATAAAACATTAATAAACTTTAAACATACAAATTAAAAATAGTAGGTACCTAAATCACAGTCTATCATCTTCAAATTCCTTAATATTATAATATGCCTTTTCCAGAAGAATATTTTTAACTGCTTTATCAAATTTACCACCTTGGAGGGCTTTTACGTTATTTGGCAAGTGGTTGTAAAGTTGGACAGCCATGTAGAACGGTCCTTTTTTAAACAGCTCGAGATGAGGTGTGAGTTGGCACAGATCGTTGTCGCGGCGTGAGGCAAAACGTCTAGGCACGGCTCCTACTCGTTTGAAATATTGTGGGCTCGTTCGCACAAGTCGACAAAGCTCATAAATGTACGCACAGCTGACTGTCAATACCTTCAATTTAATAAACCAAGGTCTACACGTTTCTTTAGGTGACAGATTCGCAATAACTCGAATGCAGCGCTTTTGCATAGTAAATGCTGCTTGCACATCGGTTGAGTTACCCCAAAGCACAATCCCATACCTTATCCATGCCGCGGCATGCGCGTGGTACGCTGTTAGTGCACACTGGACGTTTGTGCATTTACGCAACTCGCGTAACGCGTACGCAAAACTACTCAGTTTGCTTACTACTGCGTTAACGTGGTGTTTCCACGATAAGGTATCATCCAGAGTAATACCTAGTAACATGACTTTTTCCTCTACTTTGATCTTATTACCTTCATGAAATATATTAAGGGGCAGTGCTACTCTTTGATGCGGCCGAAAATTAACTATTTTTGTTTTTTCTAAATTAAGAGTGAGGCCTATTTCTCGCAAATGACTTGTTATTTTTTGTAAAGAGAGAATTATTTCACTGTGTATTTTAGCTAAGTCCTTGTTGTCACAAGCTATAATGAGCGTGGAGTCGTCTGCAAATTGCACGATTTTGTTTGTTACTGCAGAAGGTAGGTCATTTATATATGCTAGAAATAACAAACACCCCAATACACTTCCTTGTGGTATGGACCCGTTGATAGTTTCAATCGAAGAGTTAGCGTAATTTAAAGTATTTAAGGTTACATCATCATTATGGTGCATAATTTGTACATATTGTTTCCTATCTTTTAGGTACGACGAGAGCCATTTCAGTACCTGTCCTCTTATGCCCTGCGATTCGAGCTTCTTAAAAAGTACTTCATGCACAACTCCATCATATGCCTTTGAAATATCCATGAATATTGCTACTGCACACTTATTATCATTAAGCGCGTTTAAGATCTCAAAAGTACAGTCGAGCACAGCTGAGGTTGTTGAGCGGTTTTCGCGGAAACCGTGTTGATTATTGTTCAGTACTCCATATTTCTCAAAAAACCGATAAATTCTTCTACACAAAATTTTTTCAAATATTTTGGATATCACTGACAATATAGCAATCGGGCGATAATTTTGAACACTCTTTTTATCTCCTTTTTTGAAAATGGGTATGATTTTAGCCAATTTCAAGCTTTCCGGAAAGACACCAAGATCATAAGATCGGTTTTTCAACAAGGTTAAAGGAGGCACAAATTCATCCACGCAGTGCACCAGTAACGTGGCCGGTATCTCATCGTATCCACACGTGTTGTTTCTTTTTAGACCTAAAATTGTCTTTTTTACTTCTTCTTCTGTGACCACATGTAAATAAAATGAGTTTGCCAGATTCTGATTTTTGTGTACATTTGGTGTATAATTATTTTTATTTTTACAAAAGCTAATATAATAATTATTAAACAGATTTGATATAATTTTGGGACATGTAATTGTTTCACTATTATTAATCAAATTAATATTTTGTCTCTTTTTGTTACTGGACTTGGTTTTTTCATTTATTATCCCCCACATTGTTTTGTACTTGTTTTTAGATGTTGTTAGCCTATGTATATATGCCTTCCGTTTTTCAGATGATATCGTTTTTTTAAGTATTTTGCTGTATGTCTTCTCATAATTTGTTAAATTCTCGCTTTTAAATTTTATTTTAAGGTACCGTAGTATTCGCTTGTGATAGCAACATCGCTTTATACCTTTAGTGATCCAAGCTGTTTTACTCTTAGTTTTTAGGATGAAGTCTTTTTTTGGTATATATTTATCGAGAAGTTTCGTGACTTGGTGAATGAATGTATCGTAGCTTTCATTGATGTTGTTGTTATTAACAGGTAAAGTCTGTTGCCAATTGATCCTATTTAATGCGGTTTTGAATGAATCCATATTTTTGCGGTTAAAAATTCGTTTGTTTATTGTAGTTTTACTTGAAATATTTTTACTTACATTTTCATTTAGTGGTATGCGACCAACAAGTGTGCTATGATCTGATAGTTGGTTATGGTGGACTTCAGTGCTCATATCAATGTTTTTATTTATTATGAACTGATCAACGCATGACGAACTGTTGGATGTTACTCGTGTAGGAGCTTTATTTATACAATGTAAGCCGTAAGTTTTCAAAAGGTTCGTAAATCTTTGTGATATACTGGTATTTTTTGTAATATCAATGTTTATATCGCCAGATATGATAATTTTTTTATTTGCGTAATGCTTGGTAATGTGTTCTAATAATAATTGCATCTGTGAAAAGAATATTTCTATTTCGCGTTCAGGGCGATACATGGAAATAAGTAGTAAGTTGTGATCAGTAATTTCTACCCCACAGAATTCGACTATAAACTCAACTGTATATGATTGTATATCGGGTCTAGCTTTGGTTTTAATAGCTTCACGTGTGAAAATAGCAACTCCGCCGTGTATGTGGTTCTGCCTTAGATATTTAGCGCATAGTTCGTAGCCCTCCAACGGGTATAGATGATAGTTACTAGGCAATAACCAAAGTTCACACATTACAACAACGTCAATAACAGAGTCCATTAATAATATGTTCAATTCATCTACTTTATTTGTAAGGGATTGGATATTTTGGCACATTATAGTAAAATGTTTAGGCACGAAAGGAATTACTTTTATCTGTTAAAGTATTAATTGAGTCATCTATACAAGGATTTTCAGGCATTAATTCATTTGCTATATTTAACATTAGTTGACTTAAATCATTAATAATAACTTTAAAACCTTGATTGGTGATAATACCATTGAATCTTGAGAACATCCGAAAAGAACATTGGAGATTACTGTTTGAATCTAACACGTAACAGTACTGATGCTTCTGATTATCTTTGTTAACTAAATTATTAAAAGTTTCAATTCTTGCGTTATATATGTTTACATTATAAGAATATTTAAAGGTGGGCAGGCACAAAATAATATTAGTGTGTTGTACAAGTAACAAATTTTGTCTCAGTTTTTGAACTAGATTGGCATAATTACAAGACATTTTAAAGTCAGACTCACCAATAATTAACACGCAATAGTCAGCGTAAGTAAAGTCTATAAGTTTATGATGAAGTCCACTTAGGAGCTGATTTGTTCCACCTCCTGGTACACGATAGTGGCACATATCGCACGTTTCAAACTTTTTCCTTATTGTAGTAGCGACATCTTTACGGTCAATGCTGCTGATGAGGCACAACTTCGATTTTGAATCTAGTTGACTTGGTGTTGGTAAGTTCTGGTATGTATTTTGCAGGCATCTTCGGGGGACAGAGGGCTTTGAATTTCCTTTTTTTCTGGTTTCAGTTGTTTCAAGGTGATCACTTTCCATCGATGGTGCGATAACTTGCGTTAGAGAAGGGATTTTTTCCTGGGATAGATTTTTTGTTAGTTTTTCGTTATTTACAAGTGATATATGTTGGTCTCCTTTATTCATGGTTGAGGTCACACCTTCAGACCTGACTGACTTACACAAATTAATATTGTTATCCTTATCTTTGGTTTTCTCTATCAATGCCCTATTTATCTCGCTCAAAAGTTCTATCTTACTGTTGGCAATTTCTAACTCTTTCTGCAGTTTTTTATTTAGTACTTTTAGCTCTTCAATAAATGATGTGTTTTCAGCGGTGGTTACAGGCAAAATATCTGAATTTATGCTGGAGCTAGCCGCCTGGCTATCATATGAGATAATAGGTGAAAAATAGGATTTTGATGAATTGGGTGACGATTGAATATTACGTCTTCGCAATGTAATAAACTTACTTTCTTCGTGATCACTCTCTGTGTCATCTCCTTCTTCTGGTAAGCTTTCAAAAGAATTTTCAGTTGAGATATTAATTTGATGAGTTATCTTTGTTTCTGTGTAGGTACATTCGTCGCATTGGCACTTCTTTCTGTTTTCAGGTTTCATCAGATAAAACATTTTTTCCGATATACTTGTACAGTCCAGGTGGAAAATCTTATGGCACTTAGCACATTTTATAAAATCTCGTTTGTTTACAACAAAATCTTTATTACATTTGCTGCAAATCATTTCCATATTTACGTTACTCATTTTTACTTGCGTATCTTGATTCTGCCGCCCTCTTTAATTGAATGCACGTATTATGAAGTTGTTCACCTGCTGCTTTTTATTTTTATTTCCATGCTTTGTATTTTCTTACGAGTAAATTTGTATCAATCAATAGATGGCAGTAAATCCGCAGGGATTAGAAAAATAATTTATATAGGATTGTAAAACAATGAAAAAGTTTATCTAGGGAGAGGATCGATCTCAGAACCGATGATATTACAGTCTTAGTACTGCAGCACAACGCCATCGGAGCATTAATAAAAGTGGCAAAATATTGCTGCACTTTAGGGTTTAGCAACACAGTCACTTGATTACATATAGCTACTTGTGCACATCATAATGGGGAGGAAAAGCGCAATTTTATCCCGATAGGTGGCGTCTGGTCTTGGTACCGGGCCGCCTCAAAGAAAGTGTCAAAACATATGGGAATCTCTTGGAGTATTGCACTTTTTAATTTTATACTGAGAAAAGCGCCATCTGTAATTCACTTTGCCTTCGCCTCCCCATTATTTAGCACCAAGTTCAAAGTCCTATTGAGTGGCTTGCAACAAAAACCGTTGATAAAATTACACGATTTGAAATTAATTGCACTTTCACTTGTTTGTTTCTAAATATTGTTTCACTGTATTGGTTGTTAAATATATAAGCGTATTTATTCGTAAAGTTCTCACGGTTTAAAGTTGTTTTACGGTAGTTTTTCTTGGAAACTGACTACACAGTTTAAATTTTAAATATTTCGATGAGTTTGTGGTATTTCACTTTACTAACAACACTGCTTATTACTTTTATTGGCGACAACCGATATTTATCACTTTCAACAGTTACAGTGAGCTTTTACTATTTATTTACAATTAATTTCAAAGAGCCTATGTTTACTGTACGGCGCCCTCTCGATAGTTTGTTAATAAAATTATACTTACGTGTGATAGGAAATCCCGTCCTTATTAAAATTTGAAGTTTCAGATCGTCTTTTGCACAAGACCACCGCACAATTCACCATTTTCGCGGAGCTGCGTACGGCGATATGTACTCTTTCAAAATGGCGAGTGTTCGCGACCAACTAGTTTTTATAAACTGACACGACCTAACTAATTGCTCATGTACTTTGGTGAAAGGGGGTGCGTGTAATGCCTCCTCCCGTTCTTAATGCTCTAAGAGTAAAACGTTTATAATATAATATATTAGGTGCATTCCACCATAGTATTATATTATCTGTGATTCCACTAATAACTGAGTCATCGATCGCCATAGATTTTTTTAATAAAAATTTATAAATGTGTACTGTGGTGATCGATATCCTAGCGATTGGTCTGCGGGAATGCATCTATTGTCAAAACTTATTAGTCTGTGTTTTGTCAATGTCAATTGTCAATGTCAAATCAATCAAATCGAAAAACAAAGTCTCAAAATCAAAACTCGCTCAAAAAATAAACCAATGTTTCTAAAGAATATTGTTATCATGTGCGGTTTGTGACTATTGATTACTGTCTAAAATTTTAATTTAAGCATAGTCACTAAAATGGCTCGCCACCGTAATGTAAGAAACAGGAGCTATTCTGACGATTTTGATTACGACGATGTGTATGGACATTCAGTGGAAGAAGACAGCTGTTTATCTCCAAGCGACACTGCACAATTTATGTACGATCGTTCCCGAAATCAACAAGCTATATCAGGCTTTATAGATAACCATGATGATATTCAAGAAGAAGATGAGATTGACGATACCGCGCACCCGACCCTTGAAAGGCGCGAGTCAGTTGATCTTCGAAGTCTCAAGCTAAGCGAAGATGACGAAGCTCGCCTAATGTCCTGCTTGGATGAACTACGGAACGTTTTAGGTGACAGTATATCTGAGAATGTACTCATACAGTCTGTTCTGAGCAATAAATTTGACTTCAATAAAGCTTTGGATGACATTCTCAACAATAAAAAGAAAGATTTAAATGAAAAACCAAAAAATGAACCTGTGAAACAACCAATTGTTCGTATTGTTCCGAGTGTAGAGCCAGTATCTACGAGTAAAACACCAAAAGTTATAGCAACTAATCTCGAACCAAAAAGTTCAGGTATTGTAAAAGGATTTAATGTGCATCGAAGCGTTAGCTCTGGTAGTTTCTCCCAAACACCTAGAGATCAATCTCCGGCAGCTGAAAGAGCTTCCACTCCTAAAATAGAAGATGAAACGAAAGCAACACCTAAAGTAAAAGAAACTAAACTGGATCCCAAGAAACAATATTCCAATGAAAGAGGATCTGATAAAGACCATCTCTACATAGTTGTTGTAGGTCACGTTGATGCTGGGAAATCAACATTAATGGGCCGGTTACTCTGTGACCTCGGTGAAGTGAGCCAGAGAACACTGCACAAGTATGAACAAGAAAGCAAGAAGATAGGCAAACAGAGCTTCATGTATGCTTGGGTTTTAGATGAAACAGGGGAAGAGAGAGTGAGAGGCATCACAATGGATGTGGGAAGAGCACAGTTTGAAACCAAAACCAAAAAAGTTATAATCCTCGATGCACCCGGGCATGCAGATTTCATTCCAAACATGATAACAGGAGCTGGTCAGGCTGATGTAGCCTTATTAGTAGTAGATGCTACAAGAGGGGAATTTGAGTCAGGATTTGAGCTTGGTGGGCAAACTCGGGAGCATGCTTTACTTGTCAGATCTCTCGGTGTCAACCAGTTGGCAGTCGCAATAAACAAATTAGACACAACTAATTGGTCTCAAGAAAGGTTTGAAGAAATATCAAAAAAGTTGAAATTTTTTTTGAAGCAAGCTGGCTTTAAGGACTCTGATGTCACCTACGTACCTTGCTCTGGCCTCACGGGTGAGAATCTTGTGAAGCCTCCTAATGAACTTGAACTGCTTAAATGGTATAATGGTCCCTGCCTCTTAGATGTTATTGACAAGTTTAATGTACCAGAGAGACCAATTTCCAAACCCTTGAGAATGTCTATAAATGATGTATTTAAAGGAACAGGTTCTGGATTTTGTGTAGCTGGACGAATTGAAAATGGTGTGCTCAACAAGGGTGATAAAGTATTAGTATGCCCTACTAAAGAATTGGCAGAAGTAAGGAACGTTAGCATCAATGACATGACACATAATGTAGCCTTCGCCGGAGACCAAGTAAGTGTGACTTTGTCTGGAATCGACATGCAGAATCTGTCTATCGGTTTCATACTAAGTGATCCCATTCAGCAAGTGCCAGTCACTACAAGATTTGAAGCTAGATTAGTTGTATTTAATGTTAAGGTCCCGATTACAAAGGGTTTTCCTGTTCTTATTCATCATCAATCACTGGTGGAATCAGCTAATATTGTTAAGTTGAAGTCTTTGCTAAATAAAAGCACAGGAGAAGTTCTGAAGAAGAAACCTAGGTGCTTAGGCAACAATTCAGTTGCTGTTGTAGAGATTGAAACGAGCAAACCAGTTTGTGTTGAGCGCTACAAAGATGTGAAAGAGCTTGGACGAGTAATGCTGCGTGTGGCAGGTGTCACAATAGCTGCAGGTCTCATCACAGACATTTACAACTCTTGATTGATTTGAAATATGTACTAAACACACCAACAGAATTATCTATAATCTGTTTATTCTCACTTGTCCTATTTACTAAACAACTTTTGATAGTTGTCATATGTCTTTTTTTAAATATTTTAAAATATTTTGTCTTATTCAAATTGTCACTAATAGTAAGTACTTAGATTTCTTTCGTAATCTATGTGTGGATGTGGATAACCATTTATTGTATTTTATAATTTATTTTTTCAATAAAGAGTTGTGTGAAAAAATATTTTACCAAATAAGACAAGTAAGGATAAACAGACTTAATCCTGATTTGCCTTTTTAACATGTATTTTAATATAAGAGTACAAAGTGTACAGTATTCATTTCACTGTTAATGTGTAAGTACACATGATAATAATATACAATGAAATTTAATCTTAATATTTTAATTCAATCAAGTATGCTATGTAATTATTTTTCCTACAATAAATGCTGGTGTGTTTATGTAGACATAAATAAGGCTTACGCAGACAATGGACTTTTTGTTCAATCGAGTCCTGTGTGATCTTTATTATAGGCCGACCGGTTAAATGAGTCCTCGCCTGCGGGGCACAGAGGCGCGAGGGGAGACGAGAACGGGGGTCGTGAGAGGTGCGGGCGGCAGGCGTTCGTCGCTCGTCGCCCGCATCGCCCCCGTTCTCGTCTCCCCTCGCGCCCCTGTGCCCCGCAGGCAAGGACTCATTTAACCGGTCGGCCTATAGTTCTAAGCTTAGAGCATTTGACCAATGGAGATTTTTTCTGTCACTTTTAGTGGGAGGCGGGGTAACACGTACAGCACACTACGAAAAAGGTAGTGTGCTGTGCAGGTAGGTCTGTATGTACTGTACTGTCTGTACTGTGTGACGGCTGCCTCCCTACTACTTTATTATCTGTCGTTAACTTGTCGTAATGGCTTTTATTTTATTTCGAGACATATTTGTGCATGAAAATACTGCTATAGTGACATAATATGATAAGAAATGTTCTCGTAAATGTGATGTGGCAGATCGCATTTTACTAGGTTAAACAGCACAAAAAACCATTTTTTCGGGAAGGCATTCTCGCGACTCGAAGCGATACACTTGGTACTATTAGTTATTCTGTGGCGATACAGAATGGCAATGGCCGACCGCGCTGAAGTAGTTTTATTAAACGTACATGGCCATAATGGCTAACGTATATCGCAGAGGGGGTTGTCCGCCTTTGCCGTCTCTATTAGTTAAATGCTCTAAGGTTCTAAGAGTGTAAAGTTAGGGCTATAAAGGGTATTATTCTTTCCATATAAATGCGTAAAAGAGTTCAACCTTATTCTCCACGTAATAAATATCGCGCGGTGACTCGATCAGACAAAAGACGAAGTGGGATGTACAATTTTGCCTTCTGCATTTGTTAAGGCGTTATATTCGCACAACGCTATTGTAAAATATGTATTTAGAGACATGGCCGATGCCTGTAGCATGGTTACTATAAATTAAAGTGGTGTGCTTGCCACATGTACAATAATGTATCGTGCTGTAACGAATCGTTGCAATGTTAATAATTATTTATTTTAACAAATTGATAATAAGGTAATAAATTTAATACTATAGTTGGCTTGTATTATTTAATCACTTCGTCACTTACTTACCCTTCTCTACCACACTCATCACATAAGTAATATAGGTACTTAAATAAGCAATTCGCAAAAACTTTTTTTAACTTTTTTTAGTATGGCTTTACATACCTACCTGTACCACGCCAGCGCCACGGGATTCGAAGCCAGCACCGAACACTATTCACTATGTTTGGTTAGCGATGTCGGAGCTTTTAAAGGCAGATAATATGATCAATTTTATTGACAAAAAAGCTTTTTTTTTTAAAAAAAACCTTCAAAAAAATCTGAAAACAAAAACGGCTTCAAAATTAAATACTTCTAAAAAGCAATAAATAATATCAAATAATTAGTTACGCATACTTATTATTATAATAAAACACGTCTATTGAAGTTGGTTGGGGCTGAGAGACAACTTCTTTTTTATATTTTTAGTAGCCCCACCCGACTTCATTATGCACATTGTTTGTCCTGCCCTCTTATGATGAGATTTCACTATTTGTAGTACCGCTTCTCGTACTTACTAGCGCCACATAAGTTAAAAGAATAATAAATGAAGCGTTTGGAAATGAATAAAATAACATTTCTGAACGCATCAAGTAACGAGAACGCATCCTTGTGCATCTGTCAATGTCATGGTCCCGCGCTGTCATTCGTTTCTTATGTCACTTCAAAGGCGCCACGAAATTCTCGCGTAATCCTAAAATAAGTGCAAAAAACCAGTTTTTATTAAGTTCAGAACATTCACAATGAATAAGAAAAGAAACTTAGAAGATAAAACATCGAAAATTGAAAGAAAATTACAGAAGTTACTCAAGCAAAAAATTGGATTTCGACAAAGACTTCTATGTTTGTATTCTACACGATGGTATTCAGGGTATGTTTTACATGTTCCCTTGTTCTTTCAGCTATGAGTTTTGCTACTGATATAGGCCCGTCTTCTGGATGACGCTATATTGTAAAGTATCAAAACCACTGAGGTAACTTAACCTACCTATAATGTTTATGCAATGTTCACACTATGAACAAAACGGATATAGGCCTGCCTTCGTGGTTCAGCTGTATCGTAACGTTCGTTTGCAATAATACAAAGATGTACCTATTAATGTGTTTATGCAAAGTTCACACTATGAACAAAACGGATATAGGCCTGCCTTAGTGGTTCAGCTGTATCGTAACGTTCATTTGCAATAATACAAAGATGTACCTATTAATGTTTATTAAACCTTAATGTCTAAAACATGAAACAAAGATTGTTGCTATACACAGTCAGTACATACCCAATACCAAAGGTAAAGAGAAGGAAGCAGTACCTACCTATCTACATGAAACTCGACTTGTGTCTGAGATATGAAAGAGTTGGAATAGAATTATAATTGGCAATACTTAAATTCAGACCTGACTGCGGGGTATGGAGGAGTCAGTGATGTAGTTACTAAACTACACACTAGATCCTGGATCTACAATACGTTATACCATGACTGCCATATGCCATATATGCCTGCATATCGATTCCATAAAAAGGAAACAATATAATCACACCAGATTGTGGGACGGATGATAAACAGTTTACCGCTGAAGCAGGCTCAGTTCTGAAAGATATATTATAGGTACCTATATTGTTTTTTTCCTGAATGGAAAGATTTTTTGTGCCTTGAGTTAAGGTTGAAGAAAAAACGTGAACAGATGAAATTCAACAATTTTACCCACAATTAAGTCTGGAACTCTGAACTATTAAAGAGACATAATTACCTATATGTAAGTTTTTTGGATATCATAATGTAACCAAAACTTAGTATCAAGCTGCAGTGTTAAAACAAGAACTTGCAACAGCTGTTTATTATTATGGAAGAAGTACAAAAATAATTGGGCACAACTTTAGCAGCAAATAAATTGGTGAGTATAAAATAAATTGTTAATATGGTGAATTTACACCTCTTCAACAAAGGAAATAAATTTGACATTGTGTGCGATTTCAACAATGCTGCTAGAAAATTGTGTGTTTTCACTACACCTGAATAATAAGATTATAAAAGCAGCATACCAAGCTTTTTTTTGACATAATACAGATTTTGACTTATCAATTTTGTCAAAAGTTGTCAATATTATTTAATATTCAAACTATACAGTATAAAAGTCTGTATAAAACCTTAATAATGATAGAAATTACTTGATCACTAAGGTTTCTAACTAACTGCAACCGGAGCTTTAAACTGAAGGGGTACTTGTCTTAAAGGTCCAGAGAGCAACAGTTGACAACGGGAAGAAGCTACATACAGATATCTAAGATACCTACTTAATTATTTTTTACCCAATGCCTATATGAGTTAAATTGGCCATTATAATCTCTTAATAATTAATGAGTACCTACATACAATAATTTAAATTGTATTTCAGATTTACCTTATTTTGCTTTTTTTATAGATAGGTACTTAAATGCAATACTCGATAAAACTCAATGTTCATATTAAATGTTCATTTAATTCGGACAAGAAACTTAGATTTATTCGAACAGTACCTATCGTGTGAGTTAAAATATTTAAAGATGCATATTATATTATATGTGTAACATTATTCCATACATATTAGCACATAATGTACCTATGTCTTACAATACATAGTGAGTACCTACTTAATAAAATCAAGAACTTAACTCCCTCTTATTTGGTCTTGTGTGTATGACAAAATGTCACATGTCTCAATGCTAATCATGTTAAAGTAAGTGACATTTTTTAAATTTATAATTATCTAATTGAAAAGAAATCATGTCATTTTGTTCCTTCTAAAATGAAAATTCCTTGGTTTGATATTCAATAAATATAGATAAATACAATGACGATACATACCTACATACATACAGATTCATACAAACTAGTAATGAAACTAGATTTTTCTATAAGATTTCTTTGTCAGGACAACCTGCCTAGATCTACTCAAAATGAAAAAGGAATATACCTACTTCTCATTTTTATAAATTTAAAGATAATTTAGTTGCTTAACAACTTACCAGTCATGTTAATGTTGGTTAAATAAGTCAATCTATCAACAAATAATTTTAGCCTGAAAATAGACAGATTTAAGAGTGCATCACTCCATCTAGAGAAGAGAAATCACAGTTACCTAAAACATACCTACTGTTATTATTATAATTTTTATCTTATAGCTAAAATCATTTAGACTTTAATTCAGTCTTAAAACTTTAAGTTTTAGTCTTATAATTTTTTCACAATATGATAATTCTTGTAAAAAATAATAATGCCAGTAGGTTATATTTACAGATGTTATAGAATACTTACAGTATATCATTACCTGCACATTAATAAGATAGCAAAAACCATTCAGCAGTACCTATTTTGAAGATTTACATCAGATTAACACCTTCACGTCAGGGTACAAAAAACCAAATTAGTAGCTTGATTGAAGATTTAGCTTCAAGAAATATATTAGATTACACTGAATATAGGTATATAATAATATAATTATATTATCTAGATTCTTAGTACCTGAGTATTGTAACGAATGTTTGTTCGCTTTAAGAAATTTACCTAAATATTATTCTTATAACATTTTTTTATAAATACCCACCTACATGTTACTTTATGCATTTTTAATGCATCAAATTTATTGAAAATTGTATAGGTACCTGTTATAATCTTACTACCTATCACTACTTGAGGTTTCTTTTTTATAGTTACTCCACTCCACAGTTCCACACCTCTACAGAGAAACAATGCATTGGTTTGCAAATTCAATTTATTTATTGAAGGCTGCAATTGTTTATACTATATATTTTTTTTTGTAATCTACATATGTAGTTTCAATACAACACAATAGTTAGTTATGCTGCACACGGAGTATATAATAATTCCCTTTGATGTTGCATGCATGCCTCTTAAGGTGCGTTCCCACGGTCTGTCTGTAGACGCACGAGAGGAGACCGACACGGCACCGCGGGGAACGACGCGTTCGCCGGTAACTTTAATGGATCGGTGCGTGCTCGCCCTCGTGCGGCTCGGTGCGGTGCGTGGTAGCGCCGATCGTGGGAACGCGGCTTTATTAGTGTTTTGATTATGGTGAATTACTTAGTTATATGTAAGTAAGTACAGTCACATAATACACATACCTAATACTACTTATTTAGTAAATAATATTTTACCATGCCCACCAAAATTAATATATAAATATAACTTTAAATGGGAAGTTTCTATTTGAATGTTGTTAACTATTTAATAGAATCAATTTCATTATCTGAAGTAACACTGTCTATATGACGATCTCCGTGGTCGAGTGGTTTACACACACCGATTTTCGTGGTGTTGCCATCTCTGAGTTCCCGGTTCGACCTCTGGCAAAGTCAATTTAGAAAAAATTTACTTTTCTAGATTGGCTTAGTTTTGACTGTTTGAATCACAACTGTTATCTCTAATTTACTTTACTCAAGTACTTCAGCTAGGTACTTTGAAATTGAGTTGGAGCAATATGTATGTGATGTTCAATATTTATATTTATCTATTTATTTATTAAAAACGGTTCATTTTATTAACACTACATTTTTTTTTCTGGCTGTGAGCTGAATATACCTCATCAGTTTCTCCACTGACTAGTAGTGTTTACATGATGACATTTTACTCTGCTACCTACCTTTTGTTAGCGAAATTGGTACTCTCGCAGAATAACGAGCCAACTTGATTCCTCTCACATCAACATTGTTTGATTGACACCACACCCAATACCCATACTTAGTAATGGGAGTGAAGTATTTTTTGGAATTAATACTAACCAACATTATTACTTATTTATAGTATACCTTATTGTATAAATACAATTTTAACTATAAATTTTTCTAAGTTTTTTGGAAGAAACATTAATTTATTCAATACTAAGAGTTTAATTGGTAACCAAAATGTCAATAACTTATTGCATCGACACCAAATTTATTCTAAAAAATAAATTGAATTTACTTTTCATAAATTTCATTTAGCATATTTTTTTTTTTAAACTTTATTGTACAATATAAAGGTACAAAAGACTGACTAGCTGTTAATGGCATTCTCTACCAGTTAACCTACGGAAAAACGATATCTATTTATTAACGTGGTTTAAAATAAGTACATAATATAATTATAAATCTCTATTTTAGATGCTTATTTACACTTAAATATTTATTTTTTAAAATGGTTGGATACCTACCTGTTCAAAAATCTGATTCTGCAACTGAACTTTAAACATCTACAAATAGTGAAACCTCATCATAAGAGGGCAGGACAAACAATGTGCATAATTGTACAATCAAACAAACTTACCAAGTGATGTTCGATTGAGATTATGCACTTGTTTGTCCTGCCCGAAGATGATGAGTCCCTCCCACCCTTACAGGTACATGTACCTATACCCTATAGTTGCAGAATCAGCATCAGCTACCTACATCAGGGCGTACGTGACCTGAACTTTAAACTTAATGACAGCGCGGGACCATGACATTGACAGATGCACAAGGATGCGTTCTCGTTACTTGATGCGTTCAGAAATGTTATTTTATTCATTTCCAAACGCTTCATTTATTATTCTTTTAACTTATGTGGCGCTAGTAAGTACGAGAAGCGGTACTACAAATAGTGAAATCTCATCATCTTCGGGCAGGACAAACAAGTGCATAATCTCAATCGAACATCACTTGGTAAGTTTGTTTGATTGTACAATTAGTAACTAATCATTTGAATATAATTTCTTGCTTTTTAGAGGTATTTAATTTTGGAGCTGTTTTTGTTTTCAGGTTTTTTTGAAGGAGGTTTTTCTTTTTTGTTGGGGGCTTTGACGATAAAATTGATCATATTATCTGCCTTTAAAATCTCCGCCATCGCTAACCAAACATATTGTAAGTATATTATAACGATCTAACCCTAGGCATAAACACTGAATACGTAATACCTAGGTACTTATAGAACTATGTAGAATCTGCCCCTGAGCATGACCAACGAAACGAGACTACCTGTAAACTAAGTACCTACTTACTTACCCTTTGATTACAAACCTTATTGGTGGTCAAGGGACAGGAGGCTTCTGCCTCACCTAAATCGGTTTCCTTTGTATCAAGAAGCTTATACCTCTCTCCAATGGAGATTGCACGGACAGTGTCATAGTGAAGATAGAAAAAATGTCCTTGAGTGATGTGACGGCTTATTGCAACCTCTTTCTTTAGTGTTACAATACGTGTTCGTTGTTCGTCGTTCGTTCGTTCGTGAGAAACGAAAACGTATTGTAAAACGAAAAAAAAGAGATAGCAATAAGCCGTGACGTCACTACAAAGTCTTTTTTCAATCTTCACTATGATACTAGGCGTGCAATCTCCATTGTGGGTATAAGCTTCTTGCTTTGTATATAGATAAGTACTATGGGCAACAGCGACGCTTAACCAGTTTACAACAAAATTCGTGTGCGCGCGTATCGCCCCTACACGAACTAAACGTATGGTTGTGACGGCGCGGCGTGCAAGCGATTTTGACCTTAGCAGTGGTTAAGCGTCGCTGTTGCCCATGGTACCTATGTACCGACCTAACTACTTAGTTTATAAAAAAAAGTTTCAGGTCAGGCTTAATGTGGCTATTTACACTCTGCAAGAATGGTGCGAGTCAGCAAATACCCCTCTCGGCACAAAGTTTTCCCACTAGGATCAAGCGATTCAATTTAGATAAGTAGTTTGCTGTCGACAGCTTGTTACTTCGTCGCGGTTAACAGAACATAAGTCCTGCTAGGCCATATTATGACATTTCATTACCTTTTATACTACACCTGCTCGGAAAGTACCTTGATACTTTATCAAATTTACGGTAGAAAGTACGTCATTGCATATCGAACAAATATGCGGGGAGAAAACGCATCTGAGCGGGAGAGAAAAGTGTATGAAAATCCATTTCTTACGTGGTTTTTCTTTTTAAATTTTGGGTAAGACTATGCGCCGGTAACCTAAATATCAAAAGCCAAAAAGTTTTTACAGTGAGTTTTTATCTCCAACTTCGTAAAATGACACTGGCCAGTAGCTGTGTGTCGGATGGTGTCGGGCTGGCAGTGCGACCCTGCGGCGGCAGGATAAACAATTTGAAAAAAGAACATGCGAAAATTGCAGACGCCATTGGCGCCATTTTCAATTTGTGTGTTGTTTGAGGATTCAATGAGTAAAGATTTAGTTTTTTATTTTCCTCGTAGGTGTAGTATAAAGCACTATGTATCACTCGAGAGATTGTGCGATTCCCGATCTCTTTCTCCTCTCGGTGAACAATGTACTATTCTTACTAATTAAACTAGGTTAGTATACAGCCGACGTATAGAAAAAACATTTTTTTTACGGATTTTTCATACAGGCGGTTTCACGGTCACTGCAGCGAGAGACAGTAGCGAAAATTAATTTCCTACACGTTTGGGAATAGGAACACTCTCACTATTTTCCTTCTAATCAATTTCTCCCTAGTCCTACATTTTTTCAATTCACATTATCGATTGCCATTAACCTACATTACAGATTTTTCCCACCATCAATTATTTACTATTGAAAGAGCGCGCGATAATGAATATCTCGAGTTTTCCAATTCAAAGGGACGAAAATTCATTACGCTAACGCTTCTGTGGATTGTAAAATGGCTGTTAATTAAAAGTTGAAGGCTTAAAGTGTTTTAGAAGTTGTTTATAACTCAACAGAAGCAAATTGTTCGTAGCCGCCTGGGACGCTAATGATGGTGCTGGCTGAGTTACATAACGCTTGGGAACTGGCAAAAAAAGTGACGTAACGCAGATAGGATGAGTAAATACAGTTTGCCAAGTCAAGGAAAGTTCAGAGATATGGGTAATTTTGCAGATAGAACCGAAGAACTTGAACGCATCTAAGAAACATGGTTAGTACCTACCACAGAACATAGAAGTAGATAGAAGTAGTATGAGCTCAATTTAGTATGAAAACCAGTGTAACCAAACAAACACATTAAACATCGAAGCCAAGCCCCCCACTTAATAGTTACATGCTACGCACACACACTTTATGAACACATAATTGGATAAAAAGTAAAAATGTGTAATATCCAGAAAGCCATAAATCACAAAGTTTATTTATTTAGATTCAGTCGTATTACCATAGCAACTTGGTACCAAATTAAATAATACTTATAATAATAATGCTGCTACTTAGCCGCTAGATGGCGCAAGCTAATTTTAATAGTGCGATTTACCACCTTATTTATTAAGACATAAAGTACATTAAGAAAATTTAATGAGATAAGGGAGACCGGGTTGGTTGCATTAAGGGCGGGGTGGACCTATTTAAAGAAGTGCGGAGCTCCGCAGATGTGATGTTACACGGGTGCCGCCCACATGCGACTTCTACTGGGGGGAAAAAAAAATTCTTTGTTCTGTGGTACCTACTATAAACATTAAAACTTAAAAAATAACTCATTATAGACCGTAAATGCTTTCCTCGAACATTCATGGTAATTGGGAAATAGATATTAAGTACCATGTTAAATGAAAGGAAGCTAACATTTTGTAAGTAAATAAATTATATTATTATAATATATTCACCCTTTTAAGTAGGTACCTATGATGCTGGCAAATTGGAAGCCCTTCGCGTCAGAGGGTCGTTTGTAGTGAAAGAAAATTTCCTCTTGGGGTTTTTACAGAGTCTAAATGTGGGGGGAATGAAAATTCACAGTTTGAAAGCTCGAATGGCGGGTGTGAATAAATCACGGCGGGAAAGGCGCCTGCGGGCCGTGATAATGCTCAGATGAACCTCCCTGTTGCTTATCCATGGCTACCGTGAGACATGGAGTTATGAAAACACACTTTTACACTCTACAAAAGAAAATCACACTGCTACTTTGTGTTCGTAAAAGGTAACTAAGGTTTGAAGAATGAAAAATTCGATAGATAGATAAAAGTTTTCGATTGATTTACGTTAAAGTTATTTGCTAAAGGTAATCAATCACAGCATACTTTTTTGTTAACTGATTAAAAAACCTAAAAAAAAGATTCTTATTGCTAGAAAATCATGTAAGGGCAGTCAACCAGTACCTTTCCTAACCCTAAGTTTAGGTTGACATAACTTATGACTGTAGGTTTTACATGACGGGAAAATAAAGGTCTTTTAATTTATTTTTATGAGACTTTACGCGCGCTTATGTGCGCTTCGTACGTAGGGCTGCCACCTTTCAACAAGAGCAGATCCGGAGATTTTCGAAAAATCGTAAATTTTTGTTCAGTTTCATCCACTAATCTAGTAATCTGGCCTGCCTGTTAAAAAAAACGGCCGCGCAGCGCGTTTTTTAATCAGTTTTATGCACTAATCTAGTAATCTTGCCTACCTACACTAAAAAAAGGCGGCGCAGCGTGGTTTTTGTCAGTTCCAACCACAAACCTTGTAATCTTGCTTGTTTATACTAGTTAAAAACGGCTGCGCTGCACGATTTTTGGTCATTTTCATCCACTAATGTAGTAATGTTGCCTGCATATTGCAAAAAAAGCCGCGCAGCGCGATTTTTTGTCAGTTTCACGCACTAATCTAGTAATCTTGCCTTTATACACTAAAAACAGCCAAGCAGCAGCGCGATTTTTAATCAGTTTCATGCACTAATCTAGTAATCTTGCCTTTATACACTAAAAACAGCCATGCAGCAGCGCGATTTTTAATCAGTTTCATGCACTTATCTAGTGATCTTGCCTGTATACACTAAAAAACGGCCGCGCAGCGCGATTTTTGGTCAGTCTCATCCACTAACCGTGTAATCTTGCATGTTAAGAGCAAAACGGCCGCGCAGCGTGATTTTTAGGCAGTTTCATCGACTAATCTTGCCTGTTTTCTGTCTATAGCAAAAAACGGCCGCGCGTAATTTAAGTCAGTGTCAGCCACTAATCTTGTAATCTGTGGTTTCAACCTGGCTGATTGGTACATGTATGCGAGCTTTCAAACAGCGAACCCGCGAAATTCAAAATGCCTGTCTCAAATTACAGCCCGCCGCACGCCTGTTAAAGCCGTAAAATGTCTGTCAAATGCGGCAAATCCCTGTGAAAAGGTAACACTAGGTACGGTTGACTTTCGCTCGCGCTACCCGGAGACTTCGATGTTAAACCCGTAGCCCGGACATCCACTACTCAAACCCGTAGACTCCGGGTCAAACCCGGAGAGGTGGCAGCCCTATTCGTACGCCGCGACTAGACTTCTATTCCTACACAAGAAGTGGGTACAAACAAAGGTAAAGGCATCTTCCAAGGAACCACCCACTTGTGTAGAATTGTACAAAAACTAAGCGCGGCGAAGAGTTAAAATTAAATGTGGCTCTCAAAATAAATCTTTTCTTTCTGACACTCTCAGCGTAGGTAGTCGTAGTTATGGCGGCATAATCTGTATTGTAATGTACACACGGGACCACAGTGTCACGGTGGTGTATGTAACTAAAAGAAAGGTTCCACAGTAGTAGCATTCTAGTAGTACTATATTTTGAAATAAAGAACCTGCTAAGGGTTCTTAGTTCGTTGCCTGTGACTGACGTGCAGAGAGTAAACCAGCCCCCCTACTCAAATGGCCAACTTTCTATTCGTTTGAACGCTACGCTTACTTTTAAAGCTTAAATATGAGCAATAGACGATGAAATCACATGTCGAAAACTCATATGAGTCACAGACTTTGATGTTATAGCTTACGGTACGTAATTTTTTCCCACATCACGTTATTTTGAGGACTCTTAGAAGTGTCATATCAGGTTGGTGTTAGGTCAACATTTTCTCTTCGTGATGCGGGTTTGTCATTATTGGGAAAAATAACATGAAAAAAAACAAAAGTAAATTCGTAATTTTATCCCGGTCAAAGGAGGAGATAAGATAAGATAAGATTAATTCTTTATTTCAACACCACAATAACATAACAAAGAAATGACAATAAAACTTAGCCTAGTGTTAAAACATGGCGGTCTTATCGCTAACAGCGATTTCTTCCAGACAACCTACGGTATGGTGAGCGGAGCTTCATGGCGCACAGTGATTTAGCGCCTAGGGTCGGTCATGGGATGGGTGACCAAAAATTTATTATCTCGAGCTTCTCCGTGCTTCGGAAGGCACGTTAAGCCGTTGGTCCCGGGCGCATTTGCAGTCGTTAACACCCACCAATCCGCATTGGGCCCGCGTGGTGGATTATGGCCCATCCTCCTTATCCACCCATAAGGAAGGCCTGTGCCCCAGCAGTGGGGACATTAAAAAATGGCTGATGCTCAAAGCTTTCCAATTGTCTGTATGTATGGCACTTCTTACTCAAAAATAGCTTACCTTGTTTTGATTTATTTAATAGGGAAAATGCATAAGTCACCGATTTTGATGAATTTGAGCTTGATCGCTGCGGACACTTATAAAAACATGATGGAACAGGAAAAAAAGTAAAAAAAAAAAATTATTTTAGTTTTATCACACGATGAAATCAGGGAAAAATAATAATATTTTTTTTTCATTTTCGGATATAATGCACTTTACAGTCAGATAGAATATCGAATAAGAAACACTATTTTGTATGACACATATGTACTTAAACGCAAAATTTAGGGAGATAATTGAAGATTATTGGCTAACTCCATATTAAACGCGCCGAAACACACCTGAAACGTGATGTGTGACGTCACCGTTTTGTATGGAGCGTTTTCGGCGGGTGCTGCTGCGCGCTAACTTCAAGTAACTATATCACGAGAAAAAAACACAAGAGAAAAGTTTTAATATTACAGTTAATTTTCTCACGCATTATACTTTTGATTAAGATTTAAAAAAAAATTGATGCATATTCCCTATTGCAATATTTTTACTTTCTATAGTCAGTAGTTTAGTGAAAGACCTATGAAAAGCTTTTGGATATAAATTTTCAATTCGATGCCTTAACATGGGTAGTCTTAGTATGTCATGCTCTCTTTAATCATTTCTGCGGTGGTGTCGTATGAGGCTCAAATATGGTTGAGCGAAGAGATGGCTGGTTCATGCGTCATGTTCGGGAACTGGTGCTGCCAGTGGGAATGGGTCTGCTTCTGACTACCTATCTTAATTCATATTGAATTGTATGTTTTTCTTTTATTTTTATTTATTGTAACAGCCTAGACTGAATAACAAGTTCAAACTTTGAATTTAGCTTAAAATCTGTAAATTGATTAAGAAATTTGAAACTCATTAAGAAATGAGCTAATTCAATAATGTTATTTATTTGTTAATCTTTGTTAATATAAAGTCTGGAAACGATATACATATTTGTAAATATCGTTCCATCTGATTGATAAAGCTGACAAGTTTTTTGCGCCCATTTTTCTTGTCAGTTAAAAGACGTCATAATGGGTGGCAGGGTAAAAGAATTGACGATTTAAAAATGCTTATTATGTGAGCTTATTTAAATAAAATATATTTCACTTTCACTTTCACTTTCACTTTCTACAGATTTTCTGAATTTCTACGCGGATGAGGTCGTGACGTGAGCGGAATCTAGCTGTATAACCTAAATCAATTATCCTATCGTTAATCTTAACCTAAACTTAATTTAAACCTACATCAGCTGTTCCATACTCTTATCTTGATTAGATCGAATTGCATTTTTAAAGGAGTTCCTATAGTAAAGTTGATCCCACTGACGGCATTTGTTAAACCATTTTCGTAAACATAAAATCCATTCACCATTCAAATTAGATTTATATAACGCAGTTTGTTTGAGTGTTCTTAAGTAGTGTTGAAGTCTTCTTAGCGGTATATACAGATGTTAGAAAACCGCCTCCCAAGTTTCCGGCGTTAATGTGCAGAACTAGTTAAAGTGCTATCTGGCTTCTTAATTGCTAAAAGTTTCCCGGGTAATGTAAGTTTCAATGGTAAATATGACGGCGCCCGCTTCGCCTCGCCTACCGTGGTACTTGTGGTTAGTTAGGTATTATCTACTTGCATCTTGTATAGTTAGTTTTCTATATTCACAGTATAAATAAAGTAGGTACTACCATAAGAATAAATATTCATATGGTACTACACAAACAAAACAATTCAAATGCAGGCATGGAAACGCCTGAATTTAATGACGACGTTAAAAAAAATGTGTTAACTTAGACAAATTTTACCTAAGTTTACACAACTTTTTTTAACGCCTTTAAATTCAGGCATTTGAAGCCTACCTACGGGAATGTATTAAATTAGTGCCTGTTTCACAGTCTATACCCAGTTATTACTTACTACAGCCTCCCTGCGTGATCGAATCAGAAACGAGGAGATCCGCAGGGGAACTAAAGTAACCGACATTGCTCGAAGGATTGCTCAGCTGAAGTGGCAATGGGCAGGACACATAGCGAGAAGAACCGATGACCGTTGGGGCGGAAAGGTTTTGAATGGCGACCGCGCACCGGACGAACGCTCCGTGGGTAGGCCCCCGACAAGGTGGACCGACGATCTGGTGAAGGTTGCGGGAAGCCACTGGATGCGGGCAGCGCAGGACCGATCGTCGTGGAGATCCTTAGGGGAGGCCTATACCCTGCAGTGGGTGTGGTGCGGCTGATATGATGATGATGATGATAACAGCGAGTGATATAGTGTTTTATCGACACTCAACAGTCTTTTCTCTCTCTCAACCAATTTTATCGACCATTCTTGTCTTGCCTGTTGTATATAGTAAAAAAACGGCCGTGCAGCACGATATTTAGCCAGTTTCATCCACTAATCTTGTACTCTTGTCTTACTTGTTGTCTATTATACTCACAGCAAAAAAACTGTCGCGCAGCGCGATTTTTTTTGTCTGTTTCATCCACTAATCTTGTAGTCGTTTTACATGGCCACATAAATGAATTTGATTTTTTTTATTACTTACAAAAACGTTTTTGTTCGGTGCCAATTATGGTGCCCCCTAGACGTAATGCCTTAAGCAATTGCTTAATTTGTTTTAGGGTTAATCCAGCACTGGTCTATTGATAGTTTAACGTGATAAATGCTAGGAGGGCTGGTCTAATTTGAAAATGAAATAGAAAAAATATTTGTAATGTGAAACGCCCCAAATCTAAAAAGCTTCATGAGACTTCAAAGTTAACAACAGTACATTGATGCCTCAAAGGCTTTTACAATCAAATCGATTTCGAAGATCCGTAGCGTGTGACGGGAGCGCTTCAACTGGTACAGTCGCTCTCAGAAGTAGATGAACACCAACTCGCTGGCATGTGGGCTTGTTATGCAGGCCACACAGCATCCAATCGATTGTCCAATCGGCATGATACTACCGATTGGATCCAATCGGCAGTTCGTCCATATACACCACACACGATCAATTCTACTGTCCAATCGGCAGTGGGCGAACGATCGTATGATTTTCTTAACCGACTTCAAAAAAGAAGGAAGTTCTTAATTCGATTGTATACAATATATGTTTTATCATTGTTATTTTAATTTGAAAGTTATTATTTAGAGGTGTTTGAAAGGGATTTTTCTTTTTTTAAAGCTTATTTATTTTCAGCTTTTTGGTGGTATGTACCTATGCGTATAATATTTTTTAACTCTATATATTTTCAAAATGCTAATGTCTTTACTCAATTTCCATATTCACGCTGTCTATCCATTTTCCAACAAAAAATCATATAATTCGGTTCATAAATAAAGTCATCAAGGTAGTTAATCATAGTATTTTCAGGATTACTTATCAGAAAAATGTCGCAAGAAAATTCTTTGAAATAAAAAAAATAACTGTCAAAATCGGTCCATAAATATCAAAGATACGCGTGAACAATGATAAAAATATATATACAATCCAATTGAGAACCTCCTTCTTTTTTGAAGTCGGTTTAAATACCAAAACGTTCTCCTAAATAAATACTTTTCTGGTAAGCAAAATCGGTTCAGCCAAACTTGAGATAATCGCGGACAAACATACATATACAGGTCAAACTAAGAACTTCATCTTTTTGAAGTCGGTTAAAATACTAAAACCTTCTCCTAAATTCTACAAATACTCTTCTGAAAACCGCATTAAAATCGGTTCAGCCAAACGTGAGATAATCGCGGATACAGGTCAAACACAGAACCTACCTTTTTCGAAATTTATAGACTGATTTTGATGATTTTTTCTTTTTTCTTTTAACCGATTTCAAAAAAGGTAGATTCTCTGTTTGACCTGTATCCGCGATTATCTCACGTTTTGGCTGAACCGATTTTAATGCGGTTTTCAGAAAAGTATTTGTTGAATTTAGGAGAAGGTTTTAGTATTTTAAACGACTTCGAAAAAGGAAGTTCTCAGTTTGACCTGTATATGTA
The DNA here is from genome assembly GCA_928269145.1 of Agriphila tristella. Lineage (NCBI taxonomy): Eukaryota > Metazoa > Arthropoda > Insecta > Lepidoptera > Crambidae > Agriphila > Agriphila tristella. The sequence goes on from OV743429.1 coordinate 52,639,035, forward strand.
TGTTTGTCCGCGATTATCTCAGGTTTAGCTGAACCGATTTTGATGCGCTTACCAGAAAAGTATTTGTTACATTTAGAAGAAGGTTTTGGTATTTTAACCGACTTCAAAAAAGAAGGAGGTTCTCTTTTGAATTGTATATATATTTTTTATCATTGTTCGCGCGTAACTTCGATATGTATGGACCGATTTTGATGATTATTTTTTTTATTTCAAAGAATTTTCTTGCGACATTTTTTCTTTTTAAAATTGGTTCAGCAGTTCTCAATTCAAGTAATCCTGAAAATACTATGATTAACTACCTCGATGACTTTATTTATGAACCGAATTATGTATATGTTTTTTTGTTGGAAAATGGATAGACAGCGTGAATATGGAAATTGACATTTTGAAAATATATAGAGTTAAAAAATATTATACGCATAGCTACCACCAAAAAGCTGAAAATAAATAAGCTTTAAAAAAATAAAAATCTCTTTCAAAAACCTAAAAATAAAAACAAAAACAACTTTCAAATTAAAATAACAATGATGAAACATATATTATATACAATCGAATTATAAGAACCTCCTTCTTTTTTTTGAAGTCGGTTAAGAAAATCATACGATCGATCGCCACTGCCGATTGGACAGTTAGAATTGATCGTGTGTGGTGTGTATGGACGAGCTGCAGATTGGATCCAATCGGTAGTTTCATGCCCATTGGACGATCGATTGGATGGTGTGTGGCCTGCATTAGCTACTGAACGAGTTTTGTGCGTAACTACCTATTGTCGCACTAGTTCAGTGGTTCTCAGTTTTTTCTACGTACCCCTCAGAATGACGCCCAATATTGCAGAAATGATAAATACATAGATGAGATGGCTGCGCGTACCCCTTGATGCAACCTCACGTACCCCTGGGGCAGGGGCGTAGCGTGCCTTGGCGGGGCCCCGTATAAAAAATTGTTTGGGGGCCCTTAGGAAGGGTAAAGATTTCTCACAAAAGAAAATTTTTTTTGCATAAAATTAATGTACAAATGTGCAAAAAAATCAATGTACTCGTGTTTCTGAACTATTCTGAACACCTTCCAAAAGAAAAAAAATATTCGAAATCGAAAAAAAAAATGGACTCTCCATAGAAAATTTGAACTTGCCGCCAACATTTTGTATGGAAAGTTCAATTTTTTTTCTGTTGTTCATTTTCACGAGTCTTTCACGAATACATTGACCTCCTTGCAGGGTTGCCTTTAGGAACAAAATGTTCGGCGGGCAAAAAAAAATTTGTAGTCTATTTTCTAAATGTTTACTGGCAGTAAAACTACTGTAGAGACTGGTAACTGATAAATTATGGACATATTAAAAGAATGTGGCTGTTTGTAATTAAAATACTAAAAATCAATAGAAGCAAACGGGTGGCTCAGCAAATTAAGAGGTAAATAAAACACGAGAACTTAGGTACCTAGCTGTAGGGAAAGAAGAGACATTTGATTTAATGTTTTATTTTTATTTTGACTATGTTTCCATGTATATTTTGTATTACTACGGGCCTCGCTCATTAATTTCGCGTCGTTTTTATATTTACTTACGAATTCCGAACAAGACATGTCTTTTGCAATTCTGCTTTCATTTAATCAGCAGAGTAACGATTTCTAACATTAGATCATCATTTAAGCGTCATATGGGAAAATACTCGCTCAACATAAGAATTTGAAGGGATACAACGCAAAATAAGGCATTTGACTTGTTGTCCTTTAAACATTTGGACCCATTTTTTATCAATTCTTTGATTTTAATCGCGTGTTACAACAAAAATCACGACAAAACTGATGGATGGATGGATCGTCGGAAAGAAAAAAAATGCTTTTTTTTTCTTTTTCCATTAAAAAAAAAAATGTTTTATTAATTTTTGCTTACGCACGTTGGGGGCCCCCGTGGCCCGGGGGCCCCGTATAATTGATACGGCTGATACGGCGGTAGCTACGCCCCTGCTGGGGGTGCACGTGCTACTAATTAGGAAACACTGCACTAGCTGACTCGACCGATTCTTAACCTAAACTCACGCACTATTGACTAACTTGCTCAATGTCATCGGCCATTGCATGCTTGCAGGCACGGTACAATGTACAATAGGGACTTTTGAATCCGACGGTACAAGCTTGATTAAACGCCGCCGCTGTGACAATTTCACGGGCGTTACACTGACGGATAAATCGGGCCACACTGCCTCAATAAGACACTTATTAATCTGTTCACTGTCTCATGCTTTTAATCAACGTTGAACACTCGGTGATAGATTTTGTGATTCTTATGAAGTTTTTTTTGTTGGATGCGCAATGAGTTCTTTAAAGGTTATGACTTGTTACTTAAAAATAACAGCTGTGTAACCTGGTACCTACCTACATTATGATACCTAGGTATGCGTATGACCTACTTAAAAGCTTAAAAAGAGATCATATGAATTTGAAAGTGATAATAATGTTACAATACGTCACGCGTAAGCGTAACACGTTCAATCTTCGTCCAAGATCACAGAACTAAGAAAAAAAAGATTTTGTTCTGTACATATTCAACTGTTCACAAAAGTACGAAACGCATACCTAACAATTTTCATTATTACATGAAAGCGGAATTTAATTAACGAATAATCTCCGCATTTTTTAATACAAATTGGTACATTTCCATTGCTTGAACTAGGTATGCAACATTTTCCTATTAGCTAGAAATGGCGGCCGAAGCTAAAGAATAAAGCATTCCTCAGAGACGTGGAATCGTCAAAATTGTTTCCCACCGTTGTAATACAAAAGTGCGAAGGTAATTTTGTGAGAGTCGTAAAACGGTATTGACGGCGCGAAGAGTCTTCTCTCGGCGAGAGGCTAACTTCCTTTTTTATGTCGACCCTACGACGCTTGAGAAGGATAGCCATACTGTCTGTACAGGGGGGCTACTCAAATGGCCACTTTTCTATTCGTTCGCTAACTTAAAAATTAAAAATAAGCCATAAACACCAAAATTACGTGTCATAGGCTTGTCAATTCCATACAATACAACAATGTCTGTGATTTACATAAACTTGCGACGTCTGACTTGAACGTTTAACTGCTTATTGACGACCTCCGTGGTCGAGTGGTTCGCACGCCGGTTTTCAAGGCGTCACCATCTCTTGAGGTCCCGGGTTCGATCCCCGGCTGGGTCAATGTAGAAAAATGAACTTTTCAATATTGCCTCAGGTCTGGGTGTGTGTCATACCACCGTTGTTTCTGATTTCCATAACACAAGTGCTATAGCTACTTACTTTGGGATTGGAGCAATGTATGTGATGTTGTCAAATATTTATTTATTTATTATTTATTATTTTCAAGATTTAAGTTAGCGAACGAATAGAAAAGTGGCCATTTGAGTAGGCCCCCAGGTTTATTTAGCCTTAGAATGATAACACCTCTAGAACGAATTCCCTACAAAGCGGGAGGTCAGCTCAATGCGGCCATAGGAGGCAAAGCGGCCATGCCTCATTTCTCGACAACTTATAACGATAGTACAATGTTTTATGTTCTGATATGCAGCAAACCTACCGCCCCGCCCCGAGCAGTCATTTGGTAGTGGTCGGAACCAGCATGTGTCCGCGGCAACATGCGAAAGATTTTTGTTCATTTTGTTAAGAAAATCCAGGGTAAACTCAATCTGTTTTGATCAAAACTCTATAAAACTCAATGTTTTTATTTTACGTCTATTATTGCTTATCTATTTGGCTTTGTTTGTGTAACATTGATTCCGACATGAGACAAATGTTATGAGCACAGTTAATTTTTAAAACAAAACGGTGGTAAAAGGCAAAGCGGTCCGGGCATAGTGGCCAAGTGCTTTGCCTAGCTGTTGAATATTTTAATTTAAGTAGAAGAACTGTTGGTAGATAAGTATGAGAAAATTGTTGCGTACCTATAACATAACTAAAATAATTATTAATATAATAATTAAAAATAAATTTAGGAAGTATTCGAAGATTCTAAGACTGTAATAATAAATGTCCCATTTGAAACTTTAGAACATTTTTTTTATCATTAGTAGAGTTTTATTTAATTAATTTTTGGTCTTCTTGTTTTTTTTAAGCACTATGTTTTTCAACCTTAAATGATTTTCTTGTAATTTTTTGGAATGACCACTTTGCCCTTACTCCCATGGCCGCTTTAGGCGCTCACTTGGGCAAAGCGGTTTTTTGACAAGTTTTCGTAATTTACAAATTAAAAGAAACTATTAAAGTTTTCACAGAATGCGATTACACGTTATAAAAGTTTAATAAATTCCCTATCTATTGGTATAAAATACTTTTCAAAATTCTGTTTTTTAACAGCATTTTTTTAAAGTCAAAGTTAAGGTGGCCGCGCTGAGCTGACCTCCCCTACTGTCAAGTGAGGCAACTAAAACAGCCAAAATGGTGCCGTTTTCAGATTTTTATTGTCCATTGTTACCTAATTATACCTAAGTACAAAACAGTTTCAATTTCCCTACCCATAGAGGATTTACTAGGTATACATATTATTGGATTTTAGATACGATTGGACATAAATCTGAATACTAAGCCATTTTGGCTCAGTATTAGTTGCCTCTCTTTGCATACGATGACACGGCTTCTTGCTGTTATTATTCTAAGTATTTACCATTCTCATTTATAAGTGGTTGGTTGATTATTTTGTTTCTCAGCACATAGAAAACTCGAAACAGAGGTAAAATTTCTGTATTACCTACCTACACATTACAATCTCTCTCCGAGCATAAGTTTGTTTTTGTTTTGCATTATGATAATGTATTATTAGGAAAATAGTGAAAAAAGTGTGCGAATATTGTTTCAAAAGCTTGGTCATCCTAACGCAACACGTAAATATTACCGATTTGGAGATTGTTCGCTGTCTCTGAAGAGTAAACCTGAATATCTTCCCCTTTATGGTTAATGCTATCGAGCCTGCAATAAAATCTGTCAAAGTTCGACTTTTGGCTTTGTTATTGCCCACCACTTGCCCACCCATCGAGTAGATCGGTAGGTGTATTAAGTGATCTCTGTTGCATTTATCAGCCTCCTCAAATCGTATAACTGGATAATTTATAAAAGTTCCTTCCTGCATATTGTACCTTCCGAGTTCTAAATAATAATAAATAACTTTTATCCTCAAGGCTCCGTTATGCGAAATAATTTGTCTCTGTCTTTTCCTTACGAGTAAAGAGTATGGAAAATAACCTCATTTCTGCACTTTTTAGATGTTTTTCATCATAATCTTTAGCACGATTATCTTTCTTGAAAAAAAGTTATTGGAGCAACTCTTGAGCAACTGCACACGTTAATAGTTATTTATGCAACTGTACTATAAACGAAAACACGAATGTGATAATAGTATCACATGAGTGTTTTAATACCTAATTATGTACAGTTATAATAATAATAATTTTTTATTGAAATAATCTTACATCACAATTTACAACTAGAACTATAGATAACATAGGGAAAAGAAATACAATGTGCCTGAACTAGGATTAACCTGTGTTTCAGGCGCAAATTGGACTTACAAAACTACTTAAAATTATTAAACAATAAAATACCTACAACGTGAGAAATTAAATAAGAACAAAAAATGAAGAACAAAAATTCGCAAAAAGAGATAAGACAAAACAATTTTTACTTATATATAAATCTACTTTAGCTTCTCAATATGGTTTCACAATTAATATTACACCCGCCGTGTCATCAAAATTCTAATCTAGGTTAATGGCAGTGCTGCATACTTCAATTTAATTACAATTATTGTATCTATAGTTATTTATTTTATTTTGCGTAGTTGTTAGATGAGGTGAATTATTATTAAGATTAGTAGAACACTGGTGAACGGTTATTGTCGCATCAAAACTAAGGCTATTATTATGAATTGTAATAAAAACAGAAAATATGTTAAGAGCCCGTTACGATTTTGCCGCTAACTGCAGCTCTCTCGCTTGCACATTTCATGTTTTCTCATGTTTTCTCAAGATTTCTTAAATCTGAGTGCGCAATTGAAAAATGTGTCTCGGCCACTTTTCGCAATATAAGATTACAGACATTTTAAAATATATTCCAGTTTTTTGTTGCTAAAGTACAAAAAGTTATCGTTTCTAACAGTTATTTGAACTGACAAATACGATAACTTTTTGTACTTCAGCAACTCGAAACTGAAATATATGTTGAAATGTCCGTAATCTTATATTGCGAAAAATGGCCCAGACACATTTTTCATTTACGCACTCAGATTTACAAAATCTTGAGAAAACATAAAATGTGCGAGCGAGAGTGCGGCAGTCAGCGGCAAAATCGGTACGGAGCCTTAAAACTATCTAAAAATAAAATTGGTAAAAAAATGAGGATTTTAGGCACCTATATAATCTATTGAGTTTATATATATCTCTGTTCAGCAATTTTTTTAGCCGGACAGTCAGTATCACCAGTTCTGTAGTTAGAGGGCTTCTTGAAGTGCAAGCATGTAGCACATTTTGCAGACTCGGATTTTTTCGAACAGTCCTTGATGGCGTGACCTATTTCGCCACAGTGTCCGCTGGTGGTGGCCTCCTCTCGGCATGTCTTGGCCGCATGACCGTACTGCTGGCACTTGTAGCACCTCGTCACAAGAGTGAAGTCCCTTACAGGGCACGAAGACCAATTCACAAAAACTCTGTCATTAGTAATTAAGGCTTTTCGTATATCTGCAGGGACTTCTATAACATAGTTGCAGGTCTCAGCGTCTTTCTTTCCCGACTTATGACTCAGTCTAATAGAGGTAAAAAAGGTCTCTATTGTCATGCCATGAAGTTTATTGGCTAAGTTTTGCTGATAAATGCAGTTAAAGACTTCCGTTTCCTGCATACCCACGGGCACTCCGATGACTACGATTCGCGGCTTACGTTTGAGTGGTTCATCCACAGTGAGGCCAGAGGTCATCAGTTGTGCCGTCTGCTTCAGTTTCTCAACGTCGTCCTTGGAGTTGGTGCTGATGATAACACCACCATTTCTTGTTTTGCGCAAACTCCTTACATGCAGGTTCATTTGGTCCGGTTTGATAATTTTCTTAACTAGAGTTTTTGTCTCCTCGCTCGACTTTGTTTTGTCAATAGGATATATTGCGACAGAATTCAAGATATTGGGCTGAATCAGGTTGTTAGCACTTTTTTTGACCATGTCGGCGAAGGAAACTGAACCCGCGGCTGGTTTTGAGGTTTCTTCAATTGTTAGTTTAAGGTCTTGAAGTCGCTGCAAGTTTTTGAGGTTTCTTCAATTGTTAGTTTAAGGTCTTGAAGTCAAAGGTCTTGTTTTTCTTTAAGGGCTTGAATTGATATATGGGTCTGAATAGTTTTCTGCTTAAGGGATTGGTATTGGACGGCCAGTTGAGATGTTCCATGGCTAAATTTGCGGCATAAATTGTTGATACGTAATTTCTGGTCTGAATTTAATTTACCTTCGCACGAAATAGCGCAGACCTCATTTAGGCATTGTTCAATGCTTTTCATCCAATTCTGGATCTCTGGTGTTGCTATCACTTCATACAAGACTTTATCTACAGTTGCATACAAGACTTTATCTACACCCATTTTTTTATTTTTATTTGGGAAACAAACAAAAGGTATTTTGATAGATATGGATTAAAAACTCCCTCTCTATCCTTAGGCGTGGCCTCTCTATCGCCTTATTCGGGATTAGGGGATTTTTGTAACACGTTGTATAACATTTCTCACTCTCGAATTAACTACATTTGGTAAGTCGATAGACGGTTAGCATGAGAACGGATTCGAATCAAATAGCTCTTAATTTATATTTAATCCACTTTACAATACGATGCGGAAATGCGGGTGGCCACTTCTCTTCCTCTTATACGAATTCAAAGGCGGAGACATAACTTGTACCTTACCCACAGACCTTATAGCCAAGTACTTATTGTATGGTCTGTCACCTTACCTAACCTACATAATATCATATCGTTACTTTGATGTAAAGACTGGATTAAGTAAACATACAATGAACATATTTAAGTAAATATGCAGGAAATGTGAAATTGTTAATCAACAAAATTTGTTGCTCTTCTAAGGGTGTTTTTTTTAGAATAATTTCTAAAAACTCGTTTTTCGAACCTGCTCACAAAATTTCACGAGAATCGGTTGTGAAATGCGACCTGTAGATGAGAACAGACAGCCGGATGTACGAAGCTGAAGCAGAAACGCTTCGCGCTCGCTCGGTCATTTAAATCTCTGTAAATTCGATCGAATACATTATTCCGTCCCTTAATTTTCAGTTTTACAATAAGTATTAAATACTAAATACTTTACAGAGATTTAATTGACCGAGCGAGCGCGAAGCGTTTCTGCTTCAGCTTCGTACATCCGGCTGTCTGTTCTCATCTACAGGTCGCATTTCTCAACCGATTCTCGTGAATTTTTGTGAGCAGGTTCGAAAAAAGGCGAGTCTTTAGAATTTTTTCTAAAAAAAACACCCTTAGAAGCGCTCATTCATTAGTTTAGAAATCGCTCCTAAAGCGATTTCCTTCTTAGGTAAGTATAAACCCAATATCAATATAAAACTTTAATCATAAAAAATCTAAATGCATTTAGATTTATCTAGATTCTAGGTAGTGGTATATATTCTGTGGTAGTGGTCGATAATTTATCACAGAGAGGATTGCATAGATTTAGAACGCTTCCCAGGGGCTTTAGCTCTTAATCACAAAATAGTTGTCTGTCTTAAGTGCTGCAATATTCCAACAATGAACCTAAAAATAGGTATAACTATAACAACCTAATAGGTTGGAAATGTCCACATTTTCGGACTAAATTTTCTCATCGGATATGATTTCATAGTACCTACCATAAACTTAATATTCACTGAAATAGACGAACAGAGTTCACTTGGCTGCGAAACCAAAAGTGAGATGAGCCAGTGTTTGTAAATATGTAAACGTGTGCGTGAATTTAGAGATGCACTGAAGTCCATTTTAGGTTGTAGATAACCATAATGTATTATTGCTCTAATAAATAAAACACAAACAAAATTTTGAACAATTTTATTTAAATAATTTCTTAAGGTCTCCTTTGAGGCTCCCTGCTTATTTATTTATGACATTTATCCAGTTTAATTTAATCACTGGATTTACAGAAAACCTGGAAATAATTGTTAAATTAGTACTTAAGTTGGTATAATTTACCATTTGAAAACTGTCGGTTACAAGCAGCTTTAAATAAAATTATCAGTGTTCACAAAGACAAACAAAGTTATATTGGAAATCATCGACATGAGTATCGATATCGATAATTTTTTATCAATATCTACGCTTTATTTTCTCAAGTTCACGGACATAATATCTTTTTATCTAACACATAATGTTTAGAAATCAGTCAATTATCAGTCAATTAGAAATCAATCAATCCTTTATTTAGGAAATAGGCGTTTAATAGCATCATATTAGTATATAACTTAGTGTGTTTGGGAATATATTCAACTAAAATATGAATTATGAAAATGGTAATAGTACAATCATATTTACCTGTGAAATGAGTGTTTATTTGGGTTATTGTCGTAAGTAACATTACAATCCAGTCCAGAACACGACACCATTATTGATTTATATAGCTTTGAGAGCCAAACCGACCCGATCGCGATCAAAATTACAAAATAATCTTGTTGACGCTTTTCACCAAGGTGATAAACGATGATCAATGAAGTCAAACCAGGTTCAGCTGTCAGTTTGTTTTTACTCTTTTTCGCACATCGCATAAGCCGTAAGAATCGGTTTCTCACTCGCACCTTTGTCCGTCTACTTGAGCATAGCGAAAAATTTTCTAAGTCTATGGTACCTACTTAAATAAAAACTTTTTGCATTTCAGTTCGTTATTTTATCTAACTTTTTACCCTTTAAGTTCGGATATTAAGTAGGTACCTATCATGCATTGTAAATTTTTATAATAGTGAACAAAATTCAATTAAATAAAATTACCTAAATCCAACGAATACACGATATAGGTCCTACCTACCTATTTTTTACCTATTTTTTCACTCAAACGTTAAATAGCTACGGGCATTTGTTTTAAGTGGATACTTAACATATTGAAATGAAACTTGTCTAAAGTATAACGTGTAGCATAGCAATAAATAACAGTTTAAATCAATATCACTTTAAATGAGTTTAAATGGCGGATGTACCAAATGATACTATAGGAAAAATTTATGGCTACTTAGTAGAGAGAAATATAATTCTCGTCTGGAGTACACCTGGTGCGGTCAGCAACGCAAGTCACTTAGCACTTAAGAACTTTATCGTAGCAACTTTTTTGTCAGATGTCTCACAGTTAGTTAAAAAGTTACTATGACAAAGTACTAAAGTGTTAAGCAACTTTCGTTGCTGACCGTACCAAGTATTTATCTAAAAATTAGTAAGTACCAATCAAGAGGATTCGAGAGATACCACGATTTATTGGGCCAATTACGAGGCTGCAAGAGTATGTAAGGAGACTGCTATAAATTATATGGTTTTGCTAGAAGTAAGTAAGACTTACCTATATTGCAGCAGTTACCTGTTATCTTAATAAGAGGCATTATTACATTTCGACTGTGATTTTTGCGTAAAATGGCCAATTTTGGCGTTATCGATCTCGGAAACAAAAATCACTTTTGACTTATTGAATGGTGCAGAATAGCTATTGAAATAGTTCATAGCGGCCTCGCTTTTTTGAAAATTTGCTTAACTTTATAATGAAACCCGAAATTGCAGAGAAAGATTTTCATAAAATGCGCGAAGGCACTTTTTTGAGCTCATGGATTGAACAACTGTGCTAAACAATTGAAATAAAAAAAATTGAATGTTATCTCTTATATAGTCGAATAGTTCATAGCGGCCTCGGAATTTTGAAATTATGTATGGAATATGTGAAAAAAAATCCCAATCAAAAAACATAAAACTACTAAAAAAGCTCAGAATTAACTGTGGATTTCTCCTAGATACATTGTTATAATTACGTAAAAATTGTATCATGTAATAATCTTTACTTCGTAAAAAAAATCAAATTTCATAATTTTATTTGTTGTTTGTACTTGTTTGTTTTTCTGTGTATGTTCAAAATTGACTCTAAGAAATCGTTCACCAACTTTCATTTTCCTTTCAACTTTCCAGTGAATCATCATATTACTTTTTGTCGCGGACACATATAAATGTATTTAGTAGACCCAAAGGTTTCTCTAGGTTGTATCGCTAAAATCCGTCAAAATCGAAATTTCGACGAAAAAATGTGATAGGGCCCTTAAGAATAACAAGCAGTTTTATTAATAGAATAGGAGTGCAGTTGTTTAGGGCGTAAGGAAAGGATAATAGGTACCTAGGTCATAAAGCAGGAATTTAGCTCTCGTCGATTATGAACTTGGGGTTGATTGATTTTCTGGTTTTCACGCAAGGTTACATTGATTACTATTTTCCATACTACCTAATCCTACTAATATCGACTGCCGCCGCAACGAACAGTATTGAAACTGCAAATCACGTACTTTACAGTAGAGCAGTTTAAAGATTTTTTTTACACAAAATTTAACATTGATGCAATAATATGAAAATCGGGATTTTGCAGATTCGATACTTTTCGTTGCGGCAGTCGATATTATAAATTTGAAAGTTTGTGGGTTTGAATGTTTGGATGTTTAGATGTTTGTTCCTCAATCACGCAAAAACTACTGAACGGATTTGGTTAAAATTTGGCACACATATAGTAGATAGCCTGGATTAAAACATAGGATAGTTTTTATCCCGATATTCCCACGGGAACTGGAACCACGCGGGTGAAACCGCGGGCGGCCGCTAGTGTATTAAATGTGAATTCGACTTCAACTCATTCAAATGAAATCAAGAAATCAATGTGAAGCGATTGTCTGAAACTTGAAAATTATTATGTTAACACAAACCAAATGGCAATAAAACAAGGATAAAAGCTGATAATATAGTATTTATATTGTTACAAAACCATTTTGGTGAATAGCACCGACACATCAAAAGCGATAAATTAGATAATGAATTGTAGGTAGGTAGTCGGCGTAATGAAAGCAGCGCGCCGATAATTGGACTAACTAAAGTTACTACGTGTTACGTTTAACATTTTTGCTGAGCCGCCACTAGACACGATTCAATTTGGGGATTGTACAGCAGTGTTAGTCCAGCCAGAGCGTGATCTTTCAATATAAGAGGTTACGTTATATTATGCCTTTTTTAATTTCAAATAGTCAAAAATCCTCAACAATCCAGTGGTGTGTGTTTACTTAATAATTTTCGAAACTACCTGGGTAGTTTTCTTGGTCTAATACTTACGTGTCTAATAATTATAAGTACAACGTTAAATCTAAATTATTTGCATCCCTTTAAAGAAGTGTTTTCCTACCAATAAAAACTGTTCATTTTCGTCAAGGAAACAAAGAAAATACAAAAATGATAATCATTACCTACCTACTAACTTTTCAGCTGTGTTACTAGATTGTGATTTTTGACGGTTTTCGACCCGTCTTTTTAGGAAAACTGATTTTAAACTTCAGTTTCATTGGTAGAACACACCCATAAAGGAATGTAAACAATTCAGATTCTTTACCTATATTAATTAACTTTGTATGATAGCTCTGCATCAGTTAAATGTAACGGCATTTAATTTTCCGCGTATAATATATGGAAAATCATCTAGAGTTTCTTGAAATGAAATGAAATGAAATGAAATATATTTATTTGCGTTAATTGTGGTTACATTACAAGATGTTATAGAGATCAGTTGGAATCACACAATTAGCTGTTTCCAGCATGCAAAATTATGTTACAATACAAATACAACACAATTACTATACTATACATTACATACGAACAAACAGTTTAATAACATTTTACTATCTACTATTGAAATATTCATCAAGGCAGTAAGGGCCGAGAGCAATCAGCCATTTGCGCAACTTTCTCAGAAACAATTTTGTGGGTAGTTTTCTTAACTCTTCAGGAACTTTATTATAAATAGCAATTGACATAGCATAACAATTTTTTCTATATAAAGCACTATTTGATTTTGGGATTTTAAGTCTATGTAAATCTCGAGGACGGAGTCTTGGATTTTGGTAATTTAGCTTTTCAAAAAATTTTGGATGATGTCGTATAAAGCTTGCTACTTCCATGATATATAAACCTGTTAAAGTCAATAATTTTAGTTCACTAAACAAAGGGCGACAACTCTCCATAGGGCCTGCGCCACAAATAGCTCTTAGACATTTTTTCTGTATAATGAAAGCCTTATTGATATCAGGAGATCTACCCCACAATATAAGACCGTATCTCAGTACAGAAGCTACATAGCCATGGTATGCAGTAAGAGCTACTTTCTTCCCTGCTACGCATCTTAGTCTCCTTAAAGCGAAAACGAATTTGTTTAATTTTGCACACATACTGTGTATATGTGCTTTCCAGTTACAGTGCATATCAAGAGTAATACCAAGAAATCTAGTCTCATCTACTTCTTTAATTTCCTCATTTTCACAGTTTATCTTAGGTTTTAATCGAGTCGCTTTGTAATTAGAAAATTGAATGTAATTAGTTTTGTCGTAGTTTGCACTAAGTTTGTTTTTAATTAGCCAATTATTTACATTTTGTACTGTTTTGTTTAAAATATCTTCATAATCATTATCTAAGCTAGATTTTTTTGGTATAGATACAGATATATCATCAGCGAACAAAACGGTTTGATATCCTATGTTTTTGGGTAAGTCATTAATATAGATTATGAACAAGAGTGGGCCTAGCACGCTCCCTTGTGGGACTCCACGTGTATTGGGTAAAAAAGCAGATTTATACGAATTCAATTCTTTTCTCGAATTTCTTGTGTGTTTATAAAAGGTTAAGTATTTATCTGGGCATTTATACCTAGATGTTCTATGGAAAGAATAAAGCCCAAAAATGTAAATAATATAAAATGTATCGTTATTGTAGCTCTTTAAATTCATATAACATTCTACTACGGACATTATGCTTGACATATGGGTAATTTTAGTCAATAAATAAGGCGTATTTAAATCTATTTTGAAACAATAAAAGACATCACCGTTCTTGTTGACGATATTAATGTTGAGGTCGCTGCAGCAAACAAGTTCAAAACGTGACGTGTGGGCGGCGGAAGTTTCGGTTTTGGATGAAAAATGGCAAATACGTCTTCAGCTGACATGCCATATTATTTAAATAGACTAAAATACATGTTAACATTCCTTAACTACTTTTATGAAGCTTTTCTATTCTGTGATTTATCCATCCCGTTTTGCGGTAGTACCTACCTACCCGACTTATATATGGTCCGTCGGCCAACCAGGGTCATTTTCCATCTATCGCATATTGGGACCAGACCAAATTGGTAAGATGGCCATTAGCTTGGTATTATCAAATATGTCTGGGTTGCGAAGTAGGAAGCTTCTGGGAGATATGCAACTCTGAACATGGTCACCCATCGCTAAGAAAATATCGATCGCATATTTATATCAATGGTGAACAGGGTCGTGGGTGGCATCATTACCTGATATTTTTTTTTGTATTGTCATATCGATCGAATAAGGAACAAGGACCACAAGAGCATATATGTGAAATGTACTTACCTGCCCTGACCTCCTAGACGCTTCCTGAAAGCGATGCAAGACTATGGTTTTATATACGCCTGGGACCTGCCCTACCCCCTGAATGTAATTTGATGCCAATATGTAGTCGATTATTTTTTGGAAAAGAAGTCTCCATGTTTCTACCCTGGCCGCGCGCATGCTTCCTGAAAACTAACCAAGCCGATGTCTAAGGCTGGCCCCAGACCTACCGGTTCCGTTTCTTTGCTTTGCTGTGCTACCTTGCTTGAAAGACCGCCGGCCAACTAGGGTAATTTTCAATCTATCGCTTTTTGGGACTAGACCAAGGCAAGGTCTGGCAAGGTTTTTGGAATTGGCAAGATAGCCATTAGCTTGGTGTTATCAAATATCATCGCCTGGATTGCTGTTTGTTTGTTTGTTAAGCCTTCACGTCTTAACTACTGAACCGATCATCATGAAATTTTGCATACACGTTGTCAAGGGTACAGAGAAGGACATATGGTACCTTTCATCCCGAAAAAAAGTATTGTTCCCGAGGGATAGCAAAGAATCTTTCCATGCAGATGAAGTCGCGAGCGGCCGCTAGTTATTTATACAAGATGTTTAGTAAAGCCTTATAAAGCTGAATATGGTAGATAGGGACCATAATAAAACTGAACAACTTTTACTTTGGGACCAAATCTGAAAGCGCGAAAAAAAATCAACTGTTTCATACATTTTGATAATTTCGTTATTAATTTTTGTATGAAACAGCAGTTTTTTTTTGAAAACTAAAACTAAAACTTCGCATCGCCACCCAGACGACGATATTTGTTATCACCAAACTAATGGCTATCTTGCCAATGTGGTCTGGTCAAAATATGCGATTGATTGAAAATGAGCCTCTTGGCCGGCGGTCCATACTAGAACAGCAAAGCAAAGAAACGAAACCGGTAGGTCTGGGGCCAGCCTAACATATTTGTAATGATACCACTTACGATCCTGTTCACTATTTATATCAATATGCGATCGATTATTTTTTGCGACTGGAAATCATTGTATGGGAGGCCATATGTTCAGGGTGGCACATCTCGCAATGTGTATGGTAGTGGTAGTATGTAACACACGGACATGTGAGTTTCTTATCTGGATAGGAAAAAATTACTTACCTACCTTAAGGCCACCTATGCACTGACAGGTGCGTAGATTAGTGCCTAGATGCTAGATATGTATCCAAGTAAAACGAACGCGCTAGGCGCCTCGCTACGCCTACGATACATCCTAGCATGTGTCGTAGCGTAGGTGCGAGATTGTATAACCAAGGCTCCTATCCTAGCGACACACCTTCCAGTGCGGTCACCGTGTCAAGTAAATCTATCTAGCCACCTGTTGGTGCGTTGGCGGCCTTAAAGTACAGGTTTTTTTCCACAGAACACGGAAAATTTCTTCAGAGTCAGCCATGACTGGCTGAATGTATGCTTCCTCATTTATATGTCATTATGAACGGTCTCGAGCTATTTGCAGCCAGTTCTTGTCAATTTTACTTTTGTGATATTGATATTAACCGCCCATCGAGTTAGAAAACATAGGTAGTTTGAAATATGAAAACTGCTTCGCATAAATACGAGGCGACAAGGCGACATGTTTATTCAAATCATAAATAACGGCCATTTGTTTCGGAAACACCTCGGGTGACGCGCCGCAGATTCAATTGCGCCCCAAAATGTAATTTACATTTAAATATTTTATGCTCGACCGTCACTCTGAGAGCTTGAAAAGTGTGATGT
Organism: Agriphila tristella; assembly: GCA_928269145.1. Lineage (NCBI taxonomy): Eukaryota > Metazoa > Arthropoda > Insecta > Lepidoptera > Crambidae > Agriphila > Agriphila tristella. Next base: position 52,655,401 of record OV743429.1, read on the forward strand.
TTTGTTAGCCTATTTGTTTTAAAACGATTTCCTTTAAAAATTATCGATACAAAATTTTATGCCTGCCTGGCTTAGTAGTGTTGTTGGTGATGTAATTACAATACTAACCGAATATTCGTTAGAACCGGCTTTTGGCACAATAAGACTGTGCTTTTGGGAAATAAAATTAATAATAGCAACTTCTCAAATGGCGAAATCTTAGTACAGTCTAACTTAATTACACTTCCTATAGCCCAGTAAACGAAAAGATGTAGAGGGAAATGACTGGAACACAATTTTTGACTTCGTATCGTAACTTTGTTTGGACTTGTTAAGAGGTGAACATCAAAAGTCCCCGTCCCCCTATACCTTTTTTGAGCTTTCTTTGCCTGAACTACCTTAGTTCTACCTACATTGATACAAATGTGTGTGACATAACATAACAGCGGAAACGTAAAATGTATACAGATGTCAACGACCCAGAGTGACCTCTAGAATTTTCCCAATAGGTACACATTTTCCTTTCCGGGCCCAAAGGGACCGTGATCCTTTCTTCTGATCCTCGGATCCTCCGCGTACAATCTGCTTTACGACCATCTTTAGCTGTTTACTTATTTATTGTCCAATCACGTCACGTTCAGTTTTTATGAGACCAGCTGTTGTAAACCGAATGTAGGTTACCTACCAGTTTTTGTAGCTCTGACTTAATGTGATTATATTCATTACCTACGATACTTTGAAAGTTTGAAGGTTGCACAATGCGCTTATTAGAAGTCAAACCACTTTATGAAAATATAGAGTCAAGTCAAGAATATTAACTATATACATTTTTATTATTATAACATTATAATTATAATATTTATTAACATATTATCTGTTTCTGCATTAGTGCGTTCATATTTATAGTGTTAACTGTCTTGTCCATTACATTTTTTGTATGTTTTCTACCGATTTATAAAATCTGTTCAAAAAGTTTTATAATATTAAAATTACAGTTAACTATACTTTTATAAGAATTGACAACATATCAAAATTTTTATCCTGTTTTTTTATTTGTTATTTAGAAATTACTGGTGAAAACATGAGACACGTATTTTTTTATTTTCCAAAATTTTTATTTTAAGTTAACGTAATATTAATTTGAAAACTTATCTATTCTAAAAGAGCGTAAGTGCCGTTTAAAGGATTTTTGGCGGACAATATCCTTTGCCCATATGGATAAAAAAATAATTATGACGTCAACCTGCCAATCTAATCTATGGACGGTAATGACGTTTGTTTGTTTATCTTTTGCTCGAGGTTGTTTTCTTTTATTGTCGCTATTTTTACCTTATTTTCAACAATAATAAATAAAGATATTCGTAAATTATATTCCATAATCTCATGTGTAGTTCCTGCCTGCAAAAATACTGTGATTGAATGCCCAAACAAACACTGTTTTACGTGCCAAACCAAAGTCTACACGTTTACAAGTGGTGTGTTGCTTTAAAGTTTTATGGAAATTGAAACGAATGCACTTCAAAACAAACTGTGTTTATTAAACAAATTCAAACGTACACAATATCTTTTTATTTCTAAAAATAAAATGTTTCGCAGAAGAATTCAGCTTTTGCAGCATGATGAAGTCCATTTTGGTAAGGTTGCGACTGTCTGCTATTAAAAATCCTTTAGAAAACTTGATATTATATTTCGATAGATGTTAAATTTAACCAAAATACTAATTCAAGTTAAAAATATCATGAATACATTCAAAACAAAACTAATCAAAGTGAAAAATATTTTGATTCTTGACACAGACTTTGACATAAATTGTAACCTTGACAGCGACAGTTTTTATGATCATTATTTTTTTAAGATAAAATCACACAACTTTTTCACGCAAAGGAGTTAAATATTTAATATTCCTTTATCTCGATGATACAGTGTTTTTTCTACATATTTCGTTAAATTATTGATCAAAAGCCCCGAAAAATTATGTACGGTGTCAGAAATTGAAAAACCTCGAAATGGTTTTCGATTTAAGGTACCTTGTAAAAAATGAAAACATGTCAATTCTTGTATAGTGTAGTGAGATAACGTGTAACCTTTAATATACATTATATTTTTTGTAAAATGGTCATAATTATTGTGAAATTTTGTAGATAGCTTTAGCTTGTGTTTTACTGAATTACTTACGTACGTATTTTTAATTAAAAGTAAATAAATAGTATATATAGTGGGGCAACAAATAGTGGGGCTTTCATATCTTTTGAGATTTAACCTTTTTTCAGATAAGCCTTGCGAGTATAGTAAGTCCACTAGATTTTATCACTGTCAAAAACAAAACTAGAAGTAGGGTAAATTTTCCTGTAATTTTCCGCCGTTTTTCTAATCTTCCGTAGAGTAAAATGTACTATGATTAAACTAAGTAAAGATACGTAGGTAGGTAGTTGTTCTAGATTCAGCTTAGGAGTCGTTTGTATTCAGTTATGGGTCCCAGCTGTACAATATTCACATTACTGCGTTATAAATGCAGAATACGTGGACTTGCATCGAGCACGCTGACTCACAAGTATGGGACTTAGCTTTGGTAAAGAACTACTTTATCTATGGATATTATAAGTACAGAATAAGTGTAGAATTAGCAGCCCAAGTACTGTTGTATGGTCTGTGCCCCCTACTCAAATGGCCACGTTTCTATTCGTTCGCTAACTTAAGAATTAAAAAGAAGCCATAAACTCTAAAATTACGTGACGGAGGCTTGTCAATTCCATACAATACAACAATGTCTGTGATTTACTTAAACTTGCGACGTGTGACTTGATCGTTTAATTGCTTATTTTTAAGATTTAGGCTGACCCCAGACCTACCGGTTTCATTTCTTTGCTTTGCTGTTCTACTATGGACCGCCGGCCAAGAGGCTCATTTTCAATCTATCGCATATTTTGACCAGACCACATTGGCAAGATAGCCATTAGTTTGGTGTTATCAAATATCGTCGTCTGGGTTGCGATGCGAAGTTTTAGTTTTAGTTTTCAAAAAAAAACTACTGTTTCATACAAAAATTTATAACGAAATTATCAAAATGTATGAAACAGTTCATTTTTTTTCGCGATTTCAGATTTGTTCCCATAGTAATAGTTGTTCAGTTTTATGGTCCCTATCTACCATATTCAGCTTTATAAAGCTTTACCAAACATCTTGTATAAATATCCGATCGATTTATTTTTAACTATCGAAGTCCATGTTCAGGGTGGCATATCTCCTAAAAGCTTCCTACTTCGCAATCCAGGCGATGATATTTGATAACACCAAGCTAATGGCTATCTTGCCAATTTGGTCTAGTCCCAAAATGCGATAGATTGAAAATTACCCTGGTTGGCCGGCGGTCTTTTAAGCAAGGTAGAACAGCAAAGCAAAGAAATGAAACCGGTAGGTCTGGGGCCAGCCTTAAGTTAGCGAACGAATAGATAAGTGGCCATTTGTGTAGGGGGGGCAGGTAAATCTTAATGTTCAGCACAGTTTTTGTGTGTGCAAGTGCAATAAAGCTTATTGAAATAAAAAGCCAACCTAAGATCTCTAGGCTCTTTTTTTCTAAGTAAGTTTACAACGTGTTACAAAATATTACAAAATAACCCCTAATGCCAAATAATGTGAGGTGACAGGAAAAATTCACTAAGTACCAAAAACAGGAAAATGATATTTTTAAACTAAGTGCATTAAAATATCAACAACTTTCCCAGGAAAAAGTCATCATATCCATAGATGCATTCACTGAGAAAAATTTCCTCTGCCGCACTACGTAAAATAAGGATAAAAATCGACCACAATGACGTGTGTAACCCGCTACATTACGCGTAAGTAGTCAGTCATACGTAGTCGGCATACTGACGATCATCATGGAGCGGGTTACGTAATTTACGAGTGGTCGATTTTTGTACGTACGTACGTAGCCCGACATCCGGCTACGTACATACGTAGTGCGCAAGTCGAACTGAATACTCCTGAAACTACGACTGCGGCTTACGTACGTTACTGTAGCGGGCACAGTAAATAATGGTGAGCTATACGTGTGCACCGCGGCGGCATACGTACAATACTGTGGCAGACACAGTAAAGCACGGTGAGCCGTACGTGTGTACCACGGCGGCATACGTTCGATACTGTAGCGGGCACAGTAAATAATGGTGAGCCATACGTGTGCACCGCGGCGGCATACGTACGATACTGTAGCGGGCTCAGTAAAGCACGATGAGCCGTACGTGTGTACCACGGCGACATACGTACGATACTGTAGCGGGCACAGTAAATAATGGTGAGCCATACGTGTGCACCGCGGCGGCATACGTACGATACTGTGGCAGACACAGTAAAGCACGGTGAGCCGTACGTGTGTACCGCGACGGCATATGAGCGATACTGTAGCGGGCACAGTAAATAATGGTGAGCCATACGTGTGCACCGCGGCGGCATACGTACGATACTGTGGCAGACACAGTAAAGCACGGTGAGCCGTACGTGTGTACCGCGACGGCACACGTATGATACTGTAGCGGGAACAGTAAATAATGGTGAGTCATACGTGTGCACCGCGGTGGCATACGTACGATACTGTGGCAGACACAGTAAAGCACGGTGAGCCGTACGTGTGTACCGCGACGGCATATGTACGATACTGTAGCCGGCACAGTAAATAATGGCGAGCCATACGTGTACACCGCGGTGGCATACGTACGATACTGTGGCAGACACAGTAAAGCACGGTGAGCCGTACGTGTGTACCGCGACGGCATACGTATGATACTGTAGCGGGCACAGTAAATAATGGTGAGCCATACGTGTGCACCGCGGTGGCATACGTACGATACTGTGGCAGACACAGTAAAGCACGGTGAGCCGTACGTGTGTACCGCGACGGCATATGTACGATACTGTAGCCGGCACAGTAAATAATGGTGAGCCATACGTGTGCACCGCGGCGGCATACGTACGATACTGTGGCAGACACAGTAAAGCCCGGTGAGCCGTACGTGTGTACCGCGACGGCATACGTATGATACTGTAGCGGGCATAGTAAATAAGGGTGAGCCATACGTGTGCACCGCGGCGGCATACGTACGATACTGTGGCAGACACAGTAAAGCACGGTGAGCCGTACGTGTGTACCACGGCGACAACCGTACGATACTGTAGCGGGCACAGTAAATAATGGTGAGCCATACGTGTGCACCGCGGTGGCATACGTATGATACTGTGGCGGGCACAGTAAATCATGGTGCACCATACGTGTGCACCATGGTGGCATACGTATGATACTGTAGCGGGCACAGTCAAGCATGGTGAGCCATACGTTTGCACCACGGCGGCATACTTACGATACTATGGCGGACACAGTCAATCATGGTGCGCCATACGTGTGCACCATGGCGGCATAGGTAGGATACTGTGGCAGGCACAGTAAAGCATGATGTGCCCGACGTATTAACTGTCGTAGTAGAGGTAAGGTACCGTTGCCGGTACAGTAAGGCATGATGAACCGTGCGTATACAGGGTGGCCCAAACGGTGACACTAAAAATTTTTTTTTTGATTCCTCACATCTAGTTGTACCCGGAAATACCCTATGTATGTTCAGCGATTTTTTGTAGTTTTCGAGCTATGATTTTTTTTTTAAATTTTGAGATTTTTTTACTTGACAGACTAAAATATTTTTTTTACCGGAAATTATACATCTTTTTTTTATTTTTTTTTTGTTACATAGACCTCATGACTTGTTCTTTAACACATAAAATACCCAGCTTCCTATCATCAAAATAAGTTCCAAAAATATTGACCGACAATAAAAAATTGAGGTAAAAGCAAGTCATAGTTAAAATTTCAACTTTGAATTAAAAATTAAAAAAAAGGTTCCATGACTTTTTAGTAATTTTAAAAACTTAACAAGACCCTAAGCTTTAATTCTAATTAAAAAAAAGTGGTGCTTAATAGGCTTTTTTTAGCCGAAATCTGCCTTCAAATGTACAAAGGTAATTTATTTTAAAAGCACTCATTGTTATTATCTAAGGTTAATTAGGTTTGATATAACATAATAATTGACATTTAGTATAGTTTATAAATTTAGAGTTCTAAATTAGTTTAGTGGTAGTTAGTATGTTGTCACTTCAACAGCACAAGTTGGTCTTTGTACAAAGAAAATGGTCTTTACCTCCAACCGGTTTATCTTTAGCGACATCATAAATAACAATAGTTCTGGCAGACACTAGAATCACAAACAATAGACTTCCCGCGCGCCGAACAAAAGAAGGGGGACCAACACAGCGTCGTCTATAAGCACGTCCTCTCTTTCTCATCTAGGCCGTCTTGCTCTATCTATCTTGCTGTCTTGCTCTATCTATCTTGCTATCTTGCTCTATTCATCTCATGTCGGTCGCATTCCTCCCTCCTTCACCTCAGTTGTTCACAGCTTTCGCTCGTGTTACTACTACTCCTGGTTTTGTTTTCAATTCTGATACAACTACTCTCGCTTGCTAACTGGACTCTGATTCTTCCTGTGACTGATTTACCTGTGCTTGTGTTTCGGACTTTGATTACCTACCTTGTGATTTGGACCTTTGTGCTGCAACATGAGCTATTCTTTGCGTGAATACGCAGAGATGCACTATTTTTACGGTGTTGCCCAAGGAAATGCTAGTTTGGCAGCAAGGCTTTATCGAGAGCAATTGGAACGGCGAGGAGAACAACGGGAGCATTACCCGAATTACAGAGTATTTCAAAATACTCACCATACATTTATGGAGGGACGAATTCCTGGACGTTCATCTCAGGAAGGAATACCCAGAATGGATCCAGATATTATGGATCAAGTCGTGGAACAAGTGGAAAGGGATTCATCGACTAGCACCAGAGCAATCGCAAGAAGGACTGGTGTACCACGAACCTCAGTTATGAGGATACTGAAGTCAGGTGGGTTAATTTCATCTTGTCTTTAAACCTCATAATTACGCACCCATTAGCTCGCCCACTATGCCCACGTGCTATTTTTTTTAGCTGTAATTATTGTGACTTAAAAAAAATAGCACGCACGTGCTTTATGAGCGACTTTTTGTAGCACGTGGTCTTTTTAAGTATTGAACTCTGACTGAATGTGTATTTGGCAACAAAATAATCACTCGCTAGTGGGCGAGAAAGCGTGGTACATACCAGTGATTATCACTAGCCTACTATTTGGTGAAACTGAAAAAAGACTATCTTACCTATGCTTTGAATTTACAATTTCGGTGTTTTTTTTTTTCAGAGGGATACCACGCTTTTCATATCCAACGCGTGCAACAATTGCAACCTGCAGATTATCCAAGACGAGTGACTTTCTGTGAAACAATGCTTCAAAAAACTCAAGACGATCCTGATTTCTTCGACAAAATTTTGTGGACAGACGAATCACGCTTTGAAAGAACCGGAGTTTTCAATATTCATAATTATCACAGTTGGGCCATTGAAAACCCACACAAGGCAAGACCATCCAATTTTCAAACAAGGTTTAGTGTAAATTTGTGGTCAGGAATTGTCAATGGGGAATTTATAGGACCATTTGAATTGCCGGCTAGGTTGAACGGAGCGCAATATTTGGATTTTCTACGAAATAGCTTGAACGGTTTATTAGAGGATGTGAATCTACTAACAAGAAGAAGAATGATATTTCAAAACGATGGTGCTCCGTGCCACTATGCTAGAGAAGTACGAGAGCACCTTAACCAGACTTTTCCGAGACGGTGGATTGGACGTGGCGGCCCGATTCCTTGGCCTGCGCGTTCACCAGACTTAAACCCCATAGATTTTTTTCTGTGGGGCTATTACAAAGAGATGGTTTACGCAAACGAAACAAACACTGAAGCAGAGCTGCGTCAAAAACTAAGAGAAGCAGAAATAAAAATCAAAGAAAATACTAATGCTTTCCGAAATTTAAAACAAAATTTTTTAAGGCGATGTAGGTTGTGCATTGAAGCGGGAGGGAGACATTTTGAAAACTTATTGTGAAATAAATTTAATTGTTGAATTTGTAGTAATTGTTTTATTTAATATGATTTATCCTTAAAATAACCAAAATAACTATAACTAAATGACATCGATGTTACCGCTTCGTAATAACATACTTTTAAAGGTTGTTTTTAATTCTTTATTCAATAAACAGTACCATTTTAAACTTTATTTTGGTAAGAATCATTTTGTGAATGACAAAATAGCCAATAAAAAATCTTAGAAAATTTCACCTTTGTGCATTTGAAGGCAGATTTCGGCTAAAAAAACCTTATTAAGCACATTTTTTTTTAAATTAGAATTAAAGCTTAGGGTCTTGTGAAGTTTTTAAAATTACTCAGAAGTCATGGAACCTTTTTTTTAATTTTTAATTCAAAGTTGAAAATTTAACTATGATTTGATTTTACGTCAATTTTTCACTGTCGGTCAATATTTTTGTAACTTATTTTGATGACAGGAAGCTGGGTATTTTATGTGTTAAAGTTCAAGTCATGAGGTCTATGTAACAAAAAAATAATTCAAAAAAAGATGTATAATTTCCGAAAGAAAAATATTTTAGTCTGTCAAGTCAAAAATTCTCAAAATTTAAAAAAATAATTCATAGCTCGAAAACTACAAAAAATCGCTGAACATACATAGGGTATTTCCGGGTACAACGAGATGTGAGGAAACAAAAAAAAAATTTTTAGCGTCACCGTTTGGGCCACCCTGTATACTATGGCAGCATACGTACGATACTGGTGCGGGAACAGTAAAGCACGGTGAACCATACTTATGTAACACGCCAGCGTACGTACGATACTGCTGCGGGTGTAGTAAGACATGGTGCACCATACGTGTTTCGTATGGCACACCATGCCTTACGATACTCGCACCTGTATTTTCCTTATGCTGGCATGGTACATACAAAGGTGTTCAGATAATTAGTATGAATATTAACCAAAGTCAATGAAATTTTGTAGACACGATCGAGAAACTAATATCTAGGTCTATAGTTTATTACATTTTCGTAAAAATGTATAGTTTAAATATTGCAGGGAGTTTTTAATGAAAATATGAAAACCCCCTGTAATATTTAAACTATACATTTTTACGAAACTGTATTAAACCACAGACCTAGGTATTACTTTCTAGACCATGTCTACAAAATTTAATTGACTTTGATTGGTTAATATTCAAAATTATTATCTGAACACCTATGTATGTACGGCCAGCGTCATAAATATATATATACGTTAACAAGAGCTCAAAAATATCTACACACCTCTATGTCACTGATAATAAGGTTGGTGTTTACATATTTTGACTCAATGGCTGTATATATGTATATAAATGACACTGACTGTACCATGCCAACATAAGGAAAATACAGGTGCAATTATCGTAAGGCATAGTGTGCAATACGTAACACGTAGTGCAATAGTGCATCATGCCTTATACCCGCAGCAGTATCGCATGTACTCGGGCGTGAGTCTAATTAGACACACTTGATTTTTAAGTTTCCGTTTTTCCTTTTTTTGAGGCACGGAACCCTAAAAATCAAGTATGTCTAATAGCCGTCCATCTATGTACATACGTATGGTGAATGGTATGGTGCCTTATTGTCCCACACTAGTATCATACCTTCTATTTGTCTTCTCAGCATATATATTTGTCCACTGCTGGAGATATGCTTCTCCCATGGTTTTTCTATGTCGTCCTTGTTGCGGCGTATCTGGTTGAGGTAGGCCCTGACATCTTAGGAATGGCGGTCTGCCCACGCTTCGACTTCCCGTTCATACCTCTACTATAACAGTTAATAAGTTTTGTACAACATTATGCTTCTTTGTAGTATAACCTGCACTGATTACATAGATATCTACTTATAAATATTGGTGCGGGTACGATAAAGAATGATGTATCATTTTAAAGCTGACCAGATGTTTTAAAAACCCGCATGCGGCATTTTTCACATTTAATTTCTTTTACTGGCAATAGTTACGTATAAATAAATCACAAAGGTCGCGTCCTTATTGCAGGGTTTTTTTAAACTCTGGTCAAGCTTTATCTACTTTTGTTGAACTTGTACGATATTAGTGCGGCTATTATTATTATTATTATTATTATGCAAAATAATTTTATAGCAAACTTAACAGCTGCACCGATATAGCACCAAAGTCCAGACCTGTAAGTGAAAAGCATATAATAATTGGTAATTTAGATAAAATCATACTTCACGATACATATACATTTAGTGTACACAGCCATGATACAACATTTTTTATTTTTTAACTTTTACAAGGTTATTAACAGAAGAAATTCCGTTCTCAAACCCTGTACAAGTTTTATAGCTTAACATGTTTAAAAGGAAATAGACATAAAAGATTCATATTATTTATTTTCAATCGCAAAAATTGAGACATACTTAGTTACAAAAAAACCACAACAAGCTTAATTAATCATACTATTCTAGAATTACATGGTCGTCAAATTGGCGTACCCGTGAAACATTATGCTTTCTTTGAATGATCTTGTTGGATACGTCGGATTCAAAAGCAGCTTGCGATATATAGCCGTCGCATTCCGTGAAAGTGAAATGTTGATGACATAAGCCAGCAACTTCAAAGCAATATTGCAGGATGTCTCGGTTTATCTTCTGTATTCAAAGAAAAAAAGTTTCGGTTAATTTTTTAAAACTTATTTTTATGAAGGTTTAATAATAAGAACTAATATTTGAGAAAATATTCTTACCGTCAATCAGTGCAATTATATTTGCTATTTTTGTTCTCGTGTCTCTATTTTTTCGCAATTTTGATGAAGCATAAGAGGAACATAATTTGTTTTCCATTCCTAGATACAAACGACTGAAATCGCTCATTAGCTGAAAAAAGAATAAGTAACTTTTGTCATTTATATGTCATTGCGTACGTTTTTATAGAAAAACCACAAAGATTATGTAAAAAATAAAGCTGCGGACTGCGGTATATGCTTACCAAGGTATTGCCTTGTGATTGTTTCAAGGCTGGGAAATCCTTGAAGTAATCCACTATATCACTTTTTCCACACTGGATGCGGTTTAGGCAGTTTCCGCCTACTTTTCTTCAACAGATTTCCATGGTTTCCAGATTTCCATGATTTTTCATTTATCAGCCAGAGTAATGTTTCTTCATAGACAATCCCTGTAATACACACGTAAACCACATATAAATGTTTATGGTGGGATGAGTTAACAAGAGGAAGCGCATCAAGGGGAGAATGAGATGACAGCAGTCGAGCTGTCAAACGTCAAAGTGACGCACAACGAACTAACATTATGAATTTTACATGGCAATCGAAGTTCAGACACTTGTCTTATAAGAAATAAACAAACTTTTGGATATATAGCAGTCGCATACCTCTGCTCTAGGTAGCTTCCACGCTGGCTTTCCTTTTATATTCGGTGCAGGTGGAATGTTGATGACATAGGCCAGCAATATCAAAGCAACCTTGCTAGATGTGTCTCTGGTTCATCTTCTGTATCCAAGAAAAAAGTTTCGGTTAATTTTTTAGACTTAATTTTATGATGGTTTTATAGTAAGAACGAATATTTGAGAAAAACTTCTTACCGTCAATCAGTGCAATTATATTTGCTATTTTTGTTCTCGTGTCTTCGTCTCTAATTTTTCGTAATTTTAATGAAGCATATTTTATAATTTCTTCATATTTGATGGTGATAGGGCAAAATAATTTGTTTTCCTTTCCCGGATACAGACGACTGAAATCATTCATTAGCTGAAAAAAAGAATAAATACAATAAATGTACGCTTAGTTATTTCCACTGGAGAGAAAGGTCCGGATCGCAACCACAGAGCTTATTGGGTTGTTAAGCGAGCACTAAAATAGCTTGTCTCTTTTAGTGCGTGCACAATAGCTAGTTCTGCAATGTTGGCAGCGTGCGAGTGTTACTTTTGGTATTACAAGAGTGTAGAGTCTGTGCGAAAAGAGAAGAATCTTGGCAGAAACGGAAACTAACATTATGAATTTTACATGGCAATCAAAATTCAGATATTTGTCTTAAAAGAAATAAACAAACTTTTGTCATTTCTATGTCATTGCGTACGTTTTTATAGAAAGACCACAAAGACTAAGTAAAAAAATAAAGCTGCAGTATATATGCTTACCAAGGTATAGCCTTGTGATTGTTTTAAGGCTGGTAAATCTTTGAAGTAATCCGCTATATCACCTTTTCCACATTGGATGCGGTTTAGGCGGTGATCTGCAGTGTCAATTTTCCTCAACAGATTTCCATGGATCGACATTGTTTTTTAGCCACAGTAATGTTTCTTGATTTTTCATAGTCAATACCTGTAATTTATATGTGTATGGTGGGATATGTTAACAAAAGGAAGGGCATCAAGGGCAAAGTGAGATGACATCAGTCGAGCTGTCAAACATCAAAGTGACGCACAATGAACTGTAAATGTATTTTTTAACTAATAATAATATTTATTACAGTCTGTTTTTCTAACCTGGGGCGTGTTTCATAAAAGTTACAGATTTTATTAGCTAATTTTATTAGACTCATAAAATAATTTTATTAGTTGTCATTTTTCAGTTTCATAAACTTTTTGATAACACTAATGCTACTGCTCCACCTGCGTTATCGTTCACGTTAGTGATAATTTTATTTTATTTTATATTCAAGGAAAACAAACAGCATATAAAAGTAGGAACACTAAAAACAAGACTTTTGTATGAACATGCCTTAGACAGTTTTTATAATGTCCAACTACGCTTTAATTAAAGCGATAAAAATGCGTATTGGCTACATTAGGTTTTAACGCCGCTAATGTTAATTTCTAGTGAATTATCACTTAACATTTAATGACATTTGTAATGACGTTTGTAAATTAAAGACGTTAGAAGAGAAGAGAAGAGAAAGTTAAGTCTTGGCTACATCTGCGTCACGTCTAGATTAACGCTTTAAGCTATGCGTTAAGACGCAGGTGGAGCCGTAGAGTAATCGCTGCGGCAGGAACTGCTCGGGGTGCGCGTAGTACGCGCGCGTGTGCGGCGGCATGGGGCTGGGCGGGGTTCGCTAGACACTGGGCTGTAGTACAGCACGCTACTGGCACACTCACCCACTGGTGCTGCAGCCGGGCGCGGGCCACCCGCTGCGGCAGAAACTGCTCGGGGTGCGCGTAGTACGCGCGCGTGTGCGGCGGCATGGGGCTGGGCGGGGCTTGCTAGACACTGGGCTGTAGTACAGCACGCTACTGGCACACTCACCCACTGGTGCGGCGGCCGGGCGCGGGCCACCCGCTGCGGCAGGAACTGCTCGGGGTGCGCGTAGTACGCGCGCGTGTGCGGCGGCATGGGGCTGGACGGGGCTAGCTAGACACTGGGCTGTAGTACAGCACGCTACTGGCACACTCACCCACTGGTGCGGCGGCCGGGCGCGGGCCACCCGCTGCGGCAGGAACTGCTCGAGGTGCGCGTAGTACGCGCGCGTGTGCGGCGGCATGGGGCTGGGCGGGGCTCGCGAGACACTACGCTGTAGTACAGCACGCTACTGGCACACTCACCCACTGGTGCGGCGGCCGGGCGTGGGCCACCCGCTGCGGCAGGAACTGCTCGGGGTGCGCGTAGTTCGCGCACGTGTGCGGCGGCATGGGGCTGGACGGGGCTAGCTAGACACTGCGCTGTAGTACAGCACGCTACTGGCACACTCACCCACTGGTGCGGCGGCCGGGCGCGGGCCACCCGCTGCGGCAGGAACTGCTCGGGGTGTGCGTAGTACGTGTCGGGCCACGCGCAGTAGGGTTCCGTAGTTACCGTATACAATACCATATTGAATACCACTATAATTTTCCGTATGCAAAAATAACTTTGTTTTTAATAGTGTTTGTATGAATGACAATGTTATATTTGCGGTTTTGGAAAATGTGATATATCTCTAAAAATTATCACTATATCTCGTTCCAACCAATTTTCGTTGAAAGTATTTATTACGATCTACAGCATATATTTTTTTTAGATTTTTCACTTTGTTATTTTAAAAGTTAAAGGGGGGGGGGGGACAATCATTTTACCACTTTGGCAGTGTATATCTTTCAAACGGTTAACTTTGAGAAAAAATAGTCTTAGTAAACTCAATGTCATTTTTAAAGACCTATCTACAACGTGTTAATGAAAAAGCGCAAAACCTCTTAGGTGGTGATTGTGCTCATGAATATGAACAACTTTTACTATGGAGCCAACCTTGAAATCGCGAAAAAAAAATCAGCTTTTTCATACAAGGTGTCAGTACCTACTCGACCAGAATGTATGAAACAGCTGTTTTTTTTTTTCGCGATTTCAAGGTTGGCTCCATAGTAAAAGTTGTTCATATTCATGAGCACAATCACCACCTAAGAGGTTTTGCGCTTTTTCATTAACACGTTGTATAGATACCCCGCACGTATAGGTTTGATGAAAAAAAATTTTCAGTTACAGTTTCATGTATGAGGAGCCCACCCTTAAACTTTTTTTATTTTTTATTTTTATGTGAAAACCTTAAAGCGGTTTACAGAATACATCTACCTACCAAGTTTCACTTGTGTAATCCTAATAGTTTCGGAATAAAGTGGCTGTGACATACGGACAGACAGACAGACAGACATGACGAAACTATAAGGGTTCCGTTTTTTGCCATTAGGCTACGGAACCCTAAAAATAGCAAGAAGCAAGGTCGTCAGCAAATGTAAAGGAAAATCTGAAAATTGTCAATTTCTAGTTTTATCAGATAGAATTGTTTGTTGAATAAAGAATGTTTGTATCAACATATACATAACCGGTACCTCGTGGTGCGAGCCCGACTCGAATTTGACTAGTAATTATTATTTGCTTACCACTTTGCAGAGATTGAAAGGGATGAGGCCGCCTGTCAGAATTGTATTACATTACAATTCTACAATATTGTAAGCTTTTTACTATCAGTGACTGACAATTTTTTTAATTATTGCCCATCTTGACATTTTTTTAATAAATACTTAAAATAATAAATAAAAATGTGTTTATTTGTTTAATCTAATAGGAATCTATTGAAATTTTAAGATGAATCTGAATTAGAAATGAAGTGAATGTTATACCTAGTATAAGTATAACAAGTGATTTTCTTTTTTTTAAGTTAATTAAGTATAGAGTATTGACTAATAACTTTGCGACTGTTGTCTTATCATTGCATTATTGTATTAATTTCTTGTTTGGAATTTACTAAGTAAGGTAATTTTATGGAAAATCTGTAATTGGCCTTGCTTTAATGGTTAGAATTTGTAGTAAAAATAAATGGTAACGCTGTTGGTTTTCAAATAAAATAAAATAAAAATTGCCCATCAGGCGTCAAATTAAAATCTCTATTGAACAGAAACATATAAAATGGTCGCTACAATTCGACAATTTTTTTAATACGTTTTGTTATCAAACTGAGTAATGTCATATGAGTAACTTACATTGTTATTAGCTGCAGTAACAATCTGTAGAGATTTTTGCATTATCACCGACATTAGTGTCCCGTACTTACAGCGTTTTGAGTAGGATTGTGGTTATATGGTTGACTGAAAAATACAAATACAAATAAAATAATGTTGTATACAAAACTTGTCATGTACCTACCTACTTGTAATTGCCTACATGTTTAAAACTTATAGTTGTCTATATGTTCATAATCTCATGTTTTATACTTTAATTAGGTAGGTATTAAATAATGGAGTAGTCTAAGAAACAAACTTTAGAGCTCATCGACAGTTAGAGCATGTTTATGAATGTTTTTGGAATTGCGAAAATGGAATTTAAAAGATCGGCAATAAAAAAGATGGGGGTCAATTCTGCTAATGCATTATGTTAACGTCGAAATCGTGGTTCAATGTTGTTTGAATGGTAATGCTTTTTGACACAGTTCTTGTTTCTTATACCCAAAACCGAAACACATGGTGTTTTTGGGTTTAAGAAACAAGAACTGTGTCAAAAAGCATTACCATTCGAACAACATTGAAACACGATTTTACGATAAAATTAGCAGATTTAACCCCCTGGTTTAAGAAAAAATGCTGTCCGTTCAGGTTTACAACTTTATCCAACAAGCAATGGACTTATTTGTAATTAGTATTATTCAGATTTTTCAATAAAACCAACAATAATTACGTCAAACACGTTTGTATGTGAAAATTCACTCATTTGAATGTTGACACATTTCGGTGAGCTGTTACTATGGTAAGGGCTTATCTAACGATTTAAATCTTTAGCTTGACAAGCATTCTACAAGTTTTCTATAAAACTAGCCTTACTAATTTAAGAAAACTAGTATTTAACTTTTGTACCTACAACATGAAAAGTGCAATAAACGTTTTGAACTTTACTGACGAGCAATTGGCTTACCTTCAAGAAATGGAAGTATTTCACTTTTAATATCTTTGTATTTCACTTAATATCTTCCTCAATATCCTTAATTTCTTCCATAACTTCGTAACGTAATAGGCACCGGGCACGCGCCGCCGCTGCGTCATGTCACTCACTCGCACTCTCTCTGCCTGCTTGTGCTTGCGTTGCGTTGCGCGGGGGTCAGTGTGACCAGATAAAATTTTTCGAAATACCGAAGCACCTCAAAAATATATATATAAAACCGGTTTTATTCATTCATCATTACAATAAAACTTAGTATTGTACATAATTTTTAAATTCTATTCGAAGGCAAAACTAGACACGCCACGCTTTCCGGATGGATGCGTCAAGTAAAATAAAAACAAAGAATAAACGCGCTCTTATATGACGACAAAAATGTACTGCAAAGGAAAAATTCCCAAATTACTTATCCAAGGAAAAATTTCAAAGATTAAGTCAAGTGCGGGACAGAAAATCATTTAACTGAATATAAAAGATGACTGAACAAAAAAGTAGGTACAGTTGCCAAAAAATTTTGAAAATTTGTTCCTGGAGAATTTTTCTGCGAGGGTTCGCACTTCGCCCGGCCCCTGTATCTTCGTTCGATTCTTACATTCCAATACTAACTAACTAAAATACAAAATTGTAACGTTAGAAAGTAGCCAGATGGTAGCAATTTGCATCTAACAGAATTATTTAGTTTCGCTTATATTTTTAGTCAACTTAAGTGGTTGCCCACTTGGTTGTAAAAACAGAGCAAACAAAAATACGCTAAATAAACTTATAAAGTAGCTAATGACCACCAAACAACATAATTTAATGTGATGGCAACCCCAAATACGTTAAATGCGCAGTTCGACGACGTAAGTAACCGCGCTATTTATAAATAGCGCGGTTCATTATAATGAGCCCGCTTACTTATTTACGTAATAGGGCTGCAGTATAATGCAGCGGTTATTCCGATACGCATAGTGGCTGTTTTTTTCCGGTTCCAGGGTATCTTTTAACTAATGCGACTACTTAAAATGTTTCGGGATATCTATACGTCGAGTTACCTTACCTACTAAGAACCATAGACTTAGAAAATTTTTCGCTATATTAAGTTTATGCTAAGAACATATAATCTAAGATGGCGGCCAATTTGTTTATGGCGCCGGCTAGACGCGTGGTATTTACCGTGATCCAACGCCATAAAGTAAATTTTAACCATTGAAAGTAATTTGTATGGAATATTCAATATTTTACTTTCCATGGTTAAAATTTGCTCTATGACGTTGGATCACGATATTTACCACGACGTGTAGCCGTCGCCTAAGGGCCGATTAAAATGAAACTCGGTTTTTGGAACTATTTTGGCAAGAAAACAACATGCAATGATAAAAAAAAATCGAAGGTGGCGGGCAACTTTTTTGTTTGTGGGCCGATTACCATAAAACACGGTTTTTGGAACTAATTTAACGAGAAAATAGCAACGCAATGTTGAAAATATTGAAAAATCAATAATGGCAGTCAACTTTTTTGTTTGTAGGCCGATTTCGATGAAACTCGGTTTTTAACAAAATTGTGACAATAAAACAGCTACGCAAAAAAGCTACGTAAAAAATATAAAAAATCCAAGATGGCGGCCAACTTTTTTGTTTTTCGGCCGATTTAGATGAAACTTAGTTTATGGTGTTATTTTAACAAGGCAATAACAACGCAATGTTAAAAATATAAAAAAATCCAAGATGGCGGCCAACTTTTTTGTTTTTTGGTCGATTTCGATGA
Source organism: Agriphila tristella (assembly GCA_928269145.1). NCBI lineage: Eukaryota > Metazoa > Arthropoda > Insecta > Lepidoptera > Crambidae > Agriphila > Agriphila tristella. The sequence continues at coordinate 52,673,534 of OV743429.1, forward strand.
AACTTGGTATATGGTGTTATTTTAACAAGGCAATAACAACGCAATGTTAAAAATGTAAAAAAATTCAAGATGGCGGCCAACTTTTTTGCTTGTGGGCCGATTTAGATGAAATTTGGTTTTTGGTACTATTTTGACATGAGAACAGCGACGCAATGTAAAAAAAGTAAAAAATTCAAGATGGCGGACAACTTTTTTGTTTGCAGGCCGATTTCGATGAAACTCGGTTTTTGGTCCTATTTTGACAAGAAAACAGAAACGCAATGTTAAAAAGTAAAAAAATAAAGATGGCAGCCAACTTCTCTGTTTGCGGGCCAATTTCGATGAAACTCTGTTTTTGGTACTATTCTGACAAGAAAACGGCAATGCACTGTTAAAAATGTAAATAATTCTAGATGGCGGCCTACTTTATTGTTTGTGGGCCGATTTCAATGAAACTTGGTTTTGGGTACTATTTTGACTAGAAAACAACAACGCAGTGTTAAAAATCTAAAAAAATCAAGATGGCGGCCAACTTTTTTGTTTGTGGGCCGATTTCGATGAAATTCGGTTTTTAGTACTATTTTGACAAGAAAACAGCAACGCAATGTTAAAAATGTAAAAAAATTCAAGATGGCGGCCAACTTTTTTGCTTGTGGGCCGATTTTGATGAAACTTGGTTTTTGGTATTATTTTGACATGAGAACAGCTACGCAAAGTTAAAAAGGTTAAAATTCAAGATAGTGGCCAACTCCTTTATTTGTGGGCCGATTTCGATGAAACTCGGTATTTGTACTTTTTTTACAAGAAAACGGCAACGCAATGTTAAAAATGTCAAAGTTCTAGATGGCAGCCAACTTTTTTGCTTGTGGGCTGATTTCAATGAAACTCGGTGTTTGCTAGTATTTTGACAAGAGAACAGCTACGCAAAGTTAAAAATGGAATAAATTCAAGATGGTGGCCAACTCCTTTGTTGATGGGCCTTTTTCGATAAAACTCGGTTTTTTGTACTATTTTGACAAGACGACAGCAACGCAATGTTAAAAATGTAAAAAAATTTAAGATGGCGGCCAACTTTTTTGCTTGTGGGCCGATTTTGATGAAACTTGGTTTTTGGTATTATTTTGACATGAGAACAGCTACGCAAAGTTAAAAATGTTAAAATTCAAGATAGTGGCCAACTCCTTTATTTGTGGGCCGATTTCGATGAAACTCGGTTTTTGTACTTTTTTTACAAGAAAACGGCAACGCAATGTTAAAAATGTCAAAGTTCAAGATGGCAGCTAACTTTTTTGCTTGTGGGCTGATTTCAATGAAACTCGGTGTTTGCTAGTATTTTGACAAGAGAACAGCTACGCAAAGTTAAAAATGGAATAAATTCAAGATGGTGGCCAACTCCTTTGTTGATGGGCCTATTTCGATAAAACTCGGTTTTTTGTACTATTTTGACAAGACGACAGCAACGCAATGTTAAAAATATAAAAATATCTAAGATGGCGGCAAACATTTTTGCTCACGGGGCGATTTAATGAAACTCGGTTTTTGACACTATTTTGATCAGAAAACAGCAATGCAAAGTTAAAAATGTGAAAATTCAAGATAGCGGCCAACTTTTTTGCTTGTGAGCTGATTTCGATGAAACTCGGTGATGCCGTTTTCTGGCCAAAACGGGCCAAAAAACCGAGTTTCATAAAAATCGGCCCACAAGCAAAAAGTTGGCCGCCATCTTGCATATTTTATGTTTTTAATATAGCGTTGCTGTTTTCTTGTCAAAATAGTACCAAAAATAAAGTTTCATCGAAATCAGCCCACAAGCCAAAAAGTTGGCCGCCATCTTGAATTTTTACATTTGTAACTTTGCGTTGCTGTTTTCTTGTCAAAATAGTGTCAAAAACCGTGTTTCATCGAAATCGCCCTGCAAACAAAAAAGTTGGCCGCCATCTTAGATATTTTTGTATTTTTAACATTGCGTTGCTGTTTTCTTGGCAAAATAGTACCAAAAACCGAGATTCATCGAAATCGGCCCGCAAACAAAAAATTTAGCCGCCATTTTAATTTTTTACATTTTTAACACTGCGTTGCTGTTTTCTTGTCAAAATAGTACCAAAAACCGAGTTTCATCGAAATCGACCCGTAAGCAAAAAAGTTAGCCGCCATCTTGAATTTTTTACATTTTTAAGAGTGCGTTGCTGTTTTCTTGTCAAAATAGTAGCAAAAACCGAGTTTCATCGAAATCAGCCCACAAGCAAAAAAGTTTGCCGCCATTTTGAATTTTTTAATGTATTCAACATTGCGTTGTTATTTTCGTGTCAAAGTTATATCAAAAAGCGAGCTTCATCGAAATCGGCCCATAAACAAAAAGAAAAGGAGCAAAAACTAAGTCACATGTTTTTCTATTCTTTATTTGAAGAGCATAAAAAGAAGAAAAAGAGACAAATTTAAAAAAAATATTCTTACCTTTTAGAAAAAAATGACAATTTTTTTTCAAAGAATATAACTTGAATTTTGAAGTACCAATCTTATTTTTCTTATTAATTTTTGATATTCAAAAAGGCAAATCACAGAGTGCCAACCCTTACACCTTTAGTCGTTGCGTCAACTGCCTAGCTAGACGAACAGCGGTTCTAGTAAGGGTAACATTTTTCGAATTTAAATGAAAATACAACAATGTGTGTGGATTTTGGGTAAACAAATGAATGACGTAAAATTAATTGAAGGTCAACAATTTCTATTTGAGATAGGAATTGTATGGTATCTTAAAATAGCAATATCTCGAAAAATACTCATCCTAGACTGGTGGTGTAAATTAAGTCTAATAAATTTACCAAAATATTACCAAAAGTAATAAAAGTAAATGTTTTTCAAAGTTGAGATAAATAAATAATACTCTATTTCCATACCACAGTGTATTTATCTATACCGATTATAGCAATTAATAATTTATAAAAACAAAAAGTAGCAACCCTGTTTGCCTTGCCGTTGAGTCGCCGGTGACGCGCCGTGCCGGTGACGCGCCGGCCGTCACGTCACCGGCGCGTCGCCGGCCGTTACGTCACCGGCGCGTCGCCGGCAAGGTAAACAGGGTTGCCACTTATTTGATTCAATAAAGTATTGGTTGTTATAATAGGTAGAAAAAAAAGTACACTGTGGTTTGGAAATAAAGTATTATTTATTTATTTCAACTTTAAAAACATTTTATTTACACTTTTCTTAATATTTTCGTAAATTTTATAGGCTAAATTTACACCACCACTTTAGGATGAGTATTTTTCGAGATATATTGCTGTTTTAAGATTGACAAATGACAACTTAAAACAACAATTTCGCAAAAAGAAATTGTTGACCTTCACTTGTTTTTCTGAGATTCATTTGTTTACCCGAAATCCACACACGTTGTATTTTTATTAAAATTCGAAAAATTGTACCCTTACCAATATTTAGTGGAACTGATGAATAAGGTCTCACAAAGTTACCGAAATATGAACAAAAGTTATAAAAAATGTTTTTCAAGGCTGAAATAAATAAATTATACTTTTTCTGTACCGATTATAGTAATCAATAATTTATTAAAACAAAAAGTAGCAGCCCTGTTTGTCTTGCCGGTGCCTCGCCGGCGACGCGCCGCGCCGGTGACGTGCCGGCCGTCACGTCACCGGCGCGTCACCGGCCGTCACGTCACCGGCGCGTCGCCGGCCGTCACGTCACCGGCGCGTCCCCGGCATGGCAAACAGGGTTGCCACTTATTTATTATAATAAATTATTGGTTGTTATAATAGGTAGAAAAAAGTACATTGTGGTGTAGAAATAAAGTATTTATTTATTTATTTCAACTTTAAGAACCTACTGTTTAAGTATTGTTTTTGGTAGTATTTTGGTAACTTTGTTAGACTTAATTCACCTTTACCACTAAGTTCAAGCAAAGGTACTATTTTTCGAATTTTAATAATAATACAACAATTTCTGTAGACAATGTTTTCATGCCTTCACTTGTGTTCCGGCATTCATTTGTTTACCCGAAAATCCGACATTCGCATACGTTGTTGTATTTCTATTATAATTCGAGAAAATAATATTTACCTTTACTTGAACTTAGTGGAATAAGTAAATTAAGTCTAGTAAAGTTACCAAAATATTTCCAAAAAACAATACTTAAACAGTAGGTTTTTAAAGTTGGAATAAATAAATAATTCTATATTTCCATACCACAATGTACTTTTTTCTACCTATTATAGCAACCTATACTTTATTAAAACAAAAAAGTGGCAGCCCTGCTTGGCTTGCCGGTGAAGCGACGTTGACTTGACTGAAACGAGCCGGCGACGCGCCGGTGACGTGCCGGCGCCGGTGATCTGAACTGCTTGTTCACACATATTTTTGACGTTGACGGACGGGCCGGTGACGCGCCGGTGACGCGCCGGAGCTGTGGGAATGATCCTTTAAGCCGCATACGTAACTGTAAAGAATGCGCCACAGTAATTTAATGATGCGGCTGACGTCATAAAGATTCTACGTACCAAACACAGTCGGTAAGTAAACGGAGTTCGTAAAATGAGCCAGGATACGTAAAAACTGATGATGTAGACGGAGACATTATTAATTATCCCGTGTACGTAAAATGTATCGGCATATCTCCGACCCTGCTCGTGCATTATGTACGTAACCGGGACCATTACTTAATGTGACAGAGACAGTATAATGATTTGGCAACCAGTTACTGTTATAAAGAGCCTGGATACTGAAATATTGAAGCTGTATAACTATTCGTACGTATGGCGCATACATATTTTATGTTACGGGTTAAGTAAATTACGTATGCTGCTCCGTGCAGAATCATTAAGCCGAATACGTAACTGTAAAGAATGCGCCACAGTAATTTAATGATGCGGCTGACGTCATAAAGATTCTACGTACCAAACACAGTCGGTAAGTAAACGGAGTTCGTAAAATGAGCCAGGATACGTAAAAACTGATGATGTAGACGGAGACATTATTAATTATCCCGTGTACGTAAAATGTATCGGTATACCTCCGACCCTGCTCGTACATTATGTACGTAACCGGGACCATTACTTAATGTGACAGGGACAGTACAATGATTTGGCAACCAGTTACTGTTATAAAGAGCCTGGATACTGAAATAATGCAGCTGTATAACTATTCGTACGTATGGCGCATACATATTTTATGTTACGGGTTAAGTAAATTACGTATGCTGCTCCGTGCAGAATCATTTAGCCGCATACGTAACTGTAAAGAATGCGCTACAGTAATTTAATGATGCGGCTGACGTCATAAAGATTCTACGTACCAAACACAGTCGGTAAGTAAACGGAGTTCGTAAAATGAGCCAGGATACATAAAAACTGGTGATGTAGACGGAGACATTATTAATTATCCCGTGTACGTAAAATGTATCGGCATACCTCCGACCCTGCTCGTACATTATGTACGTAACCGGGACCATTACTTAATGTGACAGGGACAGTACAATGATTTGGCAACCAGTTACTGTTATAAAGAGCCTGGATACTGAAATAATGCAGCTGTATAACTATTCGTACGTATAGCGCATACATATTTCATGTTACGGGTTAAGTAAATTACGTATGCTGCTCCGTGCAGAATCATTAAGCCGCATACGTAACTGTAAAGAATGCGCCACAGTAATTTAATGATGCGGCTGACGTTATAAAGATTCTACGTACCAAACACAGTCGGTAAGTAAACGGAGTACGTAAAATGAGCCAGGATACGTAAAAACTGATGATGTAGACGGAAACATTATTAATTATCCCGCGTACGTAAAATGTATCGGCATATCTCCGACCCTGCTTGTACATTATGTACGTAACCGGGACCATTACTTAATGAGACAGAGTCAGTACAATGATTTGGCAACCAGTTACTGTTATAAAGAGCCTGGATACTGAAATAATGCGACTGTGTAACTTCGTACGTATAGCGCATACATATTTCATGTTACGGGTAAAGTAAATTACGTATGCTGCTCCGTGCAGAATCATTAAGCCGCATACGTAACTGTAAAGAGTGCGCCACAGTAATTTCATGATGCGGCTGACGTCATAAAGATTCTATGTACCGAACACTGCCAGTAAGTAAACGGAGTTCGTAAAATGAGCCAGGATACGTAAATGTTTATGTAGGCGGAGACATTATTAATTATCCCGTGTACGTAAAATGTATCGGCATATCTCCGACCCTGCTCGTACATTATGTACGTAACCCGGACTATTACTTAATGAGACGGAGTCAGTACAATGATTTGGCAACCAGTTACTGTTGTAAAGAGCCTGGATACTGAAATAATGCAGCTGTATAACTTCGTACGTATAGCGCATATATATTTCCTGTTGCGGGTTAAGTAAATTACGTATGCTGCTCCGTTAATACATATGCGGCATCATTAAACCGCATACGTAAACGTTAACAGTGCGGGCACAGTAATTTCATGATGCGGCTTACGTATTAAGGATTCGGCCTCATTACAAGTAACTCGTTTACATTGTCTTTACAGGGCATTATGCCGCATACTTACTGGACATGGTGTCGGCTCATTATAAGTATGGCTCTTATTTATTTCATGTGAAAAGCACATTATACGTATCTGGCTGCCAGTGCATTACAAATTTGCCAATTTTAAGTAGCCCGTTTTTCTCAGTGTTACTTTACGGAATTCCAAGAAGCAATATTCACTAAATCCAAAATTTTTGTCGAACTGGGCAGGTAAAATTCACTAGACTTACTTAGTGAAGTTACTTGGTGAATTTTTCCGTTCACCCGACAGGTAAAAAATAACTTTCGTTACTTAGTGAACATAACTTACTAAGTACCTAGGTAGATAGGGGACCATCAAACTGAACAACTTTTACGATGGGACCAACTCTGAAATCGCGAAAAAAAATCAGCTGTTCCATACCTTTTGATATTTTCGTTATTAATCTTTGCATGAAAATCAGCAGGTTTTTTTAACACGTTGCATACAGATAATTTCAATGTCTAAAATTCGGTATTAATTTCTGGCATAAGAATTTATTTATTCTTATGTTTCTGGTTTATTTAATTATGGAACAGTTTTCCTTTTACGAAATATCTTAAAGTTAATTGTGAAGATAACTGGAACCTATGAAAACAGGCCATTAAAATTATATTAGTACATCAGTCAGCAATGAAAGTCGCTGAATACTTTAGTACTTTGTCATAGCAACTTTTTTGACATATATCTTACAGTTTTTGAAACATTTATCAAAAAAGTTGCTATGACAAAGAACAAAAGCGTTAAACAACTTTCGTTGCTGATCGTACCTACCTAAATAACATTGTGAATTTCATTACACATTGAAAAATCACATTTTCCTTTTCATTATACGCCACATACTAAATTAAATATATCTCACTTACCTATTTTACCTCGAGTAATGTTATGAAATCTAAAATGTTGACTCGAGTATCATCCTACCATTAGGGTAAATTATATTTACCCCCATTTGCGAGGCGCTCGTAAAAACGTGATGGCTTTTCCTAACCACCAATTTAATATCCACGATAAAGACATAGCTTCTCGACATTATATCTCATAGGAAAAATATATGTAAAGGATTGAAAATTAAAGTTTTCGTCGGAAACTTTTCTCTACTTATGTAAAGTGCCATTTTATCACATTACAATGATGGAAAATTGATCCATTCAACTAAAGAAGCCTACTCAACTGTTTGCAGTGCCACTGCCAATCTCCTGTATGCAAATGCAGCGAACTAAAATCTGTCATATGCATGCATGCAGACGTCAGTCATTCAAAGGTCAATGGGCATTTTGTTCGGAAGTTTGACCTATGACGTACACAAGCGAAATAGGGCTAGATATGTATCTGCTACTCAGTGATATGGGTCGCATTCTTGCAGGCCATGTTTCATTTTTTATCATTATATCAATAGGTAATAAATAAAGTAAAATAAATAAAGACAATTATGCTTGCTTGTACCACACATTTTCACAATGCTGAAAGTAAAAACTTCTCTTTTATTAACAAAAGTTTAATAACATCATACTTTATACTGTTTTTTTAACAATACATCATACTCGCACACATACTGTGAAATAACTTTTTCTGCCGGTCGGTACATAAAAAAATTATACATATTTTGAAAGGTGGGATTAAATTCTTCAATATAAATCTGGTTTGGTTTCTGTACGCGAACTTTCATCAAGCAGGTCAAATATGCCCAATGACCTTTAGATTTCTCTTATTTTAAAAGCTAGAGGGGTGTATCCCCAACACACATTTTACCACTTTGGAAGTCAGCTTTCAAACGGTTGACTTTGAGAAAAAATAGTTTTAGGAATCTCAATGCGCCCCGTGTGATAAACCAACATTACCCCTCATTATAGTACAGTTGCATAAATAATTATGGGCTAACTAATAACTGAAGAATAAGTTTATATCTAAAGGCAGCACTGCGATTACTTTATTAGTTAGAAAGGTTAGTTTATACCTAAAGGAAATTATGATAAAAAGTTTTCTAAATTTCTTAAGTGCTTAGCCGTTTCTGCGTGATCGAGAAATCATTCCTTATCTATAGAGATTTTTAAGGAACTATAGGGTCTAGGACTCTAGGTGGTTAAGTGATTAAAGTTGGGCTGATTTTCTAGCAGCTAGAATTTAGCTCATTGTAGCAGGATTCACCCCGATTACAGCAATGACCAAGTTTTCAATTGATTGTTGTCTAATTTTCATTTTTTCTTGCACCGAATTAGTTTTTGTAAACTAAATATTGTTTTTCTTAGTCTCCATCTCCATATTACGTATTGTTGTGATTATGCTATTTTGTTTCACAAAAAAGCAAGTTCTGTTCACAACGCAGATGGTTCAGAATTTCAGTAGCTTGATGATCCATTTCCGGGGTTGATTCGTCAGCGCGTGCTCGCTCTGAAACGCCCATTTCCGCTCCACATTGACGATTTTTCACGAACGGAACACGTGAACTCACAACGACAGGTGAGAAATTAGGTTTACTTACACTAAAAAAAATTAAAAACAATAATAATATGTAAGTAGTTTTTTTAGTAAAAAAAAGAACAGTTTTTTAGTACCTATACCTCCATACGATACGGGTTCGGTTATGTACTCAAAATAGAAATTGTCAATCAGATTGTCTGACGCTTGTTTCTTTGTAATTAATTACTCACTCTATAAGAGATTTGATACAATATTACTCCAACGTACGACCAACCAAACTAGCGATGTATGCTAAAGATACGTGATCTGACACGCCAAAATGATACAAGTGTGGATCCATCTCTTAGTAATAAACTCGACAGCAACTCGACACTACTAAGATTTGGTTAGGATACCTATTTAGCTACTCCTTCGAGCATCGCGGCTTCGTCCCGAAGGGAGCAGCCTTAGCGATTATTACTCTATTCAAATTATTCTCATGTGAAATGTAACACCGTCTTTTTGTAAACTTGATGTTCCATTCCAGACCTCTTTTAACAGCAAAAAACTCATCAATTCGACATTTTAAACACTGCAGCGTTCAGTTTCACGTGCGCGACTGGACTCGGTCTAGAATGAAATCCGGGCGCAACTGGTTTTATTAACGCGTATGCCCATTTGGGCTTGTACTTCGGCAGAGGGGAAAGCTTCGTATGGCTACTCTCTTTTGTAAAGAAGCCCGTCTTACTCTAAGAGTTACTCCATTCAACTTTGCTGGTTTTAACACAACACACGTGGAGTTCCAAATTCCTATAGTTTGATCAAAAGCAACAACAACGCAATTGGACATGGTTAATTAAAAACAATATTGATTGGAGTCCATTGGCGAAAACAGAAAGGTGTAAAGCTGCGCTGAAAATTTATTTAAAGTGAGCTTTTATTCAAATTAGATGCGATCGTCAACTGTTCGGTTGGCTATAGAGACCTGCCTAATGGGAAATTCATGTGGGGCAATACATTTCGCGGCCCACTGTGACACTGCGGTTGAGCTGTTTAATTCGATATATCGAAATAAATGTGTTTATTCCCAGGCATACATATCGTTGGCGCCAGCAAAAACATACAAATGGACTTAAAAACTCTTTTTTCGTGCATCCGATGTCGTACCCTAAAATATTGAGATGAAACAGAATAGGTACCTACATACCTACGTGTTGGTCATTTTCGGGTCGCAAACCTGTTTCGGTATTTGCAGCCAAAAGATGTTTATCTGGCCTCGGAATCTGGACATCAATATAAAACCTGCACGTTTTGTACTTTTGTATTGTAATTTAATTTTATATGGACCCGCATGTGTGTCTCAGTTTCGGGTCGGACCTTTTTAAATCTTTTTTATCCTCGTTCGTTTTGGAATTCGGGTTGACGCCGATTGTGAGGGTTTGAACACCACTTTATATGTCTCGTTCACAATGAATCACAGATTTTGTGATACCTACTGATGATTATGCAAAAGTTTTAATTTTGTGTGACCTCTTTGGTCGTATGAATAAAGGCTGAAGGATGAAGGAGCCGGAAAATAATCCTCTTTGCGATAAAGATCTTTCGAGTGGTGTTGGCAGGTCGTGATCTTGTTTAATATCATAGAATTATACCTACTTGATCACTTCAGTCGCCGTCTAGTACCTAGAATATCTAATTTGGTGTCGCCACCTTCAAGGTGTCTATTACATGTAAAAAAAGTCTTCTTTTTCAAATTTTACGTTAATTAATGGATTTTAAGGAGCTCGGTGGCGCAGTGGTTTAGCGCCTGGCTTAGCGATTGCGGAGGTTAAGCAACGTTCGCAAGGGTCGGTCATGGGATGGGTGACCAAAAATTTATTATCTCGAGCTCCTCTGTGCATTGGAAGGCACTTTAAGCCGTTGGTCCCGGCTGCATTTGCAGTCGTTAACACCCACCAATCCGCATTGGGCCCGCGTGGTGGGTTATGGCCCGTTCTCCTTAACCACCCATAAGGAAGGCCTGTGCCCCAGCAGTGGGGACATTAGAATTGGCTGATGGACATTGACACCATCAAAGTTTATTGATATTTAAAAGGAACATTTCAAGAACTAAATCACTTTCATCATTTGAGACTTTCCTTGATAATGTCAAAAAAGTTTCCTATCAAAGCAGCTTTTTGCCGATTTATAGTAAATCGATAGGTAGGGACACGCGGATATTAAGAGCACGTATGTAGTTTTTGCGCAACGCTTCCTATCCTAGATGTCATTAAGCTTAGTTTTTTGGTCCGCTAAGAAGGATGTGTCGGATTATGTCGTGGGAACGAGCACTCACGACTGGATATTGACGAGTTGAGTCCTTCCTGCTTATAACTGACCAGATACGGTAACACTTTTTTGTACGTTGAACATGAAACTGCGGTAAGTTTTAAACTTTCTCATTGCACAAACTAAAAATTACGATCTTCGCGAAAATATAAAATAAAGGCTGTCCGCCACTACAGGCGCTTCCCGCTTCCGCTTATGCAAAAAGCATCCTTCAAACAAACTATTGTTCTATAAGTTACGAAAGTTTCACTAACTGTTTGAATATTAATTATTCCACTCTCTAGAATAACATTTGGCTTGGACTTAAAGTAGTTTTAGCCAACGATGGAAATCTAGAGAAATCTCCTTGCTGAAAATTATAAGATAAATAATCTATTCTAATCTATTTTCTAAACATAAACGGCCTTAATAAAAAACAATGTTAAACAAGTGTTTAACTTAGACACTAAGTTTAAATGTGATGCTTTCACTTTTTTGACAATATTGTTTGAAAGAGTCAGCAGTCATCATCATCATATATAAACTGTGTCTAAATTAAAGTGTTATAAAAACTTTTACGGCAAGGCCGAGAAACTTTAATTTTGGATTTACGAGTACTATAGAGATTGTAAATACAAAACAGGTACTTACTTCAAATTGAACTTAATAAGTAAACTTCGAGAAATGACACCTGCCTACCTACTTTTGGTGCAGCACTCATTGAAATAAGTAAGTAGTTTAAAATTGCAAGTCTAAAGTGAATATGAATGAGTTTTTTTTAATTAGCACCAAACAACATAATAACTTATTTCTTTGCTTAACTTTTGTCTTTAAATAAAATGTGTTCGTTAAGATTCATCATATCAGCCGCACGACACTCACTGCTGGGTATAGATATTAGTACTGTATACAGAATGTTTCTTTTTTTTTCACTCTCGGAGGTGTTCAGTCCATGAATCTAAACAACTTTCTCTAAGAAACATAATGTCAAATATGTAAAAATAAAATACTTTCCATACAAATCAAAGAGATCACGTGATCAGTTTAGTAAGGGATGACCAAATTTTTTTGGCGTATTTCGACACATGTTTCATGGAGAACGAAATGTTTTTATCTTTCATTTGTGCCTTTTTACGTCTTAAAAAGCCTCTTCTGCCCGCCGAGTGATCCGCAGCGGTCGCGTAGGCGGCGGTCACGGGTTTATGCATAAATAATAAAATTATTAGGCTTATGCATAAATAATAAAATTATTGCGAGGCACCGCGGCTGGCGCTTGAAAGCCCATTAACACGATTTTGGAAGAAAATATTTTGCATTTTATTAGGGTTCCATTCAACCGCTGGAGAGCCACTTAAGTTGAGCGCGACGTTCTCGACAGGAAAATTCCCTTATTACTATGCGAGCCAAATCAGAATAGGACTGTCAAAACGGCCATTTTTGTTCGCATTTCACTTCCACTTTAGGGGTGTAGCATGTGCAAGAAAAGGAAAAAAGATCAAGATTGCCGTTTGACAGTACTATTCTTATTTGGCGCTTGGCGCGCATAGTACTTTTGAATTTTATAGTTGACTTTTAACAGAATTTCATACATTTCTCCAAATTTTATAAAAAAACAATTGAATTTAGTTACTTCTACTTCTGTTTGCTTCGAAAAAGTAATCTAAATTGGAGAACAAAATCGATAACAATCCTAATAACATGTCCAGAGTTTAGCTATTCTGTCAAGTGGTAACAATTTTTTTTTTAATTAATAATGTTACCTAAATTTGAATAATTTTTACACCCAAAGTAAACAATAATCACACACTTATCTTAAATGAAAGTTGTACTTTAGTTTAGAGTTTTAGTGGTAGGTACTAGGTCTTGCTTAGCGGCAAGAAGGACAATAGGGATGACGACTAATGAATAAAATGACGAAATACTAATAAAAATCGTAAACATATTAAACTTTTAGAGTAGCTTGTATACCTCTTGGTTTTATATATTGCGTATTATTTGTTTTATGAACTTTCAAAATTGGGTGGACAAGTCCATTTAAAAAGTATAAAGTTAATTAAAATTAATTATACCTTCATTTAGTCCGTAAGCAAATTTGTCTAAGAAACCATTTTGATAAACACAATATTTAATATAACTGCCGAGCAAATTTCCTACGTGTTGCATTCAAACTACCTAGGCGTGACGTCATAACTAGGTAGCCGTTAGTATGGAGCGTTTTCGGGTGAATTTGTGTGCATTTCAAACGTGATATCGCAGGAAGTTTTCATGCTAGCGAAATAATTCTTTTAACAATATTTCTTTTTTTGAGAGGTAATTTATGTAACATGAAACAAAAAAAATATTCGTCATGCCTATTTTATAACTTTTCATTTGATACGGAACCAAATCGGCTAATGACGAATTGTGACATTCGTAAATATGGCGTGTATTTCGGTGGGCGCGCCCAACGGCAATTATAATGCAAATCTACGATATGACCGTTTGACCAATAAGCGTTTGAAATGTATGGTCGAGGAACCCACAACCGAACGTGTTAATACGTTCGGTGTTTTACGAGGCGCGTGCCACCGTGTTGCTATTTTATTGACACTTGACTTTACAGTTAATATTTCCAACGTTTCACAGACAGTATAGCTTTCACAGCATCTATTTAAAGATTCACAGCTAATGGGCCAACCAGTATTAATTATGACAGCTATATTTCGTTCGCTTATAAAATGTTGATATTTCACGAGACAAAGTACTTTAGGCGTTGCATGTTTACATTAATATTTTGTGCCTAATGGAATTTATACCATACATTAGACATAAAATGAAAGATTTATCTGTAAACAAATGGCTGAACGAGACACTGCAACGGAAAATATGTATATTTTATATTACAATCACCTTTGCCTTTGATAATGAGGATAAAAATAAAATATTAAAATGGCGGCTTACCTATAACGCAGGGTTCCTTAAAGTGTGGTCCACGGACCCTTTAGTGGTGGCAGTGGTGCGTAGCATGTGTAGCAGGGGTCCACAGTTACCCGTTTCCGTAATGAAACTAGGTATATCTATGCGGTTTTTGAAAATCTTGAAATTCTGAAAGTGGTCGTAACTGCTGAAAGTTTAAGAAACTGCTCTACTGGACTATGGCCTCATTTGATCAACTTTAATTAATGGAGGTTTTGTTCGAAGATGATCTTATTGTCTGTGGGTGAACGTTACGCCATGGTTGCGTTGTGTGGGTCGTTTTAGCCATCATAAGATATCTATCTACCCGTGTATTATATTATGAGTCTGGTGCATATCCGTCCGATCCGATAGTTTAGCCAGGGTTTCCTAGGATGACGGTGCCGTCATATTACGGCCGTAATATAGCAGCGTTGAATGTCGTCTAAGTAAAATATATGGCGACACCGTAACGTCATTAATAATATGACGGTACCGTCATCCTAGGAAACCCTAGCTTTACCTATTGAAATTTTCATTAGTTATGAAAATAAAAAAAACGAAAAAATGGCTTAATGTTAACGTTGCCAAATAGATAGTTTGACAAAGTCACCAATTGCAGAAAATGATGCATATTTAACGAATATTTCTTTAGCCAATTTAACATAACTTATTTATTTAATATTTTAAATCACACGTTTATTTTTTTGTTTTATTTATGATAGTAACCTTTTTTAATCTCTTTTTGTTCACCTGTTATTTTCCGTTACTCTGATTATGGAAATCTTCTAGTACAAAACCTGTGACAAAACTATTGGGTCTTTGAATCTAGAATCTAGACTGTGATGTTAAACATTTTATTTTTTTGACTATAGAAACTTTACAGCAAATAGTTAAGTACTTATATTATTTTAAAAGCTCAACAAACACAAACATTAAAAACCAATAAAGGTACCTTATTTACTTAGCAGTTTTATAAAAAAAACATATAGGTTCTTTAATTGGCTAATTAATTTCAAATTTGCTAATTTGGTTGGGAAATTTTGACACACCCAGTTCACACTTGCGTAACATATCTAAGGTACTGGAACCCTGTAAGGCCCGCCTAATTTCAAAACCTTGTGAAATCGTCAATTTGGATATTATAAAGAAAAAACGTCGATATAAAACTAGGGTGTTTAATTGAAAAACACAATTTATAAAAAAAATCGATGTTATTTCGATGTTAATAGAAAAAAACCACCATTTTCTAAAAGTAGGTGTTGGGCCATCTTAGGAAGGTGGTGACCTAAAAAGGCCCGTAATTTATTAATGTAAATCTATGCTTAACCAATATCTAATTTTCTTTTTCTTTTAATACTGATCAAGAAATATAGTTTTCATATAAAACTAGTAACAAAAGTCAAAAATATCATCCAAATTTTGGCTATGGGCCATCTTAAATCTATTAAAAATTAAAATTATTATAAAACGACAAGACCTATCTTAAATTGAATATGTCACACATACAGAAATTTATCAGAATAATAGGTAACAAAAAAATAATCAATAAGTTCCTTATTCTGTGATTAATTTTCGACGCCTTTGGTACGTGGGCCAAGTTAAGGGTATTGAAAAATCGACTTAAATTAACTTTATTAAATCAAAAACTAATACATGAATCTACCAATAAAAGTAATTTAATCGATTATGTTGATTATAATTACTTATAATATACTTGATAATTGCATTTAATGCAAAGAAAAACAAGCTTTAGAAAATCATAATTTAGTAACACAAAAAAAAAACATTATATTCAACACCAAATTCTTAACCAACCAATTTTATACTTATGATATACTATATTAATAATTTCTGTAATACTTATATCACTTTTAATCAGAAATTAAAAAGTGGGCTATCTTTTGGGTCAATGTGGTGGGCTTTCATAGGCAACCTTACCCCAGTTCAATATAAATTGCTATAAAAAGCAAGAAAAATAAGAAAGTAATAAAACTTACCGGTAATTGAATGACAATCAGATTATTTATGTAGTTTAACTTGTTAAACTACAGAAACTCCACTTAAATTTACAAATTTTTAATAAAGACTTACTCTTCTGCAATTAGAAAACGTGTACTAGTTAGACACAACACAGCAAACTGTTTGCTATCATAAAAATGGCAGCCTGCTGGCAGTCGGATGAAGTTGCAATATTGTTTATGGCTGCAGTCGCATACATCCACGGATTTTTAATTAGTTTGGACAGTCAGAACTGTTGTTTTTTAAAGGTGGGCCATGTTAAGAGCCGGGCCATCTTTGGTCACAGTACCTTATTTATAGAAGAGCAAACTAATTTGGCTTAGCTAATAAACGGGCACATCACAGTCGGCTATAGGTATACATATAAATACGGCAGGTATTTATATGTAGGTATACCTATAGGATAGCCAATGTTGGCAGAGCTTTTCTTAGCTACCCTGCTAGACAAAGTTACATTTGCAAATATTCGCTATCGCTTCGCCTTCGAAAGATGCTCTATGGATATGACGATTTAAAATCGGTTGTTAAAAACTTAGATCAATCCATGGTCCAAGAAATCAAGATCTGGCATTTTGAGAATAACACATACGTAACGTAACTATCCAGTTGTGCGACTTTCTAGTAACAACATTGACCTGAAATTTTTTTTTTCTACAATAAAAGAATGAACGATTTTTTTCTGTCACACTCATTATAAAATTATAGTGCATTTTAATTGTAATTTGTTTCTCCAAGCAAACGAAACAGTTTAATCGAAGACATTAACCTGAATTTTTTTTTCTATATCAAAGATGAATGAACGTTATTTTTGATACCGATAGCGGAAATGACGTAAGCTTGTGTAGACTACGTCACTTCTTCTGTCTCGGAGTGCTATACCTGGCGCAGGCTATTATTGTACCATCGGTCAATCCATGTTTCGAAAGCAAATCGTTAGACAAAAGTCAATTTGTCTAGGAGCTCCTAGAATGAAAGCTTTCTGGACCTACCAAAATGGAGTGCCATGAGTTATAAGCGACCCATAACTCTTGACACTTCTGCCATCCGTATGGTATCCAACGTAAACTTATTCGCGCGTTTCCTTAATAATTCTGCGGAAATATGGCGCTGTTAGCGCTAACTTAGTGTTGTACAAAGCACACGCCGGAACGTATGCATCGCTGCAAGTTACTGCACCGCTAACTCCCGTTTTGTACGTCGGTGTTAAAATAATGTGTTACAAAACGGTAGCGAGATTTAGTGCTAAACCGTTTTTGGACTCCTCGAGAAAGGTTGTCTAGCTGGTTTTCTTGAAATGTCTCGGTTTGGCGTTGATAGTTAGTTTTCCTAGTTACTTTCCTGATTCCATTTCCTGCATTGCGTTTCTTATTGCTTTTCAAACTGATTGGAAAAGAGTTGAAATAGACATTAAATTAATTTTACGACGATAATATTAAATGCATCGTTGAGTTGGTTCTACAATTCTTGGAAAATCTAACGAAACTAAGTACTTCTAGTTGTTTTTCATAGCATTCTTGCATTTTTTTATCTAATATTGCAATAGAAACACCACCTATATTATTTTTGAAGGAGAGAAAAAATATTTAAAGGAAAACGGGGTCCCTAGGGATACCTTTGACCGCTCACTTTCGAGCGCGCCATATGATTAAAATATCAGCCTCCGTAGCCATTCTTCATGAATGATTGAATATCGCAAATAAAATGTGGATAACAAAAAAATATTAGTGGAAAAATAATTGTCGCAAATTAGATATTTTCTTTTAATGTGAATTAATTTAATGAATGTCCTGAAAAACGGTAATTTGGTAAAAAACTACAAATGTCACACTACGCGCAACTATCAAAGGCATTGTAATAGTAGTTTGTTACACAAGGGACGTAAGTGAGCTATTACAGAACAAGATCCAATTTGGCTCCCGACAACCGAGGTAAGCACTATACATCATGCGAGGTAAATAAAACATTTACAAGGATATTTTTATTTCATTAAAAACCTCTCGTGGGGTTGATCAGACCATCAAACTGAACAACTTTCATTATGGGACCAACCTCGAAATCACGAAAAAAAAATCTGCTGTTCCATACAAAACTAAAATGCCTACTCCATCGAAATGTAAAACAGCAGATTTTTTTTTCGCGCTTTCATAATGAATCTTATCATTTTATGAAAAAAAAATGGGGAGGCGAAGGCAAAGTGAATTACAGATGGCGCTCAGTCTTTGGAACAATTGTCAGTTTGAGCTTATATTGTCTTGACTGTGTATTACGTGATTTTACTTTCTTAGATTGTATTTTTTTCGGTTTTGCGGACAAACAATGTATTCTATGCTAACTTTAGCTCATATAAAAGAAGAATTACGGAAAAGAAAAGCCAAAACAACAGGAAAGAAAGTTTATAGCAACTTACAAAAAATTGCTAACAAGCATTACATTTCTTTAAATTTCGTGTAAGATTTACAAGTAATCTTTTTATTTCAGATTAGAAGCATATGATTTAAATTTTAACAAAGCAACTGAGTGTGAATTTCCGTGTTTATGCCTCATGATGCCTTCTGTACAATAGTAATTTCAGGTTTCTGTACTGGAATTTCTGTACCATCCAAAATTACACGAACCGTTTTATCATATTTATTTTATTATTCTAAGTTTCTTGAATGACTCTGGCATATAAAATTCTATTCCCCAATATTGAGCTTATTCCATATTTGATATACCTATCAAATTCATCCAAGTTATAAATATGTTAGAAACTGCTGAGGTTGAAATATTAAAGAACAAAGCTGTTATAATTCAAATGTTGTTTTATTTTGGCGAAGCTTCATCAAATTCATGAAACATTCCTTTTGATTTATAATGTTTCTCAGGCTCAGCAAAGGAGAAAATCGAGGGAAAATCATATTTTTTTTGTTATTTTTTTGCCCACTATTTTTTTTGTTACTGGGAAATCGATGAACTCCAATATTTTACAAGTTACATGCATGCGGCATTTTCTCAGTAAAAAATTAAAAAGTGCAATACTCCAAGAGATTCCCATATGTTTTGACACTTTCTTTGAGGCGGCCGGGTACCAAAGACCAGACGCCACTTATCGGGATAAAATTGCGCTTTTCCTCCCCATTGATTGACCAAGGAGTTTTGCATAGCTTGAATTTTCATAGTTGTTTTTTAGTAGGTAAGTATAAAGTTTTGTCATTATATAAGAAAAGAAATTGGTTCACTAAGGAGTTTGACATAGCTTGAATTGTAAAGTGTTCACCTATGCTTGAATTGTAAAGTGATTTGAAAATGGAACGTTCTATCTAAACAATGCACTTTGTTGCACATGCCAACTTACACGGCCTCTTACTATACTAGTAAATCCTAGTTGCCGAGCAGTATGATGTAAAGGATCATGCCGGATTCTGGGCCATGATGCGCATTAACCATACACTGAGAAAAATTTCCTCTGCCGCACTACGTAAAATAAGGATAAAAATCGACCACAATGACGTGTGTAACCCGCTACATTACGCGTAAGTAGTCAGTCATACGTAGTCGGCATACTGACGATCATCATGGAGCGGGTTACGTAATTTACGAGTGGTCGATTTTTGTACGTACGTACGTAGCCCGACATCCGGCTACGTACATACGTAGTGCGCAAGTCGCACTGAATACTCCTGAAACTACGACTGCGGCTTACGTACGTTACTGTAGCGGGCACAGTAAATAATGGTGAGCTATACGTGTGCACCGCGGCGGCATACGTACAATACTGTGGCAGACACAGTAAAGCACGGTGAGCCGTACGTGTGTACCACGGCGGCATACGTTCGATACTGTAGCGGGCACAGTAAATAATGGTGAGCCATACGTGTGCATCGCGGCGGCATACGTACGATACTGTAGCGGGCTCAGTAAAGCACGATGAGCCGTACGTGTGTACCACGGCGACATACGTACGATACTGTAGCGGGCACAGTAAATAATGGTGAGCCATACGTGTGCACCGCGGCGGCATACGTACGATACTGTGGCAGACACAGTAAAGCACGGTGAGCCGTACGTGTGTACCGCGACGGCATATGAGCGATACTGTAGCGGGCACAGTAAATAATGGTGAGCCATACGTGTGCACCGCGGCGGCATACGTACGATACTGTGGCAGACACAGTAAAGCACGGTGAGCCGTACGTGTGTACCGCGACGGCACACGTATGATACTGTAGCGGGCACAGTAAATAATGGTGAGTCATACGTGTGCACCGCGGTGGCATACGTACGATACTGTGGCAGACACAGTAAAGCACGGTGAGCCGTACGTGTGTACCGCGACGGCATATGTACGATACTGTAGCCGGCACAGTAAATAATGGCGAGCCATACGTGTACACCGCGGTGGCATACGTACTGTTAGGGCGAGTCTCTCAATTTGGGTTTTAAAAAAGGATTTGAAATTAAACGAGGAATTAGTAATTTCGCGAAATGGCAGCCGTCACGGAGGATGGAATGAGACTGAGGCGCTCGAGAAGCGAGCGCGTCCAACTGGTCTCCCAGACGCTGGATCAGCAACATTATCCAGGGTTGTCAGCAACTATCTCTACATCTAAGGGATGTAACACCTCCCCCCATGGAAAAATAAACTTCAGGATCAATATTCTGAAGTTTATGACTAAGTAATTCAAAGTTAAAATAATTACATATATATTTATTTATTATTTGTATTTAAATTTATTTATAATATTTATTTATTTATTAATAATATTTATTTATTCATTTATAATATATATTTATTTATGTATATAATTATGTATTCAGGTTTATAGTAGTCTGCGTGTTTTTGGAGAAGGGGGAGCTTTTATATGTTTAGATTCTACTTCTATATCTACTAATTCTGTAACTTCGTGTTCTGATTGTTTATCGTCTTGTTTTGTAATTTTCTTTTTAAACATTACTTTTGGAATTTCCATTTGTCTGTGATGGCTGCCAGTTTTATTTATTTTCCTAAATATTTTAAATACACAAAATGAAATTACAATTATAATGATAAATATTATAAGTGTAGAATAGTGTGCCCCGTATTGGATGAAGTGAGGTTTATTTATAATTTTATTTAAATCTTGTATCATATCTTTATCTAAATTTTGTGTTAGGGGTAAATTTTCTAAATCTATGTTATTTAACTTTAACAAGGGAACACTATTCGCTACTTCTTTAAATTTACTTAAACTACAACAAGAATCATTAATTAAATTAAAATCTAAGTTTATAGAAGGTATGGTTACATTCAAAACATTATAATCGGGTAAAAGTCTAGTACTCTTGCAATATGCTTTACAGTGGATAGGTATGTATACAATTCCGGTGCCTAATAATTTTATATCAATCGGTTCTGAGTGAAGACAATCTATTGTTAATTTACTAGATTTTGACTGTACAAATATCCATCTATTATTACGAATTGGTTTCCAAATATCCAATTCGCCATTAACGAATTCTGTTTTACAATATTCCGGAAGGGATGAAACTACTTTTGATAACAATTCACTTTCACAATTGGGGTTGGCAGATGTTGGAAATATGTTCATTATTTTACATAGATAATTTTGATGGTCAATAGTTTGACAAGAATCGATATCATTTACATTACAATAGTGGGTCTTATCTTTAGTAATAGCGATATATTTGCTACTAGGAATTATAACACTGAATGAATTTGGATTTGTTACATTATGAGGCATTGGAAAAGGAATACTATTATATAAATAAAATTCAAGCGGATTTGTAAGAGGAATTGTAAGTATAAACATTATTTTCTTATTTAAATAATAACTAATTAATTTTGACATATTCATAATTTTATGGATAAGTTTCAATTCCAGAGGTACAACAAATTCTAATTCGTTAGGTAAATATTTATAATTATCAGTCAATTCTTTGTACAATTCTTGTGGTGTTATTACAGATGGGTGAATGATATTCACTCTACTAAGTAAAATAGCATTTGTAATATCTTCAATTTGGAAAGACAAAGTAAGGATGGATGCTTCTAAGTTATTATAAACTGTGTTTAAACCGGACATTACTGACAAATGATCTGTTCTATTGGATAAATATTTAAGTTTTACAGAAAGTTTATCGATAGCTAGGTTTAGGTTATCTTCATTAGATTTCAATCTTACAATAGTTTCATTAAATCTGGTTAATGTAGATCTTGTGACTAATATGTGTTCTTTTACTAATGAAGCTATCCTTTTCTGATCATCTTGTACATAATTTATAGCGCTATCGTATTTTTCCGCATCATCCTCATCTAGGGTGCCGAATATATGTTTAAAAGCGGTACCTATTCCGCCAAACCAAGCTCTGCGTTTCAATCTGTCATCAATTAAATGGGTTATAGATGAATATTCTTTAACCATATTTTTATAATGGGTAATTAGCGGTTCTACTATATTTTCGCATTCTGATTCGTCAAATTCTTTTGTTTTATTGCAAAAGTACGTAACTGTTTCTAACACAGAATTTATATTTTCAATGTGTAATTGTATGTGGGAAATATCTATCGGGATGACTAAGTTTAAATTACCGTTTTTGATTTTAACCTTTCCCACATAATCGAAATACAAGCCAGGACTCGATGAGATTTGTTCTACAAAACTTGTTGCTACTGAGGTTGGCACACTGAAAATAAAATTAAGTTATATAACGACTGTTATAAAAACCTAATGCTATATTAATAAAACTAAGGATATAGAAGGTTAATTATAGTATAATAATAAAAATGTAATAGTAACATGTAAAATAGTAGAATTACTAAAGAATAAAATACGCTATTCCTAATCTTAGGGACTACTGGGAAAGACGCCTGCTAATTTAATTTCGTCAAAGTGATGTTTCACATGGCGCCTATTTACTAGTAAGGTTACAGTGTTGTTTCCGTGAACGGCAAGGATTTTGTAAGGACCTTTCCAAATCGGAGAGAGGGCCTTACGAAGTCTCAAATGGTTTTTCAAGTAGACGTAATCACCTACTTTGTATCGGATAGATCGAGTTTTTGCATCATAGTAGGATTTGGATTTTTCTTTTGAATGTTGTATATTTTGATACGCTTTTTCCCAAGACAGTTTAAGGCGATGTTGAAGCATTCTGACGTAGTCAGGATATGTGGTGAGGTCTTGGCTATACAGGGAATCGGGAATGAAGGCTTTATGCCCAAACAATAATTCGTATGGTGAAAAGTTGGTAGTGCTGTGGGTAGCGGTGTTGTAGGCTAAAATTGCTGTGTAAACGTATCGTGGCCAGTCATCTTGATTATCATTTACATAGGATTTAAGGTACTCTTTAAGAGTAGAATGGCTCCTCTCGAGAGCTCCTTGAGTCTGGGGATGATATGGAGTAGACCACAGCTGTTTGATTTTCAGGAAGCTGCAAGTCTTTTTAAAGAGATCAGCTGTAAAATTGGTACCTTGGTCGGTGAGGATAGTCTGAGGAATTCCAAACAGAGAAATAAAGTGTACGAGGCAATCAGTGGTCTCTTCTGAGGAGACACTGCGGAGAGGATAAGCTACGGAGAATTTCGTGAGGTCATCTTGAAGAGTCATTATATATTTCAATTTGGCAGGGCCGGACTCGGGTAAAGGACCGACGATGTCCAAAGCTAATCTTTGAAAGGGGCTGGTACTGGTAGTAGTGATCTGCATTGGAGCACGATTGAGTTGTCGAAGGGCTTTATTCTCTTGGCATGAAGGGCAGGCTTTGACATAGTTTTCTACGTCACCTTTCATACCTTTCCAGTAGAATTTCTCTTTGATACGGTTAAGCATCCTGTTGCAGCCTAAATGTCCTGCAACGGGAAGATCATGATTTTCTTTTAGAATCTTTTTAATTTCACTGAGAGTTGGATAAATTATACTATCGTGATAAATATTTATTTGTATATTAGTATTGTGGAAGATGTACACTATCATGTTATATAATTTTGCAAAAGATAGACTTTGGAATGGATTTCTAAAGTCAGAAATAGCAATTTCGGAAATGTTGTCTTCGGTTGAGGTTAAATGAGTTTTAATGTTTTTAAGTGTTCGGTAAATCTCTGGATAAGTGCATTCATCGAAATGGTGTACTTTAGGGAAAATAAGGTAAGTACTTTTGTTATCATTGGTTTGAACTTTTTCGAAAGAGTACAATTGTTTTTCTTTGTAACGTGTTTCATCTGTCACTTTTCCTAGGATTTCTGGTAAGTACGGATTGGATTCATCTAAGTCTATAGACGTAGGGATTAGGATGATTTTACAATGGGTTTTGGTGAGGGACTGGTTATGTTCAGTGATTTTAGTGTTAAATTGATTGTTTTTATTGTTAATTTCTTTCAGGAATTTGGAATATTCGTCGTTAGTGTAGGTATCATCGGGAGCTGGAGGAGAGTCGCGAGCTTGCGCAGGTGAGCTTTCAGGATTCAGTGGAGCTTGTTCAGGTTCTTGGATTTCAGGGTTTGGAGTAGCAGATATAGTAGGATCTTGGGCTGAAGTGGAAGGTGTCGAGTCGGGTAAGTTTTCTT
This sequence comes from Agriphila tristella, assembly GCA_928269145.1. Taxonomy (NCBI): domain Eukaryota; kingdom Metazoa; phylum Arthropoda; class Insecta; order Lepidoptera; family Crambidae; genus Agriphila; species Agriphila tristella. Next base: position 52,698,265 of record OV743429.1, read on the forward strand.
GAGTTTCAGGATTTGAAATAGCAGGTATGGCAGGATCTTGCATTGAAATCGAAGGAGTTGGATCAGGTAAGTTTTCTCGACTAGTTGATGCTTGCGCATTATCAGATTTTGGAGATTTTACTTTGCTAGATTTAGTAGGATCAGTGGGGCTGTAGTTGAATGGGAAATCGTCATCGTCGTCTAACAAGTCTATTTGAGGTAAGCTGCTGCTGTCGTAGTCAGGAGTAGCAGGGAGATTGACGCCAAGATCATCGAGAGTCAGCGGGCTGAATGGAGGTTGTATGTTGTCGTTGTTGGCGTCGGTAGATTTAGGGTTAGTATTTTCTTTTTCAGGTTGATTTGGAATGACGGGGTTTACGGGATAACGGGAAAGAGCATCTGCGGCTGAGTTAAGTCTACCTTTCCTATAAATGATCTCGTATTCATATTCTTCGAGCATCAGACGCCAGCGCTGCATCTTGCTGTTAGGGTTTTTGTGATTGAAAAGCCACTTAAGGGGTCTGTGGTCTGTAATGATTTGGAACTTTTGACCATATAGGTATGGTCGGAATGTATTGCATCCGAAGACAATTGCGAGGAGTTCTTTCTCCATAGTGAAATAGTTTACTTCGTTTTTATTTAGAGTTCGGGATGCATACGCGATAGGATGATCTTTACCGATGGGACCCTGGGATAAAACAGCGCCGATGGCGTGGTTAGAGGCATCACAGGTAAGTACGAATGGTTTTGTAAAGTCGGGATAGCAAAGGACAGGTGCAGTGGTCAATTTTTGTTTCAGAGTGTCAAAAGCGACTTGTTGTTGGTTTTCCCAGTTGAATTTAGTATCTTTCCTCAAAAGTTGAGTAAGGGGTTTGGCAATTTTGGAGAAGTCCGGAATGAAACGACGATAATACGAAACGAGGCCGAGGAATGACTTTATGTCTTTAGCGGACTCTGGAGTAGGAAATGCGATTACGGCCTTGATTTTTTCGGGATTCGGTTTGACGCCTTGTTCAGTGATTATATGCCCCAGGTAGCAGACTTCACGTCTTAGGAATTCGCATTTGTCTGGCTGTAATTTGAGATTGAAATTACGGATTCTTTGGAAGATTTCTGATAAATTACCGATGCTGGATTTTAGGTCGTGTCCATAGCAGACTACGTCGTCGAGGTATACGAAGCATCTAATGCCTTGGAGACCAGACAAGACTGTGTTCATTAACCTTTGAAAGGTTGAAGGGGCGTTTTTAAGGCCGAATGGCATCCTGGAGAATTGGTAGTGCCCTTCAGGGACTGTGAAGGCTGTTTTAGGTTTGTCGGCTTCATTTAATTTAATCTGATGAAATCCAGAGGCAAGGTCTAGGGTAGAGAAGTATTTGCTATTACCGAGTTGATCCAATATCTCGGTAATTTGTGGAAGGGGATATGTGTCACCAATTGTGACGTCATTGAGTTTGCGGTAGTCAATTACTACGCGCCATTTTTGAGTATTGGAAGCATCGAGTTTCTTGGGTACCACCCAGATAGGTGATGACCAAGGGGAATCAGAGGGTTCTATGATGTTTTGTTCTAGCATTTTGTCAATTTGTTTTCGTACTTCAGCTTTATGGACTTCAGGGAATCTATAGGTCTTAGTATGTATTGGGATGTCTGTTGTTGTCTTAATTTCATGTTTGAGAGCATTTGTATGGGTAAGATTTTCCCCTGGGAGGTGGAAAATATCGGAATAGTCAGAGCATAGTTGTAAGAGAGCGTTCTTTTCCTCTTTATTTAGGTGTGAGGTGCGTAGTTGCTTTAGAACTTCTTCTGTGCGTTTAAAACCGTTATATGAAGTGTTGACATGATTAATTCCTATAGGTGGGTCTACGAATTCTGAAGAGTCGAAAGAGTCGAGAGAGTCGAGTTTAAGTTTAAGATCTGATTTTATGGTAACAGGTTCTTCAGAGGTATTGACAACGGATATGTTTACTCTATTGTTTTCCTTGACATGGACAATACAATTTGCAATCAATAGATTTTCTGATAAATTTTGATCAAGGATTAACCCTTCTTTTATCTCAGGGTTAGAGACTGAGCATTCGATGACAGTTTCGGTTCTGCCAGGGATTGTATAATGGGGCTCCGAGAAGTAGATATGGATGTAAGAATTCTTTAAAGTAAGGATGCCGAAGGTGAAGTCTATGTTTCCTTTAGATTCGGTCAGAAGATCGTTACCGATAATACCATCATAAGGGAAATCTAGGTTGCTTACTACATGGAATTTGTGAGTGAGACGGTATTTGGGATTTTTGTCACTAAGTGATAATTGTAAATTGAGTGAGCCTAGAGTTGGAATGACATCGTCTTGTGACGTTGTTGTAGTAAGACCTTTTAATTTGAGAATCTCCTTCTGGAGAGGAAGATTGGGTTTGAGAGTGGAATCTTTGACTAGGCTTATAGAAGAACCAGTGTCTATAAGGAGGGTCAGTGGAAGTACTGTCGCTTCGCAGTTAACAATTACGTAAGGCAATGATTTTATTGAAGGGTCAGGCGTGATTTCGTAGATCTCTTCAGATTTTGTAGTTATGGATTTGGTGGGTTTGGTAGGATTGCTAGATTCAGTGGAACTGGTACGTGCTTCAGAGGATTTGGTAGAATTAGTATTTGTTTTAGTACATTTAGGAATGGATTTAGTAGGTTGAGCGGATTCAGCGGATATTGTGGATTTCCTTTTTACAGATTTAGCGGATGCAGCGGATTCAGTGGATACAGTGGAATTCTTTTTTGTAGATTCAGTGGATACAGTGGATTCAGTGGAATTCTTTTTTGTAGATTCAGTGGATACAGTGGATACAGCGGGTTCAGTGGATACAGCGGTTTTATTTTTTATAGATTCAGCGGATACAGCGGATTCAGTGGATACAGTGGATTTTCTTGGAATAGTGGTGTCTTTATTAAGATGGCGTCTCGGGCGACACCTAAACGAGACGGGTTCTAGTTTAAACCTTGTGACTGGTCGTAGTGGTCATCGACCTCGTCATAACCTTGAGGTTCGGTTTCGTTGAAGTTGACGCGGCGGAACGGGACAGGACCAGAGGATGGTTGCGAGGACCGGAACCTATTATTATATTCTCGCTTTCGGCACTGCTCAATAGAGTGACCGGGAGCCTTGCAGTACCGGCACGTGATTGTATTGGAACTGGTAGGAAAATTAGGAGCGGAGTTAGGGTTGCGATTTTGCGGGGCGGTTGAGAATGGCCTTTGTGGCTGGAAGGGTCTAGTAGGATTGTTCATTCTTGTTGGGCGATTATCGCGTCTAGCTTCGGGAATGCTCCTTTTATATAAGGTTTGTTGGATTCTTTCCTCTGAAATTGCAAAGTTAGTGGCTTCATTTAAAGATCTCGGTGATTTACATCGGACTATGTTAGAGATTCTTGGGTGTAAACCCATTAGGAAGTGATGGAGGGCAAGTTCCTCCATAGCCGCGGTACGGCCTGGGAGTTCTTTAAGTTTACAGTTACTAAGTGAGATTTCGGTGAGTAATTGTGATAACAGTGTTTCGATTCTAAGAGCGAATTGGCTTACGTTTTCGGCCGGAAGTTGTTTGCTCTCTTGTAGTTCCATCAGAAGGTGTGAAGAGTGTTTGCGATCACTGAATTGGGTTTTTAAAAATTCCTTGAGTTGTTCCCAAGTTTGAAACTCTTTTATTGAGCAGGCAACTTCCGCCTTTCCTTGGAGTTGACATAAGATATATTTGAAAAGAATGGGCTTCTGCTGATTTGATGCTAATTCATACGCATTATTGCAATTGATAATAAAAGAATTCAACGTTTCTCTACTGCCATCATATGGTTTTATAAATTTTAAAATGATATTTAAATCTAATGTTTCAAGTTGAGGGGTGGAAACTTTTTTCCCTCTCTTTTGTTTTTCTACAGGGCTAGGGGCCCTTTCGTCATCAGTATCGGCGGGCAAATCGACATTGATGGGTATTTGCAGAGTTGGGTCTGACTTAGTTTCAGGCATTTTAACAAAGATATAGTATTCTTCAAATTAACAACGAAAACGAGATAGTAAATTAATTTAGCACAATATGAATTTAAGTTCTTCACTTATAACAAGATTAAAGTCACTGTTTACAATAGTCAATAAGCAAAAATACGACTCACAGTTCGTAGAACACGACAACGGTTAAAGCTGCGATAAGATTCATTACGATCGGCCGGATGCACTATGACTTCGTAGAAATACTGCAACAATGTTGTAGGCCACTGATGATGTAATCGACGGACGGCTGCGACGATGGTACTGATTATGGATCTGGGTTCTGGATTTTGCAAGGGTTTGTTGCTCGTAGTTTATGCACTGTTTACAGGGATAAGACGATTTTCACCGGGGAATTGCACTGCTTATAGAGGTAAGTTCACACTGGACACGGAGATTACTGGATGCAGGGATGAGATTTGTGTAGTTTACGCTGGACACTGGTAACACAGGTAAAGTATATGCTTTCTCTCACTGGACACAGAGGTAAGTTTACGCTGGATATAAAGGTAAGTTCACACTGGATACGGAGATTATTAGGGATAGAGACGAAACTCGTGTGATTTACGCTGATTATACGTTTTTCTTTCACTGGACACAGAGGTAAGTTTATGCAGGATATAGAAGTAGATTTTTACACTGGATACAGAGTTTTCACTGGACACAGACACAGAGGAAAATAGAGTTTGCATATACGCGTAAATTCACGCACTTTTTTATGGATTTTAGAACTTTGAAACGGAGACGGACCGAGGACCTTTTAAGATCCCTTGACGCTGCCACCAGATGTTAGGGCGAGTCTCTCAATTTGGGTTTTAAAAAAGGATTTGAAATTAAACGAGGAATTAGTAATTTCGCGAAATGGCAGCCGTCACGGAGGATGGAATGAGACTGAGGCGCTCGAGAAGCGAGCGCGTCCAACTGGTCTCCCAGACGCTGGATCAGCAACATTATCCAGGGTTGTCAGCAACTATCTCTACATCTAAGGGATGTAACAGTACGATACTGTGGCAGACACAGTAAAGCACGGTGAGCCGTACGTGTGTACCGCGACGGCATACGTATGATACTGTAGCGGGCACAGTAAATAATGGTGAGCCATACGTGTGCACCGCGGTGGCATACGTACGATACTGTGGCAGACACAGTAAAGCACGGTGAGCCGTACTTGTGTACCGCGACGGCATATGTACGATACTGTAGCCGGCACAGTAAATAATGGTGAGCCATACGTGTGCACCGCGGCGGCATATGTACGATACTGTGGCAGACACAGTAAAGCCCGGTGAGCCGTACGTGTGTACCGCGACGGCATACGTATGATACTGTAGCGGGCATAGTAAATAAGGGTGAGCCATACGTGTGCACCGCGGCGGCATACGTACGATACTGTGGCAGACACAGTAAAGCACGGTGAGCCGTACGTGTGTACCACGGCGACAACCGTACGATACTGTAGCGGGCACAGTAAATAATGGTGAGCCATACGTGTGCACCGCGGTGGCATACGTACGATACTGTGGCGGGCACAGTAAATCATGGTGCACCATACGTGTGCACCATGGTGGCATACGTATGATACTGTAGCGGGCACAGTCAAGCATGGTGAGCCATACGTTTGCACCACGGCGGCATACTTACGATACTATGGCGGACACAGTCAATCATGGTGCGCCATACGTGTGCACCATGGCGGCATAGGTAGGATACTGTGGCAGGCACAGTAAAGCATGATGTGCCCGACGTATTAACTGTCGTAGTAGAGGTAAGGTACCGTTGCCGGTACAGTAAGGCATGATGAACCGTGCGTATATACTACGGCAGCATACGTACGATACTGGTGCGGGAACAGTAAAGCACGGTGAACCATACTTATGTAACACGCCAGCGTACGTACGATACTGCTGCGGGTATAGTAAGACATGGTGCACCATACGTGTTTCGTATGGCACACCATGCCTTACGATACTCGCACCTGTATTTTCCTTATGCTGGCATGGTACATACAAAGGTGTTCAGATAATTAGTATGAATATTAACCAAAGTCAATGAAATTTTGTAGACACGATCGAGAAACTAATATCTAGGTCTATAGTTTATTACATTTTCGTAAAAATGTATAGTTTAAATATTGCAGGGAGTTTTTAATGAAAATATGAAAACCCCCTGTAATATTTAAACTATACATTTTTACGAAACTGTATTAAACCACAGACCTAGGTATTACTTTCTAGACCATGTCTACAAAATTTAATTGACTTTGATTGGTTAATATTCAAAATTATTATCTGAACACCTATGTATGTACGGCCAGCGTCATAAATATATATATATACGTTAACAAGAGCTCAAAAATATCTACACACCTCTATGTCACTGATAATAAGGTTGGTGTTTACATATTTTGACTCAATGGCTGTATATATGTATATAAATGACACTGACTGTACCATGCCAACATAAGGAAAATACAGGTGCAATTTTCGTAAGGCATAGTGTGCAATACGTAACACGTAGTGCAATAGTGCATCATGCCTTATACCCGCAGCAGTATCGCATGTACTCGGGCGTGAGTCTAATTAGACACACTTGATTTTTAAGTTTCCGTTTTTCCTTTTTTTGAGGCACGGAACCCTAAAAATCAAGTATGTCTAATAGCCGTCCATCTATGTACATACGTATGGTGAATGGTATGGTGCCTTATTGTCCCACACTAGTATCATACCTTCTATTTGTCTTCTCAGCATATATATTTGTCCACTGCTGGAGATATGCTTCTCCCATGGTTTTTCTATGTCGTCCTTGTTGCGGCGTATCTGGTTGAGGTAGGCCCTGACATCTTAGGAATGGCGGTCTGCCCACGCTTCGACTTCCCGTTCATACCTCTACTATAACAGTTAATAAGTTTTATACAACATTATGCTTCTTTGTAGTATAACCTGCACTGATTACATAGATATCTACTTATAAATATTGGTGCGGGTACGATAAAGAATGATGTATCATTTTAAAGCTGACCAGATGTTTTAAAAACCCGCATGCGGCATTTTTCACATTAAATTTCTTTTACTGGCAATAGTTACGTATAAATAAATCACAAAGGTCGCGTCCTTATTGCAGGGTTTTTTTAAACTCTGGTCAAGCTTTATCTACTTTTGTTGAACTTGTACGATATTAGTGCGGCTATTATTATTATTATTATTATGCAAAGTAATTTTATAGCAAACTTAACAGCTGCACCGATATAGCACCAAAGTCCAGACCTGTAAGTGAAAAGCATATAATAATTGGTAATTTAGATAAAATCATACTTCACGATACATATACATTTAGTGTACACAGCCATGATACATTTTTTATTTTTTAACTTTTACAAGGTTATTAACAGAAGAAATTCCGTTCTCAAACCCTGTACAAGTTTTATAGCTTAACATGTTTAAAAGGAAATAGACATAAAAGATTCATATTATTTATTTTCAATCGCAAAAATTGAGACATACTTAGTTACAAAAAAACCACAACAAGCTTAATTATTCATACTATTCTAGAATTACATGGTCGTCAAATTGGCGTACCCGTGAAACATTATGCTTTCTTTGAATGATCTTGTTGGATACGTCGGATTCAAAAGCAGCTTGCGATATATAGCCGTCGCATTCCGTGAAAGTGAAATGTTGATGACATAAGCCAGTAACTTCAAAGCAATATTGCAGGATGTCTCGGTTTATCTTCTGTATTCAAAGAAAAAAAGTTTCGGTTAATTTTTTAAAACCTATTTTTATGAAGGTTTAATAATAAGAACTAATATTTGAGAAAATATTCTTACCGTCAATCAGTGCAATTATATTTGCTATTTTTGTTCTCGTGTCTCTATTTTTTCGCAATTTTGATGAAGCATAAGAGGAACATAATTTGTTTTCCATTCCTAGATACAAACGACTGAAATCGTTCATTAGCTGAAAAAAGAATAAGTAACTTTTGTCATTTATATGTCATTGCGTACGTTTTTATAGAAAAACCACAAAGATTATGTAAAAAATAAAGCTGCGGACTGCGGTATATGCTTACCAAGGTATTGCCTTGTGATTGTTTCAAGGCTGGGAAATCCTTGAAGTAATCCACTATATCACTTTTTCCACACTGGATGCGGTTTAGGCAGTTTCCGCCTACTTTTCTTCAACAGATTTCCATGGTTTCCAGATTTCCATGATTTTTCATTTTTCAGCCAGAGTAATGTTTCTTCATAGACAATCCCTGTAATACACACGTAAACCACATATAAATGTTTATGGTGGGATGAGTTAACAAGAGGAAGCGCATCAAGGGCAGAATGAGATGACAGCAGTCGAGCTGTCAAACGTCAAAGTGACGCACAACGAACTAACATTATGAATTTTACATGGCAATCGAAGTTCAGACACTTGTCTTATAAGAAATAAACAAACTTTTGGATATATAGCAGTCGCATACCTCTGCTCTAGGTAGCTTCCACGCTGGCTTTCCTTTTATATTCGGTGCAGGTGGAATGTTGATGACATAGGCCAGCAATATCAAAGCAACCTTGCTAGATGTGTCTCTGGTTCATCTTCTGTATCCAAGAAAAAAGTTTCTGTTAATTTTTTAGACTTAATTTTATGATGGTTTTATAGTAAGAACGAATATTTGAGAAAAACTTCTTACCGTCAATCAGTGCAATTATATTTGCTATTTTTGTTCTCGTGTCTTCGTCTCTAATTTTTCGTAATTTTAATGAAGCATATTTTATAATTTCTTCATATTTGATGGTGATAGGGCAAAATAATTTGTTTTCCTTTCCCGGATACAGACGACTGAAATCATTCATTAGCTGAAAAAAAGAATAAATACAATAAATGTACGCTTAGTTATTTCCACTGGAGAGAAACGTCCGGATCGCAACCACAGAGCTTATTGGGTTGTTAAGCGAGCACTAAAATAGCTTGTCTCTTTTAGTGCGTGCACAATAGCTAGTTCTGCAATGTCGGCAGCGCGCGAGTGTTACTTTTGGTATTACAAGAGTGTAGAGTCTGTGCGAAAAGAGAAGAATCGTGGCAGAAACGGAAACTAACATTATGAATTTTACATGGCAATCAAAATTCAGATATTTGTCTTAAAAGAAATAAACAAACTTTTGTCATTTCTATGTCATTGCGTACGTTTTTATAGAAAGACCACAAAGACTAAGTAAAAAAATAAAGCTGCAGTATATATGCTTACCAAGGTATAGCCTTGTGATTGTTTTAAGGCTGGTAAATCTTTGAAGTAATCCGCTATATCACCTTTTCCACATTGGATGCGGTTTAGGCGGTGATCTGCAGTGTCAATTTTCCTCAACAGATTTCCATGGATCGACATTGTTTTTTAGCCACAGTAATGTTTCTTGATTTTTCATAGTCAATACCTGTAATTTATATGTGTATGGTGGGATATGTTAACAAAAGGAAGGGCATCAAGGGCAAAGTGAGATGACATCAGTCGAGCTGTCAAACATCAAAGTGACGCACAATGAACTGTAAATGTATTTTTTAACTAATAATAATATTTATTACAGTCTGTTTTTCTAACCTGGGGCGTGTTTCATAAAAGTTACTGATTTTATTAGCTAATTTTATTAGACTCATAAAATAATTTTATTAGTTGTCATTTTTCAGTTTCATAAACTTTTTGATAACACTAATGCTACTGCTCCACCTGCGTTATCGTTCACGTTAGTGATAATTTTATTTTATTTTATATTCAAGGAAAACAAACAGCATATAAAAGTAGGAACACTAAAAACAAGACTTTTGTATGAACATGCCTTAGACAGTTTTTATAATGTCCAACTACGCTTTAATTAAAGCGTTAAAAATGCGTATTGGCTACATTAGGTTTTAACGCCGCTAATGTTAATTTCTAGTGAATTATCACTTAACATTTAATGACATTTGTAATGACGTTTGTAAATTAAAGACGTTAGAAGAGAAGAGAAGAGAAAGTTAAGTCTTGGCTACATCTGCGTCACGTCTAGATTAACGCTTTAAGCTATGCGTTAAGACGCAGGTGGAGCCGTAGAGTAATCGCTGCGGCAGGAACAGCTCGGGGTGCGCGTAGTACGCGCGCGTGTGCGGCGGCATGGGGCTGGGCGGGGTTCGCTAGACACTGGGCTGTAGTACAGCACGCTACTGGCACACTCACCCACTGGTGCTGCGGCCGGGCGCGGGCCACCCGCTGCGGCAGAAACTGCTCGGGGTGCGCGTAGTACGCGCGCGTGTGCGGCGGCATGGGGCTGGGCGGGGCTTGCTAGACACTGGGCTGTAGTACAGCACGCTACTGGCACACTCACCCACTGGTGCTGCGGCCGGGCGCGGGCCACCCGCTGCGGCAGAAACTGCTCGGGGTGCGCGTAGTACGCGCGCGTGTGCGGCGGCATGGGGCTGGGCGGTGCTTGCTAGACACTGGGCTGTAGTACAGCACGCTACTGGCACACTCACCCACTGGTGCTGCGGCCGGGCGCGGGCCACCCGCTGCGGCAGAAACTGCTCGGGGTGCGCGTAGTACGCGCGCGTGTGCGGCGGCATGGGGCTGGGCGGGGCTTGCTAGACACTGGGCTGTAGTACAGCACGCTACTGGCACACTCACCCACTGGTGCGGCGGCCGGGCGCGGGCCACCCGCTGCGGCAGGAACTGCTCGAGGAGCGCGTAGTACGCGCGCGTGTGCGGCGGCATGGGGCTGGGCGGGGCTCGCGAGACACTACGCTGTAGTACAGCACGCTACTGGCACACTCACCCACTGGTGCGGCGGCCGGGCGTGGGCCACCCGCTGCGGCAGGAACTGCTCGGGGTGCGCGTAGTACGCGCGCGTGTGCGGCGGCATGGGGCTGGACGGGGCTAGCTAGACACTGGGCTGTAGTACAGCACGCTACTGGCACACTCACCCACTGGTGCGGCGGCCGGGCGCGGGCCACCCGCTGCGGCAGGAACTGCTCGAGGTGCACGTAGTACGCGTGCGTGTGCGGCGGCATGGGGCTGGGCGGGGCTCGCGAGACACTATGCTGTAGTACAGCACGCTACTGGCACACTCACCCACTGGTGTGGCGGCCGGGCGTGGGCCACCCGCTGCGGCAGGAACTGCTCGGGGTGCGCGTAGTTCGCGCACGTGTGCGGCGGCATGGGGCTGGACGGGGCTAGCTAGACACTGCGCTGTAGTACAGCACGCTACTGGCACACTCACCCACTGGTGCGGCGGCCGGGTGCGGGCCACCCGCTGCGGCAGGAACTGCTCGGGGTGTGCGTAGTACGAGCGCGTGTGCGGCGGCATGGGGCTGGACGGGGCTAGCTAGACACTGGGCTGTAGTACAGCACGCTACTGGCACACTCACCCACTGGTGCGGGCCACCCGCTACGGCAGAAGTGACGCACAACGAACAAATAAATATTTATTACAGTCTGTTTTTCTAACCTGGGGCTAACTAACTTTTATTACTGGTCATAATATTGAACTAATATTTTTTTATGAAACACACCCTTGGATACTAAATTGAAAGGTAATATAAGTAGTATGGAGAATATCAAAGAATGTAGGGGTTGCAGTCTCTTTTGGGGTGTAAAATTCAAACCTCGAAGTGAATGCATTCTAAAGATATATAGCCACTTATAAAAAAAACATGCCAAGTGCGTGTCGGGCCACGCGCAGTAGGGTTCCGTAGTTACCGTATACAATACCATATTGAATACCACTATAATTTTCCGTATGCAAAAATAACTTTGTTTTTCATAGTGTTTGTATGAATGACAATGTTATATTTGCGGTTTTGGAAAATGTGATATATCTCTAAAAATTATCACTATATCTCGTTCCAACCAATTTTCGTTGAAAGTATTTATTACGATCTACGGCATATATTTTTTTTAGATTTTTCACTTTGTTATTTTAAAAGTTAAAGGGGGGGGGGGGACAATCATTTTACCACTTTGGCAGTGTATATCTTTCAAACGGTTAACTTTGAGAAAAAATAGTCTTAGTAAACTCAATGTCATTTTTAAAGACCTATCTACAACGTGTTAATGAAAAAGCGCAAAACCTCTTAGGTGGTGATTGTGCTCATGAATATGAACATCTTTTTCTATGGAGCCAACCTTGAAATCGCGAAAAAAAAATCAGCTTTTTCATACAAGGTGTCAGTACCTACTCGACCAGAATGTATGAAACAGCTGTTTTTTTTTTCGCGATTTCAAAGTTGGCTCCATAGTAAAAGTTGTTCATATTCATGAGCACAATCACCACCTAAGAGGTTTTGCGCTTTTTCATTAACACGTTGTATAGATACCCCGCACGTATAGGTTTGATGAAAAAAAAATTTTCAGTTACAGTTTCATGTATGAGGAGCCCACCCTTAAACTTTTTTTATTTTTTATTTTTATGTGAAAACCTTAAAGCGGTTTACAGAATACATCTACCTACCAAGTTTCACTTGTTTAATCCTAATAGTTTCGGAATAAAGTGGCTGTGACATACGGACAGACAGACAGACAGACATGACGAAACTATAAGGGTTCCGTTTTTTGCCATTAGGCTACGGAACCCTAAAAATAGCAAGAAGCAAGGTCGTCAGCAAATGTAAAGGAAAATCTGAAAATTGTCAATTTCTAGTTTTATCAGATAGAATTGTTTGTTGAATAAAGAATGTTTGTATCAACATATACATAACCGGTACGTCGTGGTGCGAGCCCGACTCGAATTTGACTAGTAATTATTATTTGCTTACCACTTTGCAGAGATTGAAAGGGATGAGGCCGCCTGTCAGAATTGTATTACATTACAATTCTACAATATTGTAAGCTTTTTACTATCAGTGACTGACAATTTTTTTAATTATTGCCCATCTTGACATTTTTTTAATAAATACTTAAAATAATAAATAAAAATGTGTTTATTTGTTTAATCTAATAGGAATCTATTGAAATTTTAAGATGAATCTGAATTAGAAATGAAGTGAATGTTATACCTAGTATAAGTATAACAAGTGATTTTCTTTTTTTTAAGTTAATTAAGTATAGAGTATTGACTAATAACTTTGCGACTGTTGTCTTATCATTGCATTATTGTATTAATTTCTTGTTTGGAATTTACTAAGTAAGGTAATTTTATGGAAAATCTGTAATTGGCCTTGCTTTAATGGTTAGAATTTGTAGTAAAAATAAATGGTAACGCTGTTGGTTTTCAAATAAAATAAAATAAAAATTGCCCATCAGGCGTCAAATTAAAATCTCTATTGAACAGAAACATATAAAATGGTCGCTACAATTCGACAATTTTTTTAATACGTTTTGTTATCAAACTGAGTAATGTCATATGAGTAACTTACATTGTTATTAGCTGCAGTAACAATCTGTAGAGATTTTTGCATTATCACCGACATAAGTGTCCCGTACTTACAGCGTTTTGAGTAGGGTTGTGGTTATATGGTTGACTGAAAAATACAAATACAAATAAAATAATGTTGTATACAAAACTTGTCATGTACCTACCTACTTGTAATTGCCTACATGTTTAAAACTTATAGTTGTCTATATGTTTATAATCTCATGTTTTATACTTTAATTAGGTAGGTATTAAATAATGGAGTAGTCTAAGAAACAAACTTTAGAGCTCATCGACAGTTAGAGCATGTTTATGAATGTTTTTGGAATTGCGAAAATGGAATTTAAAAGATCGGCAATAAAAAAGATGGGGGTCAATTCTGCTAATGCATTATGTTAACGTCGAAATCCTGGTTCAATGTTGTTTGAATGGTAATGCTTTTTGACACAGTTCTTGTTTCTTATACCCAAAACCGAAACACATGGTGTTTTTGGGTTTAAGAAACAAGAACTGTGTCAAAAAGCATTACCATTCGAACAACATTGAAACACGATTTTACGATAAAATTAGCAGATTTAACCCCCTGGTTTAAGAAAAAATGCTGTCCGTTCAGGTTTACAACTTTATCCAACAAGCAATGGACTTATTTGTAATTAGTATTATTCAGATTTTTCAATAAAACCAACAATAATTACGTCAAACACGTTTGTATGTGAAAATTCACTCATTTGAATGTTGACACATTTCGGTGAGCTGTTACTATGGTAAGGGCTTATCTAACGATTTAAATCTTTGGCTTGACAAGCATTCTACAAGTTTTCTATAAAACTAGCCTTACTAATTTAAGAAAACTAGTATTTAACTTTTGTACCTACAACATGAAAAGTGCAATAAACGTTTTGAACTTTACTGACGAGCAATTGGCTTACCTTCAAGAAATGGAAGTATTTCACTTTTAATATCTTTGTATTTCACTTAATATCTTCCTCAATATCCTTAATTTCTTCCATAACTTCGTAACGTAATAGGCACGCGCCGCCGCTGCGTCATGTCACTCACTCGCACTCTCTCTGCCTGCTTGTGCTTGCGTTGCGCGGGGGTCAGTGTGACCAGATAAAATTTTTCGAAACACCGAAGCACCTCAAAAATATATATATAAAACCGGTTTTATTCATTCATCATTACAATAAAACTTAGTATTGTACATAATTTTTAAATTCTATTCGAAGGCAAAACTAGACACGCCACGCTTTCCGGATGGATGCGTCAAGTAAAATAAAAACAAAGAATAAACGCGCTCTTATATGACGACAAAAATGTACTGCAAAGGAAAAATTCCCAAATTACTTATCCAAGGAAAAATTTCAAAGATTAAGTCAAGTGCGGGACAGAAAATCATTTAACTGAATATAAAAGATGACTGAACAAAAAAGTAGGTACAGTTGCCAAAAAATTTTGAAAATTTGTTCCTGGAGAATTTTTCTGCGAGGGTTCGCACTTCGCCCGGCCCCTGTATCTTCGTTCGATTCTTACATTCCAATACTAACTAACTAAAATACAAAATTGTAACGTTAGAAAGTAGCCAGATGGTAGCAATTTGCATCTAACAGAATTATTTAGTTTCGCTTATATTTTTAGTCAACTAAAGTGGTTGCCCACTTGGTTGTAAAAACAGAGCAAACAAAAATACGCTAAATAAACTTATAAAGTAGCTAATGACCACCAAACAACATAATTTAATGTGATGGCAACCCCAAATACGTTAAATGCGCAGTACGACGACGTAAGTAACCGCGCTATTTATAAATAGCGCGGTTCATTATAATGAGCCCGCTTACTTATTTACGTAATAGGGCTGCAGTATAATGCATGCGGTTATTCCGATACGCATAGTGGCTGTTTTTTTCCGGTTCCAGGGTATCTTTTAACTAATGCGACTACTTAAAATGTTTCGGGATATCTATACGTCGAGTTACCTTACCTACTAAGAACCATAGACTTAGAAAATTTTTCGCTATATTAAGTTTATGCTAAGAACATATAATCTAAGATGGCGGCCAATTTGTTTATGGCGCCGGCTAGACGCGTGGTATTTACCGTGATCTAACGCCATAAAGTAAATTTTAACCATTGAAAGTAATTTGTATGGAATATTCAATATTTTACTTTCCATGGTTAAAATTTGCTCTATGACGTTGGATCACGATATTTACCACGACGTGTAGCCGTCGCCTAAGGGCCGATTAAAATGAAACTCGGTTTTTGGAACTATTTTGGCAAGAAAACAACATGCAATGATAAAAAAAAATCGAAGGTGGCGGGCAACTTTTTTGTTTGTGGGCCGATTACCATAAAACACGGTTTTTGGAACTAATTTAACGAGAAAATAGCAACGCAATGTTGAAAATATTGAAAAATCAATAATGGCAGTCAACTTTTTTGTTTGTAGGCCGATTTCGATGAAACTCGGTTTTTAACAAAATTGTGACAATAAAACAGCTACGCAAAAAAGCTACGTAAAAAATATTAAAAATCCAAGATGGCGGCCAACTTTTTTGTTTTTCGGCCGATTTAGATGAAACTTAGTTTATGGTGTTATTTTAACAAGGCAATAACAACGCAATGTTAAAAATATAAAAAAATCCAAGATGGCGGCCAACTTTTTTGTTTTTTGGTCGATTTCGATGAAACTTGGTATATGGTGTTATTTTAACAAGGCAATAACAACGCAATGTTAAAAATGTAAAAAAATTCAAGATGGCGGCCAACTTTTTTGCTTGTGGGCCGATTTAGATGAAATTTGGTTTTTGGTACTATTTTGACATGAGAACAGCGACGCAATGTAAAAAAAGTAAAAAATTCAAGATGGCGGCCAACTTTTTTGTTTGCAGGCCGATTTCGATGAAACTCGGTTTTTGGTCCTATTTTGACAAGAAAACAGAAACGCAATATTAAAAAGTAAAAAAATAAAGATGGCAGCCAACTTCTCTGTTTGCGGGCCAATTTCGATGAAACTCTGTTTTTGGTACTATTCTGACAAGAAAACGGCAATGCACTGTTAAAAATGTAAATAATTCTAGATGGCGGCCTACTTTATTGTTTGTGGGCCGATTTATTTACACTTTTTTACATACATCACAAGTACATTTTATTTACACTTTTCTTAATATTTTGGTAAATTTTATAGGCTAAATTTACACCACCACTTTAGGATGAGTATTTTTCGAGATATATTGCTGTTTTAAGATTGACAAATGACAACTTAAAACAACAATTTCGCAAAAAGAAATTGTTGACCTTCACTTGTTTTTCTGAGATTCATTTGTTTACCCGAAATCCACACACGTTGTATTTTTATTAAAATTCGAAAAATTGTACCCTTACCAATATTTAGTGGAACTGATGAATAAGGTCTCACAAAGTTACCGAAATATGAACAAAAGTTATAAAAAATGTTTTTCAAGGCTGAAATAAATAAATTATACTTTTTCGGTACCGATTATAGTAATCAATAATTTATTAAAACTAAAAGTAGCAGCCCTGCTTGCCTTGCCGGTGAAGCGACGTTGACTTGACTGAAACGAGCCGGCGACGCGCCGGTGACGTGCCGGCGCCGGTGATCTGAACTGCTTGTTCAAACATATTTTTGACGTTGACGGACGGGCCGGTGACGCGCCGGTGACGCGCCGGAGCTGTGGGAATGATCCTTTAAGCCGCATACGTAACTGTAAAGAATGCGCCACAGTAATTTAATGATGCGGCTGACGTCATAAAGATTCTACGTACCAAACACAGTCGGTAAGTAAACGGAGTTCGTAAAATGAGCCAGGATACGTAAAAACTGATGATGTAGACGGAGACATTATTAATTATCCCGTGTACGTAAAATGTATCGGCATATCTCCGACCCTGCTCGTGCATTATGTACGTAACCGGGACCATTACTTAATGTGACAGAGACAGTATAATGATTTGGCAACCAGTTACTGTTATAAAGAGCCTGGATACTGAAATATTGCAGCTGTATAACTATTCGTACGTATGGCGCATACATATTTTATGTTACGGGTTAAGTAAATTACGTATGCTGCTCCGTGCAGAATCATTAAGCCGAATACGTAACTGTAAAGAATGCGCCACAGTAATTTAATGATGCGGCTGACGTCATAAAGATTCTACGTACCAAACACAGTCGGTAAGTAAACGGAGTTCGTAAAATGAGCCAGGATACGTAAAAACTGATGATGTAGACGGAGACATTATTAATTATCCCGTGTACGTAAAATGTATCGGTATACCTCCGACCCTGCTCGTACATTATGTACGTAACCGGGACCATTACTTAATGTGACAGGGACAGTACAATGATTTGGCAACCAGTTACTGTTATAAAGAGCCTGGATACTGAAATAATGCAGCTGTATAACTATTCGTACGTATGGCGCATACATATTTTATGTTACGGGTTAAGTAAATTACGTATGCTGCTCCGTGCAGAATCATTTAGCCGCATACGTAACTGTAAAGAATGCGCTACAGTAATTTAATGAGGCGGCTGACGTCATAAAGATTCTACGTACCAAACACAGTCGGTAAGTAAACGGAGTTCGTAAAATGAGCCAGGATACATAAAAACTGATGATGTAGACGGAGACATTATTAATTATCCCGTGTACGTAAAATGTATCGGCATACCTCCGACCCTGCTCGTACATTATGTACGTAACCGGGCCCATTACTTAATGTGACAGGGACAGTACAATGATTTGGCAACCAGTTACTGTTATAAAGAGCCTGGATACTGAAATAATGCAGCTGTATAACTATTCGTACGTATAGCGCATACATATTTCATGTTACGGGTTAAGTAAATTACGTATGCTGCTCCGTGCAGAATCATTAAGCCGCATACGTAACTGTAAAGAATGCGCCACAGTAATTTAATGATGCGGCTGACGTTATAAAGATTCTACGTACCAAACACAGTCGGTAAGTAAACGGAGTACGTAAAATGAGCCAGGATACGTAAAAACTGATGATGTAGACGGAAACATTATTAATTATCCCGTGTACGTAAAATGTATCGGCATATCTCCGACCCTGCTTGTACATTATGTACGTAACCGGGACCATTACTTAATGAGACAGAGTCAGTACAATGATTTGGCAACCAGTTACTGTTATAAAGAGCCTGGATACTGAAATAATGCGACTGTATAACTTCGTACGTATAGCGCATACATATTTCATGTTACGGGTAAAGTAAATTACGTATGCTGCTCCGTGCAGAATCATTAAGCCGCATACGTAACTGTAAAGAGTGCGCCACAGTAATTTCATGATGCGGCTGACGTCATAAAGATTCTATGTACCGAAGACTGCCAGTAAGTAAACGGAGTTCGTAAAATGAGCCAGGATACGTAAATGTTTATGTAGGCGGAGACATTATTAATTATCCCGTGTACGTAAAATGTATCGGCATATCTCCGACCCTGCTCGTACATTATGTACGTAACCCGGACTATTACTTAATGAGACGGAGTCAGTACAATGATTTGGCAACCAGTTACTGTTGTAAAGAGCCTGGATACTGAAATAATGCAGCTGTATAACTTCGTACGTATAGCGCATATATATTTCCTGTTGCGGGTTAAGTAAATTACGTATGCTGCTCCGTTAATACATATGCGGCATCATTAAACCGCATACGTAAACGTTAACAGTGCGGGCACAGTAATTTCATGATGCGGCTTACGTATTAAGGATTCGGCCTCATTACAAGTAACTCGTTTACATTGTCTTTACAGGGCATTATTCCGCATACTTACTGGACATGGTGTCGGCTCATTATAAGTATGGCTCTTATTTATTTCATGTGAAAAGCACATTATACGTATCTGGCTGCCAGTGCATTACAAATTTGCCAATTTTAAGTAGCCCGTTTTTCTCAGTGTACATATCTCATTGACTTTGACTTTGAAATGTCATATAATAGGAAAATGTCAAACAATTATAACTGTAAACAGCTCCTTGAGATTGAGATTTCTCTTTTCTCCCGCATTATATTTTAATGACATTCTTCCCACGCAATCAGTATAAAATTACTATAGTATATTGGTAATATCATCAAAGCGCATCATGGCCTAGCTTGTATAGAAAAATCGGCATAATCCTTTATGTAATTTAGAAATGAAGCACGCAGACGTGTAATGTAAGCAAGGGACCCGCTACAGTTTTTGTTCGCCCGCCTCTTGATGGCTCAAACTGTAGCTCAATTCAATCCCGAGATCCAATTGTTTCCGTTTAAAAAAAAGTATTGTGAAATTCTCGATGTTTTTTTTGTTTCTGCGATTTTTTTTGGAATTTTGTCAAATTTTAGAAAATCTCAGAAGTTACCGACCGTTTTTAGAAATTTCACTTTAAAGCCCTCCGGCAGACGCACATTTGGACCTTATACCGTCACATTATCCTCTTACTTATGCGAAACTACAGGCAAATTTCATGAATCGGGGCACTATACTCGACCACGAAAACATTAACATTTTCAATTTAAAATACTTATTTAGCATTAAACACATACCTATTAGGTGTACGCAAACTGGGATGTTTGGTCACATTCGTTTTAAGGATAGGGCTTTAATATCTAAATAGGTAATTAAATTGCTAATGAACATCCGTAAATTAGAAGAAAGTACATAAGTATGTTATGTACAAACAAGGTAGGTAGGTGAACACAAATGTTCGCGCATTACAACGCGTTTCACAAGCGTTGACGGCACCCATACATTTTCTCAGTATAGCATTCAATGTTACATTACTATTTTACGCACTTAGAACAGCTATGAAACTCATGAATGCTATTGTTATAGAATAGCTCTTTCTATTACATAGTGTTTCTAAATAATTATGAACTGCTGTCTCATAAATAAATGTTACATTGGAAACATTAAAATTAACTATTAAAGAAAATTTCCACATTTCTAAACTGAAACACAACACAATACCACAGCGTAAATAAATATAAGAACATTTTTTTACTGTCTTTAATATGAAAGCTGTTTAAGTATTTAATTAAAACCCTTTATTAGAGACCAAAGAAGATAAAGAAATCATAAACAAACTTTTTACTATAGCTAGCAGATTCCCTTAGATTAAAATTTAGTAGATATTTCTCAAAGAAATGCGATTTTTTAACCGACTTCAAAAATTTGAAAAGGAGGAGGTTATATATATTTTTTATATGTATGCACACCGATTACTCGAAGAAGGCTGAACCGATTGAAATGATTCAAACGTTATAACATGAAAATTGTTCTTAAGTTGGTCCCATTTTTTGAAATTTTGAAATCGGTTTAGTAGTTTTCAATAGAGATTGCAAACCGGGCACGGCCGGGCCGGGCCCGCCCGGGCCCGGTGCCCTTTTTGACACCCACCGGGCCCAGCCATTCTTACCGGGCCCGGTCACCGGACCCGGTAGGTATAAAAACTGCGGCGCTGGAGCGCCAACTCGTAGAAAATTGGTAACACTCACTGGTTTTGATAGCTAAACTTTAAGAAAACACATAATATTTTGCTTTTGGCAAATAAGAATTTGTTTTATTTATACCAACAAAGCTACCAAAATTTATCTATCTATTATAATCTAAGCTGATAAGTTTAGTACTTGACTTTAAGCTGCGTTATTATAGTCTCTTATTCTGATACTATGTTTTCAAATATACACTAAGGAGTAAAGAGAAAGACCTGCTTGCTTAAACTTATAAAAATTAATAATTACTGATACTAATGATACTATTTCGTCCATAAGACAGTAAAAAAGTAATCAAATCTGTATTAAACCAGTGATTTTGAGACTTTGAAATAGTGATTATGGTGATTATTGTTGATTTGCTAGTTTGAAATAAATATTAATTCGTAGCCTTGAAACATTGTCTTTTTCCATTCAAATATAGCAAATTTTCGTAAAGTACTTTATAGGTTTAATCTCTATTATATCAACCCGGCCGCGAATTTACAAAGGCTATACTATTTGTGTCACGAGTCAGACTCTAATAGATGAGCTTTTGTTTATGCATATTACGCGACAAAACCTAAACTATCTCAGTAAAAAAGTTGACTCAAATGGATTAGCTTTTGCTTTGACATTTTCAAAGAAAATGCACAAACAAAACCTAGTACTGTATGATACATATTAACTCAAATAGATTAGCTTTTGCCGAGATATTTTCAAACATTACGTACGAACAAAACCTAGTCGAGTAGAGGCTCACCGCCATTTGTTTATCGCGAACGCGATTGGTCGGTGCCGACATGTTCTTTCGTTCACTTCTGTTATGATAATAATATTTAGTGGATTACAAAGTAGCAGCCGCAATCAGTCAGGAAGATCAACTAAACTTGAAAAGAAGAAATCCGTAAGAGCTCACAATATTATAAGTATAAATATAAAAAAAATCATGCAAGTGCTAAAAACATTAACGTAACTTAAACAATATTTAGGATATCTGTGCCGTGCTTCTCTGTCTTTCGAAAACATTTGTAATCCTAACTTTACTAGTCATAATGTTTGATGTCATAATGATCATTGTCGACTTTAAAATTCGATATTTAAATACGTACCCATAAAAATCCTTTATGCCAAATAATGGTAGATAGGGATAACAGTGTCTAATTATGTTTTAATCTGTCCGGCACGAAAATGGCGCTTTTGGCGCGAAAAAACTCGCAGCAAAATCGATTTTTACTGCGAGCGTGATGCAGTCTTTTTTTAAAATTTCTAACACCAACTTAAAAAAAAAGTGACAAGGACGAGACTTATAAAATTGATATGATAGAAAACGATAGATAGAGTGCTTTATGGTGTCATACATGGATTAAAAGTAAAAAAATAAAATGCACATATACCAAGGAGTTTTTAATAAGGATTGTTTAAAAGAAGGTTGATAATTCGAAATAAAGAGTATGGACAAAATGATGTCGCATGTATGAAATAAATATGAAAAAAGAAAAATTAATGAATTTTATTAACTAATTAGATTTTTATGATTATATGTAAATAAATAAGATGGGATATTAATGAATAAGAGAAAATACAACGGAATGTAACCAAAACGACAGGAATCTACTTTAATCTATGTATAAAAATTTTCAGCATAGGTTTGATCAAGCTATTTTTGTGATAAATAATTACAAAAATGAGTGCGTCCAACGATGAAAATAGTTGTCTAACTCTAAAAGAGTTGAGTGAATAAGTTTTTAATGCTGAATTAAGCTTTTTACCAGGAAAATCACGTCAAATTTTTCTCGCTGGTACAGGTGAAAAGTTGTATGTTTTACACGAGACTAAAATTTTGCTCTGTCTCGTGCAATTCGGCACTCGCAGCACAAATTGATTTTGGTCACTTGTATAACAAATAACTATTATCTGTTTTAAGGCCCTTATTCCACCGTAAGCAATCCATTTACTTACGAGTATAGTAAGTTTCATATCTTGTGCTTTGTTGTGTTATGTCATGTGCCATACTCAAATAAGACTGATTGTTAATAGGTACGTTTAAATTGTAAAAATACTAAGCTAATCGTAAATTTAATAAAAATAATTATCTGTGATTTGTATTTTAGATTAAAGGTACGCAAAAAAAATGTTTTAGTTTTATTATTATTTATTTGTACTCGCAACAAGTGTGTAAAGTGTACTTGTTTCTCACCTAATAAAAGTTCGTTTGTTAATTCTTTTTTATGTCATCAAATACAGAATAGGAAGAAGTAATTTAATTATTTAAATATTAAAATAATAATAATTGCCATGTACCTATCCACCTATTATTGAAGCTAACGATCGGTAAATATCGGTATCAAATTAAATAGCATTTGTTGCTGCAATATGTACAATACAGTACTAGGTTTTGTCCGTGCATTTTCTTTGAAAATATCAAGACAAAAGCTAATCCATTTGAGTCAACTTTTTTACTGAAATAGATTAGGTTTTGTCGAGTAATATGCATAATCAAAAGCTCAATTATTAGAGTTTGAATCGTGACTCAAATAGTATAGCCTTTGTAAATTCGCAACCCGGCCCGGTCCGCCGGGCCCGGGCCGGGTTGGCGACGAATGCTACCGGGCCCGGCCGGTTTGACAAACATACCATCTCTAGTTTGCAATCTCTAGTTTTCAAGTAATCTTGAATTCATTTCATATGAATTCAGACGGATTTTGGACCATTTTTTTTTGTTTATGAACCGATTTAGATGATTCTTTTTTTGTTTGAAAGAAGACACCTTAAGGATGATACCATAATAATTTCATTGGTAGGTACTGAACATTGGATTTTAAAGATACACGAGGGAACTCCTCAAAATCAAATAGGAACTGTACAGTGATTGAAATATTGGTAGGTTTATGACAATCAAAAACAAGTTAAGTATCTATTGTCAAGGACGTTCTGGACTAGAGTTGAACTGCGAAGGCCCAACGGAACTCCTGTGGAAGTTGAGTTGTTCGGGGTATGCCATTGAAAAATGTGAATCATTATAACGTTTTATTTTATAAAATCATCGCTTACCTACATACCTACCACAAAAAAGTTTAAAATAAAAAAGCTTTTTTAAAAAAACAAAACCTTCAAAAATCTTAAAAAACAGCTCTATAAAAAGCAAGAAATAATGTTGAAATCGATTAATTAAAACATGTCTATTCGTCATGTCTGTCATGTCTGTCTGTCCGTCCGTATGTCACAGCCAATTTTTTTCGAAAGTTTTAGGATTACACAGTTGAAACTTGGTAGGTAGATGTATTCTGTTAACCGCTTAACGATTTTAACACAAAAATAAAAAAATAAAAGATTAAGGGGGGCTCCCCATACATGGAACTGAAACTGAAAAAAATATTTTTCTTCAATCCAATACGTGCGGAGTGTCTATATAAGGTCTTTAAAAATGGAATTGAGGTTCCAAAGACGATTTTTTTTTCAAAGTCAATCGTTTGAAACTTCGAGCAACAAAGGCTTCGTTTTGTAGAAGCCCGTCTTACTCTAAGGTTTGAAAGCTAAACGAAATAAGAGAGTGAAAAATCTATAAAAAATATATGACGTAGATCTTAATAAACACTTTCTACGAAAATTGGTTTGAACGAGATATAATAATTAATTTCTGAGATATAGCACATTTTCCAAAACCGCAAATATAACTATGTCATTCATACCAACACTGTGAAAAACAAAGTTATTTTTGCAGACGAAAAAAGATAGTGGTATTAAATGTCGTATGGTATAAGGTAACTACGGAACCCTACGGCGCGTGGCCCGACACGCACTTGGCCGGTTTTTAATTTTTGATAGCTGTTCGCGATACTCGTACTGTTTTGCAGATACTATAGAAATAAATTATTATTTAGATTAATTAATACGACTTTCATATGGTAGGTTGTAGGTATGTTGTTTGTAACGGTTCAAAACTGAACATGCTATTTTGTCTCAAATATTTTTCGAATTTTGTTTCATATTGAGCATAATATTATTTAACTATCGAACAAGTTATTATAATAAAGAGTAGTTCAGGTTTTGAGTTAGCAATAATGTCGGAAGTTCTTTTAATCTTTCACGGCGCTAAAATTCAAATATTAGTCTCTGCGTAGGTAACGACGCTAATAGGCTTAAAATTTATTTAGATTTATTATTGTTTATTTATCAAATTTTATTAGAGCCTCTCGAATATCATTATAATAGTTTATTTTAGAAGATTACTTAAAAAAGGATTGAATTCGGTGTTAATTATTTCTGTAAGTTGTCAGTAGTGTCACACCACGTGATGTGTTTTAGCTAAAGAACGAAATTAAATATAGTAGGTCGTTCCAGTGGATCAATCGATGAGAAATCGATTGCCAAATGGTAACTGAGGGTCGCAAGGCAAGTCCCATATCTTTTGCCAAATCATAGTTGTAAATTTAAATTTTGTTTTAGGAAATATTAGACATTAGTCAGATTTGGGGGATGAATGCAAGTTTAGTTGGCTTGGAGAATTTTGTAGCGGATCTAGTACATTTCGTTAATCGTAGGCGGTATTTGCTTAAATAAGGGTATTTTGTTATACCATGCCTTTGCTTCATGACACAGTTAAATTGGAGATTTTAAATTAAAATGGAAGTTTAATTTGATTTTATAATATGGTTTGATGTTCAGAGATAATACAGAGAGAAAGAAAAGAAATGGAACAATGTTTTATTCTGGGCGGAGTTTAGTTGACAGTTTAGTGGTAAATTGAAAACTCGAATTGTGAAATAAAAGGGAGATAATTAATTAATAGAAATATTGTAAGGATAAATCTAGAAATATTATTAAAAAACATAAACAATAGTTATTGAAGGTGTAATAAGAAAGTATTTCATGGGAAAATGTGGATGGAGCCTAATAAAGTTTGTCTTGTCGTTGGGTGTTGTACGAAGAAAGATTGATATGAAGTTTCTTCGAAAGCGGGATTTTATGCTGCAGGTTTATAACTCAAATGAGGGTAGGCATTTAGGAAATGTAAAAGTAGTCGGATGAGTGTTGCCAGTTAGGGTTTTTAAAGTACCAACATTGTGATGCTAAATTGATCGGAAATTTTAGGTTTAATTGGACCGAATACTTAATGGAAAATGTTGTAATACGTATTTTAGCAAATTGATTCTAGAGGTTATGATATTTTGGGGAAGGCGAGATAACAAGATTGAAAAGTTGGATTCTAATTATAGCATATGGGAGGTTCAATTTGTTGTGAATATAAGATTCGTATTGATCAGAGTTCTATGATTATAGTACAATAATTTCATATGATTCTGGATAAATACGCTGAATATTATTCAAAGTTGTTAATTTTGTTAGAAATGATGTAAGGGGGAAAACTTGTTGATTTATTTATGATTGAAACGTTATTTCATACAATTGTATGAATTGCTTAAATCAAATGTAGCTGAAATGTCAGTATAGAGAAATATTTAGGTAACAGATTAATTTTAATTTGGTTACAAATGGAGCGTCATTGTGCGCTTGAGTATAAAGAATCTTGAAGATAGAAGGTTATTAGTTAGTTGAATTGTACGTTGGAATTATTGATTAGTATAGGGGTTCATTTTGTAAGATTAGTAACTTAAATATTATATTTACAAGTTGAGTAAGACAAAACTGAATTCTCCCCATTTTTGAAGGAGAAGGGAAAATTTTAGGAATAATTTATGTAAAGTAGGGAAATGAAGGTAGGTAAAAAAGATGCTTAGGTCGTGTGGGGTGAGGTTCCTGGAGTGAGTGAATGATTTTGGGGGGTTATAAAAGACGTGGCTCGAGGGAAATCGCTCTCTTTACTTTCCTCGTCGTCAACGTAGCATCAAGTGGAACCTCGGTAGAAGCCGTCAATACCCTCTTTGTAAGATAGCTTCGAACAAGTAGTATTTTTATAACGCAAGAAAACAGCAAGAAGTCAGGAAGAAAGTGTTTAATTGAGGTTTTGACGTATAGGTCCGCAACCGGGTGCGAGTCTTTTGCATATACGCTTTAATTAGGGCTTATATGGTATAAGTAAGCTTGAAATTAAAGTAGGTAGATTTTGTTTGCGAATTTTCATAAAGTAAAGTATATTTCCAATAAATCTAAGAATTTTTCGAATCACATTTGTTTGAAATTTATATAAGCAGTTGGGGAACGATAAAGGGGGTTTGATTTTGAATAAATATCATTAGTTTTGTGTCTCTAAGGGGCGTTCTGTCAATCCTCAAGGGGTTAGGTAAAATAGTCTGGTATGTGGCGTATCAGACGGGCATCAAAATTTCTAGATTGCCTAGCTAGTCACATAAGTGTACCGAATGTGTCCCATCTCTAGCAATCCGACGGTCCGAAAGGAGTTGAGAATCTAATTCCGTGCTAGCGTTGGTGTCCCGAGGATTCGGTATACTTATTCCGCTGTAGGTGCCTATTTGTTCCCTCCCAATCAAATATGGCCACGTACAAGCTGTTAGGAGAGATTTAGGCGAGTCATGCTTGCTCACGCTTTAGAGATTCGGGGCGTCGGTGATGAGGTAAGCATCACAAATATTGCATAGGAAATCTAAATTTAGTCGCTGGTAGGCAGGTAAACTCATTAGGTTTATAAATTCATTGTTAGGCGCGTAGGTACAGTAGGTTAGGTTTGCATCTCAAGACGGGAGGGAAATTTGGATGCTGGTAAAAGATTGGACGTTCTCAAGAAGGTCGAGCTGTCAGCAAGGTAACAGCAGTAACGTTAGATAAGCTAGGAACTCTTATATAGGCGAAGGAGAGGTAGGTCAATTCGCAGTGTATCAGATTTAGGTAGGCCGCAAATAGGTTGGTGTACGACAAAATGGCTGTCGAAGCGAGACATAGGCAGGTGGTGTCGAGAATGGTACCAACAAGATGGCTGCCGCAGGTCATTCAGTGGTACATAGGAACTTGACTAGGAAGTGATGAGGTAGGATGATTTAGGAACGGAATCTAGGAAGCGTAGAAGTGTTTAAAATAGTGACCGAAAGGTTTTGTGAAACTACTGGGTAGGATCCGAAGGGAAAGTATCAATCTTCCATAGTAGGCGCCTTAACAGAGATCTATTAAGGCTATGACTCAGTGTTGTGAATAATTACTACGAAGTGATCAATTGAGTAGACTTCGCAAGCTTCAGTAAGTACCCACAAGTTGACCGATCCGAAAGTATCAATCTTCCATAGTAGGCGCCTTAACAGAGATCTATTAATGCTATGACTCAGTGTTGTGAATAATTATTATAATGTGCTCAATTGAGTAGGCTTTGCAAGCTTCAGTAAGTACCTACAGGTTGATTTACTATTAATTAGAGCTAGACAAATTCTTCTGTTAATATTGGATAATGATTTAATAGTGAAAGTTGAATCATAAATAATGAATAGTTATTCATCTTTGAATTGGATTGGTTAATTTGAGCCTGGTTTTCAATTGGTCGTTTACAGTTGAGATAATCCGTTTTGGTGATTGTGGGAGGAATACTAAAACAAGATCTGGGCGTATGGAATAATCCCGTGTTACCATTAGACTAATGTTGAATCACAGTTTATGGAACACTAGATCATAGTTTGAGTAAACCTTTCAAATTAACAGAATGAAGGTTATGACTAACAGTGAGATAATACTTTGAAAAGTATCTACCTACTATGAAAATATTATATTATTTAGTGAATACATTAAATTCACAAATAATAAGTTCAACATATTATCTGAGTTCAAATATTACAACTAGTTTCAACCAACTCAATTTGAGGATGAAAGAAATAGAATTTTATTGATATCAAATATTGCATAGTTTACTCAACATTTAATTGAAATATCGCCTTTAACTTTAAATGAAATGAACTGAAGTCAATTCGGTTTATGGTGGTATATTTATAATCTAGCCGAGATTAAGGTGTGAAAAAATCCTTCATAGAACTTTATTACCTTGTTTAGAATTGTCTTTCCTTCAGAATATGAGAACTATCAGTGTCCCAAGTAAATGGATAATAATGTTGTGTCCATCTGTTATAATGTTAAACAATCATACTAGAATTATTTATTAAAGCAAAAAAAAAAATTGTAATTCAGCCATCACAATTGAAGGAGAATTCTTCATTGTGAAAACTGATAGTTCGCTTGGGAGCATTTTGCTCCGTCCTCTTTTGTTGAAACAGACTGACAAAGACCAAATACCTTAATATAATAAACTTACTAAGTAAATTTATCATGAAAAAAATATGGCTGGCCAGAAGAGGATTGCCCAATTCCGGTGTCGAGATCCATTGTATAAAGCGGGGCGGTGCTTTGTACCTTAGCTGGCAAAACCACAATTGCATATCCATTACTTGTACAATAACTTAAGAAAGTAAAAGAATCCTTATTTAAAAGCGTTGAAGGTTTTATTATACTTTGATCTCAGGCGACTAAAACTCCTTAACTTACCTGAAATAATCTCTCTTATCTTAATGAATTAAGTTGACAATAGATAATTTACATTATTTAGAATAACGTCATACATGACCTATAATTTGACACTTGGCAGCGGAAGAGAATTATCCAAATTTAACTTTTCTCTATAACCCGACTTACCTATTTTTACCTTACAGTCTATTATGGTTGAACATACCCTCTTTTACCTTATAACAATACTCCATTTAACTCATAAATTCACTTTGATCATTTCCTATCAACGTAGGTTTATTTCACTCATACTTACTTCATCAACGGAACGTAGTTGGGAACGCTTTCCTCTCTATTTATAGTATTCCCATTTTTGACACTAAAGAGCTATGGGGTTTCCCTTGGCAGTATGACAAATATTAAGAATTAATATGAAATTAAGGTAAACTCACTTAGGAAGAATACAGACTTAATTTCTATTTCTCTGGTTATGTCAATAGAGCAATAACTTTCATTTAGTGGTATTTTCATTTAGAAATAAATGTAATAGCAGGAATAATTAAGACCTAGTAACGAAAGCGAATACTTCTATTGGAAAATGAAGATCAATACTAATCACACTTTTAAAAGAATTTGGGTTCACTACTTATCACAACCAGGGTTCCTCCATTAGACATTCACAGGTCCTCTCAGATCACACAAAGCTTGTTAGTAAGGTTCTTTGTAGGTTAGTTAAGGTTGAACAAAGTAAACTTAGTTAATTGCATTTTGTAGGTTATTTAATCCAGTAAAATTAGGTTCCAATAGTTTAGTTATAATCAACGGTAAGTAGTAAGCGGATTTTGATTGTACTCTTGTCCTGTAGGTTATTAGGTTTCCACTTAGGTTTTAGTCTCTTTCATAGGCCGTGATCATCTAGTTCCATTTGTCTTAGCCGGACGGTTACATGTTATGAATGAATTTACTTTTACGGATCTTCAAATTGCACTTATTTACCTACTTAGTTTTTGTTAAAAACAAATTGTTATGTACTTGGTAAGATACTTGTTATTCTGACGACCTGAGTGGTGTAGTGGTCTACCACGCAACAGGTCCTGGCCTGGGTTCGATTCCCGGCCGGGAAGAAATTGAAATGATGAATTTTAATTTCTTTGACGGGCCTGGGTGTTACTATGTATGGGCAATAATAATAAGTTTATATATAAAAAGTAAATAAGTTGTTTATCAGTTGTCTAGCACCCATATACAAGCTTTGCTTAGTTTGGGGCTAAATGGCGCTGTGTGAAATTGTCCAAGCATTTATTTAAATATTCTTTCAAAATATAGAGGCTATATTAGACGAGTTTAGTAACATTGAAAACATGCTAATGGGTTTTATTGTTATAGCATCCTGTTAAGAAGAGTTAATCTTTATAAAGAATAAGCATCAGTCATATGAATATTAATCAAATCTTGGTCCTGTATGGATGCGTCATGCCACCGCATCAATTAAGCGTGCCTTCCTTAGTTACGGTGGTGGCACACGACCGACGCTTCGAAGGTATTTTGCAACATAATAATTGTGTAATAGTGTAATACATAGTCCCAGTAGTTCTGTCTGTCGACAACGGGTGTCATTCTCATACCGAAACACTTACACCAGTCAAAAACTAACTCGGTCTTCGACCAACTAGGTACATTCATAAGCCTGCAAAAAGCTTCAATCCTACACCGAATCGTAAGAATACTTTTAGACACCCCAGAAAATACAACAGATTCCTAATTATAGCCTCTTTGTGTTGACCCGCGGTCCCACAAATGCGTTTAAAATACTTAATAATAATAATATTTATTTATTTTTAGGGTTCCGTACCCAAAGTGTAAAAACGGGACCCTATTACTAAGCCTCCGCTGTCCGTCTGTCTGTCTGTCTGTCACAAGGCTGTATCTCATGAACAGTGATAGCTAGACAGTTGAAATTTTCACAGATGATGTATTTCTGCTGCCGCTATAACAACAAATACTAAAAACCAAATAAAACAAATATTTAAGGGGGGCTCCCATACAACAAACATGTTTTTTTTTTTTTGCCGTTTTTTGTACGGAACCCTTCGTGCGCGAGTCCGACTCGCACTTGGCCGGTTTTTTCCTTTTTTCTCCAACAATCTACAGTGATATCTTAAATTCTAAGAGTACAGATAAAAAGTTTAAACATATAAGATTGCGAGAGTACATAATGATTTTGTACGCCATAGTTTGGGCAGGCGCGGCGCGTTGCGGTGGGCGAGCGGCCGGCCGGCGCTCGACAAGGCGCCTAGTAATAAAAAGTCAATCGCGCTAAATTTTTACAATTTGAGTTGACAAAGAATTCTTTTCGCTTTCCTTTGTACCAAAAAGATATTTTATGAAACTCGTGTTTCTGTGACATATCACAGTACTGTGTGGAGTTACCTTTACATCGCCATCCGGCGCCTTTTCCATAAAAGGTATTGAGATTGAGAGTTATGTCATTCACATTAAGTTTTTGTCAACCCGCCGATGTATCATTGTTTGTCCAATTTAGATGTAAATTCAAATATTTGTAATTTGAGTTTACTATTGTTAGCGCCCATTGACTTGTGCCAACTATATCCAAGGTCACGGTGCCGCCAATAACTACAATGAATGATAATCTAATTAATATACAGAGGTATCAAAAACGGCTGTCTGATGACCACATCGGGCCCTATTTCACCGAGTCGACATTTTTCAGTGACATAATAGGTAGTATGTCGGTTAATTTAACAAATATCGTTACATTAATGAGGGCTTTTCACAATGACAAAAGACTGTAGGCTCGATAGATGGCGTTGATAAAAATGTGTATCAATGTGATTTTTTACTAAGCTTCGAAAAGCATCGACACCATAATAATATAATAAAGAGATTCAAATAGTATTTTTAGGCTTCGAAGAGTATCAACACCATCTAGTGAGGCAAAATGTTACTATTTTTATTTTTTAAATGTCACTTTCAATAGCCTCATTAGGGACAAGTATGTTGTGAAACGGGGATATTTTTTACAAGTCGACATATTTGTAGATTTGTCAATAATTATTGACATGAGATTGGAGCTGAATCAAGTTTGCGTGATAATAATTGTCGACTTGTAAAAATTATCCCCTGTTTCAAAACGTAATTGTCCCATATTAGAGTAAAAAAGACTGTCAAAATAGCCGACATATTATTATTATGTCACTGACAAATGTCAATTTGGTGAAATAGGGTCTGATAGGGTGACTCAACCTGCCTGTTTGAGCACACCGGCTGACATTAATACAATGTATCCGCATCTCATTAGGAGTGGCTCTTTAGTGCAGTGCAACGCTTATACCACTAATGCACAAGAAATACGCCGTAAAGCGATAATATCTTCAATTATTTATTTGACACTCCCGTTTACTTGCGATATGAGAACCAGAACCGCTTGGACTCGTTCTAGTATCGCGCGGCTGTTTTATGGAGTTCTTTAAGTTGCGGTTTAAGCTGGTTTTGCGGCGGGTAAAAAGACATGGCGGCGATTTACGGAAATTACTGTTTAATTGAGAATCGCCCACATGTGGACGAGTGGCATTGGCCGATAGGCCGCTTTCATGTATACCGATCCGGCTTTTTATTGTGTCAATCGTTTTTTTATAACATTTTTTTAAGATTCATTAAATGACTATGTAAATAAGCAAGTGCTTTTTAACCTCCGACGCAAAAAGAGAGGGGTGTTATAAGTTTAACGTTCTGTGTATCTGTCTGTGGTACCGTAGCTCCTAAACGGATGAACCGATTTTAGTTTAGTTTTTTTGTGTCATAGATAATTTTATCCCGAGCGTTCTTAGCCATGTTTAATGAAAGTCTGTTCAGCCGTTTGAAGATCATCAGCTCTTTTCTAGTTGCTGAGGGTATCTGACTCAATGATATTGGAAGTACCTATATGATACAGTAACCAGGACCTGATCAGCCGTTTGAAGATCATTAGCTCTTTAATAGTTGATGAGGGGATCTGACTACCTTCCATATGTCCTATCGATTCGAAATTTGGTGCCGTGCTGCTATTAATTGCATGTCGGGGGGTTTTTATTTTTTTAATTTTTTTCTTATTATCTCCAGAGGATTACTCCGTAAACTCCGAAAGTAATGTCTGTCTGTCTGTCCGTCCGTATGTCACAGCCATTTTATTCCGAAAGTATTAGGATTACACAGTTGAAACTCAGTAGGTAGATGTATTATGTTAATTATTAAGACTTAATTAAGACATTGAGGTTCCTAAGACTATTTTTTCTAAAAGTCAAACGTTTGAAATATACACACTGCCAAAGTGGAAAAATGTGTGTCCCCCCCCCCTCTAACTTTTGAAATAAGAGAGTGAAAAATCTCAAAAAAATATATGCTATAGATCTCATTAAAAACTTTCAACGAAAATTGGTTTGAATGAGACTTCGAGCAACAAAGGCTTCGTTTTTCACGAAGGGAGAAGCCTTAGCGATTAAACTCTATTCAAATTATTCTGGCATTTTTTGCGGGGGGGGGGGGGGAAAATGCACACAAGTGCAGTTCCGCATACCCACATACAAAAACAACACTGTAATGACTCACACATAAAAAATAAAACAAAACAGCAAAAAATTGTGTACGGATGAGTCACACATCAAAATATGACACGTTTTTGACATAAAGGGCTGGGCTCAACTGTCGATGCAGCAATATCGATACGGAAAAAGGAATAAAGGTTACAAACTCAATCATTTTACGATGGGGTGAATAACAACAAAGAGGTCATTTTTATACGCTTATGAGCTTTATACAAAAAGCTCGAGAGTGTAGGTGATTGGGTTGTGACTAATGTGTACCCAGGGACGTTGGGCTCAGGATGCTGACACTGAACATCGCTCCATGACAGTACTGCCACCCAACAATTTGAATTTTGACCGACCGTTGAATAAAAAAATAGCAAACTGATTTTGATAATGTCGTCAATATAGTAAAATATATAATTATTTTTCTAAGAAACTGTACATTCAATGTCTAAAAAATGGCCTGATTTATCATAGTATGATAGGTACCTCATTCGAGGTGGTATATTGAAAGAGATATGATTTCAATGGTAAAAAGTAGAAAACACAACTCGTGAAAAAAAAACTCATCTCGGTTCTTTGTATAATACTTACGGCTATTTGCACTAAACTTAAGAATCGCATAAGTCTTTCCTAACTATAACTCGACCAAATTAAAATGGTGTCATGAACTTAGCTGTCATGCAGCTATCATGCGCCTAATTATCTTGCTCGAGTTGTACTTTGGAAAAAACTAGGCGATTCTTAAGTTTAGTGCAAACGGCCGTTAGTCCCACGAACTAAATTCCCTTTTTATTCACTTGTTGTATAATCTACTATTTCGACATTTATTTCGCGATATCTGTCTCGCTCACACCAGTGCAGAGCAAATCATGCAAAAATCTCGAAAATTAATTTGACGCAGAATCAGGGCCAGATTGACCAACACTTTATCGACAAACATTATTTAACGGTAACATCACTAAGTTGTCCATCAGCGAGAACTCGGATTTATCTAGCGACAGATCTGAAATTTGTACGGACGAGCCATGGACTAACAGACCCGATGTCACTGAACAAATCTGACAACTAATCAAGAATAAAATATACGAATTTAATGTTTTAATGTAAACAAATAGCAATAATATGATACAAATTTACTTTCATGTGAAATGTAACACCATCTTTTTGTATACTTGATGTTCGAGACCTCTTTTAACAGCAAAAACCTCATCAAATCGACATTTTAAACAGAGCAGCGTTCACATGCGCGACTGGACTCGGTCTAGAAAGAAATCCGGGCGCAACTGGTTTTACTAATGCGTATGCCCATTTGGGCTTGTACTTCGGCAGAGGGGAACGCTTCGTATGGCTTCTCTTTCTGTAGAAGCCCGTCTTACTCTAAGGAATGAGATATAGTAATTAGTTTTCGAGATATATAATATTTTCCCAAAACCGCAAATATAACTTTGTCATTCAACATATCACTGTGAAAAACAAAGTTATTTTTACAGACGAAAAATGATAGTGGTATTAGATAAAGTATGGTATAAAGTAACTACGGAACCCTACGGTGCGTGGCCCGCCACGCACTTGGCTGGTTTTTTTTTTAAGTTTACGGGTCTATAATTAATAGCCGGGTAAGCTTAAAAAATAAATAAGCAAGCCGATTTTAAAGACCAATTTGAAAATTGTGCCCCTATAGGTGTTGATGACTTTAAATTGGAAAAATCATCTTAATGCATGATTCAAAAGGTTTAATAACACGTTTCCTTATGTTTGTCGAAAATTTTACACTTTGCGCACTAAAATTAAATACAAGCGGAATTTTTCTGTATTTGAAAAATAAATAAATCCCGTTCAACATACGTACATGAACCCTGAACACGATTCACTCTTTTTTTTGGGTGGTCGTTTAAAAAAATTACTCATGTTGATATTGTCGAAATATTTATGTACTGACAATCTCATTTGTATTCGTTCACAATCAACATGGAAACCAGTTCAGCGATTGAGAACTAAACTTGGGATTATTATCGACGTTGGATTTTGACTTCACCAGATGACCCGGAAAGAATATCAAAAAATAAGTCGTCACGAAAGTTCGTTAACGATGTTACTGGCAATGCAATATCACAAGGATTTCACACTGCAATATATATGTACCAAATGGTGTGATGATACTTAAATAATGAGGTGACAGTGTGCAACTGAACAACATTCTCCAAGGAACATAGGCAGGCCTCCATCACTCGCTTAAGGTCGCGCGATAAGCACCTACCGCTAGCCGTTCGTTCAAACGAACAAGTGAGCAAAGGGCCGCCACACGCCCGCTGCCGTACAAGCGCGGCATCTTACTACCTGCGTAGGTATTGCCTTTTTATAATAGTAACAATGTCGAATCGACATTACTGAGCCGTGTACGGATGTCAAAATCAAAAAACCAATAAAAAAAAATAGTTTTTCACATTATGATATACGCTACGCAGTTCATTTAAAAGAAGACAACCTTAACGTTGCGTCATTAGAAAAGGTAAGAGCACGCGATAGAAAGAGAGGCATCTACTAGGTGAATATAAACTGTACTGCAGGCCATTGCGCGACCTGCCTACTTATTGTCAATTTTCAAAATCTATCGCAATCGTTTTCATTTGACAGATGGGTGTGACACATTGCTGCATTTCTTTGGTAATTCCAAAAAAAAATATCAGTAGATTTTCAAAATTCAAACGTTCACACGTGTCTCGATAAATTCCTCAACTATTGGTTCTATTCCCATCTCAATCCTCCCAAAATCCTCGGGTCTCAGGCGATTTGTATTGTATCTGATAACCATTTTCAATGGTAAAAAATCATTACTATAAGTTCCTTTGTTTTGTGAAAATGCATCATGGAAATGCCTACTTACATTACATAAGGTATCTTTACGTGGAATCTTTAACCTCGCGTGTCCTATTCTTAACAGTTCAACACAACCAAGTGAATTATAGAGTACGTACGCGTTACTGCGGCCCTTGTAGTTATAAACAACAATGTAATTTGTGGAAGCCATTATGCTTATTTAGTAGCGTTTTTGTTGACCATACATACCAGCGACATGTCGGGTTTACTATTTTGTAGACAGATTTTTATATTTGAATTCATCAATTTTTTTAATGTTAAATATTTTAGCTTTTTGATTGATTAATAATAAGGGGTTGATACCGAAAATAGCATAGGTACTGGTAGTAACTACCAGTCAAATCCCACTCA
This sequence comes from Agriphila tristella, assembly GCA_928269145.1. Taxonomy (NCBI): domain Eukaryota; kingdom Metazoa; phylum Arthropoda; class Insecta; order Lepidoptera; family Crambidae; genus Agriphila; species Agriphila tristella. The sequence goes on from OV743429.1 coordinate 52,735,346, forward strand.
CTTTGACCTTTTGAATGTATAGTGAAGTTTGTACATAAACGAGCGACAAAATTAACCCCGCTATTGATATCAACTTGAGCTTAAAATAATTTATGAGGTACAAATATAGAAGTCAGAAATAGAAGCAATAAGTCACAGCCACGAACTCACTGCCAATAACTTTCATTCCGGTTGAATAAATGTTGTGTAAATCACAGCCTTAACCTACCTATATATTTATTGTTGTTCGCATGTTTAACTAAAATCTCTCGAAAAAGACCGCACACGAAACGAAGGAAAGTATCCAATGATATCTATATATATAAAATTCAAAGTCCTGACTGAGTGAGATATCAACGCACAGCCCAAACCGCTGAACCTAGAGACTTGAAATTTTGCACACAGATACCTTATACAGTGTAAGCATCCACTAAGGAAGGATTTTTGAAAATTCCATCCCTAAGGGGATGAAATAAGGGATGAAAGTTTGTATGAAAGTCCCTCAGTTTTGAAGCTACGATCTTCAAATTTTGTGTTTAGGCTGATGATTGAAAATAAATAAATACGTGTCTCAGCGTTTTTCAAAATTCTACCCCCGAAGGGGTGAAAAGGGGGATGAAGTTGTGTTTAGAAGATAATCCTTTATTTTTGAAGTAAAAATCGCTAAATTTGTAATTTGGGCTTATGGATGGAAATCTAACGCAACGCACATTGTATTGGTATAATTTCAACCCCGATGGTTATGAAATGGGGGTGCAATGGGGTAAATAAACCTAAAAATCGATATGGATGTCGTTATTGGGGTTTTCTGAGTTGACGATTGCGAAAATAACATTTATTTTGAATTCCAACACGGTGGACATGATTTAACCCCTAAAGGGGTGAAAATGGGGTTTAATTTTTTTATGGAAAAACAATGTGAAATAGACAGTATAACTTTAAACTTCGTAGGAGCACGTCTAAAAAGAAATATACATATATATTTTGTTATTTTGAAAATCAACCCCGTAGGGGGTGAATGGGGTAAGTAAACATAAAAATCGATATGGATGTCGTTCTTGAGGTTTTATGGGATAGTGATTGCGAAAATGACATTTATTTTGAAGTCCAACACGGTGGACATGATTTAACCCCTAAAGGGGTGAAATCGGGGTTCAAATTTTGTATGGAAAAATAATATTAAATAGACATTACAACTTTAAAATTCGTAGGAACACATCTAAAAATAAAAAGGCAATTTTATATTTTGTTATTTTGAAAATCATCCCTTAGGGGTAAATGGGATAAGTAAACATGAAAATCGATGTGGAAGTCGTTTTTGAGGTTTTATGGGATGGTGATTGCGAAAATGACATTAATTTATAGTCCAACAAGGTGGACATGATTTTAACCCCTACAGGGGTTAAAATAGTGTTCAAATTTTGCATGGAAAAAGAATATGAAATAGACATTACAATTTTAAAATTCGTAGGAGCACGTCTAGAAATAAATAGACAATTACATACCTATTTTGTAATTTTGAAAATCATCCCTTAGGGGTACCTAAATGGGGTAAGTAAACATGAAAATCGATGTGGATGTCGTTTTTGAGCTTTTATGGGGACAGGGACGGGGACGAGATACCTACTAATATATCTGGACCAATTCTGATTATTGTAAAAAACTAGCTTCCGCCCGCGACTTCGTCCGCGTGGATATTAGAGAAAATCCTTAGGGAACCTTTAACCAGGATCCGACCAGCCGTTTTTACGCGATTAGGCGGGTCCCCACCAAGCGCGCTGCCTCGCGAGGCAAGGCGTTTGCCTCGTGAGGCGGGCCTCGCACGAGGCAGCGCGCTTGGTGGGGACCCGCCTAATCGCGTAAAAACGGCTGGTCGGATCCTGGTTAAAGGTTCCCTAAGGATTTTCTCTAATATCCACGCGGACGAAGTCGCGGGCGGAAGCTAGTATCTGTATATTTGTGTTAGCGTCCGTAAAACAAATGATTGGCGTAATTAATAAAATGAAGTGTCGAAAAAAGAGAAATCTCAGGATTGTGACCATTGTGTGGCCACGTGACAGGCGATACTGACTGACGATTAGCTACGCTGTTTTCGAGTCGGCAATTTAACAAAACACTTAAAACTAAGCTAGACTGGGTCGGTAACCTTTGGCTGAATATTTTAGTAATAAAAATCAAGTTTTAACACAATGAAGTGGAGAATATACTTAGGTACCTACCTACCTATAGATTTTCACACTTTATCACCTCACAATGAGTTCATCGTTGGCAATTTTTACAAGCTTAACTTTATATACTATCCGCGTCAATTGGTAATGCGCCTGGCGGCCATGATTTTAACCTCAAAAACGAAAAACAATTGTAATTTTCTCATATACCTAGACCCTTTCTTATTGAAAATAAGAATTCAATAATTAATATATTATATTACCTATTAGAATTTTACTGTTTTTTGTCATTTTTAGTTGCGGATGACGATGATGTGTATGTTAATTTGACAAGGTTCCAGCGCATTACCAATTGACGGGGATAGTACCTACATATTTTGATAATATAATACGACTAGCTTTTGCCGGCGACTTCGTTCGGGTGATTAAGATAGTTGTGCATTTATTTTGAAAGACACGGATTACCAATATACCTAGGTATTTATCAGTAAACCTTATTTCACACATTTAAATTGTCCCATAAAAAAAACATGTAGGTACTAACTGGAACACTCTGTAGCACCCTGTATAACGGGAATTTTCCAAAACCCTGCCTTAGTGCTTACCTACACAATGAAAAGAATCTACCCTCCAAAAATGGTATCTCTACCAGCAAAAATGGTTCAGCCCCATACAAACTGGAGCACCCTGTAGCACCCTGTATAACGGGAATTTTCCTAAATGCTTTCTTAGTGCTCACCTACGCCATGAAAGGTATACCCTCCAAAAATTGTGTCTCTACTTCAACCCTATACAAATTCTCATACAAACTTAACCTGTAGCACCCTGTATAACGGGAATTTTCTAAAATCCTTTCTTAGTGCTCAGTTGCTCACCATATCACGAAACCCACCAAATGGTGTCTCTACTTAGCAGGGGCGTAGCGTGCCTTGGCGGGCCCCGTATAAAAAATTGTTTGGGGGCCCTTAGGAAGGGTAAAGATTTCTCACAAAAGAAAAAATTGTTTGCATAAAATTAATGTACAAATGTGCAAAAAAATCTATGTACTCGTGTATCTGAACTATTCTGAACACCTTCCAAAAGAAAAAAAATATTCAAAATCGAAAAAAAATTGGACTCTCCATAGAAAATTTGAATTTGCCGCCAACATTTTATATGGAAAGTTCAATTTTTTTTCTGTTGTTCATTTTCACGAGTCTTTCACGAATACATTGACCTCCTTGCAGGGTTGCCTTTAGGAACAAAATGTTCGGCGGGCAAAAAAAATTTTGTAGTCTATTTTCTAAATGTTTACTGGCAGTAAAACTACTGTAGAGACTGGTAACTGATAAATTATGGACATATTAAAAGAATGTGGCTGTTTGTAATTAAAATACTAAAAATCAATAGAAGCAAACGGGTGGCTCAGCAAAGTAAGAGGTAAATAAAACATGAGAACTTAGGTACCTAGCTGTAGGGAAAGAAGAGACATTTGATTTAATGTTTTATTTTTATTTTGACTATGTTTCCATGTATATTTTGTATTACTACGGGCCTCGCTCATTAATTTCGCGTCGTTTTTATATTTACTTACGAATTCCGAACGAGACATGTCTTTTGCAATTCTGCTTTCATTTAATCAGCAGAGTAACGATTTCTAACATTAGATCATCATTTAAGCGTCATATGGGAAAATACTCGCTCAACATAAGAATTTGAAGGGATACAACGCAAAATAAGGAATTTGACTTGTTGTCCTTTAAACATTTGGACCCATTTTTTATCAACTCTTTGATTTTGATCGCGTGTTACAGCAAAAATCACGACAAAACTGATGGATGGATGGATCGTCGGAAAGAAAAAAAAATTCTATTTTTTCTTTTTCCATTTAAAATAAAAATGTTTTATTAATTTTTGCCCCGTATAATTGATACGGCTGATACGGCGGTAGCTACGCCCCTGCTACTTAGACCCTATACAAATTCTCATACAAACTTAAACAACCTGTAGCACCCTGTATAACGAGAATTTTCTAAAATCCTTTCTTAGTGCTCATCTACATCATGAAAGGTATCTACCCTCCAAAAATGGTGTCCTACCTTCAGCCGTTAGGGATTCACGCTTATCCCAAGTCCCAACAAGGAATGAATGAATCAATCAATTTAGAGTTTTATATGTATAGATTTAAAATATTTGTTTTATTTAAGTTTTGAATAATATAGTTTGTCTAATTTTGTACTTCCTGACGTTTTGAGTTGGGGTTTTGGAAATGACGGCATCGGCAAAGAATTCACTTCATCCACTGAAACCACTTATTTTATTTTTATTTATTTTTAAAAATTTACACGGGAATTCCACGTAGACGAAACACCGGGCTCTATTTTGGTCAATTGCGCTGGCTGGCGCTCAATCTTGGCTCAATCTAGTTTGTATAGGTGGGTACATAAACCCTGTATTGAAAGGTTCACTTAGTTATTAAAGAACCCCTTAATTTTGAATATCGTAGGAATATAGTGAATTAAAACTGGCTTGGGTCAACGATCGGCGTCTAACGGGCATGCAAGGACTCCTCCTTTTGTGTCTCGACTCGAGTGCTGATTCAGGCAAATCTGTGACTGCACCGACCCGAACGTAATTGAATTAAAGCACGTTTCATGTTTTACCAATTAAAATTAAACGGATTTCATTTTGTGACAAATAGCTACTTGAAACATACCTAATGAGGATCAGTAACGATTTTTGTTTAGTGGCTAATTAGAAAGCTTATGCCACCACATGATTAGGTACTGTGAAAAATTTTTACGATATCTCTTAAACCTGAGAAGTTATAAGAGCTAAAATACTGGTTTTTGGGGGTCCTTATGACGTCATCGCGACGTACGCGAACCTTATGTTGTACGTGATAAAGCACATATTGCATTGAGCTTGGCATTTCCTTCAAACCCTTTCAACTCAAACATTTCTAAACGGATTTCAAAAATTCTTTCACTAGGTTTCATAGCTATCAATATGTGTTTATTTTATATCATATATTCAAACCTGTTACAGATCCTAATTGTAATAAAGTCTTTGCCGTTGCAAAATAGTCGGATAAAGAAATAAAAAAAATCTTTGCATGATAAATTACTCAATAAATCCATCTATCTACTAATGGATTATGAGTAGTACCTAGACGCTTTTAAGACTAAAAAAATATCATAGATGCCACTTTTTAGGGTTCCGTACCCAAAGGGTGAAAACGGGACCCAATTATTAAGACACCGCTGTCCGCCGTCTGTCTGTCTGTCGACAGGCAGATACAGCCTGAACCGTGATAGCTAGACAGTTGAAATTTTCACAGATGATGTATTTCTGTTGCCGCTATAACAACAAATACTAAAAATAGAATAAAATAAATAACAAAAAGTGGGGGCTCCCATACATCAAACGTGATTTTTTTTTGCCGTTTTTTGGTTCGAGCTCTTCGTGCGCGAGTCCGACTCGCACTTGGCCGGTTTTTTACTTCCAACAAACATTATAAAATGCTTTGATTTTGTTAAAATATGCACGATTAATTCTCAAAACTAATTTCAGTCACGTCCGTGAAAAAGTCGAGTAAGTAATAAAAAGTGCCGGTGTCATTAAAGTCACTGGAAGAGATTCGACGCAGCAAATTGCCAATTTATTGGTACATAAAAAGGACAAGCGGCAATTATATACAGCAGCTTTGAAACCAAGAAATGCGCCCGCGTCGATTCGCTGGATGCAATGCACTTGCCTTTATTAGCACCAGTTACTGACGACCGTTTTATATGGGGTTACATGTAGATAATTTCACCTGTTAGTCTTTGCGCTTTTTTGCGTTTTAATGAATGCAAAATTTATTCGATTGCACTCGTGATTCAAGATAACAGATAGATAGAAGTGATATGAAACATTTAATAACTTGAGCTTTTCCGAAGCTTTTGGTCCACGTTAATCTTCCGAATATACAAAAATAACGTGCTTGAATTCGCAATAGTGTTTTATTTCAATATAGGTATTATATTTGTGCACACAGACTTCAGAAAAATCAAAATACAGTCTTAAAATATTAAGCTTCAATTTTGTATTAAAGCTTTACCTAATGGTTTCTAAAAGCTTTATCGACAAAGTTTTTACTAAATTCTCTAGTCGATACCGTTTGTGGAAGAAACCCAGCGCAGAAAATGTCCAGTCTTAAGAGCGGGTCTGCAAGATCCACTTACAATTTAATTACTTGACTAATCGGCCCGCCCTCTCGATTACCGGCCGATTCCTCCGATTAAGCAGATCTACTGAACTAAAATTTATCTCGACATTTATTACTTTTCGACGGATTTGAAAAGCTTTTGTTAGAGGCACACAGTGTAGTGTAAAGCGAGCGATCGCAAATATGAAGAAAAGATTATTATAGTAAGACGTCAAACAATGGACTTTCCATATTATAAATATTCAATACCTACCTAGGGGAAGCCCGGGAAAGACGAATATGTTAAGGAAAATCATTCGCAAATTTCTAATCAACAACAGTATTTTTTATTATTAATTTGTACTTTAATTAATCATCTTTGGAAAATGCTAGTAAAAACTTTGAAACTTAAACAAATTCTACATGTAACACGACGTTTTAATTTGTTCATAACATATGTAGTTCCCCAACTTCAAACTAGATGGCGCTGTTAGATTCTACATCGCGGTGGCGTTGTTCGCCCGCGGTTTAATAAGACCTTCAACTAATTTTGATTTATATTCATTCATTGAATCATTCATTCGCAGTATTCGCATTCGTAGGGAATCTTTTGAGACGGAAGCCTAGCCTACAAGTGAGCCAAGTTCAAAGCCTAGTGCTGCGTTCGGGGCCGCTCGTATAGTCCGTCCATTGGTATTCAACTATATATATATACCTAACTGTATGTAGTACTGTACGTTTTCGAAATTATAACGTCCGTTCGTTTAAACTGCCATTGTTTCATTACGCCGCCCATACCCCACTTTACAATTGGCGCACCAACTCGTGGCCTCCTGGACTGTTGGAACGAGCACCTGGAAGTGGAAATTTGGCATCTTCGACCTCACAAGCTCGTCGGTTGTCACACGACGCTCCACTCCAGTCAACAGCAACTCGTGGCCTACAATTAGGGCCCAACTCGTGGCCTCCTGGACTGCTGGAACGAGCACCTGGAAGACCTGGAAGTGGAAATTCGGCATCTTCTTCGACCTCACAAGCTCGTCGGTCGTTACACCACGCTCCAGTCAACAGCAACACTCTGGATTCCCGTCACTCCAAGGAGAACCCACCACAACCGACAAATCCAAGATTTGTCGTGACAAAGTTTGGTCGGCGTACAACAGTAAAGAAAACTGTAACAGAAGCTTTCCCGTTCAGCGTTTCACACATTTGAACAGCTTATTGAGCCACCTAATGAACCTATAGGATGTTACCACACTTCTTCATTGGTTGCATATCGCACTCAAGACTCTGTCATGACTCTGTGCCATCCCTGCCAGTACAGCCAATCAAGAAAAGAGGACGACCAAGGAAAAACCCTATTCAGGATATACCGTCGAAACCGATCAAGCCAAAAGGAAGACCACGAAAATCTTGAATATCTTTCTCGTCGGGACGACGTCGAATCTGAAGGGGGGGACTGTAACATGACGTTTTAATTTGTTCATAACATATGTAGTTCCCCAACTTCAAACTAGATGGCGCTGTTAGATTCTACATCGCGGTGGCGTTGTTCGCCCGCGGTTTAATAAGACCTTCAACTAATTTTGATTTGTATTCATTCATTGAATCATTCATTCGCAGTATTCGCATTCGTAGGGAATCTTTTGAGACGGAAGCCTATGAGATGAGCCAAGTACAAGCCTAGTGCTGCGTTCGGGGCCGCTCGTATAGTCCGTCCATTGGTATTCAACTATATATACCTAATATCTGTACTGTACGTATTCGAAATTATAACGTCCGTTTGTTTAAACTGCCATTGTTTCATTGCGCCGCCCATACTCCACGTTACATACATAAATTTTCGATTAAAAAAAAAAGTGTCCGTTATCCGTTTTTCCCGACCCCCCTGGGTAAAACGGATACACCCCCGGGGCAAAAAGGATAAGTAATGCAATAAGTGTTTTAATCGTCGCACTCATCACAGTAGTAGCTGCCTACCCCTAAATAAGAAGAACAGTTCTCGTGTGCTCACCTCTTGCATTGGTTGCACTGTATTTATTCTTCAATAGGCGGGTCAAAATATGCTTCGGAGCACACTAAACATAAGCAACTTATTTCATCCATCCTTAATTGTTATTTGTTGTTTTATGTTTACTAGAACCAGCCAAATCTAATTTTGAGGCAAAATTAGTTTTTTTGCATGTAGATTTGCCAGGACCTGCCAACTTAAATATTTGATTTTTTTATATGCAGTTTTATCCTATCCGTTTTGCCCATATCCGTCTTGCCCAAAGCACTAATATGCAGAAGTTGTATTAGCTTACTTCAAAATTTCTACCGACGAATGAAAAGTTACAAACACAAATTAAACTTCAAAAAACACACAGTCGATTAAACAGAGGCTATACGTTAATACTTAATAAACAATACAATAAATCAATACACTTATCTTGCCAAAAATCGTAACAAAACGGCAAAAAACTTAGATTTTTATTTTTAAAACAAGTGCACGCATCTATTGTCTTGGTTGAACTGTCATGGCGTGGCTGAGTTGCTGTTTTACCGACACAAGCTTATCCAGTAGCTCTATGTATTGTAGGTTTTTACCAACTATTATATATATATTGTATATACCAACTATTCGTCTTACCCACACTATGCATCTTTCCCGGGCTTCCCCTATGCAAAATCGTCAGAAGAATAAGTGACTATGCGATAATAATGCATTGCTAACAATCCTCTAACTAATTGCACGTACCTAAGTAAATCTGTCAATGGCAAACATAATAATTATGTTTGTTTTGTTAACGACTTTAGAAAGTCGCACGATGCTTTAAGCAATTTTAGCTTGTATGACATGCAGTTTCATTGCATAGTGGTCCTAATTGTTATCATGCAGGGCTTTATTACGTGTCGCTAAAATATGACTGTGTAGTTTTCTCTTAAGTAAGTAGTACTTTGGCCATGTCTACAGGCGGGATAACGACTCTATTAGTTAGAGCGGCTGGTCCTACTGGGCAAAGTGGAGGGAACCAGATCACCGATGCGCTGGTCTGACAAAGTGAAATCCGCAGAGATATCCAGAAGAGATGGCGGCACAGAATATATAAAATGGCGGGAGATCGTGCGGAAAGCTGTGTCCGCCTCTACCACCGACGTAGACGCTTCAACGTGATCACGACTGCTCTGCCAGAGCGAAACGGCGAGTCTAGCACTGTTGTAATTGTAATCATATGGCTGCAAATTAGTAAAAATTTTGATGTGAGATTTAAGTAGGTACATACCAATACTTACTTAGCTAAATACTCTACCATTTTTGTCAAAAGAGTCATCAATCGTCACGATAAAGAACCAATGGATCTTTTATTTTATTGACCGAGCGAGCACGAAGTGCGAGCGAAGCGACTCTGCTTCAGCTTGGGCAAAAATTCTTTCGTATGTCTGTATGTTCTCTTCTACAGGTCGCATTTCTCAACCGATTCTCGTGAAAATTTGTGAGCAGATTCAAAAATTATATAGAATTTTTTTGTCGAGCCAGATTTTTTTAATTTTTCAAAATGGCGGAGATATGTAAAAAAACAGGTTTTACGGCTTTCCAGCGCTGTCTGTTCTCCTCTACAGGTCGCATTTCTCAACCGAATCTCGTAAAATTTTGTGAGCAGGTTTGAAAACAATATAGATTTTTTTGTCACGCCACTTTTTCGATTTTTTTCAAAATGGTGGGGATATGTAAAAAGAACATATCACAGTGCAGCTTTCCGGCTCTGTCTTTTCTCCTCTACAGGTCGCATTTCTGCACCGAATTTCGTGAAATTTTCTGAAAATCATAATATATAGATTTTTTAAGTTGAGACAGTTTTTTTTAATTTTTTCTTAATGGCGGAGATATGTAAGAAAAATGTATTTCAGTCCGGCTTTCTGGCGCTGGATGTTCTCCTCTACAGCCTGTAGCTACAGGTCGCATTTCTCAACCAATTCTCATCAAATTTTGTGAGCAGGTTCGAAAATTACATATAATTTTTTTGTCACGCCAATTTTTTTAAATTTTTCATAATGACGGAGAAATGTAAAAAAACATATTTCAGTCCGACTTTCCAGCTGTCCATTTTCCTCTACAGGTCGCATTTCTCAACAGATTCTCGTGAAATTTTGTGAGCAGGTTCGATAATTATATAGATTTTTTTAGTTTAGCTAGTTTTTCTAAATTTACCAAAAATCACCATTTCGAAAAATGTTTAAGATTAGAAGCGCCATCTAGCTGCAAATATACCTACCAAATAATACCAAACAGCACGTACCTACTACGTGCTTTGAAAAGCTCGTGAACAGTGTGGGGAAAAGGGGTGGTGACATCTTTTATATTATTTTTTAAACAACATACATTTTGAGCTACTTTTTAACGCGACGTCTACAGCTCACAGATCAGAGCCACTAGTTTTATGGTTTGTTAGCCTAGATTTTTTGAACAAAACTGAATATTATGAGCATGAGTTTCAGCAGCATATTGCTTGAGTGTAGTACAATATATTTATCATAATTAAACATGTTAATCTCAGCCGACACGTAATGAGTGCCTTGCATAGCTGAATAGCTGAACAAATTGACTCTTATTTAAACTGCGAGATATCAAGTTACGTTTTCTCTTCCTAGTTTCCCGATAAGCGGCTACTACAGTTATTACTGTCGGAGTTATTTATCGTTTGCTAACGATTTATTTATCTAAGAATGTGTTTTCATTAACTTACAGCTCGTTTGCTTATCAGTGATTGACAAAGTCTAATCTTGAAAACTTGGCTATCCTTGAGGTGATTTTGCTAAGCTAGTGAATTCCATAGCTTGCAATCTGAAACAGTCAAATCACGATTTTATTGAACAAGTCCAAGCAGTTACTGTACGTGTACTTAAACTGACGATTAGCATAAGTTGTTGGTAATAAAATCTTTAATCAATATTGCCATTACTTACTGTATTCTTACACGACTGCGTAAAACAAAAAGAGTGTGTTGTATTCAGGGTTCATGTAAGTATGTGTGTTTGTATGTTTAATTATTCTACCAAGTCTGATTCGGTAGGGGTATCGTTAGAAACATCATCCCGAGTAACACAGGCTTAAAAAAGTTTCAAGTTATGCCACATACAAAAGTCTAATCATAAAATATTGTCCTACCTACTTTACTTTTCACGTTTTTCTTCAATGCCTTTTGTTAGATTATCACTATTTCTTACAGTACCCGAGAGCAATGGCACAGATTAATTAATAGTTGGTTTTTGTAGTTGGCTTTGTGAAGCATTCACACTTTTTGCTCATGTAGGTACATTGTTGCGTATCGAATTACAATTTTCAGGTTTTGTCCTCGTTGTTTATCAACTTCTGGGTCGTAATTGGAGCCAGTCAAAAATATCTCAAAAACAATGAATTCCAATTTATTGGTGCACGAAATTAAAATATAGTTAGTGACAAAATGATTTTATTTACAGAGGTAGAGGTAAGTATTTCCAAAATATAAAGGTAGGTAAGTTTGGATGAAAAAGTAATCTTTCAACTATAGAAACGATATTTGAGTGACATAACGCCGCGGCTCCCTCTGCTTGAATGGCCAACCGACCAATTTTATCAAAATTTTCTTTTTTTATTTCAAACTATAGCAACTCTGATTACACACTATATACAAAACAATTAAAAAAATTTTTTTTTTATTTATCCTTAATACTCCATGTTTCTAATCACGGGCGTAGCCAGAATTATGTATCGGGGGGGGGTTTTAAGAAAATAAAACTACAACAATGTAAATGAAATGACATTTAGGTATATTCTTATTAAATGAACCCATGGACATTAGAAGACCGCTAGGAGAAATAAATATTTTGTAACTTAAATGCCTGTATATAGTAAAAAAACGGCCGGGCAGCGCGATTTTTAGTCAGTTTCATCCACTAATCTTGTAAGTTATGATCTTGCCTGTCTATAAAAAAAAACGGCCGCGCAGCGCGATTTTTAGTTAGTTTCATCCACTAATCTTGTAAGTTGTAATCTTGTCTAACTATTGAGAAAAAAAAACAGCTGCGCAGCGTGATTTTTAGTCAGTTTTATCCACAAATCTTGTAAGTTGGGATCTTGCCTGTCTATTGAAAAAAAACGGCCGCGCAGCGCGATTTTTAGTTAGTTTCACCCGTTTCATCCATTAATCTTGTACTCTTGCCTGTCTATATTGGAATAAAACGGCCGCGATTTTTAGTTAGTTTCATCCGCTAATCTTGTGATCTGTAGTGTAATGGTGTTGTGTGACATCCTTCGGCGAACCCAATATGTTGTTGACCTTTATGCCAGGAGTGTAGACTGTCGGTACAGAGTATTCACGTAAAACGTGGCCGATCTTATCTGTTACTCCTTTATCATAAGGCATGTAGGCTGGTTGTCTGCTAGTGCTAACCTCGCCGAGGTTACCTCGGGATGCCAAAACTTAATAATAATAAGTTTTATGGTATAAATAATCACGAAAGAAAGCTTTACCATTTACTTACCAAATCACACTATGGACTGACAGATGTCAAATGTGATATATTAAATTGGCACATTTTTTTTTGTTATTTTCATTTACTTACAAGTAAGTGACAAAATACTTCGTTCACTGCAGTCCGGCACGCACGCTAGAATATGTATATACCTACCCTTGACCTACCCACTAAATTATTTTCGCGGTAATCGGTGCTGCTGCTGAATGTTGACTGGCGACAGCCGAGCGGTGCACGAAAACATACGAAAATTATCGAATGTGATGCGGTGGGGTGTAATTCAAATGATCGGTGACAGATGGCAGCAGCGCGGCAAATTCAAAATGTTAATGTTTAATAATTATATTCCTCGCCTTGCCTAACTTTATTTTAATGTAATAATAAATAGATGATGCCTATTGTATATTTCGGGGGGGGTTTGAACCCCCAAAACCCCCCCCCTGGCTACGCCCGTGTTCTAATTCAGGAAAGATTTATTAAATTTCTAATAATATCGATAACTAACTTAATCAGAAAGTCAAGGGCGGAATCGAAGTTTAGTCTTAATTCAACATCGATTAGGTACATTAGGTGAATTCAACTTGAATTATTACTTTCAGAATATGAATCATAATGTTACTTACTTTGATCTACAATTCAGCAAACCAAACATCTAACGAAGCGCTCGCGCCGACGCTGTTGCTGGTTAAGATTAGGTAACCCTGTTAAAATTCAGCATATGTAATTCAGATAAGTGGACTACTGATGTTATTTAGCTGAGTGTTTGGCAGACACTCTTCGCAATGGAAACTTAATAAGCGGGCGAGTGAATTAATTACTCTCGTATTTCGCCTACTCTGTCGACACGCCTACGGAAGGTCTTATAGCTACTGCTTAATGGAATTAATGAAGAGCATTGGATCGTAGCCTCTATGTTTACGTAACCTATACAACAAACCCTTATGCGAACTCGCACGACCGATTTTTTTGAAGGAATGATTAACGGAACGTAGAATGGAACATATAAAATCAAATAATATAAACCAAACCAACGTACATGTCCTCCAAAAAATCGGTCTTAGTTGCAAATAATAATGTCCTTTTTAAAATTAGGCACTAGCTCTATTTCGTATGAATCGATGAACATAAGTAAATAACGTTTACTTACCGCAAAACTAAACTCAGAAATAAAAGAATTTCGTTTTTAAAGAGAAATTCTAAAAGAGTTTCATTTATGAGTAGGTAGTCATAAATAAAACTGTTTTAAACATAGACATAGAAAAATTTTCGCTGCGCTCAAGTTTTAAACATGTATATAGGTAGGCCTATACATACTGTAATTTTTTTTTTCTTTTTTTTCTAAATTCTGATTTATCTTATATCAACATAAATTCAATCTTACAATTTATGAACTTAAAAAAGGGAATAAGTACTGGAAAATCTAGGGATTTCAGAAGGAAAGTTTATTAAATTTAGGGACATATAATAAATAAATATTTGCGTTAAACCTTTCCTACTTTTGAACAATAGCTTCGGATTGCATTGTCAAAATGGCATTGAATAAATCTTCTTATGATTATTGTGTGATAAACTTGATATTGATTTCCCTTAAATTGAGTCGACTGTTAAATTTGATTTACAATATTTAACTCAGAGAATACTTTGATTCCAGTAATCGTGAACTTAACATATTCACCAATTTTTTTGATACTTTCATAGTATATAAATGTTGGTCAAAGTATTGTTTAGTGCTACATACCGAGCATTATTTTGTTAATATGTGGAAGCTTACTCAACATTGTGTCTTGTGATATTAATGAGTTGGAATTGACATGGCTCAAATAATATCACGGGTCAACATTACACCCAGACTTTTATTTAGCATTCATCCACATTTATTACCAAAATATTTTATTTTATTTATAGTCAACAGATTGAATCATGGTCAAAATTAGTAAAGTCAGCCCAATTCAAAGATATTACATCTGTTATGATTTGATAGTCTATTAGTTAATTAGATTGTGCGTCCAGCTAGCTTTAGCACAATAATAGGTAGATATTTTTCATTCACTGAAATTCATTTACAATGCCACTTCACAACACCCATAGATGCCACAACACGGTACCTATTCTCCGGAATTACTGAGAATTTAAGATAACAAATTCACTATCACGTTCCCATTTAACCCTCCAACTTGCTCGCATTTACCTGCATATGACACAACCTAAAAATTATCATACATTTTAATTTACTTTTGTCATGATCCGCCATGTTGTTTATCAAAATTAGCTTGGATGAAATGCATCACTTAGTGAACCAATAGCGGCCATTTTGTAATGCACCTTGCAATTTTCCTATCAATAAATAATAATTCGGCCATTTTGTTGAATTATGCCTAACTTATCCTACAACAATTTCGAGTCTAGAATGCTAATTTTACAATGTGACGACCTACCTAACTAGATTTTCGCTCGTTCCACATGCCTGCCTAGCAGATTATGCGCCTATTCCGCTCTATTGACGACGATTCAAAACACCAGTATCACAAGCCCCCCCAGGTTTTGTGATACTCTACCTAATTTTCGCGCGATTAACCCTACAATTGACCTATGATTTTACCTGCCTAGTTCAGACTAAAAGTGACTTTCCTATGCGATTGTTGTGGATCTTACAGCTCCACGACGCCCCGTATCTGTACAGTGTGAGCAAGCATAACTCCCTAATTTCGCTAACAGCTTGGCCGTGCTAATGGTGGGGAGGTAGGACCACCATTAGGCCCTAACCAAAGGAATAATGAAATCATGCACTCCAGGTCTTGACCAGAAACCAGAACTACGTTCAAACGGCAGCACTTGATGAAGCCTGTTGCTAGCCACGACACGCATGATTACATTATGTGACTAACTAGGCAGACCAACGAATTGGCCGCCCGTTTATGACGCCACAATCATAAACTTCAATTTACCTAGTACCCCCCCGAAAGTCCATAGCGAATCGCCCCAGTACGACACAATCCTATTTTTAATTATTCAAGAAAAAAAAAACTCCCTTCCCACATTCCATTTCAAATGAAATTAGTTTTAGAAAATCTATTTTCAATAATTCTTGAATTTACTTGATACAGCTACGTTAATTTGATGTAAACTTTGCAACCAAACTATATATTTCAGTCAGGCCTTAATTTTACCATTCAAAGCTTGTCTGAAACATTACCCCAAAGGTTAGAAACTTGCCCGTGCAAGACCTATACACATAGACTTTCGTTTCTTTCACTTATTTGCTGACTATTTCGGTCTTGAGTTAAATAAAAACTTGTTCAGCAGCCATCTTACAGAGGGAAGTGTGCTTGCGTCTTCTTCGGCGGCAGTCAAGGAAAGAGGGCCGGCTCCCCCGCGCCCGGCCTTATATACATGCGGAAAAGTTACCTCTGCGAAAATCTTGATGACGCTTAATCTTATTGGTTCTTAATTTTTTAGAGTGCCCTGTCACTAATTTTCTAATTTACCCAATAATGGGGTAATTTCTCCCTGAACTAATCTACCTATCACGTGAATATAATAATAGGAACCCGTAATTACTTCGATACTGACGATAGTTATAATTATAAATATAATTAGTTTTGCTTATTCTAGAATTTACAAAACTCCTCACATACGCAAATATTGTTCTAATTTCCTAATGACACAATCGATTTAACCTTCCCTGTACGTTTGAATACATCTTTTGGTCTATCGCTATTCTAACCTCCCAAGAAAAATGTTATAATCAATAAATATGTTATCAGACCACTTTTATTACTTGCAATCGACGCATAGCTTTATTTAATAATAGCAAAGATTTGATATTAACCCAATGATATTGAACGAGAACCCAATGATATTATGCTTAACCAACCAACTTGGGGTATAATATCGCTAGCAACGAATATTACTCACATACGTAACCTACTGTTGTATGTGCCCTATTTTGTCGCCTCATCTTACAATTTGCCTCTTCAGTCACTGAATGAGTTTATCTACATACTATGGTATTTTAAAAATATTTCAAACCCTCTCTGTCTCTAACTTTTCTTTCTTGTGCAAAAGTAATGGCATCATTTTTATTTCTTAATCTATTCGCCGTTTCTATCGTTATTTTACTGAAAGAGTCACTTTTACTGAAAGGTAACCGTTGAATATCCTTCCACATAACATTTAATCTATTCATATACCTATTATTGTGGGTAAAGGATTTGTAATCTCCAAGTATTATTCAGAAAATATAAAATCAATTAAAGTTTTTATTGTATTTGCAGGTTTACTATACTGAATATATGGATATCATATTTCTTACTGTAAGATAATCAACGTCGTTTATAAAATCTAAGCATATATTTTCATCTATTCAAAACAAAGGAACATTTGATCGCTTATTGATGAATCGAAAATACACCAAATCCCACAATTTCGAATATACTAGCCTTAAGATGAATCCAGGCCTTAACACCCCCGACTCATACATACATACGCGACCTCTCTTGCCGTTCCCCTGGCACGGAACCTTGCTCTCGAGTCCGACTCGCACTTGGCCAGTTCTTTTCCCATATTATATTACTAAGGGTACTTTATAGACTCTAACTGGTAACATTTAATTTTACACGTCACCATTGCGAATTATGATTGGCTACTTTAAAATCTGGCGCCATGTTGCTTAATCTTAGGAAAATTCACGCCCACACATAATCCGAGCTCTCGATTGGCTACCACAAACATTTTCCCTTCGTCTTTTGTTTATGAACAAAGGAAAGCCACGATCCATTCTACGGTATGTTGTTTTTATGTCTAGTTCCTTTACAACTTTTTACTAGTTATCGTTTCTATTTAATGTTTATTTATTACAAATATAATCATTCGTATTCTTCCTTTACTTTTAATATTAAATGATTTTACTTTATTCATAATCCCAAGCTTAATTTACAAATAATGTTTTTTGATTTTTGCTGAAAACGAAACGCGATATGTGTTTACAAAGCATGTCACGTCACCAAACCTAAACATTATTTTACACATTTAGAATAACTAAATTATTATTTGTTTATTTTAATATTTTATAATCATTCGACTTCCTTTTACCTTATAAATTTTTAATGATATAATTTACCAAGGATTATTTCGTTCTCTTTTTTTTTCTCTTTAAAATATAGAGTGATTTTTCTCTATGGATTATCACTTTAGTTCCAAAAACGGCCACCAAATGTCAAATGCATTTGTCTATGTAAATGTCAGCGAATTGTTTATTATCTATCGTTGAAACATAATTTCAGGTTAAAGAAATCCCGCAAAAGTATCCGTTTTTTATATAGAAATATGATATTTCGTGAATGTTGCATTTGCAAATCGCAGTCATAGCCTACAATTATCTGTGATCAAAGAGTTTGTGCTACAAGAATACTGTTGTGATTGCAGTAATTATCGTAATGCCAGACAATATGCATTGAAAGACATCCCAAATTGCATAAACAACCCCTTTTTTATTAAAATGAGAATAAACATCCCTTCATGGTAAGTTATTCAACGAGTTTATTTATTGATTCAATCACATATCTTTATTTTTTTATTGTTTACAACTATTTTTTCCAACCCTGGACTTCTTTGTATCTCGCAGATTTACAAATTATCACTAAGATAGAAGTTAATTGAAAGAAATGGAGTCTCCAAGGCGATAGAAAAAGGTAATACATCCAATTGGAGGCGATGGGATTATTAAGGAGCAACAAAATATCTTTCCCAGTGCCGGTTCATAGGTCAGTAACCCCTTTTTGTCTTTATTTCAACCAAATATTTGAGAAAAAGATAACATGTTCAATTTTGAACTGTTACAATACCCAGCAGTGGGTGTCGTGCGGCTGATATAATAATGATGAGGTAGGTCAATAGGTCTATTGTGGCGAGGGATGAACTTATCTGTTCTACAAAAATCTTAGGATCTGCTCCACATCCCACCTCATCGATCCACTATGCTCGACCGGTGGGGTCTAAAAGGTAAACCGATGGGAATCGGCTTGTGTGGACCCTTCGTCACTAAGGTCTATATCTATCGATGTACCATAAAATACGTAAAGTCCTAAGATAGTCGCCCGTCAGATAATGCGAACAGATTTACTGGGGTCCAGGAGCGGTCACAAATAGCTACTATTTGAATATGAAATGACCCGACACTCGATATCCGGCCAATAGCAGTATTACCTCGCCTTTATATGGTAAAACATGGCCCAGACGTGGCCCGTTCCGTTCGATATATTGGCGATTGGAATTGATGTTCTTCTCCATTGACACACCTTTGCTACTAAATAATACATTTTGGAATTGACCCAATCACTTAGTCCCAAAACGAGCTTGTACTATGGGAAATAATATGTTGTAGGCTACGACCAATGGACATTATGTAGCCATATCTCGTAAGCTACGACATATTGTATTATATTAGCCGTCATGGCTTGTGTGTTTATTTTGCCACCCTATAATATAAAAGTTTTAAGTTCTATTTATACATGAAACCATAGGTGCTAAATTGTATCAGCTGGCAGTATTTTAATCACGTTTAAAAATATGGTATCCTTTCTGCCGTACGTGGCGAGACGATTAACGTCGAAGAGATGTGATTCTAAAATGTGCTTCACATTTTAATATTTTTCCTTTCATAATACATTTGCAGAAGCGTGTTCCAGATGACGTGGAATTGAGAACGTCTCCTTTATGTTGTGTGGAACATTTTTGTTTATGTAGTTGGGTACATTTGAAATATAATGTTTCGCGAAACGTCCCGTCCCGACGTATTGAAAAGCTGCCATTTGAAAGCTGGAGCATGCTGGAGTTTCAAACTTTGTTCTACGAAATAATTGTAACAGTACACGGCTCCCATTATTTTAGAGAGCTATTCGTTGAAACTTTCTGAAGGAGAATTTTGTTGAATATTCTTGTTTTATTTTGCATTTTGTTTTGTCTTTCAGCTTCTGCTGATGAAACATTCTATTAATTAAATACTGCGACAACGACGACGATTACGGCGATGACTTTGATTATGACTTCAAAAATTGAAAAGGAGGCGGCTAATCTATTCGTTGCTTTATAATTATGTTTTTTTTAGGTAGGTATGTTCCCCGATTACTCAAAGACGGCTGAACCGTTTGAAATGATTTAAACGTTATATTACATCAGGCTTGTTCCTAAGTTAAAATACTGACGTTTTCTTCGACATTTTATATGAATTTAGATTGATGTTAAAAATAACTTTTTTTGTTTTTAATTTCCATCATTATTGACGAGTGTGCTAAAGCCAGTTTTAAGGGCAAGGGTAAAGTTTGAAGGGCAATAGAAAATATAACAGGTTTTTTTGGGGTGGGCTCCAGGCTGTTCTGGGGTAAGGCTGGGTCCTACGCCCATGACCAGAGGCCGTATTACAAGCTCTTAAAACCTGTCAGGTTTATAAATTGCTGTAGTGACATCTCTTTCTTGCTATATAGCAAATAAAAGAGACAGATTGATAGCCAGTCAGAAAACTGCCTGGAAAGAAGACGTCATAATACGACCCCTGGTGCCCGAAGTGGAGAGCAGCTACAAAGCTGAATGGAACAAAAATTACACGGCGTAATAAATGTACTTATTGAAATTTTATGACTTGAAGTTAAAAACGAACATAATAAGTATTCAATTTAAACAAATATTGTTTAAGTTTAACTGATTAGTGACCAAAGTGTATCTTGTACAATGCGCAGGGGCAGAAATGATAAAAACCCAATGCTCACTATATTTACATTACACTTGAGATTTTCAAAAAACTGTACATGTGTGATGATGTGTGTCTGTATCTAATGTTAAATTGCACCACCTAAATTTAATTTTAACTATAACAACTTGGACGAATCAACCATCGTTCAAGTATAACAAGCTTGTTAAAGTAGGCGGGCACTTTGCCAACAAAGAGATTGCCAGCCAGCATGATGTCCTTTGACAAGTTTGACGTGACAAATAGGTAGCATTACCATTTGATGATAACTTTAACTTTGACAGCGTTTTGGTGTAACTCACACTATAACTTACAAAGTTTTCGTATAGGTACTACGAATATTTTACTGTCAACAGTCGCGCGTGTAACATAATCTCCAGCTCTATTGAAACTTTTGAATAAGTTATCTTTATAAATTATGAAGACGCGTGTTTCCCAATTTATGCATTCAAAAATTACATTCCGTTTTCACACATTAGGGATTACGGGTTAGTTCGATTCCAAGATGTGTTTATCTTAGAATCTGTCGGTAATAGGTGGGCGTAGTAATAAATAGTGAGTCGGTGACAGGCAGTTCCGCGGCCGTAACACCATACAATTATTGATTATGTATCGTGGATGGGGCTCATTAGGCTGCGTGGCATTAATCAGTTGCTTTCACGAGAGATTAACGTTAAACAAATTGAAGTGTCGTAGTCGTGGGCGGGGTGTTTACGACACGCGCCAAAGGGCTGCCAGCGCTCTTTACATTGGACTTATGTTAATACAATGTGTAACAAAAAGGTTGTATCAACCCGAAAGGAGGTTAATGTACTCGTGAATCTAAACACCTTCCAACAGAAAAACAATTTCATGTCGAAAAATGTTGAACTCTCCTTAGAAAATTTGAATTTGCCGCCAAAACTTTGTATGGAGAGTTCAAAATGTTTTTTTTTTATTTGTTTTTTTTTCTGTTGGAATGTGTTCAGTTTCACGAAAACATTCACCTCCTTTTGGGTTGATTGATTATACCCCCTTTCTGTTACACGTTGTATTGTGATAATTTAGATGAAGAAAGTGGATTATTGTATTTAGGACCCTGGAAATTCATATTTTCAAATTCTACTATACAATGCAATTATAAAAAAGTATAAGGAGGTGTAATTTATTCTGCAATTAACTTTCGTGTCTTGTTTAGAAAAACGTCAGTACCTATTCCTAGCAATGGTTCTAAAGCTTAAAGGGGGCGTCCATTAATCACGTGATGTTTTTTTTTTTTGGCCAATTTTTAACCCCCCCTCCCCCCTGGTGATGCATGGTGAGGTTTTACGTTAACCCTCCCCCCCCCCCTCTAAATCACGTGTATTTTTCAACAATTTTCACTACGAATATGTCGCGGTGGGCGGGGAAATCGTCCTGGTAACGGTGAGTCCACAATCACATGCAGTTTTCGGTTATAAGTCACGCGTAACACGCGTTCAACGGAAAAAAATAATACACGTGATATCTCACTACACCCCCCCGTCCCCCTTGTGATACTTCGTGATTTTTTCAACTACCCCCCCCCCCCCCCCCCCCCCCCCCCCCTTTCGAGGCTCACGTGATTAATGGACGACCCCAAAGGTATAACATAAAGTTAAGTACGTAGTGCTTTTTTGAAATGCTCCTCTTGAAGGGGTACCTGTATGAGTAAAAGTTCGGGTGCTGACAGATGCTGAAAATTTTAACGAGGATCATGTTTTCATAATTTTAATTATGTAACACATTTGAGAAATTTGAGTACCTACCACTCGCAAACAAGAAGTTTATTCTAAAAGGTAAAAGCTGAAGAATTTGTGTAGTAAATGATCATAGATCATACCAATAAACATGATCTCTATCAACGCAAACATAGTTGCCCTAAATGTCGAGATTAATGGCTTGTTAACATAACAAGTTTTAGATATATCTAGTGTCCACCATTGTGTTTTTGGTGGTCACGTAACAAATTTCCATAAATATTTAATTGTGTTTGTAATTTAGATGTCTATTTTAAATTAAGGTAACTATGCGGTTATTTATTTGTTCTGTTTTTGTTAAGATTTCGTCAGTCTCAATTCAATTATTTTTTGCTCGTTATTTCTTTCCAGTTGTAAGGTCCTTCTGAATTCGATTTTTTTCAGTCTTTCTAGGTAGTTACAGAAAGCTTTTTTAACTCGTCATCGTCCGGAAAACGACACAATAGATTTTCTATTGTTGTCCGGACGCCGGCGATCGCTTGGGCGTTGCTGAATTAAAAGTATTATGTTTTTTTTTCTATCGCTTAGCATCGTCTTTATCTTTAGCAGAAACGAGGAGATCCGCAGGAGAACTAAAGTAACCGACATCGCTCGAAGGATTGCTCAGCTGAAGGTGGCCGCGCACCGGACGACGCTCCGTGGGTAAGCCCCCGACAAGGTGGACCGACGTGAGGGTGACGGGCGCGGGAAGCCACTGGATGCGGGCAGCGCAGGACCGATCGTCGTGGAGATCCTTAGGGGAGGCCTATACCCAGCAGTGGGTGTCGTACGGCTGATATGATGATGATGATGATAACATCGTCTAACGGTTTAGTGTAATCCTAATATAAACGCATGTCAGGAAATAGCAATCAACTTAGAATCAAAATGGACGGTCAAATTATTCCTAATAAAAATGAAATAAAATGAAATGAAAATTTATTTAGCATTAAGATCGTTTTGAAATTTGTGAAACTAAAACCTAGCTCTGTGATATTCAATCTGCCTCACATCGCTACATACGTATGTTATTCACAATAGAGGCTTTCAAAGTTGGTAGTAGTTTTAGAGGTTGATTCAGCGCACGCCGGTCGCTACAGTTCAATACAGTTAGTACGAATGGAGCAATGCTCCCCAACTTTCTGTAGGTACAGTGGCAGGGTTGGCACGCAGCATTATCTCCTCGATGCCAGTAATTAAACGTTTACCACATCTTTAAGTGGCTCGCCTCGTGTGAACCGATGCAACTACCGAACGATTAACGAGTCCACTGGGCCATAAACTTTATTTTACTGTAGCGGTGTTGACTTCCATTTGAGACGTTATTAAGACTTTTTAAATGTTGATTTATTTGCTTGTTAACGTTTTCTTTGACGTTTGTTCACAAATTGTGGTCGATCTGAAATTGAGAGGCTATAGGTAGCTATAGATTTACCATGAATTGCCTTGGGTTTTTGGCTAATGGTTTTAACAGTAGGTACCTACCTATCTTTTGTTTTAGGTTTGCCTAATTTGTGTATGATTTGTGGAATATCAAGATTTAATGGTTATGCTCACTACATAATTAAGCCACATATGGTGTAATATGTTATATAAGTAGAGAACAATGTACCTAGATAGACGGTAGACGCAAAAAAAAATACCGAAAAAAAACTTTTTTTAAAACACGTTTTTAAAACAGACTAAATTATTACAAAAAATTCGGACTAAAAACATTAAAACGAACTAGTAAAAACAGACTAAAAAGTATAAAATATTTTTTTCTGTAAATATTTATAACCCTATACCTACAGAAATTTTAAACCTAAAAACGTGGGGCGCATTAGATCAGAGGTGCCCATACTTTTTCTTAAGGAGATCGACTTGGCAAAAATGTATGACTAAGAGATCGACATTTTGGATTAACCTACCAAATATTTAACAAGAAAAAAATTTGCATAGGTATGTAAAACTACATTGGGTGCAAAATGACAAATTGCTTATCCTTGGCGATCGACCTTAAAACCTCTCGCGATCGACCGGTCGATCGCGATCGACCGTTTGGGCACCTCTGATATAGATGATACATTTTACAAAATGCGCCCCACGTTTTTAGGTTTACTAAAAATATACCATCTCCTATCGGAGCACTCGTCAAGACGATTCAAACGAGCCCAAACTCGATGGAGTTGCATGGTTTTATTACAGAGTCCCAGTGCCCTTCTTCCGGCTCCATCATCAGACACTGGAAACTATTTCTCAACAAAGTACTCGTCAAGACGATTCAAACGAGCCCAAACTCGATGGGGTTGCATGGTTTGATTATAGAGTTTCTATGGCCTTCCTCCGGCTCCATCATCAGATCCTCGGACACTATTTCCCATTAAAGTACTCGTCAAGATGATTCAAACGAGCCAAAACTCGATGGGATTGCATGGTTTTATTACCGAGTTCCAGTGGGCTTCTTCCGGCTCCATCATCAGACCCTGGACACTATTTCCCAACAAAGTTCTCGTCAAGACGATTCAAACGAGCCCAATCTCGATGGGGTAGCGTGGTTTTATTAAAGAGTTCCTGTGTCCTTCCTCCGGCTTCATCATCACACCGTGGAAAATATTTCCCAACAAAGAACTCGTCAAGACGATTCAAACGAGCCCAAATTTGGAGGGGTTGCACGGTTTCAATATTGAGTTCCTATGGCAAGGCCTTTCGGCTTCATCATCAGACCCTGGACCTCGTCTCCCATTAGAGTACTCGTCAAGACGATGCTAACGAGCCCAAACACGATGGAGTTGTATGGTTTCATTATAGAGTTCCTGTGGCCTTCTTCCGGATCCATCATCAAATCAGCTCAATGACACCATAATATTGCATTGCCTTCCAGTTCTGACCTATGTTCAAAGTTTCAAGTCTCTATCTCATCGGGAAGCTAGGATAAAATCGTTCGCAAACTTTGTGGAGAAAAACATAAACAAACAAACAAACAACTAAAATAAACGCGAAAGCAACCTAATAAAAACGTGTTAAAATAGAAAACTTCTTCAAATAATAAAGCAGAAAAGGTTAAGTGAAGTGAAGTCTAAAATTATCGGTACCGCCCTTAAGCTGCTGTATAATGAAGATTTAATAATTCATTCTTGGCAGCTTTTGTTTTCCCAGGGTAGGGTAACTAAATACTAAGTTACTTCTCCATTCAATCGTCGTCAATTCAACTTGTAGCTGTGCTGAACTTGCAACTTTTGTTTACTTGATCTTGTAACTGGGAGGCCTACTCTAAACACCAAACCACGAAATTCAGACGTCGTTCGTTCCGCTTCGTGACAATATTTAGCTTAAGAGGGCTCCACACTCGCGCCGCGAACCGCGGCCGCGAATCACGGGCGCGGTTCGCGCATGAAAACGGTGCGAAAAATATAGCCCTCCAGACTCGCGCGTGAACTGCGGCCGCGAATCACGGCAACCTTAGTTCGGCACACAAGTCCTTTGACGCGGACCAAAAAACCGCCACCGGACGGGGAACGCCGCGAAGCGCGAACGCGAAGCCCATACGCGAAGCCGCGAAACCCTCCACACTCGCGCTTCGCGGCCTTCGCGGGCTTTCGCGGCGCGAGTGTGGAGCCCTCTTTAGGGATGAGGTGATTAGGAACTCGAAAAACGATTATCGAATTTTTTTTGGAATGCTCAGTCAGACTAAAATCGTGCCTTTTGCCAGTGTTAAGTCGATCTGTAAGCATTTGAGGCTCAAATTCAAATTTTGAGCCCTATCGGCGTAGGGAAATGAGATCAGTTTTTCCAAAGTGCGTTTAGTCTGGTGAAGGATGTGTAAAAAGGCTACTTTACTGCTTTCTGTGAGTTGATTGCCCTTAAATTAAACAATGTACTGTGAAATTTATTCAAAGCTGCTGGAATTTTAGAAATACCAAATCTTAGATAAGCATCTTTATTTTAGGTATTACCGTAACTTTAAATTATATTCGACGGACAAAACATTAATTAAAATATAAACGGCATTTAAATAGGCCGTGATCATCATAACGATTTGGTCAACTTACGTCGTAAAAAACAATATCACGGAAATCAATTCTATAAAGCTATTAACAAATTGTAATAAAACGTTGTAAAGCCATAAAGATAAGAATGATTATCGTCGAGATATCTAAGCGATCGTCGCGTTTTCCATTGTTTATTTTCATATTTTAATAGCAATAAAATATGTACCTTATAAGGTTACTAACCCACGTTTCTTGGCGTAGGTGTGAAATGACGTGGATGCAATGCACTATCTAAGTCATTATAAATAATGGGCAGATAAGCAACTAAGACAATAGATCTCATCTGTGGTGGGTGGTGCTGACGACCGATGTAACAAGACACTTTGATGGAAACATCTTCATAGAATAACCACGTCGAAAAAACCTGGTCGTTTTTGACTGGTGGTGGGTGAACGGACACACGATGAACTTGAAATGCGAAAGCAGTCATTGGATTTGATTGGTAAACAGAAAGTGTTTGGTGTTTTACGCCACGATAGTAATCTGTTGACGAAATTCAATGGACCGCCCGTATATTTCGGTCACTTGTAGGCGTTTTCCTGTGATTAATCTTGGGCACTATTTATTTATTTGTTTGCTCTCAATCAATCAGCCTGTCCGATTGAAGTGTATGTTGGCTAATGTAATGAAGGCAATGAAAATAAGAGCTTATTGAACACTTCATCTGTATAGTGGCGCCATAGGCATAGTTTATACCTCAATTAAAAAAAACCTGAGTGATTATTCTGTTCTGACTAAAGTGATTTCGCTGTGGAAAAAGGAAAAGCAATGGGCAGCATCTTCTTGGTGTAATATATTGCTGAATTTGATAATTGTTTTTAGCTTTCTGAGAATATTTTCATTACCAGAGACCGCCTGCGACTTCGTCTGCGTGGATATTAAGTAGTATTTAGTCTATCCCTCGGGAACAGTTCCTTTTTTCGGGAGAAAAAGTACCCTAGGTATGTCCTTTTCTGTACCCCTGACAATGTGTATGCAAAATTTCACGATGATCGGATGAGTAGTAGTTAAGACGTGAAGGCGTAACAAACAAACAAACAAACGGACTTTCGCACTTATAATATTACTAGCGGCTGCCTGCAACTTCGTCTGCGTGGAAAGGTTTTTGCTATTCCTCGGGAACAATACTTTTTTTCGGGATGAAAGGTGCCCTATGTGTCGGTTCAGTAGTTAAGACGTGAAGGCGTAACAAACAAGCGAACAAACAAACGGACTTTCGCATTCATAATACTAGCGGCCGCCCGCGACTTCGTCCGCTTGGACAGTTTTTTTGCTATCCCTCGGGAACTATACGCTTTTTCTAGATGAAAGGTACCCTATGTCCTTTTCTGCACCCCTGACAATGTGTATGCAAAATTTCATGATGATCGGTTCAGTAGTTATGACGTGAAGGCGTAACAAATACAAGTATGCGTAACAGATAGATGAATGATGGACCACAATTTTAGTCCCTAAATCGGTATTAATATTTATATGTAGACTACACTCTAGCTAGGACTCTAGGTGAATGCTACCTGCTTCAGTCAAATAGTTAAATCAATTTCATTTATGAAAGTGTAGGTGCTCTGGGTCCTAAATTTTTAAACCAAACATTTGGCTAAGTCTATTTGGCATCAAAGTTTTTATTTGCTATAAAAAATCTTT
Source organism: Agriphila tristella (assembly GCA_928269145.1). Classification (NCBI taxonomy): domain Eukaryota; kingdom Metazoa; phylum Arthropoda; class Insecta; order Lepidoptera; family Crambidae; genus Agriphila; species Agriphila tristella. Next base: position 52,763,311 of record OV743429.1, read on the forward strand.
AGTAAACATTAAAGTCACAAAAAACCAAAATCTTTTGTTAGGTATAATCAATTTGCTCGGCGTATTATAAGTCTCGGCTGTACAATAAAATCTCAATTACCATCTGAAGTGCTCAACGATTACGCAAATTACATCAATTAATATAGATAGGCGTGAAATTTAACGCGCGTAATGGATACGTCCTTCCATTTATTAAGGGATAGGAGCAGTGCCATATGTGTCATAGCGACGTAATCTAATTGGGCTGTCATTCTGTCACTGTTACCGCATTAGTGCGTGTGGACCCTAAACTGGCGTTATGAATTGAGCAATGCACATCATCAATCATGATTGTAGTTCGTGACGTGTTCTTGTTGAGGAACCTTCTCACGGTAACCTCTCGCATTTGGTTTGATATCTAAGCTTGTTCAATTTGATCGCTTTTACTGTAAGTACTTATAAGATGACAATAACGAATGTTAATCTTTTTTTAACATTATAAAGATAGAAAAACGGCCAAGGGCGAGTCGGACTCGCGCACGGAGGGTTCCGTACCAAAAAACGGCAAAAAAATCACGTTTGTTGTATGGGATGGGAGCCCCCTTTAATATTTATTTTATTCCATATTTTGTATTTGTTGTTATAGCGGCAAGAGAAATACATCATCTGGGAAAATTTCAACTGTCTAGCTAATCTAGCTATCATGGTTCATGAGATACAGCCTGGTGACAGACAGACAGACGGACAGCGGAGTCTTAGTAATAGGGTTCCGTTTTTTACCCTTTGGGTACGGAACCCCAAAAACTAAGGTTTCTGGTGCTAATGCTAAGGTTAGACGAAGTGGGTATTTGTTGTGGCATGACCTGACAATGGTCACTGAAAGGACAACATGACACACATAACACACTTTTGAAGTGTACGACAGACTCTCGGGCATTATCATTGAAGTTCTTCTGCGTGCTGTGAATTCGGACACCAATTTAATTCTAAGTTTCACCACTATAATCGAGTTATCTCCTGTAGGAAAATAGAAAATTTTAAATTGTTACTTTCGAATGTGCCATAAAGATTTAATTGATTTATGTATGTGATTGTCTATCCACTACAGTATAATATAAAGTTAATATCAAAGATTTCACAAAACCGAAAGATAACAAAACAAAATCACTTTCCTGCTCATGATACGCGCATAATACTTACGCACACCCAGCATGGTTTTGTTAAGAAGCGATCCACAACCTCTAATTTGGTATTGTTTAATGACTTCATTACCTCAAAAATGGATGACGGGAAACAAGTTGACGTAATATTCACTGACTATTGCAAGTGTTTTGACCGCATTGACCATCGTCTTCTTCTTCAAAAACTTTATCTTGCCGGAGTGCATGGTAACTTATTCCGGTGGTTCACCTCATATATAAAAAACCGATGTCAAGCTGTGGCTTTAAACGGGTTCACATCCGTTTGGGGTACAGTACCTTCTGGAGTCCCGCAGGGATCTATCTTAGGCCCATTACTATTTATACTATTTATAAATGACGTATCCACATGCTTTCAGCACTCTCAAGTCCTCCTATTTGCTGATGATATGAAAATTTATAAGGAAATAACTAACGAAACCGATTGTCTCTTACTTCAAGAAGACCTAAGTAGATTCGAAGCCTATTGCGATGCAAATAAACTTGATCTTAATACTAGTAAGTGTTATTCAATGGTTTTCTCACGTAAGCATTGTGACACGAAACACACGTATCAACTTAAAAGCCAAGCTCTCACTAGCGTTAATCACATGCGAGACCTCGGGGTAGTTCAAGACTCCAAAGTACTATTCGATCAAAATGTGACACATATCGCTAAAAAAGCGTCTAAAGCTTTGGGCTTTCTAATCAGATCTTGCTCCAAATTTAAAAAAGCCAAAACCTTAAAAGTTTTGTACTGCTCACTTGTTCGAAGTATATTGGAGTACAACTCCCAAGTCTGGAATCCACGCTACTCGATTTATATAAATCAACTTGAATCAGTGCAAAAAAGATTTCTTAAGTACCTAGAATTTAAAACCGGTGTTTACGATAGTACATATAAGGAGCGATGCACAAGACACCATCTTCTTCCCCTCGAGGTTCGTAGAAATATCGCAGACTTAACTTACTTGTCAAAAATACTTAAAGGCAGTGTCGACTCGAGCGAACTATTAAAACATATCAAGCTTATAGTACCTCGTAGTTTTACTACGCGTAACAAATCACTGAAGTTACATGTGCCATGTGTGCGCACGAAGTATCGACAGAATAGCTACTTAGTTCGTTCGTGTCGATCGTTTAACAAATTGAGCCATCAAACTGATATCGATTTATGTTCGAATAGTGTTGCATCACTGAAGCGAGCACTCGCAGCGGAACTACTAAGTAAATATGAAAGTAATAATTGAATGTGATGTGTATTAATATACTTTCCTTTATTGTTTTAAATTTTATTGTTCTCTGAATAATTGAGTCTAGTTGCTAAACTACTTATTGTTCCCGTTGATCATAGCACGATCGTATTAGTGCAAATAACGCATGTTCTAACTCGTAAAAATTTTTATTCATCGTTTATCTTACATGTGAAAACTTAATTGTTGGCTAATGATTAACCATGGTACATTTTGTTATATAAACATAGTAGCTGTAAGTTTTCCAAGAAATAAAATAAAAATAAAATAAAATAAAATGATATTTAATCTAGGAATGTCGTTTTATTTGTTAATGGCCTGTTTTATGTTCTGATCGTTATATCCTACTAATTTGGCATAATAAATTCCACTCTATGGTACTTTCATAAATGGCAAAGCGAATACCTACATACGTATGTACCACGTTGATACTTGTATGTCAGTTTCTATATTCATATATCTCTCTTTGCAGTGCTTTTCCCAATGCCAAAGAAAAATCAATTCTTTTTAACAAAATCTGTAAAATTGTAATTTTTACTTCCTTTTTTTATTTGTTTTTTATGGTTTTTAAATATCTTATTAATTTAACAATGTCCAATTAAATTATAAAAAGATACAGCCCTTCAGAATTAATTTATAGTGATTGAATTGAATGTTCATATTTCAATACCTACCTACAGCAGAGCTCTTCAAACTAGCTTCCATTAGAAGCTTTATTAAATATATTATAATTAGTTTATTAATTATGAAAAGGAGATTTTATCACAAAACCTGTGAGCCGCAATCTCTCTGCGGGACTTCTAATAAAATTGGCATTTCAAATTATACAATATTATTTTATTCAAAGAAAAAATATTTTGATGACAACATTAAGATGAAATGAGCCCTAATTAAAATATCAATAACAGTATTTCTGCTTTGACATTTATTAAGTACTAGCGACCGCCCGCGATTTCGTCTGCGTGGAAAGATTTTTTGCTATCCCTCGGGAACAGTACTTTTTTCTGGATGTAAGAATATAAGATACACTATGTGCTTCTCTGCACCCCTAAAAACGTGTATACAAAATTTCATGATGACCGGTTCAGTAGAGTAAAGATGAGACTCGGTTGGAAATGGAACTAATTTTGCGCCTTATTTTAAGGTTCAATTTCCAATAACTTAACCTTTAAACGTTGATTTAACAGGGAAAGTGGCGCCGCCATTTCAATCTCATCTTTTGTTAACCAGACTATAGTTAAGATGTGAAAACGTAACAAACAAACATACGAACTTTCGCATTTATAATATTAGTATTATTTATTTTCATTTTATTAAATTTACGCGAACGTTACGAGATAAAACTTACATGTTTTTTAGACACTGTCTCAAAGAATATATAACTCAAAAAGTTGAGCTACTAAAAAGATTTTTTCCGAAATCTTCTGGTCTATACAAGGTCTATAGTGAAATCGCTTCAAAAGAATGGAAACCCAAACCTTAATCTACATTATTATATTTTTTCTTTTTTTCGCTGTTTTTGTTCCTTCTATTGTAATAATTTGCTAGTCAAAACGTTGGCATCCTGTGTAATACCTACTTGGATACATTGACATAGTTTAGCTGCAGCACGCAACACCACGTATTTTGTATTCTCAAAGATCAAAGTGCATACAGGGGGTGATTAAGCGAGGTGCCTCATCAACGGCACGAGACGGTCAAAGTTCGCCGTGTACGATCACAGGCACAAGGGCTGACTGTATTTTGTGACGAAAATTCGATGTCCGTCTCCCTCGTCTCTTCGTTATTCCAGAAAAAAGTGTATATAGGTACTTTTGAAAGCTACGTTCTGAAGTTTAAATGATTTAAAAAAATATGTCATTGTGAAGAATCTTTCGGCAACAATAAGACGTATATCCTTGACTTTTCCATCCCCCGCGATTCTAGGCTAAGCTATAGGTACGTTACTAAGATGTTTGGCTTTGCTCTCATAGGTAGTGTCCATGGTTACGAAACTTAGTTTCTTATGGTGTTGTTGGCAACCCTAGGTTTCTGATAGGCCAGATCGAAATCTGCTTTGTCGGCTACGTGGAAGCCAGGTCAAGACACGGCGTGACACGCAACCCTACTTGTGCCATGGCACTGTACTGTAATGTCCTTATTTTGTGATATTATGACTCTAAGGACATCATCCATTTTCATCCAAAAAGCAAAAGTGCTTTATTCTGATATATTTTGTCCACCTATGCATTTCTTGTTATGGTACCAAAGCTGTAGCACCGATATATTAGATTTTAAATAAGTTTTAAAAGTCTGTTTTTTCATACATTTTGGAACAAATGTAAAAAAGTCGGCCAAATAGCAAATTCTGATATTTTCTGTCCGCCTAAGCATTTCTTATTATGGCACCGAAGCTGGAGCAACGCTGTACTTGATATTAATTGAGTCAAAAAAGTCGGTCTTTTCATACATTTTGACACAAATGTGATGCGGTGCTACAGCTTCAGTGCCATAATAAAAAATGCTTAGATGGACAAAATCTATCGGAATAAAGCAATTTTGTTTTTTGGCTGGCACTTTCATATTTTGACCAAAAATGTATGAAACCTGGATTATATCCTTTCTGGAAGTATAACTACTGTCTAGCTAGCTACGTCATCTTAACTAAGTAATGAAGTGATTAAGAGGCATATTACATTTCGACTGTGATTTTTGCGTAAAATGACCAATTTTGGCGTTGTCGATCTCAGAAACAAAAATACATTAACACTTTTGACTTATTGAATAGTGCAGAATAGCTATTGGAATAGTTCATAGCGGCCTCGCTTTTTTGAAAATTTGCTTAACTTTATAATTAAACCCGAAATTGCAGAGAAAGATTTTCATAAAATGCGCGAAGGCACTTTTTTGAGCTCATGGATTGAACAACTGTGCTAAAGAATTGAAATAAAAAAAAATTAATGTTATTTCTTATATAGTCGAATAGTTCATAGCGGCCTCGGAATTTTGAAATTATGTATGGAATATGTGAAAAAAAAATCCCAATCAAAAACCATAAAACTCCTAAAAAAGCTCAGAATTAACTATGGATTTCTCCTAGATACATTATTATTATTACGTAAAAATTATATCATAATAATCTTTACTTCGTAAGTAAATCAAATTTCATACTTTTATTTGTTGTTTGTACTTGTTTGTCTTTCTGTGTATGTTCAAAGTTGACTCTAAGAAATCGTTCACCAACTATCATTTTCCTTTCTAACCCTTTAACTTTCCAGTGAATCATCGTATTACTTTTTGTCGCGGACACATAAATGTATATTTAGTAGACCCAAAGGTTTCTCTAGGTTGTATCGCTAAAATGCGTCAAAATCAAAATTTCGACGAAAAAATGTGATAGGGCCCTTAACAGTGTCACCATTCTAATTAATAAAATAAATGTGCTAAGTGCCTAAATATAAGACCCAAGTTTTGGATAACGGAATACTGTAGATAGAAGAGGTACATACAATGTAATACATCGGATCGAGGCAGGCTTAATTTTCGGTTATAATACGTGTTTACGATAGTATAAAGCGAATATTTATGTTTTGACTGGTATTAAAAGATGTTATGAAACAACAAGGCTTCAGCATACCTGCTTGCCTTTTATTAAATTTCCATAGCAAAACATGTTTTGATATTAAAACTATTTACTTATTCAAAATGCGGTATGTTCGTGCGGTGCTCGGGAGATGACCCAGTTAACTCGGAGCAAATATTGCGAAACTACTGGAGTCGTTTATTTCAATGATTGTGCGATCTCAGCGGACTGCCCGAACAAAACTCATTAAGCATAGGCTCTCAACGAGCGGCGCCCATTCCACAAGCTATCGATTACAGTTACAGTGTTTTGCACCATCAGAGCTGTTCTGTGATCCAACCTATCTTTGCTTTTAATTTGATAAGTGCATAAAATTATGTGTAATGTTAACCACTTATTTTTCATTTGTAATGTAGGTACCTAATATGTAACTTGCTGGCGATTTGGGCCTTACTGTAAGTCAGCTTAAACAACGTAAACTTATAATAAATAAATAAATTGAGATTGTTTCTTCCTTAAAGTTGGGGAAGGGAACTTTGCCATGCATCTCTATAAAGATAAAGATTTCCATAATTATTATTTAGCAGAGCTTTTGGCCTATGTAAGTGTGAATTATCTCGCTTAGTGCTTATTTTGAGAGTTATGGTAGCGGTAATAGTACATTATGATTCAAGTTAGCTTAGGTTGCTCATTGCACACAAGGCTGTGGGTTGCAGCCTGAGCCGTAGGCGAGGGCGTAACTCAGCCGAATGTGCAATAAGTAAGAGCTCACGAGTTTCATACGACGTTTTTCAACACATTTGCGAGGAAAAAACAAAGTAATTTACCACACAGCAACAAATACGACAAAAACAAAATATGATAAGTAAAGTAATCATGATGGGAAAAGGCACGCAGGTTTTTTTTTGTTTTTTTCACTCGCCCAATGCAAGAATATTTTGCGCACAAAGGGGTTAGTGAGCATACAGCCTCTTAAAAATTATAAATTTAAGTGATAAAATGCAAATATCTTAATATTTTATAACAAAATATTGTAAATTATCAATAATTTGATAATAATAAATATTTGTTTGACTTAATTAAGGACTTGCACATTTATTTATTACAAAAATGAATATGAATTTTCAGCGGCATAAAACCTATTTGTTGTTACTAAAAAAATAACTGTATTACCCGGTTAAATTGGGAATACTCTGTTTACTCGCATGGAACTTGCAGTAAGGTACCTATTTAACTTTGTAGGGGTAATTCTATAACCAACTAGTGTTTTATATATTATTGCACGCGTTTGTTATAGCTCGGTTTATGGCCCTAAAAGCGATGTATTAGGGCTCACTTTACGAGCAAGTGTGTTGAAAAATAATTTTACATCATACTGCTCTGCAACTAGGATTTACTAGTATGGTAAGAGGCCGTGTAAGTTGTGCAACACAGTGCATTGTTTAGATAGAACGTTCCATTTTCAAATCACTTTACAATTCAAGCACAGGTGAATGCTTTAATTGTAAAGTACACTTTACAATTCAAGCTATGTCAAACTCCTTAGTGAACCAATTTCTTATAAAAATGACGAAACTTTTTACTAAAAAAAAAACTATGAAAATTCAAGCTATGCAAAACTCCTTGCTCAAACAATTTTTTTTTTCATAAAATGATAAGATTCATTTTGAAAGTGCGAAAAAAAATTAGCTGTTTTACATTTCGGTGGAGTAGGCACATTTTACTTTTGTATGGAACAGCAGATTTTTTTTTCGTGATTTCGAGGTTGGTTCTATAATGAAAGTTGTTCAGTTTGATGGTCTGATCATCTCCACGAGAGGTTTTTAATGGACTAAAAATATCCTTGTAAATGTTTTATTTACCTCGCATGAATGATGTAAAGTAGTATGCTTACCTCGGTTGTAAGTAGCTATTACACAGTGCACTCGATCTATTAGATCCAAATTGGATCTTGTTCTGTAATAGCTCACTTACGTCCCTTGTGTAACAAACTACTATTACATCATACTGCTCGGCAACTAGGATTTACTAGTATAAAAGAGGCCGTGTAAGTTGGCATGTGCAATACAGTGCATTGTTTAGATAGAACGTTCCATTTTCAAATCACTTTACAATTCAAGCATGGGTGAATGCTTTAATTGTAAAGTAACTTTACAATTCAAGCTATGTCAAACTCCTTAGTGAACCAATTTCTTTTCTTATAAAATGGCGAAACTTTTTACTAAAAAAAAACTATGAAAATTCAAGCTATGCAAAACTCCTTGGTCAAACATTTTTTTCATAAAATGATAACATTCATTTTGAAAGCGCGAAAAAAAATCAGCTGTTTTACATTTCGATGGAGTAGGCATTTTACTTTTGTATGGAACAGCAGATATTTTTTCGTGATTTTTCCCATAGTGAAAGTTGTTTATTATTGTTCCCAAAGTGACAGTTTGATGGTCTGATCAACCCCACGAGAGGTTTTTAATGAACGAAAAATATCATTGTCAATGTTTTATTTACCTCGCATGAATGATGTAAAGTAGTATGCTTACCTCGGTTGTAAGTAGCTATTACACCCTTTGCGAGCTGCACTCGCACGGGCGCCAAATTGGATCTTGTTCTGTAATAGCTCACTTACGTCCCTTGTGTAACAAACTACTATTTCGCAATCTGTGGCAGTCAAATAATCACCTAACCTTCATTTTCAGGTTTACAACCACTCGTCTTATATAAATTGTCGCATGATGGCAACATTTGCAATCCGATATCAAAGCCTTATTGATGCAAACGAAGCTGTCCTTATTTCGAATCATGTGAGCAATTTGTACAAATTGAGCGGTGGCATCAGACTGCCCTTCAGGGCTGACTCTCTGTACAAAAATAAATTTGACTAAACGTGGCCAAAATTGTAGGCACTAAGTGAAAGTGAAGTGAAATATATTTTATTTAAATAAGCTCACATAATAAGCATTTTTAAATCGTCAATTCTTTTACCCTACCACCAAACCACCCATTATGACGTCTTTTAACTGACAAGAAAAATGGGCGCAAAAAACTTGTCAGCTTTATCAATCAGATGGAACGATATTTACAAATATGTATATCGTTTCCAGACTTTATATTAACAAAGATTAACAAATAAATAACATTATTGAATTAGCTCATTTCTTAATGAGTTTCAAATTTCTTAATCAATTTACAGATTTTAAGCTAAATTCAAAGTTTGAACTTGTTATTCAGTCTAGGCTGTTACAATAAATAAAAATAAAAGAAAAACATACAATTCAATATGCATTAAGATAGGTAGTCAGAAGCAGACCCATTTCCACTGGCAGCACCAGTTCCCGAACATGACGCATGAACCAGCCTCTTTTCGCTCAACCATATTTGAGGGAACGTAACGACCCGCCTCATACGACACCACCGCAGAAATGATTAAAGAGAGCATGACATACTAAGACTACCTATGTTAAGGCATCGAATTGAAAATTTATATCCAAAAGCTTTTCATAGGTCTTTCACTAAACTACTGACTATAGAAAGTAAAAATATTGCAATTAAATAAATCAAAACAAGGTAAGCTATTAAGAATTATATTTTTTGAGTAAGAAGTGCCATACATACGGACAATATAAAACAGATCTTTTATATACGAGTTATACGACGCCCTTAATACAAGCAGACAGAAGCAGACCCATTCCCACTGGCAGCACCCGTTCACGAGCATGACGCATGAACCAGCCATCGCTTCGCTCAACCATATTTGAGGGAACGTAACGACCCGCCTCACACGACACCACCGCAGAAATGTTTGAAGTGAGCATGACATACTAAAACTACCCATATTAAGTCGTCGAGTCAAGAAGCCAGAAGTACGTTTTTAAGTAGGTAGGATACTTCTCACAATTTTATACTTAGAAAAGAAAATCACGATTCGAGTTTAATTAAAGGACTTTTATCTAGACCTATGAAAGAACCCCGGACTTTTTCTAATCAATACTGAGGTATTAGAGTAATAATTAACAATACAAAAGCTATGCCCATGCCTTTTTATCCTTCAAATAATCGTCAACCTTTACTCATTAAATTGGATTTAACAGTATTTTTAAATTTTTCCAAGGGCAGTTCTGTGACTTGTTCTGGTATCTTATTATAAAAGGTAATACATCTACATAAAAAAGAGCTTCCGGTTTTATGCAGTCTGCGCCTTGGAACAGCAAGTTTGTTCTTGTTTCTTGTATTGAGTTTATGAACATTACTATTTTTTACAAAGCTATCTAAATTTTTCTTTACATACATTATATTTTCATAGATGTATTGGGAAGCTACCGTTAATATTTTAATTTCTTTAAATAGGTCACGAAGAGTATCTCTAGACCGTAAGTTGTATATAGCGCGCACTGCCCTTTTTTGTAAGATGAATATGTTATTAATATTAGCAGCTGAGCCCCACAACAAAATTCATACGAAGTAAATTCATACGAAAAAAAAAGGTTTCAGTATCGAAATCTTTTCAGATTTTGTTTCTGATTAACTCAATTCTTGATTTTATTTATCAGAGTTGAGTTTATTGCAAAATAGTAACTATCTACTGAAAATACTACTTAATCGGCGATAAAATCGGGCTTATCGGGTATGGTCGGACTATACCTATTATTTTCATGTGTTGATTAAAGAGCTGATTTTGGTAAGAAATGCATTTTCTAAGTGAAATCCCGGAATCGAATTCCCTAGTGGTAGTAAGTAAATTAAATCGTGGTATTATTGTCTCGGGATGACACAATCATTGAACACAATACACCCAGCGATCGTAATTTATCTGAATGTCACAGATTAATGGGGTTTATTCAATCTAGATCGAGGGACATATCTATTAAGATGACCCAAATAAGAAACAATTGGGATGTTGACAACTTTTTTTATTTTATATTACATAAATTACCTACCTCTCAAAAAAAGAAACATTGGTAAAATAATTATTTCGCTAGCTTGAAAACTGCCCGAGATATCAAAGTGTGAAATTCACACAAATGGACTCGCCCAAAAACGCTCCATACTAACGGCTACTGAGTTATGACGTCACGCCTCAGTAGTTTGTATGCAACGCGTAGGAAATTTGTTCGGCAGCTATATTAAATATTGTGTTTATCAAAATGGTTTCTTAGACAAATTTGCTATACATTTTACGAACTAATTAAAGGTATCATTTATTTTAATAAACGTTATACTTTTTAAATGGACTTGTCCACCCAACTTTGAGGGGTCATAAAACAAATAATATGCAATATATAAAACCAAGAGGTAAACAAGCTACTCTAAAAGTTTAATATGTTTACGATTTTTATTAGTATTTCGTTATTTTATTCATTAGTCAACATCCCAATTCGAAGAAATTTTGTTTTGTTTAGAAAATTGTTAACCTTATAGAAAATTATTGAAATACCTAAATCTGCAATTGCAATTTGCTGAGATTTTTGGAAGTTCTTGCACAAATGCACGACTAGGGCTATGTCAGCCTTTTCCGTTTCTTCGCTCTACCGCATAACTATATTGATAAAAAAAGGTCGCGTAAATATTGGCACTTACAGCACAGAATACGAAATAAAGTTCCTATTTTTTTTCTATTTTTACGGCTTTTTTTGTTGATTTATGTTTGTTTTTTGCAACGAAGCTGGTCTCGTTATTACGGACGTCGTTAAAAAGAACAAAAAACCATAAAAATAAGAAATTAAAATGAAAACATTTACTATCATATCAACGTTCTTACTCGGTATATACAAGGTGTTTGGTAAAAGCCTTATAAAGCCGAATATGGTAGATAGGGACCATCAAACTGAACAACTTTTACTATGGGACCAACTCCGAAATCGCGAAAAAAAAACAGCTGTTTCATACATTTTGATATTTTCGTTGTTATTTTTTGTACGAAACAGCTGATTTTTTTTTCGCGATTTCTGAGTTGGTCCCATAAAGTAAAAGTTGTTCAGTTTGATGGTCCCTATCTGCCATATTCGGCTTTATAAGGCTTTTACCACACACCTTGTATATAGGAGAGCAGGACATGGGCAGGTCAAGATGCTACTCATCAAACACAACTGTTTTTATTAAAAAATAAAACAACTGATTCTTTATATAATTTAAGACTACAGCACATACCTTTAGGATTTTTACCTTTGATACTCATCGGGGGGTTATTACGACGCATTGTCCTCGCGTACAATGACGCCATGAATAAAATATCCTCCAGCAATCTGTGCCGTTTCTTCCAGCCTCCCGTGCATTTTTTATGACCCGCCAATGACTTTGTTGGTCGTTAGCTTTGTACCCAATAGCAGCAATTATAAAATGCACAGAAGTTTTCGTTGTGTTTGATTATTTTCTGAAGAGTTTTGAGTTTTGTTTTTCTCAATTTTTCGGTAATGACAGATTCTGGAAACGGCAGATTTGTAAACGACAGGATTCTTAACAGATATCTTTGTTCTACTTAATTGATTTATTAAGCTTAGAAGGCCTACTCTGTAATAGGTATAAACGGGATAATCATAGAGTTGTTTCTTCGGGCTTAGACAACCCTAGCTCATAGACACCTAAAAAAATCTTACAAATCAATTCTAGTCTACACTGAAACGTTAATTAAACGTTAACTGTCTTATTCAGAGTGCTTTCGTTAAACTAGGGCCAAAGTTAACATGGTGTTAGACTGCGGACTAACGCCATTTTAGCGCAAATCGTATTCAGAGTGACAGTTTAACGTTTAGTCCCACCGTTTAAGGATTAAAAGGTGCATTGTGATTGGTTTACAAGCATTAAACCAGGTTTTGTTAGAACAGTCTTGCACCCCAGTTTTGTGAAACATTTCTGAATAAGACAGTATATACACCGTCATTTTGTAGTCGTTTTAATTAACTTAAGGGAGTGTTCTACTAATGAAAATAATCACTTTTGCCAAAGAAACATGGGTCGAAAAACGACAAAAATTTTGGACTTTCCCATACAAATACAATGTTTTAGCTGTCTAGTTAGTATGGGAGGACCAACATTTTTTGTAGTTTTTTGACCCATGTTTCTTGGGAAAAAATGTTTAGTTTCATGGGTACAACACACCCTTAAGTTAATTAAAACGACTACAAAATGACGGTGTATAATATATTGCTTTAGCAATATATATTTTATGATTTATGTTTTCAGAGTGACCTTCAGCTTTGATTCAAGTAGTTAGAAAACTAGAAAATTGATTCTTAAAATCTACATTGTAAGTAAATAATAAAGTATTATGTTTACGACATGTTATCATGAAATGAAACGACTTCAATTTATTATACAGAATTTATTTTAATAATATTATATAATCAGATATAACAGCAATTATTTCCAAACTCCTTTTCAAACACGCTATCACCTTGCCAACAATTATATACAATTTTCACGGTCATTAGTTCATAACTTAATACTGAGTATGTTTGAAAAAAATCAAAGATTTTGCAAAAAAAAACATGTTTTTACCGTCGTCGCTTTGGCTGTTTCCTTTTTCAATCTTTGTTATAACGATATTTTTCGAGAATTTATTTGACATAGCTATGTTGTCTTTATGTTAAAATAGCAGCCGCTCGCGACTTCGTCCGCGTGGACCCAAGGGAATCTTTGACTACCCTAGGGAAGTAGCCTAAGTATTGTTAATCCAGGTCCTAATCTGTCTACCAACCAATTTTAATCCAAATCTAACAAACTCACACACACACACACACACACACACACAAACTTTCGCATTTATAGTATGAAGTAGGATAAGATGGTCGAAGACACAACTGATTGTATAAGCAAAGGACGGATAATTTTTGTTTGCATATATTCTCAGCGATGTGGCTATAGATGTTCTTTGGCCTTGTGGTATATAAAGAACAACAATACCTCGGTACTGTAAATGTACACACCTTAAAACTATGTCGTGTCGAAATATTATAGAATTATTTCCTATGATGAATTGATCGAATGTGGCATAGGTTCAAAGTTAATGTCGTAGGACATTCGTACAAATCGGATCTTTGTAATAATCCTAGTATGATTGTTTAGGACAGAATAATTAGATATAATACAGATTTTTGCAATCGTCCGAGTAATATTTAGGATTATTCAAAAATCCAGCGTATCGTAGGTAAATCGCCAATGATCATCACTTTACTATCCCCGTCAATTGATAATGCGCTGGAACCTTGTCAAATTAACATACACATCATCGTCATCCGCAACTAAATATGACAAAAAACAGTAAAATTCTAATAGGTAATATAATTTATTAATTATTGAATTCTTATTTTCAATAAGAAAGGGTCTAGGTATATGAGAAAATTACAATTGTTTTTCGTTTTTTAGGTTAAAATCATGGCCGCCAGGCGCATTACCAATTGACGCGGATAGTACGACGTCAGCCGTCAACGTTATAGATTGGCTGACAAAACTGGAGATGCTAATCGACACTTAGATTATATAATCAACATTCAAGTTTTCAATTGTCCGAAACATAATAATGGGATTTTTACAATGGTCCTAGAAATTGCTCAGGCGATTGCGAAAATCTATCTTAGATTAGATTGCAATTATCCGGTTCTTTACAATCGACCTAGGATTTTTGCAAAGATCCTGTTTATTCGATTATCCTACGACATGTTTGTACATTTAATTGTTCGTAACTGCATAACTCAGTATTAAATAAATGAACAATTTGCCGTCACTCGCTGGTCCTCACGCATCCTCAGTAACTTCATTAAAATCTAAAATACATTTACAAAACTCAGCTTGCCATTAGATGACAGCTAATTTAATTACATTCATTTTTCTAAATCCAAAGCAATGTACAATATAATTTATTATATTAATAACTAAATTTTCACGTAAGTATATCTTTAATAATATCGAGAGACCATCATGAAATAGTGCCTGGCTATACTTTTTTTAATTTTTCTGTCACCTTTTAATAATAAAAACTGCAAAGCTATGTATTGGTAAGACGTGTCTGTGCATGCAAAATATACTTTGGAGGAAATAATAAAATACCTATGTAAGTTTTCCAGCTGTTAAATGCAGATCTTATCAGAATATCTTAACAAGGGGATCAATATTTTTAAAGACTTTTATGTAGTTACAACGTAAATCTAGAAATAGGAGATAATGAAACAGAAAAGACTCGGTGAATAAAATTGATATTTCTTATGTAATCAAATAAAAATGTATGATTATCCTGCTAACCCCTGAAGGGTTATGATTAGGATCATTCTCAACATTTTTTTTTGTGCAAAAGATTAATAAGTATTAGGAGATTAAATAAATAAAATTAATATCTATTACAAATGTATTGAAATTATTATCGAATTACAGTATTGCAGTGCAATACTGACACTGAATAAATAACGCAATCCCATTATATTACTATTTCGTATCACATAACATAACTATAGATTAATTTACGACTTATCGATATTATAAATAATGATAACCGTAATATTAATATGGCAACAAAAGTAAATTTACTAGCTAAGCACCTAGACCAGTAGGATTTAAGGGGTATTTACACAATCGTCTCTGTACATACAATCCTTACAATAGCGTATCACCGTCGACTATCGTCATACTTCTATTATAAATTATTGCCAATCATCTAGAATTAACAAACATTTAAAGTTTCTTCAAATGATATAATATCTAATATTATGACAGTAAATTTAGGGTTTACCACAATGTTTTTTTTAAATGCTGAAGTATCGTAAAGCTTCCGTTACGAAGATATCTCACCTAAGTCTATATAGAATACCAAAGTTATTTACAAAATGAAGACAATACGATATGCTCTTTACAGACTTTCAATCGTATAATTTAAATGCATCAAAGTTGCCTTGACCATAACGAGATTCGGAAAAAATACGCATTTACTTACTTAAATCACCAAAGATGACATCGAACCGTGGACGAAGAAACTTTGACACTAGTTAAGACTAGCTACTGTGTTGTGCTTCGGAGAGATTCTACCCGACCGTTCGCCGTGAGCGGTCTTACTCCTCAAGCAATAATTTGTCAACGTTTGTCTTTTACTAAGTTTCCTACTAAAGTTATAGTAGTCACTGGACGTGCTTTGCACACACCACTTCACACAATGATATGGGGATTCTTGGGGTCTCACTGGGCTGCAGTGAAGAGTCTGAGTCACAGAGGTTCGATCAGTAGGCTTAAGTCAGGCAGTAGCTGACCGCAGTCATCAGAACTAATGAGAGGATCGGTCGAGAAGTGGTCGCGTATGAAGGTAACACGCCTGGTTCGACTGATGAAAACGTTTTCTCTTCTCCAGCGAATGCTCTTCTATCTGTTGTGACAATAGATTTTAAGAATTAGTTATTTAGAAATGCTAATGGGCTAAATGTTAGTATACAAAACTGCAATGTCAGCGAGCACTTCTAATGCTATAATAAGAGACCATGATAAAATGTTTTATGTAATCTTCACTAGTACAGAATGTCCTAAAAAATTTGGTACCAAGGCTTCAAACCAAAGAGAAAGATCCTCAACGAATTTGGTGTTTATAAGATTACCTTCCATGCCAGATCCCGTGTCGCCAGATCCCTCCTCGTAGAAGGCGTCGTCATTGTCTTCGTCGTTGTCGTTGTTCTTGTCGTAACCAGAGCCCTCCTCGCCAGCCTCGTCACCCTGCATGAACGGTTCTGCAGACGGCGCGCCGCTTCTTTTCGAGGAGGTTATTAGTAGCTAAGAACAGAAATATGTGTACATTAAAACTCTGCAAATCGCAATCGAAATGGACCTATCTCAAACGCTACGGTGACAAAATAGAGAGAAAGAGGGAGAAAAGAGAGCTGATTGAGGTTGCTGGTTAAAAAGGTCAATTACATTGTCTAAAAAAGCTTCATAGCAGTTTTAATATATGCCTTTAAACGAATGTGTCTAGGGGGCTGTGAAATCAACTCTGACAGAAATCGCAGTTACATTGCTACTATAGTAAGAACCAATGTGATAACTATTCTACTTCAAGCAGCAATGTGACTGCGGTTTCAATCGAGAATTGTTAGCAGCAGAGTTCCGTAATAAGGGGAAGGTGTGTAATGTTTATTTCCCGTTGCAGTGGCTCACCTGCCGAGCCTGTCTCAGTCGGTCTCCAAGAGCTGCCACAATTGGGTCTTCGTGTGACACTGGCACCTCTGGGTTGTACTTTTGGTCGCTTGCCGACGCCGATGCTGCCAGTGGTTTTGTATACCTGATGGGACATGAACGATTTTTTTAAAGGGTAAGAATATATTATATTATCAACAGTTTAAATTTAACCTCTTTGGTCTTTTATACCACATACAGCAATAATACTTTAAAAAATCACAATATTTTTTGTAGCATTGATACTCACTCTCCGACGGAATCACCATTCCAGCACTGTTCATTGGCCTCGTTCTTGACGTCACATAGCTCGTCGCCAATCTTGGCGAACAGCTTCTTATTCCTCGCAAGGAAGGCAGCGAAGTGAAGGAGTTCCGTGTAAGGAGGAGGCGCTCTCAAAGAATTTCTGCGGTTGGCTGTGAGGGAATGTGGGGGAGAACTTGGTAGATCGAAGGTTGCTGGTGTACCGCATTCTTGACGGACCTGCGAAAGAATAAGGGAAATGAGAATAGGTTCTCGAACAAATACTGATATCGTTAACCATAGTTATAATAGTACCTACTTAGGATCGTGAGGTTTCGGATCGATGACAACATCGGATAACAATCAATTTTGTTTAGCTATTTAAAAAGAAGTATAAATTAAATTAGTATTGTTGTTCTAAACAGAAACTGCTACTGGCCTAATAGTGTCATAAATAAAGTAGGTACAAAAAAGCAATCCATAAAGTTTTCGGAACATATTTTATTGACGTCGCTTGTTCATGAATTCCTGATGAATCAGGACAACTACAGGACGGTAATCTGGGCATCATAAATCTCAATTTAGTAATCACTTAGCACTCGTAGTTTTTTGATCTGTTCTCGAGTTTCATCTGTATCCGTTCAGCTGTATAACTGTAATGGAATCACAATTACCGAAAATTGGTGCCTTGTGTATCTAAGCGCCGCGCCGGCCGCTCACAAATTAGGAGCTGTGTAAACACGTTCCTAGTAAACATTTTCCTTGTAATCTGCTAAGCGGCAAAAGTATCTAGTATGTGGAAGAATATAACATGTTGTTTGCAAATTAATCTGCCTATTTTGTTCTAGTGTGCGGTTTGTCTAAGCAAAGCCGGATCCATCGTCGTCTAAAGACCTGGCGCCCACACAGAATTGTCTTACGAGCATTCTCGTTTCTCATCTGGTTTATTATATATGAAATTTCTATGGTAATGCGGCGATCAATCCTTTTGATTGTACTCGTCTGTAATAAGTCTGAGAAACTGGTTATGGCTTCGTAGCTGCGCTGATGGCACGTTGCAAAAACGGGCGATATAATCAGTGCGTTCCAGACGCGATGAAGATAAATTGCGCCGCTGTCAATGGTCATATCATTTGTCAGCGACGCCGCTATGAGCAGCCGTCGTCCCATCTGATAGGTGTGATGCTCATCATGTTTTTCACTGCCGCATTCTTCAAGAGATTCTTGTGCGAATGCATCATTTGTTTTTGTTACATGGAAACATGAAGTTAAATTTACTATTACGAATGACCGAAAAGCGTTTTCTATAACTCTATAAGTCATAATATTGACAGGTTTGAGAGATGACTCCAATAATAGAGATGAGTTTGTAAAATTCAATATCCAAAGGGACTGTAAAAGTTAGAAACAGTTTGTTCAGATCGAAGAATAGTTCCTTTTTAGTTTGTTTCGCATCCGTAACCTCGAGACCGCTACGGAATCCGCGCGCGGAAATAGCGCAGTAAGCGCGAGCGCGTGAGATGCGCGGGCGCGCCGTGTGAACGGCCGCGGCGGCGCGCGACAAACGCAAATAAACCAGCGACTGCGACGCAAATAGGCGCATAGTTCGCGCCGACACATTGCAGATATTCGAGGAGTAATACACTCGTTAGCTGTACTGCACTCGGTGCAAAGGTCAAAGTGCTACTTGATGGAGCCGTGGTAACATCAATGTAATGGTACCACGGCAAGAAAAGGGTTACTCCAGTTAGAAGCAAAAGAAAATGTTTATCGGGTAAAAATAATAAGTACAGTTATGGGCATTTCAAATGTCAAAGTCCACAGTTACTTTGCTGATATTTTGGGTTAGGCAATCTTAAGGCGTTACGGCTAACCATCGAGACGAAGTTCGACTCAATGCACATTCGAATATTCATATTATTCATTTGCCGCAAATTGCATTAGCATTGCGTTGCAACTAGCGGAAAAGTCAAAGTGCACTTTGCTTTATGGCGATATTATAGGTGCATCTACGAATTTGTCCATAAACAGTAGAATATGACATAGAAGCTTATGAAAGGCAAGGCTAATAGGAACTCTAAAATGTTTTAATTACTTATTTTCAGATCATCCTAAATCAGAGATGGAACTTTCCAAACGTGCCTTAGTATGTATGTAATATGTAGGTATATAGTTAAGTTACAGTATTATGATTCACAAAAAATGGTTTAGTTAGTGTAGATGGTAACAGAACCGAATGCTGTGACGACAATGTAAATAGCTTTTTGATTACAGTGCGAGTAGTCTGTGTATTAGTAATTTTCTTTTCAAAGTCCTGTTAATTCAAAGGAAAATTTTGTTTTTTTACACTAATGACTTTATTGTGATTATCATCGACTACACACTACCTTATCCCATCTACATACCCCAGTGAGGCTTATAGTATTGAAGAAGAAGAAGAAAAAATGATTATTTGGTACAATTAAAAATATTGCTTCAACACCCAACATAAGTTTTCGCTAAGTCCTGAGTGTCCTGACCTACACATGTTTGAACTGAATTCTAAAACAAATGGATTACATGCAAAAGTATACGATTCAGTTTCCGCCAAGTTTGTGCATAAATATAAAAGGGAGGATTGGGGTGAAGCGCACCAGGCCCAGAGGGGAAAGTTTTATTACGACGCTGACATCTGTGCGTAACAAGCAGGAACATGTTGACTCCCATCTAGCTGGGCTAATGTTGGAATATTGATATCATAAAATAGAGGAATAGGAAGCTCAGAGCTGACGAAACGATGTTTATTCAAATTCAAAACAAATAAGTTTGCTGCATCTTTACCCATCAACTTTATAAATATTCCGATATTTTTTTGATTTTGGCTTTAAAAAACTGCTCGATCTACAAAACCAATAGGTAAGGTACATTAAATTAAGAAATGTTAATATGGATTAAAGATAAATTAAAAACAGACGTCGATATAACTTATCTCTACCTATTAATCCAACATCAAAACAACTTTGTATATGATCTCACTCAATAAGGCAACTTGTAAATCGGTACAAG
This sequence comes from Agriphila tristella, assembly GCA_928269145.1. Lineage (NCBI taxonomy): Eukaryota > Metazoa > Arthropoda > Insecta > Lepidoptera > Crambidae > Agriphila > Agriphila tristella. Next base: position 52,783,704 of record OV743429.1, read on the forward strand.
AACGCGTACATAATCAAGTACTTAATTAACAAACAAAAAGTCTCATGTCCAACAAAAACTTCGCTTTATAGCTAATCTGTATGTCTTAATAAGTCTGGGCACTTTTTTAGCTTTAAGTGCACATATAAGTGATGGAGATAAGCTCATAGAAACACCGACATTTAATATAGTAAATATTCATTAGCTGGTTTGTCTGCGCAACCGGATCATACCGCCTGTGGCAGCAAAAAGCTTCTATAAAAAATGTCTGAATGTGCATTGAAGATGTAGCTCCTTAATTACATCGCAAGAACTGACTAGATTATTTGAAGATACAGAAAGGCATCGTGAGCCGGTGGATTTGCAGAAATTATCGCCTTAATGGAGCTACCTTTATGTTAATTCTGTTGGTAAGACGAGGAAGTTCTCTAAATGACTTATTAATGGCTCTACATATTCAGTAACAGATAGATAATTATAATCTTTTCATATTTTCCCTACTGGATGAACTAGCCAATAGTAACTAAAAGAAATATAGATATCTATTTCGAAATCTAGTTAATTACACGACCATTTATTGAAACTCTTTATCAGTCGTCAATTAATGAAGTTGAAATGGCTGTGAATCAGAGATCCAGTATTAAATAATGCCGAGCTGTCGGTTGACAAAAAGTGCCATGTCCGGCATGGACGTGTCGCGGAATGAATTTCAATTCGCCAACGTATCTGTCACTATCGTGCCAGGATATCCTACAGATATATTTTCGTAAATTGCCATAATATCTCTTTACATAAATATAGCAACGTTCTTTAAAGCTACTTAAACCTTACAAAATTTATTTAAGTAATGCTTTTATTATGGCAAAGTTATGACATTAACAGTTTGATAATAAATCGATTCCAAGGATGGAACTAAAAGTGCGTGTTTACCTGCCTCCATTGTTTTTTTTTATACAAAAGATGCTTTTGTGACTTTTGGGTGAATGCAAGAAAATACAGACTACTCAATCTAGAAATGAACCTTAAGGTGTTCAGCTCATAGCTTTGTATACAAATGTTTTGATGCTATTACGCTTGCCTTTTTTCCTTTTACTTTTTACTGACGAAATATTTTCTTGCAAAGTTCTGTCCAAAAGTAATTGCACGATTGACATCGTAACTTCCATAACTACGTCTCCCCAAACACCACAATCTTCGGCAGCATTCAGCAGGCAATCAATTACAAAGTTTTCATCCGCACCCTTACTTGTAAGGTTCGGCGTCTGAAAGGGTCAGGGCTCAGGAAAAGTTTCAACCCGTGAAACTTTTTCACCTGCCCAACTTTGGACGGAATGAAATTCTTAAATAATAGTTTAAGTTCTCCCTTCGCTTCGCGGCATCTTGATTGATTGGGTCTGTTACGATATTATTCGATATAATCATTAATTAAAAAGTACTTAATGAAGAAAAATTAAAAAAAAGATAAAAGTACTAGAAAATTTCGCCGATTCTATTAGTGTCTCAGTAGAGTTTGGTTAACGAAAGATGTGTCTCGGTTGGAAATGGAACTAATTTTGCGCCTTATTTTAAGGTTCAGTTTCCAATAACTTAACCTCTAAACTAAACGTTAATTTAACAGAGAAAGTGGCAACTCCATTTCCGGTTCATCTTTCGTAGACCAGACTCTAGCATAATTGGCCAGTGCATTGGGCCGGCATCCCAAGGGTATGGGTTCGAGTCCCGTCTGAGAAGCATCTTTGAGAGCCGTAGAAACGGGTGAGTCGGTTTTTTATAGTATTACATCTATCTGAATAACATTAAGTTAACCAGATTTTTATATCAATAAATACCTCGCACGTAAAATATTCAGCTGTAATCGACTACTTAATTTTCATATCAATGATTAAACTAACATAAGCTTTCTAAATCTTTGCAAGAGTTACAGCAAACGGAAATTGAGAGGCCATAAACCGCCACAAATCTTAAGAGAGACAAGATTAAAGTGAATGAATTAAGAAACTGTCTCACAAATTCAAGTAATTGAAGTATCTCTAGAGGATGTCATGAGCCGATTTTAAAATAAACAGTCGCGTGGGCAGTGGGACCAGTTAATTGCAGTACGCCAATAACTGGCAAGAGCTGAGCTACTGGCCAGCAATGACTGGCTAATAAATGATGTCGCTCTTAGTTGGCTAATCAGAGTTGTAAAAACTGGGGGGCTACTCAAATGGCCACTTTTCTATGCGTTCGCTAACTTAAAAATTGAAAATAAGCCGTAAACTCTAAAATTACGTGTCGGAGGCTTGTCAATTCCACACAATACAATAATGTCTGTGATTTACATAAAGGAGAATGGCAGGTGCCCATATATTTTCAGAACCACATAAAGGCTTAGCGTGCCAAGAAGTAAATAGCATGACTTTAATCCTCTATTAAAGCCTAATAAATTATGTAAGATACACTTTAAAGCTGGGGATAAAAAGTTGATTTTAAAACCTAACCTCAAAACAGCACCTAGTAGGCAATTACTTTGGATACATTACATAACCTACACAGAATGATTTTTATTTAAAAGCTTTAGGTAAGTCTGGTCATGAAATCTACAAATATTTAGTCATTAGACCGTAATAGACAATTACCTACTACCTATCTATCATTGACCTGAAACATAGTATGATAACGATAGGTAGATACTAATTCGCGTCAATTGGTAATGCGCCTGGCGGCCATGATTTTAACCTCAAAAACGAAAAACAATTGTATTTTTTTCATATACCTAGACCCTTTGTTATTGAAAATAAGAATTCAATAATTAATATATTATATTACCTATTAGAATTTTACTGTTTTTTATCATTTTTAGTTGCGGATGACGTTATTTTTCTAAATGTTGCCTCCTTCTTTACGAACACTTTAAATTGAAAAGTAACCACCAAATTATGACCTTTAAATCTCATAAGGTCCGAATTGGGCACGCTCAGTATTTATAAATTTGGAAAATGGTTCCCAGTTTGCCATTCTCCTTTCCGACGTGTGACTTGATCTTCTACTTGCTTATTTTTAAGCTTTTAGTTAGCGAACGAATAGAAAAGTGGCCATTTGAGTAAGGGGGCTGATTTCAAAGTTAATTTCAGTATTTGTTTTCTATTGTGAGCAAAAATGAATAAATGTATTTTCTTAAAACTTTAGGCCGCGGGATCAATTAATTGCAGTACGCCTAGTGGCAAGAGCTGAGCTACTGGTCAGAGCAGTGACTGGCTAATAAATGATGTCGCTCTTAGTTTTAGTTGGCTAATCAGAGTTGTAAAAACTGATTTCAGTGTTAATTTCAGTCTTTGTTTTCTATTGTGAGCAAAAATTAATAAATGTGTTTTCTTAAAACTTTAGGCCCTATAGCATGACCATTGAAACGGAATATGATAGAGTAATTTATCACGTTCAACGATCAAGCCACACGTCGCAAGTTTATGTAAATCACAAACATTGTTGTATTGTATGGAATTGCAAGCCTACGACACGTAATTTTAGAGTTTATGGCTTATTTTTAATTTTTAAGTTAGCGAACGAATATAAAAGTGACCATTTGAGTAGGGGGCAGATTTACTTAGTTCGTGGATATAATAATATGATCATTCATAGAGAAGAGGAAGTTTCGTTTCACTTGTATGTACAATTAATGTAAAACTGAATAAAAGAGGCCAATCTATTGGTACTAATTGGAATGCTGTCTAGTGTAGGCCATATGATTGTTTATGTGCCCCAATAAAACAATGCTTCAGACTTGTTGGGAGTAATTGGAGCGAGTCTCCGTGGGTGAAGTCGAGTGGCCCACAAATTGCCCGCAATAGGGGTCACTCGTCAACTCCTCACAGCTATTGTCGTTCTGATGTCATATTCAAGGGTTACTCAAACTTTTAGATACACGAAACCCTTTATCAATCAGATGACTGCGAAACGCTACTAGTGTCTTACATCAAAAAAGTTTGAAAAGAAACTTAAGGCGCCGTACTACCCACTACTAGCCCCGCTAATACATTTATTTTTATTACTCGCAAACCAAGTCAATATATAAAAAAACCTAAGATCATGACCTCTTAAATTGTCTCTAATATTTTTTTAATAACTCTATAACAGTTTAAATTCTTTCTGTATGTTTAAAAATCAATTTTAGCTCAAAGTGACCACTTTTGGCAAGAATGGATTTAAAAACTTACAGAATGAACGAAAACTGTTGAAGAGTTATTTAAAAATTATTAGAGACAGTTTAAGAGGACATGATCTTAGCTTTTTTTAATATTGACTTGGTTTACGAGTAATAAAAATAAATGTATTGGCAGCGCTAGGTGGGTAGTACGGCGCCTTAACCACTCAAAGCTTCCAGCGCGAAAAAAAAGAAGCTCACAACATCCAGGGAGGTCATTCTCGGCGCGTGACGGTTTTATGGCTGCAATAGAGATTTTAGTGACATTTTTAATTATAGAGATAATGTCTAATTCGAGAAATGTTGCAGTGCGCGAGAATCGGCCCCCAGATCTGCAGATTCACCATTCCCGGCGACGGATGCAATCACGTAATACAACGTTCAGAAACGCCTGTGGAAATTATTATCGATACACTAGCGGCCGCCTGCGGTTTCATCCGCAAGGTTCCCGTTCCCGTAGGAATATCGGGATAAAAAGCATCCTATATTTTAATCTAGGTTTTCTACTTTATGTGTGCCAAATTCCAACTAAATCCGTTCAGTAGTTTTTGCGTGATTTAGGAACAAACATCCAAACATCTAAACATCCAAACCCACAAACTTTCACATTTATAATATTAGTAGGATAGGATTCCTAGGAAAGCATGTTAGTAGTAGGGGTACTAAAAAATTGCTACTAGTATCAAATTACTTACAAATACAAAAGATGCAGTGACGTAATTTTTATCACTAACCCCTACGATTTAATTCGCGAACCCCTACCCAGTTGTTAGCGAACCACACTTTGAGTAGCCCTGCCATAAACCTCTGGAATCTTGCCTCGTAAATTGGCGCTGTTACAACTGCGAAGGCGACTTGAGAGCTAACTTGAGATTTCATTTTGTTTCTAAGTTGTATGTTACACAATATACAATCTTACTTCACTAAGTAAATGCAAATATTTCAAGCAATTGAGTGGAGTATGTTTGCTTAATGGATTTATATAATCCAGAGAAAATAATGCAAAGAATTAAGTAGGTACCACTTTTTGGTTTTTTGTTCAAAACATTATTACATAAATCACTTTACATCCAAATACATAAACAACAGTTGCGGTCTTATACTAACATAAAAAAACATCTAAAAGTTTAGTAGAGTTGAAATTGCATAGCTTGATTCATGTCACGAAAGAAGACGTGGGCGACTCGAAATAGAAAGGAATTATAGTCGTGTTCAAAGCTCATCCATTTTTATTGAAATGTCGCTAACAATAGTCAGCATTCAAATATATCTCGAAGATTCCGATACTCTTAATGCAACGATAATGTTGTCAATTTCGTTGACTGCTTAATAGATGTGGTTAAGAAATAACGAAGCATGTTGCTCCATTGTTTTACCGGTTGTACGATGTCAACCGCCTCCAACAATTTGAATTTTAAATGAAACTGATTTAACGACTTCTAAAGACTCTGTGGGGAGCTCGGTGGCGCAGTGGTGTAGCTAGCGCTTGGCCCAGCGTTTTCGGAGGTTAAGCAACTTTTGCAAGGGTCGGTCATGGGATGGGTGACCAAAAATTTATTATCTCAAAATCCTTCGTGCTTCGGAAGGCACGTTAAGCCGTTGGTCCCGGCTGCATTTGCATTTGTTAACACCCACCAATCCGCATTGGGTCGCGTGGTGGGTTATGGCTTATGGCCCATTCTCCTTATCCAACCCATAAGGAAGGCCTGTGCCCCAGCAGTGGGGACATTAAAATGGCTGATGGTCTAAAACTAATAAAAACATTTTATTGCACACTAAGACAGACAAACAACAAACAGAGAAAGCACACAAAATGCGGCCTTATTAATATAGCAATCTCTTCCAAGTGCGGTGTGACGCGAATGGATAAAATAAGAAATGAGTATGTCAGAGGAAGTCTGAAAGTAGCACCAGTAACAGAGAAGCTGAAAGGGAATCGTCTGGCTTGGTTTGGGCATGTTATGAGAAGGGAAGAAAGACATGTTACTAGAAGAGTAATGGATATGGATGTTAAGGGCTGGAAAGTAAAAGGAAGACCGCAGAAAAGATGGATAGATTGTGTGCGGAATGATATGAATGTGAAGGGAGTGGATGAGGAGATGACGAGTGACAGGAAGGAATGGAATAAAAGGACGCAATGCACCGACCCCAAATAAATTGGGATAAGGGTAGGAGGATGATGAATCTCTTCCAAGTGCTTCATTAATTTGTATGCACCTCTGTAGGTAATTGAGTTTGTTATGAAAATGAAAAGCCTACTCAAATGGTCATTCTACTAAAATTGACGCTAGAGGAATAGAATGACAATGTATGGGATTGACAGGAGCTAGGTTAGCTTAGGTTAATCAAATCACGCAAAATGCCAACGTCTGGAACTGGGTCTTGTGTAAATTAAATAGATTTATTAACCCTTAAAGCAGATCTTCATACTTGTATCTAAACTGATATATTATGAGACACTGTCCGTAGGGAAATGTCGCTAGTCAGATAAGCCAACTCTGTGCCATTTTCTATTCAGACGGACCGGCTCAGCACGTTCTGCCTGACAATAAAATTGCGTTAGAATTCTACAGCTTTTCCTACAATAAAGCTTACACCTACTTTATTGTCGAACTATAAAACGAGCTGAAATATGAACTGCTAGAAGTGGGATGGGAAATATTTGAGTTAAGTACTTTTAAAATTAAAAAAAAGCAGAAAAAATGTTGAGTATTTTGTGACATTTTAGTCTTTTGACTCACGGACTTTTTAGGGTTCCGTACCTAAAAGGGTAAAAGACGGGACCCTATTACTAAGACTCCGCTGTCCGTCTGTCTGTCTGTTACCAGGCTGTATCTCATGAACCGTGATAGCTAGACAGTTGAAATTTTCACAGATGATGTATTTCTGTTGCCGCTTTAACAAAAAATACCAAAAACAGAATAAAATAAATATTTAAGAGGGGCTCCCATACAACAAACGTGTTTTTTTGCCATTTTTTGCTCGATATTAATAACGACTGCAGGTAGACAGTTCAATTTTTCATAGATTATGTATTTCTATTGCTGCTATATTAACAAATACTAAAAACAGAATATAATATATATTTAAGGGGGGCTCAAATACAACAAACGTGATTTATTGCCGTTTTTTGGTACGGAACCCTTCGTGCGCGATTCCGACTCGCACTTGGCCGGTTTTTTATTACGATTTATCTATTTGAATAACATCTCCAAAAAAATCCAAAACATAATACGAATATAGATCAATAAATAAGATCCGCTTATAATATATATGAGACATAAAAAGATCTCATATTTTAATCTTCATTTATATCCAAACTAGTTTGAAATCAGTAGTCGATGGCTCCAGAAGCAATAAACAAGTTATTGAAGACCAATAAATAAATATGGCGCTGTATTATATCAATAAGTTGGTTACGCGATCGATGGCCACGGAGCCCATGGAGGCTTTCTGCGCCTACGCAGGTCAAGCCCCAAGGCATGGGCGGATGATAAAAGCCTTAAGCCATAAACCCATCCTTATCTCGAAGAAGTAAGAGCGAAAGAGAGCAATAAAATTTTCGCATGTCTACGTTACCATAAATTTACACCCCACGATATTATGAACGAAACAATAAAATCCTATTGTTCGAGAACTGATTATTATAGAGTATCAATTTCACAATGAATATAAAGATTGTGTTATTACATTTTATTGGTCGTTTTGGTAACACTATCTTTATGGAAATATCATAATTATCAATTTTTGAAGTAGTAACTATTTTTGAAGTAAGTGTAAAAGTCAGAGTCAAAATAATTTTTCATATTATTGTTAGTGTGACTGATTGAGGCATTGCATTCTACAGATTTATTATAGTCAAATTATTATTACCAAACTGTGTCTTCTGCAGCGTAGCTAGTAGGTACAAAGATTTGCTAGCTTCATTTTACTGTAAAATTACTTTATTTTCTTATGTTCTCACAATATCAAATAAAATCTTCGTCACGCCGTCATTTCTTTCTGTTTAGACCATTCTGAGTGAAAGCGCTGCGTGGGCGCATTTGACGGTAGAGGCCCGGCTCCCGAGTCGACGACATAGTTCGCAAGTTCATTTAATTACAATGACCAATTGAAAGATATTCAAGAAACAGATTGAAGGAAAAATGCATTTCCAATGAAAGTAGTAGTACTTAAATAAATCCATCTTATTATTTCATCTTATTGCAATTTCGATATTACTGGAAACAATACCTACACACAATCCAACTCCTATTAGGTTAGGTACCACATAAACATAGATGATGTCTACATCATTGTTTTAACTAGATAACCTACAACATTATTTAATTACCTACAACAGTTTTGAATACTAAACATAATAATAAACTATTTTTAATGTTATTGTACCAATATTTGAAATTTTCTTGTAACCCTACTTTAAAACAATGTGGCTCCGTGAGCTGTAGACCTCGGTTTAACATATCTCCGCCATTTTGAAAAATTTCGGAAAACTGCTTTGACAAAAATATATATTATTATCAAACCTGGTCACAAAATTTCACCAAAATCTGTTGAGAAATGAGACTTTAGAGGAGAATAGACGGACAGCCGCGCCGGACAGCCGCGCCGGACAGCCGGACGGACACACGAAAGCATTTTTACCCAAGCTGAAATTTAGACGTTTCGCGCTCACTCAGTCAATTGTTATAGAATAATTGCGTTAATTCACATAATCAATAATGTTTTAGTTTAGTATGGCTTTCAAAATAGTTAATTTGAGCTTGTATGGTATTATTACTAATAGGTTCTGAAATAAATCCCCTCAATAAATGGACGTTAAGAGGTTTAGCCTGACCTAGTTTAGTTCAGTAGGTCATAATATTCACTACGTGGTTAACATACTAATAGACGAATTAACTGAAAACCAGTAGAAGTTGTATAGAGAAAAACAATCTGGACTATTATTTCACGTAAGGCTATTTACAACACCACTTAAAGCACAGAATTAATATAATGCCTAAGGTACACACAGACGCTGAAGATTACCTTTAAACCTATATAAATGAAAATGAATAAATGGAAAACTCGACAAGTCACATGCTTGATATTGCAAACTAACGGTTAGGGCCCCATTTTTGAATCATGAAACGACTATACAGTCATGGCTGTCGATTGAAAATAAATAGTAGAGCACTGGACGTCTCTCAAAAATACGGCCCAATAGAAAAAAAAAACATATCTGGTGACCCGTACCACAGGTTTTTTCAAACTATCTTCGGTGCGCCAGATCTCATACTAAACTTAAGATAAAGCATTATGTACATTATGTAATCGGCATACCCCGTTATCGCGGGTGCACGAATGATTGAAGCCAAAGACAAAGTACAACAGAAGGTCTATTTTTGATTAATTTGATAATTCTACCTAATCCCGTTCAACCTCTGAGAGAATATATCTGTAATGCATTTTTTTTAGTTTACCTGTATTTCAGGATAATCTTTTATCCACAACTCCATAAATTCGTGACGAGATTTTTTTCTCGGAGGCATATTGTTAGTTAAGATAAAAATGATATGCAATTAGACAACAATTGATCACTAAATGACCCGTAAAGGGGAGAGGGCGCGGAGCGTGAGACAACACTGAGCACAAGACGACACGACATCACGCGCGCGAGTGGCGTTCGGCCGGCTTCTGTACGCCTTTGTCGGCATCCGTCAAAGCGGACACCGCGCGGCGGGCTTTTGTGCGCCTTTGTCGGCATCCGTCAAAACCGACACCGCGCGGCGACCGCGTGCGCGTGAGTACGGCCCGCACTGTTATAGCAAAATAAGCGCTATACATTTAAAAATACGATTCAAAATAAATATCGTCCTTCACTTCGTGCAGTTAGATTTTAGGAAGAATTAAAGTTATGTATCTATAGGTATTGTCTAAAAATATAGTTCACATTTGCCATTACTGAACACGAGAGCTTGAAAATTTTCGCACCTTTAGGCCGGCCACACACAGACGGAATCACGTTACGGAATTCCGTACATACGTGATTCCGAACGCAGCAACTGCATACAAAATCTATGGGCCTGCCACACACATGCGGGATTTTTCCGTACGGAATCTTCATACATTGACGAAATTGCGTTCGGAATTCCGTAACGGGATTACGTCTGTGTGTGGCCAGCCTTAATAGGCCCTAAAGGTCTTTCGCTTCTGATTTTTTAGTCTGTGAATCGTTCGTGCACGGCCGATAACGGGGTATGGTAATCGGGTACCTCTTAGTATGAGATGAATAAATCCTTTTTTATTTTATTTTTTTATTTTTTATATTAAACGCCGCGCCGTTGCAACGTCAAAACTAACGAAACAAATGAATACTAAAATCTCAAATTAAAAATATGAATACTTTTTTTATTAGCTCAGAGTACAGACCATACAACATATTGTGATAAATACTATAGTCACACTTCTAGGAATACGGTGTACTCAGACTCTTACCCTAATAAGGTATATATAACACCATAAAATATTATAGTTACACGAATACGGGCACATGTAGGTAGACGACATAATTCTATAAGTTGATTCATATAGTAACTTTGCTTGCGATAGTTCATTAATTAATTAAATTCTCGTTTTCTTTTATTTATAAATTACTTTCTTTATTCCCATGTAACTAATTAAATCTCTCTATTCTTATAATCTGAACACCCAGTGTAAAACAATGTCTACGACCATAATTTAGTTATAATTTGAAGGGTGGAGTGAGCCTGGTGACTTGTCATACAGGGGGGTCTAACCCTACCTAGTACTGGCACCAGTTCTCTCCAATGTTAGTTTATTTAAAATAGTTTATAACTTAATATAGTTAACAATTTGTAACTGTTGGAGAGAGAAATAAAGATTATTTTATTATTATATTATATATTTCCAATTTGGGTCGATTTTCGTGCTAGGCACTACGACGTCACTACACTATCAAGTGACTACGAAGTATTATTAATTTATTTCAAACAAAGTAAGATAACCGATATAAATTTAAAAGTTTTCTATTTCTACTGAATAATAAAGAAACTTACTCGGACCCAAGCCAATGCTATTACAGTGGAAATTGAAAGTCAACAAATCCTCCGCCAAGTTTGCTGGCTAAGGTCGATATTATTGTAAAATCTAGAGAAGTGCATATGCTGCGCTATTGGTAATAGAGCAATGCCCTTTGTCTGAACTACATTTGCTTTTGAAAAGAGAAAATCTATTTTATATTTCAAAGAAAAGCCTGGACTTTAATTTAATATCTAAAATGAGAATTCATGTTTTCATTGATGCAATGGAACCACCAAACAATGAAAAGAATATAACCATATTGGGAAATAATAAGGTTCCGTTTTCCAGTTGAGTGATGGGCAGGATCAGATATTTTCCACGTTTTATCAACTAAAACTATCAAACGTATTATAGCTCTTATTATAAGTCTTAGCTGGTTCATGCGTCATGCTCGTGAACGGGTGCTGCCAGTGGGAATGGGTCTGCTTCTGTCTGCTTGTATTAAGGGCGTCGTATAACTCGTATATAAAAGAACTGTTTATATTGTCTGTATGTATGGCACTTCTTACTCAAAAAATATAATTCTAAATAGCTTACCTTGTTTTGTTTTTTCTTAATTGCAATATTTTTACTTTCTATAGTCAGTAGTTTAGTAAAAGACCTATGAAAAGCTTTTGGATATAAATTTTCAATTCGATGCCTTAACATGGGTAGTCTTAGTATGTCATGCTCTCTTTAATCATTTCTGCGGTGGTGTCGTATGAGGCGGGTCGTTACGTTCCCTCAAATATGGTTGAGCGAAGAGATGGCTGGTTCATGCGTCATGCTCGTGAACTGGTGCTGTCAGTGGGAATGGGTCTGCTTCTGAATACCTATCTTAACGCATATTGAATTGTATGTTTTTCTTTTATTTTTATTTATTGTAACAGCCCAGACTGAATAACAAGTTCAAACTTTGAATTTAGCTTAAAATCTGTAAATTGATTAAGAAATTTGAAATTCATTAAGAAATGAGCTAATTCAATAATGTTATTTATTTGTGAATCTTTGTTAATATAAAGTCTGGAAACGATATCATATTTGTAAATATCGTTCCATCTGATAAAGCTGACAAGTTTTTTGCGCCCATTTTTCTTGTCAGCTAAAAGACGTAAGCATAATGGGTGGTAGGGTAAAAGAATTGACGATTTAAAAATGCTTATTCTGAGCTTATTTAAATAAAATATATTTCACTTTCACTTTATAAGATTTCGGGCTTCGTTGTTATTGATAGTACATTTTAAACTGCCAATCGTTGCGGAAGTGTAATATAGACGGTTATTCCTCAGACGCCAAATGGCATACATAATAGATCCATATTGGTATGCTCAGCGGATGTGGTGTCCTTGAGCACCGGAACGGAGTAATCCGCGACACTGACGTGACGATGATTCAGCGGATGTGAGATTGTCTCAGCACTGTCTACAATTACAATGTGCTTCATGTAGGTAAGGACAAGATCAGCAATTACCTTCAACTGTCAAAGCATTTAATCTTTTAAAATAATTTTGAGACCTAATTATTTTCATTTTGCAAACTGATTTACAATTTTTCTCCGTTTTTTCACCCAGCAGCTTTGATAAGATAAAATTAGAAATTAAAAGTCTAACTTCATTAGCACATTGTTCATAGAATTCTGGTGTACAAATAATGCCGAAAGAAATAAATTTGATTGCGAATGGAAACTGTTTAACTTTTCCAGCTCAACACGTTAAATACGATACAATTACAGCACAGAGGAAATTCCATTATCTAGGAATTTCAAGTGCTCTTCGAGGTGGTTTAAACAGTATTACAGTATAGTCGACCCGAATACAAATAAAATGTCCCCTGCCCCTGTTTAGTAATGCTGGGAAACAATGGCACTGTGTGGAAATCTTGGACTAATGGAAAGGTCTAAGTGCGCGGTTTACGTAAAGCGACCCGCCCAACTCCACATTATGCTTGTTAGTTTATTCTTCACGGTAACTTATTACTTTGTTTATGTAAAGTTTAAATATTTACCGCTGTAAACGGGTGTAATATAATGTAAATATTATCTTAAGATTCTCAACTCAATAAACAATGGATTTAAAAACTAGAGTCTCACAAGGATCAACTATAGGACCCAAATTATATTTTGTGTATAGGTAAATCAGTTCTTTAGATGTCAAAATTCAAATAGATTAACAATATTGCTCTATCGTTTAATGATTTCTTAAAACTCGAAGAAAACATTTATTTTAATAAAACCGAAGTGAGTTAAAGGAAGTGACCTATTCACCTTGCTGAATTAATTCCAGTGACTCAACAAATATAGGTTGTCTCAGTTCTGTCTGCAAGCGCTTAAGTGGCTATCTCACTGTCTTTCCTGCTCCAAGTAATTTATTTCAAGACAATGAATTTCTTAGCTTAGCACTCGACAGTGAAAAGCAGGCAATTAATGCAGGTAAGCTCTTGGCATTTCTTCCTTAGATTATTTTAGAAAGGTCTTATGTACTTTATGCTTCCAAATTAGAAGGCAGAGTTTTTGTCGTCTCTGACGTCAGGAGTGACGTCAGAGACGACATAACGTTAGTACACTGTGGCAGTTTCTCCTCCGTTATTAATATTTTTACACGCCTAATCGTTTCAAAACTGTAACTAAATTGTTCGTGCTGTGTTTGTGATTTTCTGGAATTGTTGGTGGCAGCATCCTTCTTTAATTAACCGAGATTTTGTAAATTAAAATCTGCTAATGACTGGATTTTTTGTTTAGTGGCGGGTGATCAGTTAACAAGTTTTCATACTCGACCCACTAATCAATCGGATTTACCGCCATCTTACGGGAAGTAGCAGTACCATACGCCACACATTTTACAGTGCCACCTAGTGATATCTCGTGAAAATGGTCAATTGTGGAGCTTGCGGCAAATTCCTCTCTGCAACAGGTGGCGCTGCATGTCAGTTGTGTCCTTTGAAATACCATAAGGTTTGTGTAAATATTTCGGAAAAGGCTCACATCAGTAAAGACTGGGTCTGCCCGAACTGTAAGAAAGGCAACCGTAGGGGCGACAACAATCTGACGCCTGTTAAGGGCACTTGCGAATCACCACCGTTCGCGTCACCCATTGTAAACAGTGATGCGACAAATGGCAGGGAAGAACGTCGCTACCGGGAGCTTGTCGACTTTATGTCGGAAATGCGACAATTTCGAAGCGAAATGAACGAACTACGTAATTCCCTGTCAGCTCGGATGGACTGCATCGAGAAGAGGCTGGATGCTCTGGAGCAGCGTGAGCCAGATTCTGATTCTAAGAGGACCGCCGAGCTCGAGAACACGATACGGGAGCTCAAGCAAGAGTTGAATGACCGTGATCAAGAGGGCCTGCTGTCTGATTTGGAGATCGGGGAGCTCCCTGAGGAAAAAGGGGTGAGCGTCGTGCAGACCGTGATGTTGCTGGCCGGTCGGATGGGGGTCACCTTGGAGGAGCGTGATGTAGAGTTCGCGGAGCGTGTGGGCCCGCCGCCAGCCGAGGCCGGTGGCCGCCCGCGCCGCGTCGTGGTGCGGCTTTCGCGCCGCCACCTGCGCGACGAGCTGTTGCGCGCCGCACGCGTGCGTCGCACCCTCACTTCAGCCACGGGCGGTCGCGTCTTCGTTAACGAACGTCTGACTCGCTTGAACCGCCAGCTCTTCCACCGCGTCCGTGAAGAGTGTCGCAGACTGCAGTGGCGATACTCGTGGACGAGGCGGGGCCGTGTCTTCGCTCGCCAGGCGGAGGGCGCTCCGGTTGTACAGTTCCGTTCGTTTGCGGACGCTGATCGAGTGTTCGGCACCCGACAAGAATGACTAGAAACATATATTTTTTCACTTTGTATAATTTGGGCATATGTTCTATATTATTTATCTCTGGTAAGTGGTGTTCGTCAGTGCACATTTTATACAATTAAGAATTATGTTTGTAATTATAGATTTAGTACACTTGGTGAGGCGTCTGTGACTTTAATAAATATAAGCACCAATACATTTAACGTAATAGCTAAACTCGGTATTTTTAAACATTCACAATGGAAAACTATATATTTTGATAACTTTGGCAATTTTATAATACTCAAATCATATGCTCTCTTTCTATTTTATTTTATATTTGTACTGCAAATTCTTTCAAAAGGAGTCTACACAAATAACAAAGCTCAAATTAATTGGCTATGTATTTTTAACGGCACATCAAATCATGACAGACTTAACTCTATTTTTTCGAATTTTAAACATCATCTTTGTATCACTGAATTAGTAATCTTAATTACTACTATTAGTCATGTATAGCAAATTTTTAAGGATTGGTCTGTTCAATGCCGGTTCTCTGGGTACTAAGCATGACGAGTTTATTCATATGATGGACAGATTAGCAGTGGACATTATGGCCGTAAATGAGACCTGGCTGAGGGACGGTGAGGAGGGCCGTGCCCCAGCGGTGCCCGGTTATCGGTTGAGGCATATTCCCCGACCATCTGGGGTTCGTCGTGGTAGAGGTGGAGGGGTAGGTTTCTACATCAGAAAAGGAATTTATGTGCGTACCTGTCTTGTTCCTGATTCTCCTACTGTTGAGCAGATGTGGCTGAGCCTTAAGTTAAACTCCCTTCGTGTTGTGATCGGCACTGCCTATAGGCCTCCATGGATGGACATGAACATCTTCATTGATGCTCTGTCCCAGTCCGTCTGTGCACTTGGTCACTATGATTATATTGTCCTGTTAGGAGATTTCAATGCCGATATGTTAAAAATAAATGACAACAAAACTAAATTAATACTAAATTTTCTGGATACCATTAATATTCAACAAAAAGTTAACTCTCCTACACACTTTACTGACCATAGCGAAACTCTAATTGATTTGTTATGTACGGATGCAGTTGTTAGAAATATCAATGTTTTACATATTCCTGAATTGGGGAAGCATGCTGCTGTCTCGGCAGAGGTGTGCATCAGAAAAGAGAAACCAACTCCTCATTATATCACTTATAGGCCATACAAAGATATTATTCCAGAGTTATTTGAAAGAGATTTAGGTCGGATTGAGTGGGCTCATATAGAAAAATTACCTGATCTGAACTCTATGGTTGCTGCTTTCAATTCAATAATTTTACAACTTTTTGAACTTCATGCTCCTCTCAAAACTGTGATGATTAAAGAGCAATCATACCCTTGGATCACTGACACTGTCAAGCAAATGATGCTCACTAGGGACGATGCACATGCTAAATCAAAGAAAAGCAAATGTGAATCACACAAAATATTTTATAAAGAAATGAAATCAACTGTGTCCTTAGCCTTATGTCAGGAGAAGAAGTGTTATTTTGAACAGCATATCAATAAAAACATCAATAAGCCAAAAACACTATGGAAAAATTTGAAGAAACACATAAAAATAAAAGATAAAAAAGACTTACCTATACATGGTCTGGACCCGGATACTATAAATAATAATTTTCTTAATGTTCCCTGTACTTCTTCTACAAGTATTTCAGACTTGACTTTTTACGAACACCACAGGCATGGCTCGTCAACTTTTTCTCTTTCCCCAATCTCGGAGAAAACTGTTACTGATATTATTTGTGGCTTGCACTCAGATGCTGTTGGAGTTGATGGTATCTCTTTACATATGATAGTTATGACCCTGCCACAGTCTCTCGGTGCTATAACAGCTATTGTGAATAAGTCTCTTACTGATTCACATTTCTCGGAGTTTTGGAAAACAGCTCTTATTAAGCCTATCCCTAAGAAATCTAACCCTTGCAGTGTCAGTGATCTAAGGCCAATAAGTATTCTTCCTTGTCTTTCTAAGATAGTTGAAAGGGCAGTTAGCATGCAAGTGATTAAGTACATAGAAACTAACTCTCTGCTTCCTGAGGCTCAGTCCGGTTTCCGTAGGAAACGTAGCACATCCACAGCGCTCCTCCATGTAGTCGACGATATTCTTTCTGCTCAGGATAAAGGTATGGGAACTCTTCTCGTTCTCCTCGATTACTCTCGTGCTTTTGATTGTTTGGATATACCACTACTCCTCTCAAAACTTACTTATTATGGTTTCGATGTAGCAACGGTTCGCTGGTTCCATCATTATTTGTTAAACCGCTCGCAAATTGTTGAGTTGAAAGGGGATGATGGCACAGTCACCTACTCTCAGTGCAGGGCTTTGACTAGAGGTGTTCCGCAGGGATCCATTCTCGGTCCGATTCTCTTCATCCTGTACACCGCGGACATAACTGAAAGTATCAAAAATTGTCAGTACCATTTATATGCTGATGACGTCCAGTTATACTTCAGTTTTGATCCAAAAGACACAGCAAGTGCAGTTGAGAAAATCAATGACGATCTTTACCATATATCGGAATGGTCCAGCCGAAATAGTCTGATGCTAAATCCTAACAAGACCAAATATATGATCCTTGGGTCAAAGAAACAGGTTTCCCGTATTTCTGAGCAACAGCCTCAGATCATGATTGTTAGCCAACCAGTTGAGATGGTTTCGGAAGCTAGAAACTTGGGAGTCATTTTTGAATCGAACATGCGCTTCGAAAAGTACACTCTCGAAGTCGTTCGGAATTGTTTCTACCGTCTTAAAGTCCTTTACAGGTTTCACCCTTTTCTATCAGAGGATCTTAGAGTAAGATTGTGTGAAACCTTGGTTCTATCTAAATTAAATTATGCCGATACTGTTTTTGGCCACTGTTTACTCTCTAGAACCAAGCAACAGCTTCAACGTGTACAGAATGCTTGTGCACGCTTTTGTTTTACTATACCACCCAGAGCACATGTCACTCCTTTCTTGAATAGTTCCAACCTACTCAAGATGAGCGCCCGTAGAAGTCTTCACTTTGCTACTTTACTCTTTGAAATTATTCATTCAAAATCGCCTGAGTATTTATATAACAAAATCAAATGGGCAAAGGATACAAATCCTTACCGCACTAGAGCTTCCTCTTATATGATCCTGACAACCGCACACAGGACAGCTGCATTTCGTGGGTCTTTTAAATACTCAGCCTCAAAGTGTTGGAATAATTTGCCCCCCCCTTTACACACAATAAAAAAGCGTAACGCGTTTAGAAATAGTTTAAAAGCATTTTTATTAAAGTCACAGTTGCAATGAACAAGCTTTATGCCGATAAGATATTATGATACTCACTTGTTTTGTTTTACACGCTGTGCTTTGAGGCGGCTTTTGTTTTTGTTCACATGTACAGGTTATCATCAATGATATTAGAATTTTGTTATCATCACCAACCAAATACACACTTTGTCACTTTACCATACCACATTTACCATTGTCTCTTTTTGTTAACACATTGTTTATAACTTAATTATTAGAGTATGTAGTTAGATTAGAAAATATGTAAAGAATATGACGGCGCGTCTGATAAATACTGGTTGGATCGAGAGTGAGCAAGAGGTCACGCTACTCTGACGGAGCGTCGAATCTATGGTGGCGACGGCTTTAGTCTGTGGCAACAGGAATGGAACGGCCATGTTGCATCGAGACTTGTAAACAGAAAATCTCTTGTGTTTTTCTATGCCGCGTACCGGGAAATCGACGAACCGTTGTTGATCTATACCATTTGATTGTGTTCTGTTTAATTAATGTGATTGTTATTAAGTACTGTGTTAAATGATTAGTTCTTCGTTTTCTACAATAAAAGTGTAGTTTCATATTTTACTATACTACCGGCCTTATTACTATTTGAGCTGTGATACCTTCGCCCGTATACCCACGCAGTAACCATGAATAACCCTGATGAAGTGATGCCTGAGCCGATATCAGTTGTGGGATCTAATGAGCAAAACCAATCCAATGAAACTAATGCTCCAACACCAAATCTTTTAAGTAACATGGAAGCATTATTATCCCGTATTTTGGCGGCACCCCAGATGTCAACAACTGTCAATGCTACCACACGGTTATTACAATTTGACCCAGATGATCCAGAGGCCGATATTGAAGGATGGTGCAATGTTACAGAAGTAATTGTACAAAATAAACACATGGACGGGATTGATTTGCTCATGGCGCTGTCGAGTGCACTAAAAGGCCGTGCAGCCACATGTCTTACTAAAATAAATCCTAACGAATTGACATGGACCCTAATCAAACAGACTTTAATCGCCAAGTTCTCGAAACCAAAGCTCTTTCAAGATTATTTTGATGAGATAATGAGGTTTGAAATAGGAATCAAAGAAACAGCCACTGAATCTGCTCTTCGACTATGGAACCTCATTGAGCGAATACCGAAAACAGTGATGCCCGAAGAAGTTATTACCGGATTTGTTATTTCGATATTGTGTTCAAAGGATATTATAATACGCCGTGAACTTAACTCTCAAATGATTTCTACAAGAGCACACTTGTTTCGCATTCTTGGTGGTGTGACCTTGAAACGACGTTCGGACGCTGTAGAAACGGAAGAACCAGAATCAAAGCGACAGCGTATGAGTGAAAAATTTACTGGTAAATGTCGCTACTGCGGATTTCATGGACATCGGCTGGTGGATTGCAGAAGGCGCCGTGATGATTTTAGTACCAACAGACAAGCTGCTTCTAGTCTGACACTTCAGCAAGAGAAACCATCAGTGGTGATATGCTACACTTGTAGGCAACCTGGCCACGTCTCAACTGCGTGTCCAAATAAGAGGAACAATAATGGAGCTACGGTCAAGGAAGTTAACCAATGTGAACGTCTCCCGTCGAGAGGTACTTTGACAACATCTTCCGGTGAGTCAGTCTCTTTTTTGTTTGACAGCGGGTCATCTTGTTCTCTTTTGAAAGAAGCCATATCAGACCAGTTTCCGGGTACTGTGCGTAAGAGTCTTGTCTATCTTAGTGGTATCGGTGGTGATAGTAATAACGTACATAGTACAACCCAAATTCAAAGTAAGGTGAAAATAGGTGAACTTTCTGTTAGTTTGCTTTTTCACATAGTACCTAATGATGCTATTTCTGATCATGTAATTATTGGTAGGGATATCCTATCTAATGACATTTCTGTGAAAATTGAAAATGATGGTCTTATCTTTTATACTCAACAACAATCTAATTTATGTGTGACGGTTTCAAATGAAACTGATTTTACTGAAATTGATACAGATTTACAGGGAAAAGATAAAAATTTGCTGATATCCATTTTAAACAAATATTCAGATCACTTTATTCAAGGCATCCCCACCCGCCGTGTTAAAACGGGAGAGCTTAAAATTAATTTAATAGATCCACACAAAACCGTACAAAGGTGTCCTTACAGACTTGCACCCGTAGAGAAGCAGATAGTAAGGGAAAAAGTTCAACAACTGTTAGACGCAGGAGTAATCCGAGAAAGTGCTTCTCCCTTTGCTAGTCCGATATTGTTGGTGAAGAAAAAAGATAATACGGACAGGATGTGCGTAGATTTTAGGGAGCTTAACTCTAACACCCAACCTGAACATTACCCTTTACCTCGTATCGAGGAACAAATTGACCAACTTGCGGGAGCTTGCTTCTTTTCTTCTTTAGATATGGCATCTGGCTTCCACCAGATACCCGTACACCCTGAGTCTGTAGAGAAGACAGCATTTGTAACTCCCGAGGGGCAATACGAATATTTAACAATGCCCTTCGGACTTCGCAATGCTCCTTCTGTTTACCAGAGGAGTATCACAAAAGCTTTAATTCATTTGCCTGAAAAGCCGCTAGTTTATATGGATGATGTCTTGGTTTACTCTTCTAATGTTTCGGAGGGTCTGAAACGTTTAGATGAAGTTTTAGGGGTTTTGGCTAATTCGGGATTTTCTTTTAATTTGGGTAAATGTAAATTCATGAAAAACAAAATTGATTATCTGGGGTATACTCTTCAGTCAGGGGAGGTAAGGCCCAATTCGAGAAAAATCCAGGCTTTGATTGATGCTCCACAACCCAAGTCCGCTACACATGTACGTCAATTTCTAGGGTTAGCCTCATATTTTCGAAAATTTATACCTGGCTTCACTCGTATAGTCGGTCCTTTGTATCCGTTAACAAAATTAAAGGGTGCTATCAAATGGTCAGAAAGTCACGAACAAATACGTAATGAAATAATACGAATTTTAACCTCTGAACCAGTTTTGACAATATTCGATCCAGAGCTACCCGTCGAATTGCATACAGATGCAAGCTCTGAAGGATATGGTGCGATACTTATCCAAAAGAAAAATAACTTACCCCATGTTATTGAATATTTCAGCCGGCGTACAAGTGACGCAGAATCTCGTTACCACTCGTACGAACTGGAGACGTTAGCAGTCGTGCGAGCGGTAGAGCATTTTCGTCACTACTTGTATGGTCGACATTTTTCTGTATTCACGGACTGCAATTCGCTAAAAGCCTCAAAGTCCAAAACAGACCTTACACCACGTGTGCATCGCTGGTGGGCTTATTTACAGGCCTATGATTTTGAAATCATATATCGAGAAGGAAAAAGGATGGAACATGCTGATTATTTGTCGCGAAATCCTCAGCCCGACTTAGATACTACTGCCAGTTCATGTAAAGGAATCCAAAGTAAATCAGTTCAGTATGTAGAGCTCCATCAAGGTTGGCTCAGTGTTGAGCAAAAACGTGATAGCGAAGTACAGGACCTTATTTCTAAATGTAGTAATCACGGTTTGCCTGATTCTGTTGCTGGAACCTATGACGTCAGAGATAATATTTTGTACAGAAAAGTTTCACGAAACAAAACTACCACGTGGCTACCGGTAGTGCCACGTTCCCTTATTTGGACTCTCATAAATCATATCCATACTGAAATTCAACACTTGGGCGCGGATAAAACATTGGATAAACTTTATGAGCAGTATTGGTTTCCGGAAATGTCCAAATGTGTACGTAAATTCATTGACTCCTGTATCGTATGTAAAGCTTCGAAGGGGCCATCAGGAGCTCAACCCGTTCAGCTTCATCCGATACCAAAAGTTTCTATGCCTTGGCATACAATACACATCGACTTTTCGGGAAAACTGAGCGGGAAAAGTGATAATAAGGAATATTGCTCTGTAATTATTGATGCTTTTACGAAGTATGTAATATTAGAACATACTTCATCTCTTGATGCGAATAGTGCCGTGCAAGCACTACAGAAAGCTGTGTGTTTATTTGGAGCTCCAAATCGCGTCATAGCTGACCAAGGACGGTGTTACAGCAGTGCCGATTTTAAAAAGTTTTGTGCAAAGCACAATATAAATCTCCACTTTATTGCAACTGGGTCTAGCAGAGCAAATGGCCAAGTGGAACGTGTGATGCGAACACTCAAAAGTTTACTAACCATTGTAGAGAATGATCCTAATAAGACTTGGCGGGATGAGTTAGGTAAAATACAACTTGCTTTAAACTGCACTAAATCGACTGTGACTAAATATTCACGAACAGAACTGATGTTTGGGATTCGTGCACAACCACTAGGTATATCCAAACTCAATCCAGAAGGGTCAGATCAACAAAATCGTTTAGACCTTGATTTTATACGAAACGATGCATCTTCTAATATTAAAAAGGCAGCTGCATCAGAAGTAGAGCGATTTAATAAAGGACGAGCAGCAATTAAACCATTTTCCGCAGGTGATTACGTTTTTATAAAAAATAGTGAGCGTAACCAAACCAAGCTAGATAGAAAGTTTAAAGGGCCGTTCGTTATAACCGCGGTACTAGATCATGACCGATACGAACTTAAAAGTCTTAGTGGTTCCAATCGTATTTATAAGTATGCACATGAGAACTTACGTTTAGTACCGCAGGGACAGGAGGGTTTGGTGGAAATGGCAAGTAGTTTATTAAATGTCAATGAACACTCCGAGACGGCGCTAGATGATCCGGAAGATGCACTTGACAATACAAACTGCGATGATAGTAGGCTTGCTAATTACAATGACTTGACCGTATGCTCAGACAATATGTCCACCGATTCCCGCACCTTAACTGCAGGCTCCGACACACTTAGTGTTTATTCTG
Source organism: Agriphila tristella (assembly GCA_928269145.1). Lineage (NCBI taxonomy): Eukaryota > Metazoa > Arthropoda > Insecta > Lepidoptera > Crambidae > Agriphila > Agriphila tristella. The sequence goes on from OV743429.1 coordinate 52,806,894, forward strand.
ATCCTGAGACTTTAGACGTTGGATATGAGGTTGAAATCACCACTGAACAAGATGATTCGTAATCGTTAGGTATGTACCCTTACTCAATGGTGTCTTGCTCTTGACTTAATAGCTACCTACTTATGCACTTGTTCGCGTACGGTATTGTACAGTTTATCCTGACCACTAGGACGCTGATGTCCGGGCCAGTCATACCCTGAGGGGTTGGCTGAAGGGAATCAATGGTCGGGGCCAGGCGAGATGGTTCATGCTGGTCAAGTGGACACGACATCCGGGCCAGCCATACCTTGAGGGGTTGGTTGAAGGGAGTCGACGGTCGGGGCCAGGTGAGGTGGTTCATGCTGGTCAAGTGGACACGACATCCGGACCAACCATACCTTGCGGGGTTGGTTGAAGGGAGTCGATGGTCGGGGCCAGGTGAGGTGGTTCATGCTGGTCAAGTGGACACGACATCCGGACCAACCATACCTTGAGGGGTTGGTTGAAGGGAGTCGATGGTCGGGGCCAGGTGAGGTGGTTTATGCTGGTCAAGTGGACACGACATCCGGTCCAACCATACCTTAAGGGGTTGGTTGAAGGGAGTCGATGGTCGGGGCCAGATGAACAATTATGTTGGACGGTCTGTCTGGGTCACGTGGACGCTGATATCCGGGCCAACCACACCTTGCGAGGTTGGTTGTAGGGATTCAATGGTCGGGACCAGATGTGCTGTTGTTATGTTTCTAGTGTATAATATGGTTTATCTTCTTATTTTGTTTCCACATCATGGATGGTCATGAGTTGTCGCTACCTACCTATAGTTCAGGATAGACGAGCGGATGATTTGTATTGTTACAGGAATCTATGAAGATACACGCCCGAGGACGGTCGTACGTCAGTCTGGCCGTGACGGCGCGTCTGATAAATACTGGTTGGATCGAGAGTGAGCAAGAGGTCACGCTACTCTGACGGAGCGTCGAATCTATGGTGGCGACGGCTTTAGTCTGTGGCAACAGGAATGGAACGGCCATGTTGCATCGAGACTTGTAAACAGAAAATCTCTTGTGTTTTTCTATGCCGCGTACCGGGAAATCGACGAACCGTTGTTGATCTATACCATTTGATTGTGTTCTGTTTAATTAATGTGATTGTTATTAAGTACTGTGTTAAATGATTAGTTCTTCGTTTTCTACAATAAAAGTGTAGTTTCATATTTTACTATACTACCGGCCTTATTACTATTTGAGCTGTGATACCTTCGCCCGTATACCCACGCAGTAACCATGAATAACCCTGATGAAGTGATGCCTGAGCCGATAAATAGAAAAAAGTTATTGTTTGTTTTGTAAGTTTTTTCTGATAGCTGTCAATGTCAAACCTGTCCACAGATTAGGCATTTTATTTCGTAAACAAAGAGCATGTAATCACTACAGTCGTTGCACAGACAGTATTATTTCTCTTTCGAAGAATGGCAAAGGGAATCTCTTTAGCCTAGTAATGTTTGTTCTTTTTGTTAATTTATTATCGTTGTTTTGTGATTTTATTATGATTTTATTTTTCTTGTGTCTTTGTAAGTAATCTCAAGTAGATATTAAAAACATACCTACTTGTTTTGTCGTTTTTGATGTCATAATGTGTCAAGCAGAATACCAGTGCAGCAGGCTCCCCGCTTGCTGCTTATACTGAGCTTGGCACATTTTGGCATCACGCGACGATACGCAATATGTACTTATGTGTTTTTAATTTTATTTTTTTCCGTATTTTGATATTTGTGTATATTTGTGTATCGTTGTGTGGTTCCAAAAATAAATGTATTTTCTTTCTTTCTTTCTTTCTTTCTTTATTACATCACTAATGCTGAGCTGAATCCTTTATAAGATGGTACCAAATGATGTGATGAAACTGAAACTGGTGATGGTGATACAACTTTCTCCACATTTCGAAAAACCAAAAAAAACATATTTCCATACAAAATGTATTCCATTCCATATAGCTGACCGACTTAAGGAAAAGCGAAAAAAAAATAGTTTTTTCACTATGTTCCTTGGAGAATGTTGTTCAGTTTTAACAGCATTTGGTACCTAATAAAATATCGTTGATCATTTCCTTCGCATGTTCTTTACATAAAATACGAGTGTAAGTCAGGATCAAGGCTGCAGTAATAAAAGATTCAGGCAAATATATCTGCAGATGTGGGTTACATTGTTTTATACATGAAATTGTCACTCAACATAAAGATAAGAGACGGCAAGGCAATACTCTGAATGTTATTTGTGTTTGTCGACAATTGCTATTCAGAATACGTACGACAAAAAACTTTTTTATGTGAAGCTGTACATTTCCTTTAGAAATATCTTTCTTTGCTTGCGCATTATTGGATGAAATATGTTGAGAATTCTTTCAAGGAGTGAATAAATAGCTCTGTAAATATTTAGAATTTATTATTTTTAATCCAGATTATTCTTTTGAGTACCTACGTATTGAAATCAACAGCTCTAAATTTTATATTATTGTGCCTGTTAACTTTTAAAGCTTTGAAATTAATACAAAGTAATAACTACAACACTGACTGGGAGAGACTGAGAGTCCGCTCTTGTGTAACATTTGTTTAATTTTACAATAAAGATGGTTAAAATAAAAGACAAGAATTGTCTAGGTAGGTAGGTAGGAGGTCTATCTCAGAAAAGTCAATTTTACTCATTTACTTTTTTATTTGTACCGTTAATTTAGCCTTCGATGCTTTTTTTCCTTTAGAAATATCTTTCTTTGCTTGCGCATTATTGGATGAAATATGTTGAGAATTCTTTCAAGGAGTGAATAAATAGCTCTGTAAATATTTAGAATTTATTATTTTTAATCCAGATTATTCTTTTGAGTACCTACGTATTGAAATCAACAGCTCTAAATTTTATATTATTGTGCCTGTTAACTTTTAAAGCTTTGAAATTAATACAAAGTAATAACTACAACACTGACTGGGAGAGACTGAGAGTCCGCTCTTGTGTAACATTTGTTTAATTTTACAATAAAGATGGTTAAAATAAAAGACAAGAATTGTCTAGGTAGGTAGGTAGGAGGTCTATCTCAGAAAAGTCAATTTTACTCATTTACTTTTTTATTTGTACCGTTAATTTAGCCTTCGATGCTTTTTTTCCTTTAGAAATATCTTTCTTTGCTTGCGCATTATTGGATGAAATATGTTGAGAATTCTTTCAAGGAGTGAATAAATAGCTCTGTAAATATTTAGAATTTATTATTTTTAATCCAGATTATTCTTTTGAGTACCTACGTATTGAAATCAACAGCTCTAAATTTTATATTATTGTGCCTGTTAACTTTTAAAGCTTTGAAATTAATACAAAGTAATAACTACAACACTGACTGGGAGAGACTGAGAGTCCGCTCTTGTGTAACATTTGTTTAATTTTACAATAAAGATGGTTAAAATAAAAGACAAGAATTGTCTAGGTAGGTAGGTAGGAGGTCTATCTCAGAAAAGTGAATTTTACTCATTTACTTTTTTATTTGTACGTTAATTTAGCCTTCGATGCTTTTTGGTTTTGATATAATTTTGCTTATTTGTATCCGTATGAAATATAAAGTGACTGTCGGAAAACGCTTTAGTTTGGTGCGTGGGCGCAGGTCGGTGCGCTCATCTCCCACACGCGACCCCGGCCTACGTCCAATACGTCCATGCTTCAAGCCCGCTGCACGTTGCAACGTAATATAGGAAGGGATTAGAAGCTTTACGACTATTGAACTGACTATCGCCTTTGTAATAGTGATTGAATTCTCGTACGGTGCGAGTTTTATTACGGGGAAATGGCCGCATGCAAAACAGCCTCTCAGAGAAGCGGTAACGGTGGAATAATTGAAATGTCGCGGCGAGGCGGGCACGTGTGGCGCACTGCCAATGCCGTCGAATTTATTTCATAATCTCGAGTGTTGAACACTACTATTTTCAACTTTGCACTTCGATTCCGAAAATTTAAGTTTAAAATTAAAGCTGCGGATCAATAACTATTATTAGTGCAGTATTTAGTGGCATCAACCTTGCAGATTGTCAACAAAGGAAGCCGCTTGGCACAGGCGTACTTTGTGATCATCTGAGCTGATTTAGCCTTGTACCCACGTGGTACCACCATGGTGGTAGCCAGGGGTGGGGGGGAGAGGTCCCTTCTACCACGCTGCACTTTTACATCCATATCTCCATAAGTTTAGCAAATAGGTCGTGTTTGGTATCGTTTTCACATAATTCAAGGATGAGGAATTCATTTCTGGAACAATTTTTTCACTCGTTCATAGAAAAAACAAAAGTTATGCACAAAATAAGAAAAATAAGAAAACAAAAATCTTACAAAATCTATGCCTACAAATAAACCACGAGATTGTGCTTTATAAAAAAAATATGATTACACAGCCCTGTTTATCTAGAATATATAAATATCAACTTTTCCATACAAATTATATTTATAAATGTGTCAAAAAAAACATTTGCGACGCGCGGCGGTATTTTGGCGCAGTATATTTGGATAGGATTTATCACTTATTGTTTAATAATGACACAAATAGGTCATGTTTGGTATCGTTTTCATATAATTCAAGGACAGGGAATTCAATTCTGTAATAACATTTTTACTTGTTCATAGAAAAAAATGAAGTTCAGCGCAAAAAAAAAAGAAAAAAGAACTTATAAAATCTATGCCTACAATTAAACCGCGAGAATTAGATTATGCTTTTTAAAAAATATGTTTAAACAGCCCTATTTATCTTAAATATATAAACATCAACTTTTTTACAGAAATTATATTTATAAATATGTCAAAAAATCAGTTCCGCCGCGCGGCGGTATTTTAGTGCAGTATTTTTTTATTTGAATTTTTTACTTATTTTTTAATAATGACACGGATTAGTATTGGTAGTCCCATAATTTTACTTTAAAAAAGAGTTAAAGTAATAATAAAGTAAAAAAAATGATTTTACCTACCTAATTATAACAAATTTTATTGACAGTTTCCGCTGCATCCACATAGTTCGGTGAGCTTTATTTCTCTTTTTAAACAATCGCACCTTCCTGCGCATTTTTGCTTACACTTACACCACACCTTATTAACTACATGCAAGCTGTGGCTGCTGCCGGTAGGGTGGTCCACATAGGCTCCCATACCTAAGCCATTATGTTAAGCCCCATACATTCCTCCTCGATAAATCACTCGCAACATATGGTTGCACAGGGCGTCTCTGGTTGGTGGGAGATTCTCCAGCTGCCTGTCTTTTTTCGTGGATAGCACTTTTCTGCATTGATTAAGTAATATCAAAAGCATTGATTTAAATCAAGGACATGTATTCCAACATTTTCAACAAAAACTTAAATCACAAAAACCAATTACCATAGTAACTTACTTGTCATACAAAGCAAGGACAATTTTTTCTAATACTTATTGGCAAAGCCTGCTCCACATTTCCTTCTTTAGCGTATTTATCCTTCCGTTGCAATTGGATAAGCGCCTACAGCTTCGAAAGCGCTTTTTTCCCTTCACCAGCAAAAGACAATACGATATCACAGTATCACACCTGGAAACGGCGTGGAACAGTGGCCAGTTTGCCTTGGCAATATTTCTGCTTTTTCCCGTCCTAGAAGATAAACTGTATTAAATAATTATAGCTGAATTATTTTTAGATTTTAAAGTGTGAAAACACTATACTTATTTGGGTTACTTAATGAAGCTGCAATTGCATGGCAAGGCAGGAATTGATGATTTTTACCCGTGCCAACATGAACCCACAATTCCTCAAGCAGTGAATACAGTTTATCTTCTTTTAAGACCGGCAAAAGCAGAACTCCTTTTCCGGGTGTGATACCGTATCGTCTTTTGCTGGTAAAAGGAAAAAAGCGCTTTCGAAGCTTGGGGCGCTTATCCAATTGCAACGGAATGATTTAAATACTAAATAAGGAAATGTGGAGCAGGCTTTGCCAATAAGTATATTAGAAAAAATTTACATTGCATTGTATGACAAGTAAGTTACGTGGTGATCGGCTATTGTGATTTAAGTTATTGTTTTGCTATTGAATGCTTTTGATATTAATCAGTGCAGAAAAGTGCTATCCACGAAAAGGGACAGGCAGCTGGCAGCTGGAGAATCTCCCACTAACCAGAGACGCCCTGTGTAACCATATTTTGCGAGCGATTTAGCAGGGCGGGGGTCAACTTTTAAAACCAATCCAAAACCTGCCATGTCCTGCAGATTGGGGTTGAGCCAAAAATAATGGCTTATGGGAGCCTATGTGGACCACCCTACCGGCAGCAGCCACAGCTTGCATGGAGTTAATAAGGTGTAAGTGTAAGCAAAAATGCGAAGGAAGGTGGGATGCAGCGGAAACTGCCAATAAAATTTGTTATAACTAGATAGGTAAAATATTTTCTTTTACTTAATTTTATATATTATTAACTCTTTTTTAAAGTTAAATTATGGGACTATTTTACCAATACTAATCCGTGTCATTATTAAACAATAAGTGATTAATCCAAATAAAAAAATACTGTACTAAAATAAGGCCGCGCGACGCAACTGATTTTTTTGACACATTTATAAATATAATTTCTGTAAAAAAGTGGATGTTTATATATTAAGGTATAATAGGGCTGTTTAAACATATTTTTTATAAAGCATAATTATTGTAGGCATAGATTTTATAAGTTCTTTTTCTTATTTTTATGTTTTTTGCGCTGAACTTTATTTTTTTCTATGAATGAGTATAAATGTTGTTGCAGAATTAAATTCCCCGTCCTTGAATTATATGAAAACGATACCACACATGACCTATTTGTGTCGTCATAAAACAATAAGTGATAAATCCTATCCAAATATACTGCGCCAAAATAGCGCCGCGCGTCGCAAATGTTTTTTTTGACACATTTATAAATATCATTTGTATGGGAAAGTTGATATTTATATATTTTAGATAAACAGGGCTGTGTAATCATATTTTTTTTATAAAGCACAATCTCGTGGTTTATTTGTAGGCATAGATTTTGTAAGATTTTTGTTTTCTTATTTTTCTTATTTTATGCATAACTTTTGTTTTTTCTATGAACGAGTGAAAAAGTTGTTCCAGAAATGAATTCCTTATCCTTGAATTATATGAAAACGATACCAAACACGACCTATTTGCTAAACTTATGGAGATATGGATGTAAAAGTGCAGCGTGGTAGAAGGGACCTCTCCCCCCCACCCCTGGCTACCACCATGGTGGTACCACGTGGGTACAGGGCTAAATCAGCTCAGATGACGACAAAGTACGCCTGTGCCAAGCGGCTTCCTTTGTTGACGATCTGCAAGGTCCCCATACAAATGATGCCACTAAATACTGCACTATATATTATGTCTATAGAGTGTTGCGCTTTTCATGTACTAAACAAAACAGGCAACCTTTTTAGGTTGATGTTTTAGCATCATCGCGTCCAAAGAGTATTGTAATAAAAACTATGGCCGGGTCTGGACCGGGTCACACAAATGTTTGCGTGATTTGGTCACCAAACTGATGGGTGATATTTTTTTCGACGCATTCGCAGCTTCGACTGTCTATCTAGACATATAAATAATAAAAGCTTAACTATAGAGTCGTAAATTCGGATTTATGTTTTATCGTATAGAAAATTATCTAGTTAGAGAAGAACAAATTGTGCATTCGAACTAGAAGGATGCGGAAGTGCTCGTACAAATTGCTCCTCTGGCTGCAACTACATGCAGCCCCTTATTAGATTTATCCCGCTATTATTTACTGTCTTCTCAGTTCTCATTACGTATTGGTAGTATTGAGTATACTTGTACGTGTCAATAGAGCTAGTACGTGACTAGCTTTTCAAGATACCACACAGCAACTTCACTGCAAAGTATAGTAATATCAAGCGCTTTCTTCAATACGTAACCATCTACACAGGACCTTCAGAATTTAACACCATTAATATTGCAAGCACTGCAACATAATATTAGAAACTTAACGTAGCTTGTTCATACAAATTGGAAAGAAGTCATTTGCCATTTTAAAGTTAATCATAATATGTAAATGTATTACCATTAAATCTGATGCTTTCGACTTCTAGTGTTGTAAAAAATAACTGGTTTTTTTTTCTAACGTGAAAAAAAAACGTGAAAAATAACATGTTTTTTTTCTGGAGCATGTTTTTTTTTTTCAACAGTACGAAATCAAAATTACTAAGGAAATTTCCGTTAAAGATTAATACTTATGAGATCATATTATAGTTTTTTGTTAATTTTTGAACCTACGTTACTTTTTTAGTGGAATAGTACCTACCAAGTTTTCAACAGTTAGCAGCATTTAAAGACGCGCACGGTGAAATCATTATTCGGTATATGTTTTTTTTTGAAGTACCTATGAACTTAATCAGAACGAAGTGTCTCCAGATTAGGGAATTTTGATTATTAGGGGAAAAAAGAAAATCTGTTGTTCATACAAAATGTACAAATGTATCATTTTGGAGAAAAATAAAATGAGATCTGGGAAAAAAATTAAATTTATATCTGAGAGACACTGACGAAGAATAAAAATCTATTATAATTATTGATTTGATTAAATAAAACATTAATTTTCCAAAGATTGTATTCTTGAAAAAAAAAACAAATTTAGAAAAAAATAACGGTGCTATTTTTTTTCATTTTTTTTTTGTAAAAAAAAACCAATTGTTATTTTCATGTTACATCCCTATAGACTTACCTTGCTCTCTAAGATGCCATGATTGTCCATCGCGTACATGATAGCCTTGGACACTTGGGTGTCTAGTTCTCTCAGTGATCCATCAGCGTCAGGCTTCGTCAACCGCTCCAGGCCTTCCGTGTAGCTAGCCCAGGGTGCATCCAGCTCTGCAACTAGAGACCCTATGCACCTGGCGAAAAAAAAAATGGTTTTTAGTTTTTTTAGGCAGCATCTATTCAACGAAGTTTATCATAGAAATATTTTAAAGTTAGTATTGAAACAATGTTTTGTTTATTAAAAATAAGGGTAGTATTTAATCGAGTAACAATTTAAATTCCCATTTTGGGTATCAAAATATTGAATACACAGCGTACTGTAATACTAAGTGGGCGACGGAGCGACGGCGACTACTTACAGATATTGAAAATGGGTGACTTTAAAATACTAATTGAGTAACTTTTTATTTAGATCGGCCGACCAAATTACTGTTTGGGCGACAGCCGTAGGGCATACAGAACATTTGAAATTAGGCATACATTTTATGTACCTACAAGAAAGCAACCTAATAAAATACCATGTTAAAATACCATGTTGGGTAGTTTAAGTCCATTATACAGTTACTTACTTGGTATAAAAGTTGCCCACTCAGTATTTTAGTCACCCATTTAGATTATTTGTCACCCACATGTAGTCGCCTGTTTTAAGTATTTTTGTAATCCACTGTTAGTCGCCCGTTTAGTTATATTGTCGCCAAAAAAATAAATTGCTGCCCCGTTTAGTATTTAAGTATCCCATTAACAGTCGCCTTTAATTATTTACAGTCACCCAATTAATTAATTCCCTTAAAATAATTCACACACCAATGGGCTGCGGTCTACAATGTTATTTTTAGTTTATACAAAACCTCTCGTGGAGTTGATCAGACCATCAAACTGAACAACTTTCATTATGGGACCAACCTTGAAATCGCGAAAAAAAAATCAGCTGTTCCATACAAAAGTACAATCCTACTCCATCGAAATGTATGAAACAGCTGTTTTTTTTCGCGATTTCAAGGTTGGTCCCATAATGAAAATTGTTCAGTTTGATGGTCTGATCAACCCCACGAGAGGTTTTGTATAAACTAAAAATAACCTTGTATATGCTCATAAGAATTTTGCTCTTAATTAGCAGTGCAATGGTGCAGCAAGCTCATTAATTATTGTACCTACAGGTTTTAAAGCAATTTAAGTTCATTTAAGTTATGGTAGTATCTGCGACGTTGACTGGCAGCACGACGAAGTGGCCAAGTTTCACTCCAACGATGGAACTTAATTAGTGCACAAACCACCAAGTTTGCTGCGCGAGCTTCATAAAATGTAACTCTTACTTGCTATTAAAAAGAAGCTTGCTTTTACTCTCTTGTAACTAAACACCGGATAATTTATTACGAAAGCCTTTATTTGAACCTCTCCGTAGCCGAAGCTTTTCAATTTGTAGTCTCGGGAGACAAAATTTAAATGAATGCGATTCGTTAAACTTTAACGCCTGATTCAAGATTAAATTAATTCTCTCCGGTTTCGGGATTCCATTTAAAATTCTGGTCTTAAGTCAGATTTGAATACTTCATATTTTATTAAAGCTATGAAATCATGAAAATAAATCATTAATTACTGAAAAAACATGAACATTGGCATACTCGTATTCATATAGCATACGAGCCAAGCGATTCCTTAAACAATTCGTATTGTCTACGAAAATGCGAGAAATAACTGTGATTTTTTTGTAAATGCTTAAGTTTCTTATATTTGAGGGCGAATTAACAGGGCACGACGTCAGGGGCCTTTATGCCGTGGCAGTAAAAGACTTGAAAATTAAATTTTTCATCAAGATTTTCTTAAGGCTCACCACCGATCATTTCTTATATTTAAAATATCAAAATCTTCCACGTCTTACCCTCTAGCGACGTTTAGGCAGTAGTTCTTGCAGGGCTTGACGTTATACCCTCGGCAGTAAGCGCAGCTGTTGACGCGCAGCATCTTATTGTAACATTCTTCATCGGTGCTGGCCAGCACTCGCTCGCTCGCTTGCAGCGCGCTGGCACCGGCCGCCAGCACTTGCAGGAGTACTCGAACAGCTTCTAGCGAGCGGGATAGTGAGGAGCCCATCTTTAGATAAAATTAAAAGATGCGAATTAACACTTAGTTAGGATCGGTGGTAGAAATATGGAAATAAATATCTCATAGGTACATTTAATGATGTTGAAGGATATTATTATTCTACCTATAGTTTGAAAGGATTTTATTTGACTTTTGGATTATATGCAATTAGCAATGTTCAAATACTTTTGCTCGAAGTAGGTAAATATAAAGAAAGAAGTCTCAGACAGTCAATTCGTCGTAGGTGTGTATTTATAGTATAAAGTTTTACGTTGTAATGAATATTCATATTGTTTTACTGCTTGAAGATAAACAGTAAACAATGTTGTGCAATCTGAAATGTGGCAGCAATAAAATTTAATCTTCATGGCGTACTTAAAATACTGAGAAAGACTTTCTTAAAATTACTTCTCGGATGATTTAAATCCACTCCGAGCTTGATTTTACGTCTCGGGTTCGATTCACGCACGGGTCAATAGTTGGTGTATCCTTCCAAGGTAGATTTTATGGTTCATCTTTGTTTTTAAATTAAATAATTGCAGGGTATCAATCGGCACAACTAGTTGATCGGAATGGAAAAAAATACGTATCTTAGCATCTGAGCAATTTAAGTGCGGTTTGACTTATTCTAAGCTCTTAATTAATAACGTATACCAACCTCCTCAGGTATGTCTCCGAACGGTAGCACCGCATCATAAGCAGCTTTCAAGCACTCCTCGTATTCCGCAGTGAATTGCTTAGCTTCCAGCTTCAGCACGCCCTGGTATGCCACAGGGAAGACTTCTCTAAAGAACTTTCTAGAGCTATCGGCTAGGTCTTTGGGCGGTCGGGAGCCGAGCTCCTCCGAGTTCAGCTCGGATCGGAGCAGCGTTTGGATGTCCTCGTAGAGGCTTGTTAGAGGCGTGTGCGCCCGGACCGCATGCCCTCGATATAGTTGGATGAAGAAACCCGCTGTTTTGTTGTGGGACTGCCGCGCTAACTCTACCAGGTGCACTGTATGGAAAAAAAACTTTGTTAGTAAAACCATAGAACAAGAAAGTGAGTAAAACAATCTACCTACGCATTCATTTTGACTTCATCACGCTTTAACTTGGAAGAAAGTAAACTCCTCTTAGCAATATTTGCCTAATAAATAAATTAGCGTCTACGAAGAGTAAGCTTTGCTATTATTTATTAATATTAAAATTAACATAACACCCAACACTTTCTTTTATGCCACAGCGTATGAAATGAATTACTCATGATGTTTAAATGTTTAGGTCCTTCAAATAAAAAAGCATTTACAAAAATACCTTTAGGTACATTAATTTATTCAACATTTACATTACATTTATTATGAAACGAGAAATAATTAACGTTTTCGCAGATCTTTCAGCTTGCTATCCAAATTGAAATCCAACTTGGCTACAAAACACACATTTCGACAAAATGCTTTCCTAGGGGCATAATTTCAAAACGCGTTCTTGTTTCAAGCTTATATAAATTATGCTTAATATAAAGCGGGCCTGAGTAAATACACTTAGTTGGCAGGCTGTTCCCGCCTCAGAACTGTCTGAACTTTTCAGTACTTTGTCACAGCAACTGTAAAAGCTGTTCAAGTTCCAACCCTGTATATGCACGTGGTGTGACATGGTACTAAAGTAATTAGGGCTGAGTCAAACCGTACCCTCGGTATCCCTTTGGTATTTGATTCCATAGTTTATGGCACCTGTTTGGCCTCGTGTTATCTCGGAATGTGGACCGGGAGTGGGAGGGATCAACGCCTTGCATTCCGAACTGATAGTGGTATAAACTCATTTGAGACTGATATCTAGGGTAGGCCAATTATGTGAATAATTATTGTTTTACGGCTCTGTATGAATATGATAGAAATTATTAATTATATTTTATATATTATTTACCTATGCTTCGCCAAGCTTTTGAGCTTATTTTAGTTTGCCAATAATTTTATCTTTGAAATGGAATTGTTATCAAATCTTTTTTGGTTTGATCTTCGACAAAGATGATCGAAGGTTTGATCCATAAATATTTAGAAAGTGTAGGAATATCAGAAAAACAGAGTTATCAAAATACATTTTTCACTTTTCTGTGCGTCACATTCAGATTTTATTGTTCTTTTAAGTGAGCATTCCACAATGAAACCAGTGCCGAGGCCCAGGTCGAATTGTGGTCATCGCCAGAATCAAGAAGAGATGGAGCATACTAATTTATAAGTAATAAGTAATTACAGGAGCTCGGTGGCGCAGTGGTTCAGCGCCTGGCCCAGCGATTGCGGAAGTTAAGCAACGTTCGCAAGGGTCGGTCATGGGATTGGTGACCAAATATTTATTATCTCAAATATTTATAATCTTCCGTGCTTCGGAAGGCACGTTAAGCCGTTGGTCCCGGCTGAATTTGCAGCCGTTAACACCCACCAATCCGCATTGGACCCGCGTGGTGGGTTATGGTCCGTCCTCCGTATCCACCCATGAGGAAGGCCTGTGCCCCAGCAGTGGGGGCATTAAAAATGGCTGATGGACAAGTAATTACAGTAATTATTGTTTGGTGGCAACCCTACCCTTATCAAGGCGCCGAGTGATCCAGAGAGGCGCTAATTAAATATAGTGTTACCACACAGCGCAGCTATATCCCTACGTTATGCAATGAATTTAAATGAAAACTCCTCGTTAGTTTATTTACTTACACTGTCTTAGGCTGGCCCCAGACCTACCGGTTTCGTTTCTTTGCTTTGCTGTTCTACCATGGACCGCCGGCCAAGAGGCTCATTTTCAATCTATCGCATATTTTGACCTGACCACATTGGCAAGATAGCCATTAGTTTGGTGTTATCAAATATCGTCGTCTGGGGTGCGATGAGAAGTTTTAGTTTTCGTTTAAAAAAAAACTGCTGTTTTATACAAAAATTAATAACGAAATTATCAAAATGTATGAAACAGTTCATTTTTTTCGCGATTTCAGATTTGGTCCCATAGTAAAAGTTGTTCAGTTTTATTATGGTCCCTATCTACCATATTCAGTTTTATAAGGCTTTACCAAACATCTTGTATAAATAAGCGATCGAGTTATTTTTAACGATCGGAGTCCATGTTCAGGGTGGCATATCTCCTAAAAGCTTCCTACTTCGCAATCCAGGCGATGATATTTGATAAAACCAAGCTAATGGCTATCTTGCCAATTTGGTCTAGTCCCAAAATGCGATAGATTGAAAATTACCCTGGTTGGCCGGCGGTCTTTCAAGCAAGGTAGCACAGCAAAGCAAAGAAACGGAACCGGTAGGTCTGGGGCCAGCCTTAAACGGGGCGGTGTCAAAAGGAACACTTTTTGTCAGCGACCAAAATACTAAACAATTTGCCAAGCCAAAATAACTTCTACTGTGTTGTCTGAAACGATAATATTCACACACTGAAGTGGTAGTCTCAGCAGATGAGTTTTCTTTTTACAAGATTTTATTTGGTACAAATGACACAGTCAAAAGCTTTCAAAATAAAAAGCGTAGTTGTCAATAGTATCTACCTACCATACCATATACTTGGTTATGCTCTAATATACATCTAACTAGGAGTTATATTAATTTTGACTACATGATTTTTTACACTAATAGGCTTGTTTTTTTATAATTTTTAAATAAGGATTGTTTTCAGTAATTTTTCCGTGTGAGCTTTGTTATTGGTTGTTTATGTAAATATTTGTTTAGAGTTATACTTGAAACCTCTATTTAATTAGTCCCAAACTAAATAGAATCTAATTATAAGTCTCAACGTTAAGAGCTATAATGAGATAGCTCTAAACGTTGAGAGCGGGTTTAAATAGATACGGCCCTAAAGTACGTATAATTGGGTTGGTAAACTTATTCAAAACTGTTGTGAATTATATATTTTCTTGTCGCTTTTGGCTTTGGAGTCAGGAATAAATAACCGATTGCGGAATTTTTATAATACGTCATCATTTTAATTTAAATTTACAACTTAGTACAATAAATCACTATAATACGGCTGTATGCGTAATGCTTTTGCTCAAATAAAGTTTGGCATTGGCAATGTCAACTAGTTGTCATGTTAGTCACAGTCAGCTAAAATAAATAAAATAACTCTTATGTAAGTTTTTAGATATATCTACATATATTTACGAGATCATCACAAACGTATAAAGCTCTCTGAAGGCAATTAATTCCTGTTTAATCCTCTGCACCACGTCTCTTTCAAAGGTATGGGAATTGTACAAAATTTGTTTTGCGGATGGTCACATCTATATTTCAAACAAAACGGAACAAAGCAGTGTATACTTCATCGGCGTAATAAGCTGGATAATGGATTCCTTCAAGCTGATCCATTTCCCATAACTGAACAAGAAAAACACTAGAAAATCACAATAAATAAGCTGAAAAACAAACAACGACATTAGGTCGTGATCAATGATTACCAAAGAGTAAAATAATTGGATTACTCTTTGTCACTTTCTGTAAAATCTGTCCTGTCACTCAGTTTTTTATCAGTAAATGCAAGGGAACTTCGTGTTCAGCCGTTCGTTTGATATTTTATCGCGATAATAATATAAAAAAAAAATTTGATTAACAAGGTGAAATAAAAAAAAATCATAATATTATTTTCTTTATTCTTCAAACTTGTGCTATCAAAAAAAAAAAAACAATTATCTTTGAAAAAGTTAACCAACCCAATTGAGGGGTGGTGGGTGTGTCTTGTCCAGAATTTATTATTTTAATCGGCAAATAACCATGCCATTTTAAATTGTATCAGTCTGACATCTTAACTTGTATTCTGTCACAGAATAGATATAATAAGTATACCGTATAGAAAGGACACTCTCCGCCCCGCCCCAGAATTCGTGTTTGTTTTCGTCCCCAAGTTCGTGTGCCGAATCGTGTGCTCGTTTAGTCGTGTTTGTCAACGTCAATTTATTTTGATATTCAAAGCAATGCGTAACGACGACTTTAGTCGTGTTTATCAACTGTCAACTTATTGTCATAATACAAAGCATTAAGTAATAAACAAAGCAATAAGTCGTAGCGTAACTTTCTTTACCTAAAAGATCGAATTATGAATTGAAAGTCGCTCATACAGTAAAAACTGCACGGTAGCCCTAGACTTACACACACAGTTGCGCGTGTAGGTACAAAAACGTCATCTGACGTCATCTGTTTATAAATGGTTTATAATGAATGATTCTGTGCACTTACTCGTCTTCTACGACCTTAATAAAAAGTAGAACTTTTCCTGCGTTTATCGAATCAACGTCTCGTTTCAATTTCCTGGGGAATCCAATAGCGTCGATTGATGGACGCGCAATATTTCAGGAATAAATCTGTGTGTTCAGTCGGCTTCACCACAAGCGCTGTGGTTCAGTAAATAATAAGTGTCATTCGTCTTTTAGTGCGACGGCCACAGTGGTGACGATAGTACAGTAGAATATGACAGTCGGCTTTTCTAAGGTGTCACAGAAAATTTAGATTTGTTATTCAAAATAAATGCAATATAATTTCCAAAAAGCGCCTAAAATTGACAGTTATGTCATGACAATATTTGTTCGTTAGGTCACAAAAGGTGACATTTAGGACGCATCCGGCTCGATTGGTTTTTTAATTGAACTCAAAACCTTGTTTTTTTTTAAATTTCTAAACAGATTTAGTTCCATTAAGTAGTGACTGTTTACGAGAAAATGGCACTCAACTTATGACAATATTTTTTATAGGTAGGAATAAGCTCCCTGAGTAATAGAAAAAAGTTTCAGAATTTTCCCTTGAGTGAATTTTTTTTTAAATTAATGTCTTTTCAACTATACAAATGTGTAAAAGTAACAGCAGAATGGAGATTATACCTTTGCCACCACCTGTCACAACAACAACATGAATAAAAAATAAAAAGTTTTGACATTTTGACATTTGTCATTTTTGAAACTTTTTTCAATACTATGTTGTGGTTGTGGCAGGCTGTGTCAAAGGTATAATTTCCATTCTGCTGTTACTTATGTATATTTGTGAAGTCGAAGAAGCTTTAATTTTTTAAATCTTTTTTGCACAACCAAAACTTCTACATTTTTTTTCTATTACTAATGGGGCTTATTTCTACCTATAGAAAAATATTCAGCCAATTTGATTTTTTTCGGACATTCCCCATTCATCGCAACATAAGTACACTGTGATAACACTGGTAACAAATACAGCGTTCAGCATTGACTTTTTACCCACGACGGACGGAACGGAACGGAGCCGGTATATGCGTTTGGGGTTAGAGGTTGTGTGTTTGTTCGTTTGTTTGTTTGTATGTTTGTCTGTTACCATTTTCCTCAGAAACTACTGGGCCGATTTCGATGCGGTTTTTTGCATTCAAAAGGTTTTATTTTAGAGCAGTTTCTTAGATATGTTTTATGGTGGTGTACCACCAGGGGGCGCAGCAACAACCAGATAAGTCGCACTTGAAAAGTTCTCAAAAACTACAACACTGATTTCGATGCGGTTTTCTGTAATGGGTTATTGGCGATGGTTTTTAGATAGATGTTATGGTGTTAAGCCGCTAGGGGGCGCTGCAGTTATCACTTTCCCATTTACCTCCAGAGCGGTTTGACCGATTTAGATGCGGTTTTCTGTAATAGGTACTTGTAGTTTGTCGTTTGTAAAATTTTGAAAAAACCCACGACGGTTAAAATTGTAAGTTACTCTTAATTTAAAAAGAGTAAAATAAGTGTTTATGAAAATCCCTCGACTAAAAGATATGTAGGTACTATGGGTACATATTTATCTACCTATTCATAAATTACACACGTAAGAAAAATCCGTCGGGGGCCATTGCCATCTCTCTAAAGTAACTATAACTGCAAAATATTAGCTCATTTGGGGGCAGGTAATGGCAGCCCCCACAGATTTTTCTTACGTGTGTAATTTATGAATAGGTAGATAAATATGTACCTATAGTACCTACCTACATATCTTTTAGTCGTATTTTCATTAACGCTTATTTTACTCTTTTTAAATTAAGAGTACCTTACAATTTTAACCATCGTGGGTTTTTTCAAAATTTTTAATTTTGCTTTTTTTTACCTAGACTCTTTTCATTATTTTCACGTATTTAATTACTTAAAAATACAAGTACAACGAAAACAAAAGCTTAACTTTAGTTTCCCAAAATAAATATAATTGTTTGAAGGGTAGGTAATTTACTTTGTTACGCATATACTGCGGTTGGCGGAGACCTCCAGACGCCCTTAGCATGACGCCGCCACCGCCGCGCCGCCCGCGTGGCGTACTCGTCAGCTGTGATGAGGGTAACCATATAGAAAATTGAAAACTACGGACATAACATAAAGAAGAATTTAACCGCCTCTGTGGTCTAGTGGTTCACCCCCGTATAAGACGCAGAGGTCCCAGGTTCGAATCCCAGGGGGGGTACAATTTGTACTCGATTTGGTTGGTAGTAGGGCTTAATTCAAGTCCACCTGACAAGCTACCACCATTTTACCTAAGTCTGACGCCATAACAACACAATCGAAAATTGCTGTGTTCCGGCAGTTAGAGGTAAGACAGCCAGTTCCCTTAGTGATGAGGATTCCGAGTATAGTGCGCTTTCACCTTCGGCCTTATCTTCACTTAACATCAGGCGAGGTGAAGCCAAGCACTACCTACCCCGTTGTGCATAAAAAAAATTATCGAAAAGGTCCGGTTTGGTCTAAATTTTTTAATGATAAAATGAAGCTTTGGAAATGATTTCTTCTATGAATAAAGAAATTCAAAGGTCCCATAAGGTCCGGACAGAAACCCAAAAGTCCGTACATGTCCAGGCAAATCCAAACGAATGGTTACCTTACCTGTGAGCTAACAAGACGCCTATAGTCACTGTACCCCGACAAATTGCGAGCTTACAAAAAAATCTGTCTGGGAGACAAATCTGCTTTTGAACTTGTCTACTCTATATATTGAAAGTTAGCAAAGGTAACCCGACAAATTGAGTTTTAAATTGTTTATTTTCATTAAGCTACGTAACTAACCTACACACTTAAGGATTCTAATTCAAAATTTTGAATTTCATAGAAAAGAAAGCTGCAAGAAAAATAACCTTTCGTGCCCGTGGATCTACCGATTTGCACTACTAGTAGGGCCACGGTATACCACTTTATACTCGTGGTCCTACTGGACTATGGCTTATTATGAGTATCGATAATTTAGTATCGCTTTAAAAAAATCATGGTGGGTGGGTACCGTACCCACTTAGACTCGCGAACCTCCGCACTCTGCAAACCTGCAACAGTGCGCCATAATGTGTACGTGTGCGAACCTCGGTGCGCGTTTCGCATTTTGCGATCCAATGCGAACGAACACAAAGGGGGATCAAGTAGAAAATTGCAATAGCCTCCTCATTGAGCTCCACGAACCTGCAATACAGGTTCGCGGAGCACGAGGTTCGCAGACCTAAGCTGGTACCCATACCCACTCACCCTCAGAAATGTAAGTATTGATCTAAACGTAAAAAAAACATGGGCGTGAACATTAAGCGATTCTTGTTCATTATAGTGTCCAGTTTATTATTGAGAATAGTCCTTACGAGTACAATGTTCTATCACAATTTAGTGTACCAAAGTTAGTGAGTTACTGGGTCATCATCATATCAGCCGCACGACACCCACTGCTGGGTATAGGCCTCCCCTAAGGATCTCCACGACGATCAGTCCTGCGCTGCCTGCATCCACTGGCTTCCCGCGACCCTCACCAGATCGTCGGTCCACCTTGTCGGGCGGGGGCCTACCCACGGAGCGTCGTCCGGAGTTACTGGGTACGATTCGCTAATGAACTTGCAGCTGTCGGCTTTAGCGTTGCAACAAAACAAAGTTGCACTACGACGAAGACTTTATTTTAAAACATTTGCATTATAAGTACAACGTGTTACAAAATAACCCCTAATAATTGCCGAATATGGTTTATAAATAGAAATCATCAAACTGAACAACTTTTACTATGGTACCAACTCTGAAATCGTGAAAAAAAAACAGTAGTTTCATACCTTTTGATGGTCCCTATCTACCATATTCGGCTTTAAGGGGTTCTAGTTACACGTTGTATTAAAGAAGAATAAGTTTATTATAAAGTAAAAAAAAGTATTATTTAGTAAGTACGCAATATCGTTACAAAAAATACTACAATTTACTTTTAATTTAACATGTAACAAGAATAAAAAAGTAATGGAAATAATTGAGCGAACTTCAAAGAACAATACACCGCTCAACTAATTTAAATCTGCATTGAAGTACCCTTAACGATGAATACTGCAAAACATTTGTACCATTCAACATGGAATAAGAACATAATATAAACATACATAAAAACTTCAAAGAAAGCGCTCAAACTAGGGACAGGCTTATAAGAACTGGCTCAACCCTAATAATTAACCCACCAACTGGTGTACCTTTCCCGGTTTCCCCTACCCGATAGTACTCATTGTTTTTACTATGGGGCCAACTCTCCTGCTCGCAAAAAAAATCAGCTGTTCCATACATTAAGGTCGAGTAGGTACTGCACTTTTGTATGGAACAGCTGATTTTTTTTTGCGAGCAGGAGAGTTGGCCCCATGGTAAAAGTTGCTTGTAATCATGAGTGGAACCACCACACGGCGGGAACCAAATGATTAAAATTTCACCCTGTATAACTTATGTTATAAAAGTCTTTCCATTGTTCAGTTTAGTTAGTTTTTAAAACAAAATTATAGGTAAGTACGAGTACGTTATTAACAATTTAATAGAGGTACGTGAGTGGCATTCACGGTTCACGTATCTTAAGGGTCCATCGGATAGGAAAACATGGTTTGCGGGGATCATATTTTTATACAGAAAACGTAAAGTTGTAGCCACAAAAAAACATACGACAAGCTAATGAGATTCTCTAGTTATGCATTATCTGCAGGCAGTCATCATCAGCCTATCATCGTCCACTGCTGAACATAGGCCTCTTCGAGTGCACGCCACTGAGCACGATCCGCGGCTATACTCATCCAGTTTATGCCAGCCACCTTGCGAAGATCGTCGCTCCACCTTGTCTGAGGGCATACCACACTTCGTTTGCCCATACGCGGTCTCCACTCAAGAACTCGTCTGCCCCAGCAGCCATCGGTTCTACGGCTTATATGGCCGGCCCACTGCCACTTCAGCTTGCTAATCCGGTGGGCTATGTCGATGACTTTAGTTCTCTGTCGGATCACCTCGTTCCGGACCCGATCACTCAGAGAAACTCCGAGCATAGCTTCCATAGCTTTCCATAGCTCGCTGCGCGACTTTAAATTTGTTAACCAGCCCTACAGTGAGTGTCCACGTTTCGGCTCCGTATGTCATGACAGGCAGGACGCACTGGTTAAAGACTTTCGTCTTTAGACTCTGTGGAATAGGCGACTCAAAGACTCGACGAAGTTTCCCATATGCTGCCCAGCCTAGGTGTATCCTTCTGTTGGCCTCTCCCTTTTCTCATTCATTCTCTAGTAGCTACAAGTATTAAATTGTGTATAAATTTTACAGATGATTGTAAAAAAAATCAGAATATCATCAAAAGCGCTTGCGTAGAATGCGTAGGGTCATATTTTTGGCATAAATAATAGCGGAAACGTATTGAATTCTACATCAAAATACACTTTAACGTACTGTGAAGTAACTCCGATAACTTTTATTCAAGAAAGATAATTGTGCTAAAGACAATGATGAAAAAGCAACGAAAAACTTCGAAAGGTGCACAAGTGAGGTTATTTTCCATATTTACACTTAAAGAAAAAGACGGAGACAAACGTTTCCGCATAACCGAGCCTTAACTATCGTGTAACGAATAGTCTTGTTAATACTAAATAATATACTAGAAAAAATAGGACTCGCACCAGATCAATTCTCGGACGGGAAAATTGGACGATGCCACTAGTGAGTCGGTAGCTCAGTGGTCAGAACATTGGACCGGATATCCAAAGGTCACGAGTCCTATTTTTTTTCTAGTATATTATTGTGTAAAAATAGCATTGTGAATGCAAAAATCTCAAAGAATAGTCTTCTTCTCCATCTTTAGTGAGTACCTACTTGCTTTGTGTTTGTTTCCGTTAGACTCGCTACGTTCAGTCTAGGTAGTTCCTTTATGAATTTTTTTTTCTTATTTAACCCTTTTAGATCGTGCACGGTCGCATCCGCGGGAAAAATTAAGACTTTAGAATCAATTCTGTGCTATAATGTAATACAGACTACAGTAGGTCATTGACCTTTACGATGTGGGTACAACCAACCCCTCGCGGGAAATAATCAGAGGATGCTAGACGCGAAGTGTTTCCTTTCATCCCACCCATTGTCCCCTTCACTCACACACACACAACCCTCATTACGGTTCTAAAATAATTCACCTTTATTCTAACTAAAGAGACTACTTTCACCTAAGGGTTTATATAAACGACGCACTTCATGGTCTCGATATAAAATTGCACTTAAGCATACGCGATGAGTTTTATCACTTTATATGAAAAGCGAAGCGATTTTTCATTTTGTCACAGAACCACGGAAAGTGGAGAAAGAGCATGATAAATCTTCCTTCCATTTAGGGGTACTTGCATAATAATATTTATTCTAATAAGTACATAAATAATTATTTATTTATTAATCAATAAAAAGATATCTTTTATTGCACCGTTTTACTGAGGAAGTCATCTATCATAGAGTTTCTGCGTTCTTTTTTCTTCGATCTTGTATAAAGTCATGGTTTCCATCTGTGTGTCAGTTTCCACGCATATTGTCTTGTAGGTAGGTAAATTTACCCTTTGAAACGACAACTCAAGATCATCAGCGTACACATATTTATACAAAGAGTTTGAAGCTCTTGCTAACTTTAAACTGAACAAGAACAAAGTATAAAGAATCCATTGAACCGCAGGCTTCTGTGCTGGGTTCTAATAAAATTGGCATTAAAATGTACACCCTTTCCGCTAATATCCCTCAGAGAATGCCTTCATAGGTTTTAAGGATTCGCTACTTACCTACACACATGTTTTAAAATCGTGACATTATAAAACCGCCTCTAGATTACTCCAGAGTGTCTGATATTTTTGATGCTGTTATTGAAGTTAATGTGACTATTATGACTTTTGTAAATTATTCACTAGAAGGTAAGAAAGTATGAGTACAATTTGTGAAATTAATCGAACATAAATTACATTTTTTTGTTGTATTAACATGAACAGTAGAAATCATTTGACAAAGAACAGGAAGTAGGCAAAAGCGTCACCGATCTTAGTGGCACAAAAAATAGACCTACTATACTAAACCACCCAGTATTACGAGTAATTTCAAAGCAACCCTCGTGGTGATGCTCATCTTCATATTCACCGTAATCTCAGGTATTAATAATATCGTAAGTACGATACTGCGGTACTTTGTGGTTATCATTACTTTTCATGATACCTGCCTCTCTTGAAC
This sequence comes from Agriphila tristella, assembly GCA_928269145.1. Classification (NCBI taxonomy): domain Eukaryota; kingdom Metazoa; phylum Arthropoda; class Insecta; order Lepidoptera; family Crambidae; genus Agriphila; species Agriphila tristella. Next base: position 52,830,157 of record OV743429.1, read on the forward strand.
AAACAAATTATTTATTAAAATATCCGGCATCTTCTTCACAGGGATAAGTATACCAAAGAATCACTTTGAAAGATTTGGAAATAATCTTTCAAAGTGTTTCATTGTCCGGTTCCTAGCAGAGAATAGAAATCACTTCCTCGATGCTAAGTAGTTTATGGATGATTGTCTTGAGCAGACGTTGCAAACGCTTTCGAATGCAAGTTTGAACAAAGGTCATGACAGGTACTTTGTTATCCACGATAAGTCCGTGTCTGCGTTTAGCTCCTTTCCTCTACCTGTTTTGCTTTACGCATTTTGCTGACAAACAGCTTGCCACCTACTATGACTGGCCATTAATCGTGTAATTTCACATTTTTATATTCTACTCGTGAACTTCTAAAATCTTTAGACCAAAAGATCCGGGAATGACTGTTTATTTAGCAAAATATATCAGACATTCCCAAATTTTGAACACAAAATAACCCCTTTGTGATAAATTGGTGCCTAAATCCCCATCTTAATGAGAACCATTGTGTCCCCCGTATAGTTTTCATTCCTAACATTTGCTCTCACGTATCCTATTGTTGTAAGTGCCTAAAATATTATTACAGTCATCTTCGGGCTATTCTATTCAAATCTGAAGGCACTAATGCCCAATCTGAGGACGCAAAGGACGAGTGTTTGTTCGAACAACAATCGTTCGTTTCCGACCGTTCAAATACCCCTATTTGTTTTTCTATGGCTTCTCAACAATATCCCGGTTGTGGTAGGCCCAGATGATACAATACAACTGGTTACAATTGATCTGTTGTTAAAACAACAAATATTGATATAATTGGATAGAGATGCGGTTATTATTGTTGAATACGCGGTGCGCCCGAACTGTATTGATGTTTAATAAAACGATTAAAGTGCTGATTGTTTTATCATCGAATGACTGTTGGAAAGCATCTTTAGCACGTAAATTAAAAAACTTAAGTAGGTACTGATTTTTTTATTTTACTTCGATAAATTGTGAATGCCAGATGCCAGTTACTAAACATAATTTTCTAATTTTTATTCAACAAACGGCATTAATTTTCTAATTTGCGCAGATATTCTAGATAATTATTTGAAGCTTTATCTTAAAAATCTACCTTTTTAGAACGTTGGAAACTGAAATTTTATCGAGTCTTTATTCTTTTTCACATTTCATGAATTTTGATTGAAAACATGATTTGGAAGATGGAAGCCATGCAATTCCCAAATTGGATTTGCGCGTTGCACGTTCGTGAAGTTTTTGTTTTATGTTGTTCATTAACTTTGGAATGAAAAAGATGACATTTACTAAACAATCGAATGTATTATTTTAAAAGTCTGGACAAGGTACTAAGAGTGTGCGCCGTTTCACCTTCGGTTACAAAAGAAACTGGCCAGCATAGTTGAAGTAATATGTCACAGTAATCTCGAGCTGGATCTCCGGGGACACGCGGGAGCTGTCGAGGCGTAATCCAAGGGTCGAGGGCCGGTAAACCCCAAGATTAAGTCGACAGTCAGCAAAAACTCACTAGCCTCTAGTTCGGGCAGTTTTTGTTAACGATTGATAGGGTACACCTTCTAACGGAAGAGTAAAATGGCAAATGGCATTGTTTATTCATTAAGCTCACATAAAAAATCATTTTCGATATATCATTTTTTTACCTTTTAATCCTTTGCCTAAGTAATACTTACAAATGGTTTAAATGTATGATATTAATTTAAGGCGGCAGAGGTACATTATAATATGACACCCCTATAAAACTTGCCAAAAATAGGCATGATGACAATTTTTAGATTTTATGTTAAATAAATTACCTCTAAAAAAAGAAACATTGGTAAAAGAATTATTTCGCTAGCATGAAAACTGCCCGAGATATCACAGTTTGAAATGCACAAAATTGGACTCACCCGAAAACGCTCCATACTAACGGCTGCTCAGTTATGACGTCACGCTTGAGTAGTTTGTATGCAACGCGTACGAAATTTGTTCGGCAGCTAAGTATATTAAATATTGCGTTTATCAAAATGGTTTCTTAGACAAATTTGCTATAAATTTTATGGACTAATTAAAGGTATTTTTATTTTAATAAATTGTATACTTTTTAAATGGACTTGTCCGCTCAACTTTGAAGGGTCATAAAACTAATAAATACGCAATATATAAAACCGAGACGTATACAAGCTACTTACTCTAAAAGTTTAATATGTTTACGATTTTTATTCGTGTTTCGTTATTTTATTCATTAGTCATTATCATCCCTTTTGTATCCTAACATCTAAACATCCTAAGTACAATGAGTAAGCCACCACACCACCACATACGGCTTCATCTATTAGCTAACTTTTAGGTAGTTCTTAACTAAGGAAGCCTCTTTCCTCTTTAATGAAATTAATGATCAACCTACGCGAAAGAGAATTCACATAGAATATTCTAGAAACACAGCAAATAGCCCAAATGCTAATAATATCAAATATCAACTAGAACATTGTATAACTTAATGCTAATGGCGTAAAGCAAACTTTATTTGCTTAAATATTCAAATTCCCATTTGGATTTGAGCAGCTCGGGAATAATTGTGATAGATAACTCTCTCTCCTTGAAATTATAGACGGATTTTCCAGGAATTACATTAAGCTGAGTTGATTAGAATTCCTAGTTCGCTTTGCTTCAAAATATCTAGTTCTGATAATTATCACGAAGTACCAATTTGAGTTTAGATTTGAATAGGAGTATTCCATTCCATGCGCAAATTCAGAACTGGCATAGCGTTAGGGAATATGCATCAATTTTTTTTTTAATCTTAATCAAAAGTATAATGCGTGATAAAATTAACTGTAATATTAAAACTTTTCTTTTTTTTTTTTTTTTTTTTTAGTTTATTTTCAAAACAAAAGAAAATTACAACAAATATTTTTTCAATCACAGCAAGAGAAACCGTAAAAGGTTTATGTATTGCCACGTATTGCTGCCATCACTCACTGACACATTGGCAGGTAAGAAGTTTTTAATAACCTTTTACATTGTTCCGGGTTATCCAGGATTCCATCCAGTAAATCATTTTGCAGTTCGTTTAACAATGACGGTAACATATATATCGAGCAACGTTTACCATATGTGTTACTGTATGAGGGCAGCACATACTTAGGTAGGTAAGTCAGATTACGCAAATTACTATTTCTTATTCTTAATTTTAACAAAGAGCTGTTTTCTATTTCATCACAAATTACATACATTTTTATTTTATTGTATATATCTATTATTCTACAGTGTTTAAATAAGTTATTATAATCATTTTTATATTTATTTTTGATTGAGTTAGGCACAATAGTTTTTAATAATCTAAGTTGCAATTTATATATATCTTCGATGTACGTTTTGTATGTCCTGCCGTAACTACTGAGGCCATATCCTATTATCGAGTCTGCTAATGCATTGTACAGCATTCTCATTATATTGTATGGTAATTTGTACTTCAGTACAGAAAGTTTGGCTAAAACAGCTCTTAGTTTTTTACAAACATATTCAACGTGTGGCTTCCAATTAAATTTGTCATCTATTATTAGACCAAGGTACGTATGCTGTGACACAGATTCCAAATTTTTACAATTACAACGATAGCGACTTGTCTCCCCTATTGTACTGCGGTGATGCAGGCAGAGATGGCTGTGGGCCTGGATTCTTGGCTGAATCACAGATTTATTGTGGGAAGAATGAATATGGATATATTTAGTTTTATCATAATTTATAATTAAGCCAACATCGTGGGCCCATTTACAGAGAAGATCAAAGTTAATTTGCATTATGTTTTGTACAGTGTCTAAGTTCTTATCTGCTACTAGTAAGCATGTATCGTCAGCAAATTGGTATACAGAGGCCTCCCTAAAGATATTACACATATCATTACAGTAAAATAGGTATTCGGTCGGACCGATAACCGAGCCTTGAGCTGTGCCTTCTTCGGTTGGCATAAACTGACTATGTACGTTACCTATCTTAACGGTAGTTTTCCGGTTAGTGTGATAGTTTTTAAGAAGATCCAGGAGAGGGCCCTGTATACCATTCTGCGAGAGCTTCGCATACAGGGTGTTGAAATTCAAAGTTTCGAAAGCTTTGCTAAAGTCAACAAATAATGCAATTACATGTTTTTTATCATTTAAGTTCTCTTGCGTTTTTTTCTCGTGATATAGTTACTTGAAGTTAGCGCGCAGCAGCACCCGCCGAAAACGCTCAATACAAAACGGTGACGTCACACATCACGTTTCAGGTGTGTTTCGGCGCGTTTAATATGGAGTTAGCCAATAATCTTCAATTATCTCCCTAAATTTTGCGTTTAAGTACATATGTGTCATACAAAATATTATTTCTTATTCGATATTCTATCTGACTGTAATGTGCATTACTTATATCCGAAAATGAAAAAAAAATCTCGTTATTTTCCCCTGATTTCATCGTGTGATAAAACTAAAATAATACATTTTTTTTTCCTGTTCCATCATGTTTTTATAAGTGTCCGCAGCGATCAAGTTCAATTTCATCAGAATCGGTGACTTATGCATATTCCCTATTGAGTTAATATTTAACCAAACATTTGTAGAGTCCAATCTTAATGGTCCACTTATTTTCAGTTATTTCGGCGCAGATAAGGAAAATTCGATCAATTTATTTATTAACACGTTTTTATTAGGTTGCTTTCTCGTTTGTGTGTTTGTTTGTTTGTTTGTTTCTCCACAAAGTTTGCGAACGATTTCATATTAGCTTCCCGATGAGCTAGAGACTTGAAACTTTGAACATAGGTCAGAACTAGAAGGCAATTCAATATTATGGTGTCATTGAGCTGATCTGATGATGAAGCCGGAAGAAGGCCACAGGAACTCTATGATGAAACCATACAGCCCCATCGTGGTTGGACTCATTAGAATCGTCTTGACGAGTACTCTAATGGGAGACGAAGTCCAGGGTCTGATGATGAAGCTGGAAGGCCATGCCATAGGAACTCAATATTGGAACCATGCAACCCCATCAATTTTGGGCTCGTTTGAATCGTCTTGACGAGTTCTTTGTTGGGAAATAGTTTCCAGGGTCTGATGATGGAGCCGGAAGAAGGACACAGGAACTCTTTAATAAAACTACGCTATCCCATCGAGATTGGGCTCGTTTGAATTATCTTGACTAGTACTTTATTAGGAAATAGTTTCCAAGGATCTGATGATGGAGCCGGAGGAAGGCCATAGGAACTCTATAATAAAACCATGCAACTCCATCGAGTTTGGGCTCATTTGAATCATCTTGACGAGTTCTTTGTTGGGAAATAGTTTCCAGGGTCTGATGATGGAGCCGGAGGAAGGACACTGGGACTCTGTAATAAAACCATGCAACCCCATCGAGTTTGGGCTCGTTTGAATCATCTTGACGAGTGCTCCGATAGGAGATGGTATATTTTTGGTCTTAGCTCGTTAACTAAAAAGCAGAAAATAAAAATTTACTGAAAAAAATCTTTTTTTAAAACACGTTTTTAAAACGGACTAAATTATTACAACAAAAAATCGGACTAAAAAAATTAAAACGGTCTAGTAAAAACAGACTAAAAAGTAAAAAATAAATTCTTCTGTAAATATTTATAAAACTATAATATTTATACCTACAGAAAATTTTAACCTAAAAACGTGGGGCGCATGCTAAAGACTACATGGATGATACATTTTATAAAATGACGAAGTCCAGGGTCTGATGATGAAGCTGGAAGGCCATGCCATAGAAACTCAATATTGGAACCATGCAACCCCATCAATTTTGGGCTCGTTTGAATCGTCTTGACGAGTTCTTTGTTGGGAAATAGTTTCCAGGGTCTGATGATGGAGCCGGAAGAAGGACACAGGAACTCTTTAAAAAAACTACGCTATCCCATCGAGATTGGGCTCGTTTGAATTATCTTGACGAGTACTTTATTAGGAAATAGTTTCCGAGGATCTGATGATGGAGCCGGAGGAAGGCCATAGGAACTCTATAATAAAACCATGCAACTCCATCGAGTTTGGGCTCATTTGAATCATCTTGACGAGTTCTTTGTTGGGAAATAGTTTCCAGGGTCTGATGATGGAGCCGGAAGAAGGACACTGGGACTCTGTAATAAAACCATGCAACCCCATCGAGTTTGGGCTCGTTTGAATCGTCTTGACGAGTGCTCCGATAGGAGATGGTATATTTTTGGTCTTAGCTCGTTAACTAAAAACAGAAAATAAAAATTTACTGAAAAAAAAAACTTTTTAAAAACACGTTTTTAAAACGGACTAAATTATTACAACAAAAAATCGGACTAAAAAAATTAAAACGGTCTAGTAAAAACAGACTAAAAAGTAAAAAATAAATTCTTCTGTAAATATTTATAACACTATAATATTTATACCTACAGAAAATTTAAACCTAAAAACGTGGGGCGCATGCTAAAGACTACATGGATGATAAATTTTATAAAATGCGCCCCACGTTTTTAGGTTTAAATTTTCTGTAGGTATAAATATTATAGTGTTATAAATATTTACAGAAGAATTTATTTTTTACTTTTTAGTCTGTTTTTACTAGACCGTTTTAATTTTTTTAGTCCGATTTTTTTGACGAGTATAGTTAGATCTCCAGACTGACCTTGTAGCGTTCTCCTGGTGGATAGCAGCAGTTCAGTGAGCGGCGTGATCGCGGTTTTGAACCTGTGTTCCGCGCTCTTCCGCAGTTCCGCACGCAGCTTCGCCTCGCGGCCCCGCCCGCAGCACTGCCCGCCGCAGATGGGCCCTGGATCGAACAAAAGAAACATCTGTGAATAAAAATTGCACTACGCGCTGCTGTAGCTGTACAGTACGAGGCACACATCTTAAAATTGGGTGAGGATTGCGCTTAACGCAATATTTTGGGTATGTATAGCGGTAAGTAAAAAAACCGACATCGCTCGAAGGATTGCTCAGCTGAATTGGCAATGGGCGGGACACATAGCGAGAAGAACCGATGGCCGTTGGGGCGGAAAGGTTCTGGAATAGCGACCGGACGACGCTCCGTGGGTAGGCCCCCGACAAGGTGGACCGACGATCTGGTGAAGGTCGCGGGAAGCCAGTGGATGCAGGCAGCGCAGGACCGATCGTCGTGGAGATCCTTAGGGGAGGCCTATACCCAGCAGTGGGTGTCGTGCGGCTGATATGATGATAGCGGTAAGGTCCGCGGAGGAGCGCGCGCTTTGGGCTATGAGTCGCTCACATGCGCGAACTTATCCCCACTCCGTCGAAAAAGTGTCAAGATGTTTGCCCCGTACTGAAGTCAGTATACCTAATTATCTTCACCACAGGTAACCAACTACAACGACAACGTTGCCAAAATTATAAGCCGAGAAAAGTTAAAAGGTTAAGGTGGTAGATACACTTAATAATATTAGATTCGAGTTGTTTGATGGGAAGTCAGCCGGACGCGGGAAACCATGATAAAGAATTATTATTTAATCTATAACCGCAAGTAAATTGGGGTAGCGAACCAGCGCGACAGATGACAGCAGCTGACAAGGGTACTCGTAGGCTGAGTGTAATATCATTGAAAATAAGCAGCACTTAAGTAGGTACTACATAATGCACACATGTTAGTAACTAGGAAGTGACCACTTTAGGTTTTTTTTAAAACGAGGATTCCAACTGTAAACATCCATTTAAAAATTTACAAATGAACGATTTTTTTGCGACAGCTTGCGATATTGTGTCGGCGACTGTTGCTGATGATGGCAGGGATTGAAATACTGTTAAAAAAATAACGATAAAAAAACTGTTAAAACATTTTACCGGTAAAATTAACGTTAAATATAGCGTTAAACTTTACCGGTAAAATTAGCGCAAAAAAATAACGTTATTAATTGGAATAACGTTAATTTTAAAGTTTAACGGTAAAAAAAGTAAGAAATAACGTTAAAATTAACGTTATTTACTGAAATAACGTTAATTTCAATGTAACGTTATCTAAATTAAAATTTTAAAATTAACGGTAAAAAAAGTAAGAAATAACGTTACATTTAAAAATAACGTTATCATTCCCTGGATGATGGTTGACAAGCGTAGTAAGCCGTTGCTATCGCCACCTCAGATCAAATAAAAAAGGAAGATGGAGCGTTGCGAACAATGAAGTGAGGCCAGTTTTTGATGGTACATGTGTGCGTACAAGGGGGCGGGTGGGGGGCCGGGCGGCAGGGTTCTATATGGAAAGCCAAGGCGTAGTTTCGTTACATGTGTGTGCGTGAACTGTGTATGTACACAGCCAAGGCGTAGTTTTACATGCCTCACCGCCCCGCTTTGTCGGAAGACTCCGTCCATACTTTTATATTTGGTCTGAGATCGCCACAGGATTGTATTAAAACTGTGCTATCGCTAAAAATCTGTCAGTCATCTGTAAGCTCCCTGAGACTTGTAAGTCAGGCACGTATCCAAGGGGGGGGATAGTTGGGATTTATCCCCCCCCCCCCCCCCGAAATCCAGAAAACATAGTACAGGACTAAATTCAAATTTAGCGGGTGAGGCACTCTCCGGTTTGCGGGATGCAGTTATCCCCCCCCCCCCCCCCCGAATTAAAAGTCTGGATACGTGCCTGTTGTAAGTGTGTTGCAAATCTGCAAGGTGTTTGGAAAAATCCTCATAAAGAAGATAAATTTTCGAATCAATGAGCGTACGTAAAAATTGACAATCGCTTTTTGAATATAATAAACTATGTGCACAGTTAAGTACTTCTAAGATGACCGTCTATATTTTCTTACGTTTAGGTTAGAAGGGTAAAATTGCATGCAAAACCTAATTTTCGAAGTAAACTGTGTGCCTATATGTTTGGTGTCAGTAGTAAGCCGTTCTCAAGGTATTTATTGCGGCGTTTAAGTTGGCCAGGCTCCAAAGTAGGCAACCGTGAATTGCGGTCTCAGCATAATTTACTTTTAGGTATATTTTACTGAGGTTTAATTGACCTATTTCATTGGATACTGTTTCAGCTGCAGCTGTAAGCTGAAATAATAAAATAATAATAAAATACCTATGCTTTTTAAGTCATAAAAGATTCAGAAGTAAAAGCTCTGCGTTGTTGGCACAAATGTTTATACGTAATGTCTATCGTAACTTCGAGAACATAAAGGATACGATAGTGATGTTACTAAATAATCTATACTGAATTCCCAAAATTATCACGTAAGTTTTTTGAAACATTGCTGAAAATAGGTACTTATATTTTTTTAGACCGTATATCAACTTACAGACGTATACAATTAGCTCTGCTGTTCATAAGTCCTCCCAATGTAATCCTAAAAAAAAAATTTAAAAAATATTAAAAACACGACTGCCCTGCCAAAAACGAACTAAAAAGTTAAACAACAAGTGTCATTGCAGTCGGGGGACCTTATTATGGAACAATTTTTGATCAAAGAGGTCCCCCGACTGCAATGATACTTGTTGTTTAACTTTTTAGTTCGTTTTGGCAGGGCAGTCATGTTTTTAATATTTTTTTAATTTATTTATTTTTATTTCACATATTTTAGTGACAAATTATATAGTTTTGGAATGTGCTCATCAAGGCCTTTCATTTGATGCCCATATTGTAATAATAGAAGAAAAAATTTTTTTTTTCTCATTTGAAAATGGGGTCTTGCAGTCGCCCTATTGATTTTTTCTAAAAAAATATAGCCATACTCACTCGGAATTCTTTAAGGATTCTAACGATACCCCATTTATCCAAATCAGTACAGGCATTTAGAAGTTATGGTGGAATAAAGGAACTCACATACCCACAAACATACATGAACCCTGAACACATATACACTCTTTTTGCTTTGGGCAGTCGTGTAAAAATGCAGTCACGCCATTTTTATACTAGTAGGTAAGTACCTAACTTGACAAATACAGTCGACGACGTCTAAAAAACTGTATAGTTCGTCTTAAAATTAGCGACCGTGAACATGGACGTTATTCGATTTGAGATTTGGCACGCTGCATGGAGCATCGCCCGAGTATACTTATATCTATTCTGTGGCGCAGGTTCAAGGCTAGCTCCATTGTCGTCCATCAGCCCACTCTGACACTTACTACGAAAACCGATTCGAAAACGGAATAAGCCTGTATTCGTTGTACATTGCTTGCTATGTTAAGAACACTCATAAAGTGTTTGTAAGCCATAAAGCACTATGCGCTAAACAAATCGATTCGCAGCCTTTTTCTCGGAGTTGGCTTTACTGACATTGCGAATTGCGATGTGACAATTTTAAAATGTGATATTTACCAAAAAATTCTGCGTCTGAATATTACATTGGTTAGTGAATATGACTCATAGACGTGACAGTGTTTACTTTTTCTTTTCATAATACACGTTTTGATAAACTAAAATATAAGCTAAAATAGTTATGTATATTAGCCTCCAAATAATTTCAAGATTCTAGATATCCGTACATTTGCCATTTGATTACTAAAGAGGAAAAAGGCTTTTTTAAATTATTCCTCAAAAGTGACTACTATCTACGTTAAAATAAAGAAAAGAAAAGCTATCAGTGCAGACCAACAACTTGACATGCAAAGACCGACGAGGTTCAAGTTATTCCAAACTTTTTGCGTCTGTTACGTCTCGAACCCTGCGACGCGAGTCTGCCGCTGTAGTATTTTGTCTCTTTCAGAAAAGTTTACCTTTTCGCGTTTGTTTCCTATGTTACCCTCACTGACATCTTTAGCTGTTTTATTTCCTATGAAATAAAATACGATTGAAGCGATATTATTATATGCTTTGTATTTGCTATTTTCTACAATAGCTGATAGATTAATTTATAATAAACGAATTCTCTGGGGCCTTACTCTGAGCTCTTATAGCAGGACTTATATTGAACTGCCTTACTTTTTCGTACTATGACCTCAAAGGTTAGTATGAAAGCAGGCCCTAAACAGTCCTGTTTAAGGACTGCTTTTGAACTGAACGGTTTCTTATTTGCTGATGGTAAGCCCCCTGGTTACTTACACCCACTATCGTAACTATTTTAAAATTCTTGATACCTGTCGTAACTTGATCTTTTAACGATATTGTTTCATTTATAGTTTAGGTAAAACTTAACTGAGACTATTTTCTTAACACAATGTTGGTATTGGTTGTTAAAGCTACAAAAACAATTTTTCATAATCTTTATGCAAAACGGTAATAATATCTCATTATCATCATAGCAGCCAATATTTAGAAGACAATATAAACTGATTTCCAACAAAGCACGCGCCAAGAAATGTTATTCATTGTTATTTTACTGCTAGACTTCAGAAGTCTTTTTAGAACTTTGTATTCCGCCCTCGAGTTATAAAACGAAAGGGGAGGCTTACTGCTATCGAACTTTAGCTATTGCAAAGTTGAGCGTTAAAAGACTCGGCCATGTTGTATAAAAAGCCTGCCCACTTGCGAGTAACTACTCGAACAACAGCACTTCGTCGATTCTTTTTGTTGAACCTTTTAAGAGTTAACACAGTGGCTTTGTAAACACTCTCTTTGGTTTATTCAACAATTTTTATATAGTTTCTTTTACTATTGTTTCTTTTATTATTAAAGCCGTGTGGCGGCTTCCGACAGAGTATAGGATAACCGGAAAGAGCGGATTTAGTTATAATATAGGGAATACACTAAAAATGACGACCAAGTAATGGTCCCACAATGTCTATCTTCAAGTTCTCGCCTTATTTATAATATGGCAATGTACATACCTAACGTGTTGATGAATTAACGCAAAATGAGAAAACCGTTTCTGTTCAGTCAAATTTCTGATTCTGATAACTTCTATTATTGTCACCAAACATTACAATAGAATCCCAACTGCACCAAGGACGAAAACTCAGACGGTTCGGTGCCAAAACTAAAATATTGTATCTTAGATACAAAGCTAAATCCCCTTTATTCTACCAAGCATAAAGTTCAGAATCGGATACCCGTCGTTTCATATCAAAGCCGGCTGTTACCGTGATTGCATCATAAATCTAATACTACTTTTACGGCAACTTGATCAGTAATAAAGTTGTCTAAACGCTATTTGGCCAAGCCACCCGATCAATCAGACCAATAAATGGATGCCGACAAAAAATATTGGTTTAAGTAACTATTTAACTGTATTTGGTACTGGCTGTACTTAATTTGGGCAAAGAGATAAGAGTTTGGAAATCAAACACATGCCTACGTTACTGACATTGCGTAACTAAATACGTCGATGTGAAAAAACTGTGTGAAATAATATTCCTATTAAGGATATTTTTTTTAGTAAAAGTCTGTTTTTATGTTCCGTTGCAGAAAATCAATTCTTCACAAAAGTGACAAAAGGCCTAAAGAACGCAAGACGGCTTGGTATAGCAATGCTTTGGCATTCGCATAATTTTGCATTCTCATATTTATTTATAGGGCTATTAGTCTTTCGTCTATCGACGTACAGTTCCGGTTAAGAATAGGACTGACCCATCTCATCCCGTGGGTATCGTAGAAGGCGATAGAGGGAAGTTTTTTAGGGACCCGGTACAGACCATCGCTCAAAGGGTCACTCGAATGGCAGCGAGGAAACTGTCAACAACAGCATTCCCAAGGAGGGTAGGTGTCAGGCAGGCGGCCGACCGTAAAACTTTGCCAAAACCTAATGCAGTATGAATTACATGCTGCGCCGACCCCAATAGTGGTCGTTCTACGAGCTCAAAATTTTATTTTGTGTAGAACACTATAAATAAATTGGGATAAGGGCAGGAGGATGATGAGTCTTTCGTCTATCGACCTTTCGGCAAAGACCTAATGACTTTTTAGCAAACTATCCAACTTCACTACGGCAGAACTAATTCACAGCTATGACCTTTGCCATGTCACCTGATTGAGGACAGCGAAAGCCTTAGGGACTTCAAGCCTGGGATAGCCACCGTAGTAGTTTTTCTGTACTTATTTCTCGAGAGTATCTCAGCAATATCAAAGATTCCTTAGGGAACCCCAGGCGGATGGAGAGGACTGAAACCAGTATTTCTTATTATTTATTTATCTTAGTTATTAAGTAGAAATACTGGTTTCAAACTTCATTAAGCTATTCAATATCTTTATTAAGCAATTTACAGGACTGCGATGTGAAATTGGCCAATTCTTTATTAGCTGTCTATTCGTGCCGCTTACAATTTTATCTCAGCAGTATTATAAGGAAAATACTAGGTAATGGTTTTTCTGGTAAGTTTTGGTATAAAAAGAATTGCAAAGTGAATACAAATAATAAGCATTTGGTTCTTATACCTTTAGGCGCTTCATTTATAAGGCAAGATTTATTTCATTTCGCCACCCGCGTTAATAATATTTTTAAAACTAGTAAAAATTCTGAATAATTAATTATTCATCATAGTTAGAAATTCTATGTTGTTATGATCAAACAAATGATGTAGGTGCGGAACGTGTAGAGCCAACGCAAACGTGGACTCGATCTAGGGTTGGCACTTTGTCTTTTTATAAAAGTCACTTTTACTGATAGAATGCTAAGTTTAGATAAACGCTTAGAATCTTTTAATTCTTGTTAAACAAGTTTTTAAGAAGATAAAACTTTTTATTTTTTTATAATTTCAAAATATTTTTTATAAGTACTTACACTAAATCACATTTAAGTACGGTAATGTGGGGAATGTCTGAAAAAATCAAATTGGCTGAATATTTTTTATTGGTAGGAATAAGCTCCCTTATATTAAAACAGTTACTGAATTCTTAGTTGCGCGCGAGAAAAATAAAAAAAAACACTTCGTCTTCGCAAATGTACGGAATACGTAACAGCAGAATGGAGATTATTTCCTAATCGCCACATAATAAAAAAAACAACTGACAGTTGACTTCGACACAAAATGGCTATAGAGAAATGTCAAAAAGAACAGCTTTATAAGTTTTTTTTTTAATAAATGTGGTCATTAGGGGGCTCATCAATAATCTCCATTCTGCTGTTAATTCCGTACATTTGTGAATTTAAATTCTTAACGCAAGCAAATTTTTTTTCACTCAACCCAAAATCTTGATACATTTATCTATTAATAAGGGAGCTTATGTAATAAAAAAATTATCAATCATTTTTATATTTTTTCATACTTTCCCCATTGTTTTGGCATTAGGCACAAATGTATTATTTTATTGAAAAAATATGCACCGTTCAAAATTAAAATATGATTTTCATAAGTTAGCAACCCTACCGACTGCCGAACCAATCCTCATGAATATTCCTTTCGATTGTCTCAGAGATGCAATAAAATTAAAATAGAACATCCTGTACATCCGCTATTAATTCTTAACGGCAAAATGAATTTAATGATTATTAAAAAGATGCCAACGTGACGCTATCTACATTCTTGTTGATTGTTACTGTAGGTAGAGACACGAAAAAATATTTGTAAAGTAATAAAACACAAAATGCTTTGTTTTATTAGACTACTATAGTTTTATTTCTTTGATCTGTCGTGACCTCTACGCAAATGGATCGTAAAATTCGATCAACCAAATTCTTTAAAGTATAATAAAATCGTATATTTAGTTTAATCTTTCGTTATAATTTTATTAGTATCACATACCTAGAACTTTTTTAAAACTTGGGAAATAGCGAAGTATATTATTTGTATCATACCGTTAGCATACGTCTTCTTTTGTTGTTTTGAAAGAGACTTTGTGTTAGACTAAACTTCCCGTTTCAAGAGATGTTTTACAGACTAAACTACTGAAACTTCTAAAAACTGGAAATAAATTGGCCAAAGCTAATTTGCTATTATAGGTTCTTAAACAAGTCGTAGATTTTAAAATACTCTACACAATATTGAATATGTCATCTTTTTGTGGTTTTGAATGCAAATTAACAAGTCTTTAAATCTGAATCTGACCAGGTGTTCAAATACAGTCTTTAATACCTAATTCCTATTTTGCATTTAACGAATTGACCGGTTTTTGTGCATCTAAAATGGCATTAATTAAGTCATTAGCTCCATTCTGCCCTAACTGTTCATTTATACCGATGACAGCTCTAGTAGGTGATTTATTAAATGTTCGTCAAGTAACCAAGAAAGTTTTTTTTTATATCATGCGAAAACACACACCGTGTTATTACAAAAGATTTTGAAATAACTAAACACATGTTTAAATGTGTTGCTGTCACTTTTTTGACAATATTGTTTGAAAGAGACAGCATCACATTTAAACAGGTATTTAGTTAAACAGTGTTTAAAAATCTTTTGTAATAACACGGACAGTGTCTTACAGTGCCACCAACACAACCAATGAATTTATAAACAAAATTGTTTATTCCATTTAAATCTAACAAAAGAAGATCGATAGGAAGTGCTGTAACGCATAAATTCTTGAAAATTAAATTTCAAGAAAAGCTATTTTAAAGAATTTATCATCCATCTGAATTATTTAGTTTTCTTATCTATTCATGTCATGAAATCTATCGGTTACCTACTTTATTAAGCATAATAATATGCTTTTAACTGGTAGTGCGATCATTATTATTCAGACGAGTGTTTACAATTTCCAATATAGTGATGGTTATACACTAACAGTTCGCCAAGTGTTTATTCCAGCTGGGAGTGGTAAATCACTGCCTGTTATGGGGTTGCTACAATAGTTTTTTTTTTCTTTTGGTAATTTTAGCCATACTGACATACCTAAACTATTATTGGCATTGCAATATTTTCTGACTAACTACAAAGTCGTATTCTTTGATTATTTACATATTAATAATCTAAGGTCATTATTAATATTTATTATGTCAGTTTTCCACAATTTATTTAAAAAATCTTTCATTGGAACTTAGTCTATACTTTTATACATTAATTTCTGAACTTAAAAAAATGATTTTTTTCTTCAGAAACATAATATTCTCAGCAAATAAGACGCCCCATGCTGGATATGGATCTCCCCTTTGATGTATAGCTGTTGTTGCTGATTTAAAACTTGATGTAAATCTAACAATATAAAGTGAATTATTTCTTCCCCAGAAACAGGGCTTGTGCTCACTTGATTTATTATAAAAATATATCCTTCAACCTGCTCATGCCTCCAAAATGGCGCTGTTTGCGTTCGATCACGATTTCAGGAGCAAATGTTAACCTATAAGCTGACATTTTGTTTGATTGATGGTTCCCCACTAGATTGATACGTTCAGAATGATGGTAATTCCGTGTAATAACTTAAGATATCTACCGAGGTAGAAAAACAGGCATCAATTTTGCAAAAGAAGTCGTATTATTGAACTTTTATCATGGGTATAGTAGTATATAAGTACCGCAAATGTTTTGTAATGACTTGACTATTAAACAGCTATTAATTAACAGCTACTAATATAACTTGTTATTATAATTTTGACAACCCTGAGGCGAGAGTACGTAAACTAGTGTTGTGCCCGTTGCAATCGTGCTGCGACTATATCGCGATAATATCGAATGACCCGATTCGATGTTGAGTTCTCGATCACGTTTGGATAATATACTATACCTTCAACAATTAAGTCGCTAAATGACTTAATAAATAAGCACTATCAATGAAAATATGCATGAAATTCAATCCATTATTATAATGTTGAATAAACTGATCAAAATCAATTTAACATAAAATCTAAAATTAAAATCTGGTCCAATAGCAATAAATACCAATATTAATTAACAACCCAGCAAATTAGCTTTACCTATCTCTCATATTAATTTAAATTCTGCAAGAGTTCCAATTTAGATGAGACGATTGATAATTAATTATAACGATATCGATTAATATCGACTCTTGTGTGATGGAACCAGTAATTAATAGTTAATTAAGTGAATATTTAATGATACCTGAATATTTTGAATGTTAAATATGACATTATGAGTGGAATCTACTGCCTAGAACAGTAATAAGTAGTAGGTCTATTAAAGCTTTTGAATAATATCACGATTTCAGTAAGTATCACACACGACACGATACCTACTTTGTGACAAGTTGTTATCCTGTAAATAACTTCTACCATCAGCCATTTTTGATTTCCCCACTGCTGGGGCACAGGCCTTCCTTATGGGTGGTAAGGAGGATGGGCCATAACCCACCACGCGGGCCCAATGCGGATTGGTGGGTATTAACGACTGCAAATGCAGCCGGGACCAACGGCTTGACGTGCCTTCCGAAGCACGGAGGAGCTCGAGATAATAAACTTTTGGTCACCCATCCCATGACCGACCCTTGCGAACGTTGCTTAACTTCCGCAATCGCTGGGCCAGGCGCTAAACCACTGCGCCACCGAGCTCCTCGAAATAACTTCTACGAATCCTGTATATTATTGTTTTTCTAACGCCACATAATACATAAAATCAGAAAGGTTAGTGCTGCTAACTAAGCTGATAGGAATAAAAAATAAAAATATCGGTTTATTTCTATTATTATCCGCTGCGCTTTTCAGTCTTCTAATTTTATACAGCTACGTCTAGCTATTCTTAAAATAGTTTCAAACGTCACAATCCAGCTAAAAAAGCACAAGTTGCAAACTGTATTTTCCTAGAAAACTGTGAATCACGCTTAAGTTTCCTCGTCGTTTGCTTCGAATGCTTCCTGAACAGAATAAGCTCGCCCACATACTAATACGTAACCTATTTCTTAAATCGTTTTTCGTTGTTGAAATAATTTATTTATTATTTATTGTAAGTATTTTAACTACGGAGCTGAATGGACTTAAAATCCAACCTGGCACTATAAAAATGTCATGGCAAAAGCACATCACTAGGTACATATTATACATAGTCCCTCACCGCGTCTGTCTGTCTATCTGTTCGCGATAAACTCAAAAAGTACTGAACAGATTTTCATGCGGTTTTCTCCAATAGATAGAGTGATTCCTGAGGAAGGTTTAAGTGTATAATAAGTTGTTTTATATAAATTGGCAGAAATATGTTGATAATTGTTGAAGAAGTCGGCAAAAATTAATCCGTCTGAGAGCATGCATCGAAAACGCTGCATAAACCTTTCGAGCTATAACAAAATAATGTACGATGGAATTGTTCCTCTTTTACAAAAAAGTCCACAATGGCATATATCTATATTTTAAAAAAACTTACTGTAGCCATTATATCTTCTAAAAAATTGTTCACGTACAATGCGGTAATGTGGAAAGCTATCTAAAAGGTTACAGTATTAATCCTAATCAACTTAAATACATTAGTTACCTTAAGAATTTTATGCACATTATTTTACCCTTTTACACCATTCCATTTAAATGAATATCTTAGGAGTTTTAGCAAAAAATTATGCGCGCAAAAATAAATTCAAGCGCCATTCTTACACCGACGGGACGGGACTCGAACGGGACAGAACAGACTTGGAGATTGGAGGTGACGATTGTAAGGTATTTGTTTACTTTCTGGGTGTTGTTGGAAGGTCGCATTTGGCAAAATAATAAGAAGGAACCGAAGCGAAGCGAGGGCGGATTACTTGTTAAATAATATCCTTACTAATATTATAAATGCGAAAGTCCCTTTGTTTGTTTGTTTATTTGTTTGTTTGTTTGTTACACCTTCACGTCGTAACTACTGAACCAATCATCATGAAATTTTGCATACACGTTGTCAGGGGTGCAGAAAAGGACAAAGGGTACCTTTCATCCCAAAAAACGTACAGTTCCCGAGGGATAGCAAAAAAACTGTCGCGCAGATGAAGTCGCAGGCGGTCGCTAGTATTATTATAATAGTTAGATACTACGTGTAGGCAGGTAATCTAGTGGTTCGACAATGCAATCATGTTCACCGGATACAAAAAGTCCGACCCTAAACATTTTGTTTATTCTTCTAAGTAATCGCGAGTAAAATACTCGAAAATAGCAATATTTTACGCAGAGCGTTTGCGACATGAAAAGCAGCACCGAAATAAACAAGAGGCGTAACGGCGTGAAAACCACCAGATGTATGTAGTACAGAATTTTGATGCGATATAAAACATTCGGTGAGGATCCCGCAGGGCAGGTGCGCTCCCGAGTAGAGTAGTTAAATAATCAAAAATGCGGATGTAGTTCACTTAGAAAAAGTGGCAACTTTTCGCAATAAAAGTCCATTAAACTAACGACAGGCTAGAACATATTCTTTAAATGATAAGAAGTGAGTACCACAAAGCTTGTTAGGAGTGCACTTCAGAGAGATAATTCACAATGTCGTCTCTATTTGAGCACTATACGATTCTCGTTTCAATGGCGGCGCTAGGCTCAGGGACGTATTTTAAGATTCGGCGCCCTGGGCCAATAAGGTTTAGTAAGAATTTTTTGTGAGTTCCATGCACTAATCTTGTAATTTTGCCTGATTATGAGTACCTACAAAATAAGAAAATCGCCCATCGCAGCCTGGCGCCCTGGGCCATGGCCCCCTTGGACCCTAGGGTAAATACGTTCCTGGCTAGGCTGCGTGCGCCGTCCTAATAGGGAATATGCATAAGTCACCGATTTTGATGAATTTGAGCTTGATCGCTGCGGACACTTATAAAAACATGATGGAACAGGAAAAAAAATAAAAAAAAATATTATTTTAGTTTTATCACACGATGAAATCAGGGAAAAATAACAATTTTTTTTTTCATTTTCGGATATAATGCACTTTACAGTCGGATAGAATATCGAATAAGAAACAATATTTTGTATGACACGTATGTACTTAAACGCAAAATTTAGGGAGATAATTGAAGATTATTGCCTAACTCCATATTAAACACGCCGAAACACACCTGAAACGTGATGTGTGACGTCACCATTTTGTATGGAGCGTTTTCGGCGGGTGCTGCTGCGCGCTAACTTCAAATAACTATATCACGAGAAAAAAACGCAAGAGAAAAGTTTTAATATTACAGTTAATTTTCTCACGCATTATACTTTTGATTAAGATTTAAAAAAAAATTGATGCATATTCCCTATTCCGTTTATCTTAGTCGGCTATAGGTAATTAGGTATATTATAGGTAGCAAAATTGCAGTTTCTCTCTCGACCTCACTGAAATCTTAACCCCTTTTTTGCTACTTTTGAATACTCTACTTTGCACAATTTATTCAAAAAGTTTTAATGTCTGCAGCAGAAAAAACTCAGAACATGAACCTGCATGCAACGATGGATGCTGGCAATTTTGTCGAACTTTTGAATACCTAACTAGTTTTTTATACTTAACACTTTGTTTTTTAATAAGTAGGATGTATCGTTTCCCGTGTAGTGATATATTATATTCGTACAATATAGTGTTCCACGGATAGGAAGATTTTATTATAAATTGTTGATTATTATTAACCCGGTATTAACATTTAAGGGTATTAACTTTATTTATGCTAACTGCATTTTGTCATTAAGGTTAGTACATAAAACTCATAATATTAGCCTTACATTTCTAATAAAATGCTTTCCCATAAAATTTTATTCATTAAAGGCTTTGAGAAAGGCTGTATAAAGTAGCATCTCTCTAAATCTAAAGGTTTATTGTAATGAAATTTAGTATCGTTCCTATCTAGCAGAACAAGCTGCACTAATCGAGCAAAATAGTAATAAATGGTTTAATGCTCCGTTATACGAAATCATCTGTCTCTGTCTTTTACTTTACGTGTAAAGAGTATGGAAAATAACCTCACTTCTGCGCTTTTTCGATTTTTTCGTTGTTTTTGCATAATTGTCTTTTGCACTATTATCTTTCTTGAAAAAATAAAGTTATTGGAGCAACTGCACAGTACGTTAAAGAGTATTTTGATGTAGAATTCAATACGTTTTCGCTATTATTTACGACAAAAATATAGCCCACGACAAGCGCTTTTGATGATATTCTGTTTTTTTTTTACAATAATCTGTGAGGTTTATACGCAATTTAATACTTGTAGCTACTAGATAATCTCTTTAGCTTGTCGTATGTTTTTTTTGTGGCTACATATTTACGTTTTCTATATAAAAATATGGCTCGCGCATACCATGTTTTCCTATTATGTCCCCTTAAGTTCAAATAATATAAAGATGAGGGCTTCTCGTTTTATGTTCATAATTCTGTAGCTCATCTATATCATATTTACGGTGGAACCAAATGATGTGATGACACAGATATTGCTAAAACTGAACAATATTCTCCATGGAACATAGATCGAAAAACTATTTTTTTTCTACTTTCCATAGTAAGTCAGTCAGCTCACCAACATATTTTTTATGGGAGTATGAATTTATTTTTATTTTTCGACCTATGTTCCATAGAGAAAGTTATTTAGTCTAAGCAACACTATCACCTGTTTCAGTATCATCACATCATTTGGTTCCACATAAAAGTTGCATAACTAATTTCCCTGCAAAAATGTAAACAAAGAAACGTCACTGTCAAATTGACAAACTGACCGTGATAGAGACATTTTCAGATATTGGAAACCTTTGGTGACTTGATAACTTTTTAATTTTTTTATTATATTTTGAGTCATCATAAATATAATGTCATCCAGGGTAATTTTAAATTGGGATGGTAATTAGAAATTGTATCTTTTCAACCTATCATAATTTTTGATGTTAAAAGTTCTTGAAACGAACTGATAAGAAAACTTTACTTAGATATTGACTGTATGTAAACTATCAAAAATACGTAGCTTCTTCGCCTGTTCCCCAATACCAAAAGACAAATGTTAATAATACAGCTACTACTCGTAGTACTATTTTTTTTTATGAAATTTTATAAAATGAACCAATAGTTGATGTGTACGGTTTGCAGTTGATGTGTGCACAGCATCATAAAAATGTTTTCTACTATAAAACTGTTATTATGAAATATCAATTTATATTACTCTTTTTGACGCAAAACTCATGATTCATAATATTTATCTAATCTATTTTTATTAGGTTTGTGATGAAAACACGTGTTAGAGTGTTTATTTCTTGACTTAGCAATATACTATTTCCTTTTGTGTTTTTTTGTTCTGGCAACACCTTTGTTTACATTTTTGCTGGGAAATTAGTAATGCGACTTATATATACTTTCATAATTCAACTTTTGCTATGAAATAGATATCATTTTTGCTTGACTTTACGTAGATTTTGCATGCTAACATTCGTGTTCCATTGCGGTCTTCTAACAGCAATGAATAGTCTACTTAGCGGTTATACGTAGATATACCACAGAGTTGTTTCATGAAACAACTATCTTTACGTAATACCGAAAATGTGCCTAAACACTTACTAATAACGTTTACATTGCCATATCATAATTTAAGCCAACTCCATTACTGGTAAAAGCTAATATAATTTGAGGTACATTACTACTGATATTTACTTCGGTATAATATTTTATGAACTAGGTATCACAATAATAAATTATGTGGCTGGTCTGTAAATATCAGTTACAAAGATGAAAAACATTTTTAAAGATTTTTTACAGGCAATTTACACGTAAAACCTACACGTATTTAACAGCCCCGGGTATTGTAACCTCAAGATTCAAAAAAGTTCAGAAGGTCACGATTATATTGTTACTAGCGGCCGCCCGCGACTTCGTCTGCGTGGAAAGGTTTCTTCCTATCCCTCGGGAACAAAACTTGTTTTCGGGATGAAAGGTACCCTATGTCCTTCTCTGTACCCCTGACAAAGTGTATGCAAAATTTCATGATGATCGGTTTAGTAGTAAAGACGTGAAGGCGTAACAAAGAAACAAACGGACTTTCGCATTTATAATATTAAGTAAGGATTACAATAATTCCTCCTACTACATAGTAATTTTAATGTACCTACAACATAATAAACCCATGCCATTTGTGTTGTAATTGGGATCCTAAACAAATGTGACTTCAACGCAAAATACACATTTTGCGTAGCGTTCCACATTAAAAGGCCCTCAATTTATTTGCTTTCGTGGACTTTTTGTCCGTTTTAATCCGAGACCCCGTCTAATGTAGATGGGAGTGTCGCCGGATTTTTATGCTAATCCGAAAAAGTCCCAGTTGGATGCTTCCAGTCCGAAATATTTGGATAACATAAAAACAACGGCCTATGAATCTTGGTGAAATGACATTCGCCAAAAAATATACTTTGCAGCTTGACTTTGAAATAAAAACAAAAGTACCATAATGTGGTATTTACACGAGGCGACTATAGTCAATTAGCGCTTTTTATTGACAATTTTGCACTGTATATACCATGTTTTGTTGTTGTTCATGTGAATGCGCCCTAATACAAAACTGCAACTTTTTTATGAGGTACCTCTATGGTTGACAATGTTACCAAATACAGTTCTATTTTTAAAATTCTTTTCCACCCTAGGGTGGAAACGCAGAGTTTTTAACCCGCTGCTCAGTTTAGATGTACATCACTTTCCGAATATGAGAAATGAAAATAAGATTGCAGAAAAGTAGAAAGACTAAATTTTTCTGGGTCATCACAAGCAAACTTGTCGGATAAAAACAAAGCGATGTTATTACAATTTGCCATCCAATGTTAATCTAAGCAGCAATGTAAGAAAACTCATCATTCGACTTTCCACCCTACCCTATTTAGAATTAAGACCCGTTTTCCTTGCTTGTGTAAAATGGAAGGCAATCGCAGGGCCTGCATCTATTTCAAAGTTGGGAATTTATGGAAATAGTTGGGGGCGATAATTGATAGCTTGTTTTCGTCCACTACCGTTTTATTTATGCAAGTTCGGTCGTTTCCTCGTGATGAGGGAAAACGGAATTTCAGTTGTAATTGAGGTCCGGTCGGTGTGAGTCAGAGGTAATGCGGGTTCAGAGTTTGGGGATGTGGTAATATATTTGGTCCTTGGAATAAATTGCCACAATGACACACACGTAACTAACGCTGTTTGATAATTTTATAAATTAATTTTACTCATAATAGCAGCTACAACTGATGTTTACTTAGTATTTCTGTGAGTTTAATTGTTTCTATCCACCGATTCTCCAAAACCTGCGATATGGCCCGTTCATCCTACCAAGAGAAATAGTGAAAACTCGTTTTTAAAATCCTTACTAATATTATAAATACGAAAGTCCGTTTGTTTATTACGCCTTCACGTCTTAACTACTGAACCGATCATCATGAAATTTTGCATACACAAGGGTACAAAAAGGACAAATTGTTCCCGAGGGATAGCAAAAAACTATCCACGCAGACGAAGTCGCGGGCGGCCATAGATCCATACATAATAAGGTCCCAGCAGTTTAATCATAGACTGATGAAATTGATAATATGCTGATTTCAAAACCATAGATAAATGTACGCAAATAGCTTTGAATGAAGAATTTTCTCGAATTTCAAGAAGCTCTCATTTTCTTGTCAATATTTCTCAACGAAGTTTATATTCTCTAATTGCAACGAGCCTTTGTTTGACGTGCTCATTTGGGTACAAAGCAAACTCCAGACGCATCACGCATGCGGGCGTTCAGTTGATTCTCAAATTCTCCAGTGAGGGCCTAATCATGAACCGGCCGCTCTTGAATACAAAAGCTGCTGCGACCGGCTCAGATGTCAGACCTTTTCATGTTTTGCACGCTTTCGCCGCGCTGTAATCAGAGATTCGACGGAGGGTAATTCTATTCGACTTTCCAACAAGCCAATGTTTGTCTGAGGTTGACGACTGTCAAGCTGTGGGCCAGGTTAAAATATATATTTCAGCCCCCCTACTCAAATGGCCAACTTTCTATTCGTTTGAACACTTCGCTTGCTTTTAAAGCTTAAATATAAGCAATAGACGATTAAATCAAATGTCGCAAACTTATGTAAATCACAGACTTTGATGTATTGTATGGAAATGACAAGCTTATGGCACGTAATTTTATAGTTTACTGCTTATTTTAAATTTTCAAAAGTGAGCGTAGCGTTCAAACGCATAGAATGTTGGCCATTTGAGTAGGGGCCCAGAGGCCGTATTACAAGCTCTTAAATCCTGCCAGGTTTATAAATTGCTGTAGTGACATCTCTTTCTCGTCGTATAGCAAATAAAAGAGATGGATTGATAGCCAGTCAGAAAACTGCCTGGAAATAAGAGATCATAATACGGCCCCTGGTCACAGAATATATACTCTTGCCCTGGTTCTTAAAAATACTGAACTGTTTGTGAGAATATAAGGTTTTTATCTTATTTTTTCTAAGCATAGTGATATCCAAGAATTCTGTTCTTTGGTTAAAATTATTGGGTAGTCATATTTGTCACTCTTATTATTTTAACGTTATCTTTTATTTTCATGGATAAAACGCTAGTTTTTTACATTGTCTTTGTTCATGGACCAATACATTTGATTGCAGCGCGCTTTTTGTGATCTACGAGTCGTAGATAACAAAAAGCGCGCTGTAATAAAATTGAAAGTCAATTAATTACATTTTAAAATGTAAACTTAATATTTTTTACAATATTATCTTTGAAATAAAACACTTTTTAACGGATACTAGCGCGGTTTTATTGAAAGTACTTTGGTAATTAGTTGGTATTTGGTTTGATTTTTAATTTTCCCGACGTTTCGGCACCTTTGCAACTGCCGTGGTCACGAGGGACTGAAGCTACACGATATAATATTATCTTTATCACTATAAAATGTACTAAAATGCACATAGATCAATAATAATCGTACTTATTACTGGTGTGTAAAAAGTAATGTAAACAGAGTTGAGGGATGAGATCCCAAATATGCGGACATGAATGGACCGAGCGAACAAACGCTCCCTCCTCAGAATTCAATATGCCAAAAAGTTTATATGAAAGCCGCTGCTGCCGGAAACTAATGGAACTATTAAACTACCTACATATTACAAAAGTTTAATTTTAGCTTTTGTGATTGCTATGTCCGTCAAGTATCTATCATCTAATCTAAAAATAATAGGTCTTCACCTATGAAATTGCCGTATTGCAGTACAGACTTTTTCAAACAAAAAAAAGTTTTGATTTGCTATGAATTCTAAATTCAAATTAATTTTGTTTTAAAAATATGACATTCTATTTACAAAATCAGTCTTTTGTTTATTGATTAGCGTTGTATTTTCATTACATTTCAACATTTTTCCTCATAATGGATACTTCGAAATTTCGTGTAATTATGGAACATGAGTTCCGTCGTGGCACCAACGCGGCACAAACGACACGTAACATCAACGACGTTTACGGAGAGAACTGTACAAACGAACGTACAACCCGTTATTGGTTTGCTCGGTTCCGTTCTGGGAATTTTGACTTGAAAAATGAACCTCGTGGTCGTCCGGAAACTTTGGTCAACAATGATGAATTAAAGGCGATTGTGGAAGCAGATGAATCGCAATCTACAGCTGAGCTGGCAGCAGCTTTTGATGTTAGCATGAAAACAATATTGGTCCATTTGTGACAGATTGGCAAGATAAAAAAGCTTGATAGATGAGTGCCCCACGAACTTAACGATCGCCAGCGCAACATACGCGTCGAGACTTGCCTTGCGCTGCTTAACAGGCACAGAAATGAAGGAATTTTGAAGTGAATTGTTACGTGCGACGAAAAATGGATTCTTTTTGACAATCGAAAGCGCTCAGCAAGTTGGGTAGATCCTGGTTCGGTACCAAAGCAATGTGCAAAACGAAAAATGACCCCTAGAAAGGTGATGGTCACAGTTTGGTGGTCTAGTGCTGGTGTGATTCATCATAGCTTTATACAAAACGGCGAGAGCATTACTGCAGATGTGTACATTGAAGAACTGACCACAATGATGGCGAAACTCGCACGTCTGCAACCAGCTTTGGTCAATCGGTCGTCTCCACTGCTACTTCACGACAACGCGCGACCCCATACTGCACAACAGACCGTCTCTAAGCTGCATAAGTTGGGTTTGGAAGCTCTCCCTCATCCGCCATACTCACCAGATCTTGCGCCTACCGACTATTACTTTTTCCAAAATTTGGACAACTTTTTAGCGGGAAAAAAATTCAATTCCCGAGAGGCAGTACAAAACGCCTTTGAAGAGTTTGTTGTCTCCCGTCCAGCTGATTTTTTCAAGAAGGGCATCCATAAACTGCCACAGCGTTGGCAAAGATGCATTGATTGCAGGGGTGATTACTTTGAATAAAAGAAATAAATAAGTTCGAAAAAAAATACTTTAACTTTTTTCAAACAAAACGGCAATTTCATAGGTAAAGACCTAATATTTTATATCAGAATTTAGAAATGTATTCCCATTTTCGCCATAACGTTATCTATATACAATCAGTGTTGTGTCTCGTTTAAACACATTGCAGAATAGTAATTACTAAGAAAAGTTAGATTTATGGATAGTAATATCGAAAGTATATTGGATTGGAAAAGGGCTTGCCTCGATAACACGAGCATCAATGAACTGCACAACTGTATAATGGGGTTATAATAGTCAGTGGGGCAGCTAATGGTCCCACGGAAAGGCAACGTTCACGCCGACTAATGCCTTT
Organism: Agriphila tristella; assembly: GCA_928269145.1. NCBI lineage: Eukaryota > Metazoa > Arthropoda > Insecta > Lepidoptera > Crambidae > Agriphila > Agriphila tristella. The sequence continues at coordinate 52,857,519 of OV743429.1, forward strand.
TGGATTATTCAGTGGTTATTGTCATAGGAAATCATCATTTCCTAAATGAAAGTGCGACCTTTTCCATTAATATTTGTATTGGTCAAAAGAGTGACGTTGAAAATGAGAAAATGGACAGTTTTCAAGACATTAAAGGCCTTACACAACACAATTACGCTACGTAAAAAAAATATCAGAAACCAACTCGGAGCTGATATTAACCAATATTTAAATTGAGTATAGTTTAGCTACAGAATATTAAAATGTATACCATGGTTATACTAAACTACCACGTATATTATAAATACATAAAGACTTGTTAACTACCCATTTGAGAACTATATATCAATTCCATATCAGACAGGCCAAATTGTTTTACTCGAGATCTCCCGCTGTCTAAAAAACAATAAAAAAACTACTTCATAGCCGATGATCCAATTAAAATGGAAATTATGATCTGAATGTTTCAACCGTAACTTGTTACAACATAAAATTTAACGGGAACTGGCCATTTAAAAAATAATATTATAAATAATTTTTAATAAGGTCATTTTAGTTTTGCAGAGTAATACGCCTACGCTACTGATTTATTAATGTTATTGAAGACGCAATAAATTTAATTAAGTGGCCTTCATCGTGTGGAAAAAATACGTGGCAATTAAAAGTTGTCTTTGATTAATTTAAATTGCAAAAGGTAGGTTATGTTATGATTCATTTGTTTTGTGACAGAGGACTACACAATAGTTCATTTAATTTTTATCTCAAAAGCGACTCACGCTAGTATTTCTTTGCTCTCGAGTGTAGTTGTAAAAATTGAAGCATAACATATTATGCTTCAATTTTTGCCAACTACACTCGAGAGCAAAGAAATCAACTCAGCTATGTTACTTTTGAGTTCTTTCCAACATAGAATCAGTTGAGATAATTCAATTTAATTGATACATTTCAAATATCAATTAACGAGCTAATGGTCCAATTTTAATTATTTGGGTCAATTGATTCTGTGCTGAAACTTACTACTACGGGGTATTGTATGTATTGTATTAGCGTTTGTGGTAACAAAAGGTTGATATAATTTCATTAGATTAAAGGCATCGAATAGTTCTTTGATAGAAGGTTTTGTCGAGATTTTGCGACTGCAAAAGCTTGTCCAATTTTCAGGTAAAAATCCCTACTATACCTACTACCTAATTTTAATACTTATCCTAAAAATGTCCTTAAAAATTCATTGCGTATTTAAAGTAATATCTATCGCAAGTCGTTAAACAAACTTTTTACTCGAACACTTCGGGAGCTGTCGCTTGATTTATGGCTGGTCGTGTTCTAACTTAACGCAAAATATTAAGTCATTTCGTTATATTTGATACGCAACGTGTCGCCGCGTCGCGATATTTTGCATGACCTCACTCACGGGTAATCCATCTCGCTCGTGTTATTATTACTTACTCTTTTAGAAATTAACGACCCGAAAAAAATTGTGTACGAACCCAAAAGCCCCTCCGACGTCTCATGTTATTGAAATATGTTGTCAATTAGCTTTTTATATTGTAATGAATCTATATTTTAGCATTGAAAATGTTTGTTTTCGTGATCGAGTATAATGCCCCGATTTATTGAAATTGTGACATTTGCCTGTAGTTTCGCAGATAATTATGAGAGGTACACGCACAGAACATAGAAGTAGATAGAAGTAGTATGAGCTCAATTTAGTATGAAAACCAGTGTAACCAAACAAACACATCAAAATTCGAAGCCAAGCCCCCCACTTAATAGTTACATGCTACGCACACACACTTTGTGAACACATAATTGGATAAAAAGTAAAAATGTATAATATCCAGAAAGCCATAAATCACAAAGTTTATTTATTTAGATTCAGTCGTATTACCATAGCAACTTGGTACCAAATTAAATAATACGTATATTTATAATGCTGCTACTTAGCCGCTAGATGGCGCAAGCTAATTTGAATAGTGCGATTTACCACCTTATTTATTAATACATAAAGTACTTTAAGAAAATTTAATGAGATAAGGGAGACCGGGTTGGTTGACATTCTTCACTTCATCATATCAGCCGCACGACACCCACTGCTGGGTATAGGCCTCCCCTAAGGATCTCCACGACGATCGGTCCTGCGCTGCCCGCATCCAGTGGCTTCCAGCAATCTTCACCAGATCGTCGGTCCACCTTGTCGGGGGCCTACCCACGGAGCGTCGACCGGTGCGCGGTTGCCCTTCCAGAACCTTTCCGCCCCAACGGCCATCGGTTCTTCTCGCTATGTGTCCCGCCCATTGCCACTTCAGCTGAGCAATCCTTCGAGGGATGTCGGTTACTTTAGTTCTCCTGCGGATCTCCTCGTTTCTGATTCGATCACGCAGGGAAACGCTGAGCATGGCTCTCTCCATTGCACGCTGGGTGACCTTGAGCCTCCTTATGAGACCCATAGTTAGTGACCACGTTTCACTGCCGTCAGTCATCACTGGCAACACACACTGTTCATAGACTTTGGTCTTGAGACATTGAGGTAAGTCGGACGCGAAGATTTTTCGAAGCTTCCCGAATGCTGCCCACCCAAGTTGGATTCGACGAGAGATCTCTTTCTCGAAGTTGGACCTACCTAACTGGACTACCTGTCCTAGGTATACGTAATGGTCAACAACTTCAAGTAAAGTGTTCCCAACATGAACTGGACAGGGTACAACATGGGCATTTCACATAATTTTCGTCTTATCCATGTTCATCCTAAGACCTACTCTTAGGGAAGCACTACGGAGATCTTCAAGGGTCTTCCATGGTCTCAACCATAAGGACTATATCATCGGCATAACGGAGATGTGTTAGGTACTGGCCATTCATGTTGATGCCGAGTCCTTTCCAGTCCAAGAGCTTAAGGCTGGTTTACATTATCTTAGTGTTTAGTAGAGTGCTTAGTAGCGTGCGAGTAGATTTGAATGCGAGTGTTATAGTAGTTTTGGTGCCTTTCCAGTGACCGTTTACACGCTTCCAGTAGAGTGTCATTTTCGCCATATCTAATACCTATTATTTAATTCAATTACACGTCACGCGTTCACCGGCAAATGCACTCTACTAAAGACGCTACTAAAATGTCGATTTACATGCTTCCAGTGCAAGTGCGAGTAAAATATCGCGCGGGGGGTGAGCGGGCGCGCAGGGGGTGCTACTGGATAGCGAGTAGAAAGGCTACTAGAACGTTACTCTCTTTAGTCATAAGACGACCGTTTACATGTTTCCACTAAAGCACTCTACTAAAGACTAAGATAATGTAAACCAGCCTTTTAAGATGTCCTCTAACGAAGCTGTGAACAGTTTCGGAGAAATAACGTCTCCCTGTCTCACACCACGCTGCAGCTGGATAGGATTTGTGTTCTGGTTCTGTACTCGGATCGACATGGTGGCATTTTGGTATAAGTACCGCAACACCTCGATATACCTTAGCTTATCCTAAATAGTTTCAGATTCTTCACTTAGCTTATCCTAAATAGTTTCAGATCAATAAGTCGTTTAAACTCTATTTCATAATTCGGTGGGAACCTGACATTTCTTAGTTACTAGCTAAAAAATATTTGCTAAACATGGCGGCCTTATCGCTAATAATATGATATAATAAACTTATATAAACATACATACACTTAAATATGCAATAATAGGTACTTAATTATCTCGCATTTCATGAGACTTCGTAGCCTTGTAGGGGATGCAATTTTCATTAAATTGCCTCGAATGATTAAAAGCCATGACAATAAAAATTCAACTCTTCACTGTCACACCTTTTCTCGGTCTCCCCTATTGAGTGACATTTCCGCCATTCTATATTTTAGTGTTTTTGAAACTTCAAGAATAGGTCAAATTGTGCGTTGGAATATGGATCATAAGTGTATACCGCATAAAGGTGGATATTTATTGTTTTGAATTTTAAAAGTAAAATATGAGTTGAATTTTTAATTAAAACCAAAATTAATCAAATAAAGCTCGCCTCTGATATTTTATGCTCCCGTTTGCTAAATGATATATGTGGATATCGATTTTTCTCTTTTATATAATGCAACTCGGCATTTTTATATTATTTTTGAAGATGTTTTTGTTTGGCGTTCGTTCATACGACTGACGGAGCAAAATTCAAAAGATGTGCGGAGTTTCGCAGATATGATGTTACACGGGTGCCGCCCACATGCGACTTCTACTGGGGGGGAAAAATTCTTCTTTGTTCTGTGGGTACACGGATGAGCTATAATGTCAAAATGTGTGTCTGACAAAGGACTTGAAAAATCGAAAATCAGTCGGTAACTTTTTGGAATTTTCCAAAATTTGTCAACATTTGAAAAATTTTTCGCCGACTTCGATCGAGAATTTCCCAATAACATTTTCTTTGAGCTTCTATTCAAGAAACTGAAAAAATAGTAGACGAAGTAGACAAAAACTGTAGGCTGTAGCGATTCTCTTACGCGCGAGGTCAGTCTGCGCTCCGTTCACTTTATCGTAAGTAGTGTGAGATCTGTAGATTTTTTTTCATACCTAATATAATTTGGAGCGCAATGAGAAGTCCTTCGACGAATAGTGTCGTAATAAAGATCGCTAGTTCCACAATTGATTTATATCGCTCGCTCCACAAGGTTCAGCAAACATTGATCGTAGCCGTTTGTTTACGGAACGCCGCACTACAGACAAGTTGCAACAAGGCTCACTGCGGGCTTACAGAATCTAGCTAGGGACTAGGGCAAACACTGGTGAAAGCCCCACGTGAAATTAAATTGATTTTCTTTGCTACTTGCTCCTTTGTAGTCTAATTACACAAACCTTGAGGAGCTCGATGGCGCAGTGGTTTAACGCCTGACCCAGCGATTGCAGGTTAAGCAACTTTCGCAAGGGTTGGTAATGGGATGGGTGACCAAAAATGTATGATTGGAAGGCACGTTAAGCCGTTGGTCCCGGCTGCATTTGCAGTCGTTAACACCCACCAATCCGTATGGCCCTTCCTCGTTATCCATCCATAAGGAACGCCGTGCCCCCGCAGTAGGGACAGTAAAAATGGCTGATGGTCACACAAACCTATGATCAGTACACTAGAACATCCAGAAAAATATCGCTCGAAAAAATTCGATACATGAATTTCGTATGGGAATTTGTACTGCGCCATCTCCCGCTGAAAAGCGAAACCAGATTTCTTATAGACAAATCCTCTATTGGGTACATTTACGCGCGTTTTTTTCCTAATGTTCGTGCTATCCGTACTGACTAATATAAATATATTTTTTTTACTTTCTTCTTCCGTTACATAAAGCGAATTAAAACACAAAATTGAAGTTTTTACAAGCTACGAAACTCACGTGTTTTCTCATGCACTAATAGCTAGCCCGTAAAAATCCGTTTAAGGAAATAAAGGGGCCGACAAAGCTTCGTGGGCGATAATGAGTAGGAAATGACTTTGGGCTTGCCTTGCAACGGCTCGATTCTGACACAGTACATTTATAGCTAAAGCAGTAACTCAACTAGACCCTTATGTCGTTTTTGCGGTGGGCGGACCGAGCGTGAGATACTAGGTTTTTTTATGTATGGGCTGTCTGCGCGTTTGACCTCACTTTCAATGATGATGATGATTCGATGCAAAGTAGCAAGGAGGACGAAGATGGAGCACGCGCAGGCTGTAAATACCTATTTACTCTGGCCTTAAAGACGACCAATTTACATTTTTCGGGGAATACAGATGCAGGCAGGCGCATAAAGGCATTTGACGTGTACGATTTTAGGGGGGGGGGTTCACCCTGTACATACATGAACCCTGAACACAATAGTACGCTATTCGTCGATGGCCCAAACTTTAAAGCATTTGGTGGACTAGACCATCATCGTCACCAATCAGCCTATCCTTACACGTCTTATTTGATAAACATTCACTCCTATATTTTATTGAAATAATCTTTAAAACATACTATGAGAGAGAAAGAAATTGTAATTGTTAATTTTAAATATCAATTAAGGCCATATTTTTAAATAACAAAGTTTAAATGACTTATGACAGCTGTCAATAACTGTTACTAAATAGTAAGATGAATAAATAATGAAAAATATTAGAAAAAATCGGCTCACCCGTAGCAACTTAGACGGGATGTTACTAAATAGGTTACTTGCATTACTGCTATAGCTGATATGTACTGTGGTTGCACCACCTCGTTTCTGGTGCATCGATCGACTACGACGCTACGGCGAAGGCTACGGAGCGGTCGGTGCTACGACGAAATGGGTTGCACGAACAAACTTATATAGAGGTGAAACTTGTAACTTAAGGCGCCTCTACTACTAACGCCGTCAATACATTTATTTTTATTACTCGTAAATCAAGTCGATATTTAAAAAAAGTTCATGTAATAATCTCTTAAATTGTCTCTAATATTTTTTTAATAACTCTTCAACTAGCTCAAAGTGGCCACTTTTGGTTATAATGGATTTTAAAACTGGCATTTCATACAAACTTTCAATTCCTTTTTTTTAGAAATGAATGAACGGATTTTAATGATACTACATAAAGTACACAAAAGCAGAATACATTGGTCTAAAAAGTAAGTTACATTACACAAGTAAGGAAATTTTTGTAAAATAATTTCGGTAATTCGTATTTATTAAACAGTAACACTATGAATAAGTGCTCTTGTTAAAATAGTTATTTTTTGAAATAGAAAAGATCAAATTCAATTAATAGTAGTTTATGAAACTGATACATAAAGGGGGGTATTAAAACACGATTGTGTATTTAAAAACCGAGCCGCAGGCGAGGTTTTTAATAGTATCACACGAGTGTTTTAATAGCTAGTTATGTGCAGTTTCATACACTACTTTATCTACACTCATACATTTGGGATTGAACCTACTAAATAAAAGATCAACGTTAGAAAACATAACCCTTTCTTTGCAGTCGGGTAAAAAGAGAGAGAGAGACTTTGTTTGTATTATAGCTAGGTCATAATAATAAGTCATTTCCTTAGCTGCATCTAAAATATCGGGCAGAGTAAATTTTTTTTCACATTTTAAAGCAAGAATAAAAAAAAACCTACAAAATTCAGTAAGTATAACAAAATGTAAAAATTGAAATCAAAACTTTATCTGAAATGCTTGGCGCGCATTCAATTAGAAAAAAAAATGAGATCAGTGCATTCCAGCAAACTAATCGCACTAAGTCATCGATTACCATAGAGTGCATTTTAATCATGGAAAATATGTGGGAAAATATCGTTGTTTTTTTTTAATGTTACTGCACTGCCTTCTTTTTGGATTTGTCCTGTATCGTAATGAGAAAAAAAGTTATTTTATGATGCAGTTGACTGCATCGTAATGAGTTTATTTTTTAATTTTACCTATCCACGAAAATAACGTACGTATTTATATTACCTTTTTTGAATTCATATTTGGAACATTACGTTGTGAGTGTAGATAAAAATTATTTACTTTATTTTTAAAAAGAAATTAAATCTTTAAGCGATCTCTCAAAATTTCTATTTTTTTGGAAAGTGAAATATCTTTAAGCAATCTCTCATCGTAATATATTTTTAAAGAAAAAGCAAACGTTGAGTTGAATGAATGCGATAACGTCATTAAAAAGACGTCTTTAATAATTTTACGCATAGAACTTCTTCAAGATTATTGTTTGGTTTTGAGGCGGATAAAAACAATGTTTTATTAGAGTTTTAACAAAACAAACAAACGTAAAACAAAGAACCATTATTTTAAAACTTTTTAAAGATAAGTACTGGATTATTGTAATTAATAATAATATAATTAATCTGTGAAGTTGTCGGTCGCGGCCCTCACTGCGCTTACGAGGTGTTAATTATCTCTTTAACATCTTAATTAGGGCCGCGCAGACGCAGCCTTTTAGGCGGAACAAAACGCTAATTAACGAGCCTGAGGTATGTTTGGCTAATCACTTGCTGGTAATTGGTACTCGTAAGGGATTATGATGCTTATGTGGTATTTGCACGGGTCGACTTGCCAGGCGACTTGCAGTGCAGCTCTCCTACTCAAATGGCCAACATTCTGTGTTTGAACGCTACGTTAGGGTTTCCTGATGACATCATATTACGGCCGTAATATAGCGGCGTTGAATGTTGTCTATGTAAAAACAATATAGCGACACCATAACGTCAGAAACCGCGCCGTATTGTTTACATAGAAGGGCGGAAGAGAGGTAGTGTTTGACTGGACGATGATGTCGCTCAACATGGCCTCTCTTCTACGTTACTATCAGTCCAAATGGTAACGTGGCATTAGGTTCTAGGAGAGAGCGCAGGTCGTGAAGATCCCTAGAACAAGCCTGATTGTTAACCTGCCCGAGGTGCCGCCTGCTTTTGATCTGGTTCCCTATGAAACAGATGCAACCAATCAACAATCAGACGTAATCCCATCTTTTACCTATTACTCATATCCTTACCTCTCCCAATATCCCATCTATCCTGTCGGCTGACTCCTTCTCAGCCACCTTCTTCACCGGCATGGAGGGGAGCGAACCGGTGGAGTAACAGCTCCTCCTGCACTACGGCCTGTGCAGTTGATCGCCGTCAGGGGGGATGAAGGAATCCTGGAGGGTTGAGTGAAACGGGGTCGGCGGTAGTACCCTTGTTTACACAACACGCCCTCTTTGGTCTGGATTTCACCCGAAACGGTAGCCTTTCTGGGTAGCGCCAGGGAGGAAACGGTCTCGTGTCCCGTTAGAGGGCCGCGGCGAGGTGCGGGGAGATCCAGCTTGCTGGATGGTTAGGGCCATGCTGACGAGGTAAGAATAGGTGGAGCAACTGGGAAGCCGCTTGAACTGCAACCCAGCCACCCGCTTCGAGTCTCCGATGTCGCGCCTGAGCACCAACTCCCTACACCTATATCCGGTCAGTAGTCCTAGTGCACCTTGTTTTTGATACAGGGCACTCCCAAATGTGCGGGCTCCATGGAGGGTGGGAAGCCGACCGGATGAATTTTACATCTTTTTCTAACAATGGACCAATTAAAGTTCAAGATACCGACATCACCCGGCAATGCTGGGTCACTCTCCCGCGGGACGGTCGAGCAATCGAAAGCCCCGCGCGAGAATACCACTCCCGAAGGGAAACCTGAGGGAACACACCAGGGGGAAGCTGAGAAATCGGCGCCCTCTGGACCAACTACACCTGCTCCGCAGGCCACCATTCAATCGGTGATCGACGACCGGTGGACGATGGCTGGCAAGCACGGGCAGCAACGCAAATCCTCTGAAAAGAGGGTAGGCGCTGTTCCGGCGCGTGATGGGCAGCCACCGGCCGACCGGACTGGGGGCAAGCGCAAGAGGCGGAGAAAGGTTAAGACCAAGAGTCGTAACCAGTCCACGCCGATCGGCGCCGACCCCGGTAACTCGAACACCGACAAGTCGTCGGAAACGCAGGCTGCGGCTCAGGACGGTCGGGGAAACCTGACCAGACCTCTGCCGCTCCCGGCTAGTACCGACGCACACTCGGGGGGAGGGTCAGGATCGCAGGATGACGCTGGGAAAGGACGGGGAAACCCGGCTGGAACCATGCCGTCTCCTGCCAGTACAGACCCGAACCCCACCACAGGGTTGGGAGCGCCAGGGCGGATGGAAGGTGGGAGGCGGGGTAACTCGCGCCCATCCAAGTCAGCCCGACGTGCTCAAAACCCCCCGCAAGGGCGCAGGGCCACCATGGCCCCCCTCAACACCCCGGTCGCAGAAGCTGCTGCGCGGCCTAAACCTAAAGCCAAAAGGGCCCGCCTGGATGAGACGATCTCTCCTCGAGGCGAGTCCAAAAAGCTGAAGGCAGAGCTGCCGAGCGGTTCCTCGACTGGAGCGCGGACCTACGCTGCAGTCGCGGCCAAATCTAACGAGGTCAGGTTTGTGATCACATCGCCTTCGGGATACATCTCTAGGGCGGTGGCGGAGCAGATCGAGACTGAGATGGAGGAGGCTATGGTGCAGCAAATACTCCTGGGCACCTACGAAGCAGGTAAAGTCGCCTTTTGTGGGAAGCCAGTATATAAGGACGGGTGCTTACACCTGGCGAGCACCAACAGCACAACCCTGGAGTGGGCGACAGAGTGGGCGGAAGGTCACCACATAAAGGACGTGGGAAGACTCAGTGTTTTGAGAACTGAGCAGGTCCCGAAGAAGGTCCAATGTGGTCTCGTTCTGCCCAAGCTCTGGAACCGGGAGCAAGGAATGGTGGGTAAGGTCCTGCACTTCTCGAACCCGGAACTTCAGGTCGAACGGTGGCTCGTGAATGGGTTTCAGACCCATGAATCCACCAACCGGACATTTATAGTTGTGTCGGTGCCGGTGGACATCGTGCCGGTGATCCTGGCTAAAGGTCGCCGAGTCAGTTTCTTGACCGGCTCGGTGTACCTGAAGTTCAGGAACGCCAAGGGCAAGTTTGTCGATACTCCACCTACCGACAACCCCCACGAGTCCCCCGGCGGCGACACGACGACCACACCAGCCGCTCCAGCGGCTACCACCGACACCGCCGAGCCGGCCACAGCGGAGATGACAATCGACGCTGCTGCTGCTGGTCCCTCCGGCAGTGAGGCTTCGCCGGCGAGCGAGGAACTCCTGCTGGGGCTCGACGAGTTGGCCTTGGAGGACGTTGTCTGCAAAGATGGCGTCCCTATCTAAGGCCCAACTCATACAAGTAAACCTCCAGCACAGCACAACCGCAACGGCTCAACTCCGACGCTGGCTGGAGACCAACAAAACGACGGTCGCTCTGATCCAGGAGCCGTGGATCAGGGGCGGCACTGTGCGAGGACTCTCCGGTATGGGAGGTAAGCTCATACATGCCGCCGTTGGCGATGTAAGATCGTGTATATACACATCAAAAGATATCGAGACACAGCCTTTACTAAATTTCTGTTTCAGAGATTTAAGCACTATTAAGCTGACAATTAACAATGAAAATAACAGTCAGGAGTTGGTCCTGGCTTCAGCATACATGCCTGATGGGGAGCGAGCGCCACCTGAAGAGGTAGCGTCGCTCGCTCGATACTGCAGGGAGAACAACACTGAGCTAATCATTGCAACAGACTCCAATGCCCACCACCCGCTGTGGGGAGAGGAGAAAAGCAACACTAGAGGTAATGAACTTGTAGAATTTCTACTAACAACCAATCTAGAAATAATTAACATAGGTAACAAACCGACTTTCGTCGCGAGGAGGTGCAGAGGGACGATTGTCGACCTAACACTGGCAACACCACTAGCGGCATCTATGATAGCAGACTGGCACGTCTCAGACGAGGCCTCATGCTCAGATCATAGATGGCTACGCTTCAACATACAGGTACCTACTGTCACCATTGGACCCAAAAGGTATCCAAGGAAAACAAACAAACAACAATACAGAACACTCTTAGCAGAGAAACTTGACACAAGCTGCGACAGGAGGGATTTCTCGACTGCTGCACAGCTAGAGGAACAGGTAGTAAAATTTACCAATACTATAAGACAATGCTTCGAAGAGGCCTGTCCCCTGAAAGCTCCCGGCTCGGAGGGCCCCGGCAAGCACCAATGGTGGGGACCGGAGCTTGAAAGGCAACGTGAGATTGTCAGGAAAAGGCTAAATAGGGCAATGAACACCTGCGATGACTATGACTGGGACCGATACAAAGATGCTAAGGCTGAATATATACGTAAAATAAGGTACTGGAGGACCTCATCCTGGAGAAGGTTCAGTAATGAGATAAGCTCCACCAAACAGGCAAATCGGGTAAGGAAAGTATTGTCTAACCAGGGTCCTGGTCCACTAGGTAACCTGAAGAAACCCGACGGCACGATGTCCCGCTGCCCGGAGGAGACAAACGCTATCCTAATACAGACCCATTTTCCAGACTGCCAACTTGTACAACAGGTAAGCTGGCAAGACAAACCTGTGCAACCCACTGAAGACTGTTGGCGTTACGCCGAACAGGTAATAACACCTGAAAAGGTAAGAAGTGCTATTAAGAGCTTCTCCCCTTTCAAGGCGGCTGGAACGGACAACATCTTTCCCGCACTACTACAATGGGGAGAGGAGCAATTAGTTCCAGTCCTCACCAATCTACTACAAGCCTGTCTGGCGCATCGCTACACCCCGCATCTTTGGAGGGAAGTCAAGGTAGTGTTTATACCTAAACCAGGTAAACCCGACTACACTAATCCGAAGGCCTTCAGACCGATCAGCCTCACAACCTTCCTGTTGAAAACTATGGAAAGAGTCTGTGAGTGGTACCTACGAAGTGGCGCATTGGCGAAACTCCCACTACATAAACATCAGCATGCTTACAGCGCTGGCAAATCCACTGAATCAGCCCTTCATCAATTAGTCGGTAAGATAGAGGAGGCTATCCAAAACAAACTTATCTGTTTAGGCACCTTCATCGATATAGAGGGCGCCTTCGACAAAACTACATTCACCAGTATTGAGGCAGCACTAGTGAGACACGGTGTTGATAAACAACTCGTAGACTGGATTGTGAATATGCTACGCAACAGAACGGTACAGGTGTCAGAGGACGTCGGCCAAAGGGCCCTGGTGGCGAGAGGATGCCCCCAAGGAGGTGTGCTCTCTCCACTTCTGTGGAACCTGGTGGTAAACGACCTGATCTCCCATCTTAACTCTAACTATTTTTACACTATAGGATATGCGGACGACATTACTATACTAAGTATAGGTAACCAGGCTGGCATAACCTGTAACACCATGCAAGCAGCCCTGATGAAGGTTGAAGAGTGGTGCCAAAAACACGACCTGACCGTCAATCCTACGAAGACGGAAATGGTAATGTTCACAAACAAACGTCGGGTGGGCGACTTCTGTCTGCCGAAACTGTTTGGAACTACACTACAACTCTCTGACGAGGTAAAGTACCTAGGCATAATCCTAGACAGCAAACTTAATTGGAACAGCCACTTGGAGTACAAAACGCAGTCCGCCAGCGTCATTTTATGGCAGTGCCGAAAGATGATTGGTAAACGTTGGGGCCTAGCACCCAAACTATTCCTCTGGCTCTACAACACGATCATAAAACCCCTGGTAAGCTATGGATCTGTAGTATGGTGGCCAAAAGCCGCCCAAATCACTGGAGCCAAAAAACTACAGGGACTACAACGTCAGGCCTGCTGCGCCCTCACTGGATGCATGAGCACAGCTCCCACAGCTGCTCTAGAGGTAATGCTAAACCTAACACCATTGCACTTGCACATTCAACAGGAGGCAGCCAAAACAGCGTTAAGACTAAAACAACTGGGATCTCTAAAATTCGAGAGGGTAAAACATCTCAGTGGACTACTGGAGGGCTGGCTGAACACCCCTCTTATTGAAGCACCATGCGACAAAGTTAAGCCAACCCTCATTTTTGACAAAAAATACAGAATACACCTGATAGACGACATCAGCTCTAAGAAAAGACACAAGGCTCTCCTGATATACACCGACGGCTCCAAGACCTCATCGGGCACAGGGTCGGGTGTTTTCTCAGAGGACCTAAACATACAAATTGCATCCCCCTTAAGCTCATACAACACGGTCTTTCAGGCCGAGTGCGTGGGCATAATAATGGCGGCTCGAGCAATCGAAACAAGGGAGGTAAAAGACCGCGACATCTTAATTCTCTCCGACAGCAAATCCGTTCTACAGGCTCTCCAGGGCAGTCGCATCACATCGAGCCTTTTACTTGAGTGTCATCACGCCCTAAATACAGTAGGTGCACTTAATACTATTACTATCCAATGGATCAAAGGTCACAGTGGATCACGGGGAAACGACGCAGCCGACGAACTGGCTAGACGCGCATCTGGTTCGATGCCCGTTGGCCCAGAGCCGATCGCGCCTATCCCGACCAGCTGGTTTGCAAGTAAAATCCGTGAACGCACTATAGAACTACACCAACAGAACTGGAGCTCTCTGGACTCGTGCAGACAGGCGAAACTCGCACTACCGCGCGTGGACGCTCGTCTATCCAGGGCCCTGATACAACTGTGCAGACCGCAACTTCGCCTGGTAGCAGGTGCTATTACTGGTCATGGACAATTTAACAAACATCTTTTTAACTTAGGTGTCACGGACAGTCCCCTATGCAGAGGATGCATGGAGGAAGAAGAAACAGCCGCCCACGTTCTGCTGGAATGCAGAGGGGTGGCCCCTTACCGGGCGAGATACCTCGGCTCGCCGGGCAGTGTCCAGGAAGCGATCACGAACGTGAAAGCCCTTGGAGCATTCCTGGCTGAGCTGGGATGGCTGGAGTGATCCGGCCGCACATTCTACGACGCAAAATAGGCGCAATAGACGTCGAGTTGCGGAAACCGCCTGCACCGACAAGAAGAAGAAGATAGACAACGTTCTACGCCGCTAAATTACAGCCGTAATATGACGGCATCGTCATCCTAGGAAACCCTAGCCTTACCTGTAAAGCAAATATGAGCAATAGACGATTAAATCATATGTCGCACTTTGATGTATGTATGGGACTGACAATCTTACGGTACGTGATTTTATTATAGTTTTTTCCTTTTTTTTAAACCAAAGTTATGAAGATGCAAAACAACCGAGTTACAGAACGAATTTTTTGTGTATCAAAGACCACTGACTGAGCAATGTAATTTGCGACAAATAAGGTTTTTCATGTCTTGTTTATTACTTACAGCTAGTTTTATGTAAAATTTTCACAAGTAGGCGTTACGGCCGGTAATATACCTCGTTTCTCAGACGAGTCGCAGTGCTCCGTGACATTTGCCAGGCTCTTATATTACCTGAAAAGAAAAAAAGAAAAGCGTTAGTCGCTGCCAAGGCTGGTAATGTGTCGCCTAAATTATTGCGGGCCAAATAAAGAGTGACAGATAACTCTTGGTGGCGACAAGACGTATCTACTGGTAACGGAGGGTAAATTTTACTTTCTGAAAGTCTCTTCTGTGACACAAAAAATATATAAAAGGTGACTGACTATACGTAAGCTTAGATCTCTTCGAAAGAAGCTAAGTAATTTATTTATTGAAATAACTTTGGTAAAATAAGTGTAAATTGTAGAACTCTTTTTTTTAAACAATTCAATGTAGTAGATTAATGTACTATAACATTACTTTGCCTAGGTAATATTAATGTTATGAGGCAAAACTGAATAATGGATTAAGTATAGAATAAAAGTACATAGAACAGATTCGCGTAGGGCAATCTATCTCAATCTATCTACGCAGCGAACTAAATTCTATGGAAGTGTAATTGCAAACAAATATTGCTTAAAAATGGTACCATGAGGCCGAAAAAGTACAACCCACTCAGCTTTAGTCGGGCCAGCCACGCACCCGGTGACTGACGTTAGTGTCCTTTTCAATAAATTGCAGTTTGTTTTGTACAGAAAAGATAGAAAGAGAACTCTCTCTTATATACCATTTGACTATAAAGGACGTCATTTCTAATAAACTCTTATTCAAATGCAAAGAAGGCAGTAAAAAGATGCAGAAATAACGTATATCTTATTTTTTTTTCGTTTAAGTATAGAAAATATCTATGAGTAGGTATACAAATTTATGGTCGCTAATAAGCAACCAGTGTTCAAACGCTTTGTGCTGCATAATTAAATGCCAGCATTTTAGCTGTATCCACTTAGTTGTACTTTTCGTGTGGTGCCATTTTTTGAGCGGAATGCTCATTCCATAGATTTTAATTCGCTGTAGATATATACGCAATCTACGGCGTTTAACACGTCGTAGTAGGTTGCTCTAAAAGACTTAGGTATAATGGTCGAGACGCTTCATGTTTGACTCAAATACACAACTTTTCTTTACCTCCTAATTATTAACAACGTACTAATCACGCCCCTTGGTATAAAACAGACGTGCTACAGAATACACAAACAGCTCGTCGGAATTGCGTTATTCCTGTTGTGAGCGGCTAGACAGTGCGGCGAGCCGCGCGCGCTATATCGGTCGCAGCGCGTGGTGGTGGTAGGGGTGTTATGTTTGAAATGAAAGAATATTCTGAATATATCTACTGTAGAACATACTTTATCCAAACAATGAGTACGTTTACATCAATAACACACGTATAATGCTCGTATTAGTAACGAAACAGACTTATTGAAAGGGATAACGCTGCAACAAGGCGCAATGTTGTAAAGTCTAAACAACCAATTTTTATTACTTATAATGCGCTTACAGCTTATTGTGACGATTGTATACCGAGATTCCTAAGCCCATCAAAAACCTGCTTTCGGCCGATTCTGGCACTTATTTCTACTGCTACAAGCTAGACTGGGCGACGACGCCGAGACGGCGGCGCGTACCCAGCGTTTCACATTCTATTTCGGTCTCTGTGCGTGAAAATGTGAGTTATGTCGGAGATACTTGTATCTCAAAAAGGGGGTGTAGAGTGCGTGAGCAGGGACCTAAGAAATTTCTCCAGGAAGTGTTCAGGGTGCTTCGAGAGTAAACATATTAAAAGTTTCATGTGGTTATGTCAGTTATGTCGGTTCAAAAGGTTATGTCGGAGATACTTGTATTGTAAGAGCAACAATTATATAATTGAATCTTTTCTGGAGAGTAAAATAAGCTGCTTAATTGGCCACTTGTGTCCCTGATTCATCATCACTTAATGAATTCAAATAACTATGAATAGCTGCACTTCTCTTTTTCATTTACAATATCCTTGTATTTCTTTTAAATTCCATGAATAAAGTGGATATTCATGAATGAAGGCTGGCTTCATCTTAGGCTGGGCTTAATTTTATGTTGTGTTTGTATGTAATAGCAAGTAGGTGCGCGCAAAACCGGCAAATTCACCGCTACCGCCAAAATTCTGCGTCCGGTCACAGAATATTGGCGGCGTGGCGACCGCCGGTTTATTGTAATTAGTACTATTTGTACTGCGGCGCCGCATTGCGGCAAAACGCCGCCGCCATTTTAAGTCAGTCTGATGAAAGCATTTGATCAGAGTGTATCTATCTATTCTCCGTTTCGTTTCCTGGTAAACAAACATGTCTGAAGATTCTGCATCACCTTCTTCGCCAATAACTGATGTGCAAAAAAATATATAGTGCTACTTCTAGCTAGTTCTTTATCTAGTGCATCCTATGGCTCACCTTAGGATGCACCCAATATCTGGTTTTCTTCTTCTTTTTTTTATTATTTTGCAACATGAGTGCACAAACACAGACTACTTTTACCAAATCCATTTTGCTTGTGCCACTCACGGTAAAAAAAACGCGCAGTGCGCGCACCGTGTAGTTGCGAAATGCCATTGCGGCGTTGTCGCCGCTGCGGCAAAAAGCCACAGTGCGCGCCTAGCCTTATAAAGGGTCATGCATGTGTAAAAATCACAATTTCACAGGAGAAGATTACTAATATCATAAACAACTGTTCTACGACTTTTCCGAAAACAGACAAAAAATCTACTTTTCATACAAAACTCGCTCAGCAGTTCGGACATTTATATGGAAAGTCGTTTTTTTTTTTTGTCTGATTTTGGAAAAGTAGAACGAACGTTGTTGTTGTTTATGGTCTTACGAGTAGTAATCTACTCCTGCGACGTTGTTGGTGTTTTACAAAAAACCCTGTATAGTTTCCTATTGCGTTTGAAACTTCAAATGCCGTTTCGCATAATTATTTTCGTTCTCAAGAAAATAAGAATTTTAATCAGAACTCTACCGATTCAGTTATCGACCCATCTCAAGTACCCACACATCCACTCGACAGTTGTAATTATTTTGAGAACTTTCGCACATGCCGCGCTGAAACTTCGCGCGTTATTAATATAAGCCCACAGACTGAGCATTGTTGAGTGCAAGCGAAGTAGCATGAAGTCAGAATTTATTTATTGACCGAGCAAGCACGAAGTGCGAGCGAAGCGTCTCTGCTTCAGCTTGGGCAAAAATTCTTTCGTATGTCCGGCTGTCTGCTCCAGCCTAGAGGTCGCATTTCTCAACCGATTCTTGTGAAATTTTGTGAGCAAAATCAAAAATTATATATAGATTTTTTTTGTCGAGCCAGTTTTTAATTTTTTTTTAAATGGCGGAGATATGTTAAAAAAACAGATTTCAGTCCGCTTTCCAGCTCTGCCTGTTTTCCTCTACAGGTCGCATTTCTCAACCGATTCGTTTGTAAGCAGGTTTGAAAATTGTATAGATTTCTTATGTCAAGCCAGTTTTTCATTTTTTTTTTAAATGGCGGAGATAGTGTAAAAAATTCAAATTTCAGTCCGTATTTCCGGCGCTGCACGGACGTAGCTATAGCTTTGACAAGGGGGGGGGGGTCCTTGACGCAAAAAAAACAGTGCTCTAACGCCAATTCATCTATTATTTACAAATTAAACATTGCCAGCCAGTGCCGTTTTTAGCACTACCAGTGTCCTGGGCGACATTTCTACGAGGCGCCCCCTATCTGCGATTCCAAGATTTTTAATTTTACCTGTTAGTCAAAAAATGGCCGCGCAGCGCGATTTTTAGTCAGTTTCACCTACAGATCTTGTAATCTTGCTTGTTTATAGCAAAAAAAATAACGTCCGCGCAGCGCAATTTTTAATCGGTTTTAATCTACTAATCTTGTAATTTTACTTATTACAGTAAAAAAACCGCCGCGCAGCGCGATTTTTAGTCAGTTTCACCTACTATCTTGTAATTGTAATTGTAATCTTGTAATCTCGGGCGTTTTCAGCGCCCCACACACGAGGGCGCCCAGTGCAGTCGCACCGCTTGCACCGCCCGCCAGGGCCACTCCTGGATTTTACAATGGTCAAATCTTAAATGGCACATGGTAGCGAGCGATGAAGTTTCGACGAGATATTACCAAGTTCTTCTGATCTTTGTTTTGCCACCATAATGGTAATTACGTATCTTTGTTGCAATCAACTCTGACAGAAAAAAAATACTCACCCATTTTGAAAAATGATCAAAATTAGAAGCACCATTTAGCTGCACTGTGTGCTTTGAAAACTTCATGGCGACATTTTATTTCATTTTTTCGCGAGATCTACAGTTCACGGAGCCACTAGTTTACTGATTAAATAAATGTTAATCCATTTAAGTATACAACATGTTACAAAAAAGCCCCTTATGCCGAATATGGTAGATATAGGGACCATCAAACTGAACAACTTTTACTATGGGAGAAACTCTGAAATAGCGAAAAAAAACCGGCCAAGTGCGAGTCAGTCTCACGCACGAAGGGTTTCGTACCAAAAAACGGCAAAAAAATCACGTTCTGTGATCGATCCGTGAAAATTTTTACTGTTTACCTGTTGTCAAATCAAATCAAATCAAATCAAAATATGTTTATTGCGAATACAGGTGTTATGAGATTTCACATAGGTAGCAATAATTTGCTACCTATGTGAAATCTCATAACACCTGTACCTGAACCTGAACTAATGTTCAGCCATATTCTGCTTTTCTGACATGCAATAATTAAAATAAAAGTAAGTAATTGAAGTAGGTACAATGCAAAGTCTTTTAGGTACTTATGAAATAATATTATCAAAGCTCAATAGTACATATAAAAAAATTATAGCAACATGTCAAAGTACAATTTTAAATTACAAAATAATGTCAAATTATAAGATAAATGTCAAAAATACAATAAAATACAAAATTATATGTAATGTCAAACAAGAAACCAATTACCTAAGATACAAAACCAAATCTAATTATTACATTTTATCTTTCAAATATTCGTCAACCGTATAGTATTCCTTATCAACTAGTAGCTTCTTAATGCTGGTTTTAAAAGTTTCTATTTCATTTGTCTATTTCAAACTTTCCGGCAGCTTATTATACAGTCGCGGCGCCATGCCAAAGATACTTTTATTGAGCAGAGCAGTTCTACAAGAGGGGAAACAAATATCGTTTCTTTTCCTCAAGCTTCTAAAATGTTGAAACTGATTTATATTTGATTTAACAAATACTACTACTTCATATATATACAGAGATGGTAATGTCATTATTTTAAGGTTTGCAAAATGCTGCTTACAACTATCCCTACATTTTAATTTACAAATTGCTCTTATACACTTTTTGGGCTTTAAAAACAGTGTTATTAATATCTCACAGTGTTATTAATATAATAGGTATGTCGTTATTAATATCGTGCAAAAAACGGCAAAAAAACATGTTTGTTGTAAGGGGAGCCCCTTAAATATTTATTTTGTTTTGTTTTTAGTATTTGTTGTTATATCGGCAACAGAAATACATCATCTGTGAAAATTTCAGCTGTCTAGCTATCACGGTTCTTGAGATACAGCCTGGTGACAGACAGACAGACAGACGGACAGCGGAGGCTTAGTAATAGGGTCCCGTTTTTACCCTTTGGGTACGGAACCCTAAAAGTGTACATGTTATTACCAAATCTACCTATACACATTCTTTAACATGCTAACACAGTAAGAAAGAGCCAAGAGGTATTTGGGGTATTTGAGACTGAAATGCACAGTGTACCTTTTATTGAGAATTTTAATAAGTTTCAACACTTGCCAAATTTTAACAGAGTGAATACGAAACGCATAAAACAATGGCTGAAGTTAATGAGGTATTTTAATAATGAATTTCAATTGAACAGTCGTGGGTATAAAGTTTATATTTACTTCCCAATAAAAGGTCTGATTTATACCTCTGATATTAACAAAATGGACACATTTCACAATTGAAAATGCATACAACGTAAAGCCGTAAATTCCGTGTTACTTTAATAATGTTCGCACCACCAGCATATCTCGTGGCATAATGCCCCTTAAATGCAATCCGACAATAAAACACAATGCAGTTTATTTATTAATATTACATAATCGCTTTTGCCGGGCGTATTCTGTCGAACTCGCCGGAATCTATACATTTGAAGGCGTGCTAAAGATGTTATCGTCTTTTTACATCTTGTGGCGAGCGGACGCCGCGCGGCGCCGACTCATTTGGCACAGGTCGGCCCTTATGAAGATCGAAACTTGCAAAAAATCGACCAAGCGATACGATGGCACGCGAATTTATAAGGCGACTGCCGACGGAAAGAATTAAAACAATAGGTTTCGAACACGACACAATGCGGCTGGTAGCGTTCACTTCGTCACAATTTATTGATGTCTAGTATAGCAAATCCAATTTAGCAACGCTGATTTATCAGTGCAGCATCGATTCATTTGATCAAATGGAAGCGATTTAAGCGGAGCGACAGCTGCACGCGCCCCGTCGCGTGTAACAAGAGCTCGGTTCGTTAGAGCCGCAGATTTTAAAATAAAACTCTCCGTGGTACGAACAAAAAGAAAACCCTTTACGGACGGAGCAGGCGCTTGACCTGCCCGAACGAGAAGCCCACACGAGGCTACGCCAAATCCTTCTTTACGCAATTGCAATAGGAATTAATTCTGCTCAACCTTCGCAATGTATTTGTGCCGTTTTCTCGCAACGTACGTGGCGTGCAGTGACGTTTTATTTCAATTGTCTCTGCGGGTTGGCCTATTTCGTAAAGTGCATTCGCGAACAATTTTCGCCAATCAAATGTAGAGCATTTTTGATTAACATAGATAGCATATTGAACGATGCGGGAGATTCAGCGTTACTCGTAATAGAATTGAGGCTTTGGTAAAACGAGCCGTGGCTTGATTTATGGGCGCTACGAGGTTGTAAGCCTAAAAGGGTTGCCGCTCGAACTGATACGTGTACATACTAATTAATTTTTCATGGCTTCCCATGAATGTACGGCCATGATTGTGGATTTCGATGGTTATTTACGTATTCATGGCGGGTACAGAAATGATTTGATATTAAATTATGGTGTAAATATTGCTTGAAAGTCAAAAGATAATTAAATATGTATGCAGTGTCCGATATCTTTAGTAAGGGTCTATCAAAGTCGTGTGGTTGTAAAACTTGACGTATTCCGCGAAGCTCCTTTGTAAGTTAGGTATTGGAGTGGTTGATCTCGAGTCGAGTGTATCGCAGCCCGCAGGCTTAATCAGAGCTATAATCGCATTACAAAGGCAGCCCCGATTGAGATCAATTGCTGGGAGCTGGTGTTAGGTTGCTTTTCTGCCCTCATTGTAAACTTATACTTAGGTCCAGACGAAAAACACTCTCTGTGTTACCCTTTGACACATAATATTTGTTTAGGTATTGGAATTGTCTATCGACATTACATAGCGATGCGGTGATTCATATCACCGCATCGCAATTAAAAAAGTTTTGGCAAACGCTAATAAAACCAAATACCAACGGTTTTTAACCTGTCGTTTAAATAACATTCCATAATATGGAACAATCATTCCAAATTCCAAACCCAAAATCACGTACAGCGCTTAGTATTCCGAAGCCGTCCCTATTTTTACGTCGAAAAACTGCACGTCTGCAGCATAACTACACTGACTCGCTACACATTGTTGCTGGAAAACAAAACAAATACCTATTATACTACATACAAGCATAATTTATTTCGCTTAAAAATTGTATAAAGTTTTCTTTTCTATAAAAAAATATAGAGTACTGATTGACTTTGTATTTCAGACTGTTTGTCGATTCGACCGACCTCAAAGTAATTATTTACAAAAACCAAAGCTTAATTAAAAGCTAAGGAATTCAAATAAGTGGTTTTACTCAAAAATGCTTGTAATATGGCCATTATTTTGACAACCTTCTTTGAACAAAGTCGAGGTGGCCGTGCTCCTCCGATGGTGACGCAACAAAGTTGTATGGGATTTCATTATTGTCGAGTTTTAGCCACCAGCAATTTCCTTTGAGAATCCATTATTGTCGAGTTTTGTTTCAAACATAGTTCGTGAAAAAAGTACATTGTACAACCCGCGCAGTTAATCAATGGGATTACACTCGTTGTGGTAAGCGCCGTGAGCCGCCATTTTCAATCCCATTCTTTATTTGCGCGGGTGTTGTCTTGTTGTAGATGATGTTTTTGTATATTTTTTTTTACTTTTTTACTATTTTTCCTTTTTGATATTTTTGACTTTCTTGCCTTTTTTATTTTTTTGTCATTTTGGACCAAGTCTTGTATAGTGATTTACTCAAAAATTACAAAAAAGTAAAAAATAGAAAAAATAGAAAAGTAAAAATATCAAAAATGCCAAAAATTCAAAAATGATCATTTTGGTAATTTTGGACATTTTTGTAATTTTTGTCATTTTTGCCATTTTTGTCATTTTTTACATTTTTACTTTTTTGACATTTTTGAGTAAAGCACTACAAGACTTGGTCCACAATGACTGCACTGCTGGCCACGCTATGATGGCCTCAAGCTGAGCTTAACTAGGCTCTCGGCCTTCAAGCTTGGTCATCATTGCAGCCCTTGCTGACCGCGCTGTGACGGCCTGGACCTGTACCTTGATTACGTAAAGCTGTTGCTAACAATTCTCGATTGAAATCGATTGAAAGCGTGGTTGCATTGCTGCTTTAGTTAAGATAGTTGTCACATTGGTTCTTACTAAAGCAGCGATGTAACTGCGATTTCTGTCAGAGTTGATTGCAACAAAGTTACGTAATTACCCCCCTGCGCTAAACTACGCTATCGGCCATCATCATCACGCTGCCAGCAATGCAGTCATTATTGACCGCGTCAGTAATGTACTATTATCGGTTTAATAATCACCTGATATAAGAATGTTGACGTAATCTAATATTAATAAAACCTACACCTAACAGTTTTTTCTTGACAATAAAGCTTAGTTGAGATTTACGACGCAAATTGATAATTAAGTTGCAATAAACTGTAATGAGAGATATCGATTAAGATCGTGTCAAAGATAACATCTATGCGGAGATAATCGAATGAGATAACTCAAATATTGTCAAATCGAGTTGACTTGGAGCCAGTCTGACCTGATTTCAAGTGCAGATATGTTTTTGTTAAGTCAACTAACTTGATTGACGCGTTGGATATAATATTAAGTAGTAGGTACCTAAGTATTGTAATTACTTCCATTATTCCATTAATCTAAATGATATCAATTTCAAAAGTGTATCGTCTATTACGGAGTCGTTGTGAAAAATAAAAAGTAAGTTTCTAGGTAGTAAAAGTAAGTAAGTATGTGTTTAATATTGAATCAATAACTTATCACTGATTTGATTTCGAATAGAATGATGACACTACACCGTTTTCGTTAATTTCGTCTATTTAAAAGTAACGAATACGCACAATAAAACTCACAGTTAACCCGACAGCTGCCTTTAGGCGCATAATATCAGAAACGCAAAATAGCCGATTCGCATAATATGAGATTCTTATAATAACAGATTCTCATAATAGCCAAAATTGTACATATACGGGCAAAAATGTCAGGAAATCAAAAACGCAAAATTAACAAAAAAATTTTTAGTTCCATAGAAATTTGCGATACCATATGGATCGCCTCGTGTTCTAACGAAGCTAAAACAAAGATCACATTTTTAATTGAAGGTAGTATAGTTAGTTACCTATAATAATAGGTGACTATATTATCTGATGTTGAAATATATTGAAAATAATAAAATAAAGTCTAACTAGAAGTACCAGGACTACATAGTTACAAAGGAGGTACTTGATATCTCCTTTTAAATTCAGGTACATAAGTATGTTGAAAATATTTTATTGAATTTAATTTTTAATTGGATATTTAATTTATTAGAAAAAAATACAAGAAAAAATCGATTCACCCGTAGCAGCTCAGACGGGATCGCTGCTACGGGTTTCTATTAAATTAATTAACTTAATACAATACAATACTAATAGCCTTATAAAGCCGAATATGGTAGATAGGGACCATCAAACTGAACAACTTTTACTATGGGACCAACTCTGAAATCGCGAAAAAAAAATCAGCTGTTTCATACAAAAATTAATAACGAAAATATCAAAATATTTTCAACATACTTATGTACCTCATTTTAAATAAAAGAAGATATCAAGTACCTCCTTTGTAACTATGTAGTCCTGGTACTTCTAGTTAGACTTACTTATTACCAAACACCCGCATATGACAAAATAAAAAACTTTTATTAGTTTCTTTGTCATCGACTGTACTTTGGCTATTTTGAGAATCTTTTATTATAAGAATCTCATATTTTGCGAATCGGCTATTTTGCGTTTCTGATATTATGCGCCTAACCCGACAGCTGCTGTAAAAATAAAACAAATGCATATATTCATAAAATCAACGGAACAACCAATCCGACGGGATGAAAACTAAAATAGTAATGAAATAAAAAAAAACATTTTTATGGATTGCACTAACAAACAAGTTTACTTTTTGTTCCGGAATTCAAAATACTGCCTGATTTGAACAGGTACGCGAAAATGGACTCACTTCCTTTTCTATTAAGGTTTTTATTATGTTACGTTAAGTAATTAACAGCTAACACTAACAGAGATGTATTTTACCGTATTGCCCATTAAACAGCTCAGTGGAGCAATGTGAAAATCATTACTATCCTTACTAATATTATAAATGCGAAAGTCCGTTGTTTGTTACACCTTCACGTCTTAACTACCGAACCAATCATCATGAAATTTTGCATACACGTTCTCAGGGGTACAGAAAACGATATAGGGTACCTTTTATCCCGAAAAAACGAACAGTTCCCGAGTGGAGGGATATCAAAAAAACTGTTCACGCAGACGGACGAAGTCGCGGGTAGAGGCCACTAGAAGAAAATAAATCGATATGGGTCAGCAGTTTCCTCGCAGCTTTTCTCTTTGAGTTGAAACATAGCAAAAAGCATGCAAAAAGTGTTAAAACAAGAATTGTTATCGCAGACTGGATCTAGTATCCTATAGCTATCATCCATCATCGTCATCATTTCGGCACCTTTGCAGCTGCCGTGGTCACGGGGGACTGAAGCTACTCATGAGTCCCCCGTGACCACGGCAGCTGCAAAGGTGCCGAAACGTCGGGAAAATCAAAAATCAAACCAAATACCAACTAATTACCAAAGTTCTTTCAATAAAACCGCGCTAGTATCCGTTAAAAAGTGTTTTATTTCATGTCTAGTGAGCGCGTAAGCTTGAGAAGTGAATACATCATCGTGAATATATGTTGGGTCGACCTAGTAAAACCTAAGGGTTTATTTTATAAATTACTTTGATCTCTGTATTTCAGTTTCTGAGTGATTCTACATAGAAATAGACTAATAGTAGATTGTTATACAAGACGCTAAAATGACCCATTGCATACGAGGTAGTTTTATTCCCGAGCTTTAGCGAGGGAATAAATAGAAACCGAGTTACAATGGGTTTTAGCGTCGTGTGTTACACTCTACTTTTCACTACGAAGGCGAGAAAATAAAATACAATATTAAATACCTAGTTTATACTTACGTAAACGAATCCACTCATTTTTCTATCCTCCGCTTCATAAACTTTTCATACAGTATTTAAATAAATGATTTGTGCTTGACGGCTAAAGATTAAAATTATTTCTTTCCTATTACTTACTTACAGTCACACAATTCATGAAATCAGTTTGGTATTAGAGAAAAATTCTAAAGATTTCGCGCCTTTTTTAATTTCTACTGTAGCAGCTAAGAAACACAATGCACGCATTCTACGATCAAACTTAAAGTCACACAGTATAAATAAGTCTATGATTTCACCGAAGAGATCGCTGCTTTTAGTTCCATTTTCAAAAATAAAAATGAGAAACAATATTAAGTCGAGCGAGTCTTTATGAATAAAGACTTTTTCGTTTTAGTAGGCTCATTGGTAATAGACAAACATTAAAAAAGAAAAAACTTTATCCCCTAGGGGTCATTTTGCTATTTTATCCTGGCTCTTGTACCTTACAATGACGGACTTTTAGAGCAAGAGGAGTGAAAAATAATTAAAATAACTAACTACTCTCCTGAAGGAAACATGAGCCTAACAGGATCCTTCAAGTTTGAAGGAGATATTGTTAAACGCACAATATATTTTCTTCAGTGATATAAATTAATGATTTATAGAACAATTAAGAAGACTGATTAATACAAAAACCGTACTGTTTCCAACAATGATCTTCACATTTTACAATTCGGTAGCTCCGATGAATATTCACTCAATAGATCAATCAAAGCAACAGTTTTATTGTTAGAGCCTTAAGCTTGGATTCAGCCCTATCTCACTAGGACACTATCGCGTGAAAGCACTAAACTTAAGAATCGCCTAAGTCTTTTCTTATCTACAACTCGACCAAGTTAACTTAGCGAATGACAGCTATACATGACGGCTAAGTTTATGACACCGTTTTAATTTGGTTATGTTGTAGTTAGGAAAAGACTTAGGCGATCCTTAAGTTTAGTGCAATCGGCCACATGGATGCGACACCAGCGGGTGATTCACTTGCCACCCCCAAATGGGGATGGCAATGCAAAGCTAATTGTAGATGTCGCTGTGTACGCTTGTTCCTAATACCGTACTTTTGATTGGTAAAAATATGGCAGAAATGACATTTGACATTTGAAACAACCAATCGAACAATTTTGGTACAAGCGTTTGTGGCGCCATTAGTTCCTCAGTTTGCATCCCCATTGGTTGCGCAACCAAGCGGCCACCAGGGGCCGTACTAACGCATCGAACTTCGGAAAGTCTGTTGGGCTTCAAATTAAAACAGATAAATCGAGCTCCAGTCTCGGCCAAAATGGCGAACCCCATTTCATGGTGTCACACGAACATCGATATCTTCCAAATAACTTCGGCAAATAGTAAAATACGAAATTCCTTACTTCGATTTATCTGTTTTCAAGTTGAAGCTCGGCAGTCCCGCCGAAGTTCGACAAGTTATCCGGGCCCCAGGGGCTCAAACGCGTAACTATATTGATATGACAGTTCATGTAATTGTTGACACTTAAAGTGCCTATTTTTATGACTTTTTGGTTGATTTGATTGTTTTTTTCAACGAAGTTGGTCACGTTAATACGGACGTCATTAAAAAGAACAAAAAAATGCAAAAAAAATATGGACTTAAAATGTCACATGAACTTCATATCAATGTCTTTACGCGGTAGGGGGGCTGGTGAGGAACCCCCTCCTTACATCTTGTATACATTTTGTTAGTAGCGCAACTGGCCGCGCCGCTACTGGTGTCCTAGTGGAAGGGGAATATATAAATGCACTTTAAAAATAATGTAACACACTTTAAAATGTTTAGCTTCAAAATTTATTGAATGAACTTTAAAAGTAATGGTTTTCACTATAAATATGCTTAGCTTTAAAATTAATACTTTGCACTATACAATTTGATTGCTTAGCTTTAAAATTAATACTTTGCACCATACAAATTAATTTTATAACTTTAGCACTGGTATACAGACGTGTAGGTGCGACGACGAGCGGGCGCAGTGAGAGAGGAGCCCAGGAGGTTAGGTTCCATTGTGACCAACAACGCCAGAACCGACCTAATGGTGTATATGCATTATGCCACAAGTTGTTTTCATCTTTCCATCTCATTTTAACAGTAGTCAGTCTGACATAGTTGGACAGAAACTAAATGGTTTCGAAGTTGGGACCAATGGTTGGGACCGCTGTCTGTGGTTGGAACACAGTTAAAGTGCAAACCATTATTTTTGTAGTGATAATATTAAATTATAGGTCTATTATTATTTTAAAGTGCTGATATACAATTTTATAGCTGTTTTCATCAAATTTAAAGTGCTATTAAATACATCCCCTAGTGGAATAGGGCCCTGAAGCCTGGAATCGAACAGATGGTGGAAATCGATTAGTAATTAGGCTCGCATCGCACCGGCCCGCCCCCTCTCGGTCATTCATTACGACCGCTCTGACGAGTACCGATTTACTTTAGCTTTTATTGAAACAATTCTGATGAAAGACATTTCAAGTGGGGATCGTATATTAATTAATGAAATTAACCATTTCTGTGGTCAAGTGGTTCGCCTACACTACACGTGTACGCAGGGGTCCCCGGGTTCGATTTCCAGAAGAGGCATTTGTACTCGGTTTAATTGGTGGTAGCTACCATCATCTTACATAGGTACAACAATTTAAAAAACCGGCCAAGTGCGAGTCGGACTCGCGCACGAAGGGTTCCGTACCAAAAAACGGAAACAATCACGTTTGTTGTATGGGAGGCCCCCTTAAATATTTATTTTATTTTAAATTGTTTTTAGTATTTATTATTATAGCGGCAACAGAAATACTTCATCTGTGAAAATTTCAACTGTCTACCTTTTGTCGTTATTAATTTTGAGCAAAAACCGGCAAAAAAATCACGTTTGTTGTATGGGAGCCGCCTTTAAATTTTTATTTTATTCTGCTTTTAGTATTTGTTGTTATAGCGGCAATAGAAAGACGTCATCTGTGAAAATTTCAACTGTCTAGCTATCACGGTTCACGAGATACAGCCTGGTGACAGACAGACAGACAGACCGGCAGACAAACAGACGGACAGCAAAGTCTTAGTAATAGGGTCCCGTTTTTACCCTTTGGGTACGGAACCCTAAAAATGTGTTCCGACAGATAGAGGTAGGCTTGCCAACCGTCCCGGATTTTCCGGGACCGTCCCGTTTCTGAGTCAATTTTGGGCCGTCCCGCCGTGACCCCTTGCGGGACGCCTTTTGTCCCGGAAATCAGTTAAAGTCATTAATAGGAGAAAAATTCGCTGTGCGGCTGTTTTTTTTTTACTTTAGTCAGGCAAAATTACAAGATTAGTGGATGGAACTGACAAAAAATCGCGCTGCGCGGCCGATTTTTTAACTATAAATTGGCAAAATTATAAGATTATTTGATGAAACTGATTAAAAAATATATCTACAAGATTTTTGTAACCATTTTGTATGTGGTGTGTTGTGTCCCGCGTAATATACCCTAGTCCCGGATGTCGAGCTAAGTAATCCCGGAAATGCCTTTTTTGGAGTTGGCAAGCCTAGATAGAGGTAAGATAGCTAGCTACTCACTGGGTGAGGATTCCGGGTGTAGTGCGCTTACACCTTCGGCCTTATCGTCACTTAACATCAGGTGAGGTGACAGCCAAGCAGCATCCTATACTATATGTTTTTTTCTCTTTCTGTAATTGTTTATCTGAATTTGCGTTAAGTGTAAAATAAATCAAAGTTGTATTTAAACGAGAAGTGGCGACTTTGTTGCATAGAATCTTGTCCGATGCTAAAGTGGGTCTCACACGGTATATAGTATCTACGACGTGCGACATGTATATCATAGTAATATCCTTAATAAAAGCCGAGGGGGCTTACGAATGAAAAAAGTCCATGAAAAAAGTCTTCGAGTTGATTAGGATTAGGTTAGAACTGCGACCAAAAACGCGAGAGGCCTGCAAAACGACGTTTTTGTAAAATTTACTATCAAAAAAGGTTTTTAACTTTTTCCTGAAGCCTTGGCTACATAGATTCTCTCACTGTGCTCCTTACTTAAGCGGAACCTGACATGCGTGCAGATGCAGATTAACTAGGTAAAGCGCGGCAATCTGCTACTTTAATAAAATTTACGCACTTTAACGGATCGTACCCAGTAATTTGAAAATTACCTAGTTAATACTCTTCGCAAATTAACATATTCAGTACATTTGCGGTAACATAATCTACCTAATAGAGCTCTTTCCAGTTTGCACATCAACAGTTTATGATAGGTATCCACTAACGCCATTTCCCGCTATTTCAATTTCCACTTCATTTTATTAATAGAAAGCTATACTACATTCCATTTAAGTGTGAAAAATATTTGAACGAGTATTTAGGTAAAGTAAACCCATTATTTTATTTGTGCATTGTCATCTTCTGATTTTGTCCCTAGCTCTCTTTTTAAAAAATTTTACAAAGTTAATAATGATAACATAATGATTTATGAATTTGACTAAGCAATTCTACTTGAAAACCTGGAGAATGTGGATAATATCAACGCCGTATAATTCAACAATTCAACTGAAATATTTCTTCGGCAATGTCACATAATATATCATGCGCCGACGACGACGTGTAAAAATGGCGTGCGCGTCAATTCCCGACCATTACATATATGAGCAGTCGTTAAACATCAATAAAACGGACATCGTACAACAAACATTAAAAAAACTCCATATTCCTGTCTTTAAACCAGCTTTTATCAACTTGGTGCAAGCTGCAGTTATGAAAGTTTGATGTAGTTTTTCGCTGATTAAAATTAATAGCGTATTGTGATCTTGCCAGTATTTTATTGAAGCACCTTCTATATAAAGCTGTAGAAAAAATGTGTCTGTACAATGGAAATATTTAAAAAAAAGTGGTTGGGGTGTTTAATAATAACCAGTAGAACCCATTTCTAACATTTTTGGAATTTTTGTCTGTTTGTCTGTTTATCTGTCCATCTGTTTGTCTGTATGTTTGTGCGCTAATAACGTAAAAAGTGCTAACCCAATCGTGATGATATTTACATACAAATATACTGTGTATTTTTAAAAATAATCAAATCTTTATTTCATCGCAATCGGTTCACTGAATCAAAATATATACGCATTTAAAATGTACAATGAATTCGTTGTAATAATATCGTCGGCCGAATTATACTTTAGAACGACCGACCAGTGGTGTATCGGCATCTGGCACAGTATAATGGTCAATGGCTAAAGTAAACAAAAACGTCGAATTTTGGGTCTATTGTGATTTCTCAGAATGCAGTAAAATCAAAGCCCGCTTTCTATTATTATTAATTTCTACTAGCTTCCGCCCGCGCATTCGAGAAAATCCGTAGAGAACCTCTAACCAGGATAAAAGTATTCTATACTAGCTTCCGCCCGCGACTTCGTTCGCGTGGACATTCGAGAAAATCCTTAGGGAACCTTTAGGCAGCCTCGCTAGATAAACATAGACAGAATACTTATCCTGGTTAAAGGTCCTCTAAGGATCTTCTCGAATGTCCACGCGAACGAAGTCGCGGGCGGAAGCTAGTTTTTTTAATAAAATCATCTTAAAAGAATTCCTCGCCTCAACGGAAATATGGAATCCTATGGAAAATACAATATTTTTCAGGCTTTTCCCTTCTGGTAAGGTTAATAACAAAATATATACTGTTTTTAGTACGCTGAACTATACTCAAACGTGAAATAAAAGACAATCAC
Source organism: Agriphila tristella (assembly GCA_928269145.1). Lineage (NCBI taxonomy): Eukaryota > Metazoa > Arthropoda > Insecta > Lepidoptera > Crambidae > Agriphila > Agriphila tristella. The sequence goes on from OV743429.1 coordinate 52,889,513, forward strand.
TACATAACTTATCACAGATAGTATGTAAAAAATGTAAGCAATTAAAATTATGATTGGGCTCATGATTTTGATCCAAGTCCATTTACTTTTCAAATCTTTCTCATTTAAATAATTTGTGCTATGAAAAGCGTCCAGGAAAAAGTTCCCGAGTGAATGCTCAGTTTCCGCGAAAAGATAAGCACAGTTCTATTAAAAAGGTATCAAAAGATTTCGTGCCTTTTAACAAAAATAATAGAATATTTTACCTTTAGTACTTATACTATGCAGACGGCCTTTCAATAGAATTCGAGCCTTTACCTGAAAAGAGAATAAGAAAATTAATATTAAGGGAAATCGTTAACCGAACATTGAAATTAAAAAAATATTACACAAAAATGTTTAACGCTATCATCAATTTGATCTACTTTTTAGTTTTTAACGCTCAAACGCGAGGTCTATACAGTTTTTCGGAATTTTCAAAACGGCGAAGAGTGTTGAAAAAGGGCGCCATTTTATCGAGTTCGGTTCGGTGTCTATTTTAATCATATGTTGTTTTAAATTTTCATGGTTATTGACGTTAATAGAATAAACTGCAACTGCGCCGAAATATCGGAGTCTCAAAAATAAACAGGTACATGGTGTAAATCCCGACATAGTTTATTCTATTTTAATTATTTACAAATTCATTCATAGTGAATATTGTGTCTTAAAATTGGTGCAGTTTTGTGGTAATTATGTATTCTGTGGTACAAGTGTCTACGCAACTGAACAATATGTGGGATAATTGAAATAGGCGCGATCTGCGTTGTGTGAAGCTGAGTCTTTGTAGTGGTGGCTACCTCGGCAGAACTAACTGAGTATACTGTCTTGATACTTGGTGCCAAATGCTCCAAGCAGCATTGGAATGCGATGCATCCGCATTCTAATGGAAATTGAAACAATATCTACCACTGAACTATTCAACACTTGACACTGGCAAAAATTACTTCCAAGAGGAAAGTAGATTGCCAAAAAAAAGAAGAAGAAGAAGAAAACGTTAAAAAAACATATTTCAGCCAAAGTGTTCAAAAATGTCACAAACTTTAAGTCTACAACTCACAAAGTCACTTTTAATTAAAACCATTGATACTGCTCAGAGACACAGCCTATTTGAACAACTCTGTTCGTGATGAATCAACTATTCAGTGAATTTACACTGCTGTATCAATAGGCATATGATAATTGTCGGTAGGTCCTCTCAATGATTATTTTGAGCTTTATTTCAATAGTGATAAGGGTCAAGTAAGTTGAAGGTGTACGAAGCTGGTACTTATAAGAGTGACACCATTTTCTGTATGCGACTTCATTTGGGCTTCGATTCTGCTAATGTCAACGTGATAATCGCGTCTCAATGGCGTTTGAATGGTATTGCTTTTTGACACAGTCACAGACACAGTGCAGTTCTTGTACCTAAACACAAAATAACAAATGCATCAAGTGCTGAAAGAAAACCGTCATGAACTGTCATGTTAATAAACGTTTTTGTCATGTTGACGTCACTGTTACGTCATTAAAGTGCGACTGGACCATCTTGATACTATTTATTAAGTGGAGATAGTCGCACTATAATGACGTCACAGTGCCGTCAACATGACAAAACCGGTAATCAAGCACAAATCCCATGACATGACGATAGTTCTCTTCCGCACACTATACATAACAATAACAAATGGAACCTATTTGTTATTTTGTGTTTTAGAATCAAGAACTACGTGAATAAGCAATGCTATTGAAACACTATTGAGAGACGATTGTTCGTACATCAGAATTCAGGCCTTGGTTTTGTTTTGTTGCTGCTCCTGACGCCGGCAAATACGAATATTGATCGTTGGCGCTCTCTGAACTTTACTTTCGATGAAAGTTTATCCATTATTCAACGTACATTTGATCTTTTGTGGAGTAGGTATACTTACTGTTCAGTGGCACCACAGTGCTCGCACTATCTACTCTTTGGATGAGATTATTCTTAGTTTCGTAAGCGAAATTGGGTTGGTAAACTTTTTCAAAACTGTTGTGAATTATATATTTTCTGGTAGCTTTTGGCTTTGGAGTCAGGAATAACCAATTGCAGAATTTTTATAATAAGTCGTTTTAATTTAAATAATAATTTAAAATTAAAATTTACTACATAGTACCATTAGTACAATAAATCACTATTACGGCTGTATGCGTAATGCTTTTGCTCAAATAAAAAAAAAAAAAAAGTTTGGCATTGGCAATGTCAACTAGTTGTCACGTTAGTCACAGTCAGCTAAAATAAATAAAATAAGTCTTTTGTAAGTTTGTAGATATACATATATTTACGTGATCATCACAAACGTATAAAGCTCTCTGAAGGCAATTCCTGTTTAATCCTCTGCACCACGTCTCTTTCAAAGGTATGGGAATTGTACAAAATGTGTTCTGCCGATATGGTCACATCTATATTTCAAACAAAACGGAACAAAGCAGTGTAGGTACTTCATCGGCGTAATAAGCTGGTTAATGGATTTCTTCAAGCTGATCCATTTCCCATAACTGAACAAGGAAAACACTAGAAAATCACAATAAATAAGCTGAAAAACAAACAACAACATTAAACGTGATTAATGATTACCAAAGAGTAAAATAATTAGATTACTCTTTGTCACTTTCTGTCAAATCTGTCCTGTCAATCAGTTTTTTATCAGTAAATGCAAGGGAACTTCGTGTTCAGCCGTTCGTTTGATATTTTATCGCGATAAAATAATATAAAAAAATATATTTGATTAACAAGGTGAAATAAAAAAATCATAATATTATTTTCTTTATTCGTCAAACTAGTGCTATCAAAAAAAAATATAAAACAATTCTCTTCGAAAATTTTTACCAACCCAATTAAGGCAGTTATTATGACCACATTATATGCATACCATATTACTACAGATAAATGTTTGATATTACATTATTGTCAACACATAAGTAGGTAGTTATAGAAATTAGGTACCGGAAATTTAAACAAATATCTTTAATTAATATTATAAATGCGAAAGTCCGTTTGTTTGTTTGTTACGCCTTCACGTCTTAACTACTGAACCGATCATCATGAAATTTTACATACACGTTGCCAGAAGGACATAGGGTACCTTTCATCTCGAAAAAAGATATTGTTCTCGAGAGTAAACAAAAAACTTTCCACGCAGACGAAGTCGCGGGCGGCCGCTAGTATTGTATAAATATGAATAAAGTACGTAATATAAAATGTTTTCCTTCTTATGAAAAAATAAGCTACTTTTGCCCCAAAACATTTACTCAATTTTCCGCAATACATTTGTAGTTTCCTTTTCCTTCAACATGTTGTTACAAGTATAGTTACACTTATTTCTTTTGAGTCGTTCAGATCAGTAAATGCCATTTCAGATACCATTAACTTTTCCGTCACAGGAAGTGCTCTTTGAAAGGTTACGATAATTTTCCGAGAGCAAAAGGAGGATGATTTTTCTCTCGTTCAAGTGATACGTTCCTACATGTCGTTTGGTATTTTCCGAAGATATTATTGATTATGATTGTCGCCATAAATAATCATTCTGATTTCTGGCGAGAAGTCTTTTATTAGAAAACACTTTTGCTGATATATAAATACGGATTTTTATCAGTTTAGATTTTGTTATTTGGACTAATTTTCAAGAGATTCTAAAATTTCGAAAAAAAATAAAAAAAAATCCAGGTACAAGAGAAAGATAGATTTTGAAAATATTAGGTCTTTACCGATGAAATTGTCGTTTTGTTTGAAAAAAGTTAAAGTATTTTTTTTTCGAACTTATTTATTTCTTTTATTCAAAGTAATCACCCCTGCAATCAATGCATCTTTGCCAACGCTGTGGCAGTTTATGGATGCCCTTCTTGAAAAAATCAGCTGGACGGGAGACAACAAACTCTTCAAAGGCGTTTTGTACTGCCTCTCGGGAATTGAATTTTTTTCCCGCTAAAAAGTTGTCCAAATTTTGGAAAAAGTAATAGTCGGTAGGCGCAAGATCTGGTGAGTATGGCGGATGAGGGAGAGCTTCCAAACCCAACTCATGCAGCTTAGAGACGGTCTGTTGTGCAGTGTGGGGTCGCGCGTTGTCGTGAAGTAGCAGTGGGGCACCCATCTATCAAGCTTTTTTATCTTGCCAATCTGTCGCAAATGGACCAATATTGTTTTGATGCTAACATCAAAAGCTGCTGCCAGCTCAGCTGTAGATTGCGATTCATCTGCTTCCACAATCGCCTTTAATTCATCATTGTTGACCAAAGTTTCCGGACGACCACGAGGTTCATTTTTCAAGTCAAAATTCCCAGAACGGAACCGAGCAAACCAATAACGGGTTGTACGTTCGTTTGTACAGTTCTCTCCGTAAACGTCGTTGATGTTACGTGTCGTTTGTGCCGCGTTGGTGCCACGACGGAACTCATATTCCATAATTACACGAAATTTCGAAGTATCCATTATGAGGAAAAATGTTGAAATGTAATGAAAATACAACGCTAATCAATAAACAAAAGACTGATTTTGTAAATAGAATGTCATATTTTTAAAACAAAATTAATTTGATTTTAGAATTCATAACCAATCAAAACTTTTTTTGTTTGAAAAAGTCTGTACTGCAATACGGCAATTTCATAGGTAAAGACCTATTATTTTGAATGACATCGAACTAAACATAGAAATCACGTCACACGACCAGCGACCGATATGTCATATGTGATGCAAGAATCAAGAATGTGCCAAGAAACTATGCATTAGTTAGAGTCAGTCAACATAAAATTTAAATGATGAGGCCATGCAATTTATATATTGTGTGATGTTGAGTACCGTAACACAAAACATAATTTGCATGGAACAAACTGCCGATTGTAGAGCACCTAACCTAAATGCAGATGGTCGCACAATATCTATTAATATTTCAAGGAAACGGTTTATGTTTTTAACGTCGCTCGTTAATATTTATTAGCTGGCTGTAGATACAAACGCTCTGTTAAAAAAAACTCAACAAATACAACATCATTTTGCAACAGAAAGATCTAAAATTTCGAGTAACAAAATAATGATAAACGTAAATAAATATTAACGATTATCATTTTTTATTTTGTTCCTAATTATTAATTTCAATAGTTAATGACTTCTCACACTTTTACGGTTAAAAGTTTTGCTTTTATCCTTAGCTTAGACAGTGTCTCTTATTAATTCTTGTTTAAAAATTCACTTTACTATAATATGATTTAGTACACATGATCTCCATTCACTAAATTATGTTTACACATGCAGCGAACCCACGCACTACGCGAATAGCCTGAAACAGTATGTTTCGTGACTGAAAGTGGGCTTAGTAGGTCAGTAGTGTGACTACGGGCGTATATGTTGGTCAACCTATAAAGAAAAGTACCTACTTATAGTCGCTACATACTCTTTCAGTAAATGTCATTTAAAAACAAACCGAGACCTTGGGTATATAATATAATCGTGCTTCAAAATAATAGACTATTTGACTAATTTTGGAAAACCATTTTAAATTATTCCTTATTACGTAATAAGCGCACCACATTGATATTTCAGGAAAAATCAATGTATTTCATTAAAAAAATCAATGTTAAAGTGTAAAATTTTAAAACCGCGCCAAAAACGCTATGGCACTGGACACGTGACTTGATGACGTCACCAGCCTGTAAACATTGTAATATCCTTAGCCATTTGACAGCCATCAACCGCAGATCTTCAGTCTATGGTCGTGTCAAATGCCTGAAGCCATATTTGTTTACAGGCATGTGACGTCATCAGTCATCTTAGAGCGTTTTCGCGACAGAAAAAAAATCAAAAATTATTGCATTTTTCTAGGTGAAATTAATCGATTAATAGACTTAATTTAGTCCATATAATAGTTGAATATGATTTTTCACGCCAGTATCTGTTAGGATGACCACAATTTGTAGTATATTTTCAATGTTGTCAAATTGTCTATTGTAACCATCTTTTAATTCTTTTGTGTAGGAAATGAAGCGATCTTTTGTATGGAGACCCAACATTTCGATATAACTTTGCAGGCATGTAATATAGTATTAACAAATATAAAAAAAAACTATTTGGATAATTTAAAAAATATGTTTACTTCATTTATGATACTTTATCATACTGTAAAGTGTAAAGTTTCGTCTAGTGAGGATTTACTGTGGGGGTCGACTACCTTATTCCTTTCCTACACTACTTTTAGAAGCAACAAAAGCGTTATTTTACAGATATATACAAAATGGTAAATTAGAGCAATGGACGGTTCGATATTTTTCCAAACAGATTCATTTGAAGATATCTAACTATATATTTGGTAGCTAAATTCATCGTAACTAATAGGTATTCAAACCACCTGTCTTAGGTCCTACAACGAGAGAAAATATTACCTGCTTACGTTTAAATCGCAAACACTTCAGAATTTTTCATAACGGCCCGAAGCAATCATACAGCACTAAATGAAATAGATTTCATACGGTGCGTACTCCATCCCCTTCATTTCAATAAGTAATATTTCATTATCTGCACGAAATAACCTTCGCGCAATTCTTGAAAGGAAAATAAAAAAGAGCCTTCGAAATCTATTGAAAGAGGTGAATGAATATTATATTTTTAAGTCTTTGATTAACTTCTCTGCCATATAATATTCGTGATTTCGTATTTTTGTAGGGATTTGGTATTGATTTGTCTGGGACATAGGCTAGCATACAATCATTTGACATTATTTTACATACATGTCTATCAGCCTTTTTTGATGTCCCCACTACTGGGGCACAGGTCTTCCTTATGGGTGGTAAGGAGGATGGGCCATAACCCACCACGCGGGCCCATTGCGGATTGGTGGGTGTTAACGACTGCAAATGCATTAATGCAGCCGGGACCAACGGCTTAACGTGCCTTCCGAAGCACGGAGGAGCTCGAGATTATAAATTTTTGGTCACCCATCCCATGACCGACCCTTGCGAACGTTGCTTAACTTCCGCAATCGCTGGGCCAGGCGCTATAACCACTGCGCCACCGAGCTCCTCATACATACCTACTAATAATTAATTTATAATTATGCATGAAGCAAAATGTAGGTAGAGCTTCTATTTAATACCCGTCTCAGATTATATCTTCCATATATCTTCAGTTTGAAGTGCGCATACAAAGCAATGAATTACTTATGTTAAATGTTTATTAATAGCGTACGACAGTTTAATTTCACAATAACATCGTATAACATCGCCAGTGGAAAGGGTCTGCTTCTGAGTACCTATCTTAACGCATATTGAATTGTAAGGATTGCATTTTTTTTAATTATTTTTTATGTCTTGTAACATGTGGTTTTTTTTTTGGTAAATTTTGCCTACTTAGGTGCACTTTCGAGTAGCAGGCACAGTGATTTCTCAACTAGTTGAAAGTTATTTACTCTCATTACTTAGTAGTATTTAGTTAGTAGAATTTAATTTCAACCTACCTACCCATTGTGTGCAAACTTTTGTTAATTATTGTGATGGAAAATGACCTCACTTTAAATGTAGAGCTCTTTTTTCAATGTTGACGACTCTGTATGAAATATACAGGGAGAAAAAAGCAGCCCTTGACGAGTTTCTTGCCGGTTCTTCTCGTTACAAGGTCTCCCGCTTAGGGTTTGCGAACCGATGGCGTAGCTTCTATGACATTCACAAGTGCTTGTAACAGCCTAGACTGAATAAATAATTTTTGAATTTTGAATTTGAATTTTGAATTTGAATTTTGAATTTTAATTAACCGCATTTATGTAGGTACCGTCAGCAAAACGACTCTACGTTTCGTTTGTTATAATTGTGCATTTATACATATATTGCTGGAGAACACGCTATGGTTCGCAATCGTGGAATTTTCCAACTAACATGGTTGCTGTGAAATTATAAAATATGAATTAAAGTCTATAAGACCTGTGCCATCCAGTTCAATATTTTTTGTAGTTACATACTTTGCCAACATCTGCCAAAAGCTCTACACAAGAGAATTGCCTGTACATTATAGGAGATTAATTATTGTGTTCTTTTCAAGAACAAATTAATGACAATATAATTTTTCCACAAAATGTAACCACCATAAAAAGTATTAGCTTAGACTTTATTTCATTTGCTAAAGCAACTGTGTAAAATACTCCGATATTTAATTTATGAGCACTTTTAAATTTCAAACCTTATTTAGACTGGAAATAGTAGTTTATGATACAAGGTTGGTAAGGAGGTTTTTAAAACGAGTTGACGCTTTATAAGCTCGAGCCGCAGGCGAAGGTTTATAATCGTCACGAGTTTTAAAAAACCTTAACAACCGTGTGCCATACTACGTTTTTCAATACATTTGCGAGAAAAGGTACTACTGAAATTGTAATCTATACATATAATAAAACTGTAAATTCTAAATATTTGTGCGCGAATTACGCAAAAACCGCTAAACGAACTTTGATGGATTTTTCACAATTTAGTAGGTTGAGGTCCAACTTTAAATCTAAGCTATGTTTCATCAAATTCAGGTGGGTGGAACCATGGAAGCAGCTTGAACTCTCCGTAGTACTAGCTTTCATACACTAAAGGGGTCATTTTGAACTAGTTGCAAAATGTTTCTACTGTCTACGCGGATGAAGTCGCGGGTGGAAGCTAGTAGAAATAAAAAAAAAAACGTTCGTAAACAAAAACGCACGGCGCCGGCGTGCGGTAAAATCAACTTTCCGCACGCTGTACTAATCCGTAAACAAAAACGCACGGCGTGCGGTAAAATCAACTTACCGCACGCTCGACTGTCATCGTAAACTTCCATTTTTGAGCAACTGTATTGAAAAATCTTATTGAATTCGACTGTAAGACGAGGCAGAAGCTCTTTGCATGAGGACATGAATGAAAACCTATTTGACGTACGTCTTTCACTGAAAATTACCTGTACTCTGTATTACAGTGAATTTACTATTACTATGCAACGTCTACTTTATTCCTTGATAGTAATCATTGAGATTACTATCGAGGTAGTACTATCGATAGTAAGTGAGATCTATTTCAGCATCAACTGCAAATACACAAATACCTGCCTCTGCAAAATAAGCTGTGTGTAATGTAATTTGACTATGATGCAAATGGAACGTTTCCATATTATTAGGTATGTAGTGTAGTTAACAAAACCTGTGTTTATTTAATTATCTACGTCCAAACATAAAACACTATAATAATATATCATTCAAATCGCTTAATTTTGGTGTGAACTCAATCACTAAGATTATATCAATGAGAACTTCACACATTACAAATAAAATAGTGTACAATTAAATAATTTTTAAAAGAAAAAACTCGTCACGCGATTAAAATTTCAATTAATTTTCATCATTCAACAGTGTGAATTTTGTTATAAAGTTTTAATAGCATCTTCAAACTTGAATAAATTAATACTTAAAATCATTTATTCTATTTCGATGGTCGTAAAACAGTAAAACTCCAAATTAGACACTACCCTGCGTCTGAGAATTTATTAATTTATAGATTGATTCAGCCCAATCAATCTCAAGTAGCTGCCAATATGATTTGACTCTAAAAATTTCTCATAGCTCTTATTACTACTGTTATTTTTAATTTCAAAAATGTTAACGAGTTATTTCTTCTCTATTATCACTGTCAGTAAAGTAAAAAGTTAATTACTCTCAATTACAGTCGATTATAGCATTAGAGACTTGATCATAAACATTATCACTACTAAAATATTCATCGAACTGGTAAGTGAGTGTATCAATTTCATTATAAAATAATGTTTTCAACATGCAATTCAGGTTTTTGCTTTAAACTTCGCCCGTAAATAAAATCAATACCTTAAGAAGCCATAGTTATATCAACTTCTTTTTTTTAATAGAAAATGAAAAGTCCTTTCTCTACCAGTGGCGGTACCCCCATAAGCGGAAAAGCCCGGCTTGCCCTAACAATAACTTACTTACACTACTAATGAATCGTAATTAATAACAACAAAACAATATTATTAACGAATGTTAATTTTCAATAATCAATAACCACAAATTCATTTTTTACAACAACTGATCGAGAGACAAGTCGCTAAACTGCGTTACTTTCCTCAATAAACCCTACAAATGCATTTCATCTCCCTCGCACTCGTTGGCTTGCAACCGGGCTTTGCGATCTGTATATATCCGCTCTCTTCTTACTTTAACAAAACTGCTGCCGCATCATATGCATACTGCTGTAGGTACTATAGATTCTATGAGAAATACAGAAGCCGACTAAAAGCCTGGCTTTTTGCTTCAATCTGTGACGACAGGTGTTTTGAAAAAACAAACTGTTTTGCCTTTATTAGTGTTTTTATGTTAAAAATGAATTAAAACTTCAGTTTAATGATTGATAATGGTCCCTTGTGATGGATTGAAATGTTTATTAACTGTTGTGTGATCTATGAAAGTGTACCTACGAGTCGAGTCGATTCCAAGAGAAATACAAAATAACGTAAGTAATAAACCTTTTCATTTGAGTATTTTGCAAAGAAATATAATATTCTTCAATGTATCGTAATATTGTAGTGGACTCTTTACATTGTTGGTTGTTCTTATAAAAATAAATCAGTAAGGTTAGTTTTGCGTCTTTCATTTGAACGAAAATTTAAATGTTTGTTTGTAAATGTTTGTTTGGAATGCAGGGGATAGGATTTGAATTGCCTAGCAGGGACGCTATGATTTTGTGAAATGATTTAGATATTTATTATGAGTGACACATTTTAAACGAGAAATTTAGTTTTGATTACACAATAATTAAATTTGATAAAGCCACGCCATCTAGCATTTTGCGGCGAACTAATTTATGAATAATTAAAGTAAGCTTAAGGGTTGTGCTTTTGGTGCATTTTTGAGAGCTATCTATGAATTCGTTTGGCGCTGGGCGGTGTCGCATCGATATTTTGGTAAAGATCATCGTATGAAAAAAATCTTAAATTAGTAACGAGAAATTGTGGGATGCATTGGTTTTTTGCTTGTATTGAGCTGATAAAAAAATTGCTTGATTTGAGGGTTCGGGCTTGCGCTACTATGTAGGCCTGGGCACGCCACTGTTCTCTACTACAATAGCGTGACTGCTATCAAAAGCAGACTATTCAAATTGCCCACATTGTGCGTGCCACAAAAGCGCATCTTCTAAATAAATCACCCTTATCATTTTACAATAAAGCTGGGCTTCTCAAAGCAACTGCTTCAACTAACATGATGTCGATTGTACAAAGTTTCTTTGCATAATATTTTATATTATTATGATTGTGTTTACGATTTAGTCTAAGACAGTGGGGTCGTCCCGTGTTATGAATATTCAAACAGCAAATGGTCTCAGAATTGATTGATAACATCCTGTGCCTGTTTTTATACTCGCGTATCAATTGAGCTAACACTTCACAGAACGTGTTATTAGTTTTTTTTTTATTTTTACATTATTAACTCGTGCAATGGTTTGTTCGCCTACAGCTACTAGTCTTTTGTGTGACATTATGTATAGGTATAAGTACTTTGATTGACTTACTTTTAGTCAATGTTTGACTTTCCTATTAATTTATAATAATAAATAAATGCTTAGACAACATTTCACACAGCGCCAAACTAAGCGAAGTTTGTAATAAGGCTGCAAGAAAACTGATATACAAGTTATATTCTTTCAAATATAGATAATTAAAATTATTTTTCATTAGTTTACCTCTCTTGTATACCTAATATATACATAGAAACACCCAGACCCATCACAGAAATTAAAATTCATCATTTCAATTTCTGCCCGGCCGGGAATCGAACCCTCGACCGCGTGGTAGACTGACATATTGACCACTGCACCACTCAGGTCGTCGAATAATTAGGGCAAAATCATAAAAACTCAACTCACAGTTTGTTAGCGTATTTAGAATTGTAAAATGTAGGTACTCATGCAGTTTCCTTTTATTTTCCTTCAGGTGTTATAAATCTACGGAAAAGTACTTTCAAGTGTCACTGTAAAAAGAAAGTAGGTCGGCTCTTTTCTAAAAACCCATTTCTGTTCGAGATTCGTTGTTCTACTGAGAGATACTACTTAAGCCTTTTGTGAAGCTCTTCGCAACAACGTGAAAGTCTAAAACATGACAAGCTAATACCGATAATAACTTCTGTACATAACTGACGTGCTTGTTATATTCTAAAGCCTATACTTTACAGAATTTTCAGGAATATTCACGATGAGACGACGTTCCTTAAGCTGTGAAATCTAATGCTATGCTCACATAGAAGTAATATCATTTTCATGAGTATCCAATTTTATCTTTCTTGTCCAAAACTAATTGTATGCAGCATTTAGCTCTAAATCTTAGAGCTAAATATTGCATTTTTTAGAGTCTACAAGGTGTTTCTAAGAAATGTAAGTTGTAAATTGTATCGTTTACCAATTAAAGTCTTGCTGGAATAATTTAAGAAAGTGATACAAAATTGGTCTCATAATTATTTATTTACTTACCTATTTAACTCATTCACTAAGTTTCTGATAAAAAAACCCGCCTGCATAAAAAGACAAGTCAACTGAAAAGATGGAGACAAGATTAAATTAAATATTAAAGGCAAGATAATAACATGCAGTCGGAGGCATGCATAAAGGAAGTGACGTTATGGATGATTTGAATTATATGCCTCCGACTGCATGTTATTATGTTGCCTTTAATATTTAATCTTGTTTCCATCTTTTCAGTGGACTTGTCTTTTTATGCAGGCGGGTTTTTTAATTTTTATAATTTATTTTTTTATTTATATCTTTTTAGTTATTATATATTACGGTCATGATATACCTTTTTGAAATCCTTACAATAAGCCCTTTAATTTGACACCCATATTGCAGTATTCTAAAAAAAATTTTTTTCCACTATGTATATTAGTACCGTACAGCCGCCATGTTGTTTTTTTATAACGCCACCTTCTTAAGAACACTTGGGCTGACAAGACAAATCTAACGATATCTTAATTACAGAAATCCATTCAGCCGTTTAAAAGATATGAGGTAATAAAGAATATTACATACAAACACACAAACAAACATACTTACATACAAGATACGCGCGAAAAACATAACCCTTTCTTTGCAGTCGGGTAAAAACTTGTTGTTTTATCGACATAAAAATTTGAATTAGGAAAAATTAACTACCTACGTAATTCATATTATTTATGGCAATATTACGTTTGACGTCTCAAAGCGTCATATTTCTAAACAAAATTTTTGGTTAGATTAGGAACACAGGTTTTAAACGCGATTTTAACTCCTCCTCCGATGCAACTCGGTCGAAACGTCGGGAAAAGTTAGGTGTTGATTTTACACCTATATTTAGTTAAAATCTCGTTTAAAACCTGTGTTCCTAATCTAATAAAATGTAACGCGAAAGTTTAAAAGTGTATATATAAACTTTTTGGTTATTCTAACTATAAACTTATTCTTCGTTTATTTGTACGGGAGTTAGTAGTTTTAAACATATACTTTAAAATCCCTCATACCTCGTTAATATACGTGCTTATTTTGATTAGTTCGGTACACCTATTACTCGTCCGTGCCTAAATTCAAAGTTTTATTGGAGTATGTCATTTATGCGAAGTGCCCATCAGAGAGACATCGCTCTGAGTCCGTGCTAATTGCCAATCAAGGGCGCGTGAGCGTGGGCCATTAATGTGAAGTTGCTAGAAGTGACCTATTGATATTAAAATGTAAAAAAAAATACTTTAACAGCTATAATAATGACTTCTTCTTTCTTGTTTATAGACAATGTTTCTGTAATCAAAATGATAGGGGCCGTTTATTTTTTACACGACTGCCCAAAAAGGAGTGTATATGTATTCAGGGTTCATGTATGTTTTGTGGGTGAGTTTCTTTATTCCACCATAACTTCTAAATGGCTCAACGGATTCGGATAACTATATGGGGTATCGTTAGAATCCTTACAGCATTCCGAGTGACACTGGCTATAATTTTTGAAAAAAGTCAATATGGCGACTACAGGACGCCATTTTCAATGTGAAAAAAAAATTTTTTTTTAATTATTACAATATGGGCATCAAATGTAAGGCCATAATGAGCACATTTCAAAATCATAATATTTGTTACTAAAATGAGTAAAATAAAAATAAATAATTTAAAAAAATATTAAAAACACGACTGCCCTGCCAAAAACGAACTAAAAAAAAGATAAATAACAAGGTGTCATTGCAGTCGGGGGACCTCTTTAATTGAAAATTGTTCCACAAAACGGTCCCCCGACTGCAATGACACCTTGTTATTTATCTTTTTAGTTCGTTTTTGGCAAGGCAATCGTGTTTTTAATATTTTTTTAAATTTATTTATTTTTACTTTGATCACTGCTATATGGTTTTGGACAGAGCATGACTTCATTCCGCATTGGGCCACCCACCAATCCGCATTGGGCCCGCGTGGTGGGTTACGGCTCATCCTCATTATCCACCCGTAAGGAAGGCCTATGACCTAGCACTGGGGGCATTAAAAATGGCTCTGATCGTCATGTCTTCATTTTTTTTTAAGTTAAAATAGTTTTTATTTTGTATATTATAGTACCTATAAAACATATCACTCCAAATTAATCGCATCATAAAAAGATCTAAAATCACAATACTTATTTACAAAAACAAAAATAATACTAACTCTAGGTGTTTTTCGACAGTAAAACAGCGCATTACCGCATTTAATAGAGCCTTTGCATAACACCTTCTCGCCGCGACCACAACATCACTTCCAGTGCTGTTGTAACCACATAATTATCTGTGGTTGCACCGAACAGATGCTCGTGCACGCACGGCCTTAGCATAAATAGTTGCACATGCTTGCCATTACGCGTCCATCGCTCACCGCAGCCCCGCTACCAAGCATGCAAGTTCTACCGGTTCGCAAATTATTACATATTTATATAATATAGAATTATATTATTTCTTTCCTTCTCCATTGGTAATAAGAAGGAAGGTCTAAACATGATTGCAGCTAGGTATAAGCTGTATTTTTTCTCAGTCCGCCTTGACCACACAGCAGCTGCATACCTGCATGCATGTGCCAAAACGTCGGGAAACTTAACAGGGCATTTCAACATATTTTCAGTTTAGAGTTGCTGAAGTATAAAAAGTTATCGTTTTTGCCAGTTCAAATAACTGTTACAAACGTCAACTTTTTGAACTTTAGTAACAAAATACCGAAATATATTTTAAAATAAAATGACCGTAATCTTATACTGCCAAAAGTGGCCGAGACAATTTTTTCAATTACCTACTCATATTCAAGAAATCTTGAGAAAACATGGAATGTGCGAGCGAGAGTGGCAGTCAGCGGCAAAATATGTACGGGCTCTTAAAAACATTTTCTCAAACCGCGTTACTATACGTAAAAAGTGTTTTATCTACGACTTACTTAACTTAGAATACGACCATGGCTAGTGCCAACAGGGTTTACTTATATTTAACCCCCTTATTAATAAACGAAGAGTAAGTTTACACTTAGTTTAACCAAAAAGTTGGATATGACGCTTTGAGACGTCAAATTTAAGGACACTTGAGGTCTCAAAGCGTCATAACAAACTTTTTGATAGGTATCAAACGATCAAATAAACTCCTTAGTTTAGAAGCAATAAGTATTTTTGGTTAAACCAGGTGTAAATTTACTCTTCGTTTATTAATAAGACCGCAGACGTTTACATGTAAATACTATGAGTATATTACGTTTAAGCTCCATATTTGCGATGACAATGTATTTATTACGCCACGTATCCCATACCATGCATGACCGTACCAAGGCCACATCCATTGTTCCCATTACCCAGAATGAAATCATCGGCGTGTAATTTGTAGTAAAAAAATTAATCGGACATGTCACACAAGGGCTCTACAAACACAATAGTTAATTCTCCGAAAGGCGAGCCATCGAGATGTATATCAAACTGCATTTCCTGCCGTGCAGGTTTTAATTGGTTTGTTTTTTTCTGGCTCCGCGCAGTCTGTGCATTCAGCCAATGAAATGCAGACTTTCATTATAATTAGTAACCTGCCCCCCTCCACATGAGTAGGTAAAGTTACTCATGTGCCCCTACCCTTGACGGGAATTAACGAGATCGAGTTCACTGTTCACATCAGGATCGAATAAACGTCAAAATTATGTTATTTTGGAACATTGAAAACTGTTTCCATGGTTTCCACTGTACCGTTTTGACATTTACTCGATACTAATCGATCTCAGTTTGTCGAAAAACTGGCCTATGGCTACGCCTATGTCACCCCACCGACAACCCACTATGCGTATCATACTACACTCGATGTCAAAAAAAACATCGCACCTCTTCGAAAATAAGTTTAGACTTGGCCACCTGCTATTGCTAGCTAAAGTTTTATTGTGTAAATGTTGGTTGATATCTATTGAACGTACAGTTAATGAGCTTTCAATTAATAATTGTTTGATTTAATTAACATAAAGTTAACATAACCCACATTATGGTTGCAAATAAAATATTGAGTATTGAGTATTGAAAGTTACCATAATTAAACGCTCAAAGCGTTATTGCTTGCGCCGCCATAAAAGGGAATTAAAAGGGGTTAATTTAGGAAATGCGGGTAAATTCATTATCGAGATGATAGAGAAAACACACTTCAACAGTTTTATTAAAAAAACGTAATACAGAAGATGTATCTATTGCCCATGAAGTTGCTCAAATATTGCAAAAAATGAGGCAATGTAATGTTGCTCGGAAACTGAATCTCAGTTATTGATTCCGTTCGACGAAATATTCCAACGGTTTACTGTTGGCTATGTCCGAAGGGGAAGGAGTATTATAACAACACTTACCATTAAATAAGATAGGATTAAATTAACTTTGTAGAAATTTTTGAAAAGGTGCGTTTTTTCTGACGCCGAGTGTATTTTTATAGAACCGCTTACCTTCGCCATAATTTCTCCCACTGATGGGCATTTTAAACTTTATTCCCCGATAGATATCTGGGGGATCCCCAGTGGCGGACAAACAGTGGGGAACAATGGGATGGTTGAATTTTGAAAACGCAGCTTAAAATTTATTAACCGTTTCGGAACATATATCTAGTCTGTTAAATCTTAATTAAATTAGAGTGTCGTCTGTCACTTCTGTTGTGTAATAAATTCTGTCTACTTACATTACATAGTCAAGATCGGGCTTGTGTAGTTACAAGAACAAACTACAGTAGAATTTTAATTAAACTCTGTACAAAACAGTATGAAGACTTGGTTTTATTTGTTAAGGACATTTTAATTAGCTTCATTTTAAGAAATTAGTACCTATAGGTATAAATTATTTCAATTGATGTAGTTACCTAATGAAATTTGATTCTTAAAATATTTATTCTTTTTTTATAGAAGAAACTAGTGACCACCCGCGACTTCGGTTGCGAGGACAGTTTTTATTCTATCCCTCGGGAACAGTCTTTTTTTCGAGCTGAAAGGTACCCTATTTCCTTTTCTGTACCCCTGACAATGTAAAGGTACCTAATCCTATGCAAAATTTCATGATGATCGGTTTAGTAGTACGACGTGAAGGCGTAACAAACAAACAGACTTTCGCATTTATAATATTTAGTAAGGAAAATCGTTTTTTTTTTAAACTTACGAAAATCAAAAGCATTACAAAATTAATTTCCGAACATTGTTGGCATAATTTACAGAATAAATAAAACCGAAATTTGCAATACTTGACACTTTAAAAAACCATTTGAACATTTCACGCATTTGTCTTCTAAATGGCTTTTAATAGTGGACGTGGAAACTTGTAATAAAATATCAAATCCTGTTACATTTTAATTGGAACGCAGTTGGCGCCGGACCTAACAACACGGCACTGGTTCATTAGTTACTATATGTTCACACGGTGGTCGGAGAGAATGCAAAATAAACTAAAAAGCTATATGAGAGGTGCATCCAATTTACATAAAATTCCTTTGAGTTGAGTCGGGTGAGGTTCGGTTGGCGTGAGGGAGGTTCTGTTTTTTTATTCATATCAAAGTTTTGCTAAATTTCAAAATACTACTTATTGTAATTTTTTGGCTAAAGAGACCCTAACTTTGTTAAGTTCGGGAATCGAGTTTAATGCGAGCGGGAAATAGAAACAGAATTTTATGCAAAAAAACTTAATGAGGACCTGCATTGTCAAGAGCGGAAGTTTACTTTGACCTATCTAGTCGTTCTCAAACTAAGTATTCTCCATTTAACATTATTATAACTTCCATTATAATAATGTTAAATGGAGAATTTTATTGTCATTGCTCAGTAGTGGAAACTGTTTAGGCTAATGTAAACTGATGTATGTTGTAACTATATATATGTAAAAATTTACGCTGTATGTTTCCCAAGAAATAAATAAATAAAATTGGTATCGAATTCTTTTTCTTCAATTATTTGTATAAAACAACTTTTCAAATTAAAGATTTAATTTCCCATTAATATGTTGTGCCAGTGATATTTGGCTTAAATACACTCTTTTTGTATCTATCAAAAATTACAGTTCGAATCAAGAAGATTTTCTACCACTCCTTTACGTCGCGTCGGCGGCCCATTAGTATCTTTTATAAAGATGTTCAGATAATCTTGGTTAGGTCATCACCCTTTCGACCTAGCGCGCGCCCTTTGTCGTCCCAGCAAACACTGAACACAGGGCCACACCGTCTAAGCCGCATAGTTGATGAGTATTCGACATAAGCTCGCGGTTCAGGGTTAAAATTGTAGCTTTTCTTCAAATTAATGAGGTTGTATGTCTTTGGATACTGTCAGCAGTAAATTCTGATTAAACCTCTCTCTTTTGAGTAAGTGATTCGCACATTTACAAAATAAACTGTTTTTCCTTTTACGATAGTTAATATACTAGAAAAAATATGACACGCACCGGTGTTTTTTTTTCTAGTATTTTGGTATAAAAATTGCATTGTTAATGGAAAAATCTTAAATTTAAAAGGTTTTTTTTTGTTACTTCTATTCATTCGTTATGCTTTATAAAAATAAACAAAACATAGTGAAATTTATTCTCAAAAAGGCAATTTCATATCAGGGCTAAACTATAAAACAAATGGCGACAACCCTAAGCCCACCTAAACGCAACCATAAAGCCCTGATAAAGCTCCTGATAAAAGGAAATAACTTATTCGAATACATTTGGGTCCAACTTAATTAAGATTGCGGCCAAATAAAATTCTGTGATAATTAGTGCAAAACCCTTTCGTTTATTGTCGGATTTTACTTTGGAGATGATGTTATCCAATTTGAATTGATAATTTATTAAAAGCTTATTAATACAAATGCTCAAAATTCGAAGATTAAAGGCTTTTAACGAAATTCGAATGTCATCGAAGTCAGAGGGGACATTTTTAACAAAGTATCAGGTTACAAAAACCTTTTTACCAGAATAGCATCATCGGATTGATAGATAGGGAGTGCCGTGGATAACCCGTAAACGTCATCCTGAGTCACCGTGACCTGCTGACTCATGACACTCAAATCTTCAACTCAAAGGTCATCGTCCCTCAAGCAAAAAACTCGCCTCTCTTGTCTAGACATGAGAGCCTGATACCGTACAATTCGATCGCTGAGCGAGACGGTTACAAAAACGTGTGAGAAGGCCACTGGTTAACTGAAGCTATAAATTTATTAGATAGACAGGTTTGTGGAAGCGGAAAACAGCAGCTGCCGATGCGATACAAAGACAAGCCAGCTAAATTAAGTTGAGGTATGTTGCATTGATTTGCAAAAAAACGTTTGAAGATTGAAAAAATATGTTGCTAATTTATCGTCCCAACGCCTTAGAATAATAACACCAAGAACGATAGTTCTCTACAAAGCGCACTGTCAAAAGGGCAACTAAAACAGCCAAATGGCTCCGTTTTCAGATTTTTACTCTCCATTAACCTAATTATTCCGAATAAGTACAAAACAGTTTAAATTTTCCTACATTTATATTAGTTTAAGTTACTATATTATTGGATTTCAGTTACGATTAGGTAATGTATGGATGATATAAATCTGAAAACTAAGCCATTTTGGCTTAGTATTAGTTGCCTCACTTTGCATACGAGGACACGGCTTCTAGGTGTTAGTATTATAAGCCCAACACGTAATTTGTTGAGAATAATAGATGACATCCTTTCCAAACTCGACAAAAGTTTTAATACACGATTAGTAAAGAATCTAGCCATCTCGGCATTCCCTCTACGACTGCGGATACTTACCCCTGTATCTATAGACGAGTACCTAAGTAATGACTTGAGTAAAACTTGCAATTTTCAAATACTTCTAATATTATATTCACATACAATCTATAGTATAAATGAATCTTAAAGGCATCAAAATTGCACTAAACTGCATTTAAGATTAATTACAAATTGCATGTAAATAAAATATTAGAGGCATTTGAAAATTGCTAGTTTTAAGTCATTATACTTGCTCGTCTAAAGTACGGGGGTTACTCATAAAGTAATTTAATATAGGATCAGAAAAGCAGAAAGGCATATCATAATATTATCCTATCTCCTTTACTTTTTCTTTACTTTTCTGACGTGCGACTTAAAACTATACCTACTGGTTAAAAGAAAATACGGGCTCGTGCCACAATAAGATTTTCCACACAAAAGAACTACCTAAGCTGAAAGGTATTTTCTGATCATCAAATTGAATCCTGAAATTCAATCTGATTTTATTTCAATTTGATATTGTTCGAAAGCTATAATAGTAAAACTTGCCAACTTTACTGTCGAATTTACATTTTATTTTTGCATGAAACTCCAATAGATATTAATATAAAATTATAATAGAAAAAATATACAGAAAACTCTACAGTAAAGTCGACAAATTGACTTTACAGATTTCGAACAATATCAAATTCAAATTAAATCAGGTTGAATTTCTCAGAAAAATACCTTCTTAAACTTTAGCTCTTTTGTATGGAATGGTGGCCTCTATTTTCTTTTGAGCAGTAAAAGAAACGGCTAAAATATCTATTACTACAGTAATATAATAAGTCTATGATTACTACCTACCTTCTTAATTTTTTATTCATCTAAAATACTTTAATTCAGTTTTTATAGTATTCTTACTTGTGCTTGTGTAATAAAATAAAAAGATCTTTAAATCAATCCAAGCGTGACAGTTCATTGACCGCATTGCAAAAAGCTGTCATTCAAAAGTTTTTGTCATTGTATGAGTCAGTGGAAGTACTAATAAATGTAAATTTAGTGACAACCATGAAATTATAAAATCGAAACGTTGGGTTGCGTCATCTTTTCGTGACCTTATAGCGCTTTTGGGTGATCACTTATGCTCGAGTTACTTAAATACTTAGTTGTATAATAAAAAGCCTTGAAAGATGCCTTTCGTTACAGCTATCAATATCAATGGAATCCAAAAACTTTACCGGCAATGTAATAACAAAAAAAACTACCTATATGTAACACACACAGACAGTCAATCCATGCATAATATAATAATAGAATTGAATTTTGCTGGACGCAATAATTCCGAAGATAATTTTCCGCTGGCAAGCGACTGCAGCCGGCGCCGACCAAGGGTCTGACATGCTTTGATAGAGCGAGATCGTCTTATTGAGATTCCTATAGGAGGAAATAGAGAAGAGTTTCATGTTTTATCTCTATCACCGACCGGACTTTTTTTCATGGTCGGGTTATAGGCACAGTTCAACTAGGCAAAACAAACAAGTGAGGTTATATCAAAAGTGCCAAAGAAATTAAAGGTTTTGTGGATTACTACCTAATTTATACATAAAATTTATTATAAATCGAATGTGTAGTGTTTGTGTCTAGCCTACAAAATGGTGGGGTGTTCAATATTTGGCTGCAAAAGCAACAAATAAAGAAAAGAAGCGGGTGTTACATTTCATGCGTAAGTACACTGTTTTCTATATTTTGATCACGTATTTCTTTCTCAAATCTCACAGGAACCAAGTTTCTGAGCTAAATCATTAGTTATATCATGAAAAACCTGATAAATAAGAAAACTCTAAAAAATATTTCTAAAAATAACCTCGGAAACATTTGACATGCAAACCAGGAAAATTGCGTATTAATCTATGTAATAGAAGCCAGCTTAGCAATGACGTCCACTAATATCAGTAGGTTTATAAATCAATTTCCGGATGCCTACTCATATAAAAAAAAATCCCCAATAATTACCCCATATTTCAGGGAATTTCAAGCGATTTGATTTTTCCAGATTTCCGACGGAAGATAAAATTCGTGAGAAATGGATATAAGCAACTGGAAAAAAGAATTGGCATAAGTACACACGAATTGATTTGTAGAAAAAGTGTGTCTGTACATTACATATATTTCAAAAAAAAATTGAAGCGATGGAGATATTAATTAATTATTTTTAATTATTTTTCCTAGAAACTTTACTAAGCAATGCCAATTCCCAATAAAAACAGTAATCATTTATTTGTATAACCATTAATCTTCATTATGAATCCTACTAATATTATAAATGTGAAAGTTTGTGGGTTTGGATGTTTGGATGTTTAGATGTTTGGATGTTTGTTCCTCAATCACGCAAAAACTACTAAACGGATTTGGTTGAAATTTGGCACACAGATAGTAGATAGCCTGAATTAAAACATAGGATAATTTTTATCCCAATATTCCCACGGGAACGGGAACCACGCGGGTGAAACCGCGGGCGGCTGCTAGTTCAATATATTGATAAGTTTAAAATCATTCTAAGTAACCCTGAATGCATATGAAGCCACATATGACATCAGTATTTTTTACTGTAACGCATACGAAGCCAAATATGGCAGATTGGAAAAATCTACAAAAAACATACGAAAAAAGCTAGATATTGAAATAAAAAATATATTCATATTTTAGAAGTTATAAAGGATACAGTTATATTTATGTTATATATTTTACTTACCTCTTTGTATTTTATTTTGAATCCAAAAAGATGCACCATTTTTCTGACAACCTCAAATATTGTCAATAGAAGTTATTGGCTATAGACAAATTATATACGGTCCGTTTCACTTTAAAATTCTTCTTCTAATTTAAATATTTTTTTAAAGATCCGGTTTTTTAATAGGCTAGGAAAAAATCATAAACTTTTGTGAGCAAATATGGCTTGGTATGCGGTAAGGGGTTGTTTTCGGAATATAAAAATGACAACTTCGCAAAAGTTGTTCAGCCTGATGAGCATTTTTTGTTGAGGTACAAAAATCGAATATCTGGAACACCTGATGTAGAACCATAATGGTCCAGCTAAACTATACAAAATATAAAAATGACACTTTAGCAAAAGTTGTTCAGCCTGATAAGCATTTTTTGTTGAGGTATAAAGAAGAACAATTACGTCACATATTATAACAGGGTGTAATTGTCAAAAATTCAATATAGTTTATCACAAAAAGAGTGGTCGGTCGGGACCACTTATTTTCGCGATTTCGCTTGCAATACTTTGTTTAATTAGCGGA
Organism: Agriphila tristella; assembly: GCA_928269145.1. Taxonomy (NCBI): domain Eukaryota; kingdom Metazoa; phylum Arthropoda; class Insecta; order Lepidoptera; family Crambidae; genus Agriphila; species Agriphila tristella. Next base: position 52,913,013 of record OV743429.1, read on the forward strand.
GTCAAAATGTTGACTTTCACTCACTACGGAATTCAAGTACTGTAACGATTCCGACTACATTTTAGGGTATTTTTTTTGCGATCATGGCAGCCCCATATTTTGACGTCATAATATATCTATCCCTTACACCCGGTCGCTCGGTGGCGCATCTACCCCTTTTTAATATACTATATCTATGGTTATGCTCAAGGAATATTAAGTTTATGGAAAAAAAAGTAAAAAAAAAAAATGCACGGATATACCAAGGAGTTTTAAATAAGGATTGTTAAAAACAAGGGTCTGACATGCTTTGATAGAGCGAGATCGTCTTATTGAGATTCCTATAGGAGGAAATAAAGAAGAGTTTCATGTTTTATCTCTATCACCGACCAGACTTTTTTTCATGGTCGGGTTATAGGCACAGTTCAACTAGGCAAAACAAACAAGTGAGGTTATATCAAAAGTGCCAAAGAAATTAAAGGTTTTGTGGATTACTACCTAATTTATACATAAAATTTATTATAAATCGAATGTGTAGTGTTTGTGTCTAGCCAACAAAATGGTGGGGTGTTCAATATTTGGCTGCAAAAGCAACAAATAAAGAAAAGAAGCGGGTGTTACATTTCATGCGTAAGTACACTGTTTTCTATATATTGATCACGTATTTCTTTCTCAAACCTCACAGGAACCAAGTTTCTGAGCTAAATCATTAGTTATATCATGAAAAACCTGATAAATAGGAAAACTCTAAAAATTATTTCTAAAAATAATCTCGGAGACATTTGACATGCAAACCAGGAAAATTGCGTATTAATCTACGTAATAGAAGCCAGCTTAGCATTGACGTCCACTAAAATCAGTAGGTTTATAAATCGATTTCCGGATGCCTACCCACATAGAAATTTTTCCCCAAAAATTACCCCATATTTCAGGGAATTTAGAGCGATTTGATTTTTCCAGATTTCCGACGGAAGATAAAATTCGTGAGAAATGGATAGAAGCAACTGGAAAAAAGAATTGGCATAAGTACACACGAATTGATTTGTAGAAAAAGTGTGTCTGTACATCCTTATCCTTACATATAATAAAACAGTAAAAAAAGTGTGTCTGTACATCCTTACTTATAATAAAACAGTAAAAAAGTGTGTCTGTACATTACATATATTTCAAAAAAAATATTTGGGGCGATGGATACATTAGTAGAGTAGGAATTTGAAAAAAAAAGTGTGTCTGTTTGTCTGTTTGTTTGTCTGTTTGAACACGCTAATCTCCGGAAATACTGAACGGATTCGGATGAATTTTTTTTGTTATATAGCTGTTAAGCCTGGGCATAACTTAGGGTATAATTGATTTTGGAAAATGGAACACCTGATGCAGAACCATGATGGCCCAACTAACCTATACGGAATATAAAAATGACACCTTAGCAAAAGTTGTTCAACCTAATGAGCATTTTTTGTTGAGGTATAGAAATCCATGATCTGGGAACACCTGATGCAGAACCATAATGGTCCAGCTAAACTATACAAAATATAAAAATGACACCTTAGCAAAAATTGTTCAGCCTGATGAACATTTTTTGTTGATTTAGTAACTTTTAAAATTATAACACTGCTACAAGTATTTTCTTATGTAACTACATAAGTTCATATGCATGCGCAAGTCAAAGTCCACGCGTACGAAGTCGCGGGCATCAGCTAGTTACATATTATATTTTAAAAAAATTTGATTGTCTGTTTGAACACGCTAATCTCCGAAAATACTGAATGGATTCGAATGAAACTTTTTCTGTTATATAGCTGTTAAGCCTGGGCATAACTTAGGATCGGTCTGGACAAAAAGAGTGGTTGGTCGGGACCACTTATTTTCGCGATTTCGCTTGCAATACTTTGTTTAATTAGCGAGTCAAAATGTTGACTTTCACTCACTACGGAATTCAAGTACTGTAACGATTCCAACTACATTTTAGGGTATTTTTTTTGCCATCATGGCAGCCCCATATTTTGACGTCATAATATATCTATCCCTTACACCCGGTCGCTCGGTGGCGCATCTACCCCTTTTTAATATACTATATCTATGGCGCCGACTGATTTACTGATGGCAATATATGTGATCCCTATGTCATGTCTCGAAAGTCATCTCCAAATAGACCAATATCTACATACTTTATGGTTCATCTATTCAGTAAAATGTGTTGATCTCATATCGTAAGGAATGAATGTGGTAGTGCAGACAGATATAGAACTTCCTAGTGGTATTGTGATGAAATGCTCCTATGAGCTTATTAATTTGTTTGTGAATGCAAAAAAAAATTGTTCTTCACTATTTACCACAACACACAAACACATACGCTAAATAATTATAATGTAAAATGTGACTTTACAACGAGTATCCATCACAGTTATAGTGATCGCCTCGCCGTAGGCTATGGACACTTCTGGATGTTATCAGCGCGTTGTGATTGTGACCCTAACTCTTATTCTCGCCTGTAGAGATCTTCAAAGTAATACAATAAAAATGGAATCTTTTTCATATTTGTTAAGTGCATGTCCAATAGAAAAGTATCACCTTTTCCAGTGGAATAAATTAAAATGCCCAAAGCAATTTATTTGCAAATGACTTTCCCAAAATCGCGTGTGAAATATCTGCTGAAATCACTTGTAATTTCGTCAGCAGTGAATTCCTTAACTGCGTCGCCTACATAAGTTACTCGTAACAATTCGCGTGTCAACGAGGCAATTGGGCCACCACTAACCCGAATTTCAACGACACCAACTATTGAGCGCGATACACTGCGGATAATACACAGTTTCCGCGATAAACCGTGAATTATTACTGGTAACGTATATTTCACAGCGCGATCTTGCCGCAAAGGAATGTGGCTTTGTTGCCGCGTCGTTATTTTATAAATAAACTAGCGTTGCCCGCAAGTTCGGTTGCGGAATGTAAAAAATGAAACGTACGGGTCTATACCTGAAGCCAAATTCAGGGTTGGCAGCCGAAGACTGCACGAGGTGCCAGGTATTTTTATTACCTTTTATGTCATTCCTCAAAAAAAATATTTCTGAAAATCAGACAGAAAATAAAGGCGAGAAACAAAGTAAACGAAATTGAAATTACAATGAAAATTCTTGTAATTTTTTTATAAATTTTTCGCAAAACCAGGGTTAAGGTAAACTAAGAAGCAATATCATATTTAAATTTGTCGGTGTTGGTTTACGCACGATCTAACTCCTGAGGATGCCCCGGGTTGGGGCGAAACACGTGTAGAGTAGCCTAATTGGTGAAGGTGCAAGGTGTGTTGCTGTCTTGCTAAATGCAGGTATTGTGCACTGATATTTTGTGGTGTGCATGTGCATATTTTTGCGGGCGGGCGGGCGGTGCAACTTGCATATATTGTTTGCGGAAGTAAGCTACATATATTTCTTTTTTCAAAACGTTTTGGGACTTCCGCCAAGTGACGCCTGATTCAATCAAATAATTGGTGAATGATAATAAATTGTCTTTAGTTACAAGAATCAAATTACAATAAATCAAAATCGTACAAACAAGTTGTGATTGATTGCAAGCAAGCGCGAATTGTGTTGACAAAACCTGTAAATTAGGACATTGTTACTACTAAATATTCTACTTTAACAACACAGCAACTAGTCTACACAATGGTTATCTCCAATCTTGCGACGATGCGATCAGTCAAAGCGATTTTATCGAAGTCCAACGGCCATGTGCCCTTAACTTTGGTGTCAAGCACGGACAACATGATGTCTAAGAAGTTACATAGGTAGGCACCTAGTTAAGTAAAATTTTCTGCTAAGTCAAACTTCTTAAAACTTGTCAGGTATAAATAAGAAATTCGAAAAGAAAAAGGACAAAATAATTCGTTTAATTTTTTTTTAATTTCTGCCCCAAATAATAATATAAAGTAGGTACCTATACTTACAGAAAAGCCACTCGAAACAAATCGCTTTGGTGCACGCACACATACCTATTTTGTATAGCTTATCTCAGATAAAACCGAACATATAATGTAAGTAGTGCAACAAAACAAGTAAAATCAAATGACGGAAGTGCTTTCGACTACGGCCACAGAGGTTGTATGGGTTGTGGATCCACCAAAGAAAGATAGTTTTGGAATTAACAAGGATATATTATTGGCACAAAATTACTTATTTATTATTTGATGAAAATAACGACTGACGCGCCGTGCCCCAGATTCGGCGCACTGACGTAAAAATGCTGACATGAACAATTGCAAAAAATGATAAATAATTCTGTGCGGTTATCTGTACCGTATAGAGGTACTTCTTTCTGTCTAAAACACAAAAGTGTTTATATTTTTTGGCTTCTGACTAAAAAAAACTTTTAACCTTAGATCTTTTCTTACAAGTTAAAAACATTTATGTAGCTATCATCTCTCTCGCACTTTAGCTACTTTAATTCCATTTCCAGTCAATTTTAGAATTCGGTCGTGCCATAATATTTTACATAGGATAAGCCTGTGGTCTAGGCGCGCCTGCAATTCCTGCCTATAGGTCAGGCCAGGAATGCAGCACGGAGCATTCGCAGTCCATCTATGGCCCGACGCGGGAGATTGACTGCGGTCTTGTCTGCCACATGTTACCCAACTGAAAGGCCGAGCCATTCGAGAAAATGTCATGCCAACTCTTCCTCGTTAGAATGATCACTTGTATTTATTTGCAGATATTGCTAAAGAAATGCAAAATCTTTAAGGAACAGACGGATTACACACGGTAGAAAAATCATCAAATTCACTGTTGATATACAACTTTTAAATCTTCAGGCATACATGATGCATAGCAGTGTGACATCCATCTTACTTTGGTCCTCAAGTAATAATTGGATTGGATGTAATAATTCCAAAGCGTTATACGAGTAGAAGTGCAGACTCGTTATTAAGTATCAAGTTTTTACTCTACAAATTTTTTAAACTATCTGTCATGATGTAAACTGAATTATTCATACATAAAACAATCAGATTATCTTCTATCTCGATTAGTTATATTTCCATGTAACGATTTGTGTAATTGTAGACACGTTGACACTAGTTCGGGCGTCCATCGTTTCCGCCCATACTAATCCCTCACAATGTGCCACAAACGCGTGGTCTCATTGTTTCCAAATCAGCTGTCATCGCCCGCCTCCAATGAACATGTTCTTTAATAATCGTTACGTAATAATAAAATCATAGTAACGAAACATAACTACACGAGAACACTTACTAAAAATACACGAGTGCCGTGTAAAATTAACTCAATTCGGTTATTTTTTTCTTTATGACAAAATCCAAGGCCCTTCTTTTCATTTTAAATTCAAAAAAAATCACAGATTTTACTGTCCCCGCAAGAATCGGAGCATTGAAAATGAACACAAAAATTTACGAAAAACCAAAATCAAATAAATTCAAAATCCTATTATATTTTTAAAGTTACCTAGGTAGTACACCTATTTATTTTTACGATTGTGATACTCGGCTCCGCCTCGTGTCACAAAAGCGCCCGCTGACTGCCTCGACGCAGCCGAAATAATATTAACCAATTTTCAAAATTCCAAGGAATGCACTGCTCGTCTGCTTCTGCATCTTTTAACACTATTACCATGACGATCAATAATCATAGAAGCTACATCACTTTTTATGTACGGAATCAGCCGTTTTTCTACAATTCCAAATCTAAAGGGACCACCTACAGGTCACAATTATAAACTGATTTTTAAAATTATTTCGCCATTTGATAGCTAAACTAATACCCTAGGCCCCTTTTTTTATTTTTTCTTAAGTCTAGCTGTTTTTTTTCCGAAATGTTTACAATTTATTAAACAAACATCCCCCAAAAAACCCGGAATTTTTGCAATTTCGCATAATTCCACAAAAAGTTACCAGTAGATTTTCAAAATTCAAACGTTTATACGTGTCTCGATAAATTCCCCAACTTTTCGTACTATTTTCATTTCGATCCTCCCAAAATCCTCGGAGATATGGCCAAAAATACGTCTCAGGCGATTTGCATCTGATAACCATTTTCAATGGTAAAAAGACACAGCTTTTACATAATTCAATCCTATATTGTGACTGTTCACACGAAAAACAAATGATTTAAGCACAATTTTGAAGTGAACAACATATCGGTTTTATTCAATAAAACGCGTAGAGTTCTTATGTGAGCAGAAACAAATAACAAAATGATATGAAACATATGTCAACGGGCCGCAATATTGCGCAGATAGTATCTTGAATGATGGCCGCCACGGGAGATCAATACTTTAGATTGTCGCTGCAAAAGGGTACTACAATAATTCACGACTATTAAACGCACGTCTAATTGATACAAAGTTAATGTTCGCAACATTGGAATTTATTATAACATTCGTAAACACAATCACGATTGTGCCCTAAACTTGAGTAACACAGTTACAAAAGCCACAACGAGCAAGAATCGTTAACTAACGATTATTGGGATAAGTGCAAGAAATAGTAACCTGCACGACAAATAACATAAAAACATTACACCATAAACCCCAAAAAAATCCCTTTTGATACTAACGATCATCATCAGACTTTAACATCTTGTGTGGGATAACAAAACTATATGTCTTTTACGTCTCAAGCTTTTGTATCTCCTTAGATAAAACGGCCTCCTTCATTTATCTTATATCTATAGACACCTATCTATAACGGCAAAGCTAAGCAAAATGGAACCTCAATAGCCAATAATATATAACGGTACGGGCTCAAATCGTACACAATTGATTTGTTTGAATAACGATTTGTGCTATGCCGTGCCGCATTTGAGCTTGCGAGTTGGCGAGCTTCCACCGCGCCTCGACATGTCAATAGTTCCGGGATAAAAGCAGCTACGTCACGTGTCGTTTGTTTGTTTATTTTTACGTACTGTCGCAGTGGGTTGCGCAACTTCCTTGCAATATTCGAAAAGAAAAGATTCGATTTAAAAACCCAAAGCTTTTCGATTTTCTGATTTTTAAGTTACCCTTGTATACCTAATGGTAAATGTTCACAATGATTTTCTGATTTATTAGTAAACTTGTCTTGTCATAATGGAAATTCTTCACAAACCTGAAGTAAACTCCAGCGGGTTCTCGAGTTTTCAGAACCTGTACTGTCATGAGATGTTTAAAGTTAAATAATAAAGAGGAAATTAATCACACGCCCACTTTGTTACTTTATAAATTTCATAGACGTTAATGAGCAGAAGTTTGTTTTGTTGAAGAAACATCAATATGGATACGGATTTATCCCATGATTTGATATGAAAGCAATGTCGGGTTTATGTGAATATATTGCGACCATTTGTATGAATAAACGCGTACAAATGAGATCGACGCCAACTGGCGCGGTGGCCGACGCGTTACTTAGCTACGTGGGAACCGTTTTTAATATCTTAACTAATACTTATTTATTGTAGGAGCTCGGTGGCGCAGTGGTCTAGCGCCGGGCCCAGCGATTGCGGAGGTTAAGCAACGTTCGCAAGGGTCGGTCACGGGATGGGTGACCAATTTATTATCTCGAGCTCCTCCGTGCTTCGGAAGGCACGTTAAGCCGTTGGTCCCTGGTGCATTTGCTGTTGTTAACACTCACCAATCCGCATTGGGCCCGCGTGGTGGGTTATGGCCCAACCTCCTTACCACCCATAAGGAAGGCCTGTGCCCCAGCAGTGGGGACATTAAAAATGGCTGATTGACAATACTTATTTGGTTGAATAACATACGTACAGGAGTATGGTCAGTAAGAGAAAAAAATAATTTTATTATGGTAATGACATGGTCACACAACCACAGAATATAATTATAATAGTACTAAACGTAACGTAACCCAACTTCGAAGTGATAAGTACTTCCTGAAGGGGAGTAAAAATCGTATGGTAGCTAGTTACAATGGTAGGCCGTAGGTACTTAGGTAGTTACATAAACTTCTCGCTGAAACTGCTTTAAAGCAATTTAAGTTGAGAGAGACAAATGTTTTAATTCTAACAACCATTTATTCGATAGTAAGTAAGAGGCACTGATATGAAATTATAAGATTTAGATATTTTTACATCAAAATCAATATTACATTACTAAGAATATCATTTATTTCAATTTCAGTTATAAAAAACTTATGAAATCCACTCCGAAGTTCTGAATAGAATAAATCAAGAACAAAAGACAAAGTCTTCCAAAGATTGGTTTAGACAAAGTTATTGATAAAATAATAACGAGAAATGTAAGTTAGAAAGTCTCATGAAAAATGTTAGAACTCGTCTCTTTGTCGTATTATAATAATAGGCGTTTCATCATCACTTTCCAAGGGGTTAAAATAAATTCTATAATATTCTGTTCTACTATTATATCATAGGGGTATACCGTCGCAAAACAATACAATTTTTTTTTAGTTATTCTGTTCGCTACTATTATGTTATGCCATAGGGGTATACCATCACAAAACTTTTCGCAATTTTTAATAAAATAGACTTACAAGAAGTTGCAGAATAAAAGTCGCAGTTATATCTCAAAAAGGAACGATCCAAGCGAAATTAATCCTGAGCTGGAAGTGAAATACAAAATGAAACTAATAATGAAACTTATATTATTATGTGAACTGCGTCTGTCTGATGTTACAGTTTTCTGAAATTGCTTTGTTTTGTGAACATTCCTTGCGGTGGACCTTATTTTGTTGTGGCTTTATAAGTTTCGTATAGTAAAAGCTTACATTTTAACCTTATATTCGCACTCCCTTTTTAACCGACTTCCAAAAAGGAGGAGGTTCTCTGTTCGTCTGTATATTTGTTTTTTTTTGTGTATGTACACCGATTACTCGAAAACGGCTGAACCGATTGAAATGATTCTAACGTTAGGCAAACTCCCAAGTTGGTCCCATTTTTAAAATTTGGAAATCGGTTCAGTATTTTTCAAGTAATCTTGAAAAAAGCACGAAAATAGTATGATTTTGTGTGAATTACCTCGATGATAATGGTCGTATTACTTCTTTATTTTTGAACTGAATAAGATAATTATTTTTTTGTTGGAAGAGGGATATCTGAGTAGTTCTTTAACCGACTCAAAAAAAGGAGGTTTTCTCAGTTTGACCCGTACCTATGTGTGTATGTTTCTTCGCAATTATCTCACGTTTGGCTGTGCCGATTTTACTATCTAAATAATGTACCTACGAGGTACCTACACGAAAAATAGAAAAATAAAAATTGTTTAAAAAAAACAAAAAACCGACTTAAAAAACCTACCTCTAAAAAGCAAGAAATAATATTCGTAATAATAAAAACACGTCTATTGAAGTCGGGTGGGGCTGGAGTACAGATTCCTTTTTTTATTCATAAAGCCCCACCCGACTTCAATAGACGTGTTTTTTATTATTACGAATATTATTTCTTGCTTTTTAGAGGTAGGTTTTTTAAGTCGGTTTTTTGTTTTCTTTTAATTTTTGGCATATTTATTATATTGTAAAAAATGATTTGGTGTTTTGTATATTTTGTTATAGGGTTCAACGGTATTTTTCAGAATTTAAGATTCTAGGCATCTTTCTGTAACCCCTTTGTGTGCCTTATTAACTTATAAAAAGATATTGATCAATGCCGCACTAAACCAAAACATGGGGAATTATTTTTGATCTGTTATACAACTGCGCAAAATTGGGATGTTTTTCTTTTGCTCACAAACGTAGATAGCAGTATAAATAAACCTATAAATTTTAAATTTTAATTACTTACAGACCAAATTCAATCTAAGCCGCTTAAATTCATTACAATATCACGTTTTATTACGCTTACATAGAATTTAAAATGGAAAGTCAAAAACTCCAACAGGGATGCCAAAGCCAGCAATTTATAAAGGATTATCTCAAAATACAGCTATCTCCCAACTAACAATTTTACGTCGTACAATGGTCGTACAAACGTTATCTTATTACCACTGGGCGCAAAAGATAGGTCACACTAACGTTATAATAACGTTTGCTCAACGCGAAAAGGGCCCCATTTATACGACCTACATTGTTGTTTAATGGTCATACTAAAGTCACAAGATTACCACTTTCATCGTACAGTAGTCGCATCAAAACTTTACAACGACTCTTTCGTTATATTGTGGTCATACAGACGTTTTTGAATAACAAAAACGTTGTTTATGAGTCAAGTAACAACACTTGTACGACTGATTTTTAATGTTCGTCAGTGACTCGTGTTTGTGGTTATGTTTTGAGATCTGAGTGCAAAATAAATCAATTACAAGGAAATAAATGGTAAGTATTAATTAACTTTCATATCTTGCTAACTGTGTCTGTCTCTCATACCGTTTAGTTCGTCTGGGAATTAAAATTTTATGATAATATACCTATGTAAATACTATTCATATTTTCATGCCCCTTAATAATTTTGCGTTTGAAACATGAAATTTGTGTTAATAAAATTATATTTAATTCTAAAAATGTCAGCCATGTTAGTTAATCTCTATATGACGTTTTAAAGACAAAAAGTCATTTTAAGGTTATTTGAAGACCAAGTAAAGCCGCCATTTTGTGTAACGTCGTTTAAAAGTCGAAACTTGACTCAAATGCGACTACAAGTCGTACAGACGTTTTAGCTAAAACTTTAATATTACGTCGTTTAGTTTAGTCGTGCCGACGTTACTATGACCAGTTTATTAAGACATATTTGTCGCACGACTAAAAAGTTAAATTTAAGACGTCTATAGGACCTAGCAGTCATCTCATTACTATTATAAGACTGCTATCCGACTTAAAGTCGTACAAGTCAGATCTCATATGACGTTTTTGCTTGGCTGTTCTATAAATCGCTATACATAGTTACAATACAACCGATGATCAAAGTTTATCGCCCGTTTTCAGATACCACATCGGCCTATTATAACACATATTATTATAATCAAAGACATAAGCAATATTTAGTGCCATATCGACGTATTTTCAATACACTGTGACGCTAAGAACCTGTGAAGTAGGATTATTTCAAAAATCCAGCCTTCTAACCGTTAAATAAGTTTTATAATGGCCGTTAACTACCTTAATCGCATTAGACGAAATATTTTTATTACGTACCTATGAATATTAAATATATTTTCAGAACATAAAACAGGATAAAGTCTTGAATCAGCCCATGGTCCTTCCATGGTCTAATGAAATAAACTACAAGTAATGCCTTTCGGTTGCTTATTTTCTTTTACTTTAGGTGGGTTTTTCTCATAAACTTTACTATTAGGTTTGGTTTTTTTTATTATTATGATTTCACACTATGCTAGGCATAGATAGGTAGGTACTTTCCGTTTACATACATACGTTTCCTTTCCAAACATAAAAGAATAGCATATATAATAGCATGCAGATAAATAAACTAACAAGGCCAGAGTTTATTAATATTTTAGAATCTCACGAGTTAGTATATAAAATCTAGTACACTAAAGTATTCACTGCATGCATCTGAAATAGACGTTTCTTTATGCCTTTTAGAATGCATCATAAAATATTTTATCTACACTCACAACGTAATGTTCCAAATATGAATTCAAAAAAGGTAATATAAATACGTACTTTATTTTCGTGGATAGGTAAAATTAAAAAATAAACTCATTACGATTCAGTCAACTGCATCATAAAATAACTTTTTTTCTCATTACGATACGGGGCAAATCCAAAAAGAAGGCAGTGCCGTAACATTAAAAAAAAACAACGATATTTTCCCACATATTTTCCAGAGTAAAATGTACTCTATGGTAATCGATGACTTAGTGCGATTAGTTTGTTGGAATGCACTGATCTCTTTTTTTTCTAATGGAATGCGCGCCAAGCATTTCAGATAAAGTTTTGATTTCAATTTTTACATTTTGTTATACTTACTGAATTTTGTAGGTTTTTTTTAATTCTTGCTTTAAAATGTGAAAAAAAAAATACTCTGCCCGATATTTTAGTTCAGATGCAGCTAAGGAATTGACTTATTACAAGGTAGGTACCTAGCTAATACAAAGTCTCTCTCTCTCTTTTCTAACGTTGATCTTTTATTTAGTAGGTTCAATCCCAAATGTATGAGTGTAGATAAAGTAGTGTATGAAACTGCACATAACTAGGTATTAAAACACTCGTGTGATACTATTAAAAACCTCGCCTACGGCTCGGTTTTTAAACACACACTCGTGTTTTAATACCCCTCTTTATGTGTCAGTTTCATAAACTACTATTTCACACCACATGCTCGACAATGCCGAATTATATGTCATGTAAACCTTACCGAAAGCAAGACATTATATCTCTTGGCTTTAGCCGGGTTATAATGTTCTATTATAACCCGCTGGTCAATAATGTGATTTTCACTTTCATAATTCTTATTGCTATGTCCATAAAGTCTAATTTCACTAAACAGAATGTGTCGTCAGCGGGCGCGGCCAACTCGATTTTCGAAGACCGAGGCCGTGGCCCACTAGATTCGCACTGAAACGAACTTCATTTGTTTGTCAAATCGAGTAGGCCACGCCAGCTGAAAGAAGTTGCTATAGCCGTAGCTAGTAGTACTACTAGCTTTAGAAGATTCTATAAATATTTCAAAGAAAAAATAAAAAATGTCGAGTGATGAAAGTATTTTGACTCCAGAAGCTATTAAATTAGATGCCATAGGCATTGTCAATAATCTACTCCCAGAAAAGTCAAAGGAAAAATACCTGAAAGCCTATAAAAATATAACGTTATCTTTCCATAATTGGACTAATGTCTCCAATATCAATTTGCACTTTTAATATGCTGTAATAAACACTATCTACTAAGCCTGGTTTTTTATTGTCTCGCATAAAGTGAGAATAGTAGAGTATACACCACCGGGATAAAACTGTTTTTTTCTTGGGCGCTTGAATCCCTCACTGCACTCAGGACTCAATCTTAATTCCCTCGCTTTGCTCGGGAATTAACTTATAACACCCTCGCTGCGCTCGGGAGTTAAATTTGGAGTCCTTCGTTACGTTCAGGATTCAATGTAGCGCACGTGACATAAAACAGTGCTTTATCCCCTTGGTGTATAATCTACTATTATTTAACCAGCTTATAATAGAATTTATTATATGAGCAATATAATAAAATAACTATAGGTGTCCATAATATTACGTAATACATATCTAGAGCAGGCGCGGCTTATTAAAAAAATCTAATTGTGATTGATAACAATAATATTACCAACAAATATTTTTAAATTCCATTTAACGTACCTATTACTTTAAATTAAAAATATATAAATACAGTGGAAACATTGTTATTACCTATATAGGTTATTTGAAACAATCATAACAACTGACAATGTTTACATAAAGGTACTAATAACGTGATAAATTGACTTATAGTTTTTTTTTGTCATAAAAAATATCCCATGATAAACATTTAGAATGATAAAATATCACCAAGAGATAGCACTGTTATGTTAATGTCTGTAACTATAAGTTTTTGATAAAGGCACTTGGACACGTTTCGGGGATTCACCCGATCATAACCGGGTGTACACAAAGATTGTAAATATTGGTGGATTTTTTAAACGAATAAAAACGTAGTTATATCTCTGTCACAGGGCCGTAGCCAGGAATTTGAAAAATAAACAAAAGTATATTACCTATATAAATGTATACTCTGTAAGTTTGGTTTAAGGTTTGCTAAAGCATATCGAGGGGGTAGGTGAAGCTCTTTCATGAACTATGCGTTCGGAAATGTATTTAGCTCGGCTTTTAATTAAATCAATGATTTATTGTTCCTTCTATTAACTTTGATTTTTGTTAATATTAAATAAATAAATATAACAAATAAATTAACCAATAGGCAGCACAGTTAATTGGGTATTTTTTTCATGGCAGGCAACTTTAGTCGATTAGCTTTTTATCGACCATCGCTTGTAAAATCTAATCGCAAACCTAATTTCAATGTGGTGGCGATTCGATTTCACAAGGAATTATCGATAAAAAGCGCTTATAGACTAAAGTTGCCTGCCATATCGACTCGTGTAAGTACCCATAACTGATTTATTAAAATAAATAAATTAAAAAAATATTAAAACGCACGACTGCCCTGCCAAAAACGAACTAAAAAGTTAAACAACAAGTGTCATTGCAGTCGGGGGACCTTAAGTATTATGGAACAATTTTTGATCACACAATTTTTTTGACACACTTGTTGTTTAACTTTTTAGTTCGTTTTTGGCAGGGCAGTCGTGTGTTTTAATATTTTTTTAATTTATTTATTTTTATTTCACACTTTTTAGTAACATATTATATAGTTTTGGAATGTGGTCATCAAGGCCTTTCATTTGATGCCCATATTGTAATACCTAATAGATGAAAAAAAAAAATTTTTCACATTTGAAAATGGTGTCGTACAGTTGCCACATTGATTTTTTCTAAAAATATATAGCCAGTGTCACTCGGGATGCTGTAAGGATTCTAACAATACCCCATTTATCCAAATCATTTCAGGCATTTAGAAGTTACGGCGGAATAAAGAAACTCACATACCCACAAACATACATGAACCCTGAACACATATACACTCTTTTTGCTTTGGGCAGTCGTGTAAAAAAGGTACTAAACTGAATGCAGGTCGTTTAAACAGACATACAAATTTAATTCTCATGCGATATTTATCAGATGATCACAAGCACTATCGGGCCAAGTTAATTCACATAAGATCACGAACACGTTGAGCAAATAATCTGCTCCTATCTACAACTCAAATAGCACTTATTATTACTTATCACGTGAACGTAACCACGCAGCTTTTATGTTTTTTGCGGCTAATTTAATGCCCACAGTGGGAACCATTTTGCTTGTGACATTAATAGTTTTTTTTACGAGGCAAAGGAATTAATTGTTTCGCGCTTCAAATTACGATTCTTTATGAGTTCAAGAGCCTTAAACTGACAAATTGCACGCATTCAAATACAAAGGCTTCAAGATTTTTAACCGACTTCCAAAAAGGAGTAGGTTCTCTGTTCGTCTGTATATTTGTTTTTTTTTTGTGTATGTCCACCGATTACTCAAAAACGGCTGGACCGATTGAAATGATTCAAACGTTATTACATTAGGTAAACTCCCAAGTTGGTCCCATTTTTTCAAATTTGGAAATCGGTTCAGTACTTTTCAAGTAATCTTGAAAAAAGCACGAAAATAGTAGATTTTGTGTGAATTACCTCGATGATTAATGGTCGTATTACTTCTTTTTTTTATGAACTGAATAAGATAATTATTTTTTTGTTGGAAGAGGGATATCTGTGTAGTTCTTTAACCGACTTAAAAAGGAGGTTTTCAGTTAGACCCAGTATGTATGTATGTTTCTTCGCAATTATCTCACGTTTGGCTGTGCCGATTTTACTACCTAAGTAATTTACCTACATGGTACCTACACTAAAAATAAAAAAATAAAAAATTGTTTAAAAAAAAACAAAAACCGACTTCAAAAAACCTACCTCTAAAAAGTCTTTTAGAATAAAAAAGGATTCTGTACTCCAGCCCCACCCGACTTCAATAGACGTGTTTTTATTATTACGAATATTATTTCGTGCTTTTTAGAGGTAGGTTTTTTGAAGTCGATTTTTTGTTTTTCAGTAGGGGAGCGAGGGGCTTGTTGTAACAGGGGTAAGTAGTAACAGGGCTTGTTCACTAGGAACTTAATCTTATTTACGTATTTCCAAGACTCAATCTTACCGTTATACTGCGCCCCACCAATACATCACACTCAATGTACCGCCAGGGGGCGCAGTAAGTGAGTGTGAAAAAGCGCTTCATTTTTTCCAGGTAACGTATATTTTTACTTCCTTTATTTTTTGGTTAGCGTTTCAATTATTGACTAATCAAAGTGTATTTTATTTGGAGTTAAAATTTATCTGTTTATGATGTTGTGTCATAATTTTTGAGATTACTAAGCTGAGTAAATGGTTATCGTGATAAATAATAAGAACTATACCTTGGGGTTAATTGTAACAAAATCTTGGGGTTTGTTGTAACATGTTACAACTTGCCTCCATACTGTTATGTTACGGTTATAATTTACAATATATTTTTTCTAATTTATTTGTGTCACAGGAGATGTTATTTCTTTGTTTGTATCAACTGAAATTCAAGTGAAGAGTAAATTCATTGATAGAAAAACTTATTTAATGGCTGATTATTGTAAAGTGCCATATTGATTACAATTTGTCAGCAAACTAAAATGAAATAAATCAAACTGAATAATTTTTACTATGGGACCAACTCTAATATCACGAAAAGAAATCAGTTGTTTTATACATTTTGATATATTTGGTGAGTTTTTCGCGATTTTAGAGTTGATCCCATAGTAAAAGTTGTTGAGTTTGATAGTCCTTATCCATATTCGGCTTTAAGGGTTTTTGTAACACATTGTTTAAGTAATAAACAAATACTTATAATAGTAGTACTTACAAGTGTTTAAGAATAAAATAAGATACATAATTATAAACTAAAATCTTCAATTTGTTGATTATATAAAAAGTATATTACAGGTAAATATGTGATAAAAAATACATATTAAAGAAATACCTAGTTATTTCTTGATGAAAACAAAGCGAAATGGTTGATCCATTTCGCTGTGTGTTTGTGTGAAACAAATAAATGATTGAAGGCGTCACATTCTCGTTTTTTTCTTACTGTTACTACTTGCCCCAATAGATGTTACAACAAACCCCGAGCACGGGGTAAGTTGTAACACCGCCCTTTTTTTAATAAAAATGTAATTGTGAAAGAGTTAACTGTTGATTTGTCTTTTTTTCAATTTGACTTAATAGAAGAATAGTTAGAGTATCAATCAATGTTTAGTTGGTGGTAATTTAACCAATACATCTCAAGATATACTTATACATTTTTGTAAAAATTGTTACAACAAGCCCCTCGTTCCCATAACTAGAGACAAAATTTACTTGTTCAGTTTTTCCATCGTGGACATAATATAGCCTGTGTTGTGAACATCCCATAATTGCTGAAACCTTTTAATAGAATCATGGGGACAGATTGGGCCACACCCACAAGTCACAACATAGGTAAGCCCATTGCGTATTAATGGGAACTAAAGTCTTCCGAAGCAGCACACCGTGTGAAGTAGATGATAAACTTTTGGCCACCCATCTAATAAAAAGCTTCTTTCAAAATTGCTTTACTTTATCAACCGTTTAATTGAAGTGACCTTTTTTAACAAAAAGTCATTTTCTCTTTATCAACATTACAAAACTAAATAAAATAGGTAACCTAAAATTTATGGCCCAAATAAAAATAGTGCTGGAAA
Organism: Agriphila tristella; assembly: GCA_928269145.1. NCBI lineage: Eukaryota > Metazoa > Arthropoda > Insecta > Lepidoptera > Crambidae > Agriphila > Agriphila tristella. Next base: position 52,930,288 of record OV743429.1, read on the forward strand.
CGAAAATTCCGTGGATAATCGGGTAATCCCCGTCATAAATTCAACGTTACAACGCGATTTATTATCGTCTATAACACTCGCGAGGTGAGGCCAGAAAATAATAACGCTCCTTTTTGCAATGTCCACGGAATTGATATGGGGGGACTATTTTCTCGCTTGGGTTTTTGGCTTTTCACATAGGTAAGTAACTAACGATCACAGTTAATGAAAAATGGAGGAAATTGTGAAAATTACCTATTGGATTTTATGAGAAATGTAACAAGTGGTGATTTACCTGGTTTTGTAATATTTTTAATGCATAGCTGCAACTTTTTATCGTTTATTTTCGGTGTTGATCCTCAAACATACCTACGTGTACCTATAATAAAAAAATGCGTGATAGTTATAGACTAAAAGCTAGCCCTGGAAATAGGTGGAAAATTTACAAAGCGACGAAATCCATCTAGTTAGTTAGCCATACTATCATTATTAACAGATCCGGGTACCTCGCAGATGTTCATCGAAATGCGCGAAAAAGTGGTAAAGTTTGAAAATTCCTGGCAATGTTATATCGATTTAGATACATGATTGGCTTGCTATTATACCACACCAAATCCAGAGCTCTGTAAATTGTATACCTTCAATCGCTTTTCAGCCCCTTTGTTGCTCAACCACTCCCACCCCACCACTGAAAATCTGCGAGGTGTCCGGATCTGTTAATATTGATAGTATGGCTAACTAACTAGATGGATTACGTCGCTCTGTAAATTGTTCACCTATTTCTGGGGCTAGCTCTTAGTATATTATTGGCGTTTACCCTGCCTCAACATATAAAAGTTAATGTGGATTTTCCAACCAGAAAAGGAAAATCATAATTAATCATAATATGATTGGTCGACAACAGAGGATGTTGGGGATTGTTCAGACATGAAGCTACCTCGAAGCTGGTTCGCCCACACAGCTGCAAGAGAAATCTTACCGATTGAGAACCACTGGCCGTCAGAAACTAATCGTATTTCAATAATTATGCTTAAATGTTGGCAGCTAATTAAGATTAGTGATAGCATGAAATTAGATTTTAATAAAACGTCAATTTATTAATTTTGATTTTATTCATTAAGCTTTAGAAATTAACATGTTGGATTATTTTCAATTCAATAGAATCTTATTAGATTTTCTTTCGGAAATCTCCTTCTTCAAACATAGGTTCTTACGTCAAAGTCATAACTTAAAGTTGTTAAATATTGGCCACCCTTTCTAAAACCCAGCGTGTATAGAAAGGTTGCTTAACTTCCACAATCGTTGGCTAAGCAAGTCACTGCGTCATCTAGCTCATTATCATCAATGTATGCTCCTATTAACAACCCTATGCAAACAGCATTATAGTTCAAACTCTACCAACGATTAAACATTTACCAGAAGTGACTCCAGATTGCTGTCATCAGGGCGATCGATCACTTATGATAGTTGCACCTCGGTTCGGACCAGATCCATCCAATACGTGGCCGCGTCAATTTTATAAATGAGTCGGGCTCTTTGATCGCACCGCGTCGTGAGACCGGCCGGTGCCCGCCTAACCGACTACGGATGACTGCAGGGTTGTCAATATAAAAACCTATGCCTAAGCTATTATTTAAGATGTGCCTATGCTGACGATAACATACGTTTATAGATGGATTCTTATTACTGTTAGCGTGAAGTTAAACCTTATTCTAAAGAAGACCATATTACTAGACCGTACAATAGTGTCCGTCGTGGTATTGGTCCTAAAGATCAATCAAATATTATAAAAAAACCAGCCAAGTGCGAGTCAAACTCGCGCACAAAGGGTTCCGTACCAAAAAAAACGGCAAAAAATCACGTTGAGCCTTGGTTTTAGAAGAATCATAATGTCCAGAAGCGGCCTCAAAAAAAGGCTAATGCTCCCTTCTTAAACATTTTCCAGAACACAAATGCCTAGTAAATATTAGCCGTACAAATAGAGGCCGTACAGTCCCGGTTAAGAATAGGACTGTCCCATCTCATCCCGTGGGTATCGTAGAAGGCGATAGAGGGAAGTTTTTAGGGACCCGGTACATACCATCGCACAAAGGGTCACTCGAATGGCAGCGAGGAAACTGTCAACAACAGCATTCCCGAGGAGGGTTGGTGTCAGGCAGGCGGCCGACCGTAAAACTTTGCCAAAACCTAATGCAGTATGAATTACATGCTGCGCCGACCCCAATAGTAGTCGTTCTACGAGCTCAAAATTTTATTTTGTGTAGAACACTATAAATAAATTGGGATAAGGGCTGGAGGATGATGATGAAATGCCTGTAAATATGCTGGAAAGCCAATCTAAATCTTGCGTTAGCCAAAAATTGAAATAACTAGATTTTCATACAAACCTAAACAAACCACATAAATTATTCCTTATCAGTCGTATATAATAGACAACTTGACAGCCCTACCCAACATCGGACACTGATTGATACTGATAGCGGAAAACTGTCCGCCGGTCGCCGGCCGCCGAACGCCGCACACCTCCAAGATGGATGCGCCACATTCGTGCTGCCGTACGAACAACAACTCGATACTGTTCCCACGTCTGATTAGAATGAGAAAGACATTTTTTTAAGTCCCAGTAAGGATCGGAAATCATTAATAAAGAGGCACGCTAAAATTGTGAAATCGGGTAAACTTCGATAATTTTTTTAGTTAATTTAATATGTAGATTAAATACATATTAGGTATGTAGATTAAATATGAACGGGTTTTATCACAATTATCGCAGTCTCCCCAAAAATTTTTTTTATTTACTATATTTGAGCGAGCTGTCCACAATCACACCAGTGCCCTGTTTATCAAAACTTACACGACTTGTACTTTTTAAAAACAAGCATTTTTCTTATTAGAATAATTATTTCACAAATCCGTTCATCAAAACACGTTAAATCAAACGCTACAAATGTTTTTGTTTATTTAACTCATATGTTTTCACCCTTATATTAGTCATTTTGTTAATCAAAAAAATTTAAACTTGTAAAAAAAACTTACACATGTAAAAAACTCAATGGAAAATCCCGAGTATTTCTGGGGGTGTTCGGCGACTAACTCTTCATTCCGTCAAACAATTTTTACAAGTGTCTTGTATGAATTATTTGGAAAAAAACATAATTTACATGAACTTGTAAATTTTTTCATACAAATTTTACTTGTAGCTTGTAAGTTTTGATAAACAGGGCACTGGTGTTAAGTGATGATGCGGACACCGATGGAGCATGCTCACTTAGATAAAGCCTTAGAAAAGATAATACCCATAAACTTTAAATTCCAATTTTTAGAGCACATCTATCTCTATTATCTAATCAGTTGTAAGAAAATAACAAAAAGGAGACTCATGTCAAATACAAAATAAAACTATAATGTATTATGTAGTATCCATCCATCCAATTTGCGTATTTGTATCAAATTATCCAGTTTTTTCACGAGACATATCCAATCAATGTCTCGTGAAGAACTTAGACGTTAGACCTCTACATGGACACTAACAATTTCCGGTTACAACGCAGTCCACCTCATGAATTATGAGGGACATTTAACACTAGAGCAGCAGCGACCATTTCTTACCCTTCAGCACTGTCACAAATGCAGCACATGGAAAGTTAAGAAAAATAGGTTACAAGTATGTTCATCAATTTTTCGAGCACATCGACCAACAGACAGAGAACAATATCTTTTGATGGTTTGGTGAAATAAACCTTAGGGATAGTTAATATGTAATTATGTATGTCTTGTCGGTTGAATGGATTAAACATATGCACTCCAGTATAAATATTATGAGGAAGATATTGTTTTCCACCTAACAAATTAAAAGATGAAATCAGATAAGATGGCATACCTTAAAAATCTCCCTGCCCCCATATTGACTACCAATGCGACTCTTTTGTGTGCTATAAATACAGCGAGAAAGAAATCTAATATTGCAATTCATAAACCTGGCAAGATTTAAGATGTTTTAATACCCCCTGGTAAGGTTATCTTTTAGAAGAGCGGTAATAGTACATTACTGACGCGGTAAATAATGACTGCATTGATGGCAGCGCGATGATGATGGCCGATAGCGTAGCTTAGCGCAGGTCCAGGCCGTCACAGCGCGGTCAGCATTGCAGCCCTTGATGGCCAAGCTGGAATAAAGGCCGAGACCGGTGGTCGAGGCCTTTATAGCGCGGACAGCAAGGGCTGCAATGATGACCAAGCTTGAAGGCCGAGAGCGTAGTTAAGCTCAGCTTGAGGCCATCATAGCGTGGCCAGCAGTGCAGTCATTGTGGACCAAGTCTTGTATAGTGCTTTACTCAAAAATGTCGAAAATGTCAAAAATGTAAAAAAAATACAAAAATTTCAAAAATGACGAAAATGTCAAAAATAGTCATTTTGGTAATTTTGGTCATTTTTGACATTTTTGACATTTCTGTCATTTTTGTAATATTTTGACATTTTTGGCATTTTAGACATTTTCGACTTTTTCGACATTTTCGACATTTTTGAGTAAAGCACTATACAAGACTTGGTCCAAAATGACAAACATGTTAAAAATTATTAAAATTACAAAAAACTATGTTTGAAACAAAACTCGACAATAATGGATTTTCAAAGGAAATTGCTGGTGGCTAAAACTCGACAATAATGAAATCCCATACAACTTTGTTGCGTCACCATCGGAGGAGCATGGCAACCTCGACTTTGTTCAAAGAAGGTTGTCAAAATAATGGCCATATTACAAGCATTTTTGAGTAAAGACTTTTACAACGGACTACCAAACAAGCATAAATAAAAAATAAACCTCAATTGATTTCATAGTCCAATCAATGAGCATATTTGTTGTATGGAGACTTCCGAAAAATTCTCCCGTCAATAAAATTTGGCATGTGATGAAGTTAGGTAATACAGATTACAGATGAACAATAAGCCAATACCTAAATTTTGTTACGAGAAGTTAGGTATTTTTACCTAAACATGAAAATCGCTTATATCTCTCTGTGAATATTTCCTCCGGCTAAAATACTTTCTGTATACGTACTTATGTACTAGTTAGAATAAGTATGTAAAGGAATCCAATCTTTTTTCGAAATCAGAGATACCCCAAATTTAACTTTTTATTATTTTTCAATATATCTTCTATTGAAAAAATTATCTGATGATTATTATTTTTAATATGTTTTTATATCCTTAAATATAAAGCTTTGTTCAGTAAGTCAATAAATTTTCTTCTTTAATAATATTTTTGATCTTAAAAGGTAATGTGAAAAAATAGTCGGTCCATTTTTATACGTTTATGTATAAATATGATTAAAGAAGAAAATTTATTGGCTTACTGAACAAAGCTATATATTAAGGGTATAAAAACATATTAAAAATTAATAATCAGCAGAAAAATTTTTCAACAGAAGATATATTGAAAATTATTAAATTTTAAATTTGAAGTATCTCTGAAATCGAAAAAATATTGGATTCCTTTACATACTTATTTTAACTAATACATAAATACGTATACAGATAGCATTTTAGCCCAAGGAAATATTCACAGAGAGATATAAGCGATTTTCATGTTTAGGTAAAAAACCTAATTTCTCGTAACAAAATTTATTGGATTATTGTTCATCTGTAATCTGTATTACCTAACTTCATCGCATGCCAAATTTCATGGACGGGAGAATTTTTCGGGTTGCATAGGCCCCGTTGATTGGACTATCATGTTTATTTCAACAAATAAAATCACAATGCTCAATGAACCAGGTTCTAAACGCAGCCTTACAAAGCAGTCAGTCACAAGATAGCTATAGAGCAGAAACCCGTCAGTTCACAAATTGGCTAGTTCCCCAAGCGCCTGAACTCGATGCGTCTGTCCACCATCGCCTCATTAGTATTGTAGCAGAGCAGTGTGGTGTGGTGGTATCAATGGCGGCCACTGTACCCACAGACTATTTCCAGACGTATGGAATGGACCATGGTAACATTAAAAGATATAGCCCCTGGTTTGGGGTTTTTAGCTATTTATGGATCACATAGGGCATAAGTAATATGAATTTTGTATTTTTAAATTCACTGCTTTTAAGGGTTCTCTTTTTTATTTGTTTGAGTTTATGGCTAAAATGCTAAAGGCTTTAAGGCTCTACGTCCGATTTTCCGTATACAATAACTGCATCTAAGGCGGCCCCTAGACGAAACAATCATATTACGCAATATTTAATTACACAATAAAATTGAAATACCCTTTTAGCCTCAACGATTAATTATATTGCACAATAATAATATTGCGCAATATAGTATAGTATTGGAATTTGGAATGGAAACTCAAACTTTGCAAGCGGGACTTTTTATGCGGTAGTTTAAGCGGGACTTTAACCAGGATATTTTGGAACGAACACGCTCAAAAGTGGAACTGCTAAGCGGACTACCGCGCGAACAGTTAACCAAATCAGTGGACGTTGGAAAAGCGATAGAGGACTTTTTTTGCGCCAAAATATTAAGGGCGTTGTAATGTTTTCCCAACTAGACACCTACTTTGTTTTACTTTACATTCGCGAAAAAAATCATGATTGAATTTCAAAACACCTTTTACTTTTACCTTATTATACCTAGTACTTGAAGGATACACTTATAAAAACACTCAAACATTTCCAAATTAGATTCCAAAATTCCTGCATAACCTTGTAAGTCCATACATTACATTATAATAATGTGTAAGTTTACGACGGACCCTTACAGGTATTTCACATGGACAATGTACGAATTTATTTCATAAAGTCACACAAATACATTAAAATTCATATCAGTTACGAAAAATCTTACCTTCAATTAGGTCCCTATCTCTTGAATCCTGGTGAAATAAATCGAGATTGAGCGAAGTGCCATGACGATATTTCTGTCATGTAGGCAGTTGCCGCATGCCGGTCGCCGCTCTTACCTAGAACAAAACAGACAGTCGTATTTAGCGAGCCAGTTCCAAGTGGCACCTGAATATTCATCGAACATGACAACTGCGCTGGCCAACTGTGGGACACGCGATATCGATTCCGAAAGCGTTCCTTGTGCGGTAACCATGCGATATTGGTGTACGCATGAAAGTCTAAATCAACAAATATTAAACATTGAAAGTACGTAACAAAGCTCTCATTCATGCCAATGCTAAGCTTTAAAAAATAAAACTAGAGCTTAAGAAACCGCATAATTACTAGGTACTTATTTTATGAGACAAATTTGTTAAAAAAGATTTTCTTTTTTCATTTCTAATTTCTAATGCTGGTATTAAGGCTCGCTTATGCGAAAACATTTGTCTCTGTCTTTTTCTTTACATGTAAACGAAAATAACCTCACTTCTGCATTTTTAGGGTTCCGTAGCCTAATGGCAAAAAACGGAACCCTTATAGTTTCGTCATGTCTGTCTGTCTGTCTGTCTGTCTGTCCGTCCGTATGTCACAGCCACTTTATTCCAAAACTATTAAGATTACACAGTTGAAACTTGGTAGGTAGATGTATTCTGTGAACCGCTTTAAGGTTTTAATATAAAAATAAAAAAAATAAAAAGATTAAGGGGGGGCTCCCCATACATGGAAATGAAACTGAAAAAAAAAAAATTCATCAAAACTATGCGTGCGGGGTGTCAGATAGGTCTTTAAAAATAACATTGAGGTCTCTAAGACTATTTTTTCTCAAAGTCAATCGTTTGAAAGATATTTACTGCCAAAGTGGTAATAACAGAGTGAAAAATCTAAAAAAAATATATGCTGTAGATCCTAATAAATACTTTCAACGAAAATTGGTTTGAACGAGATACAGTGATAATTTTTAGAGATATATCACATTTTCCAAAACCGCAAATATAACTTTGTCATTCATACAAACACTATGAAAAACAAAGTTATTTTTGCATACGAAAAATTATAGTGGTATTCAATATGGTATGGTAACTATACTACAGATAACTACGGAACCCTACTGCGCGTGGCCCGACACGCACTTGGCCGGTTTTTTTCGATGTTTTTTGTTGTTTTTTCATCATTATCTAAAAGTTATTGGAGCAACTGCACAGTACGTTAATGTGTATTTTGATGTAGAATTCAATACGTTTCCGCTATTATTGACGCCAAAAATATGGCCCCCGACAAGCGCTTTTGATGATATTCTGATTTTTTTTACAATCATGACTGTTTATTCGCAATTAAATACTTGTAGAATCTCTTTGGCTTGTTGTATGTTTTTTTTTGTGGCTACAACTTTATGTTTTCTAATATAAAAAAATATAGCCCGCGCAAACCATGTTTTCCTATCATGGAGCTCTAACGCAGATCTTTCCTGAGGCTTCGATAGGTGCAACCTACCAGCATTGTACCTACGAGTAGCTCGTCGGGTGTCCCGGACAATTACATTTGCATGCGCCAGATTTACTGCTCCTATGAGAACCATTTGCTTCGATTAGGTCATACATTTTGCTATGTAAAGATTCAAGAGCACCGTCGTAGTTATCAGCCTTCAAATAATAATGTCAACGAGACAGGTATTTCGATAAAGCACAAAAAAGATATCGAAACTTATCTCATACGTATCATAAACATTTTTGCTTAACGACTTATTTTATTAAAATAGATTACGCAAACCGTTTTTATGTAGAACATTATTAAGCGGATGCGTTCAGAAACTGCGGCGCGTCACGGTTTCCAATAAAAATAAACAAGTCACGACGTTCGGCAGAAGTGGGGCATGGCATGGCTCATACTTATATTTACCTAATTTATATACGATCACGTCGCAGGCGCCTTACCGGCTAAGGCCAGGCAAAGTCGAGATATTTGCCAACCTTTATACTTGCATTTACCATCCACCAATCCGCATTGGGCCCGCGTGGGTTATGGCCCATCCTCCTTACCACCCATAAGGAAGGCAAGTGCCCCAGCAGTGGGGACACAAAAAAAATGGCTGATGGACATACTTGCATTTTTACTAAGACCAAGATTGAGTAATTTTAATAGGGAATATGCATAAGTCACCGATTTTGATAGAGCTTGATCACTGCGGACACGTATAAAAACACGATGGAACACATAAAAGGATTATTTTAGTTTTATCACACGATGAAATCAGGAGAAAATATCGATATTTTTTTTCATTTTCGGATATTACTTCGCACTTAAAAGTCAGATAGAATATCGAATAAGAAATAATATTTTGTACATTGACACATTTATGTACTAAAGCGCAAAATGTAGGGAGATAATTGAAAATTCTTGGCTAACTCCATAGTAAACGCGCCTGAAAAGAGAAAAGTTTTAATATTATAGTTTTATTTTCTCACGCATTATACTTTTGATTTTGATACAAATAAAAATTTGATTCATATTCCCTATTGCAAAATATACAAAAGACATTTCTTATAGGCATTCTCAAGCCAACCAACCCAGACTATTTTTACAGTACTGTAGTAGTTGCCAAGAAGTTCCTAGCGTTATTTTGATGAGTTTGTTGAAATAAGCACAGTTAAACTCAAATGTGTTGTAAAACTTAAAAAAACAATCTCTCGTAGGTAGGATAATTTATATATTATAAAAATATATACATTAGATATAGAACTCTCGTAGATAGTTAAATTTTCAATAGATTTTCCAGCTGGGCATTTTTTTTTAGATTGTGGCGGTGGCGGGCCACGCACCTGCTGGCCAACAAATTCATATGCTTTGGTGGCCTGGGTTAGGATGAACTTGAACTTGTACTTAAACAACAATACGTTTTTATACTGATGCAACAAAAAAAAGAACTCAAAAAAACGATTTATAAACAAAACATTATACATAAATGGAATGTTTCCGCGTCAACGGAAAGTATTGGGTGAAGCGGCACGGAACGAGATATGCATTTGCTCACTTATATCAAGTGACAATCCACAATTCGCGGCATCCCGCCCGGCGTCCTGCCACGCTCTATTTTACATGGCATGTGACCCGGCATACATTTGTTATGTATTCACGCACATACGTTAATATTCGTATAGAATATCACATTACTGAACGTTCATACAGGAATATGGAAATGTGTGTGAATGTTGTGTTTCGAAACTATATTAAAGAATCTTTATACTAGGTACACCTGCTCGGAAAGTACCTTGATACTTTATCAAATTTACGGTAGAAAGTACGTCATTGCATATCGAACAAATATGCGGGGAGAAAACGCATCTGAGCGGGAGAGAAAAGTGTATGAAAATCCATTTCTTACGTGGTTTTTCTTTTTTAATTTTGGGTAAGACTATATGCGCCGGTAACCTAAATATCAAAGCCAAAAAGTTTTTACAGTGTGTTTTTATCTCCAAGTTCGCAAAATGACACTGGCCACTAGCTGTGTGTCGGATGGTGTCGGGCTGGCAGTGCGACCCTGCGGCGGCAGGATAATAAATAATTTGAAAAAATAACATGTGAAAATTGCAGATGCCATTATTGGTGCCATTTTCAATTTGTGTGTTGTTTGAGAATTCAATTAGTAAAGATTTAGTTTTTTATTTTCCTCGTAGGTGTAGTATAAAGCACTATGTATCACTCGAGAGAAAGTGCGATTCCCGATTTCTCCTCTCGGTGAACAATGTACTATTTTACGATTCTTTGAATAGCAATGCATGCCTTGTAAATTGAGATTGATATTGACTTTGAAAAAATGCTAATTACTTAACTATTTTCTGACTGACTTTAAGAAATAGGTACCTACCTTACTTTTATTAAGTCTTTCGCACATTCATATACAAGGTGCATTTGTAACCACTGTCCAAATTTTAAGAAGTCCATGAAACTGAACAACAAAATTTACGTTTATTTTACGTTACAAATTCATCTTGTATATTGTTTAACATGCGACTATTTACATTTCTAAACTTCTTAAAAACTTTGCAAGTGCAAATGTACCTTAAAGAAAAGCTTTGTCAAAGCCACGTGTAGGTAGCTTAGCCGCAGTGATGTCACCGGAACTGCTAAATATATTTTACGAGACCGCACCGAGTGTTAATTGCACCGCGACCTTTGTGGACGCAGCGGCGGAACGGGACCGATGTGTGGCTAAATAAATCCGCCATCTTTGTTCGCATTTAATTATCTGAAGAATAGTGTATAATATTACAGCCTTGAGACACAATTTCGTTAGCGAAAATGTTATCGTTGGCTATTTTATTTCAGCCTTTTTGCTTAGGCTACTACAATAACACAAATAATATATAAAAAAGTATAAAAAAGCAAAAAAAAAACGTTACAAAAGTATAAAATATTTTTTCCGTAAAAAAGTTATTAGGCATATTTGACCTGCTTGATGAAAGTTCGTATACAAAAACAAAACCAGTTTTAAATTAAAGAATTCCATCTTACTTTTCAAAACATGTATTATTTTTTATGTAGGTACCGACCGACAGAAAAAGTTATTTCACATTATGTGTGTGAGTATAATTATGTTTAATGTTATTATACTTTTGCTAGTAAACAGAAGTTTTACTTTCAGTATTGTGAAAATGTGTGTTACAAGCAAAATAAACGTTGGTACTGTCTTTATTTATTTATTTTATTTTATTTATTATGAAATGCAATTATTTAATGATAAAAAATGAAACATGTTCTGCAATAATACGACCCATACCACTGCGTAGCAGATACATTTATCTACATACCTAGCCCTATTACATATTGTAGCCCTCGTTCATACGCGTCTTTTGATTTGAGGCTTTAACCATTCATGTAGCCTTAAAACTTACGACACCAAGGCGATATCGTACTCTGAGCGAAAATAGGGGCTATACTGAAGCGATCGAAAAAACATTTTCAATGTTAAAGGTTAAGCTACAGGGCAAACCCTTAACCCGATCGTCTTTGTTTTAGGCTCAAATTGTAGCTGACAAAATTTTTCAAAAGAAATTATCTCAAAATTTTGATATCATTCTTCGTTTCCAAAATATCGAGTGCCAAAATCAAAAAATCGGGAAATATGCGATTTTTTTCCACTATTTCGGCCATAATTTCTTACGTTTACGTTTTTATTTTCTCGGATTTCTTTTTGCACCTTGTAGCTCTCGTAAATACGCGTCTTTTGAGTCTTTTTTGAATATCATATCTTCACAACCTTCTGTGATTTATGGGGATCGCACTTTTTTGTGAAATCGGTGCCTATACTGGAGCGAACGAAAAGACATTTTCAATGTCAAAAGCAACCTAATAAAACCGTGATTTTTAAAAGAACTTACTAACTAAACTTGATCAAAAAGCCTTTCGTGTAATTAAATAATTCAGTTAATAAAGCATTTAAAACATTAAGGAATAAAATAAAATTAATCGTTCATTATTTTGCATTATTAGGTACTAATGTTCTTGTTGCTTTGTAGTGTAATATTAATCATGCTACAATTCAAATTGGTACAAACCATTTGGAAAATTCATTCATGGAGAACTGGTGCCAAATGTTTGTAATATAATGGCTCACGAAATGCGGTTACAAATAAAATTGGAGTTATCATTAAGTAATCATGAAATGACTTTAAGTATGTGAATTTGCCATAATTTTCAATTTAACTATTAGAACTTACAATACAAAGTTACGGTACCATCAACAAATTAACAACTAACTAAACCTTGCAACAGCTCTAACACAATCCTAACTTAAGAACGTGTCGTCGTTCTAAATAATGCTCATGAATATTCAGAGTTGCTCCATTACTCGCAGCGTGCTCATATCGCATGCCTGTCACTACTAAGACAATCACAGTGATTCAAGCAAATGTACAAAATTGCATATTGGACTGTTTTTTCAATTTAATTTTATTAAAAAAAATATAATTAGGTGTTTTTTGGGTTTCCTATTGACCCTAATCTAGCCCAAAAGCAAAGACAGGGCCTACGATGGAGCGAGCTTGCCCAGAAGGTACTTAATCAGTCTGGCCTTGAATAGGGTCAGGTTGTATGCGCTCGGAAACACAGACGCCGGCAGGGAGTTCCATTCGATAGCTGTGCGCATTATGAACGATGATGAGTAGCGTTTGGTACGCAAAAAAGGTATATCAACCAAGAACGGGTGGTAATCCGCAGTGCATCTGAATGTCCGATGGTAGAAAGGAGAAGGTGGAATGAGCTCATGCAGCTCTTGAGCATACTTACCGAAGTGCAATCTGTAAAAGACCAAGAGGCAAGCAACTTTTCGGCGTTGAGCTAAGTTTGCAATCAACTCTGACAGAAATCGCAATTACATCGCTGCTTTAGAAAGAACCAATGTGACAACTATCTTAACTAAAGCAGCAATGCAACCGCGCTTTCAATCGATTTCAATCGAGAATTGTTAGCAACAGCTTTACGTAATCAAGGTACAGTTCTCCATCGCCTATTAATCTCTTGGCTCTGCGTTCCACAGAGTCCAGTGCAGCAAGTTGATATTTCGCCGAGCCGTCCCAAAGGTGGCAGCAGTACTCCATGCAAGATCGGACTTGAGCTTTATAAAGGGTTAAAAGCGTAAAGCACCGCTTGACTTTATTAAGTATATGATATACTAAGTATATGATATTGTTAACGTTTTGACGTCAATCAAATATCCAATTGAAGTACATAGTGCTGAGAATGAGATGACGAGACGCAGGACGCGTCAAGCCGTCAACCGAGGGGCTATTTGCCGGTTGATTAGATTAATTCACTTTATCCGAAGCTTGGAATGGACCTCTTCCTGCCCCAACCTGGCCCGGTCGTTAACGATAAGAATTCGACCGAAAATACCCAAAATATCGATATTCGGTAAAAGGGCTCATTGGGTGTACCTTCCTCCAGACTGGTTTTCAACCCGTAAGATGAATGGATTGGTAATCAGTCACCCATAATGAAAATGGGATAATAAGTTTGGGTAGCAAATGAAACGGTTAGATAATAAATGTCAAATGTTCAATTACTTGCTTTGAAAATTTTTATGGAAGTTTAGATACTGGCTCAAATATAATAGTGCCTTAAGCCATAAACAATATCTCAATATGTTGACATAATACTTAAGGTCAAACCGCACTACAGCGGAGCGGCGCGGAGCGGCGCGGCGCGGCGCGGCGCGGCGCGGCGCGGCCAAATATTATTTCTATTGATTGCAATGATGCAAACCGCACTATAGTGGAGAGGCGCGGCGCGGCGCGGCGCGTACCGGCGCGGCGCTGCAGATTTGGGTGCAAAAGAATATTTTGCCGCGCCGCGCCGCTCCGCTGCCGCTAGTGCGGTATAGCTCGCGGCGCGGCGCGGCCGAATATTCTTCATAATCGAGCTTCAGTCTATAGAGGGTATTCGGAAATATCTATTTCTACTGATATTTCAGTGTACAAATTTTGATTAAATTACAAAGTGGTATTTTACGTGATCATTTCATAAATCATCATAATCATAACTCATCACAAATAAATAAATAAAAAATATGAGGATGTGTTGCTAAATAGTTCCCTGGAAATTCGTTCTAGGGAACGCGTGACCGAGCGTTCCCTTTTCGTTTGTGCGTCCAACTTCAATGAAATCTTGCCACGTCTGGCAATTTAAGCCGCGCCGCGCCGCTCCGCTGCCGCGATAGTGCGTTTAGTAGAGGCCGGCCGCGCCGCTCCGCTGAAGTGCTGCGCCGCGCAGCGCCGCTCCGCTGTAGTGCGGTTTAACCTTTATACCTACAGTGTGTCCCACAGAGGAAATAATCACTACGTTTTAGGCTGCATTCCGAATCACACTAAAATCGATGACAGCGCACTAAAATGCGTTCCGAGTCGGTGATTTTGTATGGGTTTGACAGATAACGTGAGCGCTGACATCGATTTTATCGTGATTCGGAATATAGCCTTAGTGTGTCCCTTGATAAAGTGCAAAACCCAAAAAGAGGTGAATCTAAACCATAAATATATCGATAAAAAAAAACAAAAAAAATAATTAATAACCCATTTTATTTTTACTTTTTACTAAGGCATCTGTGTATAAAAAGAATAATTTCTTCTAAGGCCGATTTCTTTCAAATTAAATCACATACTTGGCAATGGAGATAAAATAATGAACAGCCTAGAAAGAGACAAAAATTATTTAAACTATGTTTATTGCAAAAATAGTTATTTGTTATACAAGTGACCAAAATCAATTTGTGCTGCGAGTGCCGACTTACGCTCGTGATTCTAATATAGACTACTGAGCACAGTGAGTGATTTAAAGGCACGAGGCAGAACAACATTTTGGTCTCGTGTAAAACATACAACTTTTCACCTCGACCAGCGAGAAAATTTTCACGTGACTTTCCTGGTAAAAAGCTGAATTCAGCATTAGAAACTTGTTCACTTAACTCTTTTGGAGTAAGGTAAGGCAACTATCTTCATCGTTGGACGCATTCATTTTTGTAATTATCACAAAAATAATTCGATCAAACCTATGCTGAAAAATTTTATTTACAGAGTCAGTAAAGTAGATTCCCGTCGTTTTGATTACATTACGTCGTGTTTTTCTCTTATTTATTAATATCCCGTCTTATTTATTTATTTATAATCATAAAACATGTAATTTGTCAATAAATTTCATTAATTTTTCTTATTTCATATTTCATACTCTTTATTTCGAATTATCAACCTTCTTTTTTAACAATCCTTATTTAAAACTCCTTGGTATATCCGTGCATTTTTTTTTTTACTTTTTAATCCGTGTATGACACCATAAAGCACTCTATCATAGCCTTCTATATCTTCCAAGCCCTGAAGTTGAGCAGAACGGCAACATCGCATGTGGTCAAGCACATAGTATAAAGTTATTTTAAAAATTGTTTATTATTTGTTTTTCCTATAATATCTATGTTTAAACTAGTTGTAAATTGTGATGTAAGATTATTTCAATAAATTTTTATATTTATTATTATTATTTATTTATTAGAACATAAGGTTTGAGTCAAATTATTTGAACTTTTTGGGGGTCCTTTAGTACGATGAGCATTTTGATCTAAGTCTCCTGTAGCAATAAATCTTACATCATTGGAAAGGTATTTAAATTTGAAACACTTTATTGTATGACTATAAACGTCGACTATTAGTACTTTGAGAGTTATAACGCTCTAAACTTGACCAATTTTTTTAACATTAATGACCTAAAACTCCGAAAATACTAACAATTAATAGAAAGTATGTTTGCAGCAAATATTTGTCATACAAAAACCTTTCTTATGATATATCATTCATTTCTATAGGTGTGGTAGATCAACTCCCATAGACAATAAACCACTTTTATACTTTAATAACCTTTCACTCCAAAAGTATTAACAATTGATATAAAGTATATGAAGAGCAAATATTTGTCTTTAAAAGACCTTTCTAATGATATATCACTTATTGCTAGAGGGCGTGTTGATCAACTCCCTGCTGAAGAAAAACAACAAAAAAGATGATATCTTTGACAGCCATTTTTTCCTGGTTAAAATTGATATTTTTCTTATTGTTTAATATACAAAGCATTTCAATAAAAGAACTAAATTATTTTCATATTTTAAACCTCTCACGATTACTGGGAATAAAAATATCGACCTCTTAAAATTGAAATATTCCCATACATTTAGTATGGAGACTGGCCGACGACATGACCACGAACTGACAGTAACAGACGTTGCCAAACTTATGTTCACGGCTTGCAATTATAGAAGGCTATGATAGAGTCATGTCATGTCAGTCTGTTACTGTCAGTTCGTGGTCATGTCGTCGGCCAGTCTCCATACTAAATGTATGAGAATATTTAAATTTTAAGAGGTCGATATTTTTTTTCCTAGTAATCGTGTAAGGTTTAAAATATGAAAATAATTTAGTTCCTTTATTGAAATGCTTTGTATATTAAACAATAAGAAAAATATCAATGTTAACCAGGAAAAAATGGCTGTCAAAGATGTCATCTTTTTTGTTGATTTTCTTCAGCAGGGAGTTGATTAACACGCCCTCTAGCAATAAATGATATATCATTAGAAAGGTCTTTTAAAGACAAATATTTGCTGTTAATATACTTTATATCAATTGTTTATACTTTTAGAGTTAAAGGTTATTAAAGTATAAAAGTGGTTTATTGTCTATGGGAGTTGATTTACCCCACCTCTAGCAATAAATGAAATATCATTAGAAAGGTTTTCATATGATAAATATTTGCTGCAAACATACTTTCTATTAATTGTTAGTATTTTCGGAGTTTTAGGTCATAAATAATAAAAAAATTGGTCAAGTTCAGAGCGTTATAACTCTCAAAGTACTAATAGTTGACGTTTATTGTGATACAATAAAGTGTTTCAAATTTAAAGACCTTTCCAATGATATAAGATTTATTGCTAGAGGAGGCTTAGATCAAAATTCTCATCGTACTAAAAGACCCCCGAAAAGTTCAAATAATTTGACTCAAACCTTATGTTCTAATAAATAAATAATAATAATAAATATAAAACTTTATTGAAATAATCTTACATCACAATTTACAACTAGTTTAAACATAGATAATATAGGAAAAACAAATAATAAATTATTTTTAAAATAATTTTATACTATGTGCTTGACCACATGCGATGTTGCCGTTCTGCTCAACTTCAGGGCTTGGAAGATATAGAAGGCTATGACTCTATCTATCCTTTTCTCACATATCAATGTTACCAGTGTCATCCTTGTCACTTTATTTGGTTTTTCTTTATTATTTTAAAAGTTGGTGTTAAAAATTAAAAAAGCACTTTGTCTCACGCTCGCAGCAAAAATCGATTTTGCTGCGAGTTTTTACGCGCCAAAAGCACCCTTTTCGTGCTGGAGAGGTGAAAAATGCATTTTCTATAAATGTAGTTTTCAAAGATCTTTAAATTAGGAATAAAAAAATAACTTATTTATTTATCGATAATTTATGGTTTCATCCGCTTTTGGGGTTGCACTTTATCGAGGGCCACTGAATAATAGTACTTTACTTTTATAACATAGGTACATAATTATTACTTGTGTCGGACGCCAGATGATATCCTTTGTGCGCAGACTGCGCAGTAAGACACTTTCTCGATTCGTCACATGAGATATTGGCTACTTTATCAAATAGCAACATTTTGGGAGCTCCTCTCAAAGTTTATCATTGCTTATCATAATGTCCGAATTACACGAGGGCAGTTTTTAAAGCCAGAATACCAAGACAGTATAAGTAAGCCATGTAAACAGAACTGGGGCCGTACCGGCACAGATAATATAATACTATGTACCGGCTAACTTTTCGAACTTGGGCGGGTCTGCCGAGTTTCAACTTAAAACAGAGAAATCAAAGTAAGTAATTTCGTTTTGTACTTTTTATTGAAGTAATTTGGAAGATATCGATGTTCGTGTGACATCATAAATTTGGGGTTCGCCATTTTGGCCCAATTGGGGCTCGATGTATCTGTTTTAATTTGAAACCCGGCAGACTTTTCGAAAATCGAGAGAGTACTGGCTTCATCTCTAGACTAGTAAGCGAGAGAGCAAGCATGTTCCATCCAAGCCAGAACAGGGGCCTTACTATGTTCTTATAGCAGGACTTATATTGAACTGCCTACTTTTCGTACTATGGCCTCAAAGGTTAGTTCAAAAGCAGGCCGTAAGCAGTCCTTTTTAAGGCCTGCTTTTAAATTGAACGGCTTCTTATTTGCTGATGGTAAGCCCCCAGAAAGCCAGGGCAGTACTGGCTTGCTGGCTTGGCCTACCTAGGTATCCTTGTTTAATCCTCATCAGACATAAGTGAATAATTACTGCAGTCCCCGATCGATTTCATCTATCAAATTTGCCAGCCTGCCTAGCATTACCACCGAAACACATTATGAAAAAAAAATAGTGATTTGTCACGTTTAACTGTTAAAAGACAATGCATTTTTTTATTTACACAACTGCCCAAAGCAAAAAGAGTGTATATGTGTTCAGGGTTCATGTATGTTTGTGGGTATGTGAGTTTCTTTATTCCACCATAACTTCTAAATGCCTGAACTGATTTGGATAAATGGGGTATCGTTAGAATCCTTACCGCATCCCGAGTGACACTGGCTATATTTTTTTTAGAAAACATCAATATGGCGACTGTACGATGCCATTTTCAAATGTGAAAAAAAAAAATTTTTTCTATTATTACAATATGGGCATCAAATGAAAGGCCTTGATGAGCACATTCGAAAACTATATAATATGTCACTAAAATGTGTGAAATAAAAATAAATAAATTAAAAAAATATTAGAAACACGACTGCCCTGCCTAAAACGAACTAAAAAGTTTAACAACAAGTGTCATTGCAGTCGGGGGACCTCTTCGATAAAAAATTGTTCCATAATAAGGTCCCCCGACTGCATGCAATGACACTTGTTGTTAAACTTTTTAGTTCGTTTTTGGCAGGGCAGTCGTGTTTTTAATAATTTTTTTTGACAGTTGGGTATCGATAAAACGCGATTATCACGCGATATATATCGTGTTTCGTTGGTCATGCTAGGGGGCAGCACTAACATTTCTCAGTCAGAATAAACAAAACAACGTTATTTTTATAAACGAATAGTTTCTTCATTCATACGATGAGATCAACCTTGGGAGTGTATTTTATCAATGAAAAATAAATATTTGATTGACCTTCACTATCACTAATCATAATTTTAACTGAAATAAAGTATCGTGATAACCTTAAACCTTTCGTCAACGGCTGCTCAACTCCTCAACAGTATTTCAGAATTAAATTAGATGAATTCTCAAGCAAAAATCGGTATTTATGAACTCTTCATTGATTATGATATGATTCATCACCATCAAAGCATTTTATGATAGTTCCGCTGCATGTTATCGGTCAGAATGTTAACTATTTTTGCATCTCACAAAGACTTTCGCCAGTTTAGTAGACAATCTGTGCTTTCGCTTTTTTGTGAACAGTTGAGCGAACGCTACGACCCATGCGAAATTGAGATTTCTGTTGTTAAATGTAAAATTAATTGCCATCTATTTGCAAGATTTTTTTAAACAGATATAAAACTCAAAAAAAAACATAAGAATCTCCGGGAACCGGGAACATGAAATACCTACACGGCCTACACTTGTGGAGTTGTAGAGCAGCGAAATAGTTTAAGTCATGGAACCAGGATCAAGTTTCAAATAAGGATCGCTTATGCTAATGATCTACAACTACCCACAAAGGAAAGTTATTTCAAAGAACACGTGAATCTACAAAAAACTATAAGCGAAACTTTAAGAAAGAATAAGCTCTTTTTAGCACCAGCTGTGATAAAATTAAGCCGCTAGATATTATCTCTGAAACATCACTTAACAAAACACGAACGGAGGTTTTTTTTTACTCAGCCCAAGCTTAGTCATATCACAATTGTAACAGGTAGATTTGAAGCCGGCGTTGCTCGAAGGGTAGAGACATATTGTTGCCGTAAGTAAACAATTGACGTCACGCCAGACAGGCAAATATTTATTTGCATATTTCGTCAACAATTAAGTACGTTCCAAGAAAACGCTGGAAGCTTAATTTTTGTTCTCTTGTTCTTTTAATATTTTAAACCGAATTCTCCACGTCCGTCGATCGTAAAGGAAAAAACACTAAAAAAAGTTTACTCATAGTTAACTCGTTTATTACTACTTAATTTTAGTTTGATACTAATTAATACCGGTAAACTGGTTGTCTAGCAACTACGCTGCGGGGTGAATAAAAACAGCGACATAGAAAAAATATCCAAAACTCAAAACCTTTTTCGGGTAATTTCAAAACCACCATGACTTTTTCATTATTTAGTATCGTCAACAGCGTGGTTCGATTAGAGCAAGTGGTTAAATAAAGTTATTGTAAGGGCAGCTAGGGTCATAGGGTCGATCGGTGGTCGCGGCTGTCAGCGACATCCGTTGCGGCTTCCCGCCTCCGGTTACCGACTATGAGTCACGGGCTGGCCGCAACGACAGACAGGTGTGCACTGTGCAACCTTCTTACTATAGTGTGGTTGGAGGGAAAAAAATTATCCTTCGATCCACCGGTGGATCCTCGTC
This sequence comes from Agriphila tristella, assembly GCA_928269145.1. Lineage (NCBI taxonomy): Eukaryota > Metazoa > Arthropoda > Insecta > Lepidoptera > Crambidae > Agriphila > Agriphila tristella. The sequence continues at coordinate 52,951,275 of OV743429.1, forward strand.
GTAGAAGGAATGAGAGGTTTGATGCAAGCTTTTTTTCAAATCTGCCCATGTGCGGGCTTTGTAGTGCAACCTTTACACCAACAAGTCAAGCTTGACGAGAAAAATTCAAAACGCATATTTTGCTTTTCATTGTTCTGACATCAGATTTGATCAGATGTATTACGTCAGTCAGTTTTAGTAGAAAGAAATATTGGTCAGGTGGCTTTAAATAAAAAAAAAGTCGATGCTCAAGCGGATAGATACATTATTTTTGTTGTATGCGTCACAATTATTTGTTTGTATCCTCCCCTTTTATAAGTATAACGTCTCTGTATATACATTATGTATATATAAACCTATTTTTGCTATGTATAATACAACACAACCACTCCAGCCTGCCTAGCATGACCACCGAAACACGATATGATAATAGTGATATGTCACGTTTAACTGTCAAAAGACAATGGATTTTGACAGTTGGATATCGATAAAACGCTATATCACGCGATGTATATCGTGTTTCGTCGGTAATGCTTAGGGGGCAGAGTGCAGTTAAAACCGAAAGGCACGGTGACATTTGATTGCGTTACTTATGTAAACAAGTTGCAAATTAACGTTATCCTACCTCAAGATCTGTTTACGCGGGGCATTTGCGATAACCTCCGCTATTCCGCAGGGCAACAGATACCGGACCAGGCCACAGTACTGCAGATAATACAGTACCTCGTCTCCGACCGATGAATATAGAGAAACTACGCGAGAAAATTTATATCAAACTGATGAAGCGCGCGTTCTTTTCAAATAAACTTAACTTTTATCCCTATGGAAAACTCCTTTTCCCCTTAGCGCGTAGGAAGTTCCCCAAGTTTAAATCAGTCTAATCAAAAATTATCAAAGTTGGTTCATCAGTTTATGCGTCAAACTCAATACAATAACACCAAACAATGAGCAGACCGAAAAAAAGTTACTTTCTCATTTGATTCGTATGTGTAAAAACATGGAGTTACAAGAAAATTTTAAAACCGTTTTTAAATGAAATTGGTCAATAAAATCCCCAACATTTCTTTGGTTCATCTTTTGATGTCTACTTTTTGTCCTGGCAACTTTAGGAAAACTTTTTTTAACTTAAAGTATTAAGCTTTAAAAACTCCTTATTTGAATGCAACATTTTCTATGTGCCGTACCGTCGTGTTTATCTCTCGCCAGTACTTCGAATAATTAGCAGACTCCTTATCTCTTGTTAATTAATTCTGAAACGCATACTCTAATTCTATATCACGATGCATTCCAATAAACAGGCAATGTTCTCCTACGGGCAACATTCAAATATCTAACATTATCAACGTCATTGCATATTCATAAAAATAAGGTTTGTGGTTGTGGCACTAGCGAAATTCACACGATTCAAAAAAAAAGAAACAAATAAAATTTACTTTATTAACAAACTTGCATCCTTACAATGTCGAGGCAAAGAGATAAAACTGTTAAACATTTTTATTTTAGGTTATTTACTGTAAAATGACCTAACTGTAAATAAAAGTCAAAAACGTAACGCCAAGGAAATTTAAAGAGAAACAGTTATTTTGCCAATAGACCACAATAATATTAACAGGTTCCCGCCTCTACTAAACACAACATAATATCCAACCGTTACACATGAGGAATTTTGTACAAAAGACCGTTAAAACTTCGCTCAAGTTCCTTAAAAGAAGGGACTTAGATAAACAAAATTAATTAAAAGTTTATTTCTATAAAAAGCGTTCCCTTTACATCCCCGACACGTGCTCATGGAATTAGCGATACAATCTGCCCCGGCTATTCGTAAGCACGTCTTTAAAGATAAGGCCTTTTCAATTAGGGTAACGCGCATTAAAATGCCCTAGTGGCATAACTGGGAAAAAATATATAGGCGCCCTATGAATAACAATAAGGCGTCCCAGGAAGCTGTCTGCGAGATACAGGCGACTTCCGTTATAATTTGACGTTACTTTAACTTGTTATTTGTTCGTCCGATCGCTGGTAATAAGGCCATTATGCTGAGTGACCTTTTGTGAGTCAGGCTAAATGGCCCGCGTGATTTCTACGGCTGGGATGACAAAAGAACGCGCCACCTAATTTTGATTGAAGATTCAATTTCAGTCACTCCACTCTCCTTGCGGAATAATTGTGGTAATACAAATTGACTTACTTTGTTGACTAAAGTTACGAGCACTTCTTCGTGAATCTATTTCAATAAGAAAAAATATGTAATGATGACGGCCTCCAAAACTGGTCCTTGAAGTATTTAACCCTACATAAGCGTGGTGGATTATAGTCCATCCTCCTTGTCCTCCCATAAGGAAGGTTTGAACCCCAACATTAAAAATGGCTATGTTGATTCGACCATAAAAGTAATACAGCTACAGAAAACTACTTTTCCTTTTACTAGTCTTCCTTCAAACATCAATCTGACTAGCTTTTTCAATACCACCTGCCACCTGCTAAAACAAGTATTAACTAGTGGCAGATAGCGAAAACAAAACGCGCCACCCCAGTTGATAATAACACTTCGCAACTAAGTAGCGTTTGTCAAAACGTATAAACAAAACGCGTACCTGCGCGCGGGCAGGTAGAGTCGGCGTCCACAATGGCATTCCGAGCATCCGAAATGAATCAAAATTCGGTGCAGCCAGTGCCCGGCCTGGCTCGGTCCCTTCTGATAAATTACAATATTAATGGTCACGTCTATTGTTGTTATTAGGGGATGATTTCATTAGGATAAGCGCCCGCGCAGTTGCCTCCTCGTTTACCGTTACTAACGTAAAAAGCACTTTGCGAGACGCTTTCTGTTCCCTAATAAGGCAGCGGGCAGAGCGGTTCGAAAATTAAAAAGATCGGTAATGTCATTTATGGGCAGGTCGGTTAGGAGTGCCTGAGTACTCCCCGCTCGACTGGTTCCATTATATCTTTGGAACGGCGACCTCCCGCGCCGACGGAAACAATGAAAGTGAGAGAGGGCAGGAATGTGCGCGGGGTAGCGCGGCCGGGCGCGGGGGAGGGTAGCCGGCCCGGTTCCCGGTTCCCAGGCGAGGAATGCCAGCACAAGCAACAAAGCCTACCCGCCGCCATTCACCCCACCCCGCCCCGCGCGCCCCCGCCTCTCCCGTCTCAGACACGTAATTTTTCGTGACTTTCCCCCAAGTAGCTTTTACGATGCCGTGGCTCGGAACCGATATGAACGTTCAATATTCAAAAATCGTCGTATACCCCATTATCAGGACATGAAAGGGAATTTTGCTCGTTTGATTCTTTGCCAATAAATTACATTTGACTGCGGATTTCGTCCTAATCGGTTTCCGCTCTGCTCTATATTTGCGTATGTATGCAAAGGTGATGTGACTTGTGACGGTATGCGGCGTATGATTACAATAAGTGTCGTTGTTTCATTCGCAGGGGCCGAGTGCGGGTTCAGGGTCGACTCGGGTGTCGTTTAGCAATTAAACAGCTGACTCTACAGTGCACACTGAACTTTGGAACTACATAATTCCAACGAACAATGAAAAAATAACTAGTATTTAAATCGGTCACTTTATACTTATAACTTCGAACATCTTAACGCATGCCGTCTGCACATCCAAACATAAACCATTGGGTATTGTTTATTCGACTGATAAGGAGATATAAGGAAAAAATATTCCTAACATGTTTGTAGTACTTTAGTATCTTTTACCTAAATATCGTGAGATATAAAAAGCTTCTCTAGCTTTTAATAAAAGCCACGGTTTGTTTAATTTAGTTTTATCTTAGAAAACTAAATTAAACAAACCGTGGCTTGAAGTCTCTAGTGAACTTTTGACGATAAATCTTAAGAGGTATGTTATGATATACTTATGATAATATTAGTACATTTTACTTATTTAAATATGAATATGGTGCAAAAAGTTTCATCCACAATTGAGACAGTCAGGTGCGAACTTAAGAAGAAACTCTACAGAACTTAGTTAAGAATTCAAGCTGGCAACACTGAATCATTAAACGAAACACGAGAATTCGATTTACGTTAACAATTTTGACTTTTATTTATATCAGTGAAGGGAAATATATTTTCTCTAGGTATAATTCCCTTGAGATTTAGGATAAGCTTAAATTTTCTAATCATTATTTATTCATGTCTCCGTACTTTTCGGATCGTAGTACCCATCCAATACCCTATCTATCCCAATGATATTATATTTTTGATCTATCCTTAAGCTATCACCTCACTTAAAATGCCGTGCTATTTACAGGATTCAAACGCTTCTATCAGAAAATATTTCCTAACATTTTCTTACTATTCTCAGTACTTTCTTAACATTTCTCGGTTTCGAATTTGCTCCACTAAAGGTTGATTGATCGAACAACGTCGTTAGTTCGAGTTGACTTTTATGGTTTTTACAAAAAGTAGTTAAAAATAACCGAAAGTAGTGCTACGTCATAAAACTCGATACTTAATACTCGATATTTTTCAGCAAATCTCGTATCGATATTGAGAATTTCTACAATAGCCTCTTCTTTCAACTTATTTGACTTCTGGAGATAAGAAGCATAATGCAATAATTCCTATAAATAGGAAAATCATTGTTTTGTCCACGATACACATTTGCGTGGCGACTAAAAATAAAACCCCTTTTCTTATTTGTCTCCCTTTCATATTTCAAATCAAATAGTAGGTAGGTACTCAGCACTCCCCAAAAAACCCCAATTTTACAAAATTCCAAAAAATTTACGATTCTCCCAAAATCCTCGGAGATATGGCCAAAAATACGTCTCAGCCGATTTTCAACGACATTTTCAATGGTAAGTCCATAGTACGACACAAACGGAACGAATATCGTATCTACCAAATTACTTTTGTAAAGAAAAATATGTTTTATTGCTCGTCATTTGAATAATTTTTACGTGTCAGTAAACATACGAGTACGTATTAGTAGTATTAGTAATAGTCAGTCAACATACGACGTACGTATTCGAAAAATAACATATGCATTCTTAATTTCCATTTAACAGTGTTGTCTGCGAGTAGGTGATAATTATCTCGTTCGTACCTTTTATCCACCCCGGCGATGCTGAGCGCCCGACCGGTTACACGGTTTTTTCTTTGTAATGTAAAATGTATTAATTAGTAGAAACAATATTCCCATGGCACATACCTAGTTAACGCAAAGAAGTCAGCAAACTGCATTACCTACGTAAGCAGAAAAGTTTTATAAAAAGTGGATTTAATTAAGTAACTACCTATATTCAATTTTTTTCCCGAGGAAATAACAATTTCACAGATTTCTTTTAGTATTCAACAGTTGAAAACAAGACAAATTGTAGAATGACTTTTCGCTATGTTGAGCTTTTTGAATTGGTTATTGGTGTTCATAATGAAAATGCAATTTCTCAAAGAATTCTGGGAGCCTTTTTGTTAGAAGTTACTGTAGATCAAGTGTTACAAAAGCCTTTGATTATTTTTAATAAAATGTCATATCAACCACAGTATTGTAATGGGCGTTCATGTTATTACGTGTGAAGTGAGCTAGGCCACCGCAGGCAGACACAACCGCACGAAGCTAATTTTCCAATAGTTTTACAATTTCATTTAGACACGTATTCGCAATTCGATGCATGGTTGACGACTGAATGAAAATTTGATAAGCCAGCTAAACAAAAGGTCAGATTTTACATGACTGTAATGTAAGCCTTCGAGTAAGCTGTATTATGCAGCTTTTCTAATGTTTAAAAATAGTAGATTGTTATACAAGACGCTAAAATGACCCATTCCATACGAGGTAGTTTTATTCCCGAGCTTTAGCGAGGGAATAAATAGAAACCGAGTTACAATGGGTTTTAGCGTCGTGTGTTACACTCTACTTTTCACTACGATTGCGAGAAAATAAAATACAATATTGATTACCTAGTTTATACTTCCGTAAACGAATCCACTCGTTTTTCTATCCTCCACTTCATTAACTTTTCATACAGTATTTAAATAAATGATTTGTGCTTGACGGCAAAAGATTAAAATTATTTATTTCCTATTACTTACAGTCACACAATTCAATCAGTTTGGTATTAGAGAAAAATTCTAAAGATTTCGCGCCTTTTTTAATTTCTACTGTAGCAGCTAAGAAACACAATGTACGCATTCTACGATCAAACTTAAAGTCACAGAGTATAAATAAGTCTATGATTTCACCGAAGAGATCGCTGCTTTTAGTTCCATTTTCAAAAAAAAAATTAGAAACAGTATAAGTCGAGCGAGTCTTTATTCGTGATTATGAATAAAGACTTTTTCGTTTTAGTAGGCTCATTGGTAATAGACAAACATTAAAAAAGAAAAAACTTTATCCCCTAGGGGTAATTTTGCTATTTTATCCTGGCTCTTGTACCTTACAATGACGTACTTTTAGAGCAAGAGGAGTGAAAAATGATTTTGATAGATAGAGGTGTCTAGGGCCCTACCTGCTAACTTTTCGAAATTCGGCGGGTCTGCCGGGCTTAAACTTAAAACAGATGAATCGAAGTAAGGAATTTCGTATTGCCTATTTGCCGAAGTTATTTGGAAAATATCGATGTTCGTGTGACATCATGAATTGGGGTTCCCCATTTTGGCCCTGATTGGGGCTTGATTTATCTGTTTTAATTTGAAGCCCGGCAGACTTGCCGAGATCGGAGCCAGTACAGCCCTTGTTGGTGTGTATAGCAGAAAGTATTATTTTTATAGTCAAAGACACCTTGTATCGATAGGATCAATTGTTTATCCATAGTATAAGCTCAATGAGACTAAACAATTTTATTGTTGTGAGCGTTTTGCCAGACAATAATTATATCGTGATTATGCGGACATACCTGTCTTTATAGTGCAGGTAGTTAAAAACCACATATAATTACCATGTCTCAATGGACGATCACTGCCCGGCCAGCTGTGAGGGACACCCGACCCGGGCCGCTAGCTGACAGCGCGTGCGGACACCCGACACTCGGCGGCGACAGATAGCGACACCAATGCAAATGCTCTATATCATTACTTAGACAAAATACAGTCTGTCCCGGCGTTTAGTAATTAAACTTTAAGGGCGTGATTTATGAACAATTTTATCGATGAAAATACCTTAAATCAAGGGGTCTGACCCGCCCCTTGCCAATACAAGAATTTAATCTTACGTCTTTTAATTTAAACTTTTCCTTCAAAAACAAGCGACAGCATGGGCACCTACACTGATAATAAATAAGCAACAATTTGGTATCGTTCGAAAGCTAACAACATATCAGTAGAAATAGCAAAGACACAAGTCCGATACATTTTGGGAGAGTAAAGAGATATTTAAGTCAAAAAATCTTGAAACTTGCAAGGTTTTTTTAGTTTTTTTATTTTAATCTGTTTTTCTCTTCGCTTTACATTCTCGAGTGAAATTGCAGCGGGTCACTGTCTATTGTCAATTTAATCGCATCATATGTAGAAATGTATCCCTGTCCTTTCAAATCTAAACTTAAATTAAAACTTTATTCAAATAATGTAATTGCAAGTGTATCTAGGTAGAGCTTTTGTTAATAAAATTAATTTCCCCCAAGAAAAACTGCAATTAAGTTTTCACCTTATATGTGAAAATTTAATTGTTGGCTAATGATTAACCGTGGTACATTTTGTTATATAAACATAGTAGGTGTAAGTTTTCCAAGAAATAAAATAAAAAAAAAACGTTACTCTTTATGAACATTTTCTCTAGACAATTTTCCCCGTAGTAATCAAATGCATTTTTTTCTAGATTTCAATCGCACCTACATTGTGCCGTGAATGTAAAGTATTTAATTTGTGGTAGAGCCCTCGAAACAATTGATTTGATTGAAAGCTCAATACAGAGCGAAGTCTGAGCGCTATCGGGTGATATTACTATTGTAAATAAGCATGTTGTTTCATTGTAATAATATTTAAGGTTACGACTAAAATAGCAATTATTTGTCTTGTAAATGAGAAAATAATTTATCATTGTCTCAAAATTTTCCGCGTAGTAAGCTGAAGAGTTTGCTATTTATTATTAAGTAAAAGCTCCACGTTTTCACCAAAAATTTAAACAACGTAAACTTGGACTTTATTTCGCAATTAACCTGTCCGCACCGGCTTATTTCTATTCACCCAATGTTTATTCTGGCCGCACCTGTTTCGCTGCCATCATCAGCTGATGCGTTGTGCCTCACGAAGAACTCTTCGGCTTGCGAGCACGAAGCCGTAACAGCAGCCACGGCGGCTCCGACACATGCCACCGCCGTCAAAACAACCACCAAAAACTTCATGTTCACACCCACAAATGAAAAACTGATTCGAATTTCGAAAACTTTTTCAATTTTTTTGTGTCACTCGCGAGCGCGCTTGGTTCCCGGCCGAGCGAGAAGCGTGCTCCCGCATTGGAGCGCGTTTTCCGACTGCCAGTTCAGTCGCACGTCGCACGCGACACCGCTGACAGCGGCGCGATATCGGCGCCGTTCGCAACTTGCTAAAATCAGACATATAAATAAAATATTTATGGGTTCCGAACCGAATGCTTGTTAGCAGTAGGTTCGTCTTTATATTATTTTATTCCGTTTTGAGGAAACATTCTGTTTATAATGTAGAGCGACTTCAATTATTATATTTTCCTGTTTCGAAATCAATTAAGTTGATCAGAGAGATAAAACTTTCAGGTATTCTGTGCTTTCAGTCTAAAATTAAATACTAGTCTTTTAAGATATTTCTTTGCCAATACCATTCCTACATTCTTTTTTAGGGTTCCGTACCCAAAGGGTAAAAACGGGACCCTATTACTAAGACTCCGCTGTCCGTCTGTCTGTCTGGCTGTCTGCCACCAGGCTGTACTCATGAACCGAGCTGAATCTCATAGCTAGAGAGGTGAAATTTTCACAGGTGATGTATTTCTGTTGCCGCTATAACAACAAATACTAAAAACAGAAAAAAAAATTAAGGGGGGCTCCCATACAACAAACGTGAGTTTTTGCTGTTTTATGGTATGGAACCTTTCGTGCGCGAGTCCGACTCGCACTTGGCCGGTTTTTTATACTTACATAAAAGTTGCCAAGAATAAAGAGACGAAATTGCCGTTTGTTTGCCAAAATTATGACTCTACAAAATTACGTAAAGTGATACAATACTTTAAATCATAAATGACGATGATGTCATAAAGTACAATGTCCGTGTATTTTAATTACCGCTGATCACGACAGGAATCGAATCGACAGACTATGTTCGATGAGCTTTTCATTATCGACAAAAAACTCGCTTGTTCGATTTTACCTGTTCCTTTTTTGTGGGGTATCACTAACTGCTTTTTATATTATTTTCAATAATAAATATTGTCTGGGAACCATTTGTACATTGTGACAATAAAAAAACATATAAATTGTGTAAACTTTGCGGAGCAAATGTGAAAAAAGTACTCTAGCGATCATTTGTATAAGTGTTCTGCAGCTATAGGTTAATTTATTTATCAGAAGAAAGAATTTAATAAGTATGTTTTTAAATTTGATATTTTAGCATTCACCATGCTATTTTTATTTAATACTAAATACACCGTCATTTTGTAGTCGTTTTAATTAACTTAAGGGTGTGTTGTACCAATGAAAATAAACATTTTTGCCCAAGAAACATGGGTCGAAAAATGACAAAAAATTTTGGGCCTCCCATACTAAGTAGACAGCTAAAACATTTTATTAGTATGGGAAAGTCAATTTTTTTTATCGTTTTTCGACCCATGTTTCTTTGGCAAAAATGTTTAGTTCCGTAAGTAGAACACTCCCTTAAGTTAATTAAAACGACTACAAAATGACGGTGTATATATACTTGAAAAAAAAACGAATCGTCACCAGATCATTTTCTTAGGTGGGAATCGAATTCGCGACCTTTGGAAGTCCGGTACAATCTTTGATCAGAATATTCTTGATCGAAGGGTCCAATGCCTTTTTTACTCAGCTACCGAGTCACTAGTAAACTTATACTTTATATTTATATGTTATCTTAGAATTTATATGTGTATTTATACGTCTTTAAACCACCGCAAACCTAATCATAATATTCATGATAGCTCCTGCACTTAAATTGATATAATGAAATAGTTAAGTAATTTAAAGATTGAAGTTTTTTTTGTCAGTATTATAAAGAGGTTTCATTAGTGTGTAAACAATCCAAAACCACAATATTCTTTCACCGACAAAAAGCGGCACTATTCCTGAGTATCATAGCCAGACGGGATTCCCTGCGATTCTCAAGGGGACCGGAAATACCGGTTTATTGCAAACAAAGTACCGGATGCCCACAACAATTATAAAAAAGAGGTAGTCTACTTACAATATTTTATGAGTATACGCGAAACTCGTGGGGCGAACGAGGAATAAATCACTTTACCTAACGCCCTAATCAAGTGACTTTCTACTTTAAAAATATTCGTAAGCGTAAACAATATAATTTTCTTCCAACTATGCTTTAATTTCATCACAATCACACTAAAAACTCAGTACAAAGCGAGTCTTTTTTTCTCTAGAGCAATAAAAATGTATGAAATTTCATTATTGCACAGGTTTTTTTTTAACGCACCTAAAGGTGCCAATCTCAATGGATTAACTCCAAGAAGCTTATACCTCCCTTAACTCTATACAGCCAGCCGATATCAATACTTTTTTTTACGTACGTGTATTATTCGTTTCTATCCTACTTGTTCCAAATTTAAAAAATGATTGCTGCTAACTCTGATTTAAAAATGAAAGAAATTTAAAAAAGTGGAACTTTGTTAATTTTGCTTGACAATATTTTTGGAAACGATAAAGTGTGATACTATCTGATTTTGAGTGCTTCGGCTTCGAATTAAAATGGAATCATCTAGCGACACATTAACTCCGGAAAACATTCTAAATGAAGCCGACAATGTTATAGAAAATGAAACTCTTTGATATGAGTTTCTTTTATCTACTATGCCTATAGGTAATAGTTGAAAGAAAAGCAGATTATGCACCTCGCCTTAAGTAATTTATATTGCCCTCGTGCCTGTTAGATTAGAGCCCTCGCTAAACTCGGTGCAATAATAAATTACTTTGTGCTCGATGCAATAATCTACTATTAATTACGACACTGTGTCGTGCGTGAAGTCAATCACTGTAGCGAAAATTCGTTACACGCTACATGTGCTTTTGGAAATAATTATTAATATTATGTTGCGTCTGAAAATAAGCTCATAGGTATCTTGTTGTTCTAATCCATAATTTATATCTATACGGTAGCAGGTAGGGCTTATTTCAAGTCCGCCTGGCTAGCTTAGCTACCTATAGGTCTGACGCCATAACAACAATTTGAAAAATGTTGTGTTCCAGCAGTTTGTGGTAAGATAGTCAGTTCCTCAGTGGTGAGGATTCCGGGTGTACGCTTCCACCTTCGGTCTTATTGTCACATTTGTCACTTAACTTATACCGTAGTTCATAAAAAAAACATGATTTTGTTGATAATCCTCCCACATAAACCGCAAGTTCACACGTTTGTACCGGATAAGTTGTGCAGGCGCTAATTGATCGGAAAGTTACAAACAGTTACAATGTTCACATGTACCGTAAACATACGCTGCTGTATCTAAAAAACTCGGAAACCTATTCTACAAAAATAAACACCATAACCGGACAGTTTCGGATTCGCTTCCGGCAGTTGCCGGCTCAGAAACACAGAAAATTTTGAAATTTGAAACATAAAAGAACATACAGATACTCATGTGACATACCACATACAGTCCTAATAGATTTTTGTTTACTCTGTGATGGAGTAGTGGACTAGGCTTTAAGGCGTTTAAAGATAAATCATTTCCTGTTGAGGAAAGCATACTGAGATTCTGTCTCTAAAATATAAACTAGACAAACTTTCATCGCCAGGTGAAAAAAGGAAAACCAAACTTTTCTCCCCCTCGTATTCTTGAACTCCACCATGTAAAAAAAAACTATAAGTACCCTGTGTCTATATGACACAGCGGAAACTAAAAACGTTATAGTAGCTACATAAATAAAGTAATAAAAAGTAAAAAGTTAAGGATACAATCGTTAAGCTAAGTTGGTCATCATTATGACAGTATAAAGACCAAAAAGTTTACAGGAACAGCAATTTCCAATTGATATCGCTCATGTAAATAACTGAATAATCCTTCTGAAATAATAATTATGAGAAATAGAATATAACTCAACTCCCTACCGAGCAGCAATGTATTTAATGACCCCTGCATTGTGATCGTGTGTGATTAGCCTAAGTGTTTGTGTGGACAGCTAGACTACAAAATTTAAAGTAGACAGAATGGTCGTTCGTAACAAATTAGTGGCTTTTCTTACACGTACACACACATAGACAATGCGTACAGGCAATCTCAGGCCAAACCAGGCTATATTCAGAAGCAGTTACCCTTAGTTCCTATTGTCATCGACTGTAGTCCGACGAATCGGGAATACGTTGAATCTGGAATACGTCGAGTCTGGAATACAACGAGTCAGGGAACATGACGAATCCGGAACAAATCCCTAGGCATAGCGCAACAAAACAAATGACAACAATGTTTCCGCGTGATATAGCCTTTTATCGACAGTCAACTGTCAAAATCCATTGTCTTTTGACATTGACAGGTAAACGTGAAAAATCGCTATAATCATTCACCGCGTTTCTATCGTCATGCCACATGAGTAAAAAGAAAGGACCAGAGACCAAGCTTCATACAACCGCGCGAATCGGTTGCACCACTACAAGCACGCGGGGCATGTGTGCGTGTCCACTGGCCGCTTGTCGCGTACGCGGAAAAAACTTGTTTTTGGACAATCGTAGGGCATCATTTGTTTTGTTAGTTGCAAGTTTGAATTTCACGTTCTTAAGAAGCTTTGTCTCTGTCCTTTCTTTTTACTCATGTGGTCATGCTAGGAGGGATGAGCAGCGCTTCCACAGAGCTGCGAATTTTCATGGCGCTTCTGTTTATGTCACTCGTGTATGTGGCTAGACTAGGCTATGCCCCGACTGCGCGCGCAGCTATCGAACGTAGGCCAGCCGCGGCTAGACAGCCTGGCCTGCACACAACAGCCTCGTGGCGCTAAGGTACTTGCTTATTTATAACTCCTAAATTGGTTACATAAAGGTTGAAATGGGTAACGAAGTCTATTAGAATTACCTACTGATAGTTTCAGTATCTTACATATTATATGTGTAGAGCTTTATATTTAAGCTAGACTACGGGCTGGGTATTTTTATTATGAAATAAACAAGTCTGATATAACAAACCAAATTAAATTGTATGCTTTTATACCTAAAGTTTTCTCTCTCTCTCTCTACCATAACTTATTTATAATATACTTAATATCAAAATGTTAATAAGGATTTATGAACAATTGATAATTTAGTATAGTTTTACACCTAAAATTGTTTAAGTGTGACTCAAATTTTCTTTTGCAATAATTAAAAAATGCTGAACACAATGCTCGAAGATCTCCGTAGTGCTTCCCAAAGAGTGGGTCTTAGGATGAACATGGATAAGACGAAAATTATGTCAAATGCCCATGTTGTACCCTCTCCAGTTCATGTTGGGAACACTACACTTGAAGTTGTTGACCATTACGTATACCTAGGACAGGCAGTCCAGTTAGGTTGGTCCAACTTCGAGTAAGAGATCTCTCGTCGAATCCAACTCGGGTGGGCAGCATTCGGGAAGCTTCGAAAAATCTTCGCATCCGACTTACCTCAGTGTCTCAAGACGAAAGTCTATGACCAGTGTGTGTTGCCAGTGAAGACTTACGGCAGTCAAACGTGGCCGCTAACTATGGGTCTCATAAGGAGGCTCAAGGTCACTCAGCGTGCAATGGAGAGAGCCATGCTCGGCGTTTCTCTACGTGATCAAATCAGAAACGAGGAGATCCGCAGGAGAACTAAAGTAACCGACATCGCTCGAAGGATTGCTCAGCTGAAGTGGCAATGGGCGGGACACATAGCGAGAAGAACCGATGGCCGTTGGGGCAGAAAGGTTCTGGAATGGCGACCGCGCACCGGACGACGCTCCGTGGGTAGGCCCCCGACAAGGTGGACCGACGATCTGGTGGAGGTCGCGGAAAGCCAGTGGATGCAGGCAGCGCAGGACCGATCGTCGTGGAGATCCTTAGGGGAGGCCTATACCCAGCAGTGGGTGTCGTGCGGCTGATATGATGATGATGATGATGAATTAAAAAAACCTAATACCTTTAAGAAAATACCTTTGTAACAGTTAATTTGCAGATAAACATTATATCCATTTAAAAGATGCAATGCTCAATGGAAGCAGAGCAATTTTATAAAAGTAGAGTACCTAGAAGTTTGGTTACAATGTTTTTACCATTGAAAATGGTTATCAAATGCAAATCGCCTGAGACGTATTTTTGGTGTACCAAAAGTTGAGGAATTTATTGAGACACGTGTGGACGTTTGAATTTTGAAAATCGGCTGGTTACTTTTTATGAAATTTCGAACAATTCGGGTTTTTTGGGAGGCGTTTGTTTACTAAATTGTAAATATTTCGAGAAAAAAACCGACTTAAGAAAAAATTAAAAAAAGGGTCCTAGGGTATTAGTTTAGCTACAAAATAGCTATGTTTATAATTGTGACCTGTAGGTGGTCCCTTTAGATTTGGAATTGTAGAAAAACGGGTATTTCGGTATATAAAAAGTGATGTAGTTTCTATGATTATTGACCGATCGTCATGGTAAAGGTATTGAAAAATGCTGAAGCAGACGAGAAGTGCATTAGTTGATTTTTGTGAATCGGTTAATAATATTTCAGCCGCGTCGAAGCAGTCAGGGGCACTTTTGTGACACGAGGCGCAGCCGAGTGTCACAATCGATCGTAAAAATAAAAAGGTACCTAGTATACCTTAGAAAAATTATAGGATTTTGCTTTGGATTTGATTTAGTTTTTTCGTAAATTTTTGTATTCATTTTCAATGCTCCGATTCTTGCGGGAACTGCGAAATCTGTGAATTTTTGTAAATGTCACAGAGTTCGATGATAAGATTTTAACTTAATTTTTAGGTGCTACGGAGATCTTTGAGCTACCTACACATTTTAGAATTTCTTATCCGAAAACTAGTGAGGTATTTAAACCATAAATAAGTATGTCATTTGGTTTAAAAACATATGGAATTTTCTCAAAATATTAAAGTCTGATTTGTATTTACCTAATACTAATAGGCATGCAAAATTATTCTTAAAGAAATTTCACTTTTTTGGACTTGTTAAATAATTTAAAAAGTATATACCTAACCGTGTTATGAAACAATGTAACAAATTCAACATTCATTATAAATAAGTAACAAAACGAAGCTGTAACAACCGAGAGCTTTTTAGACAATAGCTGAGAGGGCCGGAATGACCCATTGGGATGATGAATGCCGTTGGCTGCCATATTTTTAATTTATCACCTGATAGATAATCCAGGTAGGGCCTCATTCAGCCTTTGCTGGCCGCATCGCCCGCCGAGTATTGTGTTGTTAAGGCACTCACACACACCGTTTGAGCGAGACGCAGATTATAAGCGGAAGCGTTTTTCGTCCATTATATAATTTTAAAGTCCTTCAGTTTTAAAGTACTTTACACTTTTTGACTGCTTCTTAATTATCATTTTTCTAAAGATATTTTTAGATTACACACTAAGATAAGAACAAGCAAATACAAAAGCAAGCTAGCTTTATCTACACTTTCAACAGGAACAGCATATTAGCCGTTTTATGTTAGGTAGATAAGTTTTCTGATAAAATAAAATATTCTTAAACCTGCATGAGTTTAAGTATACTTTATCAAAAAAGTTTCATGGAAACTATGCATCGTATTAATACAACGTGTTAATGAATTAACGCAAAATGAGAAAACCGTTTTTTCGGACCATCAAACTGAACAACTTTTACTATGGGACCAACTCTGAAAACGCGAAAGAAAATCTGCTGCTTCATACATTTTTATACAGGGTCATTTTTGGACCCCTTTTCAAACTTTGTCAGGTCATTCTATAACAGCAGTACAATCAATTTATGAAGTAAAACAAAAATATTTTTTTTTAAATTTTACCCCAAACTTTTCCCTAAACAAATTGAAATTGTTGTCACCGTTTGCGCGTCGCACGGTCAACCCGCGCGAGCCCCCCTCCCGCCACTCGCCTTCCCCCGCTCGCGTCCCGTTCGTGACGGTGAGCTTGCGCGCCTAGATTTTTAGGATATAAAAAGTGGTTGAAAACTGTGAATTTAAAAAGAAATAATTAATAATTATCTCACCTAATTTTTTTTTATTACTTCCTTGAACTATTATTTGATTTTGTAAAGGGGTCGCAAAATTACCCTGTATTTTCTTTATTAATTTTCGTATATATGAAACAGCAGATATTTTTTTCGCTATTTCAGAGTTCGTCCTATAGTAAAAGTTGTTCAGTTTGATGGTCCGAAGAAACTGTTTTCTCATTTTGCGTTAATTCATTAACACGTTGTATAGTCAATATAAATAAAATCCAATATGAAACAACATCACAAAAATTCTGATTCCAAAGTAAGTAGCTAAAGCACTTTGTGTTATGGAAATTAATCATGCAAAGACAACGGTGGAACTACAAACACCCATTCCTGAAGCCAATATAGAAAAGTCCATTTTCTAAATTGATCTAGCCGGAGATCGAACCCGGGACCTTGAAAACCGGTGTACAAACCACTCGACCACGGAGGCAGTCGTGTAAGAAAACCAAAAATATTCCGCTAAAGCTTATAACTTGCAACGAGTAATTTATTTATGTGGTCCTTAACTGCACTACACAGCGGCCATGAATGTTAGTGGTAATAAAAGGGACGTCTCATTTATTATTGACAAATATTTCGCGCCAAAAAACTCTGAAAGGAGCTAACGGAAGGCGCCAGCCAGGACCTATTTTATTGTATTTATAGAGCACAATATAAAGCTTTGGCGGCGGTTTCTGAGGTGGTTCTTGGGTTCAGTACCTAACATTCACCATTCACAAAACCTATTTCCGATAACTTAAAGTATTTGTAGTCAAGGTTTATAGCTATTTATGTAATAAAAACAACATTTTTTAACTATGTTCTGTCACGTCACGGTCGCGGGTTCGATTCTAATACCGCAAGGTACAAAGTTATAATAAGATCATTCGACCAATCGAACGTATCTCCATTCGATTGATTTACCTATATCGCACCTCCGATAAAATAGGGTTACAACTGGAAAAACCTTGATTTTCAGGAGAGCGAAAACAAACACACGGATTTGTTATGTAGTTTTTATTCCTTTAATATTGTATAAATATACTACAAAGTGTATATATTTAAAAAGATTGCAAAATATACATTCGAATGGCATATACTGTTTTTCAATTTTCCTGAAAAATTGCATGAAAATTTCCAATTGTAACGGTATTTTAGATAGGTATTTGAACTTTTATAAATAAAAATACAATGTGAAAGATGTAACAATGTTAATTTAAATTGAAAACAGGCAGTTACTTGCGCTTATCTTAGCTAAATATTTTTTGTATTGATGTAGACTCCAAAATAAAATCAACTTTAAAAAAAACTTCAATTAGATCAAACCTAAAAACATAATTATCTCTAAAGTCAAAGTATTTTTTACTAATCAGTTCAAGTTTAGATAGTCTCAAATTAAGAGACATTTAAATAATATTATGTTTTAATCTTTTCCTAATTATAATAATGTTGAATCATTAAGTAGGAACCATAATTATAACTATAAAAAATAAAAAAAAACAGATCTTAGATTTCAGTAATCTGAATTTCAGTAATCTAAATTTCAGTAATCACGTAATCAGGGTGTCAGATAGCTAATTTTCAATCACAATTTGGTTGTTAAAAGACGCATAAAATCGTGGTACATGATTAATATCTACCAAACTCAGTAAATCATCTTTTTTTAAGGAGAAAAGTAACACAGTATGATTAGGTACTCTGGGGAATTACAATTAACCGTACCTAAAACACCGATACAATACAAAATGTATCACTGTAATATAATACCCTTTCAACAATTTTTATCCATCATTTTACAATAAACTGTAACAAGACGACTTGTGACCGTTTATTAGAAAATATACTTAACAAAATAAAATTTACCTATCAAGAACACAGTAATATTTTAGTTAGTAACACTAACCGAAATCACAATGATGTAACAATGCTTTAATGGTGTAGCGTTACAACGCCACCTAGAAGCGAGTTTTAGAGTTACAGATGTAACTATTTTCGAGAAGATAAATAATAACATTTGAAAATTTTCTGTGTAATTAACACAAAATTCGACTTTTTCGAGTTGTAACCCTATTTTATCGGAGGTGCGTATGTAATATCTTACATTTGTTTATATATTAACATAGTTCAAGCTCTGTTGAATTTTTGACAAAATAACGCCTTGTTTTCTTCCGGTAAACGCTGTTGTAATTTATTTTGCACTTAAAATACAGAATAAAAACTTTATGCTATAGAATTAAAACTTTATGTTACAGAACTCTCTTCAAACCAGTTTCGGTTACACTTGGCCGGTTTTTAACAGCAATAATAAAAGACAGGAAATTATATCAATTGTGCACATCGCTGCGGCCGGCGGGCGGCGCGCGCGCAGGCAGTTGTTGCGCGTTCATGTCTTTTGTACCGGGGCAAAGGCGCATTCGCATTCTTGCAAGTTTTTTGTGAAAACTGATTCATTCCGTGTGAATGATCAAGATGACTCATGGGATTTACTTTTTAATATACAAACATACAAAATGATCTTTTTTAGGGTTCCGTAGCCAAAATGGCAAAAACAGAACCCTTATAGATTCGTCATGTCTGTCTGTCTGTCTGTCTGTCCGTCCGTATGTCACAGCCATTTTATTCCGAAAGTATTAGGATTACACAAGTGAAACTTGGTAGGTAGATGTATTCTGTGAACCGCTTTAAGGTTTTCACATAAAAATAAAAAAAATAAAAGATTAAGGGGGGGCTCCCCATACATGAAACTGAATCTGAAAAAAAAATTTTTCATCAAACCTATACGTGCGGGGTGTCTATAGATAGGTCTTTAAAAATGATATTGAGGTTCCTAAGACTATTTTTTCACAAAGTTAACCGTTTGAAAGATATACACTGCCAAAGTGGTAAAATGAGTTTCCCCCCCCCCCCTTTAACTTTTAAAATAAGAGAGTGAAAAATCTAAAAAAAATATAAAATATAAATATATCCAAAACCGCAAATATAACTTTGTCATTCATACAAACACTATGAAAAACAATAGTAGATTGTACAACAAGTGCATAAAACGCATCATTTTACCCGAGACGTATATATATCCACCCGAGCCGCAGGCGAGGGTGGATAGTCAAGTCGAGGGTAAAATGGGTTTTATGTACGAGTTATACACTCTGCTTTTCACTTCGATTGTGAGGAAATTAAACAACAATAATTTAAAATTAAAAAAATAAAATTTTCTTACATTTTAATGACAAATTATATATTTTTGGAATGTGCTCATCAAGACCTTTCTTTTGAAACCCATATTCAAAAATTGAGAAATAAAAAATTTTTTCTCAATTTTTTGTGACAAAATATAAATTTTTGGAATGTCCTCATCAAGGCCTTTCATTTGATACCCATATTCAAAAATTGAAAAAAAAAATTTTTTTCTTATTTTTTTGTGACAAAATATATATTTTTGGAATGTGCTCATCAAGGCCTTTCATTTGATACCCATATTCAAAAATTGAAAAAAAATAACTCATTTTTTTATAAAAAAAAATATAATTTTGGAATGTGCTCATCAAGGCCTTTCATTTGATACCCATATTCAAAATTGCAAAAAAAACTATTTTTTTTATAAAAAAATATATAATTTTGGAATGTGCTCATCGAGGTCTTTCATTTGATACTCATATTCAAAAATTGAAATTTTTTTTTTTTTATCAAGGTCTTTCAATTAAATTGATAGCCATTTTCAAAAATAAAAAAATAATAACACAACAAAAAATGAAGAAACATAATGAAATAACAAGTTAATTCAATGAAGTTTAATTGCATGTGTGGCTGTTTACCTGACGACCTTTGTCTTAAAGTCTGAGACTTAGACGAAGATTTTACTTTATGCACTAGAGCATAAAAAGCGATTTTATGCAGCCTATACCCAACATAAAGACGAACTTTACGAGCATGAGAAGTGAAAAGTTATTTTTGCATACGAAAAATTATAGTGGTATTCAATATGGTATTGTATACGGTAACTACGGAACCTTACTGCGCGTGGCCCGACACGCACTTGGCCGGTTTTTTAAAGCGTATTCGCTTATTTCAGGTATGTGCCTAAATATCTTACATTTCATTTAGGATATTGAATGTGTAAATAAGTCAGAAATGTCTGAAAGACAAAATTTTGTTCATTGACCTGACTGCTTTTTTATGCACAACGGAGCAGTGTTCTGCCTTCACCTCACCTGATGTTAAGTGACGATAAAGGCTAAAGCCGAAGGTGGCTATCTTACGGTATGATTCTTACCTACCTCTAACTGCTAACCACCAACCAAACCGTGGTGGGCCACAGAGGCGGTTAGAAGCTCAAAAAGGTATGATGACGCCAGACTTGGTTTTCTATTGACTAGGCTAAGTCGATAAAAAATATATTTTTAAAAATCTAATTAAATATGAGGATTATACCTATTGAGCAAAACAACCGACAAGATGAAACATGTCGTAGCCAGTCGATGCCAAAGATCATCGCCCACCGGCGCGAAGAAGGACAAGTGGCAAAAACCGTCGCATACTTCGAAAGGTCGCATACAAAAAGGCCTTGAATTATCTCTGTTTGTTTAAATTCTAAATTATTTAAGTACTTAATTTGGTAAGCTTAGCATTACAATTTGTACACTGTTTCGAATCTTTTACTCGTTTTTTAGCAAATAGTGAAACTATTATTCTATTCATGATGGTGAATCTTGTTAATTTTTTAACCGACTTCAAAAATTTGAAAAGTATGTACACCGATTACTCGAAGACGGCTGAACCGATTGAAATGATTCAAACGTTATAACATGAGGTTTGTTTTCAAGTTGGTCCCATTTTTTGGAATTTTGAAATCGGTTCAGTAGTTTTCAAGTAATCTTGAAAACTGTCGTTACCGTTTTATATGAATTGAGACGGATTTTCAACCATTACTTTTTTGTTTGTGAACCGATTTAGATGATTCTTTTTTTGTTTGAAAGAAGACACCTTAAGGATGATACCATATTAATTTCATTGGTATTGGACGATGGATTTTGAAGATACACGAGGGAACTCCTCAAAATCAAATAGGAACTGTACAGTGATTGAAATATTGGTAGGTTTATGACAATCAAAAACAAGTTAAGTACCTATCTATTGTAAAGGACGTTCTGGACTAGAGTTGAACTGCGAAGGCTCAACGGAACTCGTGGAAATTGAGTTACTCGGGGTATACCATTGAAAAAATTTAAACATTATAACGTTTTATTTTATAAAATCATCTCTTACATACCTACCACAAAAAAGTTTAAAATAAAAAAGCTTTTTAAAAAAAGCACAACCTCCTTCAAAAATCTTAAACACAGCTCTACAAAAAGCAAGAAATAATTTCAAATCGATTACCTAATTAAAACAAGTCTATTGAAGTCGGGTGGGGTGGGGCTTTTAGAATATAAACAATACAATAAGTAAAAAAAAATACTTCCAGCTCCACCCGACTTCAATAGACTTGTTTTAATTAGGTAATCGATTTGAAATTATTTCTTGCTTTTTGTAGAGCTGTGTTTAAGATTTTTGAAGGAGGTTGTGCTTTTTTTAAAAAGCTTTTTAATGTTTACGAATGACTGTTTGTTTTCCAAATAAATAAATAATTTTATAAAATCGATCCTAAGTATAAAGGAACGAACTTTTATGTCGTCCTCTTGTACAAAACATACAAACTAGAGCATTCGTAATTTATTTAAATTAACAAGTTTTGAAAATAAATCATGGTACTTAATACACAACGTAATACAAGGTGTTTGGTAAAAGCCTTATAAAGCCGATATGGTAGATAGGGAGCATCAAACTGAACAACTTTTACTATGGGACCAACTTTGAAATCGCGAAAAAAAATAGCTGTTTCATACAAAAATTAATAAAAAATAATATCGAAATGTATGAAACAGCTGATTTTTTTCGCGATTTCAGAGTTCCCATAGTAAAAGTTGTTCAGTTTGATGGTCCCTATCTACCATATTCGGTTTTATAAGGCTTTTACCATACAGCTTGTATAGAGGGTTATTTGTAAAACACCAACAACCTCGCAGGAGTCGATTACTAACATCATATCTACAACAATTTTTGTTCTACGACTTCTCAAAAAACTGAAAAAAAAATCTACATTTTGTATGGAGAGTCGAATTTTTTTGTTTGTTTTCGGAAAAGTCGTAAAACAAAGTCTTGTTGTATATGATGATATTAATCTACTCCTGCGAGGTTGTTGGTGTTTTACAACCAGAAATCTTACTACTATTATAAATGTGAAAGTTTGTGGGTTTGGATGTTTAGATGTTTGAATGTTTGTTCCTCAATCACGCAAAAACTACTGAACGGATTTGGTTGGAATTTGGCACACAGATAGCAGATAGCCTAGATTTTACTTTTTATTCCAATATTCCCACGGGAACAGGAACCACGCGGGTGAAACCGCGGGTGGCCGCTAGTCTTCTTAATATATAAAAAAAGCTTTTTAAAAAAGTAAAACCTCCTTCAAAAACCTTAAAAAACAGCTCTATAAAAAGCAAGAAATAATGTTCAAATCGATTAATTAAAACACGTCTATTGAAGGCGGGTGGAGCTGGAAGTATTTTTTTTACTTATTGTGAGGTTTATATTCTAAAAGCCCCACCCGACTTCAATAGACGTGTTTTAATTAATCGATTTGAACATTATTTCTTGCTTTTTATAGAGCTGTTTTTTAAGGTTTTTGAAGGAGGTTTTACTTTTTTTAAAAGCTTTTTATTTTAAACTTTTTTGTGGTAGGTATGTAAGCGATGATTTTATAAAATAAAACGTTAAGTATAATGTTTCACATTTTTCAATGGTAAACCCCGAGTAACTCAATGTCCACAGGTGTTCCGTTGGGTCTTCGCAGTTCAAATCTAGTCCAGAATGTCCTTGACAATAATAAACCTACCAATATTTCAATCACTGTACAGTTCCTATTTGATTTTGAGGAGTTCCCCCGTGTATCTTCAAAATCCAAAGTCCAATACCAATGAAAATAATATGGAATCATTCTTAAGGTGTCTTCTTTCAAACAAAAAAAGAATTGTCTAAATCGGTTCATAAACAAAAAAGTAATGGTTGAAAGTCGGTTTCAATTCATATAAAATTGTAACGAAAACGGCAGTATTTTCAAGATTACTTGAAAACTACTGAACCGATTTCAAAATTTCAAAAAATGGGACCAACTTGGGAACAAACCTCATGTTATAACGTTTGAATCGTTTGAATCGGTTCAGCCGTCTTTGAGTAATCGGTGTACATACATATATAAAAAAAATATACGCGACGAATAGATAACCTCCTCCTTTTCAAAGTTTTTGAAGTCGGTTAAAGAAGATACTGATTGGTGACTGACATATCAACGCACAGCCCAAACCGCTGGGTCTAGAGACTCCAAATTTGGCACGTAGGTTCCTTATGAGGTCTAAGGGTGCACTAAGAAAGGATTTTTCAAAACTCACCCTCCAAGGGGGTGAAACGGGGGTCCAAAGTTTGTATGAAAGTCCCTCAGTTTCGAAGCTAGGAGCTTCAAATTTTGTGTTTAGGCTAATGATTGAATATTAATATACACGTGTCTCAGCGGTTTTCAAAATTCTACTCCCGAAGGGGTGAAAAGGGGGATGAAGTTGTGTAAAGAAAATCCTTCATTTACGAAGTAAAAATATCTAAATTTATTATTTAAGCTTATGGATAGAAATCTAACGCAACGTATATCGTTATTGTTAGTATTTTGACCCCTATGGGAATGAAATGGGGGTGAAATGGGGTAAAAAACCCAAAAATCGATATGGATGTCGTTATTAGGGTTTTCTAGGATGACGATTGCGAAAATAACATTTATTTTGAAGTTCAATACGGGGTAAGTAAACATAAAAATCGATATGGATGTCATTCTTGAGGTTTTATGGGATGGTGATTGCTAAAATGACATTTATTTTGATGTACAACACGGTGGACATGATTTAACCCCTAAAGGGGTGAAAATGGGGTTCAAATTTTGTATTGAAAAAGAATCTTAAATCGAAATTACAACTTTAAAATTCGTAGGAGCACGTCTAAAAATAAATAGTCAAACACATAATTTGTTATTTTGAAAGACATCCCTTAGCTAGGGGGTAATATGGGTAAGTTTTCATAAAAATCGATATGGATGTCGTTCTTAGGGTTTTATGGGATGGTGATTGCGAATATGACATTTATTTTAAGTGCAACACGGTGGACAGATTCAGCTCCTAAAAAGGTGAAATAGGGGCTCAAATTTTTGTTAAGAGGTCGAAGACGGGAAGGGTTGTGGGATGGTGTGGTAGGAAGAGGGAGAGGGAGAGGGAGAGGGAGAGGGAGAGGGAGAGGGAGAGGGAGAGGGAGAGGGAGAGGGAGAGGGAGAGGGAGAGGGAGAGGGAGAGGGAGAGGGAGAGGGAGAGGGAGAGGGAGAGGGAGAGGGAGAGGGAGAGGGAGAGGGAGAGGGAGAGGGAGAGGGAGAGGGAGAGGGAGAGGGAGAGGGAGAGGGAGAGGGAGAGGGAGAGGGATAGGGAGAGGGAGAGGGAGAGGGAGAGGGAGAGGGAGAGGGAGAGGGAGAGGGAGAGGGAGAGGGAGAGGGAGAGGGAGAGGGAGAGGGAGAGGGAGAGGGAGAGGGAGAGGTGATTATTGTAATAAACTAGCTTCCGCCCGCGACTTCGTCCGCGTAGATATTAGAGAAAATCCTTAGGGAACCTACAACCAGGATCCGACCAGCCGTTTTTACGTCATTTGGCGGGTCCCCACCAAGCGCGCAGCCTCGAGGCCCGCTCGAGGCAGCGCGCTTGGTGGGGACCCGCCAAATGACGTAAAAACGGCTGGTCGGATCCTGGTTGTAGGTTCCCTAAGGATTTTCTCTAATATGCACGCGGACGAAGTCGCGGGCGGAAGCTAGTATTTAATATGGATCAATTGTTTTTATCCAGCTCGAAAGACCATGAAAAAGATTTGAGGCAGCAAAATAAAAAACGTGCGTCCAGTATAAAGCTATATTGAGAAGAAAGCTAGATACGAATGTGCATAAGCAATTAAATTCATTTTTAATGTTTCCAACATGGTAACAATATTTTCTCTCAATATACTTACACCTCTTTTATTTATTCCTCTATCTGAAATAGCTAGCTTTATGATGTACCTATCAAATCAACCACACGTTTTTTCACATAAATATGCATATTAGCGTGTTAGCCACAAAGACGCATCGTCACCGTTTACCTACAGAGAAGAATTCCTATACGCCTATACAATGCCGAATCATACTAATAACTTGTCTATTATCTGTCGGTGTAACATCATCGCATGAAATCGACAAATCATACACGATTAATCATATAACTACCCCAAACAGGAAGACACACCCTCATTCCATATATTGTAGGTAGATGTTAACGCGCGGTTTCATTTTCAGAGCTCCAAAATGTGTGGGGTTTTGATATTTTTTGTTAGAATATTATTCCCACATATCGATACCTGTCTAATGTGTTATGTATTTTTCGCTGCAGTTTATCTTGGAAAATTACCAATTTTAAAGCGGATAAGCTTTGCCATAAAATGGGTATGGCGTAACGCAACAAAGAGATTTCATAAATTTTCATTATTTTTAAGAGATCATTATTCTTCCCAAGTCTTGCACATAAGTTCGCCCATTAAGTTCAACGGTTGCAAACGCCAACCGCAGCTCCCAACCAACTAGTCGGCAAGTGTTTGAACAATTAGGTTGATGTGGACGGCACAAGATTTGTAGCTTACCCTGTGGATATTTGGAGAACGAGCAATAACTTTCTTTAAAAAAAACAGTAAAAATAAATAAATAATAGCTGAAAACTTAAGCATTCGAGTGTCGAGATTACTCGAGATTGTGAATCAAGACCACCACATAGGCGTATGTTTTTTAACAGATTTGTAAGTTGAATATTCATCCTAGTATACCTAATGCAAACAAACATTGTGTGGGGTTAACTTGCTCATAATATGAAATAATATCAACAAAGACAAACAAGCTATAAATAAGATATAAAGTATAGGTATAATTAATCATTATTGCAATTCAAAATATTGAATTAGGGACCAAGCCTAAATAGATGTGGAAGGAGCAATGATCGGCGGCACAAGTGTTTATTGTCGGAAAAAACCTTTCCGACGAATATTTATGTGACTGAAATATATTTACTATAAGTTTATAAGAATAAAACCCTACTCGATATTTTATTTTCGGTTTAACACGCTCCTCGGGCGTTCATTTTTCACCGTTTCACAAGCCATTGTCACGGGAAAGTCGAGCAAAATACATCTCTCTTTGTAGACGTGAAGTGAATCATTAATATCGCAGAAATCGGACGAGAGACATTTGTCCACTGTCTCGTAATGTGTTTTTACGAGAAACATTTGTGGCTACAAACCTACAATGCTCTCAGAGATATCTACTTACAGATTTTCTTCAACACCGATCTTGTGTTTTATTGGCTCCCCTTCCTTGATATAGATGGATTTCCCAGCATATTGTCTCTTTCTACAGACATTTGTTTTATCAAAGATAGTGCAACCATTACAGCACCCTCAAAACCTGGTTAGGTATTTTAAAGTAACACTTGATTTGCATAGGTAACGAGTCCCAATAAATACCTTTTTCACCTCTTCAGCACGAAAAGGGCGCTTTTGGTGCGTAAAAACTCGCAGCAAAATCGACTTTTGCTGCGAGCGTGAGGCAAAGTGCTTTTGTTAATTTCTAACACCAACTTTTAAAATAAAAAAGAAAAAGAAATAGAGTGACAAGGATGAGAAAATTGATATGTGAGAAAAGGATAGATAGACTGCTTTATGTTGTCATACATGAATTAAAAAGTATAAAAATAAAATGCACGGTTATACCAAGGAGTTTTGGGGAGGCGAAGGCAAAGTGAATTACAGATGGCGCTTCAGTATTTAGACCCATTGTCAGTTTGAGCTTATATTGTCTTGAGTCTTGACTGTGTATTACGTGATTTTACTTTCTTAGATTATATTTTTTTAGGTTTTGCGGACAAACAATGTATTCTATGCTAACTTTAGCTCAGATAAAAGAAGAATTACGGAAAAGAAAAGCCAAAACAACAGGCAAGAAAGTTTATAGCAACTTACAAAAAATTGCTAACAAACATTACATTTCTTTAAATTTCGTGTAAGATTTACAAGTAATCTTTTTATTTCAGATTAGAAGCATATGATTTAAATTTTAACAAAGCAACTGAGTGTGAATTTCCGTGTTTATAGTTGCCTCATGATGCCTTCTATGCAATTCATGCAATAGTAATTTCAGGTTTCTGTACTGGAATTTCTGTACCATCCAAAATTACACGAACCGTTTTATCATATTTATTTTCTTATTCTAAGTTTCTTGAATGACTCTGGCATATAAAATTCTATTAATTCTCTGTTTGGCCCCAATATTGGGCTTATTCCATATTTGATATACCTATCAAAGTCATCCAAGTTATAAATATGTTAGAAACTGCTGAGGTTGAAATATTAAAGAACAAAGCTGTTATAATTCAAATGTTGTTTTCTTTTGGCGAAGCTTCATCAAATTCATGAAACATTCCTTTTGATTTATAATGTTTCTCAGGCTCAGCAAAGGAGAAAATCGAGGAAAAAGCATATTTTTTTTTATTTTTTTTTGCCCACTATTTTTTTTGTTACTGGGAAATCGATGAACTCCAATATTTCACAAGTTACATGCAGAACAATGCGGCATTTTCTCAGTATAAAATTAAAAAGTGCAATACTCCAAGAGATTCCCATATGTTTTGACAGTTTCTTTGAGGCGGCTCGGTACCAACGACAAGACGCCACCTATCGGGATAATATTGCGCTTTTCCTCCCCATTCCAAAAGAGTTGAGTGAACAAGTTTCTAATGCTGAATTTAGCTTTTTACCAGGAAAGTCACGTGAAAATTTTCTCGCTGGTCGAGGTGAAAAGTTGTATGTTTTACACGAGACCAAATTTTTGTTCTGCCTCGTGCCTTTAAATCACTCTCTGTGCTCAGTAGTCTATATTAGAATCAATTCTAGACTACTTCGCTAGTTCGTGATTTAAAGTCGGCACTCGCAGCACAAATTGATTTTGGTCACTTGTATAACAAATAACTATTTTTTTTTTCAGATTTACGCTGACTACTAATCTCGATAAAGTCCAATTAATCTTAACGCTTTGGTTATCGACCATGTGTAGAAATTATAAGGTGATAATTCTTTTGTTGTTGGGATAGCGCGTTTTTTTTATTTCCTTAATATTATGCACTAGTGAAAGCGAGATAAATCTAAATGAGCTTTCCTAAACTATGAAAAACCAGGGTTCCCATGGGTCAAGTTATGCGTCCCTCAAAACGTGGGAGAAGCCAAAGTCAAAAGTTAATGTCTCATACAATAGTAACACACATTTTTCTTTTTCTTTTTTTTAGATAAAACGGTGGTGCTCTTTGACGGGATGGGGCGGCGCAGCGCCGCGCAGCGTGACGTCATTTCTTTTATCGAGACTCTAATGTTAATAATGAAATATACGATTTTATGGCCACTTTCTGTCATGCTACTAGAAATAAAACGTGATCCTGTGGAGTAAATAAACATTGTAAACTAAAATCCTGGGGTTGTAAGACCTACTAAGTACGAAATGTTATTAATGTTAATGAAGATTAATACTTACAGCTGTTAACAGGGACCTGTCAGACCTAACAAGTCAAATTAAAACTGATAAATAGTGTCCCAATCAGGCCAAAATGGCGAACCCCAATTCATGATGTCTTCCAAATAACTTCGGCAAATAGTACCTACAATACGAACTAGTTTACTTCGAGTTATCTGGTTTTAAGTTGAAGCCCGGCAGATCAGCCGAAGTTCGAAAAGTTAGCCGGTAGGGCCCCTGGGCTTACTTTACTAGTTAGGTAGGTAGGTAATGCATAGTTAGACTGATTTAATTACTTGCCTAGTATAACATTCTGTCATCCTGTCCATAATAACTTATTGTCTACGAGTTTTTTTTAATATTCGTATTTATGATTTTTTTGAGTTTTTGTAATAAAGTTGGAGTCTCCAAAGAAATCATAACAAACCCAATATTACAAAGACGTGAATCGGCTGTTTCAAACAATTATGCAACAAAATACTTCAACAAACTTGAATAGGAAACGCCAAGCATTCGAAACGATTTTCAATTAAT
The DNA here is from genome assembly GCA_928269145.1 of Agriphila tristella. Lineage (NCBI taxonomy): Eukaryota > Metazoa > Arthropoda > Insecta > Lepidoptera > Crambidae > Agriphila > Agriphila tristella. Next base: position 52,980,759 of record OV743429.1, read on the forward strand.
TAACTGTCAAGACCATAATGAAATCTTTAGCCTGAGTCCATTAAATTTCTCGCAGCGTTCGAGAAAAGGAACAATTTGTTGAATGGGCCCGAAGCTCCGGAACGTGTTCACCGAAGGCCTACCACAAATCATAGTAGCATCATGCGCCCCTAATTATCCCCGTTCGTGAGAGATCCGATAAAATCTCAATCTGATCTAATCCAACGGTTGTGTGACTCAAAGCTAAGGAATGCGCAGGAGGCGTAATCCTTTAACTCGATGATTCAAGCTCATACAAACCTTATTATTATAATATACGGACCTTTTTCTCTTGCATTTTTAAAACACTTCTCACTTTACTGTACCGGGTTGAGGTATTCGGGGCCAAAAAGGATGCATAACGCAACCACCCATATAGAAGAGAGCTTTGCTATAGAAGCTGTTATAATTCCAACCCAAATATTAATCAGATTTTTAATAAGATGTTAAGGCTTTAAAACGTTTGAAGCATTCAAATTCAGTGTCGCAAAAAGACACAAAAATTATGAAATGTAAAAATATGAAAAATGCAGATTTTCATTTTGCTGTGCAATTAAATATTTCTTTTTTATTGAAACAAAGAAAGTCAAAGAAAATATATGACTTTTCTTATTAAATAGTCATTTAAAGTACAAATTACGAATAGTTGTCATTTTGCGAAAACATCATTTAAGAGTTGACATTATGAGAAGTTGACCAAATGCGAAGTTGTCATTGTGAGAAGTGGACATTTCGAGAAGTTGTCTTTTTGCGAATATTTTTCGACGGAGTGGGGATAAGTTCGCGCATATGATCTTGTGAGCGACCAATAGCGCGCGCCCCTCTCCCGCCGCCCGCACCCCTCACCGCAACGCATACCCAAAATACGCGTTCCGCGCAATCCCCACCCGCGGGCTGATTATCTAATTAGAAACCGCCTAGCGACCGGTCGCAGTTCCCAGATGAACGTAATACATTGCTACTTTTCTTTGGGGTAAAAAAAACATACCAAATAAAAGGAGCAATGTATGTCAAATGCAACCGGTTGCTAAATAGTTTCTTTTTAGATAATCAGGGTGCGGATTTCACAACGATATATTATGTAATATCGTTGGGATTTCATGATACGTGCCACTGACTGTACTTACTTACGTCAATAAACTTACATACTAGGTACTTAGACTTCTTTTTTTATTCACATTAAATTGTCTTGCTACAATCTGGCAGTGCCAAAAGTAATTTCATATCATAATATACATTTCCTCATTATCCATGGCAACGCCAAGAATACCTCCGCGTACCAAGCACTCGACGGTACTTCCTCTGGTGCCTGCCTTGCGAAGCGACCTTAACCTATTTCTAATTTATAAAACTTCAGGGTGCGGATAACGTTCTTCGTAATTCCACTTCAGGTGCAGAAGAACTTTAAACTATCTTTGCTTACAAAGCGTAATTATAAAATAAAATCAACGTAAGTGTGTGTGATGAACAGCCATGTCCTTCGCTTTTTAGGTCTATAGCCTGCCTTAATAACAGGGAGTTAATAATTCTTCTAACATTGTTGCACCCCGTTTGAAAAGAGACATAAATGTATTGTGAATTTGGGTTCCTTTATACTTTTTGATACTGAACGAAGCTACAGTATAAGATTTAAAAGGCTTAACGCGAATATTATTGGCTTTAAGCCAGTATAGCCCCAAAGTTCATTCATAAAGTAAGAGCTTTTGTTAATGACTTCTAAATAGGTACCTACTAAACATGAAGATAATATTTATATTTTTATATACTACTAAGAGCTGGCCCCGGAAATAAATGAACAATTTACAGAGCGACGAAATCCCTCTAGTTAGTTAGCCATACTATCATTATTAACAGATCCGGACACGTGGCAGTTTTTCAGTGGTGGGGGTGGGAATGGTTGAGCAACAAAGGGGCTGAAAAGCGATTGAAGGTATACAATTTACAGAGCTCTGGATTTGGTGTGGTATAATGGCAAGCCAATCATGTAGGTATCTAAATCGAATATAGCATTGCTGCCAGGAATTTTGACTGATGGAAAAGTAGTGCCAGGCGGCTTCAAAATGCGCGAAAAAATGGTAAAGTTTGATGCCGCCTGGCACTACTTTTCCAACAGTCAAAATTCTTGGCAATGGTATACCTATTCGATTTAGATACATGAATGGCTTCTTGCTATTATACGACACCAAATCCAGAGCTCTGTAAATTGTATACCTTTAATCGCTTTTCAGCCCCATTGTTGCTCAACCACTCCCACCCCCACCACTGAAAATCTGCAAGGTGCCCGGATCTGTTAATAATGATAGTATGGCTAACAAACTAGAGGGATTTCGTCGCTCTGTAAAATGTCCACCTATTTCCGGGGCTAGCTCTTAGTCCATTACAACTTTATTGATAGTAGGTATACTACTTAAGTCAAGAACACCATTTTAACTATCTTACCATTCGTCAGAACAATTCTTTGGAAAAACGCGTTGCTACGCCGTAGTATCAATCTAACCCCTATTTTTCTCACCCTTGAGACCGTGAGCTCGACCTCGACCGTAAACTCGAATTATTATCGGAGCCCAAAAACCCAAGTACGTGACGAGACTCCCAAGCCCCCTACCTAGAAACGAAACGATAACGACTGTCATAACACTGGTGCAACCCTTTCACTCATCTTTATCAGTGAGGAGGGAGACAGGAAAAAATATTGCGACGACCTTTTGTCTCGTTTGATTTCAAAGATACGTGTCCCTATCAAAAACAGAACAGCGCAGTTAGCGTTAGGACTTCACCTTTGAACTTTTTCATTCTGGCTCCGAGACTTTGTCGTTCACATTTACACAACCCTTGATAATAAGTGTGTAACTAACCCATCAGCTGATATTTCAGACTTCCATAAGTACTTATAATAAAACCCATTTTTCAACTTTTGTTTGTAAATCAAAATTCTTACCTATCCCTTCCGTCGCAGAATGTCCCCTGGTCGCAAAACGTCCATTTTGAACAAAATGGCAATTTGGCGAGTGTGATATGATATTTTGCTACAATGGGGACATTCTGCGAAAGGAACATTTTGCGAAAGGGATATTTTGCGAAAGAGACGTTTTGCGAAAGGGACATTTTGCGAAAGGGACGTTTTGCGAAAGGGACATTCTGCGACGGAGCCTTTTATTCACCTAACCTAGATGTTACCTATGTATTTTCAATAAATAAAACTTCCTTGGCTATAACACGCTTACACAGTGTTCCCCGAGACCTCGGGATCAAACATTTTTTACTGACCCCGAATATTGACGTAGTTATGCTGATCAATTGACTAGAAGTAACCCCGGATCAAATATGGACAGTTGTTGAGAAAAAAAATCTTAAAGTTGGCTGTTTGGAAAGGGTCAAAAAACAGAAAAACTAAAATATGTCTTTTGTCATTGGTTCAAACACGGTCATTCAAATGCTGTGTATGATATTGTTATAAAAGATAAAATATGTATATATTTTTCCGGAATCAGAAAGATAGCAATTTTTTTTTTATATGGAAGTTCGAAGTCGACAGTAAACCGATAAAATTAGACTGGCGAGAATCGTGGGCAAGGATTTGACTGCATTCTTTTTCTCCCAGACTGGTCCTATCTAAAATAACCTACTTGAGAAACAAAACACAGTTAATGGTGAGTAGATCACTACCATTTGTCGTTAAAAAAGTAAGGAACAACAAGCAAGAAGTGACATCGTATTGCGCGATGTTATTTTTTCAGTACATACCGCGGTCATTTTCATCTCTGAAAAGAGCGAGTTTATTATCCATTCTGCATTAATTTTAGACCTTACATCTTGCAATTTCTTCACTATCCTAGAATTTAAAGGTACGATGAGAAATTTCACATTTAAGGGGCCAGAGGAAGCAGTGATAGCGTATGAAAAATAGGCCCTCAGACAAATAAAGCTTATGTTAAAAATAATAGTTTGAAACAAAAACGTATTAAAATATAATGGAGAATACTGTGACACGCAATAAATATAAAACTTTACATATATATTGTTTTATTTATGAGTTGTGCAAAACTTTCAGTGTGGCCATCGTATATGGAGCAGTCGATTTTTTTCTCGCGATATCAAAGTTGGCCCCATAGTAAAAGTTGCTTGTAATCATGAGTGGAACCACCTACGGGAACCAAATGAATAAAATTTCACGCTGCATAGTAGCTTTACTCAAAAAAAAAGACTTTCTGAATTTATCCTTTTTTTCTAGTATAACATAAAATAAATCTACTCTGACGCGGAACGGAAGGAAGGCCCTAAAGTTCATGTCAAATTGCCCACCGCCTTCACTGGTTTTATGACAGCGCAATCAATACAGTCGTAACGTAACCGTCTCGCAAGTACTAAACGAGAATAATAATAAAAAAATGTCTTATTCGCTAGAACAATTCCGTCGCAAATCTCATCGCTCGGATTCAGTACATCTGCTGTAAGTTATTACTTTCATAAGCGCAACTCGGGAAACAAATTCATTACCTTCGCCGAGTTACGCGCGGATATCACGACCGACTGTAATAAAAGTTGTCGTAATGAAAACAAAAAAGCTCCCTATCCATTACCATGTTAATATGAAGATAAATATTCAACTGAATTCTCCGTTTCTCGTTGCTATCAAATGCGTAATGGACATAATAATTTTGAAAGGATATTGTACATTTATTTTCTTATGTTTTTCTTTACATTATCTAAAAGGGAAGGATCAAATGAACCTGTAATGCCATAGTAAAGGTAATGTCCATACAAGAGCCCTACATTTTTAGGACACTACGATTTTTTAAGTTTAATCAAAATTCTTGCAAATAAGTAATTTTCCGCAAAACCGAATGTAACTTTTGGTGCGATAACTGACAGTTGCGTGCTCTAAAATTAAAAACAAAATTATTACAAATGTCTTTATTTAGCAAAATACACTTATCACTTATAACATTTATCAAACAGTCAAAAAATAGTTCAATTACAAAAAAAATTATTTTAAAAATTATTCGGAGGTTACATATTCAATAATATTCAGACACACTGGTTCATACATTCATTTGAAACATTTTTCCTCATACAATTTCATTGGACCATTAGAAAAATCTCATTTGGGACAAAGACAGGCATTGTTGTGTAAGATACAACAAATGACACAGGCAAGCAACAATCCTCAATGTTTACATGAAAGTAATCTTCGTTCGAACTTGGTTAACCTGCCACACGTTCAAGTTTTCATACTGCTCGATGCACGCGTCCACCTAACAAACAAAGTCATGTTGATCAACTACTCCAGTCAACGAATGGCTCAAAAGGAGTTGAAAGTGCGCGAATGGACAACTAAGCGATTACTTCAGTAACTAGTTAAGGTCAAACCGCACTACAGCGGAGCGGCGCTGCGCGGCGCGGCACTGCAGCGGAGCGGCGCGGCCTCTCCTAAACGCACTATCGCGGCAGCGGAGCGGCACGGCGCGGCTCAAATTGCCAGACGTGGCAAGATTTCATTGAAGTTGGACGCACGAACGAAAAGGGAACGCTCGGTCACGCGTTCCCTAGAACGAATTTCCAAGGAACGATTTAGCAAACATCCTCATATTTTTTATTTATTTATTTGTGATGAGTTATGATTATGATGATCTATGAAATTATCACGTAAAATACCACTTTGTAAAATGATCAAAATTTGTACACTGAAATATCAGTAGAAATATATATTTCCAAATAACCTCTGTAGACTGAAGCTCGATTATGAAGAATATTTGGCCGCGCCGCGCCGCGAGCTATACCGCACTGGCGGCAGCGAAGCGGCGCGGAGCGGCGCGGCGCGGCGCGGCGCGACAAAATATTCTTTCGCACCCAAAACTGCCGCGCCGCGCCGGTACGCGCCGCGCCGCGCCGCGCCTCTCCGCTATAGTGCGGTTTGCATCATTGCAATCAATAGAAATAATATTTGGCCGCGCCGCGCCGCTCCTAAACGCACTATCGCGGCAGCGGAGCGGCGCGGCGCGGCTCAAATTGCCAGACGTGGCAAGATTTCATTGAAGTTGGACGCACGAACGAAAAGGGAACGCTCGGTCACGCGTTCCCTAGAACGAATTTCCAAGGAACGATTTAGCAACACATCCTCATATTTTTTATTTATTTATTTGTGATGAGTTATGATTATGATGATTTATGAAATGATCACGTAAAATACCACTTTGTAATTTAATCAAAATTTGTACACTGAAATATCAGTAGAAATAGATATTTCCAAATACCCTCTATAGACTGAAGCTCGATTATGAAGAATATTCGGCCGCGCCGCGCCGCCAGCTATACCGCACTAGCGGCAGCGGAGCGGCGCGGAGCGGCGCGGCGCGGCGCGGCGCGGCAAAATATTCTTTTGCACCCAAATCTGCAGTGCCGCGCCGGTACGCGCCGCGCCGCGCCGCGCCTCTCCGCTATAGTGCGGTTTGCATCATTGCAATCAATAGAAAGAATATTTGGCCGCGCCGCGCCGCGCCGCGCCGCTCCGCTGTAGTGCGGTTGGACCTTTAAGGGTGCATAAGGAAGGAGTGAACATACTAAAAGTCCCCTCGTCTAGGACGTGAACTGGATTGGGGGAGGGTTTAAAGTTTAAAGGTTTAAATAGCTCCAAAACGGTGCGCGGTAGAGAAAAGTGTTCTTCTACCGAATAAAAGCTTATAAAATTTCCTACAACTTTTATTCGATACACATTGTTTGAATTTGAGAAGTTTTTGAGAAGTTTTTGAGAAGTTCATTTCACTCCAGCTCACCTCGACGAGTCTTTTACTATGTTCACTCCCTAAGCCCCTAAAACAAGTTTCTGAAGAAATCGCTCAGTTGCCCGCTCGCGCACTCTACAACGCCTTTATTGACTGGACTACATTGTGTAGCACAGTTAGATTAGATTTTATTAAACCAAGACAAACTCTGCCTGAAATATAGAGAAAATTGGACCTTGTAGTCTTGTGTAAAACTTACGAAGTTTTAGTCATTACTAAATAATATATTATAATTTATAATGTTATTACATTGGTTAAGATGTGATGATTCGCATCATTGTCTTGATAGACAGTCTGTTTACTGTTATTATTATACAGTTGAACGTGCATGTTATTATGCATCATGTAATGCATGTATATGTCGTAGGATAATTGTAAAAATAGGATTTTTATAAAAATCCTAGTATGATTGTAAAATACCGGATAATTAGAATCTAAGACAGATTTTTGCAATCGTCCGAGTGACGTTTAGGATTTTTACAAAAATCCAGCGTATCTTAGGTAAATCGTCAATGATCATCACTTTGCGCACGCTGATTGGCTGACGTAAACGTTATGGGCCGACGGATGCTCTGATTGGCTAACGGCAACATTCATTGCGTCCCTTGTTATTATTATTATGTATTCTGTGTTATTGTGATTATTGTCAAATATTTTTCCAGCGTTTTGTTCGAATTTTACGTTATTTATTAAAAAAAAGAAAACTGAGTACTCAAATCAATCAAGAGACATTAATGTACGATGAGTTAAGTGGATATTATACAAATGCTGGGCTCGATCAGTGCAGACAATTTAGAGGTTAAGTATAACCTCTAAATTGTCTGCTATCTATATCTATATATCTTGTGGCTATCTACCTGGCCTGTCATATTCCATTCAAAACATTGACATCTTCCTCGTCTCGCTCTGGATGTATGGAGCACCTAATACTTGAACTTGATTTTAAGGGTACAAAAGTCGTTCTTGGAGTTGTATATTGCCCCCCTTCCATTGATTTTCACTCTGATTTGGAATCACTTTTAGAAACCTTCTCCACTGATTATAATCACCACATTATCATGGGTGACTTCAATACTGACCTGCTCAAGGATTCACTCTCCTCCCGTAAATTCAGGTCCATTATAAAGTCTGTAAACCTCTCTATTCTACCTCTTGAACCCACTCACCACAACCTCAACACAGACGACACTCTGATCGATCATATCTTAACGACCTCTTCTATTCACATTCTTAAGCATGGTCAAGTGCCTGCTCCTTCTTTCTCAAGACATGATCTTATATATCTAGCTTACAAGGTAAAACCTCCTAAACCGAAGCCAACTGTTGTCTGTATGCGTAACCTTGCTAGGCTGGATGTGGAGAAATTAACAAGCGATGCATGTTCCATTGATTGGTCCCCTATTCTGGAGTCGTCCTCAGTGGACGATATGGTGTCCTATTTTAACACCGCTATTCTTAAACTTTATGACTTACACGCACCAATGAAAAATGTTAAGTTAAAACGGCCGCCTGCTCCCTGGATAACTCCTGGTGTGCGCATGGCTATGAGACGACGGGACCGTGCTTTCCGCATCTTCAGAAGATGTCGGACCGACGAACACTGGGAGTCTTTCAAAATTGCCAGAAACAGATGCAATCAGATGGTAAGAAGAGCTAAATGCCGCTACATCCACAATAATGTTCTAGAATCTACTCCGGCTAACACCTGGAAGTTTCTTCGCACGCTTGGAGTTGGTAAACCCCAACTTTCTCACAAACCTTCTTTTACCTTGAACCAACTCAACCAGCATTTCTCTTCTGTCACCCCACTCCCCAGCAGTGTTAGACTTGCAACTATTTCCGATGTATCTTCTGTTCCTCCTGCACCTCCTGTCCCTCAGTTCTCCTTCTCTACCTTGTCTGAGGATGAGGTACGCAAATTCATCCTCTCAATCAAGTCAAATGCTGTAGGATGTGATGATGTCAGCAGAACTATGATTGTCTTACTGCTTGATTGCCTTTTGCCCATCTTAACTTTCATTATCAATCACTCCTTGTCTTCTGGCACCTTCCCTACTTCATGGCGCAAAGCCATTGCTATTCCTTTACCCAAGACCTCTAATCCTAATTCCCTTAATCACTACCGCCCAATCTCCATTCTTCCTTTTCTCTCTAAAATCCTTGAAGCTGCCGTTCACAAACAGCTTTCTTCCTATGTCCTCTCCAATAATCTTCTTAATGCTTTCCAGTCTGGATTCCGACCTGGACATAGCACGACTACAGCTCTCATAAAAGTATTAGAGGATATTCGGTATGGTTTTGAGGCCTCACGACTGACTGTGCTTGTCTTAATTGATTTCTCTAACGCTTTTAACGCAGTCGATCATGAAATTCTCCTTGCCATGCTCTCCCGATACTTATCTTCTTCAGCTCAGTCATGGATTTCCTCATATCTTCGCGGGCGCAAGCAAGCCGTGCGTGTCGATCGGACTACGTCCGACTGGTGCGACTTGCTAGCTGGTGTCCCGCAAGGCGGTATACTCTCTCCCCTTCTCTTCTCTTTGTTTATCAATTCCCTTACTGCTAATTTAACCTCTTCTTACCATCTGTATGCCGATGATTTGCAACTATATGCTCTGAATACTGCTGACAGACTAAACGAAACCATTGCATCACTCAACCGCGATCTCGAAAGCATTTCTCAGTGGTCGTCTAATTATGGCATATCAGTTAATTCTGGAAAATGTCAAGCAATGATTGTTGGCAGCTCTCGACAGTTGTCGCGTCTAAAAATTAATGATGTTGCCCAATTAAAATATAACACCGATGTTATTCCATACTCGCAGCAGGTGAAGGACCTTGGTCTGACAATCGATGCTAGTCTCTCTTGGAGAGAGCATACCAATCAAGTTTCCCTAAAAGTTACTAATGCGCTTAGGTCTCTCTACAGGTTTAAGTACTTTCTCCCGTCCAGCACCAAGACTGCGCTCATACAGGCTCTGGTCTTACCTATTATCGATTACGCTGATGTTTGCAGCTCTAACCTCAACGAAAACCTTCTCAATAAGTTGGATCGACTTCTTAATAATTGCATTCGTTTCATATATGGACTACGTAAATACGACCATATCTCTCACTATCGTCAGCAACTCAAATGGCTTCCTATTCGCGAGCGTAGGAACCTGAGAGTTGTTTGTACGCTTTTCAACATCTTATTCGATCCACATACCCCGGAATACTTGAAATCTAGATTTCAGTTTCTGGGTGACTCTCATCTACGTGACCTTCGTTCTAGTAGCAACCTTCTCTTGCTTACTCCTGTCCATTCTTCTGGCTTCGTCTCCGACTCTTTCACCCTTTCGGCTATACGACTCTGGAACGCATTACCCCTGAATATTCGAAGTGCCCCAAGTAAGTTCGTATTCAAAAGACTGGTTCGTGAACACTACCTGAGTTCCATACTTTAAGTTCATCAAATCTGACCTATGCTATACTATCTTATGTGTATGTATTATATATGTAAGTATATTATTATATAATATTCATATAATATATTAATATTATAGCAATTAGGATTATTTATGTATGTATTGTTATGTAGGTATGTTTATATTGATCCTTATTTATGATTAACGGATATTGTAATTTGTAACTTAGTTATCTTTTTTTTTTTTTTTGCCGCCACGATTTCTTTCTTGAACACCCTCTCCGGTCGACTGTTAGAGAATGCATTAAGGCATTAAGTCCGCCAATTGTATTTTCTTATGCAATAAAGTTTAAATAAATAAAAAAAAAAACCGAAAAATAACTTTACTACACAGAGCTAAGAAAGTTCTACAGCGCTCGTCAACATGCTTGTACAAAACCTTGTTAAAACTTTAATTGAAGAATTTAATTTGGCAAAATTGCGAAATAACCCTAAAACCCATCAGCAATATGTTCTTAGGCTGGCCCCAGACACAGAATATATACTCTAACGCGAAAAGAAACGACACTCGCGCATGTATGCTCGTAAAATCGCTCGCGGCTATGTGTGCGTGTCTGGAGGCGCGCGGGGGCTGCGCGCGGCGCGCGGGGAGTGCAGCCGTTAGTCGCCGACTTACTCGGGCAAGGGTTCTTTCTACTTTCGCTCGCCGCTCGCTTGTCCCACCGCAATCCGTATTGTACCGCATTTCGCACGGACTGACTACGCGTTTAATTTACATTATTTAATTGTTAGATAAATTAATCATGCCCGGCGGCGGGCGTTATTGTTGTGTTTATGGCTGTGGCAACAACCAAAAACAAAATCCTGATAAAAATTTCTTCGTATTGCCCAGTGATCCAGAAAAGTAAGTACCTATAGAGTAAGCGATAAATTTATAATCTTATTTTTAAATAACAAAAATATGTAAAAGTTGCCATAGTTGATGGGACCTACTATTGCAACTTTACCATATTTTGAATTTTAATAAAATAAATATTTATCGACTATTTTATAAGTTAAAATATACGAAATATTAGTCATGCCCTTACCGTTCCTTTAACCTGACTTTAATTATAACAAAAAGCTCTGAAAATAAGGATTTCAGACGATTAAACCTCGTAAACTCGCAAGTAGGTAAAATTGACAATAAATAAAAAAAAACCGGCCAAGTGCGAGCCGGACTCGCGCACAAAGGGTTCCGTACCAAAAAACGGCAAGAAATAAAAAAGGACTTGTATGGGAGCCCCCCTTAAATATTTATTCTGTTTTTAGTATTTGTTGTTTTATCGGCAACAGAAATACATCATCTGTTAAAATTTCAACTGTCCAGCTAACACGGTTCATGAGATACAGCCTGGTGACAGACAGACAGACAGCGGAGTCTTAGTAATAGGGTCCCGTTTTTTACCCTTTGGGTGCGGAACCCTAATAAAAATGATTATAAATCAAACCTTTCCTTCATTAACACGTTAAGAGATTAAAAAAATGATTATATGATAAACAACAGAAAATAAAGTATAAGGGTTGCAATTTATGATGTGTACTTACCTAATATAATTAAAAGATTACAAAAACTTATTATAAATCAAACCTATCTTTCATTAACATGTCCTTGCACAAGTTTATTTCCTAACATACCTACTATGTAATTTCCTTTGCCACAAGTCTAAATTCCATTTCGGTATCAACCCTAACGCTTACACGCTCTGGCTCAAGGTCGCTGGCGCTCGAACTCTCACGCACAGAGTGTGTCACGGCTGTGCCCCAGACCTACCGGTTTCATTTCTTTGCTTTGCTGTTCTACTATGGACCGCCGGCCAAGAGGCTCATTTTCAATCTATCGCATATTTTGACCAGACCACATTGGCAAGATAGCCATTAGTTTGGTGTTATCAAATATCGTCGTCTGGGTTGCGATGCGAAGTTTTAGTTTTCAAAAAAAAACTGCTGTTTCATACAAAAATTAATAACGAAATTATCAAAATGTATGAAACAGTTCATTTTTTTTCACGATTTCAGATTCGGTCCCATAGTAAAAGTTGTTCAGTTTTATTATGGTCCCTATCTACCATATTCAGCTTTATAAGGCTTTACCAATCTTGTATAAATAAGCAAACGATTTATTTTTAACGATCGGTGTCCATGTTCAGGGTGGCATATCTCCTAAAAGCTTCCTACTTCGCAATCCAGGCGATGATATTTGATAACACCAAGCTAATGGCTATCTTGCCAATTTGGTCTAGTCTCAAAATACGATAGATTGAAAATTACCCTGGTTGGCCGGCGGTCTTTCAAGCAAGGTAGCACAGCAAAGCAAAGAAATGAAACCGGTAGGTCTGGGGCCAGCCTTACCAATCAGATTGAAGATGTTGTAAATCGTCTCTTAGATTATCCAATCAGCATTCAAGTTTACAATTGTCCGAAACATACTTGGATTTTTACAAAGATCCTAAAAAATTCACGGATTATTTCAAAAATCTATCTTAGATTTCAATTATCCGGTTCTTTACAATCGACCTAGGATTTTTGTAAAGATCCGGCTTATACGATTATCCTACGACATATACAAAAGAAACAAACTCTTAGCAAAATATGCCTAAACATCTAAACAATAACAGACAGGTGAGATATTCAAATACAGTAATGGTACATCTTCAATCTCAATGTTTTTATTGCTAAATCGACCTATTTATAGGTTTGCCATGCTCGAATATCGAATAAAACAGGCTAATTGTCAAATTTCAAAATCTATCGCAATCGCTTTCATTTGGTAGATGGATGTGACACATTGTTGCATTTCTTTAGTAAGTTTTTATTTGTGCCAAATAGAAGCATCAATGTTTTACATCCCGATAGATTTTAAAATTAGACGATAGAGAGGATGGTCACGTCGGATACATACATTTTAATAGGGAATAGTTGTTTAGAGCTACATTGCATCCACGTGTATTGCGCCTACGTGTATACGCCTTGCGACGCGATGCCACGTTACGCGACGCAACGAAAAGTATGTCTTCCGATTCTGACGCGCTCATATTGGGGTACGTAGCCCACGTGTGCCTAATGTAATGTACACACATGCCAACAAAGTTGTTTGTTTTTTGCATGATACGTATCAAAAATGTTGGAACGTGCGTGCCTACCTTTACAGACTTTGCACATTATTGGACGCATCTAGATTGGAATGGAGCAGACGTGTGCCTAATATAGTACCCGCTTTAGTGTTTGTTACGCACATACAAACAAAGTTGTTCTTTGCAAGATACATAGAGTCTGTCTAAAAAGTCTGTATACATGAGAAATTATTTATAAAAACTTATACTGGTAACCCTGTTGGTGCTGTCAAAATTCTAATTGTAAACTTATTTATTTAGATGGGTATTGGTGGGGTGGTTGGGGATTTAGATGGGTAATAAAATTACCTCTGAAATTACTCATGTAAACAAACTTTTTAGACAGACTCTATCAAACATATTGGAACGTGCGTGCCCACCTTTACGTTCATATCAAAACATTTTAACGTTAAAGATAACATCTGACTGAAATAAAAAATATTATTGTTTAACGTACCTGATCTGGTTTGAATCCCTTGTCGACGCAGCGCTCGATGACGTCGGCGATCTTGACCGTGGTGCTGGAGCCCGCAAGGTCGCGCACGATCGCAAATATGCGGTCCGTAGCACTGATGCCCCTACGAACAAAATTCACTATGAGTTATTTGAGAACATCCACCGGATGTGACCAGTTCTTCCGTGATTATGGCGCATGCAACTGCGCCGAAATATCGGAGTCTCAAAAATAAACAGATACCATGGTGTAAATCCCGATATAGTTTATTCTAATAATAACGTTAATAACCATGGAAAGTTATGGAATGGATTTGATCAAATTCACTTCAGTGCGCTTGTGTTATGGTACGGTCTGCAACGAAAATTGCTTAAGGCCCTCCGCTGCCTTGAGCGGGACACGCGCGCGGGGCGACATAGATTAGAGCTTACTCATGCACTGCGCAAGCATCTGTCCGTTAAAAACCAGCAATCTATATTCCCGCGCCGTGTACCCGCGCCGGGATCCCGCTCAAGGCAGCGGACGGCCTAAGAGTCCGTACACATTTTGCCGCCGACTGCCGCTCTCTCGCTCGCACATTTCATGTTTTCTCAAGATTTCTTAAATCTGAATGCGTAATTGAAAAATGTGTCTCGAGTCTCGACCACTTTTCGCAATATAAGATTACGGACATTTCAACATTTTATATCAGTTTCGAGTTGCTGAAGTACAAAAAGTTATCGTTTTTTCCAATTCAAATAACTGTTAGAAAAACAAATTTCTTGTACTTTAGCAACAAAAAAAATAAATAAATTTTAAAATGTCCGTAATCTTATATTGCGAAAAGTGGCCGAGACACATTTTTTAATTACCCACTCAGATCTTGAGAAAACATGCAATGTGCGAGCGAAAGAGCGGCAGTCAGCGGCAAAATGTGTACGGGCTCTAAACACTTGTGTTTCGAATGGTAGACATCCTGTCAAAAAGTTGCTATGATAAAGTACTAAAGTGAGAAGTGACTTTCGTTACTGACTGTACTGTCAAGCCATCGCAAAACGTCAAAAGAGCAGATAGATGTTTTGTCAAAAGAGCAAAACGTCCAAAGCGCATAATGTCCAAGGAGCAAAACGTCAAAGGCGCATAATGTCCAAGGAGCAAAACGTCAAAGGCGCAAAATGTCAAAATATTTCAATTATGAGTTTTACCAAACCACCATGATTTTTAAATCATAATAGATAAGTTTTAGCTTATTTTGATGAATTTTGATGTTTTGCTCCTTGGACATTATGCGCTTTGGACGTTTTGCTCTTTTGAAATTCTGCTCTTTTGACGTTTTGCGATGGCTTGACATTTTGCGCTTTTGACGTTCTGCGCCTAAACATACTATATGGTGTATTTTTTTTATCTGTGTGAACCATACATTTACACACATTCTCGAGTGAAGTTACCGCGGACCACCGTCCAGTGTCAAATTAATCGCATTGTAGGACCCAAAATTATGAACAAAGGTGATAATGTATGGAAATATCAAAATAGTAAAAAATGCGATCATTTTGAAACTAGGCAAAATACTTTTCGTAAAATGTGCCATATTTTTAATGTATCAAACAATCATGTTACAGAAGATACAATACGACTTATAACAAACCTTTGTGTATTTTCTTCCACATGTGTAAGAGATTGCTTGGACATTTCCACTAGGCGAATAGCTTCGGAAACATCCTCTTTCTCGACAACATCCGACAATCTGTAAATGATAAATACTTGAGAATAAGTACATAGATATTAAAACACGTATGCAACATTTTACAGTGTAAGTAATTTGTTACCTCAATCTGGCCAAGGCCGTTGAAAGTCGGAGGATGGCGAGGAGATTCCTAGCCGATGTGAAAGTCACGTCACGCGCGTTCCTAGCTTCACGGCGCAGCTCCACGTACGACGCTGTAAAATAAATTTCATATTACATGCCTTTACTGATCAATAACACTGGCTAATATTGTAGTTGTGTAACACGTCACACTATGTAATATTTGTAGGGTAGGTATACGCTCATAGCTTAACATTTTATTTAGTTATACTAAACACTAATGACAACACATTGAGTAAGGCATTTGTGTAGTACATCCTACTTCCTACTAATATTATAAATGTGAAAGTTTATGGGTTTGGATGTTTAGATTTTTGGATGTTTGTTCCTCAATCACTCAAAAACTACTGAACGGATTTGGTTGGAATTTGGCACACAGATAGCCTAGATTAAAACACAGAATACTTTTTATCCCGATATTTTCACGGGAACGGAAACCACGCGGGTGAAACCGCGAGCGGCCGCTAGTTGAATATAAAGTTGCTATGTTGTTATTTATACACGGTTATTTTTAAAGTATATCTAAAAATGAAAAGGGGTGTTCAGACCACGTTAATGAACAACATTTACTATGGGGCCAACCACGAAATCACGAAAAAAAAATCAGCTAGTCAGCAGTCAGTCATAGGAATGTTATAGTGATTGGTGATATTAACATTGCTATAAATCGAGAAAAAAATGATTTGAATGGCGAACGTTATTTAAATCTTGCCGCTTTTCATGGACTCTTGCCTGCTTACACCTTGATAACTCGCAGGGATAGTGGGACATGCCTAGATCATGTTTTGCTTAAAACTAGAAACCGTGCTCTCGTTCTAGTCCCTCGTACAACTTTGACTGATCATGATCCTGTCATTATGACTATGGGCTATGAGAAACCTCGTCAATATAATTCTTCGTATAGAACCAAAATTGATTATAAAGGACTGCAACAAGATATTTTAAACATAAATCTAACACCCATTTATGAATCTACAAATCCTGATTTTGCCATGAGTTACTTGATTAGTAATATAAAACTTGCCATTGAAAAAAATACAATCAAAATTAAAATATCTAAACGGAAGGCAATCATTAAACCCTGGATCACACCTGGGCTGTTACGGTGCATAAGAAATAGAGACCGATTGCATAAGAAGTCTAAATTAACACCTCAGAATTCTATTTTAAAAGTTACGTACACACGTTATAGAAATTTTTGTAATTCATTGTTAAAAAAAGTAAAAAGAACTTATGAACAGAATCTTATAATAGATGCAAAAAATGATAACAAAAGGCTATGGAAAACTATTAAAGATATTGCACATATAAATAAAACAGATAACTATCCTAAAGAGATACTCACGATATCCGAAACGCCTCATCAATCTTTAAATAAGGTTAATCATTATTTTATCAGTGTTGGAAGCTCCTTAGCTGAACAATTATTGGAAGGCAATGACTCCTCAACCCATACAAAAGATAACATCAATCGTACTTCACGTCTCCACTCATTTGTTTGTGAAGATACTAATGAGGAGGAAATTGAGAGTCTTATCATGGGGTTGAAGAATAATTGTTCAGTGGGGTGGGACAAAATCAGCAATAGAATACTGAAAGCTTACAAAGAATATTTAGTACCTCCACTAACTTTTATTTTTAATGCTTGTTTGCGGCAAGGCGTGTTTCCGACCGTTCTTAAAAAATCGGAAGTTCTTCCTATTTACAAATGTGGAGACAGAGGTTGCATCGGTAATTATAGACCTGTCTCTATATTACCATCATTATCTAAAATACTGGAGAAAGTTATAAATTCTAGACTCACTAAATATCTTGAGAATAATCATCTGTTATCTACAAATCAGTTTGGTTTTAGACGTGGTAAGTCTACCGAAGAAGCCGTGAATACCTTAACGAGTCATATTTGTGATTCATTAGATAAGAAGAAAAAAGCTCTTGCTATATACCTCGATTTAAGCAAAGCTTTCGATACAATTTCTATACCGAGATTGATAAATAAGCTCGAAAGACTGGGTATAAGAGGAGAACAGCGGAAGCTTTTTGAAAGCTATCTAACAGACAGATACCAATGTGTGCGAATAGGAGAACACTATAGTATTGACCTTCCGGTGTCCTATGGGGTACCACAAGGTAGTATTCTCGGACCATCTCTGTTTCTCGCTTATATTGATGATCTGACATCTCTAAAATTACCCGAGGGTCAGATCGTCTCTTATGCGGACGATACGGCCTTGGTCTTTGTGGGTGCCTCTTGGGATGAGGTTTTTGAGGCTGCCCAAATGGGTTTTAATATGGTAAATGAGTGGCTACGAAGCAATATTCTTACCCTGAACGTAGACAAAACTAAATATATGCTATTTAATATTCGTGGAGATATAGAACTAGGGGCCCAATACTCAATTGTCTCGCATAAGGTCTGTCGCATGTATGGTGGCTGCCTTTGCCAAATTCTGGAAAGGGTATACTCTATAAAATACTTGGGTGTCACTATTGACTCTAAATTAAACTTCAAAGAGCACATAAAGATAGTCTGTGGTAGGGTGCGGAAGCTTATATTTCTTTTTAAAAATCTTAGATATGTAGCAGAGCCTGAGCTAATGAGGCAAATCTACTTTGCACTTTGTCAGTAATTTCTTACTGTATTTCAACCTGGGGAGGGGCTCCTAAAACAACCCTTAAAAGCTTAGAAATAGCTCAACGTGCAATACCTAAGGTAGCAACATTCAAACCTGTGTTATTTTCAACAGAATCACTTTACAAATTCTGTGAGGTACTAACCGTTCGGCAATTATTCTTATTGAGATGTGTAATATTACAACATGACAAAACACCTTTCAATCCAGCATATTTGTCAAAAAGGCGATGTAAACGAAATGTCTGTAAAAATCTAACATTGCGAAATACGACATTTCAAACTAGATTTTTAAAATTTATGGGACCTTATATATATAACAAGTTGAACCACGTCTTAAATATTTATCCTCTAAATAGAATTATGTGTAAAAAAGTTGTACATAACTACTTACAAAGGCTTACCTATGATGAGACTGAGGAATTAATTAAAATTATTTCATGATTAGCTTATGAAATTAAATAATAATGAAATGATTAACAATTTATAATATTTATTGGCTATTATTAATGATTTATGTTTATTTACTTTTTATCATGTTTTGTTGAATTTATTTCTATTAACTGAGTTTTTATTATTTATTTTATTGTAAATGTAACGTATAGTGATTTAGTCATTTAAACTACTAAAACAGGCATTTAATTTTTCAAAGTGCTTTACACACCCTCTCACATACATACATTCATTTTCATTCTACTCAAAGAGAGGTCAATACACACACTAACCTTTTTTTTGTTGTTTTGATTTAATTTAATTCTTTAATGTAATAATTTCTTAATTTGAATTGTATTTGTATTTTTTTTCTATGTTAATTCTTTTAAATAAAATTAAATTTAGAATTTTGGCCTAGAATTAATATTGTTAAACATATCGGAGGGAGAGCGCTGTAAGCTGAAATACAGTTTCGACTAGTTCGGCTACAGATGCTACCAAGTATAATGTGAATTTCTTAGCCATAATGTTTTCTTAGATAAATATTTATTGATACCATGTAAAAGGCTTTTTGTGAAATAAATAAATTATTTATTTATTATTATTTATGTATGTATATGTATATACGTATACTCACAGACGATGTAATCACTGAGGTTCCGCGGCACTATGGGCTGCTTGCGCCTGGTGAGGGCCACGTAGCGGCGGATGAGCCGCATGGACAACGCGCGCACCGAGCTCGATTGTGACGAGTGTTTGTGTAGTATGTGAGTATGTACGTATATGTATGTATGTATACTCACAGACGATGTAATCACTGAGGTTCCGCGGCACTATGGGCTGCTTGCGCCTGGTGAGGGCCACGTAGCGGCGGATGAGCCGCATGGACAACGCGCGCACCGAGCTCGATTGTGACGAGTGTTTGTGTAGTATGTGAGTATGTACGTATATGTATGTATGTATACTCACAGACGATGTAATCACTGAGGTTCCGCGGCACTATGGGCTGCTTGCGCCTGGTGAGGGCCACGTAGCGGCGGATGAGCCGCATGGACAACGCGCGCACCGAGCTCGGCGGCTGCGTCGAGTGTTGGTGCACGTAGGCAATGTGCTTTGCGAGCTCTAAATCTTTTTCCCTGTTGAAAAATTACACTCTCTTTCAGTTTCCGAGCAACATTACATTGCCTCATTTTTATGCAATATTTGAGCAACTTCATGGGCAATAGTATCCATCTTGGGTATTCCATTTTTTTATTGAACCGTTCAAGTGTGCTTTCTTCAACGTGCCGGACTACAGCTGGGCCACAAAAAAAAAAGTTGGAAATCTGACTTTTTGACTATGCCATGATGAAGTCGATAATTCGTCGGAATTTGTCGCCAAAAACCAGAATTTGTCGGGCTTGCGTTTAGGAGATACGTGTGGCTCAGCTGTAGAGACGTCTCTACAGCTGGGCCACACAGATCTCGAAAACGGAAGGTCATAGCGAAAATCTGATAACTCGAGTGTGTAGCCGTTAGTTTGTCGGAATTTGTCACCAAGAATCAGACTTTGTCGATCTTGCGTTTAGGAGATATGTGAGGATACGCTTACGACCTTTCGTTCTCGAGATCCAGGTAAAAAGTCTCCACAGCGCATCCTCACATATCTCCTAAACGCAAGATCGACAATGTCTGATTCTTGGTGACAAATTCCGACAAACTAACGGCTACACACTCGAGTTATCAGATTTTCGCTATGACCTTCCTTTCTCAAGATCCAGGTAGAAAAGTCTCCACAGCGTATCCTCACATATCTCCTAAACGCAAGATCGACAAAATCTGGTTCTTGGTGACAAAATCCGACAAACTACCGGCTACACATACGAGTAATCAGATTTTCGCTACGACCTTCCGTTTTCGAGATCTGTGTGGCCCAGCTGTAGAGACGTCTCTACAGCTGAGCCACACGTATCTCCTAAACGCAAGATCGACAAAATCTGGTTCTTGGTGACAAAATCCGACAAACTACCGGCTACACATACGAGTAATCAGATTTTCGCTACGACCTTCCGTTTTCGAGATCTGTGTGGCCCAGCTGTAGAGACGTCTCTACAGCTGAGCCACACGTATCTCCTAAACGCAAGACCGACAAACTCTGGTTTTTGGCGACAAAATCCGACAAATTACCGGGTACACATACGAGTAATCAGATTTTCGCTACGACCTTCCGTTTTCGAGATCTGTGTGGCCCAGCTGTAGAGACGTCTCTACAGCTGAGCCACACGTATCTCCTAAACGCAAGCCCGACAAATTCTGGTTTTTGGCGACAAATTCCGACAAATTGTCGACTTCATCATGGCATAGTCAAAAAGTCAGATTTCCAACTTTTTTTTTGTGGCCCAGCTGTAGTCCGGCACGTCTTTCTTCATCATCTCGATAGCGAATTTACCCGCATTTCCTGAATTTACCCCTTTTATTTCCCTTTTATGGCGGCGCAAGCAATAACGCTTAAGGCGTTTAATTATGGTAACTATTATGTTAATTAAATCAAACAATGTCCTGTCCCCCATTTTGTTCAACGTATACGGAGAATACATCATCAGACGAACTTTTGAAAACTGGGAGGGTGGCGTCACAATAGGTGGCACCAAAATAACAAATCTCCGATACGTCGATGACACGACTCTTTTGGCTTCGAATGAAGCTGAAATGATAAGCCTCCTTGAAAAAATGGAAAGAGTTAGTGGGGAGCTCGGCCTGAAAATCAACCACTCCAAAACTAAGCTGATGGTAGTAGACCGCACCAACTCACTCCACATGACGGGCGCCTTGCCCCTCGAAAAGATAGACGAATTCATTTACTTGGGTGCTACAATCAGCAATTCGGGTTCTTGTGAAAAGGAAATCAGGAGGCGTATCGGTATGGCCAAGAGCGCAATGTCCCAACTGCAGAAAATATGGAGAGACCGGAACATATCTCGAAAAACAAAGATTAAGTTGGTTAACTCTCTAGTGTTTTCCATCTTCAGCTACGCCTCGGAAACGTGGACATTAAAAAAGGCCGACCGAGATCGCATTGACGCTTTTGAGATGTGGTGCTGGAGGAGGATGCTACAAATACCGTGGACTGCATTCCGAACAAACGAGTCTATCCTTCGAGAGCTCAACATTAAAACCAGGCTATCCACTTCCTGTCTCCAAAGGATTCTGGAATTCTTCGGTCACATCGCCCGAAAAGACGGACACAACCTCGAACAACTGATGGTCACTGGCAAGGTCGATGGCAAACGACCGAGAGGTCGAAGCCCAACTAGGTGGTCTGACCAAATTCGCTCTACGCTGAACACCAAGCTACACGATGCATTTCATGAAACTAAGGACAGACAGCGATGGAAGGGCATCGTCAAAGAAAAATTAACTTCCCATCGGGGGATTCACGACCCTCAGTAATGAGGAACACGACGCGAGGAGGAGGAAATATTAATTGAAAGCTCATTAAATGTACTTTCAATAGATATCAACATTTACGCAATAGAACGTTAGCTAGCAATAGCAGGTGGCCAAGTCTAAACTTACTTTCGAAGAGGTGCGATTTATCTGACGTCGTCGAGTGTATTCAGGCATACAATCGTGTGAGAAGTGACTACACAGTAAAGTGGTCACCTGTTAGGCTTGTCCTGTATGAGCCACAGTAAAGTCTGTTCATCCTTACTTGTCTTATTTAGTAAACAGTTTTTGACAGTTGTCATACGTCTTTTAAACTTAAATCATAATTTAAAAATATGTAAGTAACTTTATGAAATTGTTGTTAATTTATTAACAATTTATTTCGTAATCTATGTGTGGAAAACCATTTGTTGTATTTTATAAATGATTATTTCAATAAAGAGTTGGGTGAAGATTGTTTACCATATAAGACAAGTAAGGATGGACAGACTTTAGGTCGAACCGCGACAGTAGCGCGGCGGACAGCTGTATATTCTGCTCGATGGTCCGCTTCGGCTCAATACGCATATATTCAAATTCAAATTTCAAAAATAATTTATTCAGTCTAGGCTGTTACAAGCACTTGTGAATGTCATAGAAGCTACGCCATCGGTTCGCAAACCCTAAGCGGGAGACCTTGTAACGAGAAGAACCGGCAAGAAACTCTTCAAGGGCTGCTTTTTTCTCCCTGTATATTTCATACAGAGTCGTCAACATTGAAAAATGAGCTCCACATTTAAAGTGAGGTCATTTTCCATCACAATAGTTAACAAAAGTTTGCACACAATGGGTAGGTAGGTTGAAATTAAATACCTACTACATATCGGATAGGTAATTGTGAGAGTAAATAACTTTCAACTAGTTAGGAAATCGCTCTGTTTGCTATTCGAAAGTGCACCTAAGTAGGCAAAATTTACTAAAAAACACATAATAAATGACATAAAAAAATAATAAATAAAAAAAACGCAATTTTTACAATTCAATATGCGTTAAGATAGGCACTCAGAAGCAGACCCATTCCCACTGGCAGCACCCGTTCACGAGCATGACGCATGGACCAGCCATCGCTTCGCTCAACCATATTTGAGGAAACGTAACGACCCGCCCCACACGACACCACCGCAGGAATGATTAAAGAGAGCATGACATACTTAGGCTACCCATCCTAAGGCACTGAATTGAAAACTAATATCCAAAAGCTTTTCATAGGCCTTTACTTACAAAACTACTGACTATAGAAAGCAAAAAGATTGCAATTAAAAAAAAAGAGAAATCAAAACAAGGTTTAGTTATTAATTTTATGTTTTGAGTAAGAAGTGCCATACATATTGATAATATTAAACAGAAATATATATATATATATATACAGACATGACATTATACAATCTTGTGGGAAGTGACTACATAGTAAAGTGGTCACCTATTAGGCTTGTCCTGTATGAGCCACAGTAGGTCGAACCGCGACAGTAGCGCGGCGGGCAGCTGTATGTTCTGCTCGATGGTCCGCTTCGGGTTGTAGCGGCCGTACGCGGGGTTGGCCGCCGCCAGGATGGACACGCGCGCGTTCAGACATGTCATTATACCGGCCTGTTGACAATGGTAACGCTATCAGGTATATAGTTCTTAGACAGGGTAATTTTACGACCTCTTAACAAAATCAAATATAAGTTCAAGGAAGTAATAAAAATAAATAGGAGAGATAATAATGGATCGAATAATGGACGCTCCGTAGGCAGGCCCACGACAAGGAGGATCGACGATCTGGTGAAGGTCGCGGTGCGCCGCTGGATGCGAGCCAAGCGGGACCGAGCGTCGCACATAGGAGTATTTGATATCAAAAGTTGATTAAAATTCTTTTTATATTTATTATGTCAGTAAAATCGTTACATTACCAATTTTTACCATAAGAAACTTAAATTAACCAGAAATTGATACAACACGAGATTTTTATAAAAAAAATATATGATGCCACAGTACCAAATTTAGTTTGATTTGTCGCACGAGCTTTGTCAGTGGACTCATCGTCTTTATCGTCACTTTTGGGACTTTCTTGAGTTGAAGTTGTTGCCGATTTTGGTGGCAGAAGATCGATGGTTTTTTTGGAAAACAAAACAATAAACTCCCAACAATGATGAAACTCACAATTAGCGACACCTCATGTAAAAAATATAATAGTAAATAAAACGCCAAACTTCCGCCACTTTTTTAATTTTAGATTACTCCTTGAGATAGTCTGCATTAATATTCTTTTCAATTTTTTACTCGGACAAACTCGGAAATATAACTTTTTTACTATTTTCTAAAAAGTTAGCAAAAAAAATAAAATTTTACTATAAACTTTCATAAATAAAAAAAGCTTTAAAATTGTGACATAAGTTACAGTTTATAGCCAATAATAATCTAAATAATAGACTAAATACCTTCATTTTCAATATCCATATCAAAAATCTTTACTTAATCAAAGTATCAATAACATAGAGGTAGACTAAAAGTATTTATTTTCCAAAGTGCCAAGAACTGAAACGTACATGTAAACGAAGACAAGATTCCGATTGAAGCTGTGTATCAACCCATAGCCTTCTATATCTTCCAAGCCCTGAAGTTGAGCAGAACGGCAACATCGCATGTGGTCAAGCACATAGTATAAAATTATTTTAAAAATTATTTATTATTTGTTTTTCCTATATTATCTATGTTTAAACTAGTTGTAAACTGTGATGTAAGATTATTTCAATAAAATTTTATATTTATTATTATTATTTATTTATTAGAACATAAGGTTTGAGTCAAATTATGTGAACTTTTCGGGGGTCCTTTAGTACGATGAGCATTTTGATCTAAGCCTCCTTTAGCAATAAATCTTACATCATTGGAAAGGTATTTAAATTCGAAACACTATATTGTACTACTATAATCGTGAACTATTAGTACTTTGAGAGTTATAACGCTCTAAACTTGACCAATTTTTTTAATATTAATGACCTAAAACTCCGAAATTACTAACAATTAATAGAAAGTATGTTTGCAGCAAATATTTGTCACATAAAAACCTTTTTTATGATGTATCATTCATTTCTATAGGTGTGATAGATCAACTACCATAGACAATAAACCACTTTTATACTTCAATAACCTTTAACTCCAAAAGTATTAACAATTGATATAAAGTATATTAACAGCAAATATTTGTCTTTAAAAGACCTTTCTAATGATATATCATTTATTGCTAGAGGGCGTCTTAATCAACTCCCTGCTGAAGAAAATCAACAAAAAAGATGACATCTTTGACAGTAATTTTTTCCTGGTTAACATTAATATTTTTCTTATTGTTTAATATACAAAGCATTTCAATAAAAGAACTAAATTATTTTCATATTTTAAACCTCACACGATTACTATGAAAAAAAATATCGACCTCTTAAAATTGAAATATTCCCATACATTTAGTATGGAGACTGGCGGACGACATGACCACGAACTGACAGTAACAGACGTTGCCAAACTTATGTTCACGGCTTGGAAATGAAGAAGGCTATGATTAACCGCTTACAATAGCCTCTCAAAATGACTGCCGTTTGATGCGCCATCTATTGTACTATGCCTAAAAGTCATTACAATTATGATCCAGGGTTCGAAGTGATAATTACCATTGAAAATTATTTTTGATAATTATCAAGATAAATATGGGTTGATAATTATCTTTGATAAGTTTAATCGAAAATCGTCAATTTGTCGCATTCAACGACTGCGTACTTATGGTCAATAGCGGGGGATTCGCCCGCCGCGTCGTGTTTTGGTTTTGACTGAACTAACTGTCAATAAATTATTCAATTGTGTTCTGTGTAGTGTAGCCAAAACTAAGAAGTAGTCATTTATTTTTAAGTACTTTAATCAGCAAACTGAGAATAATAACACAGATTTAAGTAGGATTTTGAATTTAGCTACCTCAGATACAGACTATCCTCATTCAGTCAACACAGTCGAAGTTGATAAGGATGATATGCCAATGCCACTCAAATTTAGTTCTAATAATTTTCGTTTGCGAATTTTAAGTCACGAAATTATAAACAAAGATTACCTTTATTGTAAAATGGTATAGTTTATATACTACACTACATGCTTCTAACGTAAATAATGATGTGTAATACCAGTTAATAAAAGGGATTGCTAGGCTTATATCTGTTTGATAATTATCGCGATAATTATCAAGGACCTTATTTATCTTGATAATTTCAAACCCTGCAATTATCCGATTTTAAAATTAATCAATTTGAGTTTTGATCAGTTTTCCTCATACTAATACCCCTATGTGCGTCGTGGAGATCCTTGGGGGAGGCCTATACCCAGCAGTGGGTGTCGTGCGGCTAATATGATGATGATGCATGGTACCCTATCTAACCATATTCGGCTTTAAAAGGGTATTGCATAAACACTCGGTATAGAAAAGAAAAGGCAACACCCTGTATAGAAAAGTAAGGGCAGTATACCTTGGCGATGCTGATCGTCTGCTGCTCCATGACCTCGTGTATGGCGGTGCGGTCGCCCTCGGCCATCTTGTCGAACTCGTCGATGCAGCACACGCCCTGGTCCGCCAGCACTAGGGCTCCGCCCTCCAGCATCATCTCGCCGGTGAACGGGTCCTGGCGAATTAATTACTATCGTAGTATGGTCACAGTTTACAATCCATACAGTTAGGAAACGAATGTATTTGCGTAAAACGATGGAGGGGATCTCGCGGGGGGTTTTGCGGCGCGGATAGCAGCCTCCAAACGCTCTTAGGCTCGTAATTATAAACCGCTCTCAACGTTCAGAGCTATCTTGAGATCATATCTGAGATGCTGTTTCTGTAAGAAGAGCATTTCAAGTATATTCTCAAGATAGCTCTGCGACGCGACCGTGTACACTGGGAAAAAAAAGGGTCGATTTATCGGCTCTGCAGAGCCGTGTAAACCCGGTACTGCAGTTGCAGCCGTGTCAACACGGTAAAGTTTGCCGTGTGTCGCTGACACGGCTCTGGTAGACACACGGTTAAATTTGCACACGGTACTGCAGTATTTCAATTTGTCAACACGGCTATGAACATACACGGCTAGATTTGCACACGGTACTGCAGTTGCAGCCGTGTCAATTTTTCAACACGGCTATAATCAGACACGGCTAGATTTGCACACGGTACTGCAGTTGCAGCCGTGTATTTTTTTCAACACGGCTATAATCAGACACGGCTAGATTTGCACACGGTACTGCAGTTGCAGCCGTGTAAATTTTTCAACACGGCTATAATCAGACACGGCTAAATTTGCACACGGTACTGCAGTTGCAGCCGTGTCAAATTATCAACACGGCCAATGATCAGACACGGCTAGATCAGACACAGCCGTGCCAATAGTTCAACACGGTTATGGCCAACATGGCTGGAGTAGCCGTGTAAAACGGCAAATTACACGATTGGTTGAGCCGTGTGACGCGGTCTGAAGTGGCCGTGTAAAATGGTTGCCTCAGCCATGTCAACACGGCCATCCCAACCGTCTCCCTACGTCCCTACGCAGCTGGCGGAGCCGTGTGACGCGGTTTGAAGTGGCCGTGTAAAACGGTTCCCTCAGCCACGTCAACCCGGCTATTCCAGCCGTCTCCCTACGTCCCTACGCAGCTGGCGGAGCCGTCTGACGCGGTCTGAAGTGGCCGTGTAAAACGGTTCCCTCAGCCACGTCAACACGGCTATTCCAGCCGTCTCCCTACGTCCCTACGCAGCTGGCGGAGCCGTCTGACGCGGTCTGAAGTGGCCGTGTAAAACGGTTCCCTCAGCCACGTCAACACGGCTATTACAGCCGTCTCCCTACGTCCCTACGCAGCTGGTGGAGCCGTGTGACGCGGTCTGAAGTGGCCGTGTAAAACGGTTGCCTCAGCCACGTCAACACGGCTATTCCAGCCATCTCCCTACGTCCCTACGCAGCTGGCGGAGCCGTGTGACGCGGTCTGAAGTGGCCGTGTAAAACGGTTGCCTCAGCCACGTCAACACGGCTATTCCAACCGTCTCCCTACGTCCCTACGCAGCTGGCGGAGCCGTGTGACGCGGTCTGAAGTGGCCGTGTAAAACGGTTGCCTCGGCCACGTCAACACGGCTATTCCAGCCGTCTCCCTACGTCCCTACGCAGCTGGCGGAGCCGTGTGACGCGGTCTGAAGTGGCCGTGTAAAACGGTTGCCTCAGCCACGTCAACACGGCTATTCCAACCGTCTCCCTACGTCCCTACGCAGCTGGCGGAGCCGTGTGACGCGGTCTGAAGTGGCCGTGTAAAACGGTTGCCTCAGCCACGTCAACACGGCTATTCCAACCGTCTCCCTACGTCCCTACGCAGCTGGCGGAGCCGTGTGACGCGGTCTGAAGTGGCCGTGTAAAACGGTTGCCTCAGCCACGTCAACATGGCTATCCCAGCCGTCTTCCCATGTCCTTTATACAGTCGGTGGACCCGTGTGACGCAGTTGTGGCAGCCGTTTTGTACGGCTACTGTACACCGCGTCACACGGCTCCACCAGCTGCTTAGGAACGTTGGGAGACGGCTGGGATCGCCGTGTTGATGTAGCTGTGGCAACCGTTTTACACGGCCACTTCAGACCGCGTCACACGGCTCCGCCAGCTGCATAGGGACGTAGGGAGAGACGGCTGGAATAGCCTTGTTGACGTGGCTGAAGCAACCGTTTTACAAGGCCACTTCAGACGGCATCACACGGCTCCGACAGCTGCGTAGGGACGTAGGGAGACAGCTGGGATACTGACACGAATTTCTCAGGTTCATACCAGCTGTATGGCACAAAGGTAGAAGAGTCAGATATACTTGAACACCTGCGAAAGAAAGCTGCAGTTGAATTATACAAGATAAACACTAAAAGAATACAATGAATCTCTTAAAATAACTTATTTCCTATATTAGGGTATGGTGAAGAGTGATATGATTTGTAAATGAAAAAACATGAATTTTAAGAAACTGACATTTTATTTTTCAAAATTTAATGATTTACACAAATGGTTGACAATTTCAAATTAAAATATATTTTCTACACAAGAAGATTTAGTGAGCATTTTTGTATCAAACGGAACTGGGCAGTAGAGGATCTCGCGGTCTATTTGATTTGAATCACCCCTTTGTTTTCTCTGCAGTTGCCTGTACCACAGCATAACTAATAGTACAAGTCCTGTACGTTGAACATCCATCATGTACGTGTTATGTTTATAGGTGTACTTTTACCGGTAAACGAAATAATGTACATTAATTGTAGCGTCGCTGGGAGTACACTCTGCAGCGGCGCCACCCAGTACTCATAGAAATGGTATTAGCAATTTTTTCGTATGGGAATTGGTGTACGATGCTGTTTATTGTGTAAGTATTGAAAAAATTTTTTTTTTACTTAATGATTTCATATATTTTAATTTATTCAGCTGAACGGTTTGAGCTGTACGTCAGAGAGGCGCGCGGGTTAGCGAGAGGAAGATATAAATCCTTCTCGCACCCCCGCGCACTGCTCCGATTTTCAATCATGATTTATATTATTATAATAATATGAAATCAATAAGTAACAATGTTTTTTTTAATACGTACACAATAAACAGTATTCGTACATCAATTTCCATAAGAAAAATATTGTTTATATAATTTCTATCTATGATTATTGAGTGGCGCCGCTACAGAGTATACTCCCCAGCGGCGCCACAATTAATTTCCATTATTTCGTTTACTGGTAAAGTTACACCTATTAACATAATACGTACATGATGTACGATCAACGTAGTCAGTTGCAGAGAAACGTGACCATCTTACGATATAACGAAAGTACCGCACGCAGGGGGGTCAACTAACTATCTCTGCAGCTGATTGAACATCATTTTAAGATATAATTAATTAATTTTCATTATGGTGGCGCCGCTGCAGAGCATCACACGGAAAATCCTCTTATACCCTGTTGCATGGACACTACTCAACAATTATAATTCAAAAGTATTTAAAGCTAGTTAGATATTTCCAAGCTCTTTTAAGTCTTATTCTCTTAGGTCATTGTATAATCTACTAACATTATTAATTTTCGATTATCTGCTAACAATTTTAAACAAATAATCATTTTGGTTTTAACTTATTGAGTAGCTTAACAAGTTAATTAAGATATTTCCGAAAAACGCACATTAAGGTGGATCGATGAGCTCAGTAGCGCCACCAATGGAAATAAATCAGTTACGTTTTATCAAAGCCTTAGATTAAAAGTTTTGATAATTTTGCGCAAATAGAAGAGTAAAGTGCAATATTTAAATATTTTTTCATGGCCTAAAATATAAGCAATAAGTTATGAATGACGATATTGCCAAAAGTGGCCACATTTAGCAATATTGACATTCATAACTTATTGCTTATATTTGAGGCCATGAAAAAATATTTTAAATATTGCACTTTACTCTTCTATTTGCGCAAAATAACTAAAACTTTTAATCTAAGCCCTTGATAAAACGTAAATGATTTATTTCCATTGGTGGCGCTACTGAGCTCATCGAACCACCTTAAAGCGGAAAAGCATCTTACACCCTGTTGCATGATACAACTTAATTACTTAGTTTAGTTTAATTGTACAGACATTAGAAATATTTGACTTAATACAAGTTATACATATAACTTATATTATAATATCACAAGATTTCGGATTAGGAACATCAAGGTGGTTATACAGAGCTATTTATTTTTAGACTCATAAGTCATAAAATTCACTTACCTACATGTATCAACTATTTAGGAAACTAAATTAGATAGGTACTTTACGACTACCTTACATAAAAAAACACCTTCATGATTAAAAAGTTTTCTAAAATGTAGTTTTCATTCATGTAATAAGATCAAATACTAAATAATATACATAGAAGTGTAACTAGTGTAAGCATTTATAAACTGGATTATATTGTGAGTACAGTCAACAACTAAATAAATTTTTAATACTTAACTCGAAAACATTATAATTATCTGATAGAAAAACTCATTTTTGTACAATCACCGGCAATAATATCACATGGGACAAAGCACTCAAAAATATCTGAAACGCTCTAACGGCCATACAAATGAGTTGCGTTGCGTTACATATTTTTGAGTGCCTTGTTTCATCATATTATTATATTAATGCCGGTGACTGTACAGGCGGACACTTTTTTTTATATGTCATGGAGAGAGATATAATCCCATCATTTTGTCAGTTGATAATTTACGGTCACCTATTTTTCAAGAGCCGTCTTTAAAAATATCTCATAAATTGAGATACATACAAACACTTACGTTAAGGGTAGCTGTCATCTGCTATAAATAATTTACCGCCCTCGTGAGGACCCCCATATGACAACGCCATACAAAAGCTGACCCGAGAGACAAATAACCTTACTTTACATACGTACTTTGCTGGCCAAATTATGAAATAAGATTACACTACTCACATTTTCACACAAGACAGCATAACCAAACGTCATCTACAACAACGAATGCGTTATCAATGTTCGCTAAGTCCTCACCTATAGCAATAACTAGAGGCTGCACTCCGACACCTGCAAGTGCTGATTTGTTTGAAGCTTCCTTTTGGAGTTCTTGTAAGTGAGCCTCGCCCTCGCTGCGAGTTTTGGCAACGAAAATGAAGCGGATGGCTGCGTCAAACCGCGAAGCTTTAGTTCGAACACCGGTCTTTCCTCCGACGATTGCAAATGGCAGTAAAAGAAGTACTGCAGTTAGCTTCTGTAACTCAGTGTCTGAAAAAAAGAATTTAGAGATAATTAATCAAGCAACTATCCACAAAACAGTATTTGTATAATAAACTAGTTATTAGTTAGTAAATATATTATTTTAGTTTTTTTTTTCATTTAAAACTTATTACGTAAATGAACGAGTTCCTATAAATCTTATCTTACCTTTTGGTAGGTCGTGAATTCTTTGTTGCTGAGCCCGTAAGGGCTTCGATAACTATTTTCAATCAATTCTGAGTTTTTTCTTAACCCAGTGTACAGCGCTGAGGAGCTAACATTTGAATTGAGATTTGTAAAGTCAATGTTTATCTGTGAAGCAAAAATACAAAAAGTTAATTTAGGTAAAATTTCAAATAAGATAATAATTTATTTATTAATTTTCAGCATAGGATATGAATCACAAATGTGCAAATCCCTTACCAGGTGTGGACCAACGCTCGTCAAACAAAGCAAAGGAAACTTTTTCAAATACTGTGCCGCTGTAACAGTCATTAAGTACCGCTTGCAAAGTGACCATGTGTCTTTCCAAGCCGTTTCTAGTATAGATGAAGATTCTAATCCCTGGTATTTGGTTATTGTGACAATGTCGCCATTAATTTTCAGCTCCTCTGTGGAAAATGTTGAGATATAATATAAAAGTGAAGCGAAGAATTGGTCGGAGACACAGGTTTGGGGCGGCTTGGTCCAGTTAGACCTATAACTTTTTCGTTAAATGCATATTTACAGAGTTAAATCGAATTTAAGTTCTTTTAGACTGAAAAATTTTCGACGCGTCTTATGTAACACAATAACACCTGCTTTTTTCATGCCTATCTTGATGGGACTCTCAATCTGAACAACTTATCATAAGACTGTTTTTTTCCTGCGAGATATATTTCAGAGTAATTTAACTTTGTACATAGTATTTTTTTCATAATTAAATATCTCGAAAACTGTGAGTCGGGGGTACATCAAGCCCTTAGCATAAATTGATGGGGACGATGATACCAATATGTGGAATAAAAAAGTGAGTCATCGGTCATAGAAAAAAAAATTGCGAAAATTTTACAAGTCTAAAAAAATCTTTAAATCGATATAACTCTGTAAATATGCATTTAACGATAAAAGTGTATAGAACATAAATTGTTCCTACGGGGATACCCGTAATTGAATAAGCGCAAAAAAGGGGGGACAGCGGCAATCGATTTTTTTCAAACGTACAAACATACAAAGAAAAACCATAACCCTTCTTTGCAGTCGGGTAAAAAGAAAAAAATAAACAGTAGGGACTTATACGTTGTTACCTACCTTCTAAATTATGGTCCTGATCAAGTTCTTTGTCCCGTAATGGCAGCTGTGATTTTTTTCCTTTACGGCCACGTGACTCTGTACCAATTTCCTCTGAATCTTCAGATATGCTGGCCGATGCGATCTTAATGGTCTTGTTTACTAAACCTCTACTCTCCCGCCAAATAGCCTGCCTTTTGCCGTATCTTCATCCGCACATGAAATAAGAGTAAAGCAATTGGATCCAGTCAACCTTAGTGTAAATTAAAATCTAAATTACCAAAAATACTGCAAAAAAGTTTTGAGATGCAATGTTAAACCAAGTCAGGTATTTAGTCAGTCAGTACCTACCGGTGGGTGTCCATAGAACTCGATTTCTTCCCCTCATTTTTAAACCATGGAGAACACTTTTTATTGAAATAATTACATATTTTTTTATAATATATAAAAATCACATGCAAGATTAAATAAATTTATTTGTTATAAGTACCTGTCATATAACTTCCCATGAGGGTGCGCAGAGGCGGATGGAGGTGCTTTTGCTCCTGGAGAAAGTTGGGTCAACTCTTGTTTCAAGGGAGGGGTGACGCTAAACCAAATAGCCTCTGGTTCCTTTGTGAACAAATCGTGTACGTGCTTTGCCCATTGAATGAAAACACTGTATGCAAGTTTTGGTTTCTGATTGCTCCTGTCCGTCAGGAGGTGGTCAAGAATGATGTCACAGAGCTCGCTCTGCTCGCTTCGTCGGAATTCTCTTTGCAGTCCAGTCTTAAGTAATTGCCTGATTGTAAAAGATTTCTCCAGCAAATTTCTAAGTGGATTGCAGATGCCCGGTGCGGATACT
Organism: Agriphila tristella; assembly: GCA_928269145.1. Classification (NCBI taxonomy): domain Eukaryota; kingdom Metazoa; phylum Arthropoda; class Insecta; order Lepidoptera; family Crambidae; genus Agriphila; species Agriphila tristella. The sequence continues at coordinate 53,014,814 of OV743429.1, forward strand.
GGGAGTGCCGACTCATGAACCTCAGGATGAGATTATGATGGGCGTTTGTAGGGAGGACTGCAAATTAAATTGATAATAATTATTTTCTAATATGTAGGTCAAATGTAGGTATTTAAATTTTATTTTTATTTTCGCCAAGTAGGTTATAGTATAGGTATAGTGTCACATGATCGGTCAAAGGGCGAGGCTAACCAAAAAAATATTGAAAACTCTCATACAAAAACTGTCATTTCAATGCGATGACGAGTGTCAAAATAGTTACATTATTAAGATTGGACGATACTACCCTCTCATAGCTCATACCTGGTGAACAAATCAACTTTTGCTGCATTGCCCAACTAGATCAAATTGGTTGTACCCGGATGGAGGAGTCGGAGTTGTCAAAGGATTTGATAGTTTTTCAGCCTGCGATTGAAAAATACATTGAAAGTAAGCTTTATACACTAACATGCTATGGATCATTTGGTCTGAAATTAAGAAATTTATTAATGATCATTAATTATACATATTTAATGCCAATTTCTATGTCTGGATAACACTATCTGAGAGATAAACATTATTATGGCTCTTTTCATTTCAGAAATTTTAGTGAATTATGTGATTATGTTATGGTATTTATCTGACAAACAAAGCATTCAGACATTTAGAAATTTACCCTTAGCTTTTGACCCACTCATGCGCAGCCACACAAAAAGAAGGCAGTGCCGTAACATAAAAAAAAAACAACGATATTTTCCCACATATTTTCATTGATTAAATGCACTCTATGGTAATCGATGACTCGCACTAAGTCATAAATTAAATTGTTGGAATGCACTCATCTTTTTTTTTCTAATGGAATGCGCGCCATTTCTAAAGCATTTCAAATAAAGTTTTGATTTCAATTTTTACATTTTGTTATAAGTATTTACTGAATTTTGTAGGTTTTTTTAATTCTTGCTTTAAAATGTGAAAAAAATGGACTCGGCCCGATAAGATGCAGCTAAGGAAATGACTTATTACAAGGTAGGTACCTTGCTAATACAAACAAAGTCTCTCTCTCTTTTCTAACGTTGATCTTTTATTTAGTAGGTTCAATCCCAAATGTATGAGTGTAGATAAAGTAGTGTATGAAACTGCACATAACTAGGTATTAAAACACTCGTGTGATACTATTAAAAACCTCGCCTGCGGCTCGGTTTTTAAACACACACTCGTGTTTTAATACCCCTCTTTATGTGTCAGTTTCATAAACTACTATTATTTCATACATTGCCTAAAAGGGCCAGGCATTGTTTACAATGCCTGCATTTCATACATTGCCGGTGACATATACAATGCCGGATTATACACATTGCCAGTAACATATTTATTAACATATAACATATTTTATATTATGTAAAACAAAAAGTAGCATATTATAAAGAACTGACCTGTCTAGATTCATTCATCCATTCAGTCCATTTTAGTGCATACATAGTCCGATCTGGCATATGTGAAAAGTTTAATAATGTGAAGTTATCAACAGAAGGTACTAGAGACTTTAAAAGCTCTATTGAAGTGTACCCTTTATCTGAAAACAATAGCAATATTCATACCTAAGTAAAACTTTTCTCTGCTTTTATTGATTAAAACTTTTTTTTGCTTAACTTGACTGTTTACGAACTGGAGCGGATCAAAGGTCATAGAAATACTATATAAAACCAGAATAAGATTCACATCGAAGTGCAGGCCGAGACAGGTATTTTTGGTATTCGAATATTTTAGTATTCGTTAAAAAAAAATATTAATCAGTATTCGAGTACAGGTACTCGCATTGCGTATTCGAGTACTAAGATCAGTATTTGAATACCTACTCAATTTGACACGAATACTGTTTGGCACTAGTGAAAACGTAAATTTGCATTGTTCTAAATAATAGTTCAATAAGTAAGTATTACTACACAAAATGACACTGGTTTTATGTATTAATTCCAATACTAAACAATTAAATTTAGCACTAAACTGATTGTCGACCCGTTTTGTCTGTCGTGCATATGCAGCTTTGAACGTACATAAGGACTTAAAATAGTAAGTAACAATCCGCGCACGAAAGATGAGACTGATGGATAACAATGGTTCGACAACGCAGTAGCGATTTCTTAGAAAAAGATAACAAATCGTCTACAGCGCAAGTCAAATAGGCGGTGATGGTGATTGTACTAATTTATAATAATGATCCCAAAACGTAGGTACCTACGTACCTGGATTTGGTTGGATAAATATCACGCTTGACGCCATATTGACGCTCGCCATGCCACGGTACCTATGAAATCAAGTAAGCTATAGAAACAAGGACTGTTCACTTACCAATAATAACTTTCGCTGCTTCTTCTGATATATTCCATTCCAACTTTTGAGAAGTGCAGAAACCATCTTCAACTTATTATCTTTTGTCAATTTCACCGCAACTCAAGCGCAAGCAGTCAGTGCTTTGCAGTTTTTTCTTTGAAATGGACGGTCGCTGGTGTGCAGTGTTGCCACCTCAGATTTAGTATTTACCGTAACGCTTCGCAAAATTACCCTAACTACGGTAAATGCCCATCAAACTTGACCCCAAATCCAAAATCTTAAATAATATAAAACCTGAATAGAACTAAATGCACAGTGATGTCAGATCTACTGATAAAGCAGTAGATTTAAGGCCATGTTTACATGGGTCAAGCGATTCGGTAGTAACTAAATGGGCAACTTAGTTTAAAGTTACATGTATTATAATTTGGTAAAAAGTCATTCACACGGCTTAAAAGTGGGCACACACCAGTGGCGTGCACAGAGATTTTAGACAGGGTAGGCACGGATAAAAAATTCACAGATTTTACAGTCCCCGCAAGAATCGGAGCATTGAAAATGAACACCAAAATTTACGAAAAACCAAAATCAAATCAAATGCAAAGTCTTATTATATGTTAAAGTTACCTAGGTAGTACCTATTTATTTTTACGATTGTGACACTCGGCTCCGCCTCGTGTCACAAAAGCGCCCGCTGACTGCCTCGACGCAGCCGAAATATTATTAACCTATTTTCAAAATTCCAACGAATGCACTTCTCGTCTGCTTCTGCATCTTTTAACACTATTACCATGACGATCGCTCAATAATCATAGAAGCTACATCACTTTTTATGTATGGAAACAGCAGTTTTTCTACAAATCCAAATCTAAAGGGACCACCTACAGGTCACAATTATTAACCGATTTTCAAAATTATTTTTCCATTTGGTAGCTAAACTAATATCCTAGGACGCTTTTTTTCATTTTTTCTTAAGTCGGTTTTTGTTTCGAAATATTTACAATTTAGTAAACAAACACCCCCCTAAAAACCGGAATTTTTTGAATTTTGCAAAATTCCAAAAAAAGTTACCAGTAGATTTTCAAAATTCAAACGTTCACACGTGTCTCTATAAAGAACAATGCCCACTGTCCATACATTTGAAAACCTGTTAATGAGTTAGCTTGTATAAATACTCTTGATATCAAAATGTGATCGTTATTTATAATTATTTAAGGGTCTGAAGTCAGATTTTTTATTAAATCCCACAGAAGTCTAAAAATAATACTTTAAGGTTTGAGGTTAGAAATATCTTTTCAACGTTTTTAGCGATTTACGACGTCATGTTTAGCTAATATTTTTGAATAAATTAATCATCAACAACACATATTAATCGATATATTATATGATGACGAGCGTAATTTATAGAAAAAAACAAAATATAAACAATAACAACTTATAAAACGCAGTGACTGAACACTACGAACAACAACCACAAACAATAGACATAGAGCTGACACTCTGACGTCTCTGACAGTGACTCCTGTCAGGTCAATATCACGTTCGGGTTTAGGTACCTAGCATCTTTAGTAGTGTTGGTTGTGTAGTCAATTTATCATGATGAATTACCTATTATATTAGATATGCGGTAATGGTAGGTACCTAACGCTTCTTAAAACTACTATTAGAAAAATATATAGGTACACATGCATCACAATATCAGAAAGTTTTGAGCGGCCGGATGCCATCAGGGTGCGTTCAAAAACCGTAACTTGGTTACTACCGTAGCGACAGGATGCGTTCAAGCACCTTAATTTGGTTCTAACGTAGGAAAAGAACACAATATCATATTTTTCCCTGGGATTGTAGAGAAACATAGATAGCATGGTTTGATTAATTGATTTTTGGGCTATTTTTGCCAATAGGATTTATTTCTATTCATTCTCAAAAAAAGTTAGGGCTAAAATGGGCATTATTCTTTCTCAACTTATAGTACTATTTTCATCTTGATCCTCCCAAAATCTTCGGAAATATGGCCAAAAATACGTCTCAGGCGATTTGCATCTGATAACCATTTTCAATGGTAAAATATACCAATTTTATCACTGTTTCGGTATCTGCCAACCTATACTGAACGAAATCCAAACATTTTTATCATCTTGATTGGAAAACAAAATGCATAGAAAACAATACAATTGGTTTGTGTGTACGTACACAAGCTGTTAGCCAGTTATAATTAATTATATTAAAACTTTTTATGAAAAGAACGAGGGGCATTCATAACCTACCTACCATGTTTTTAAACACAACGCATCTTCCCTTTGCAATCAATTTAATTAAACTTTATCCTCAAAAGATAACCTCGATAAAGCGGCAATTTTTAATTTATTTAAACAAACTTTGCCAGCATAGGTCTTGCATGTAAATTATTGAATTTTTCACAGTAAATCAACGAAATAATTACTTAGGTACTTAACTTAAAATAGTCAATAACTTGCGCCAAGAAAAACAATCAAAACAAAGCAAAACTAACTGCAACTGCAAGGGCAAACTAAAAAACGCTACTCTCTTCAATGCAATCATTACGCGGTCGGTCGGGTTGCAAATAAGCAGTGCCTCCAAAACATAAACACGCGCATACATTTTCACGCACACAGTCACACTTTTGATGTGTACTACACGAGATTCGTTCTATGAAAAAGAAGCAGCCCGTAGTACTGCTTATGGACACGCGGTAAATAATTGGCGCCTCTGTCGCCCGGCCGATCGTTGGTTCTTGTTCTTGTGATTTTTGGTTGAAGTGAATTTAGTTTCAAAAACCACAAATAGATGGCGCTTAAACTAATAGACACGGAAAGCCGAAGAAGTGCTGTGCACGATGATGGGTTCATAACTTTTTAATTACAAGTAGTTTACAAATAATAGGCTAGGGAATTAGGGTCATATATTTATGGGACTACAGGGTATCCAGTGCTTATTTGCATGTATGGAGTGCACGCCACTGGCACACACGGTCCTTCAATCGCGACAAATGGATGGAAGTATGTCCAAAATTTGATCGTGTGTGTCGAATCTGTCATTCAAATTTAAGTTTGTCATCTAAAATGAAGATCTCACTAAGACCTTTCACTTCTTCAAAGACACCATCAATCTAGGATGAGTGCTTTTCTAGATATTACTGTTTTAAGTTTGACATATGACAACTGTCAAACTTAAAACAGCAATGTCTTCATCAATAAGATCTTCACCGTTTTTTAACTAGTGAAGTTAAAAAAACAGGTGTTAGATGACAAACTTAAATTTGACAGCTGTCACCTAAAGATATCAATAAAACCGGCCAAGTGCGTGGCGGGCCACGCGCCGTAGGGTTCCGTAGTTACTTTATACCATACTATATTTAATACCACTATCATTTTTCGTCTGTAAAAATAACTTTGTTTTTAACAGTGTTGGTATAAATGACAAAGTTATATTTGCGGTTTTGGAAAATATGATATATCGACTGTGGAAATATGAAACGGCGTAAGGGACAAAACCTCGAATATCAGTTATATACATTATTAGAATCAGATTTTCAAGCTCTGTCGAAAGGTATATTTAAAATTGCGATATCTCAAAAAAAGTGTCCTTTACGACCTTAGTTTTGAAGCTTCATAAGTACAATTTTGGCAAACAAAGTAACTTATGGCACAAGTTAACAATACTTTCTTTTTTAGTTTAACGGAACGTACATAAATATTGTAAAGTCACTGTCATAATTATCAATTACGATAAAATTATGCTTACGTCTTTCTTCAAATCAATTTTTCAAAGTTAATGTCCCTTACGCCAAAATTGAAATACAATATTGAGTAGAACTGCACCTTACGACCTAATTATAGAAGAGATCATAATCGTTCAATCAAATTCGAGTCACAAAGAGTTGGCTCGTGCGCTCACTGGACAAAAAAAAGTGTCAAAACTATATCTTTCTCTATCCGTTACGCTAGCGAGATCGCTACGCGTAAAGAGAGGAGTTGTGTGTTTATTGTGATTTAGTCGGGAACGTTACTATTTAAGTGCAGGCTGCAGTTTAAATTATCTTTTTGCGGTGTTGACAAGTAGTGGATCGTACGTACTTAGATTTTGATACTCTTTATTTCTAAATACAAATAACTAAGCTATATCTTTTAGTTCTCAAGATAGCATGCCCCTTACGTCAAAAAAATGTTTACGTGTCTATTACACCCGTCAATTTAAGATAAAATAACAAACCAATTTGACGTAAAGTACTACTGTATCTAGTTTTTTTGTTAAATTTTAACGTAAGTGCATTATTCTTTCAAAAACCGTTGCTTTTGTTTTTAACTTTGTATATTGAACCTTAAAACTACATATTATTAGAGTTGAAATTTAAAATTCATTTTAGTCAGGAAAGCAAAGCAACCAAGGATAAGATTATAATTCTGACTAAAAGTTGTGAGGATAAAATTAAACCAAATTTAAGTACGTATGTTCTATTAAAAAAAATGGTCAAAACATATTGATGTTTGTGAAATGTGAAAACTGAACTGTGAATTGTCACACTTTAACAATATAAAAAAGATATTGTAACATGGTAATAAATTGAAATATGGCCCAAGTTCAACAAATTAAAAATTTAACTATTTCTTCGTCATCTTTTATATTATCCTCTTCATCGGTTTCTAATAATGTATCGACAGTTTTATTATTATGAGGTTGATTTATATATTCGCTATGAAATCGTTTTGGCATTAAGTAAAGAGCTGTCTTCTGCCATACTGTATGTAATTTTCATCTTCCTTAGATTTTTTTTAAAGTGCAGACCCGAATATCTTTAATTTGTAAGTTATCGTCTTTTTGATTAGTAGGAGTAAACATTATTTCTGTACCATAATTCTGAACTATCCCCTGAAAATCTTGTAATACTTCGTCTTCTATATCTTCCAGACAGGACTGCAAAAAAATTGTGTTTAACTGACGTTTTTTTCTTTTCTGATTTGTGACAGATATTGTACGACTTGAAGACTCCAATTTTATTTCAGATGCTAACTCGTTCGAATTAGAAGCTTTATCTGTGCAATATCAGATGTAAAGCGTGGAAGCAATGAAATTGGTACATGTCTACAAAAGTACATCAAGGATGTGGATGATCGAGGAGTGGAGAAACTGATTTTATACTGTGATAATTGCAGTGGACAAAATAAAAATAAAGTGATTTTATCTATTTTAAGTAACTTTCTGGTGCAATCAAAACATCTTACTGTAATACAAGTTAATTACCTACTCACAGCGTTCATGCGGTAATCAAAAGAGAAGTAAGACGAATAATTGTATGGGCCCCATCTCAATGGCCAGGGTTCATGGAAACTGCTAGAAAGAGGCCATACCCATATCGAGTAACCACTTTAGAATTCCAAGATTTTATAAATTGGGAAAAAGTTTTAGAAAAAATGTTTACTCCTACTACTCAAAAAGACGATAACTTGCGAATTAAAGATATTCGGGTGTGCACTTTAAAAAAATTAAATTAAATACAGTATGGCAGAAGACAGCTCTACTTTCGAAATAAAACTAGCAAAGAAAGCTACTGGCAAGACTACTAAGAGAAGAAGAGGATCAAAAATTGCGCATAGAATGGAAACTAGAGGTAAGCAAAATAAAGAAGAGTAATATGAAGACTCTTACCAAGAAGATGATTCCCCCGTCTGTATAAAGATAGGTTAGCGATCTTTTTAGCAAAATATAACGATCTAATGAAACTTTGCAATACTAATATAATGCCAAAACGATTACATAGCGAATATATAAATCTACCTCATAATAATAAAACTGTCGATACATTATTAGAAACCGATGAAGAGTAGGGATGTCGAAAGTGAAAAAAAATATCGATATATCGATACATCGATATTTATAAAAATATCAATATCGGCCTCGATATATCGCGAAAAAAATATCGATATATCGATATATCGAACCAATTTTCAAAGAACGTTTGCGGTTTTTAAAGAACAATGTATTTATTTCAGTCTAGCTCAGTAATTACAATAAATTTTATCAGACAACACATATTACTTTAATGTATGAAAATCTCAATAAAAACGAAGATAATTTATAAAATCAGGCGCATATTTATCACATAAGATATTCAACGCAGCACAAAAAACATACCAGTCATAGACAATATTATGTTTTTAATATTAAAATAAACTATGAATTATTATTAAAGTACATATAAGTTTTTTCCGTTCCAAAAATATATCGTTTTTGATACGATTTTCGATATTGGTTATTTTGTATCGATATATCGGTTAGAAATATATCGGCTAAAAATATTGTCGAGGACAGCAAAGGAAACGGCGGTTGAAAGGGGAAAAGGAAGATATAATAGCAGATAAAAGGAATCACATTTACAATAGGCAAAGAAAGGAAATATGACAAGAATAGAGTAAAGAGACAAAACCACAGTATAGGTATTTACATACTAATTACAGAGTAAAATATAAGTCTATACATGGGTGGGCCTGTCCTTGACAAATATCGATATATCGAACAAAAAATATCGATATATCGATGTATCGATATTTTTTCAACAAGCCTAATGAAGAGGATAATATAAAAGATGATGAAGAAATAGTTTTATTTTTAATTTGTTGAACTTGGGCAATATTTCAATTTATTACCATGTTACTATATCTTTTTTATTGTTAAAGTGTGACAATTCACAGTTCAGTTTTCACATTTCACAAACATTAATATGTTTTGACCATTTTTTTAAATAATAAATAAAACTTTTAACGTTTAATTTTATCCTCACAACTTTTAAACTTTTTTAGATTTTTGCATTCACAATGCTATTTTTATATTAAGATGAATAAATAATGAAAAATATTAGAAATAATCGGCTCACACGTAGCATCCCGTCTAAGTTGCTACGGGTGAGCCGATTTTTTCTAATATTTTTCATTATTTATTCATCTCACAACTTTTAGTCAGAACCATAATCTTATTCTTGGTTGCTTTGCATTCCTCACTAAAATCAATTTTAAATTTCAACTCTAATAATATGTAGTTTTAAGATTCAATATAATAAGTTAAAAATAAAAGCAACGGTTTTTGAAAGAATAATGCACTTACGTTAAAATTTAACAAAAAAACTAGATATAATAGTATTTTACGTCAAATTGGTTTGTTATGTGATCTTAAATTGACGGGTGTAATAGACATGTAAGCATTTTTTTTGACGTAAGGGGCATAGTATCTTCCCTTAATCTTTTCTAAGCTTTTCGTAAATAAAACTAAATAAACTAAATTTTTCGTAATGGCGGAGATATGTAAGAAAAATGTATTTCAGTCCGGCTTTCTGGCGCAGGATGTTCTCCTCTACAGGTCGCATTTCTCAACCGATTCTCGTGAAATTTTGTGAGCAGGTTTGAAAATGATATAGAAATTTTTTGTCACGCCAGTTTTTTGAAATTTTTCATAATGACGGAGAAATGTAAGAAAACATATTTCAGTCCGACTTTCCAGCTGCCCATTTTTCTCTACAGGTCGCATTTCTCAACAGATTCTCGTGAAATTTTGTGAGCAGTTTCGATGATTATATAATTATTTTTAATTTAGCCAGTTTTTCTAAATTTACCAAAATTCACCATTTCGAAAAATGTTTAAAATTAGAAGCGCCATCTAGCTGCGAATATACCTACCAAATAATACCAAACAGCACGTACCTACTACGTGCTTTGAAAAGCTCGTGAACAGCGTGGAAAAAGGGGTGGCGACATCTTTTAGATTATTTTATAAACAACATACAATTTAAGCTACTTTTTAACGCGAGGTCTACAGCTCAGGGAGCCACTAGTTTATCTATGTGTTAAAATCGTTAAGCGGTTAACAGAATACATCTATTCCTATATGTTTATATACCTACCTACTAAGTTTCAAATGTGTAATCCTAATACTTTCGGAATAAAATGGCTGTGACATACGTACAGACAGACAGACATGACGAATCTATAAGTGTTCCGTTTTTTGTCATTTTGGCTACGGAACCCTAAAAACCGTCCAAATGCGTGTCGGGCCGCGTGCAGTATAGGGTTCCGTAGTAACAATTCTTTTTCATGGTTCAGTAGCCTAAATGGCAAAAACGGAACAATATAGATTCGTCATGTCTGTCTGTCCGTCCGTCCGCATGTCACAGCCACTTTATTCCGAAAGTATTTGGACTACACAGTTGAAACTCGGTATGTAGATGTATTCTTTGAACCGCTTTACGATTTATAGACAAAAATAAAAAAATAAGGGGAGCATAATATTTATACATGGAACTGAATTTAAAAAACATTTTTTTCTTCAAAACAATACATGTGGGGTGTCTATAGATTGGTCTTTAAAAAATGACATTGACGTTCCTAATACTATATTTCAAAGTCAACCATTAGAAAAATATACACTGCCAAAGTGATGTGTGCCCCCTCCATATATATAATATAACATATATATATAATATAACTTTTAAAATAAGAGACTGAAAAATCTAAAAAAAATATATGCTAAAGATCTTAATGAACACTTTCAACGAAAATTGGTTTGAACGAGATATAATAATCAGTTTATGAGATACATTTGATTTGATAGTACATTTTTCAAAACTGCAAATATAACTTTGTCAATCATACAAATGATGGAACAAAACACTGGTTTTCAGCTGTCACCTGATTAGCTGTGCCGTAATAAAGATAAAGTATTAAAAACTAAAAAAAAAAAAAATTTACTATTATTTTAGATTGATTCATATCTATTAAACTATTTTTATCGCTAGATATTTTAAAATTATGGATTTTAATAATTATGGCTTTTCATATTATGAATTTAAAAGTTATAGTTTTTATAATTATGGAATTTAATAGTATGGGTTTTAATTGTTATGCTAAATAATGGTATACATTTTTAAATTATGCATTCTTATTGTTATGCGAATTAAAGTTATGGCAAGTCTGTTATGGATTTTCAAATTAGGATTATCATTGTTATGCAATATAAGGGACACCGAAGTTTCCATGATTTGACATCCCTTTTAATTTCACACCAATTGCCATAAAATTACACCCGAACCGAACTGATACGATTAAAAAAGATGTAAGGGAGGTATCCACATCGAAGGCAGAGTCAGGGTCATCTCAGCTCAGATCTTTAGTTCTTAAATGCCTTACCAGTGTGAGTGTCAACGAGGATGATGTCGAGGGGATATAGGGCCCTTTCTGGATGAACTTCCCTCCACTGATGATGGGGTGGCCAACAATGAAGATGTCACCACGAGGATGAGGATGCCATCAACCAGGGAAAAGAACCCTTGCCAGGACCCTCACGACCTAAGAGGATAAAGACTTAAATAACGTTAACATTTTTTGTAATTAAATGTGATCTTTTTAAAATGAACGATTAGATATAATTATAATATGTTTTTTTTTGCAATGTTCACTTTTCCGGAGCGTGTGGCTCGGAAACGGTTAGTTAGGATTTAGGCAAACCTGATAAAAAGCAAAGTTGTAGACAATTTTATGATCTTTAATTTAGTAGAAAAACTCTTTTTCCTATGACGCACCGTTTTTGAGATATTTGCGAAAAATCCAAAAGTGGTACCTTCTCCCCCCTCCGGCTCACCTCCGAGACGTCAGGACTTTTAGTATGTTTACTTCCTAAGCACCCTGAACAAGTTTCAGAAGAAATCGCTTAGGTCCCCTCTCATGCGTTCTATAACTCCTTTATTGATTGGACTATTAAGCATATTTTCCAAAACCGCAAATATCATATCAGGGTACATACAAACTCTATGAAAAACAAAGTTATTTTTGCAGAAGAAAAATTATAGTGGTATTATATTTATATATATACGGTATTATGGTAACTACGGAACTCTACTGCGCGTGGCCCGATATGCACTTGGCTGGTTTTTTTTATTTTTGTTGAAAAATCGTGAAGTGGTTTACAGAATACATCTACCTACCTATTTCTTATCGTCATTGAACAACTACCTAAGTAAATGCGGGAGATTTTTTCCCGTACTGGCAACATTTTTATAAAATGTGAAGTGTCAACTTGACAATGGGTGCATTCTACTAGACAAATCTCTGAGTCATCAATCGCCATAAAGAGTAAATTTTAACCATGAAATTTTATTTGTATGGAATGTTCAATATTAGGCGCCGGCTACACGCATGGTAAATAGTGTGATCCATCACTATTTATCAAATTCCATGGTATTTACTGTGCGTTTGTGTAGACTAGTGAAATGATGGATTTCAGTATTTTCTTGATATCTGAATTCCGGAATACAAATTCCACGAATTCTAGTGATGCCTAGTCGTTTCTAAAAAAGTACATTTTACGTTACTTTTGGTTGTCTTTTTGTCTATGGGCCGATTTGACCGTTTTCGGTGAAGCTCGGCTTTTGGTGCTATTTTGACAAGAAAATAGCAACGCAATGTTAAAAATATAAATAAATCCAATATGGCAGCCAACTTTTTTGTTTGTGGGCCGATTTCAATGAAACTCGGTTTTTGGTACTATTTTGCCTAGAAAACATCAACGCAATGTTAATAAAAATATAAAAAAACCAAGATGGCAGCCAAATTTTTTGTTTATGGGCTGATTTCTTTAGAACTCGATTTTTTGTACTATTTTGACAAGAAACCATCAACGCAATGTTAAAATATAAAAAATCCAAGATGTCGGCCAAATTTTTTGTTTGTGAGCCGATTTCGATGAAACTCGATCTTTTATACTATTTTTAACCGACTTCAAAAAAAAGGAGGTTCTCAGTTTGACCTGTATCCTGTATGTATGTATGTTTGTCCGCGATTATCTCGCGTTTGGCTGAACCGATTTTGATGCGGTTTTCAGAAAAGTATTTCTTACATTTAGGAGAAGGTTTTGGTATTTTAACCGACTTCAAAAAAGATGGTTCAGTTTGACCAGTATGTATGGATATTTGTCCGCGATTATCTCGCGTTCGGCTGAACCGATTTTGTTGCGGTTTTCAGAAAAGTATTTGTTAGATCTAGGAGAAGGTTTTAGTATTTTAACAGACTTCAAAAAAGGAGATTCTCAGTTTGACCCATGTGCATGTGTGTCCGCGATTATCTCACGTTTGGTCAAATCCGATTTTTCTACCTACATAACATATCTAATACAGAAGGTACTTAAACTAAAAAGAAAGAAATAAAAAATTGTTTTAAAAAACAAAAAACCGACTTCAAAAGCCTACGCTACCTCTAAAAAGCAAGAAATAATATTCAAATCACTAGATACGCATTATCATTGTAAATAAAACACGTATATTGAAGTCGGGTGGGGCTTTTAGAATAAAAAAAAGTTGTCCTCCAGCCCCACCCGACTTCAATAGACGTGTTTTATTTACAATGATAATGCGTATCTAGTGATTTAAATATTATTTCTTGCTTTTTAGAGGTAGCGTAGGCTTTTGAAGTCAGTTTGTTTTTTTTTTAAACAATTTTTTGCCAAGAAAACATCAACGCATTGTTAAAAAAAAACCAAGATGGCGGCCAACTTTTTTGTTTATGGGGTGATTTCGATAAAACTCGATTTTTTGTACTATTTTGATAAGAAACCATCAACGCAATGTTAAAATATAAATAAAAAAAATCAAAGATGTCGGCCAAAATTTTTGTTTGTGTGCCGATTTCGATGAAACTCAGATTTTAGTACTATTATGACAAGAAAATATCAACGCAATGTTAAAAATATAAAAAATCCAAGATGTTGGCCAACTCTTTTGTTTGTAAGCCGATTTCGATGAAACTCGATCTTTTATACTGTTTTGCCAAGAAAACATCAACGCAATGTTAAAAAAGTAAAAAAACCAAGATGGCGGCTAAATTTTTTTGTTTATGGGCTGATTTTGATAAAACTCATTTTTTGTACTATTTTGACAAGAAACCATCAACGCAATGTTAAAAATATAAAAATTCCAAGATGGCGGCCAACTACTCTGTTTGTAGGCTGATTTCGATAAAACTCTTTTTTTGTACCATTCTGACAAGAAACCATCAACGCAATGTTAGAATATAAATCATTGAGCTTGCGTCTTTCGAAAGTAAGTTATTCGAAACAACGACTCTTCGACTAATAGTTTGTCGGTCAATAATTCATTTGAGCAATCGTTCATCGAGCCTGTGTCATTCGAAATAAAGTTGCAGACCGCAATAATTTTAGCCGCCATCTTGGATTTTTTATATTTTTAACATTGCGTCGATGTTTTCTTGTCAAAATAGTACTAAAAACCGAGTTTCATTGAAATCAGCACACAAACAAAAGTTTTGGCCGACATCTAGAATTTTTTGATTTTTTTACATTGTCTTGATGGTTTCCTGTCAAAATAGTACAAAAAAATCGAGTTTTATCGAAATCAGCCCACAAACAAAAAAGGTGGCCGCCATCTTGGTTATTTCAATATTATAAAACATTGCGTTGACGCGTGTGAAAGTAAAAGTGCAAAATACTTTATTTAATTAAACTCACATGATAAGCATTTTTAAATCGTCAACTGACAATATTTTTAACATTACGTCGATGTTTTCTTGTCAAAATAGTATCAAAAACCGAGTTTCATCGAAATCGACACACAAACAAAAATTTTGGCCGACATCTTGGATTTTTTTTAAATTTTAACATTGCGTTGATGGTTTCTTGTCAAAATAGTAGAAAAAAATCGAGTTTTATCGAAATCAGTCCACAAATAAAAAAGGTGGTCGCCATCATGGTTTTTTTATATTTTTAACATTGCGTTGTTGTTTTCTTGGTAAAATAGTACAAAAAATCGAGTTTTATCGAAATCGGCTCACAAACAAAAGAGTTGGCCGCCATTTTCAATTTTATTATAATTTTAACATTGCGTTGTTGTTTTCTTGTCAAAATATTACTAGAAACCGAGTATCATCAAAATCAGCCCACAAACAAAAATGTTGCCCGCCATCTTGGATTTTTTATACTTTTAACATTGCATTGATGTTTTCTTGTCAAAATAGTACCAACAACCGAGTTTCATCGAGATCGGCTCACAAACAAAAATTTTGGCCGCCATCTTAAATTGTTTTTTTTTTTAACATTGCATACCTATCTGTTTTTTTTGTTAAAATATTATCAAAAGCCAAGTTTTATCGAAATCGACCCACAAACAAAAATGTTGGCCGCCATCTTGGATTTTGTATTATTTTAACATTGCGTTGATGTTATCTTGGCAACATAGTACCAAAAATCGAATTTCATTGAAATCGGCCTACAAACCATAGAGTTTGCCGTCATTTTGAATTTTTTCTATTTTTAACATTGCGTCGATGTTTTCTTGTCAAAATAGTACTATAAACAGAGTTTCATCGAAATCGGCTCACAAACAAAAATTTTGGCCGACATCTTGGATTTTTTTAATATTTTAACATTGCGTTGATATTTTCTTGGTAAAACAGTACAAAAAATCTAGTTTTATCGAAATCGGCTCACAAATAAAAGAGTTGGCCGCCATTTTCAATTTTATTATAATTTTAACATTGCGTTGTTGTTTTCTTGTCAAAATATTACTAGAATCCGAGTATCATCAAAATCAGCCCACAAACAAAAATGTTGCCCGCCATCTTGGATTTTTTATACTTTTAACATTGCATTGATGTTTTCTTGTTAAAATAGTACCAACAACCGAGTTTCATCGAGATCGGCTCACAAACAAAAATTTTGGCCGCCATCTTAAATTGTTTTTTTTTTTAACATTGCATACCTATCTGTTTTTTTTGTTAAAATATTATCAAAAGCCAAGTTTTATCGAAATCGACCCACAAACAAAAATGTTGGCCGCCATCTTGGATTTTGTATTATTTTAACATTGCGCTGATGTTATCTTGGCAACATAGTACCAAAAATCGAATTTCATTGAAATCGGCCTACAAACCATAGAGTTGGCCGTCATTTTGAATTTTTTCTATTTTTAACATTGCGTCGATGTTTTCTTGTCAAAATAGTACTATAAACAGAGTTTCATCGAAATCGGCACACAAACAAAAATTTTGGCCGACATCTTGGATTTTTTTAATATTTTAACATTGCGTTGATGTTTTCTTGGCAAAATAGTACTAGAGTAAGGAGAATGGCAAACTGGGAACCATTTTCCAAATTCATAAATACTGAGCGTGCCCAATTCGGACCTTATGAGATTTAAAGGTCATAATTTGGTGGTTACTTTTCAATTTAAAGTGTTCGTAAAGAAGGAGGCAACATTTAGAAAAACATGATAGTAATATTCTTCTTAGCTAGAAACAAAACGCAATTGATCTGAAACAAAACGCTTTTGTGAGGTTTGGTTTATTATTGTTATATTGGCCCCTCTAGAAAAAAAGACAGGGAACCAATCACGTCACGTAAATATATATATCCAGGACAGCCAACATGACAGCAGTCTAAGAACGGCAATGTTTAAGGCTATATTCCGAATCACGATAAAATCGATGTCAGCGCTCACGTTATCTGTCAAACCCATACAAAATCACCGACTCGGAACGCATTTTAGTGCGCTGTCATCGATTTTAGTGTGATTCGGAATGCATCTAGTTGGTTTGCCTACTAGGTGCTGTTTTGAGGTTAAGTTTTGAAATCAACTTTTTATCCCCAGCTTTAAAGTGTATCTTACGATTACATAATTAATTAGGCTTTAATAGAGGATTAAAGTCATGCTATTTACTTCTTGGCACGCTAAGCCTTTATGTGGTTCTGAAAATATATGGGCACCTGCCATTCTCCTTTAAGTTTGTCATCTAAAATAAAGATCTCACTAAGGCGAAGGCAACACGCATGGTAAATACTGTGATAAATCGCCATAAAGTACTTTTTAACCATGGAAAGTAAAATATTGAACATTCCATACACATTACTTTCCATGTTTAAATTTTACGCTATGGCGATGGATCACAGTATTTGCCATGCGTGTAGCAGTCGCTTAAGATCTTTCATTTCTTCAAAGACACCGTTAGACTAGGATGAGTACTTATCGAGATATTGCTGTTTTAAGTTTGACAGCTGTTATCTGTCAAACTTTAAACAGAAATATCTCAAAAAGAACTCATCCTAGACTGGTGGTGTCTTTGAAGAAATAACAGGTCTTGGTGAGATCTTTATTTAAGGTGACAGCTGTCAAAAAGTTTGTCAATCTAAAATGAAGATCTCACTAAGATCTATAATTTCTTCAAACACGGCATCTGTCTAGGATGAGTATTTTTTGAGATATTGTCGTTTTAAGTTTGACAGATGACAGCTGTCAAACTTGAAACAGCAATATCTCTAAAAGTACTCATCCTAGACTGGTGGTGTCTTTAGAGAAATAAAAGGTCTTGGTGAAAACTTCATTTTAGGTGACAGCTGTCAAATTTAAGTTTGTCATCTTTAATGAAGATCTCACTAAGACCTTTAATTTCTTCAAAGACACCATCAATCTAGGATGGGTACTTTTCGAGATAATTGCTGTTTTAAGTATGAAAGATGACAACAACGAACGATCGTTTATTACTAGGAGATCGTTGGCTAGGGTAGTTAAAAAAACAGGTGCAAGTGATTTTCGACCTTATTTATAGCTCGGCATTCGGATATTTTGACCTTTCGTAATAAGCAACACTGGGCACACTGGCTACTTACTATTTGAACCACGTGAACGACTTTTCAGAAAATTTTAACTTAAAATTAAGTTGCCCATTTAGTTACCACTTAATCGCTTGATCTATGTAAACAGGGCTTTAGCCATTCTGACTTAAGTTTGAGTTGCCTCACCATACAGACGTGGACTCGGCTTCTATTAATTTAAAACACGGCTAACGTAGCCAAGTTTTGATAAGCGCACGATCCGCCTGTGCCGTGTCTTAACGGCTCCGACAGTCATGAAATTGCGAGATTAATTTATGCCACGGCTAACGTAGCCAAGTTTTGTTAAGAACACGGTCCGCTTTGCCGTTTATAAAACGGCTGTGATAGCCATGTTTGAGAGTTTAATTTATGCCACGGCTAACGTAGCCAAGTTTTGATAAGCACACGGTCCGCTATGCCGTTTATAAAACGGCTGTGATAGCCATGTTTAAGAGTTTAATTTATGCCATGGCTAACGTAGCCATGTTTTCTTATGCACTCGGTCCGCTGTACCGTGCCTTGTCGTCTCCGACAGCCATGTGGGCGAGATTTATTTATGACACGGCTAACGAAGCCAAGTTTTGTTAGGCACGCGGTCCGCTATGCCGTTTATAAAACTACTGTGACAGCCATGTTTAAGTATTTAACTTATGACACGGCTAACGTAGCCAAGTTTTGTTAAGCACGCGGTCCGCTATGGCGTTTATAATACGACTGTGACAGCCATGTTTGATAGTTTAATTTATGACACGGCTAACGTAGCCAAGTTTTGTTAAGCACTTGGTCTGCAATGCCGTTTATAAAACGACTGTGACAGCCATGTTTGACAGTTCAATTTATGACACGGCTAACGTAGCCAAGTTTTGTTATGTACGCGGTCTGCTATGCCGTTTATAAAACTACTGTGACAGCCATGTTTGACAGTTCAATTTATGACATGGCAAACGTTAGCCAAGTTATGTTAAGTACACGGTCCGCTATGCCGTTTATAAGACGGCTGTGATAGCCATGTTTAAGAGTTTAATTTATGACACGGCTAACGTAGCCAAGTCATGTTAAGCACACGGTCCGCTATGCCGTTTATAAAACGACTGTGACAGCCATGTTTGATAGTTTAATTTATGACACGGCTAACGTAGCCAAATTATGTTAAACACACGGTCCGCTATGCCGTTTATAAAACGGCTGTGATAGCCATGTTTAAGAGATTTATTTATGACACGGCTAACGTAGCCAATTTATGTTAAGCACACGGTCCGCTATGCCGTTTATAAAACGACTGTGACAGCCATGTTTGATAGTTTAATTTATGACACGGCTAATGTAGCCAAGTTATGTTAAGCACACGGTCCGCTATGCCGTTTATAAAACGGCTGTGGTAGCCATGTTTGCGAGATTAATTTATGACACGGCTAACGTAGCCAAGTTATGTTAAGCACACGGTCCGTTATGCCGTTTATAAAACGGCTGTGATAGCCATGTTTAAGAGATTAATTTATGACACGGCTAACGTAGCCAAGTTATGTTAAGCACACGGTCCGCTATGCCGTTTATAAAACGGCTGTGATAGCCATGTTTAAGAGATTAATTTATGACACGGCTAACGTAACCAAGTTATGTTAAGCACACGGTCCACTATGCCGTTTATAAAACGGCTGTGATAGCCATGTTTAAGAGTTTAATTTATGACACGGCTAACGTAGCCAAGTTATGTTAAGCACACGGTCCGCTATGCCGTTTATAAAACGGCTGTGATAGCCACGTCTAAGACTTTAATTTATGACACGGCTAACGTAGCCAAGTTATGTTAAGCACACGGTCCGCTATGCCGTTTATAAAACGGCTGTGATAGCCATGTTTGCGAGATTAATTTATGACACGGCTAACGTAGCGAAGTTTTGTTAAGCACACGATCCGCTATGCCGTTTATTAAACGGCTCTGACAGCCATGTTTGAAAGTTTAATTTATGACACCACTAACGTAGCCGAGTTATGTTATGCACACGGTATGCTGTACCGTGTCAACAACGTTACCGATGCCGTGTTTGTTGTTTGCCCACGGCTCCGACAACCGAGTCAAAAGGTAGCCGTGTAATTTTGCACGGCTACGGTTTCAACACGGCTGAAAAATTAATGAACATGGTGCCAGTAGCCGTCTGTACCGGCTATGTTAACCGTTTACACGGTGCAGGTAGCCGTGTAAAATCTCGAGCCGTGTACACGGCTCTTCACACGGCTGGCAAACTCGGCTAGCAGAGCCGTTTACACGGCACCACAAAACGTAGCCGTGTTCGAAAGCCGTGTATTTTTCCCAGTGTACAACGCCAACGAGCATTTATAGTACTTTGAAGGATTACTCGCATGATTCTTTCGGCGGGCTACAGTTGATTTTATTAACTACTGTAATGAACTAGAAAACCATTTTAGGCAAAAATCTTCGTTCATTTGTTAGTGACAATATTTAGAGAAATTATTTAACGTATTAGTATTAAGTAAAGTAGAATTTAAATCACAACCATTTCATGTTTCCCTCAAACTTTTATGATAAGACTAGTGGCCGCCCGCGGTTTCACCCGCGTGGTTCCCGTTCCCGTCGGAATATCGGGATAAAAAACTATCCTATGTTTTAATCTAGGCTATCTACTATCTGTGTACCACCAAATTCCAATCAAATCCGTTCAGTAGTTTTGTGTGATTGAGGAACACAGCACACATCTAAACATCGAAACCCACAAACTTTCACATTTATTATATTGGTAGGATTATTCATCTATTTAAAAGAAAACTAAAAACATCTAAAAATTAAGTGTTACGTAAACGTCTGGCATGTAGTGACTTGTAAATAAATGAATACATAATAATCACATGTATTTTATTTTTCTTTTTCGACAACCCTTGCACATTCCTACACGGGCGAAAGTGTCGCCATGAGGCCCACGCACGCCCGAGGAGCCCCGCCCGGTGGTGTACTGGCTGCGGGGCGCCAGGCGGTCGATGTAGGCCAGGAGCTGGCACTCGGCCACTACTAGTACAGTACCTTGAGCACGGCGGCGGTGAGCCCCACGCCCGAGGAGCCCCGCCCGGTGGTGTACTGTATGTAGGCCAGGAGCTGGCACTCGGCCACTACTAGTACAGTACCTTGAGCACGGCGGCGGTGAGCCCCACGCCCGAGGAGCCCCGCCCGGTGGTGTACTGTATGTAGGCCAGGAGCTGGCACTCGGCCACTACTAGTACAGTACCTTGAGCACGGCGGCGGTGAGCCCCACGCCCGAGGAGCCCCGCCCGGTGGTGTACTGTATGTAGGCCAGGAGCTGGCACTCGGCCACTACTAGTACAGTACCTTGAGCACGGCGGCGGTGAGCCCCACGCCCGAGGAGCCCCGCCCGGTGGTGTACTGTATGTAGGCCAGGAGCTGGCACTCGGCCACTACTAGTACAGTACCTTGAGCACGGCGGCGGTGAGCCCCACGCCCGAGGAGCCCCGCCCGGTGGTGTACTGTATGTAGGCTAGGAGCTGGCACTCGGCCACTACTAGTACAGTACCTTGAGCACGGCGGCGGTGAGCCCCACGCCCGAGGAGCCCCGCCCGGTGGTGTACTGTATGTAGGCCAGGAGCTGGCACTCGGCCACTACTAGTACAGTACCTTGAGCACGGCGGCGGTGAGCCCCACGCCCGAGGAGCCCCGCCCGGTGGTGTACTGTATGTAGGCCAGGAGCTGGCACTCGGCCACTATTAGTATACAGTACCTTGAGCACGGCGGCGGTGAGCCCCACGCCCGAGGAGCCCCGCCCGGTGGTGTACTGTATGTAGGCCAGGAGCTGGCACTCGGCCACTACTAGTATACAGTACCTTGAGCACGGCGGCGGTGAGCCCCACGCCCGAGGAGCCCCGCCCGGTGGTGTACTGTATGTAGGCCAGGAGCTGGCACTCGGCCACTACTAGTACAGTACCTTGAGCACGGCGGCGGTGAGCCCCACGCCCGAGGAGCCCCGCCCGGTGGTGTACTGTATGTAGGCCAGGAGCTGGCACTCGGCCACTACTAGTACAGTACCTTGAGCACGGCGGCGGTGAGCCCCACGCCCGAGGAGCCCCGCCCGGTGGTGTACTGTATGTAGGCCAGGAGCTGGCACTCGGCCACTACTAGTATACAGTACCTTGAGCACGGCGGCGGTGAGCCCCACGCCCGAGGAGCCCCGCCCGGTGGTGTACTGTATGTAGGCCAGGAGCTGGCACTCGGCCACTACTAGTATACAGTACCTTGAGCACGGCGGCGGTGAGCCCCACGCCCGAGGAGCCCCGCCCGGTGGTGTACTGTATGTAGGCCAGGAGCTGGCACTCGGCCACTACTAGTATACAGTACCTTGAGCACGGCGGCGGTGAGCCCCACGCCCGAGGAGCCCCGCCCGGTGGTGTACTGTATGTAGGCCAGGAGCTGGCACTCGGCCACTACTAGTATACAGTACCTTGAGCACGGCGGCGGTGAGCCCCACGCCCGAGGAGCCCCGCCCGGTGGTGTACTGTATGTAGGCCAGGAGCTGGCACTCGGCCACTACTAGTATACAGTACCTTGAGCACGGCGGCGGTGAGCCCCACGCCCGAGGAGCCCCGCCCGGTGGTGTACTGTATGTAGGCCAGGAGCTGGCACTCGGCCACTACTAGTACAGTACCTTGAGCACGGCTGCGGTGAGCCCCACGCCCGAGGAGCCCCGCCCGGTGGTGTACTGTATGTAGGCCAGGAGCTGGCACTCGGCCACTACTAGTACAGTACCTTGAGCACGGCGGCGGTGAGCCCCACGCCCGAGGAGCCCCTGTAGCGTGGTTTTTTTGCTGTTTTGTCGATTTCCCTTAAAGGGGAAGTTTTGTTGGTAGTTTGTTTCCATTAATGATAAAATTTATTTTTTGGCAGTATGCCTCATGTCCTTTTCCTTATTTCCGTAAAAAGTCCGTTCAAAATTCGCGGCATCGACTTACGACAAAAAAAAAAAAAAAAAAAAAAAAAAGATTAAGATCGTATTTCTTATGGTCGTCCTTCGCCCACTTCAGGGGCCTTGGCGTTGAGCCCTTATCGCAAGGATTTTTATTCAATTGTTTACCTTTCATACTAGATCCCAAAGGTTAGTGTGAAAGCAGGCCTTAAGCAGTCGTGTTTAAGGCCTGCTTTTGAACTGAAATGGTATTTTTTTTTGTCCGTAATGTCGTAGGTTGTTTGACCGTGTTTTCGGGAAGTCCGATCCGATTGAAGTCGCTTTCGGCGGCGCGATGTCAGTCCAGTCCACGCGCATCGATGAGTGATCAAGTGTAGGAAGTCGGAATGCGTCGTGATGGCGCGAGACTTGGAACGCAGCGAATATCAGCTGTGATTCATTCATATGATACAAAATTTTTCGGTTGGAAGGAATTTGATTTTATATCGCTGTTAAAGTTATTGGATTCGTAATTGTTCCTGATTTAAATAATATCTTGCAGCTATTCATTGTAATTTTCGTCGGCACCATAGAATTTCGCCAAGGTACCTAGTTGTGAATTCCTAGACATTCAGCTGTTGGCAGTGTGAGAATTTGAAATTTATTTTTATCATCATATTCGTTATTTACAGAGGGTTCTGGCTAATAAAAGCCGCCGAGAAGAGTTCTAATTCGTGTCGTGATATCCGATCGAAGGAGGAATACTGATTGACCGGATTCTAAACCATATAAAATATATTGTTATCAAGGAGCCGCAGGTATATCAAAATTTATTGCTATCCATTATCTAGTATTTACTGCAAGGGGTCTCTATCTATTTATTACTTTCAATTTCAGTTCTTTTCATGTGAAAAGAGACTTTGTAAGTTGAGAGCTACGGTATGTTTCTATGTCTCAATTCAATTCGAGTAGATTAGTCTGCTGTGAAGGGGATAGTTTAACAGAAAAGTCAGGGATCAGTAATATTTATTGTCAGAATGAACAGACAAGAATAGATTTCCCTCAGTTCTGCTATTCGCTGCAGGGTCTCCCCGTCATGGAATAGTTGTAGTCCATTTAAGGCCGACGTTGTTAAATTATGGTTTTTGTGCACACCATTCCAGGTGAAGAGTGGCGTACGTATCCAGCCACGAGACAACCACTGCTCTGTCGTCCATTCAAACCCAGTTAAGCGGGAAAAGTTGAAATAAACCGGACTTTGGTTTCTCACCCACGGCTCCGAGGCATAATTAATAGAAAGCAGCCATCGAAGCGTTTCTCTACTAAACAGACTCGCTGCGAGATATTCTAATAGGTACCAGTTAACTCTCAAATCTTCTTAACCCGTAAACTAACCGAAGTATAAGAATCCAGCTATCCGTACTTAGGCCTTCGAGTACGACCTACACGAGCTAGATTTATGTTAGATAATTACCACATTTCTGATATTCTAGGGCAGGCAATTCTTACCCACATAACGCTCTGCGAGTAGTTTTAAGTTTAACCTTTTAAAATAACCCCTCGGGAAAAAGATTAGATTCATAGCTTCGTTTTTCTTCGTGTCCAATCACCGAGTAAATTGGCAGATCTGCGATTACAACGTTGATGTTTATTATTGTATAGAATCAACCGTATTTCAATAAAACTGTAGTTTGCTGTAGACTGTACGTTAAGTGTTTATTTATTTTCCCTTGAGTTGTCATTAAGGTGAGTCATTCGCATGAGTTTATTTATTACTTACTGTTTCTTAAGCCAAAAAGGCAATAAGAGAGAGAAAAAGACATAACAATTGGCGCCCGAACCTATGTAGACATAAGGATTGCCTGAAATAAATTATTTACTACAATTTTTGTGTTTCTGTTTTTTTTTGTTGGTCAAGTAACTTTATTAAGCTCAACAGGAAACCCGCGGATATCAGAGATGTGGAGTTATTTTAGTGGCATGATTATTACATTACCTATGTTTTTATATTGAGTTAAAATACTGAGATTTATTCATTCATTATATTTGTCCAAGACTGTATATGCATTTTCTACAAGAAGGATTGCCAAATTGTAATTTTGTTAGCTTGTGGGATATCAGATACATAAAAATCTTCTTTTTTTTAACTAGAAAAGCAGCTCTGTATTTTTAGGGTTGTCAGAGGATAGCCTGTGTTTAAAATAATTGATACATTGATTTAAAAGACAAGACTTTATTAATTCATTTTTTTTTACATTGAGAGTTGAGTATTGGTACCTACTTAGGGTCACTTGCTTTACAGAATAATATTGGTAGTAAAGTAACAGCTTGTTAATATATAGGATTTCTTAAATATAGTAAAAAAGGGGTATTGTTTTGGCTGGAATTGCTTAACAATACACTTTTCAGATTTAGAAAGTAAATTACTTACTAGTTAATTGAAATTAAATATACCTACTTACTTTTTTCCACTAACTTAGTTTGACAATTTCAATTTTAAACATAGTTGGTGAATAGATAGTACATAGTTAGTAGGGACTTCAAGTGGGCTTGAATTGCACTAGTTTCTTGCCAGTTTCTTAAATATACCATATACCTATATTTACTTTCTTCTCTTCTCCTTCCTCATTACAAGATGGAGGAGGAGCGACCTATAAAGTTTCATTTATTACATAAAGATGAGTTGGAGTATGAAGCTAAAATTCGGGGCGTTGAGCCAGCGGGTAAGGTTACAGATCTTCGAGCCCAGTTAAGAAAACTAAGCAGAGAGCTTCCATCAGATGAAATAGCTGAAGTGGACCTTGATATTGTATCTGAATGTGCTATAATTATGGATAAATTAGCTTACTTAGACAATTTGATATTGGGGGGCTGCCAAGCCGGGGTGCTCACTCAAATCTCTGAACCGGGTGGAAGCGGTAGCTCATCACCTGTTTCATAGGCTTAGTCGCTTAAATCCTACGGCTGAATCGACGGTCACATATGATCAACTGCATAGTATGCGGGAAAATTTAGACCGTATCTTGCATAAACTGGATAATATAATGTATAACTTCAAGAGTGGATTGTCGCAGAGACAGCCCTCTATACAACCAGCACAGGTATTGGATGAGCCCGCCGGTGATGTAAACCACTCGCCTCCTGGCAGCCCTATCAAAGCGATGAAAAGTAATGAGTCCGCTTCGGCTATACATAAACTTGGGATTAGTTTTAATGGTAATACATGTGTGAAGGCTTTTTTACAGAGATTAGATGAACTCTGTCGCTCCCGTAATATTTCTGAGAGCAGACTGTTCAATTCAGCCGCTGAACTTTTTACAGATGAAGCTCTTTGCTGGTACCGGGGCAATCATACCGAAGTAAATAATTGGGGCGAATTAAGGTCCCTGTTATTGGAAGAATATCTGCCTACAGATTATGACCATAGATTAATGCAGGAAATTAGGGCTCGCACTCAGGGATCTGATGAAAGCATAGTAAATTACCTTAGTATTATGCAAAATTATTTTATTCGTTTATCTAAACCACTATCGGAGGAAGATAAATTAAATATTGTCTTATATAACATTAGGCCTTGTTACACTTCTCAGCTAGCACTGTATCCAGCAGACTCTTGGGTTGATTTGAAACGCAAATGCAGGCTTATTGAGATGGCTAAAGATAGGACGAATAACTTTGCTGATCCTCCGAAATCAAGCACATCTTCTTTGGCTCCGGATCTCTGCTACAGATACAGCCGCCCGGCGCCAAAGGTAGCCGCAGTTCAGGCCCCGAATGCAGACTTCTGCGTGCGCTGTAGGGTGGCAGGGCATACGTTGAGGAGTTGCAAAGCGCCTTTCCGAGTCGTTTGTTATAAATGTGGCGAAAAAGATGTAACTGCGAGGACTTGTTTGAATTGTCGTAAGGCCACCGATAAGCTTGTATCTGCGCCAAAAAACGCGCAGGCGTGAGCCGGCGGCGGTGGGCGAAAACATCAGCGCAAGAGTGGACACATTGGCTGAAATTCCTGAAAGATTTTTATTATGAAAATGGGAAAAATAACACGTCAATGTCAGGTGCCATTTCCAAACGTCAGTGTCAATGTCACTCGTCGCCGACTCACGTATGTCAAAATAGGGATACCAGACCCTACTTAAAAATTACCATTTATGATATAAATTTTAGAGCTTTGCTGGATTCGGGATCTGAAATTTCTATAATTGGCGGAAACGCTATCAAATATTTTACTGATTTGGGCACTCTCCACAAATCTACCGATTTAGATATAATTAAAACCGCTAACGGTTCAGCTTCACCTGTTACTGGGTATATGTTTTTACCAGTCACAGTAGACGAGCGGACCGCTATTATAAAATTTTACGTAATTCCAGGAGTCTCCACTGAATTGTTGTTGGGTATAAATTTTTGGAAAGAATTTCAAATAGCGCCAGATGTTTTGTCACTGTTGAAGGATAGTGAGTTCTTACCGGGTAATCAGCATGTCAGTGCGATAACTACGACGGACAAAATTTTGATCGATTTCGAGTCACTGTCGGAGTTCGAACGCGAACAGGCAAATAAGGTTATTCGCGAGTTTGAAAGTATTTCAGATGAGAAAAAAGGGCTTGGTAGGACGCACTTAGTAACGCACAAAATAGACACAGGTGATCATCCGCCAATTAAACAGCGCTACTACCCGATGTCTCCGGATAGGTTGGCAGAACTGAACAAACATCTAGATCAAATGCTGGCGGACGATGTGGTGGAACCTAGCAACAGTGCTTGGAATAATCCCGTCACTTTAGTGCGGAAGGCGGACGGAACGACTCGCTTTTGCTTGGATAGCCGAAAACTCAATGCCGTTTCTAAACACGATGCTTATCCTCTACCTTACGTGACTAATATACTGGACCAACTAAAGAACGCGAAATACATCTCGACAATAGATCTAAAATCGGCTTATTGGCAAATTCCGCTAGATGGCGTCGAGAGCCGTGAAAAGACCGCATTCACAGTGCCTTCACGCGGCCTGTATCATTTTAAAGTTATGTGCTTTGGGTTGACATCAGCACCGGCCACTCAGCAGCGATTGATGGACCGGATTTTGGGGCCTGAATTCGCGAATAATGTAAGCTGTTATTTGGACGACATTATATTAACTAGCTCAACTTTGACGGAGCATCTGGAGTTATTGCGGAAAGTGTATAATAAATTGAAAGATGCAAACTTAACTATTAACCTAGGGAAATGCCAATTTTTTAGGAGGCAGCTAAAGTATCTTGGGCACGTGGTCGATGAATATGGCTTGCGCACCGACCCGGATAAGGTGAGGGCGATAGTAGATTTTCCCACCCCTACTTGCAGAAAGGACGTTAAACGCTTCCTAGGTACGGCATCCTACTACAGGCGGTTTATTAAAAATTTCAGTAACCGGGCGGGGCCGTTAAACGCGCTGACGTCAACACGTAAGGGTGCCCCTCCGTTCAGCTGGTCGCCGGAGGCAGAACGTGCATTCGCGGACCTCAAGTTAGCACTGACCAATGCTCCTGTCTTAACATGTCCAGATTTCACGAAAGAGTTTACCGTTCACTGTGACGCGTCCAATTACGGAATAGGAGGTACACTTACGCAGTTGATCGATGGCGAGGAGCACCCGGTTGCGTATTTTAGCCGTTCTCTTGCGCCCGCCGAACGCAATTACTCCGCGACCGAACGCGAGGCATTGGCGGTCGTATTAACTGTTGAGCATTTCCGCCCGTATCTGGAAAGTGACAGGCCGTTCCGCATAATTACAGATCACGCAAGCTTGAAATGGTTTTTAAATCTTAAAAGTCCTGCCGGGCGGTTGGCAAGATGGGGTTGTAGGTTGTCTCCATATAATTTTACTATCGAACACCGCAGTGGTTCGCAAAATATTGTACCTGACGCCCTCTCGCGATCTATGCCTGTGGGGTCTATAGATATATCACAAATAGAAGACCCTTGGTATCTAAATATTATTAAACGTTGTACCGAAAAGCCGCGGGCTTGTCCTAATTTTCAGCTCGTAGATGGTAGGCTTTATCGTTTTACTAAATCCAACAACAAACTGAGTGGAGATTTCCAATGGAAGGAGGTAGTGCCCAAAGAACTGAGAGAAACTATTATCCAGGAAAATCATTCTAAACCTACCGCGGCACACCTAGGCGTCGCTAAAACCTATCAACGCTTAAAATTGAGATATTTTTGGCCTGGTATGTACCAGGATACAGCCGAATTCATTAAAAAGTGTTCTACTTGTAACGCTTATAAACATAGCTCGCAAGCAACGCCAGGCTTTATGGGAGAACCCAAAGTCTGCTGTCGCCCCTTTCAATGTTTGAGTATCGATTTATGTGGACCCTATCCGTTATCGAGGCAGCAAAACACGTATTTATTAGTGGTGGTTTGTTGTTTTTCAAAATATGTTATGTTGTTTCCGTTGCGAAGAGCGACAGGGAAGGTTATTGCGCAGCGTCTCGAAGATCACGTATTTTTAGTTCACGGCATTCCGCAAACCGTGATCTCAGATAACGGTTCACAATTTGTAAGTCATGAGTTGCAAGCGCTTTATACAAAATACAACATACCCCAGATACACCTGGGGCCAGTATACTGCCCTCAGGTAAATCCAGTCGAACGTTATAATCGTACCGTGATTACGGCGATCTCATCGTTTGTGGAGAACGATCATAGGACGTGGGACGTTAATATACATAGAATCCAATTCGCAATGAACACCTCGATGAACGAATCCACATCTTATACGCCATTTATGCTAGTTCACGGTCGCGAAGCTATAGCCGACGGCAAAATTTATAATGATTTTAAAGATGTCAATGAGTTAGTCTGCGCGCCTAGAGATGCTTATGTCTCGAAATTAGGTTACCTCAAAGATATATATAAAACAGTCCAAGAATCACTTATTAAGGCTCACAGTCGTAACATTAAATATTATAATCGAAAACGTCGAGATGTGTCTTTCGACGTTGGCGATTACGTCTGGAAAAGAACTTATAAACAGAGCGCCGCGAATAAATACTTCGCTGCGAAACTGGCACCAAAATATGAGCGTTGCCGTGTAGTTAGGAAGCTTTCGCCCCTGGTATATGAGCTAGAGGACGAGAGGGGTAAATTTATAGGCAAATGGCACGTGAAAGACTTCAAATCCATAGACGCGGGGAGTGATTAGGGTTTCGTCAGGTTTCGTACGAACAGTGTTGCCAGTGTCGTGCGGTGCCTTATGATTTTAACGTGAAAGCGCTGCGCTACAAATTATATTATCATTTTTATTTTTATTTCTTTTTCTTTAAACACCGTGTGTGGGCGGTGCAAGAATACTCACACCGCAGTACTTCACTCTCTGCGTGTCGTAAGAGCCGACTTACGGGAGTAAAAGCGCCAGTTAACATCGGGTCCGCGTATTACGTAGTCACGGTGCTACCCTGTGGTACGGATTTAAACGACCATTGGGCATTTATAGCGCCAACTACCATTTTACATAACATAAATACTATAGTACGATTTTTCTTCAATTTTACCTGATTAATAGGCTCTGGTTTCATTACAGTGCGACCCTACGGCGCGGATTTCAAACGGTCGTGGGTGGTGCTTGAATGATATACCATTTTACTTACGCCTTGCGCGGTCTATCTTGTAGTGCGGATTCAAACGACTACAAGGCAGCACTAGCGCCATCTACTCTATCTTACTACGTACTACGCGTATCTATTTGGTTGCTTTATTGTGTATGTGATCCGGGTGTTTGTGTTGGGGTTTCTCTAGTTTGATGTTTTTCTTTTATGTCAGTCTTACCTGGAGGCTTGAAGGGAATTAGACTGGGGTAATTTAAGAAAAAAATATATATATATAGATTGGCATATTTATCATATTCTATCTGTATCGTAAGGGTGCCGACACATTTTGTAGTCGGGTTGTTGATATTTTTTTTGGCAATTTTACCATAGTCATGAATAGTAATTTTGGCATAGACAAATTAAGATACGTCTATTCCATCGATTGACAGTCTAAATTTTTAAAATTATTTTAAAGTAGTACAGGGAAGTCGAGCGTGTCTCGTTAGTCATGGCTTGTCAAGTATCACACGGTAAGATCATGGGCTTGTCCAACATCGCTCGCTTAAGAAGCAAGTGCCCATCAAGCATTTTTTCAGAACAATTAAATAGGACTGACAAGCCGATGCAATGTGAAAACTGACACGCGGGTTTGATTTATTTAAAAGGGGAGAGCTTTAGTGAAGAAATTACAGAATAGAGTATAACATATGGTCAACCTCAACACGATCACATACATTTTTCTACTGGAATATTTTTTTTTTTAGTTAGTTTGAGTATGTAACTGTAGAGTCAATTATTATATATTTTATATCAGTTTTTTTTTTAATTTGGCATTTGTATAACTCAACAGTCGAGTCAGTATAAGTTTTGGTTCTTTTAATTTTAAAATTGATGTCAGGGGTGACAAGCATTTACTTGGGCTTGTTATGAATTGCTTTTTACAAAGTAGGTTTGTTTTGGCGATGGAGCAGTGTGGTTGGGACGTGGGCGTCCAGAGAATTCCCTGCGTGAATTCTTGCGTGGCGGGGGACTACTGTAGCGTGGTTTTTTTGCTGTTTTGTCGATTTCCCTTAAAGGGGAAGTTTTGTTGGTAGTTTGTTTCCATTAATGATAAAATTTATTTTTTGGCAGTATGCCTCATGTCCTTTTCCTTATTTCCGTAAAAAGTCCGTTCAAAATTCGCGGCATCGACTTACGACAAAAAAAAAAAAAAAAAAAAAAAAAGATTAAGATCGTATTTCTTATGGTCGTCCTTCGCCCACTTCAGGGGCCTTGGCGTTGAGCCCTTATCGCAAGGATTTTTATTCAATTGTTTACCTTTCATACTAGATCCCAAAGGTTAGTGTGAAAGCAGGCCTTAAGCAGTCGTGTTTAAGGCCTGCTTTTGAACTGAAATGGTATTTTTTTTTGTCCGTAATGTCGTAGGTTGTTTGACCGTGTTTTCGGGAAGTCCGATCCGATTGAAGTCGCTTTCGGCGGCGCGATGTCAGTCCAGTCCACGCGCATCGATGAGTGATCAAGTGTAGGAAGTCGGAATGCGTCGTGATGGCGCGAGACTTGGAACGCAGCGAATATCAGCTGTGATTCATTCATATGATACAAAATTTTTCGGTTGGAAGGAATTTGATTTTATATCGCTGTTAAAGTTATTGGATTCGTAATTGTTCCTGATTTAAATAATATCTTGCAGCTATTCATTGTAATTTTCGTCGGCACCATAGAATTTCGCCAAGGTACCTAGTTGTGAATTCCTAGACATTCAGCTGTTGGCAGTGTGAGAATTTGAAATTTATTTTTATCATCATATTCGTTATTTACAGAGGGTTCTGGCTAATAAAAGCCGCCGAGAAGAGTTCTAATTCGTGTCGTGATATCCGATCGAAGGAGGAATACTGATTGACCGGATTCTAAACCATATAAAATATATTGTTATCAAGGAGCCGCAGGTATATCAAAATTTATTGCTATCCATTATCTAGTATTTACTGCAAGGGGTCTCTATCTATTTATTACTTTCAATTTCAGTTCTTTTCATGTGAAAAGAGACTTTGTAAGTTGAGAGCTACGGTATGTTTCTATGTCTCAATTCAATTCGAGTAGATTAGTCTGCTGTGAAGGGGATAGTTTAACAGAAAAGTCAGGGATCAGTAATATTTATTGTCAGAATGAACAGACAAGAATAGATTTCCCTCAGTTCTGCTATTCGCTGCAGGGTCTCCCCGTCATGGAATAGTTGTAGTCCATTTAAGGCCGACGTTGTTAAATTATGGTTTTTGTGCACACCATTCCAGGTGAAGAGTGGCGTACGTATCCAGCCACGAGACAACCACTGCTCTGTCGTCCATTCAAACCCAGTTAAGCGGGAAAAGTTGAAATAAACCGGACTTTGGTTTCTCACCCACGGCTCCGAGGCATAATTAATAGAAAGCAGCCATCGAAGCGTTTCTCTACTAAACAGACTCGCTGCGAGATATTCTAATAGGTACCAGTTAACTCTCAAATCTTCTTAACCCGTAAACTAACCGAAGTATAAGAATCCAGCTATCCGTACTTAGGCCTTCGAGTACGACCTACACGAGCTAGATTTATGTTAGATAATTACCACATTTCTGATATTCTAGGGCAGGCAATTCTTACCCACATAACGCTCTGCGAGTAGTTTTAAGTTTAACCTTTTAAAATAACCCCTCGGGAAAAAGATTAGATTCATAGCTTCGTTTTTCTTCGTGTCCAATCACCGAGTAAATTGGCAGATCTGCGATTACAACGTTGATGTTTATTATTGTATAGAATCAACCGTATTTCAATAAAACTGTAGTTTGCTGTAGACTGTACGTTAAGTGTTTATTTATTTTCCCTTGAGTTGTCATTAAGGTGAGTCATTCGCATGAGTTTATTTATTACTTACTGTTTCTTAAGCCAAAAAGGCAATAAGAGAGAGAAAAAGACATAACAATTGGCGCCCGAACCTATGTAGACATAAGGATTGCCTGAAATAAATTATTTACTACAATTTTTGTGTTTCTGTTTTTTTTTGTTGGTCAAGTAACTTTATTAAGCTCAACAGGAAACCCGCGGATATCAGAGATGTGGAGTTATTTTAGTGGCATGATTATTACATTACCTATGTTTTTATATTGAGTTAAAATACTGAGATTTATTCATTCATTATATTTGTCCAAGACTGTATATGCATTTTCTACAAGAAGGATTGCCAAATTGTAATTTTGTTAGCTTGTGGGATATCAGATACATAAAAATCTTCTTTTTTTTAACTAGAAAAGCAGCTCTGTATTTTTAGGGTTGTCAGAGGATAGCCTGTGTTTAAAATAATTGATACATTGATTTAAAAGACAAGACTTTATTAATTCATTTTTTTTTACATTGAGAGTTGAGTATTGGTACCTACTTAGGGTCACTTGCTTTACAGAATAATATTGGTAGTAAAGTAACAGCTTGTTAATATATAGGATTTCTTAAATATAGTAAAAAAGGGGTATTGTTTTGGCTGGAATTGCTTAACAATACACTTTTCAGATTTAGAAAGTAAATTACTTACTAGTTAATTGAAATTAAATATACCTACTTACTTTTTTCCACTAACTTAGTTTGACAATTTCAATTTTAAACATAGTTGGTGAATAGATAGTACATAGTTAGTAGGGACTTCAAGTGGGCTTGAATTGCACTAGTTTCTTGCCAGTTTCTTAAATATACCATATACCTATATTTACTTTCTTCTCTTCTCCTTCCTCATTACAAGATGGAGGAGGAGCGACCTATAAAGTTTCATTTATTACATAAAGATGAGTTGGAGTATGAAGCTAAAATTCGGGGCGTTGAGCCAGCGGGTAAGGTTACAGATCTTCGAGCCCAGTTAAGAAAACTAAGCAGAGAGCTTCCATCAGATGAAATAGCTGAAGTGGACCTTGATATTGTATCTGAATGTGCTATAATTATGGATAAATTAGCTTACTTAGACAATTTGATATTGGGGGGCTGCCAAGCCGGGGTGCTCACTCAAATCTCTGAACCGGGTGGAAGCGGTAGCTCATCACCTGTTTCATAGGCTTAGTCGCTTAAATCCTACGGCTGAATCGACGGTCACATATGATCAACTGCATAGTATGCGGGAAAATTTAGACCGTATCTTGCATAAACTGGATAATATAATGTATAACTTCAAGAGTGGATTGTCGCAGAGACAGCCCTCTATACAACCAGCACAGGTATTGGATGAGCCCGCCGGTGATGTAAACCACTCGCCTCCTGGCAGCCCTATCAAAGCGATGAAAAGTAATGAGTCCGCTTCGGCTATACATAAACTTGGGATTAGTTTTAATGGTAATACATGTGTGAAGGCTTTTTTACAGAGATTAGATGAACTCTGTCGCTCCCGTAATATTTCTGAGAGCAGACTGTTCAATTCAGCCGCTGAACTTTTTACAGATGAAGCTCTTTGCTGGTACCGGGGCAATCATACCGAAGTAAATAATTGGGGCGAATTAAGGTCCCTGTTATTGGAAGAATATCTGCCTACAGATTATGACCATAGATTAATGCAGGAAATTAGGGCTCGCACTCAGGGATCTGATGAAAGCATAGTAAATTACCTTAGTATTATGCAAAATTATTTTATTCGTTTATCTAAACCACTATCGGAGGAAGATAAATTAAATATTGTCTTATATAACATTAGGCCTTGTTACACTTCTCAGCTAGCACTGTATCCAGCAGACTCTTGGGTTGATTTGAAACGCAAATGCAGGCTTATTGAGATGGCTAAAGATAGGACGAATAACTTTGCTGATCCTCCGAAATCAAGCACATCTTCTTTGGCTCCGGATCTCTGCTACAGATACAGCCGCCCGGCGCCAAAGGTAGCCGCAGTTCAGGCCCCGAATGCAGACTTCTGCGTGCGCTGTAGGGTGGCAGGGCATACGTTGAGGAGTTGCAAAGCGCCTTTCCGAGTCGTTTGTTATAAATGTGGCGAAAAAGATGTAACTGCGAGGACTTGTTTGAATTGTCGTAAGGCCACCGATAAGCTTGTATCTGCGCCAAAAAACGCGCAGGCGTGAGCCGGCGGCGGTGGGCGAAAACATCAGCGCAAGAGTGGACACATTGGCTGAAATTCCTGAAAGATTTTTATTATGAAAATGGGAAAAATAACACGTCAATGTCAGGTGCCATTTCCAAACGTCAGTGTCAATGTCACTCGTCGCCGACTCACGTATGTCAAAATAGGGATACCAGACCCTACTTAAAAATTACCATTTATGATATAAATTTTAGAGCTTTGCTGGATTCGGGATCTGAAATTTCTATAATTGGCGGAAACGCTATCAAATATTTTACTGATTTGGGCACTCTCCACAAATCTACCGATTTAGATATAATTAAAACCGCTAACGGTTCAGCTTCACCTGTTACTGGGTATATGTTTTTACCAGTCACAGTAGACGAGCGGACCGCTATTATAAAATTTTACGTAATTCCAGGAGTCTCCACTGAATTGTTGTTGGGTATAAATTTTTGGAAAGAATTTCAAATAGCGCCAGATGTTTTGTCACTGTTGAAGGATAGTGAGTTCTTACCGGGTAATCAGCATGTCAGTGCGATAACTACGACGGACAAAATTTTGATCGATTTCGAGTCACTGTCGGAGTTCGAACGCGAACAGGCAAATAAGGTTATTCGCGAGTTTGAAAGTATTTCAGATGAGAAAAAAGGGCTTGGTAGGACGCACTTAGTAACGCACAAAATAGACACAGGTGATCATCCGCCAATTAAACAGCGCTACTACCCGATGTCTCCGGATAGGTTGGCAGAACTGAACAAACATCTAGATCAAATGCTGGCGGACGATGTGGTGGAACCTAGCAACAGTGCTTGGAATAATCCCGTCACTTTAGTGCGGAAGGCGGACGGAACGACTCGCTTTTGCTTGGATAGCCGAAAACTCAATGCCGTTTCTAAACACGATGCTTATCCTCTACCTTACGTGACTAATATACTGGACCAACTAAAGAACGCGAAATACATCTCGACAATAGATCTAAAATCGGCTTATTGGCAAATTCCGCTAGATGGCGTCGAGAGCCGTGAAAAGACCGCATTCACAGTGCCTTCACGCGGCCTGTATCATTTTAAAGTTATGTGCTTTGGGTTGACATCAGCACCGGCCACTCAGCAGCGATTGATGGACCGGATTTTGGGGCCTGAATTCGCGAATAATGTAAGCTGTTATTTGGACGACATTATATTAACTAGCTCAACTTTGACGGAGCATCTGGAGTTATTGCGGAAAGTGTATAATAAATTGAAAGATGCAAACTTAACTATTAACCTAGGGAAATGCCA
This sequence comes from Agriphila tristella, assembly GCA_928269145.1. Lineage (NCBI taxonomy): Eukaryota > Metazoa > Arthropoda > Insecta > Lepidoptera > Crambidae > Agriphila > Agriphila tristella. Next base: position 53,051,622 of record OV743429.1, read on the forward strand.
ATTTTTTAGGAGGCAGCTAAAGTATCTTGGGCACGTGGTCGATGAATATGGCTTGCGCACCGACCCGGATAAGGTGAGGGCGATAGTAGATTTTCCCACCCCTACTTGCAGAAAGGACGTTAAACGCTTCCTAGGTACGGCATCCTACTACAGGCGGTTTATTAAAAATTTCAGTAACCGGGCGGGGCCGTTAAACGCGCTGACGTCAACACGTAAGGGTGCCCCTCCGTTCAGCTGGTCGCCGGAGGCAGAACGTGCATTCGCGGACCTCAAGTTAGCACTGACCAATGCTCCTGTCTTAACATGTCCAGATTTCACGAAAGAGTTTACCGTTCACTGTGACGCGTCCAATTACGGAATAGGAGGTACACTTACGCAGTTGATCGATGGCGAGGAGCACCCGGTTGCGTATTTTAGCCGTTCTCTTGCGCCCGCCGAACGCAATTACTCCGCGACCGAACGCGAGGCATTGGCGGTCGTATTAACTGTTGAGCATTTCCGCCCGTATCTGGAAAGTGACAGGCCGTTCCGCATAATTACAGATCACGCAAGCTTGAAATGGTTTTTAAATCTTAAAAGTCCTGCCGGGCGGTTGGCAAGATGGGGTTGTAGGTTGTCTCCATATAATTTTACTATCGAACACCGCAGTGGTTCGCAAAATATTGTACCTGACGCCCTCTCGCGATCTATGCCTGTGGGGTCTATAGATATATCACAAATAGAAGACCCTTGGTATCTAAATATTATTAAACGTTGTACCGAAAAGCCGCGGGCTTGTCCTAATTTTCAGCTCGTAGATGGTAGGCTTTATCGTTTTACTAAATCCAACAACAAACTGAGTGGAGATTTCCAATGGAAGGAGGTAGTGCCCAAAGAACTGAGAGAAACTATTATCCAGGAAAATCATTCTAAACCTACCGCGGCACACCTAGGCGTCGCTAAAACCTATCAACGCTTAAAATTGAGATATTTTTGGCCTGGTATGTACCAGGATACAGCCGAATTCATTAAAAAGTGTTCTACTTGTAACGCTTATAAACATAGCTCGCAAGCAACGCCAGGCTTTATGGGAGAACCCAAAGTCTGCTGTCGCCCCTTTCAATGTTTGAGTATCGATTTATGTGGACCCTATCCGTTATCGAGGCAGCAAAACACGTATTTATTAGTGGTGGTTTGTTGTTTTTCAAAATATGTTATGTTGTTTCCGTTGCGAAGAGCGACAGGGAAGGTTATTGCGCAGCGTCTCGAAGATCACGTATTTTTAGTTCACGGCATTCCGCAAACCGTGATCTCAGATAACGGTTCACAATTTGTAAGTCATGAGTTGCAAGCGCTTTATACAAAATACAACATACCCCAGATACACCTGGGGCCAGTATACTGCCCTCAGGTAAATCCAGTCGAACGTTATAATCGTACCGTGATTACGGCGATCTCATCGTTTGTGGAGAACGATCATAGGACGTGGGACGTTAATATACATAGAATCCAATTCGCAATGAACACCTCGATGAACGAATCCACATCTTATACGCCATTTATGCTAGTTCACGGTCGCGAAGCTATAGCCGACGGCAAAATTTATAATGATTTTAAAGATGTCAATGAGTTAGTCTGCGCGCCTAGAGATGCTTATGTCTCGAAATTAGGTTACCTCAAAGATATATATAAAACAGTCCAAGAATCACTTATTAAGGCTCACAGTCGTAACATTAAATATTATAATCGAAAACGTCGAGATGTGTCTTTCGACGTTGGCGATTACGTCTGGAAAAGAACTTATAAACAGAGCGCCGCGAATAAATACTTCGCTGCGAAACTGGCACCAAAATATGAGCGTTGCCGTGTAGTTAGGAAGCTTTCGCCCCTGGTATATGAGCTAGAGGACGAGAGGGGTAAATTTATAGGCAAATGGCACGTGAAAGACTTCAAATCCATAGACGCGGGGAGTGATTAGGGTTTCGTCAGGTTTCGTACGAACAGTGTTGCCAGTGTCGTGCGGTGCCTTATGATTTTAACGTGAAAGCGCTGCGCTACAAATTATATTATCATTTTTATTTTTATTTCTTTTTCTTTAAACACCGTGTGTGGGCGGTGCAAGAATACTCACACCGCAGTACTTCACTCTCTGCGTGTCGTAAGAGCCGACTTACGGGAGTAAAAGCGCCAGTTAACATCGGGTCCGCGTATTACGTAGTCACGGTGCTACCCTGTGGTACGGATTTAAACGACCATTGGGCATTTATAGCGCCAACTACCATTTTACATAACATAAATACTATAGTACGATTTTTCTTCAATTTTACCTGATTAATAGGCTCTGGTTTCATTACAGTGCGACCCTACGGCGCGGATTTCAAACGGTCGTGGGTGGTGCTTGAATGATATACCATTTTACTTACGCCTTGCGCGGTCTATCTTGTAGTGCGGATTCAAACGACTACAAGGCAGCACTAGCGCCATCTACTCTATCTTACTACGTACTACGCGTATCTATTTGGTTGCTTTATTGTGTATGTGATCCGGGTGTTTGTGTTGGGGTTTCTCTAGTTTGATGTTTTTCTTTTATGTCAGTCTTACCTGGAGGCTTGAAGGGAATTAGACTGGGGTAATTTAAGAAAAAAATATATATATATAGATTGGCATATTTATCATATTCTATCTGTATCGTAAGGGTGCCGACACATTTTGTAGTCGGGTTGTTGATATTTTTTTTGGCAATTTTACCATAGTCATGAATAGTAATTTTGGCATAGACAAATTAAGATACGTCTATTCCATCGATTGACAGTCTAAATTTTTAAAATTATTTTAAAGTAGTACAGGGAAGTCGAGCGTGTCTCGTTAGTCATGGCTTGTCAAGTATCACACGGTAAGATCATGGGCTTGTCCAACATCGCTCGCTTAAGAAGCAAGTGCCCATCAAGCATTTTTTCAGAACAATTAAATAGGACTGACAAGCCGATGCAATGTGAAAACTGACACGCGGGTTTGATTTATTTAAAAGGGGAGAGCTTTAGTGAAGAAATTACAGAATAGAGTATAACATATGGTCAACCTCAACACGATCACATACATTTTTCTACTGGAATATTTTTTTTTTTAGTTAGTTTGAGTATGTAACTGTAGAGTCAATTATTATATATTTTATATCAGTTTTTTTTTTAATTTGGCATTTGTATAACTCAACAGTCGAGTCAGTATAAGTTTTGGTTCTTTTAATTTTAAAATTGATGTCAGGGGTGACAAGCATTTACTTGGGCTTGTTATGAATTGCTTTTTACAAAGTAGGTTTGTTTTGGCGATGGAGCAGTGTGGTTGGGACGTGGGCGTCCAGAGAATTCCCTGCGTGAATTCTTGCGTGGCGGGGGACTACTGTAGCGTGGTTTTTTTGCTGTTTTGTCGATTTCCCTTAAAGGGGAAGTTTTGTTGGTAGTTTGTTTCCATTAATGATAAAATTTATTTTTTGGCAGTATGCCTCATGTCCTTTTCCTTATTTCCGTAAAAAGTCCGTTCAAAATTCGCGGCATCGACTTACGACAAAAAAAAAAAAAAAAAAAAAAAAGATTAAGATCGTATTTCTTATGGTCGTCCTTCGCCCACTTCAGGGGCCTTGGCGTTGAGCCCTTATCGCAAGGATTTTTATTCAATTGTTTACCTTTCATACTAGATCCCAAAGGTTAGTGTGAAAGCAGGCCTTAAGCAGTCGTGTTTAAGGCCTGCTTTTGAACTGAAATGGTATTTTTTTTTGTCCGTAATGTCGTAGGTTGTTTGACCGTGTTTGCGGGAAGTCCGATCCGATTGAAGTCGCTTTCGGCGGCGCGATGTCAGTCCAGTCCACGCGCATCGATGAGTGATCAAGTGTAGGAAGTCGGAATGCGTCGTGATGGCGCGAGACTTGGAACGCAGCGAATATCAGCTGTGATTCATTCATATGATACAAAATTTTTCGGTTGGAAGGAATTTGATTTTATATCGCTGTTAAAGTTATTGGATTCGTAATTGTTCCTGATTTAAATAATATCTTGCAGCTATTCATTGTAATTTTCGTCGGCACCATAGAATTTCGCCAAGGTACCTAGTTGTGAATTCCTAGACATTCAGCTGTTGGCAGTGTGAGAATTTGAAATTTATTTTTATCATCATATTCGTTATTTACAGAGGGTTCTGGCTAATAAAAGCCGCCGAGAAGAGTTCTAATTCGTGTCGTGATATCCGATCGAAGGAGGAATACTGATTGACCGGATTCTAAACCATATAAAATATATTGTTATCAAGGAGCCGCAGGTATATCAAAATTTATTGCTATCCATTATCTAGTATTTACTGCAAGGGGTCTCTATCTATTTATTACTTTCAATTTCAGTTCTTTTCATGTGAAAAGAGACTTTGTAAGTTGAGAGCTACGGTATGTTTCTATGTCTCAATTCAATTCGAGTAGATTAGTCTGCTGTGAAGGGGATAGTTTAACAGAAAAGTCAGGGATCAGTAATATTTATTGTCAGAATGAACAGACAAGAATAGATTTCCCTCAGTTCTGCTATTCGCTGCAGGGTCTCCCCGTCATGGAATAGTTGTAGTCCATTTAAGGCCGACGTTGTTAAATTATGGTTTTTGTGCACACCATTCCAGGTGAAGAGTGGCGTACGTATCCAGCCACGAGACAACCACTGCTCTGTCGTCCATTCAAACCCAGTTAAGCGGGAAAAGTTGAAATAAACCGGACTTTGGTTTCTCACCCACGGCTCCGAGGCATAATTAATAGAAAGCAGCCATCGAAGCGTTTCTCTACTAAACAGACTCGCTGCGAGATATTCTAATAGGTACCAGTTAACTCTCAAATCTTCTTAACCCGTAAACTAACCGAAGTATAAGAATCCAGCTATCCGTACTTAGGCCTTCGAGTACGACCTACACGAGCTAGATTTATGTTAGATAATTACCACATTTCTGATATTCTAGGGCAGGCAATTCTTACCCACATAACGCTCTGCGAGTAGTTTTAAGTTTAACCTTTTAAAATAACCCCTCGGGAAAAAGATTAGATTCATAGCTTCGTTTTTCTTCGTGTCCAATCACCGAGTAAATTGGCAGATCTGCGATTACAACGTTGATGTTTATTATTGTATAGAATCAACCGTATTTCAATAAAACTGTAGTTTGCTGTAGACTGTACGTTAAGTGTTTATTTATTTTCCCTTGAGTTGTCATTAAGGTGAGTCATTCGCATGAGTTTATTTATTACTTACTGTTTCTTAAGCCAAAAAGGCAATAAGAGAGAGAAAAAGACATAACAATTGGCGCCCGAACCTATGTAGACATAAGGATTGCCTGAAATAAATTATTTACTACAATTTTTGTGTTTCTGTTTTTTTTTGTTGGTCAAGTAACTTTATTAAGCTCAACAGGAAACCCGCGGATATCAGAGATGTGGAGTTATTTTAGTGGCATGATTATTACATTACCTATGTTTTTATATTGAGTTAAAATACTGAGATTTATTCATTCATTATATTTGTCCAAGACTGTATATGCATTTTCTACAAGAAGGATTGCCAAATTGTAATTTTGTTAGCTTGTGGGATATCAGATACATAAAAATCTTCTTTTTTTTAACTAGAAAAGCAGCTCTGTATTTTTAGGGTTGTCAGAGGATAGCCTGTGTTTAAAATAATTGATACATTGATTTAAAAGACAAGACTTTATTAATTCATTTTTTTTTACATTGAGAGTTGAGTATTGGTACCTACTTAGGGTCACTTGCTTTACAGAATAATATTGGTAGTAAAGTAACAGCTTGTTAATATATAGGATTTCTTAAATATAGTAAAAAAGGGGTATTGTTTTGGCTGGAATTGCTTAACAATACACTTTTCAGATTTAGAAAGTAAATTACTTACTAGTTAATTGAAATTAAATATACCTACTTACTTTTTTCCACTAACTTAGTTTGACAATTTCAATTTTAAACATAGTTGGTGAATAGATAGTACATAGTTAGTAGGGACTTCAAGTGGGCTTGAATTGCACTAGTTTCTTGCCAGTTTCTTAAATATACCATATACCTATATTTACTTTCTTCTCTTCTCCTTCCTCATTACAAGATGGAGGAGGAGCGACCTATAAAGTTTCATTTATTACATAAAGATGAGTTGGAGTATGAAGCTAAAATTCGGGGCGTTGAGCCAGCGGGTAAGGTTACAGATCTTCGAGCCCAGTTAAGAAAACTAAGCAGAGAGCTTCCATCAGATGAAATAGCTGAAGTGGACCTTGATATTGTATCTGAATGTGCTATAATTATGGATAAATTAGCTTACTTAGACAATTTGATATTGGGGGCTGCCAAGCCGGGGTGCTCACTCAAATCTCTGAACCGGGTGGAAGCGGTAGCTCATCACCTGTTTCATAGGCTTAGTCGCTTAAATCCTACGGCTGAATCGACGGTCACATATGATCAACTGCATAGTATGCGGGAAAATTTAGACCGTATCTTGCATAAACTGTATAATATAATGTATAACTTCAAGAGTGGATTGTCGCAGAGACAGCCCTCTATACAACCAGCACAGGTATTGGATGAGCCCGCCGGTGATGTAAACCACTCGCCTCCTGGCAGCCCTATCAAAGCGATGAAAAGTAATGAGTCCGCTTCGGCTATACATAAACTTGGGATTAGTTTTAATGGTAATACATGTGTGAAGGCTTTTTTACAGAGATTAGATGAACTCTGTCGCTCCCGTAATATTTCTGAGAGCAGACTGTTCAATTCAGCCGCTGAACTTTTTACAGATGAAGCTCTTTGCTGGTACCGGGGCAATCATACCGAAGTAAATAATTGGGGCGAATTAAGGTCCCTGTTATTGGAAGAATATCTGCCTACAGATTATGACCATAGATTAATGCAGGAAATTAGGGCTCGCACTCAGGGATCTGATGAAAGCATAGTAAATTACCTTAGTATTATGCAAAATTATTTTATTCGTTTATCTAAACCACTATCGGAGGAAGATAAATTAAATATTGTCTTATATAACATTAGGCCTTGTTACACTTCTCAGCTAGCACTGTATCCAGCAGACTCTTGGGTTGATTTGAAACGCAAATGCAGGCTTATTGAGATGGCTAAAGATAGGACGAATAACTTTGCTGATCCTCCGAAATCAAGCACATCTTCTTTGGCTCCGGATCTCTGCTACAGATACAGCCGCCCGGCGCCAAAGGTAGCCGCAGTTCAGGCCCCGAATGCAGACTTCTGCGTGCGCTGTAGGGTGGCAGGGCATACGTTGAGGAGTTGCAAAGCGCCTTTCCGAGTCGTTTGTTATAAATGTGGCGAAAAAGATGTAACTGCGAGGACTTGTTTGAATTGTCGTAAGGCCACCGATAAGCTTGTATCTGCGCCAAAAAACGCGCAGGCGTGAGCCGGCGGCGGTGGGCGAAAACATCAGCGCAAGAGTGGACACATTGGCTGAAATTCCTGAAAGATTTTTATTATGAAAATGGGAAAAATAACACGTCAATGTCAGGTGCCATTTCCAAACGTCAGTGTCAATGTCACTCGTCGCCGACTCACGTATGTCAAAATAGGGATACCAGACCCTACTTAAAAATTACCATTTATGATATAAATTTTAGAGCTTTGCTGGATTCGGGATCTGAAATTTCTATAATTGGCGGAAACGCTATCAAATATTTTACTGATTTGGGCACTCTCCACAAATCTACCGATTTAGATATAATTAAAACCGCTAACGGTTCAGCTTCACCTGTTACTGGGTATATGTTTTTACCAGTCACAGTAGACGAGCGGACCGCTATTATAAAATTTTACGTAATTCCAGGAGTCTCCACTGAATTGTTGTTGGGTATAAATTTTTGGAAAGAATTTCAAATAGCGCCAGATGTTTTGTCACTGTTGAAGGATAGTGAGTTCTTACCGGGTAATCAGCATGTCAGTGCGATAACTACGACGGACAAAATTTTGATCGATTTCGAGTCACTGTCGGAGTTCGAACGCGAACAGGCAAATAAGGTTATTCGCGAGTTTGAAAGTATTTCAGATGAGAAAAAAGGGCTTGGTAGGACGCACTTAGTAACGCACAAAATAGACACAGGTGATCATCCGCCAATTAAACAGCGCTACTACCCGATGTCTCCGGATAGGTTGGCAGAACTGAACAAACATCTAGATCAAATGCTGGCGGACGATGTGGTGGAACCTAGCAACAGTGCTTGGAATAATCCCGTCACTTTAGTGCGGAAGGCGGACGGAACGACTCGCTTTTGCTTGGATAGCCGAAAACTCAATGCCGTTTCTAAACACGATGCTTATCCTCTACCTTACGTGACTAATATACTGGACCAACTAAAGAACGCGAAATACATCTCGACAATAGATCTAAAATCGGCTTATTGGCAAATTCCGCTAGATGGCGTCGAGAGCCGTGAAAAGACCGCATTCACAGTGCCTTCACGCGGCCTGTATCATTTTAAAGTTATGTGCTTTGGGTTGACATCAGCACCGGCCACTCAGCAGCGATTGATGGACCGGATTTTGGGGCCTGAATTCGCGAATAATGTAAGCTGTTATTTGGACGACATTATATTAACTAGCTCAACTTTGACGGAGCATCTGGAGTTATTGCGGAAAGTGTATAATAAATTGAAAGATGCAAACTTAACTATTAACCTAGGGAAATGCCAATTTTTTAGGAGGCAGCTAAAGTATCTTGGGCACGTGGTCGATGAATATGGCTTGCGCACCGACCCGGATAAGGTGAGGGCGATAGTAGATTTTCCCACCCCTACTTGCAGAAAGGACGTTAAACGCTTCCTAGGTACGGCATCCTACTACAGGCGGTTTATTAAAAATTTCAGTAACCGGGCGGGGCCGTTAAACGCGCTGACGTCAACACGTAAGGGTGCCCCTCCGTTCAGCTGGTCGCCGGAGGCAGAACGTGCATTCGCGGACCTCAAGTTAGCACTGACCAATGCTCCTGTCTTAACATGTCCAGATTTCACGAAAGAGTTTACCGTTCACTGTGACGCGTCCAATTACGGAATAGGAGGTACACTTACGCAGTTGATCGATGGCGAGGAGCACCCGGTTGCGTATTTTAGCCGTTCTCTTGCGCCCGCCGAACGCAATTACTCCGCGACCGAACGCGAGGCATTGGCGGTCGTATTAACTGTTGAGCATTTCCGCCCGTATCTGGAAAGTGACAGGCCGTTCCGCATAATTACAGATCACGCAAGCTTGAAATGGTTTTTAAATCTTAAAAGTCCTGCCGGGCGGTTGGCAAGATGGGGTTGTAGGTTGTCTCCATATAATTTTACTATCGAACACCGCAGTGGTTCGCAAAATATTGTACCTGACGCCCTCTCGCGATCTATGCCTGTGGGGTCTATAGATATATCACAAATAGAAGACCCTTGGTATCTAAATATTATTAAACGTTGTACCGAAAAGCCGCGGGCTTGTCCTAATTTTCAGCTCGTAGATGGTAGGCTTTATCGTTTTACTAAATCCAACAACAAACTGAGTGGAGATTTCCAATGGAAGGAGGTAGTGCCCAAAGAACTGAGAGAAACTATTATCCAGGAAAATCATTCTAAACCTACCGCGGCACACCTAGGCGTCGCTAAAACCTATCAACGCTTAAAATTGAGATATTTTTGGCCTGGTATGTACCAGGATACAGCCGAATTCATTAAAAAGTGTTCTACTTGTAACGCTTATAAACATAGCTCGCAAGCAACGCCAGGCTTTATGGGAGAACCCAAAGTCTGCTGTCGCCCCTTTCAATGTTTGAGTATCGATTTATGTGGACCCTATCCGTTATCGAGGCAGCAAAACACGTATTTATTAGTGGTGGTTTGTTGTTTTTCAAAATATGTTATGTTGTTTCCGTTGCGAAGAGCGACAGGGAAGGTTATTGCGCAGCGTCTCGAAGATCACGTATTTTTAGTTCACGGCATTCCGCAAACCGTGATCTCAGATAACGGTTCACAATTTGTAAGTCATGAGTTGCAAGCGCTTTATACAAAATACAACATACCCCAGATACACCTGGGGCCAGTATACTGCCCTCAGGTAAATCCAGTCGAACGTTATAATCGTACCGTGATTACGGCGATCTCATCGTTTGTGGAGAACGATCATAGGACGTGGGACGTTAATATACATAGAATCCAATTCGCAATGAACACCTCGATGAACGAATCCACATCTTATACGCCATTTATGCTAGTTCACGGTCGCGAAGCTATAGCCGACGGCAAAATTTATAATGATTTTAAAGATGTCAATGAGTTAGTCTGCGCGCCTAGAGATGCTTATGTCTCGAAATTAGGTTACCTCAAAGATATATATAAAACAGTCCAAGAATCACTTATTAAGGCTCACAGTCGTAACATTAAATATTATAATCGAAAACGTCGAGATGTGTCTTTCGACGTTGGCGATTACGTCTGGAAAAGAACTTATAAACAGAGCGCCGCGAATAAATACTTCGCTGCGAAACTGGCACCAAAATATGAGCGTTGCCGTGTAGTTAGGAAGCTTTCGCCCCTGGTATATGAGCTAGAGGACGAGAGGGGTAAATTTATAGGCAAATGGCACGTGAAAGACTTCAAATCCATAGACGCGGGGAGTGATTAGGGTTTCGTCAGGTTTCGTACGAACAGTGTTGCCAGTGTCGTGCGGTGCCTTATGATTTTAACGTGAAAGCGCTGCGCTACAAATTATATTATCATTTTTATTTTTATTTCTTTTTCTTTAAACACCGTGTGTGGGCGGTGCAAGAATACTCACACCGCAGTACTTCACTCTCTGCGTGTCGTAAGAGCCGACTTACGGGAGTAAAAGCGCCAGTTAACATCGGGTCCGCGTATTACGTAGTCACGGTGCTACCCTGTGGTACGGATTTAAACGACCATTGGGCATTTATAGCGCCAACTACCATTTTACATAACATAAATACTATAGTACGATTTTTCTTCAATTTTACCTGATTAATAGGCTCTGGTTTCATTACAGTGCGACCCTACGGCGCGGATTTCAAACGGTCGTGGGTGGTGCTTGAATGATATACCATTTTACTTACGCCTTGCGCGGTCTATCTTGTAGTGCGGATTCAAACGACTACAAGGCAGCACTAGCGCCATCTACTCTATCTTACTACGTACTACGCGTATCTATTTGGTTGCTTTATTGTGTATGTGATCCGGGTGTTTGTGTTGGGGTTTCTCTAGTTTGATGTTTTTCTTTTATGTCAGTCTTACCTGGAGGCTTGAAGGGAATTAGACTGGGGTAATTTAAGAAAAAAAAATATATATAAAGATTGGCATATTTATCATATTCTATCTGTATCGTAAGGGTGCCGACACATTTTGTAGTCGGGTTGTTGATATTTTTTTTGGCAATTTTACCATAGTCATGAATAGTAATTTTGGCATAGACAAATTAAGATACGTCTATTCCATCGATTGACAGTCTAAATTTTTAAAATTATTTTAAAGTAGTACAGGGAAGTCGAGCGTGTCTCGTTAGTCATGGCTTGTCAAGTATCACACGGTAAGATCATGGGCTTGTCCAACATCGCTCGCTTAAGAAGCAAGTGCCCATCAAGCATTTTTTCAGAACAATTAAATAGGACTGACAAGCCGATGCAATGTGAAAACTGACACGCGGGTTTGATTTATTTAAAAGGGGAGAGCTTTAGTGAAGAAATTACAGAATAGAGTATAACATATGGTCAACCTCAACACGATCACATACATTTTTCTACTGGAATATTTTTTTTTTTAGTTAGTTTGAGTATGTAACTGTAGAGTCAATTATTATATATTTTATATCAGTTTTTTTTAAATTTGGCATTTGTATAACTCAACAGTCGAGTCAGTATAAGTTTTGGTTCTTTTAATTTTAAAATTGATGTCAGGGGTGACAAGCATTTACTTGGGCTTGTTATGAATTGCTTTTTACAAAGTAGGTTTGTTTTGGCGATGGAGCAGTGTGGTTGGGACGTGGGCGTCCAGAGAATTCCCTGCGTGAATTCTTGCGTGGCGGGGGACTACTGTAGCGTGGTTTTTTTGCTGTTTTGTCGATTTCCCTTAAAGGGGAAGTTTTGTTGGTAGTTTGTTTCCATTAATGATAAAATTTATTTTTTGGCAGTATGCCTCATGTCCTTTTCCTTATTTCCGTAAAAAGTCCGTTCAAAATTCGCGGCATCGACTTACGACAAAAAAAAAAAAAAAAAAAAAAAAAAAGATTAAGATCGTATTTCTTATGGTCGTCCTTCGCCCACTTCAGGGGCCTTGGCGTTGAGCCCTTATCGCAAGGATTTTTATTCAATTGTTTACCTTTCATACTAGATCCCAAAGGTTAGTGTGAAAGCAGGCCTTAAGCAGTCGTGTTTAAGGCCTGCTTTTGAACTGAAATGGTATTTTTTTTTGTCCGTAATGTCGTAGGTTGTTTGACCGTGTTTGCGGGAAGTCCGATCCGATTGAAGTCGCTTTCGGCGGCGCGATGTCAGTCCAGTCCACGCGCATCGATGAGTGATCAAGTGTAGGAAGTCGGAATGCGTCGTGATGGCGCGAGACTTGGAACGCAGCGAATATCAGCTGTGATTCATTCATATGATACAAAATTTTTCGGTTGGAAGGAATTTGATTTTATATCGCTGTTAAAGTTATTGGATTCGTAATTGTTCCTGATTTAAATAATATCTTGCAGCTATTCATTGTAATTTTCGTCGGCACCATAGAATTTCGCCAAGGTACCTAGTTGTGAATTCCTAGACATTCAGCTGTTGGCAGTGTGAGAATTTGAAATTTATTTTTATCATCATATTCGTTATTTACAGAGGGTTCTGGCTAATAAAAGCCGCCGAGAAGAGTTCTAATTCGTGTCGTGATATCCGATCGAAGGAGGAATACTGATTGACCGGATTCTAAACCATATAAAATATATTGTTATCAAGGAGCCGCAGGTATATCAAAATTTATTGCTATCCATTATCTAGTATTTACTGCAAGGGGTCTCTATCTATTTATTACTTTCAATTTCAGTTCTTTTCATGTGAAAAGAGACTTTGTAAGTTGAGAGCTACGGTATGTTTCTATGTCTCAATTCAATTCGAGTAGATTAGTCTGCTGTGAAGGGGATAGTTTAACAGAAAAGTCAGGGATCAGTAATATTTATTGTCAGAATGAACAGACAAGAATAGATTTCCCTCAGTTCTGCTATTCGCTGCAGGGTCTCCCCGTCATGGAATAGTTGTAGTCCATTTAAGGCCGACGTTGTTAAATTATGGTTTTTGTGCACACCATTCCAGGTGAAGAGTGGCGTACGTATCCAGCCACGAGACAACCACTGCTCTGTCGTCCATTCAAACCCAGTTAAGCGGGAAAAGTTGAAATAAACCGGACTTTGGTTTCTCACCCACGGCTCCGAGGCATAATTAATAGAAAGCAGCCATCGAAGCGTTTCTCTACTAAACAGACTCGCTGCGAGATATTCTAATAGGTACCAGTTAACTCTCAAATCTTCTTAACCCGTAAACTAACCGAAGTATAAGAATCCAGCTATCCGTACTTAGGCCTTCGAGTACGACCTACACGAGCTAGAATTATGTTAGATAATTACCACATTTCTGATATTCTAGGGCAGGCAATTCTTACCCACATAACGCTCTGCGAGTAGTTTTAAGTTTAACCTTTTAAAATAGGAGCTGGCACTCGGCCACTACTAGTACAGTACCTTGAGCACGGCGGCGGTGAGCCCCACGCCCGAGGAGCCCCGCCCGGTGGTGTACTGTATGTAGGCCAGGAGCTGGCACTCGGCCACTACTAGTACAGTACCTTGAGCACGGCGGCGGTGAGCCCCACGCCCGAGGAGCCCCGCCCGGTGGTGTACTGTATGTAGGCCAGGAGCTGGCACTCGGCCACTACTAGTACAGTACCTTGAGCACGGCGGCGGTGAGCCCCACGCCCGAGGAGCCCCGCCCGGTGGTGTACTGTATGTAGGCCAGGAGCTGGCACTCGGCCACTACTAGTACAGTACCTTGAGCACGGCGGCGGTGAGCCCCACGCCCGAGGAGCCCCGCCCGGTGGTGTACTGTATGTAGGCCAGGAGCTGGCACTCGGCCACTACTAGTACAGTACCTTGAGCACGGCGGCGGTGAGCCCCACGCCCGAGGAGCCCCGCCCGGTGGTGTACTGTATGTAGGCCAGGAGCTGGCACTCGGCCACTACTAGTACAGTACCTTGAGCACGGCGGCGGTGAGCCCCACGCCCGAGGAGCCCCGCCCGGTGGTGTACTGTATGTAGGCCAGGAGCTGGCACTCGGCCACTACTAGTATACAGTACCTTGAGCACGGCGGCGGTGAGCCCCACGCCCGAGGAGCCCCGCCCGGTGGTGTACTGTATGTAGGCCAGGAGCTGGCACTCGGCCACTACTAGTACAGTACCTTGAGCACGGCGGCGGTGAGCCCCACGCCCGAGGAGCCCCGCCCGGTGGTGTACTGTATGTAGGCCAGGAGCTGGCACTCGGCCACTACTAGTATACAGTACCTTGAGCACGGCGGCGGTGAGCCCCACGCCCGAGGAGCCCCGCCCGGTGGTGTACTGTATGTAGGCCAGGAGCTGGCACTCGGCCACTACTAGTATACAGTACCTTGAGCACGGCGGCGGTGAGCCCCACGCCCGAGGAGCCCCGCCCGGTGGTGTACTGTATGTAGGCCAGGAGCTGGCACTCGGCCACTACTAGTACAGTACCTTGAGCACGGCGGCGGTGAGCCCCACGCCCGAGGAGCCCCGCCCGGTGGTGTACTGTATGTAGGCCAGGAGCTGGCACTCGGCCACTACTAGTACAGTACCTTGAGCACGGCGGCGGTGAGCCCCACGCCCGAGGAGCCCCGCCCGGTGGTGTACTGTATGTAGGCCAGGAGCTGGCACTCGGCCACTACTAGTACAGTACTTTGAGCACGGCGGCGGTGAGCCCCACGCCCGAGGAGCCCCGCCCGGTGGTGTACTGTATGTAGGCCAGGAGCTGGCACTCGGCCACTACTAGTACAGTACCTTGAGCACGGCGGCGGTGAGCCCCACGCCCGAGGAGCCCCGCCCGGTGGTGTACTGTATGTAGGCCAGGAGCTGGCACTCGGCCACTACTAGTACAGTACCTTGAGCACGGCGGCGGTGAGCCCCACGCCCGAGGAGCCCCGCCCGGTGGTGTACTGTATGTAGGCCAGGAGCTGGCACTCGGCCACTACTAGTACAGTACCTTGAGCACGGCGGCGGTGAGCCCCACGCCCGAGGAGCCCCGCCCGGTGGTGTACTGTATGTAGGCCAGGAGCTGGCACTCGGCCACTACTAGTACAGTACCTTGAGCACGGCGGCGGTGAGCCCCACGCCCGAGGAGCCCCGCCCGGTGGTGTACTGTATGTAGGCCAGGAGCTGGCACTCGGCCACTACTAGTACAGTACCTTGAGCATGGCGGCGGTGAGCCCCACGCCCGAGGAGCCCCGCCCGGTGGTGTACTGTATGTAGGCCAGGAGCTGGCACTCGGCCACTACTAGTACAGTACCTTGAGCACGGCGGCGGTGAGCCCCACGCCCGAGGAGCCCCGCCCGGTGGTGTACTGTATGTAGGCCAGGAGCTGGCACTCGGCCACTACTAGTACAGTACCTTGAGCACGGCGGCGGTGAGCCCCACGCCCGAGGAGCCCCGCCCGGTGGTGTACTGTATGTAGGCCAGGAGCTGGCACTCGGCCACTACTAGTACAGTACCTTGAGCACGGCGGCGGTGAGCCCCACGCCCGAGGAGCCCCGCCCGGTGGTGTACTGTATGTAGGCCAGGAGCTGGCACTCGGCCACTACTAGTACAGTACCTTGAGCACGGCGGCGGTGAGCCCCACGCCCGAGGAGCCCCGCCCGGTGGTGTACTGTATGTAGGCCAGGAGCTGGCACTCGGCCACTACTAGAACAGTACCTTGAGCACGGCGGCGGTGAGCCCCACGCCCGAGGAGCCCCGCCCGGTGGTGTACTGGCTGCGGGGCGCCAGGCGGTCGATGTAGGTCAGGAGCTGGGACTTGGCCACTCCGGGATCCCCCATCAGGCAGATGTTGATGTTGCCGCGGATCTTCATGCCGTTGGGACGCCTGCGGACAACAACTTTCTGTGTGGAACTTAAAGTTAAACATCACCACTGGACTCGAAACTATAGGTCAAATAATTGACACTTATTTTATCATAGCGTGCTTTTCCAGGGTTTTAGCTTTTACACAATATATTTTAGCGTGTCCGACAGCTAAAATCGTGGGAAAGCTCAGCTTTACAATGCTGTCAGCAGCATAGATGCTATCTATCCGAAAATCAGTTGTATTTGGTATGCCAAATACAACTGATTTTCGGATAGAAAGCTGAAGCAAAGTTATTTCATCAAATGAAATATGTTTGTAGTATATGTACTACAAACATATTTCATTTGATGAAATAACTTTGCTTTGGTAAAATAGTTCATAGTTAAGAAAAAATTGACGTTAGTAGTCGGACACGGTAAAATATATTGTATAAAAACTAAAATCCTGGAAAATCATGCTATGGTAAAATGAGCGTCATCTATTTGGCCTATAGTTTCAAGTCTAGTGAAAATGTCTGTTATAGGCCGACCGGTTAAATGAGTACCCTCCTGCGGGGCACAGGGGCGCGGGGGGACGCGACAACGGGGAGCGCGAGGGGTGCGGGCGGCGGGCGATACACGAGAGGCGAAATGTGCACTGGACAGTTCTTAAGATATGTGACGTCACAGTGGTTGACGGTGAACAAGTGGCTATTTTTTTATTAGAAAATTAATTGATGACTACAAAATTTGAATGAAACCAACTATGACTATGTAGATAATATATTAAAATATTGGGTAATAAACTTATGTACAATTTATTATGCAAGATTAATCAAAATTATGAGTCAATCATCTCATTTCATTTCAACATGATTTGGATCCAGTTTTTTTTTCTAAAATATTCGTATACGTTAAAATTCATTTGCTTTCACTGATTATTCATTTTATGTCCGAAAATATTTCGATTCGACGCATCTTGATAATGTAATCTCATGTGTAATCTTACAAAGCGTCCGCAACTTTCAACACGTGCGATCGCTAGCCGCGTTCGTTGCCAGCGAAATGAGTTAAGGCAAAAATGCGCCTGCGGGCGGCAGGGCCTGCCGCCCGCACCTCTCGCGCTCCCCGTTCTCGTCTTTCCCCGCGCCCCTGTGCCCCGCAGGAGGGGACTCATTTAACCGGTCGGCCTATAGTTCAGATGGTTAGATTGCTATAGATGCCGGTTCGAATCGTGAGCAGTGAGAGAGACTGGAGGAGATTACTGCGCATGTTAACAGTCGCCCCGCACTATGTCCCCCGCCAATGAGACCTAAAAATAACTTCTGCGCACTAAATATCACCGCTGAAGATCAGTGCAAGAAGTATATATATTCCAACGCCTAACCGCCTTACCACGCAAAGATGCGAACGGAGCGGGCGACGCGACGTGACGCGCGAATTGCTAATGTGTATGATGCCGCGAATTGTAAATTAACTATTTTGCGGTAAGCGAGTTGAAGAATCAACGAAGAAGAAAGAACTCAATGAAGAAAGAATAAGCTCGTCGCTTCGCCGTTCTTCACTTCGTTGGTGAAGCTGTATGTAACACATGCAATCTAATAAGTGGACAACAGTAACGACTCGTCCTTAAACTACAACTCACTTATCGACGCCTCCCACCAGCAGCAGCAGCAGCGCCTTCTTCACGTCCTCGTGCCCGTAGATCTCGGGCGCCAGGCTGCGCGCCATCCGGGAGTACAGATCTTCTTCCGCGAGCTCCGCTAGCTCTTCCTCTGTTAGCGCTTCCGCCATCTCGCTCTCGTCGCTTTGGTTCAGGCATGTCACACCCTGGACATATTCATTGTTTGAATTGATGATAATAAATAACTCTTAAAATTGCAATATTTTTAACCGATTTCAAAAAAATGGGTTCTCAGTTTTTTTTGAAACAGGTCACTGTGTGTATGTATGTTTGTCCACAATTATATCGCGTTTGGCTGAACCGATTTTTCTACCTAAATAATATACCTACACTACCTAATACAGAAGGTTCTTACACCAAAAAAAATTGTTTAAAAAACAAAAAACCGATTTCAAAAAGCCTACCTCTAAAAAGCAAGAAATAATATTCAAATCACTAGATGCCTACGCATTGTCATTGTATTTGTAATAATATCATTGAATATTATTTCTTGCTTTTTAGAGGTAGGATTTAAAAGATTTGGTCTATCAAGAACCTACATACAAACTATGTATGTATGTACACGTGTGTATGTATGTACACGTGTGTAGTACTCACGTGCGCCTCCAGGTAGGTGTCGGACAGCAGTCCCTGCACGAGCTGCCTGAAGCCGGAGCTCAGCAGCGGCAGGAACACGCCGGTGACGGCGATGTTGTCGCCTATGTATGTACACGTGTGTATGTATGTACACGTGTGTATGTATGTACACGTGTGTATGTATGTACACGTGTGTAGTACTCACGTGCGCCTCCAGGTAGGTGTCGGACAGCAGTCCCTGCACGAGCTGCCTGAAGCCGGAGCTCAGCAGCGGCAGGAACACGCCGGTGACGGCGATGTGGTCGCCTATGTATGTACACGTGTGTATGTATGTACACGTGTGTATGTATGTACACGTGTGTATGTATGTACACGTGTGTAGTACTCACGTGCGCCTCCAGGTAGGTGTCGGACAGCAGTCCCTGCACGAGCTGCCTGAAGCCGGAGCTCAGCAGCGGCAGGAACACGCCGGTGACGGCGATGTGGTCGCCTATGTATGTACACGTGTGTATGTATGTACACGTGTGTATGTATGTACACGTGTGTATGTATGTACACGTGTGTAGTACTCACGTGCGCCTCCAGGTAGGTGTCGGACAGCAGTCCCTGCACGAGCTGCCTGAAGCCGGAGCTCAGCAGCGGCAGGAACACGCCGGTGACGGCGATGTGGTCGCCTATGTATGTACACGTGTGTATGTATGTACACGTGTGTATGTATGTACACGTGTGTATGTATGTACACGTGTGTAGTACTCACGTGCGCCTCCAGGTAGGTGTCGGACAGCAGTCCCTGCACGAGCTGCCTGAAGCCGGAGCTCAGCAGCGGCAGGAACACGCCGGTGACGGCGATGTGGTCGCCTATGTATGTACACGTGTGTATGTATGTACACGTGTGTATGTATGTACACGTGTGTATGTATGTACACGTGTGTAGTACTCACGTGCGCCTCCAGGTAGGTGTCGGACAGCAGTCCCTGCACGAGCTGCCTGAAGCCGGAGCTCAGCAGCGGCAGGAACACGCCGGTGACGGCGATGTGGTCGCCTATGTATGTACACGTGTGTATGTATGTACACGTGTGTATGTATGTACACGTGTGTATGTATGTACACGTGTGTAGTACTCACGTGCGCCTCCAGGTAGGTGTCGGACAGCAGCCCCTGCACGAGCTGCCTGAAGCCGGAGCTCAGCAGCGGCAGGAACACGCCGGTGACGGCGATGTGGTCGCCGGGTTGCGCTCGCCGCGTGGTTTCCCCGCGGCAGTATATAGACAGCTGCCGCGGGATGTGGCCCACCGGCACTTGGTCCGACTGCCGACATTACAGATACATTAGTTTCTTTCTTAATTTGGATCACACACAATATAATTTGCTAGTTTCGCTATAGTTTCTAACACATGTTGGTTGGCAAAGTAATGATATTGTTGATCGGAGGAGCACGCGAGCAGATTGGTTGGTCGGTATGTCACTTATAATCACATGTTCCTGAATCTTTCGTTCTTGAAACTTCTGAAAGCACAATCCTCTAGTCCAGAGGTGGCCAAACGGTCGATCGCGAGAGGTTTTAAGGTCGATCGCCAAGGATAACACATTTGACAGTTTATACACCCAATGAGTTTTACCTAGGCAATTTCTTTTCTTGATAAATATTTGGTGGGTTCGATGGTCAAAATGTCGATCTCTTAATCAAAAATTTTTGCTAGGTCGATCACATTAAGAAAAAGTATGGGCACCCCTGCTCTAGTCTATAGATGCAGCAGAGGTCTTGTTAATGCAGCACTCAGCGAAACTCGAGTTCGGGTCATGAACTATCGCTATAGTTTCCTACACCTGTTTGTTGGCAAAGTAAATTTATTGTATACCTATACTTACATGTTCTGAATCTTTAGTTCTAGAAGTTCGATCCTTTAAATGCAGCCTCTCTGGAGGCCTTGTTGATGCGGCACTCAGCGGAGCAAGCGAGTCGTGCACTATCACTATATGTAGTTAACTACACTTATTTGTAGGCAAAATAATGTAATGGCATACTTACATGTTCCTGAATCTTTAGGTCTTGGAATTTCTGGAAGCGCGATCCTCTAGTCTGTAGATGCAGCTGTCCGGAGGCCTTGTCTATGCGGCACTCAGCGGAGCACACGGGTCGTGAACTATCACTACGTTGTTAACTACACTTATTTGTAGGCAAAGTAATTTTATTGTACACTTACATGTTCCTGAATCTTGAGTTCTTGAAACTTCTGGAAGCGCGACCCTCGAATCTGTAGATGCAGCTGTCCAGAGGCCTTGTTGATGCAGCACTCAGCAAATCACGCGTAACGCTAGTTCCCTACACCTGTTGGTTAGCAAAGTAATTTTATTGTACACTTACATGTTCCTGAATCTTTAGGTCTTGGAATTTCTGGAAGCGCGATCCTCTAGTCTGTAGATGCAGCTGTCCGGAGGCCTTGTCGATGCGGCACTCAGCGGAGCACGCGGGTCGTGAACTATCACTACGTTGTTAACTACACTTATTTAAATAAATAAATAAATATTTGTAGGCAAAGTAATTTTATTGTACACTTACATGTTCCTGAATCTTGAGTTCTTGAAACTTCTGGAAGCGCGACCCTCGAATCTGTAGATGCAGCTGTCCAGAGGCCTTGTTGATGCAGCACTCAGCAAATCACGCGTAACGCTAGTTCCCTACACCTGTTGGTTAGCAAAGTAATTTTATTGTATACTTACATGTTTCTGAATCTTTAGTTCTTAGAACTTCTGGAAGCGCGATCCTCTAGTCTGTAGATGCAGCTGTCCCCAGGTCTTGTTGATGCAGCACTCAGCTAATCACGCGTATCGCTATAGTTCCCTACACCTGTTGGTTAGCAAAGTAGTTTTATTGTATACTTACATGTTCCTGAATCTTTAGTTCTTGGAATTTCTGGAAGCGCGATCCTCTAGTCTGTAGATGCAGCTGTCCCGAGGCTTTGTTGATGCGGCACTCGTCGGCGGAGCACGCGGGCGGCGGCGTGAACTGCAGCGAGCGGACTGGCTGGTACGTCTCCGCGCCGCAAGCGCTGCAAGAGTATGTCGCTACCACTAGGAGAGGCTTCACGTCGGTGCAGCGAGTCACTATGCCTGTCAACAATGGATCATATTAGACTTAGGGCTCTTTCAATATAGAGTTGGAGAGGCACTTCTGCTGCATAACGCAGACACGTTGTAAATAGTACTGAGCGTGGGCATTTTCCCTTTCAAAAAAGCCCTTTTTGTAAGCAATCATTTCACTCAATGGAACACGTAAATAACATGGAAAGAAAATACATTTGATAATCTACTAGGTTGCATATTCAAGTAATTAAAAATTTTTGGGCTGTCTCATATTTTCTACATCATTCTACACATCACATATTTTCTATTTTAAAACTCAAGTTAAAACCAAACAAAATGTTCCATTCGTCATTTTATCCTTACATCCTTACATATAATAAAACAGTAGAAAAAGTGTGTCTGTACATTACATATATTTAAAAAGAAATATCTGGGACGATGGAGACATAGTAATAGAGTAAGAATTTGAAAAAAAAATGTGTCTGTTTGTCTGTTTGTTTGTCTGTTTGAACACGCTAATCTCCGGAAATACTGAATGGATTCGAATGAAACTTTTTTTGTTACATAGCTGTTAAGCCTGGGCATAACTTAGGGTATAAACTGATTTTGAAAAATGGAACACCTGATGCAGAACCATAATGGTCCAACATAACTATAAGGAATATAAAAATGACACCTTAGGTAGCAAAAGTTGTTCAGCCTGATGAGCATTTTTGTTGAGGTATGAAAATCGAAGATCTGGAACACCTGATGCAGAACCATAATGGTCCAGCCAAACTATACAAAATATAAAAACGACATCTTTGCAAAAGTTGCTCAGCCTGATGAACATTTTTGTTGAGGTATAAAAATTTATGATTTGGAACCCCCGATGCAGAACCATAATGATCCAGGTAAACTATACAAAATATAAAATGACATCTTTGCAAAAGTTGTTCAGCCTGATGAGCATTTTTTGTTGAGGTATAAAAATCGAAGATCTGGAACACTTGATGCAGAATCATAACTCTGCTGCAAGTATTTTCTTATGCAACTACATTAGTTCATTTATATGCGTACGCCGAAGTCATAAAGTCCACGCGTACGAAGTCGCGGGCATCAACTAGTAATAATTAAATCAGTCTTTAATTTCCTGATTAATATAATTTAAAAATATTAGAAATCGACTCACCCGTAGCAGCTCAGACGGGACTCGAACCCGCACCCTTAGGATTCCGGCTCAAACCAATTATGCTACCGAGCCGCCGGCGGCGGAGGCTTCTAATATTTTTTCAATTATATTAATCATCTTAATATAAAAATAGCATTGTGAATGCATAAAAAATCTAAAAGTTTAAAACTTTAATTTCCTGTTCAAAATTATGGAATTAATAATTTTCTAAAGAAATTGTAGTTAATCATAAAATAAAATAAGCAGTACCTAATACTGCTACATGAAACTGTCAAGCTTAACTAAAAGAACTTATTCTTGTTAAAAACAGCTTACCTCTTACTGTTACAAGTTTGCCAATATGTTCAGCCTTAACTTCTCTGATAGGAATTGTCTTTGTTGCAGACATGTCCTTGAAATACACCTCACTACAAATAAACAATTAAATTTTATTTAATAAAATAAAAATTAAAGCATTATAGGAAAAGAAGTTCCAATAGCTTTAGCTTGGGTATATTATAGCTTGTTGGTTAAAAAGCACCCTGAATACTTTGTAAAATGTAGTGAAAAAAACGATAATTTACGAGCATCGAGAAAGAATCAACTAGTAATACCTAAATCTAATCTAACTATATCTATAATATCAAAATATTTAATAAACTACCGCTAGGCATTATTAATCAACCAATAGAGAAAAATATTTTCAGGAATAAATTATTTAATTGGCTCCTACAGCACAGTTTCTACTCGACCAAGGAATATTTGAAGAAAAAAAATGACATCTCTACTTAATCTGACTTATTAATGATAATTTTGCATAATTGACATTTAATTTTGAATATGAGATTTCTGTTGACAATTTTGTAATTTATTGACGTCTTAAAATAGTAATAGGTACTTAGTAGTAATAATATTCACTATAGATAGCTGACACTAACATTTGCATGCCTACAAACTTAAGGCAGAATATTGTTGAAACTTTATTAAAAACATTGTCACCAATCTCAATGTAATGTACACAATATTGTGCAAATAAATATTCTGATTTCTGATTACCAAAGACATGACTTTACGGCCAAATACTCAAATCTTAAAGTTAAGACCACCTTAAATTCAAAAAAGTTGTCAGATTTGACAGAAACTCTATGAAACCAGGGCTCCGTCACTCCGCGCACGACTATGATACGCTCCGCGTCCTCTGAGAGGACAAATTTCATACATCAGAAAGGATAAGACCTACGCGATAGAAAGAGAGGCAACTACTAAGTGAATGTTTTGGAGCGAAGGGCTGTGCGACCTGAATTGCACTTTATTGTGTCTGGGCTAGAGTCGCTATTTGTTTACATGATTCTGCGGAGTGCAAATTCTGTATGCTAGTACTATTATCTATTCTGAGATGAAACTGACAGCTTCCTTAAAGTTAAGGTGACCTTAACTTAAGATTTCAACTAAGAAGCCTTTAAGTATTCGGCCAGGATTTTAATAATTTTTTGTAACTGTTCAAAGCAGGGGCCAGGATACTTATTGTCTAATTTTTTAAATCAATCGCAATCACTTTCAATTGACAGATGGATGTAACACATTGCAGCATTTTTGTAGTGTTTTATTTGGGCCAAAAATAAGTATCAATGTACCACATCCTGAAAGCAATTGCGACAGATTTTGAACAATGGATGATATTAGGCAATAAGTACCGTTTTTTGCAAATTAATGCAGGAGTGCAGAACTTTTTGTCTGCTTGGGCCCTAAGTGTACTCACAAGCGCCTGATGAGTTCTGGCGGGTATCTGTTCCTCGGGTCTCTCATTTCTCCAGGAATTCTGTGGTTTCTTGCTTCTAACATTATCCTGTGCTCAATGTATACATCAAGGGCATCTTTTGCTACAACCTGATTAAACAGAATCACCATGGATTTTACAAATACTTACAATTTAAGTTAATGTCTACTTCTGAAGTCAATGTATAAACATAATATTAGCTATACCATCTACAGTGGGGGTATGAAACTCATTTTTCTAAAGGGCCATTTATAAAATTTTGGGTGTGTTAGCCGGCCAGACTCAAAATTAAATATGAACTAGATTATTTTAAATAAAGCATGTGCAATTTTAAGCATACATAGTGGCATCAAATGCAGTCTAAAACCCTCATTGGATAGATTTTGAGATGACTATACATATTGAGATGGCTTGCGGGCTGTATCTTTACCCCTGATCTACAGCATTGGAAATTAAGTAATTACAGTTAGTGGCACGAATCATGAAATCGGGTGAGGATTGCGCGGAACGCGTATTTTGGGTATGCGTTGCGGTGAGGGGCGCAGACTATTGGTTGCTCACAAGAGCACATGCTCGAGCTTATCCCCACTCCGTCAAAAAAAATTCATGATTCGTGCCACTGACTGTATTACTTTACTCTTTGAATATAACAATATTTAATATTATTATAGTAGGTACAATTACCAAGTAATATTTAAAAAAAATATATGAATCATACCTCTCTGTGCTTGTAGTTTGGCATAATTTCATAAACCACATCAGATACCATGTTTGTATATCGCCGAGTATTTTGTTTGACCGCTTCGGCCAACTCTTCATTGACTTCATGTAAGTCATCTAATTCCACAACAAATGCAATCTGAAAGATATTACGTTAGGTTTTTGATGTTTGTTTTGGACCATTCTAACCTAAAACAATAATTTCATCCAGCATTCCAAATACCTGTTCTCGATGAGCCAATCTTGTGAGTTGATCTGCATATTTAAAGTTTTTATTACCTTCATCATCGGTTTGACAGAAATCAACAAAGAAGTTCTTCAAAGATTCTGCAAAACAAGCAAATTCAATGTAGTTATAATACTTTTGGAAGGAAGTAGGTAGAGCTGGAAAACCATTTGGTATAGGTTTGTTTGTTTACCTTTATCAGCTGCATAATCACGCATAGCCATTTCTAATATATAAATTAAATCAAAAGAAAAGAAATTCAACTTAAAAACAGATTCTCAGTCGTCTTCAATCCAACCCCAAGATGTTTTTGGTTTGTTTGACTTTGTTTGACGTTAAGTTTGGCGCGAAAATTTAGATTTTAGGGTTACTAGCTAATTAACCATGGACTCTATGGTCTGTATACCAACCAAGTTAAAGGTCCAAACAAATTATCGGACGCGGCTTACTGCCGCGGCTGGGGGCTTACCATCAGCAAATAAGAAACCATCCTTAAGCCGTTCAGTTCAGAAGCAGGCCCTAAACAAAATTGCTTAAATCGGTACCATGACCGTCTTTTAGGTGAACGGCTTAAAGATTGTTTTGACTCAAGGTGAACGGTTAGTTTGTCTCTGGTATGCTTTGTCACAGATCACTAATGCTTTGTAGATGATGCGAAAACGAGCTAGCCTATACAAATCGATGGGTGCATTCTGTAAGACAAATCTCTGAGTCATTGATCGCCATAAATTTGTTAACCATGGAAAGTAATTTGTTTAGAATATTCATTTACTTTTCATGGTTAAAATGTACTTTATGGCGTTCGATGACTCAGATATTTGTCTGGCAGAATGCACCCAATTTATCGCTTATTATCCCCGCCAATTGATAATGCGCCTGGCGGCCATGTTTTTAACCTCAAAAACGAAAAACAATTTGTAAATTTTTGATATACCTAGACCCTTTCTTATTGAAAATAAGAATTCAATAATTAATATATTATATTACCTATTAGAATTTTACTGTTTTTTGTCATTTTTAGTTGCGGATGACGATGATGTGTATGTTAATTTGACAAGGTTCCAGCGCATTACCAATTGACGGGGATAGTAATAAAATGTCGCAAGTCAATAAAACAAATTAAAGTTATATTATTTCAGTTTTTTTTCACCATTAGTTTGTTAATTACTTACATCGATATAAAATAAATCATTTTCTTCTTTATTTGATTACTATTATTCATAATAACATAAAATGTAATGCAATTTACTATCCGCGTCAATTGGTAATGCGCTGGAACCTTGTCAAATTAACATACACATCAACGTCATCCGCAGCTAAAAATGACAAAAAACAGGAAAATTCTAATAGGTAATAATAGTGTATTAATTATTGAATTCTTATTTTCAATAAGAAAGGGTCTAGGTATAGATAAAAAAATGCAATTGTTTTTCGTTTTTGAGGTTAAAATCATGGCGCATTACCAATTGAAGGGGATAGTAGGTACTTATTTATGGGGTCTCATCTCTCATCATTTCTTTTTAGTTTAGTGATATTCAACAACAAGGAAGTCGTCGCGTTGCCTTTATCAAGTTACATAATTCACTGTTAAATAATAAACATTAAAAGAAATTCACAAATCTTAAAATTCTCACACCAAACTTATCTAAATACACTAAACAATTTTGAAAAAGCTGATCACGTAGGAACTTTTTATGAATTGCTTTATTTGACATTACAGATGCTATAAAACAGCTCCCAAACTGTCAAACGGAGCGTCGTGGTACGCTTCGTCCATACATAAAAAATGGTGAACGGTTTAAGAGCGTGTATTAAAGCAGGCCCTCCGCAGGCCTGCTAAATCGAGGTCATGGTACGAAAAAGTAATGCCATTCAGTATAAGTCCTGCTATAAGAGCTCATAGTAAGGCCCCAGATCTGAGGTGTGCAAACTATCGGATGTAGTAGGTCGCGGACGTAACCATAGACTAATATGACGTCATCGGACGTCCGATAGCTATCTGGAACGCAGGATGTTATTAGAGTGTACACACTATCAGCCGCGGCAGTAAGCCGCGTCCATAAGCCGCGTCCGATAATTTGTTTGGGCCTTAAGACGGAAATATACAATAGATGTAGCAAATCCCTTCGGTATAAACCAGATTGAGCTCTTCGCCCCAAAACGAGCCGACAGAGAGGTCAAGTAGATAATTGTATCTCTTTCTTCATTAGGGTGACCAAACTGTATGGTTGGTTGGAGACATATTTATTACTTTAAACTGTTTAATATAAACTTAAGTACGTAGTTCTTTATTTACAATTAATACTTTTACCACGTTTTTACAAGGTTGCTTGTTTGTTTGTGTTTTCGTTTGTTTGTTTGAGCACAAATTTTGCAAACGATTTTATACTAACTTCCCGATGAACTAGAGACTTGAAACTTTGAACACAGGTCAGAACTAGAAGGTTATGTAATATTATGGTATCATTGAGCTGATCTGACGATGGAGCCGGAATAACGCCACAGGAACACTATGATGAAACCATACAACCCCATCGTGTTGGGACTCGTTAGAATCGTCTTGGCAAGTACTCTGTTGGGGAATAATATCCAATGGGCTGATGAAGGAGCCGGAGCAAATCCATTGAAACTTTGTAATAAAATCATGCAACCCCATCGAGTTTAAGCTCGATTGATTCGTCTTGACGAGTGCTCCGATAGGAGCTGGGATAGGTACTTTAAATAAAGTAATAATTTACTAAAAATAAATCTTCACGTTTTTTATTACGTTTTATTAGGTTGCTTTCTTGTTTTTATTTATAAATATGGTTAATCAACCAATATCTAACCTATTGCAGTACAAGGTAGTCTTCTCGAAGTTGTTACGAAATATGTCTACCTCGGGCAAACATTGCAATTGGGTAGAAACAACTTCGAGGGAGAGGCCAACAGAAGGATACAGCTGGGCTGGGCAGCATATGGGAAACTTCGTCGAGTCTTTGAGTCGCCTATTCCACAGAATCTAAAGACGAAAGTCTTCAACCAGTGCGTCCTGCCTGTCATGACATACGGAGCCGAAACGTGGACACTCACTGTAGGGCTGGTTCACAAATTTAAAGTCGCGCAGTGAGCTATGGAAAGGGCTATGCTCGGAGTTTCTCTGAGAGATAGGGTCCGGAATGAGGTCATCCGATAGAGAACTAAAGTCATTGACATAGCTCACCGGATTAGCAAGCTGAAGTGGCAGTGGGCCGGCCATATTAGCCGTAGAACCGATGGCCGCTGGGGCAGACGAGTTCTTGAGTGGAGACCCCGAATTGGCAAACGTAGTGTAGGACGCCCTCAGACAAGGTGGAGCGACGATCTTCGCAAGGTGGCTGGCATAAACTGCATGAGTATAGCCGCGGATCGTGCTCAGTGGCGTGCACTCGGAGAGGCCTATGTTCAGCAGTGGACGATGATAGGCTGATGATGAACCAATATCTACAAAAATTCAAGTGTAAATAATGACATAACTATAAAGTTTATTTCAATTTTGATAGAAATACAATGTGCGTGTATTTTGGAAATCAAATGAATGTTGGAAAAACAAGTGAAGGTAGAAAAACATTATGATCGTCATCTCGTGTGTGCCTTACTCCTTCAGGCTTGTGAGCTTATAAATCCTTCAGTGACGGATAAACAATTTCTTATTTTGGTATTCAGAACAAACGTAACGCTAGAATTTATGAATTATTGACGTTTGAACATGGTCCTCACGAAATGACGCTGAAGATCATGGATGCTGGAAATAACAAAAACTAGCTAACGAAAGTGCAGTTTCACTCTATAGATGCTCAGTGACGCAAAAATAAATAAGATTTAACATTCGAAAACCATACAAAACAGAACAGAACTCATAAAATCGTTGTTTAAACGTGGCACACACGGAACAGTATGTGCCAGTTTTCATTTGTCAAAATATCGACAACTAAACCCTTTGGAGTCAAATTAAGCAGTCTAGCAGCGTTACGTTTGATAAGTGACAGCATATAAAACTTTAAATCCGTTCGCGTAACAACACATCAATAGGAAAAGAAAAAACAATATTTCGACCCATCAGACTGTGTGGCCCACAATTAATACCGTTACGTTACGTGAATTTTGCGTCACTTAAGATGTAAAGCAGTTTATAGTAATAAGAATTTCCGTCACTGAGGATCTAGCTTTATTTGGAACCAATCACTGCAGTAGTTTCAATACAATTCATGATACAATTTGTATGAGATTTTTAAGTTAGGGTGACAACAGTGTACGCACGTTGATGGACAGAAAGGATATAACCGTCCTGTTAATGAGGGCTTTTCAATCAAAATGACAAAAAACTGTCTGCTCGATAGATGGCATTGATAAAAATGTATGTGTCAATGTGTTTTTTTTAATAACCAAGCCTCGAAGAGTACTAAGATAGGCAGGTAGATGTAACCCTGAAATGTTTCTTTATGGGTAGATGTCAGCCAGCGTTCGCTTAAGCCGAAATTAGATGGTTCATTTTTACGTTTATTTTCGATGCTTCATTAGTGAAGCATCGAAAATGAAGTGTCTAATTATGAATTCATCTTTCATCACTGATGTGCCTTTTTGATGAAAGTCACTAGACGGCCGTTCGCTTTCATCGGTATATGCCTTTCATTAATCATCGGCATCGGAAATTAACGATAAATGAAACGTGTGAACAGCGCCATTCACTGCAGTGAACGGCATGTCGTCAGCCACGATTTTGTTTTTATTTTAATATGCCTTTATTTTTCGTTTTTCGACGTTTTTCAACCTGCATCAGACAACATGCATACAAGCAATGCATGCAAGCATTTTCTCGCTCTTTAATTAACTACTAATTCTTTAATAAAAATTATCACGCACAACCTGTTGCCGCGAAAGAGGAAAATAGTAACAAACAAACATACAAACACACATGCAAACCCTTACCCGCCCCGAATGCATATACTGCCTCCGTTCCGTTCCATCCATCGTGGCACAGTTTAACTCCATAAAGTTGAAAAACGAATGTACTATGGGCAACAGCGACGCTTAACCAGTTTGCAACAAAATTCGTGTGCGCGCGTATCGCCCCTACACGAACAAAACGTATGGTTGTGACGGCGCGGCGTGCAAGCGATTTTGACCTTAGCAGTGGTTAAGCGTCGCTGTTGCCCATGGTACTTGCGCAGAGCAACGGAGGGGGTCTCCACCTCGAGGGGGGTCGGGCGGCGCGGCTCGGAGTACCCAAACTCGCTGAGTTTGGGTACTCGAACGTGGAAGGACGGCGCGAGTGACGCGACCGAATAAATCACGCATAGCGAGCGACCATTTTAAAAATCTTTTATACCGCTATCGTTTATTAGGTTGTAGTGTGTGTACTAATTAATATGTACTCACACACACTCATCTCTCCTCATAATATATAAGCGCATGCAGCGCACCAATAAACGGATTGATCGCAGTCAGTTACTTTTATTTCACGTCTCCTGGTCGCCTCCTTGCATGGCGACCCTGCCAGTGCCGCCTAGTTGGCGGCGCTGTGCAGCCGGTTTTGTTATCAAGTGAAAAACAATGGACTATAAACTAAAATAAATAAAATGGACTATAAATTGGTTACTATTTGTGATGTGGTGCTACCAAAATAAATAAAGGACTAAAATAAAATGAAGTCTAGTTAAAAACTCTTAATTAGCAATAAATAAATATAGTAGTAATATAAAAACATATATTATATCATTAAGAAAATAAATTCTTCACGTGTAAATTAATGAACTCAAAGCAATCATTATGAACAATCTGAATAAAAATTATGAAAAAGTGTTGTTGCTGTGATGCTGATGAGGTTGGAGAGATAGAGCAGGGTGCCGGGAGACGATGGTGTCGGATGTGGACCAGCCGGCAGATGATGGTGTCATTGGAGGAAGGAGCTGAATTTACCAACTGAAAGCAGCCAAGCAGTGGGCAGCGGAAGTCGGAACTTCTGAAATGAGCCTTTATCTCAAAGATCCTTTTCAAGTTTATGGTTTATTTTGGATATTTTTTTTTGTCCCTTTTGTAAACTAATACATACTAACTTTAATTTTAAAATGTTGAGAAGAATTTTTTGTTTTTGTTTTGGACAAAATAAAGTTAACGTTAATTATGACTAAAATGTATTTGCCCTTTACATGATGAAATGTTTAGTACATTTAGAAGAATTTATTTTAATTTGATCTTAATATTTTATTTGGTATAGTACTCTTTTTTAATGATTAATGAACATGTTTAATCAATTAGGTATTGTTGTTGATGATAAGGTAAAAATATTCGGAGTACAAGTATCATAATTTGATTAAAAGTAGAGAAAAAAATATTTCGTAGATGATGTTTATTTTTTTTTCTAAGTTTCTAATTTATACGATTGATTGCACAGAAAACAATGAGAAGTTAGTTATTTTTAGTGGTGTTGGTATTCAAGTTTATTTTTTTATTTCACAGTATAAGTACCAAAGTTTTCCAGATATTCAGCGTGGTTGATGAAGGTAACTTTATTTTGCATTTGTGGAGATTGTGTTTGATTAATAATTCGAGTTCACATAATATAATTTTAGGATAAATAATGGATTTAATTTTTTTTTGTCTCGAAGTATTAAAGATACATTTTGTAGCTATGGTATTTTATATTATTTTGAAAGTTTTATTACATCAATCAATTAGAATGATATAAATGGATGTCATTTAGAAATTAAATCTTTTGCTTAAGTAGATAAAATTTTGTTTGGATTTCGTAATTGCATTCAATGTGAACGACATCGAAATTGCTGACATAGCGACACGTGTGATATTGCATGTATGATTTTGTTGAACCAAAAGAATTTAAATATCGTTTGAGTTTTTTTTTGTTTATTCATCGTAAACTAAGTAATGTTTAAATATTTTTTTTATCGAAAGGGTTTAAAAACGGCATAAACAGGAGTTTTTTTCCGTTAAGTATGGTTTATATTTATTTTTTGTTAAAAACCTTCTTTTATCCCTACATTGATATTTTATATTTTAATATTTGATATTATTATTACTATTTTCCTTCAGTCAAGTTAAGTAATACAATTACAATTTCTCATGATGACGTAGTTTTATACTCATTTAACAAAATTTAAAAAATAACTTCAATAGATTTGAAAAACATTCCACTTTTCTTTAGAAAAAGTACGTAACTTGTTCAGAGAAATTGAAAATTATCATTATGAAATTGTGAATTACTAAGCTATCTTATTAATATTTTTTGGTTTTCTTGTTTAGCACATATTTGTCTATGCTATGTACCTACTTATGTATTTATGTAGTTTCAAGTAAATTATAACTATTTTCTGTTTAGAAGCTTATTATTTTAAATAGAGAAAGTTAGACAACATAGTTCGAAAATCCATTTTACTTACAAGGTTTGCTGACAATAATAATACCGAGAGACAACATTTTAGTTACGAATTTATTAGTTATATGACATTGACAAAAAAAATAGATTTCATTACATTTGCGTACTCAAAATTTGTTTGCGCTCTAAATTTTACGTTTAACAAATACTTATATTTTATTTATGTATAAATTTGTTACGTAAGTAAATAAACGCTCGATATAAATTTAGTTTATTCGTTTTGGTAGTGAAGTTATCTAAGTAGGTAATCTTATTATATGTTTTAGAGAGTGAAAAATAAAGATCAATTAGGTATAGCTATTTTGGTACTATTGAAAAGACATTCGATTTTAACTAATAGTATTCTTATATTTTTTTTTATTAGTGTCGAGTTATATAGTGAAATTATTTTTCATTTTGTCCTGATTATTGTTTCAGTATAAGTTTAGTAAATACGCAATTCAATTCAATAATATCGGTAGTAAATTATCATGTGACAAAATTATTTCTTATTAGAAGTGATGCAATCATATTGTTTTGATTAACTTATAACGAACAAGGTATTGAAATGTAAAGTGTTGTATTTCGATATCGTTAGATTACAAAGAGGTAGCGCATCTGCACTTATGCAAGTTGAAGCAGTAATATTAATACTGTCGCAAAATATCACACGGGTTTGCTAGTTAAGCTGTAATATAAAACATTGTTTTTTTAAGTAATGATAACGAGTAAGTATTAATTTGTTGGGAAGAAAACTTTATGAAACTTTCTTATTGATGTCGGATGTGTGTTTATGTTGAGGTATGAGTGAGATATTTATGTTTGTGGAAATTATAGTTGAGTTTTGAAAGGAAAAAGTTACGAGAAACAGTTTGAAAGCAAGTCTATGATGACCAGAATAAAGGAAAGGTATAGGTTTTTATAGGTATTAGGAATATTGTAGGAAAGTTAATGTAGCTGTATTAAAAATCTTTTTGTAGCTTTTTAGTTTGCAATTAGGTACAGCAAGGTTTAGGTAAAGGTAATGTGATGCGTTTTTTATGTAGGATTTGGAATGATGATAAGGATTTATTTATAGAAGTTAGGGAATATACGGTTTATAAGGTTTCACATGCAATTGGACTGATCACCCAAAAGCGATGAATCACTTATCTACTTTATATTCAATTTAGGATTGTTAGTTTATTTGATAGATTTTTGGAATGAAATGGTTTAGATATAAAGCTCGATTATACGGTACACATTAAAGGAGAGGTACTATAGGGATCAGGTCCTTCAGTTGCATCAAGGTGTGAACGAGATTCCCCTTTGAATCCTGTTTGGAGACCAAATTAGTATGTGTCTTAATTCATGACCCTATTAATAATGGTACATACGTGGGATGTCAGATCCTTCTATTCGATCATGGTGCGAAACGAGATTTCCTCTGTGAGAAAGTTGGAGTCCGAAATTAGAGTCACGTCTCCTGGTCGCCTCCTTGCAAGGTATAATTTTATTATAGTACATATTAATAATGGTGCACACTTGTTTTGTTCCGTATACGGATGTGCCTCGACGGCGACATACAACAAGGACTTAAAATTTCATAGATTTCCCCGTGATGCGAGGTAAGTTTATTTATTCCTATAAGTAATTTCGTATTACTTACCTACTTAACCAATCATCATCTCGTGCTGTAATTCAATAATAACTGTCGTGTGCAGTTTTATAGTAAAATTTGATTGTAGCTAAAGAATAACTTCAAGTAGATTTGTGAAATAAGTAATGAATATATATTTGGTAGGTATGTAGGAACTAGGTACATAAGCATATCGTGCGTGTTGCTATCATCACAAAATAGCTAGGTACCTACGACCTTGTTTGAACCAGAGTTTTACGTAGTACACTGGTGGTACCTACCTACATAGGTACCTACTAATTTATTTTCTGTGCTACTAGGGACTCGAACACTATTAATTAGTTAATGACGCCGCGGCCGTTCTGTTAAAGTAAGTACTTAAAAGCAAGCTAGGTGCCACTTTTGAAGATTGATATAGGTACCTACCGACTTACCAACATACCTGCGCTTTGCGCACGGGCTATAAGCACTTGAACACTGATCGTGTTAACTGTTAGATTATTTATATCCTTGTTCTACTAATCACTAATCCTAATTTCTACTAATACCTACCTACTATTATAAATGCGAAAGTTTGTGTGTATGTGTGTTGTAAATAATTACTTATTAATCACATTTATTTTCTATTTTGACAACCCTTGCACATTTGCGGCTGATTACGTAAGTACCTACACGGGCGGTGGCACGCGGCGGCATCGTCCAACATCAAAGGCGTTTAACAACTGTATGGAGTTAAACTGTGATCGTGGGTTGTAACGTAACGATATGCTGCAGTCTCAGTAAACATCAACACGATACGATGTCCGCAAAAAAATACTTCGTGGTCACCCTAGGTGATCTACATACTAATTTAAATCTCGAATTGCATCGTAAGTACTGCAGTGATTGGTTCCAAATAAAGCTAGATCCTCAGTGACGGAAATTTGTATTACTATAAACTGCTTTACAACTTAAGTAACGCAAAATTCACGTAACTTAACGGTATTAATTGTGGGCCACACAGTCTGATGGGTCGAAATATTGTTTTTGCTTTTTCTATTGATGTGTTGTTACGCGAACGGATTTAAAGTGTTATATGCTGTCACTTATCAAACGTAACGCTGCTAGACTGCTTAATTTGACTCCAAAGGGTTTAGTTGTCGATATTTTGACAAATGAAAACTGGCACATACTGTTCCGTGTGTGCCACGTTTAAACAACGATTTTATGAGTTCTGTTCTGTTTTGTATGGTTTTCGAATGTTAAATCTTATTTATTTTTGCGTCACTGAGCATCTATAGAGTGAAACTGCACTTTCGTTAGCTAGTTTTTGTTATTTCCAGCATCCATGATCTTCAGCGTCATTTCGTGAGGACCATGTTCAAACGTCAATAATTCATAAATTCTAGCGTTACGTTTGTTCTGAATACCAAAATAAGAAATGGTTTATCCGTCACTGAAGGATTTATAAGCTCACAAGCCTGAAGGAGTAAGGCACACACGAGATGACGATCATAAAACATTGTCTAGTGATCTGTAGTTAAAAAAACAGGTGCAAACGATTTTCGACTTTATTGACGTTTATAATTTATTCTCTTCCATGAATAACTGTTATTTTGGTAAATATATCAATAAGCTCTAAAATACTTGCACCAATTTTTTACTAGTGAAATTACAAAAATGGGTGCAAGCGATTTTCAACGACACAATGTTAAAAATAAAAAAAACAAGATGGCGGCCAACCTTTTTTGTTTTTGGCTTGATTTCGATGAAAATCGGTTTTTAGTAATATTTTGACAAAAAATAACAATGAAATGTTGAAAATATAAAAAGAATCAAAATGGCGGCCTACTTTTTTGTTTGTAGCCCGATTTCGATGAAACTCGTTTTTTGGTACTATTTAGGCAAGAAAATAACAACGCAATTTTTAAAATATTTAAAATTCAAAATGGCGCTTAACTTTTATGTTTTTGAGCCGATTTCGATGAAACTTGGTTTTAAGTACTATTTTGACAAGAAAATAACAACGCAATGTTGAAAAGATTAAAAAATCCAAAATGGTGGCAAACTGTTTTGTTTGAGAATCGATTTCTACGAAACTCGGTTTTCGGTACTATTTTGACAAGAAAATAATAATGGAATGTAAACAATGGAATGTAACAAAAGATCAAAATGGCTTCCAATTTTGTTTTTGGGTTGATTTTAATATAACTGGGTTGAAAAAAAAGAAGAACAAGCAAAGAATTTGGCCGCCACCTTGAATTTTTTAATATTTAAAAAATGCGTTGTTATTTTCTTATCAAAATAGTGCCAAAAACCGAGTTTCATTGAAATTTGCATAAAAACAAAAAAAATTGGCCGCCATCTTGAATTTTTTAATATTTAAAAAATGCGTTGTTATTTTCTTATCAAAATAGTGCCAAAAACCGAGTTTCATCGAAATCAGCCCACAAACAAAAAGTTGGCCACCATCTTGAATTTTTTAATATTAAAAAAATGCGTTGTTTTCTTATCAAAATAGTGCCAAAAACCGAGTTTCATTGAAATCGGCCTAAAAACAAAAAAGTTGGCCGCCATCTTGAATTTTTTAATATTTAAAAAATGCGTTGTTATTTTCTTATCAAAATAGTGCCAAAAACCGAGTTTCATCGAAATCGGCCCACAAACAAAAAGTTGGCGAACATCTTGAATTTTTTAATATTTAAAAAATGCGTTGTTATTTTCTTATCAAAATAGTGTCAAAAACCGAGTTTCATCGAAATCGGCCCACAAACAAAAAGTTGCCGCCATCTTGAATTTTTTAATATTTAAAAATGCGTTGTGTAACACAACATAATATTTATCAAGCATGAATAACCACATCATTACTCTTAACAGTTGTATCCCATATATATAGTTCCTACTGTGGTGACTAGATGGCGCTGTAGCATTCTGAACCGCGGTATCGAGTGTGTTACGCAGTTCTATAAGACCTCTGCTAATATTTTGTTTTGTATCGAATCCAGTAGGGAGCTACTAAAGCGGTGGTTTACTTCTGGGTGCAGTACAAAGTTCAGGATCCATTAACCTGTTCGGTGTCTCACCTTAATCCGCCCTTCCGTAGTAGTCACTCAGCCTAATCGGTCAAAGTCCATTGTTTCCGAACTTATCAGTACCCAATAAACCTCCTTTCATTCTCTTACCTTCGTCTTTCTTCACTCCCCGTACGCCGCCCCGTTACATCTGGCGCCCAACGTGGGGCCACCTGGAGGTCACCATCACACCACCTGGAGGACCTGGACGCGTACCTGTTGAATCTGGAAACTTACCTGGGGATTCTGCGACATCTGACGCTCTTCCAAGTCACCACCTGGAGGAGCTGGACGAGCAACTGCAAGACCTGCAAATCAATTTCCGGGCTTAACGGGTTCACTGACTTCTCCACACACTCCTGGCAAAGTGGCGGGACGTTCCAGCGTGAATTCCACACCAAAATTTGTTGTAACGAAGTTTGGGAGGCAAACAACAGTGAAGAAAAGTACGAGTACTTCCGCAAGAATGACGAACTTTTCTACTGAGCAATTCAAAGAGCTCTTGATTACAATTGGCGCCGGTAGGCGCAGCCTCTTTGGCGTTCTTTCAAGCCTCGTATGATGGCAGAAAAGACGTAGAGGCTCTCGAAGCATTTTTGGCGGTAGTTTGGGCTGTCATGATATTCCGAAGCTATATCGAAAGTGTTCCCACTGAAGTTATCACCGATCATCAAGCATTGCGTTGGTTTATGTCAATGAAGTCACCTAGCGGTAGATTGGCGCGCTGGGCGCTGCAACTCCAGGCATTCGACCTTACCATAAAGTATGTACCTGGGAGAACGGATGGGGAACGAACGAATGGGCCGAACGTTATTTTAACACAGCATGGTCCAACATCTTACATCGTAGGTAACCCAGAACCACCCAATGACCCAATAGGGACGTATCATGCTTCCGCACTTGTCCCTTTTATCACCAAAGAGTCTAATCTACCCGTGCCAATACAACCTATAAAGAAAAGGGGAAGACCGAAGAAAACTCCCAGCCAGGACTGTGCCCAATCCGTGCCGGCGCAACCCACTAAGCGAAGGGGAAGACCCAAGAAGAATTAACTGACCATCTTCCTTGTCGGGACGACATCGGAACCTGAAGGGGGGGACTGTAACACAACATAATATTTATCAAGCATGAATAACCACATCATTACTCTTAACAGTTGTATCCCATATATATAGTTCCTACTGTGGTGACTAGATGGCGCTGTAATATTCTGAACCGCGGTATCGAGTGTGTTACGCAGTTCTATAAGACCTCTGCTAATATTTTGTTTTGTATCGAATCCAGTAGAGAGCTACTAAAGCGGTGGTTTACTTCTGGGTGCAGTACAAAGTTCAGGATCCATTAACCTGTTCGGTGTCTCACCTTAATCCGCCCTTCCGTAGTAGTCACTCAGCCTAATCGGTCAAAGTCCATTAGACCTGTGAAAGTAACGAAAAAATCCTTACCCGTATGTACTCGTTACCGGAAAAAAATGTACTCGTTACAATCGTATCGTTACTCGTTACTTTCGTTACAACTAACTATCGTGTTTAAATGCGTGTGCTTCGTACTCTTCGCATACGAACCAGTCTGATGCCTACTTTACCTATTGTAGTTTCGTTACTGTACTAGCATATTAAAACAGGGTTTTATATTGAATTGAAATAAAGGATTGCGAGTAAATTAATAATATTTAATTGAAATACTGTAAGTACGGACGGATTACAAAAACGAAATAAAAAATTCTTCAATACTAAATTAAGAGAATGAACATAATAAGAAAATAAATACATTACACAAACACAATTAATTAAAATTAAATTAAATAAACCTTTGGTTCATATTTAAAAATAATTTTTTTTCCATTCGTTCCGGTTTTAGGGAGCTGCGTCTCTCAGATAGAATCTGACCAGATTTTGAGAAAGTTCTCTCTGATGGCACTGAGGTTGCCATAATACTTAGGTATTTCTGTGCTAAACATGACAGCTCTGGGTATAGAATATGTCGCGCTTTCCACCACTTCAATGGGCATTCATGTCGGCTTATAATTCTTTCCTCCATGTATTGCCTTATGGTAATTATACTGGTAGCCACGTTTGATGTCGAGTCTGTCGTTACCTTTGCATCAAATTCTCTCCAAATTGAGGTATCGGCAATTGATAATGCAGCTGTGGACTCGTTCGTTTCTGTTTGGACTTGGAGTGGAGGCGCAGGCGGCGGTGGTGGAGGACGTGTATTGGAAATTTTGTCTATTTCAGTTTTTAAACTGTTTTTGGCGTACTCGTAAGCTGATTCTTCTCTAAAAGCCAGCCTTTTAAATCTAGGGTCTAACAGAGCTGCTTTTGATAAGACGGAATGTCTGGAGCTATTTTTAAATCGGTTGTTAAATTCGGTTATCAACTTGCTTAAAAGGTTTTTGGCAATATCTGTATGTATATCATTATGATATAAATTAGAAAATACGTCTAAAATACTATTTGTGGCCGCAATTACCATTGAAATGGTCACTTTCGTTTGTGATGACATTTCTTCTGTAAGCTGTTTAAAAGGTTTCAAAATTTTAATTATATCTGGAAGTGCTTGCCAGTCAGTTTCAGAAAGATTTTCTACAGGATTGTGTAGAAGTCCAAGTGCCGCTTCAGGAGGTTCCTGTAGAATCATTATTCTTTCCATCATATCAAGAGTACTATTCCACCTTGTTACGACGTCCATTTTTAGTTTCAATGGCTTTTGACCAGGCCTTAGTTGCTCCTGCATTGCCATAAGTTTTTTTGTAGCCACAGGACTTCTATGGAAGTGTTCACCAATAGTTTTTATTCTTTTAATAATGTTTTCGATTTCACTGCCCTGAAGCCCAGCATGCACAATTAAGTTTAATATGTGAGCAATACACGGCAAATGCTCAAAGCCGGTTAACCGGATTGCAGCTTTCATATTTGCCGCGCTATCCGTGACGCAGGCAAATACTTTTTCTTTGATGCCCCATTCGGACAGCAAGTTAACCAATTCTGTTTTGATGTATTCAGCTGTGTGGCGCTCATGGCATTCAAAACAGCCCAATAACGCCGACTTCAGCTCCCAATTAATAAAATAATGAGCAGTAACAGCTTGGTATGAAGTCGTAGCTCGTGATGTCCACCCATCGGTGGTAAGAGAAATATAAGACGCACTGTTCAACTCGTCTTTTAATTTATTTTTAACATCCGAGAATTGAGCATCTAAAAATGGTGTGCTAAGTGTATATCTTGACGGTAGTTTATAGCCAGGCTCTAAGTAACTAATTAAAGATTTAAATCCAGCATCTTCAACTATGAAAAAAGGTTGCAAATCTTTGACTATCATATTAAGAACTAAATCATTCAATTTTTTTTCGCGTACAACGCTTAGCGGTCTTCTGATATTAACAAATGTGGAAATAGTAGTTTGCTTTTGTTGAGTTTGAGAATTATTCGTTGGTACTTGAGCACGTGAGGTTGACGGCACCGAACTTGAAGCTGTATCTTCTGAAGTTTGTTGGGACACTGTTGGATCTGATCGATTCGGAACAATACTTTCGTATGATGTCAAGTGCTTCTTCATCAAATGTTTTTTCAAATTAGTCGTTGAACCTCCTTTCACTGAGTATGAGGATTGACATAGATCACACTTTGCCTTACCATCGTCAATTGAAGTAAAAAAGGTCCATAACTTACTTCTTTTCTTTTCCATCGTAAATTGTTCTGTAAAAAAATAAACAGAGATGAAAAAATAAATATCTATTAACCATTCATATTATTTGAACTGCTAAAATACCCTTTATTACAACTCTATAAAGTCGCTATTAATATTACGCAAGGGTGGAAAGAGTACATAAACTAAAACAAAAGGTTTTCATTTGTTTCACTTTAGCTACTAAATTACATAAAATGATGTCCAAAAAGCTTAACTAAATGTTTATTATTTTACAAAAACAAACATTTCAAATTCGTGGAGGAAATATGAAACATAAAAATTTAAACATAGGTACACAGAAAGTGTTCAAATTAATAGTGTATAAGTTGTGTAAATTACTTACCCTGTAAGTACTATTATCTCTTAAACACCGAGACAATTTGTTACAACCAGATAAACCACACAACAATTAACAATAATTTTGTTTATCAACAACAATTAGAAAGTAACGAACGATACGTAACAAAATTCAAACTGTCAAGTCAGTCAAAAATAAAGCGCGGTTTAAAAAGAGCGCGCTCTACGCATGCGTAGAAACGAAAACATCCGAACAAAACCGAGACGTGCCGACGAGCACTCATTCAATCACCACACCAGCAGCTCTATCGGCTAAAAAATCCAAGCCCAATTGGTTTGAGAAAGTTAAAAAAAAAAAGTTAGTTAAGAAAAGTCAACCGTGAATTAAGGATGTTCGATCCGGGTACCTTGTATCGATATTCTGGATCGCAATG
Source organism: Agriphila tristella (assembly GCA_928269145.1). Classification (NCBI taxonomy): domain Eukaryota; kingdom Metazoa; phylum Arthropoda; class Insecta; order Lepidoptera; family Crambidae; genus Agriphila; species Agriphila tristella. The sequence continues at coordinate 53,093,434 of OV743429.1, forward strand.
GATCGTATTCCATTGTATCGATCCATGGATCGATCCATTAAAATTGATACGATATTTTGGATCGATCCAGTATCGAATCAAATATTTTAGAAAACTCGAAATTTTTTATCACACTTTATTATAAACGTGATATTAGGTACCTAATGTACTTCTTCTTCGTCGTTAGTAATGTTTAATAAATTAAAACAATATTTTTAATTTTGCTAATATTTAAATACTAAAGTACGCAAAAACAAAATTAAAAGTAAAATTGTTTTCAAACTAAACAAAAAGCAATATAATAGTTATGACAAATTTGATGGTACCTAGGTACATTGAAATATGATATGGCAACAATTGATAAAAAAAAATTTCATATAAATAATATGAATCTTTTCGCCCGCACTATTTTAAACAAGGGAAAAGTTCGAGTTCAAATATTCTCTAAGTAACTATACAAAATGTTTGGTTAGCTATAAAAAAAATCTTTTAGAAAGCTAATAATATCAACTATTACATATAACTGTAGGACTTTTAAATCCGGAGAAATTAATATTTTTCGGCAGGGCCATCTAAAATAAAAAGTCAAATTTAAAATGCCGGTCATTCAAACAGAAGAGGGGACAGATCTCAACATGTGGGGGTTTGTCGATAAAATTGATCATATTATCTGCCTTTAAAAGCTCCGACATCGATAACCAAACATAAATACATAATACGATAAATACTTCATACGATTTTTTCGATCCGATCCTCTATGTATGTGTATCGATCCGCCAAAGGATCGAATGCTATTGTATCGATACAAAAATCGAGTGGATCGTAACGCATTGTATCGATCCACGCAAGTATCGGATCGGATCGAACATCCCTACCGTGAATCCGTGATAGCCCGATTGTAATGTCAAATGAAGCCAAGAGTAAATTAGTCACTAGCTTCGATTATTTTATCATGATTTGAGCTTAATATTCATTATTATTGATTGTATTAGAGTAATTACTCGATTATTTTTTAATAACGAGCAATCTGCCGTGCTGTGGCAGAAGAGATAAGCCTTAAACAGATTTTAAAGTGAATATCTTCGTACTCCAATTCTTCCTTGTTTCTACCAAGAAGTTGAAGGTCTACAGCCGTGTACGCCCGGAGATTAATTACATAAGGTACTTTATACGTTAATTGATGTGGTAAATACTTAGAACTCACCTCAACACGACTAATTTTTTTTTGTTATTTTTCAGATTTTGGCTGCATTGCATTAAATCTAAGTGGTGGTTACCAAACCAACAAAACGTGTAGTGCAAGGATCCTTGACCTTTCGCAGACTACAATGTCTGAGTGTGTCAGATATGTATTAAGAAAAAAAATGTTTTCAAGATCACAAGCAACACAAAGGTATGCTAATTACATTAATTACCTATTTGATATGATACAGTTCAATTATGTTAAAATATGAAAGAAAAACTGCCTCAAACCTAACTCTCCAACCGCAACCAAAGAAGGAAAGATATTGATGGCACACAACTAGAGAAATCTAAAGCGCTGCCATTCTTTGAATTTTGTTTTGTTGTTGTTAGTTTACGCAGACCAACATTTTACTTTAAATTACCTTAAATCTAATTTGTAAATAATAATTATTACATTAATTATTTTTAGGAATGAGGCAGATCTACATATTCTTCACATTTTGATGTGACATTTAGTGGTGTGAGTCATGAAACCTGTGCCTGTGTGGAATGTGTCCAGCTGGAAGGGGAGACGGTGGCTTCATGAAGAAGGCTGCCACTTTTGGTTCTCAGGTAGACCATAAAATATTTTTTTCCTTACCTATATTATATATTATACCTCATGGATGGAATTTTGTGACCATAACTTAGTAGGTAATATTTTTATTATGATAGAATTTTGTAATCATTTATTTTATGTTTATTTAGTGAAATAGTTACACATAATACTAAAAATAATGGTGATTTGTTTACAAAAATTTCGTCATTATCATTGCCACAGCATCTTCGTAGATTGATTGTCATACGCTATCCTTCTACATTTTAAGTCAAATATAAGGTGCATAATATTTATATGTATTTGTATGTTACAGCCTGTTGATCTCTGCAAATCCATGTGCAGAAAAATTTGAGGAGAGGTCTTTCAACGGAGAAGAGATAAAGGATGCTGTGAATGACCATTGTGATGCCCAAGACAATACAAATTTTCTAATTGAAATACGTCATTAATGATAAATGTATTAAAGTTGCAAGGGACTCATCCATCTGTGTTTTCTTTCAAACTTAGGTAGGTAGATTACTTTCCTTCCAGCCACTCCTCGTATAGGTATTGTGAATGTCAGAACTACGGGATCAAGTCATAATTTTGCATAATTTAAATTCTTCGTGTATGTACAACAATCAATAAGAACCTTAATTTTAGTATTATTATATTCTGTACCTTTATTTACTAGTAAGGACCGAAACAGTGTGAAGAGGACCAACCCATTCCGCCGGACAGTCAGTCGCTAGGCACTCACAGGACTAATCTATGGGCCGGCATTCGTGTCGTTGCGGCGGACTGTACATACTATAACCTGCCGCTAGTGCGTTTTAGCTCTAAGGCTCCTATAGACGTCAATGGCGCCCTCAACTTAATTTATTTCTCGCTAAGTAATTACATATTGTATCGAAAATTCACGTGTGTAGAGACTGAAGCTAAATAGTAGCCAAAAACAGTGCCTAAGTGGCTATTTCTTGCTCTTTTGCCTACTAAAACTAAAATGACATACATTTTACAGAGGTTATTGTTTGTAAATAAACTATAGCACCTTCAACGAAAGTATCTTAGTTCGTTGAGCACCTTAGCTTCAATCAGTAGATGTGAATATTTAATACATTTTGTACTTAGTGAGCAATAATTAAGATGAGGGCGTCACTTGACGTCTTTGATTGTAGGTACAAAACCGGAGTATTTGCTGCAGCTCCGGGTTCGATTGCTAGCATACGCACAAGTTATAGTTAAAAGCGTATATTGCTAGATGATAAACCTTCACGGCCCTATTAATACTGAGGTAAATTGCCAAGCAATATTGCTGTTTAGCCGGGTTGTAAACTTATTCTTTATTAATAAGGCAGTCAGGAATTACGTACTGTGTTAGGAGGAGATGTAGGAAAGGTTGAATGAAAGCCTTAAGTATTGGAATAAAGAGAATTTTCAAAGTAAAAACAAATATCAATAATTGTTTTTACTTTTTTCATTTCCCACCTATATAAAGGTATTCACATAAGTAAGTAGTTATAATTAAACAACATTTTCAAAAACATAATAAATTTAATAACTTAAGTATTATTCCTTTTTAAAACTACTATAATTATTAGGTACAGTGTACTATTATTAAACATAAAGTCTTTACTAGTATAGTTTAATATTTTAACAATATTTAACACAATACCTACTGTTATAAGTATTATAAAAAAAATAACTTGGGTGATATGTATTCTATTTTAAAACCTCTATAGTTATTAGGTACATAGCACAGCCTTCACTAAAGCTTATGAAATATATTTCAATTCCAATTTAAAAACTATCAATTAAAAATCATTAACTCTCCGTTTTGGCTTCGCCGTAGTCGGGTAAAAATAGGGCGCAGTCTGCACTCTAGCGCCGCCATTGAAACGAGAATCATAGTGCTTAAATAAAGACGAAATTGTAAATTATCTCTCTGTAGTGCACCCCGAACAAGCTTTGTGGTACTTTTTATCACTTAAACAATATTTTCTAGCCTGTCGTTTAGTTTGATTTTTTTGCTAAAAGTAGCCACTTTGTCATGGATTCACAATTTCGTCTTTATTTAAGCACTTCTCGTTTCAGTAGCGGCGCTAGTGTGCAGACTGCGCCCTCATTCAATTGACAATAGAGAGTAATCCGCTGCAGCTTCACTCGAGAATGAAGCAAAAGATAAAATTTTAGGAATTAAAATGTCGTTTTGTACCGCGAGTGCTCTGAAATCAGTCACTTCAGTAGTACATTGTCAATTTAATAATAAACATAAAATAGTTAACTTTTTAACACATTGGCTGCCAAGCGAGTATACTCGTAGTAATATACAGACTATGAGTGTACTCGTAGGTTGACAGTCAATGTGTTAAATTACTACCTATAATAAATTATGCATATAGCTCAGTCTTTACTTCAGTCTGCTCATTCTGTAGTAGCCACGCTTTTCTCATTGGTAGATTTTTTCTGCCCGAGTCCGTACCGCAGCAGCCATCAATCTCTCTTCTATGGCGGAAGCCTTCTTTTAGAACAGTTCAGGTAGGAGGCCGCTGGAGATGATGAATCTAAAAGCAGATTATAGTCAGTCATTGAGTAAAATAAATAGGTACATACTGTTTTTACAGACACTGCTAGTAAAATAGAAATATTCTTCATTTGTTTGATAATTTATTGTGCACTAGTAATGTCATTAGTACCTACCTATTTATATCTTTAGGGTTGTGTTAAAAGTTACAAGCTTTAGAAAAATATGTGAACCCAATGTGTTTGACGGAAAGGCGGATTAAAAGCTTTACCTTGAGAGCGGTGGGTTGGCGCCTGCGTTGGGGCTGGCATCGTGGAATGTAAGGAAGAAGGGCCCGCTCGCGGGCAATTGGGACATTGCCTTCGGACATTGCTTACAATTTTGTGCGCAGGCAAGGCATTCTGAAACATATGCAATGAAAGCACTGTTTACATACTAAGTCAATAGACATTTGCGACAACTAATACAGTAGGTAAGGTAACGTACAATTTTGATCAGTGTCAGTATCCCTTGTTATGTTGTGACTTGTGAGTGTTACACGAGTAACAATCGCAATATAACGAGGGATACGAACTAAAATTTGTAAAACAAGATACATTTCCAAAATGTTTATCAATATAACGTATGATCCCGTTATTGAATCATTTCCCCATGATTGCCTTGGAAAATAACAAAAAGTAACTAAAGGTCATTGAATTTAAAGAAATCAATGATGAATACTTACAATTGCACCTATTTTTCAATTTCATAAAATTTTCTTGTAAATAAACACATAACCGATTATAACCTCAAACATAAACAACAATGGGTACATTCCAGCAAGCTAATCGCTGAGTGATCGATGGCCAATAAATAGAGTAGAATTTTAACCATGGTAAGTTAAAATAAATCCTTTCCTTACTAATATTATAAATGCGAAAGTCCGTTGGTTTGTTACGCCTTCACGTCTTAACTACTGAACCGAACATCACGAAATTTTACTATACCCGCAAATCGGTAATTTGATGGAACCTTGTCACATTAACATATACGTTAACGTCATCCGCAAATAAAAATGGCATATAACAATAAAATTATAGGTAAGTTAATATTAACAGTTGAATTATTATTTTCAATAAAATAGGGTCTAGGTTTATAAAAAAAATACAATTGTTTTTCGTTTTTGAAGTTAAAATACGGCCGCCAGGTTCATTACCAATTTGTGGGGATAGTACATACACGTTGTCAGTGGTACAGAAAAAGACCTAGGATACCTTTATCCTGAAAAAACGTATTGTTCCCGAGGGATAGCAAAAAACTCTCCAAGCAGACGAAGTCGCGGGCGGCTGCTGGTAACACACTATAAACATAATTATTTCTTTCCCTAATGGGGAGGCGAAGGCAAAGTGAATTACAGATGGCGCTTCATTCTTTGGAACAATTGTCAGTTTGAGCTTATATTGTCTTGACTGTGTATTACGTGATTTTACTTTCTTAGATTGTATTTTTTTCAGTTTTGCGGACAAACAATGTATTATATGCTAACTTTAGCTCATATAAAAGAAGAATTACGGAAAAGAAAAGCCAAAACAACAGGCAAGAAAGTTTATAGCAACTTACAAAAAATTGCTAACAAGCATTACATTTCTTTAAATTTCGTGTAAGATTTACAAGTAATCTTTTTATTTCAGATTAGAAGCATATGATTTAAATTTTAACAAAGCAACTGAGTGTGAATTTCCGTGTTTATAGTTGCCTGATGATGCCTTCTGTGCAATAGTAATTTCAGGTTTCTGTACTGGAATTTCTGTACCATCCAAAATTACACGAACCGTTTTATCATATTTATTTTATTATTCTAAGTTTCTTGAATGACTCTGGCATATAAAATTCCATTAATTCTCTGTTTGGCCCCAATATTGGGCTTATTCCATATTTGATATACCTATAAAATTCATCCAAGTTATAAATATGCTAGAAACTGCTGAGGTTGAAATATTAAAGAACAAAGCTGTTATAATTCAAATGTTGTTTTATTTTGGCGAAGCTTCATCAAATTCATGAAACATTCCTTTTGATTTATAATGTTTCTCAGGCTCAGCAAAGGAGAAAATCGAGGGAAAAGCATCTTTTTTTTGATATTTTTTTGCCCAATATTTTTTTTGTTACTGGGAAATCGATGAACTCCAATAATTTACAAGTTACATGCATAACAATGCGGAATTTTCTCAGTATAAAATTAAAAAGTGCAATACTCCAAGAGATTCCCATATGTTTTGACACTTTCTTTGAGGCGGCCCGGTACCAAGACCAGACGCCACCTATCGGGATAAAATTGCGCTTTTCCTCCCCATTAAAATGAATACTGTCTCGGCTATCCGATGACTTAGTGGTTTGTCTGCTGGAATGTCTCAATATCGCCAATTCGCCACAGAACAATATCAAATGTTTAGTTCGTATTTTGTCTTGCAATATTGTTTCTGATAACTCTACGTTTACGAGACTATGAGGTAAAATTATGATCAATAAACATAGTTTTGATTGATTTATGATTAAAATAACGCAATCTGAAGCCAAAATTGAACTTAAAAGTTAAAATTGAGAAAAAAAAAAATATGCACAAAACGCACTCATAACATCATAAGGTCCGAACAAATTATCGGACGCGGCTTATGGACGCGGCTTACTGCCGCGGCTGATAAGTGTGCACGCTCTCATAACATCCTGCGTGCCAGATAGCTATCGGACGTCCGATGACGTCATATTAGTCTATGGTTTCGTCCGCGACCTACTACATCCGCAGTGCGACCGCCGAGATCAAAGCGATAGCGTTAGCCAGACCCAGAGCCAAAGCAATGCTCTGGCTAAAGCTATCGCTTTCAGCGACCGCCGAGATTTCCCGTGCTCTGGGTCTGGCTAAAGCTTTGCTAAAGCAATCGCGAATGAACCTTATTGAATGACGAGAGTGTGCGTTTCGTTTGCGCATTTATGATTCAAAATCATAGTGAATCAATTGAATCAATTTCAGTTTTCGACTAAATAGAATGCCGGATTTATTTTAAAATTACTATAATTAACGAAAACGGTTATTATATGTATCATTTTTTAGCTCTGTTAGGTAAATTTCTCGATACATTAATAAAATGTTATAAATTGCATAAGCATAATAAAACGCGTTATGTTGACATTTATTACTTTTACCTAAAAAACATTTATAGTAAAATAAATATTTTTGTTTGTGATTATAATTAATTGGATTCAGTTTTACTAACTAAGGTACGTACTTACTTACTTTTTTAAGAAGCATCATGGCAAACAGTAAATTGAAATGAATACTAAACTGAAAGTTAGCGACTTTTAATATCATTGTTATTGTTAGCGAATAGTTTGTTTTAGGACTGGGTTCGAGGTGATCTCATATTATTATCTTTAAAGAATAGAATTTAATCGAACTAATCGAAGCGTAGATTTACGCACAAAAGTTACTTCTTTGTATATGGTGCTTTTATAACAAAAGGGTAAAGCTTTTCTGCCGATGGTTAACCACTTGCATTTTGCTTGTCTTTATAGGTTTTTAGTTTCTTTTAACGCATTTCAGATGCCTGCAACACGTTAAGTGTCAGAGGCGCAGGTGGAGGTATTGGTGGCATGGATGGAGTGCAGCCAGAGCCACGCAACTGGGTGGCTCGCAGGCTGAGCAACAAATGCTTAGCTTAGCCATGAGGGAGGCATTGGCCTCAAGTTTAAATGCAGTAAATAATATTAGAAGTGTCAAGGAGTGGAAACAAGTAAGTGTTCCTTTACTATTTAGTGTGTCAAAAGTTTGAAAGCTCAGCAAAATGCACCTCACTCGCTTAATAATATATTATGTATATGGATATTCTTAATTTGTATTTCCCACAACGTATCTTTGTAAATACTTAAATAAATGTCTGTTTCTGATAAAATATCTACGCTCTGTCCTTGGGCAAAGCAATATTAATATACAAGCTGAGTCGATACCTATTTGTTGCTGCAGCAAATGCATCAATTTTATCTGCCTCCTTCAAGCTTTGCCACCATGGTAGCGGGGGCAGATCCAGATGGGAATAAAGAAATTTTAATATGATACAGTTTCAATTTCATTCTTGCGTTTTAGTAGAGTACTTACTTACCTGTATTTTAAATTTCATTTATTTGTGAATGTAGATAAATACAAAGATGTTACAAATTTGTACACTACATATTTATTTCTTGTTGTGTACTTTGTAATCTGTCCACTACACATTTATATTCTTAACTTTCACATTTGATTACATTAGTTAGGAGAACTCATTAATTTAATTATGAGAGACAAAGTTCTGTCTGACTGATTGACTCATCATCACTCAGCCAAAACTGCTAATATTATAAGCTATTGTTTAATCTATACATTTTCATTTTCAGTTGATGAGGCTGCATTTATAGGCCTGTCGCAGGCTGCATCTGCAGGCCCATCCAGCGCCCGTTCACATAGTTTTCTAAAAGGAATTTCTAAACAAAAAATCATTATCTACAAATTAAGTAAGTTGATGTTTGTCTGGGTCTTATCTCCGAAATAGTTGAACCAATTTTAACCGACTTTCACTGGCAGACAGAGGACATTAAGACATTGTGTGTTTGTTTCAGCGAAGAGGAGGCACAATCTTATCAGGACAAGTGTGGATGCCGACGCTTCTCCCGCCGAGAGATCCCGACCACAAAGTGAGTCTTTTGAACTATATTATCCATTCATCCAAGGAAAGTGTATCTTAGAGGAATATTATTATTATTAAACAGGCGAGCAGTTGTTGCAACTGATAGTGCCTGTATCCTGCAATCTCTGCTTTATTTTAACTTTTGTTTAGTAGATGTTTGTCCAATCTATTCTTAAATTGGTTTAACTTGTTGACTGAGACTATCTGTTCCGGCAACTTGTCTACGTTATTTAGTTGTCTCGGTATTTTTGTAACCTTTCTTTGATACCTACCATTCAACAGCAGGATGACAAAATATAATCTCGCTTAAACCACACTACTAAAAAATCAGTCAAATAGGGTAGTACCTTATTGGCTGTATGTATGAAATGATCCTGCCATTGCCACATGCAGTTACTAAGAGATATGTAATCGTTACAGGAGCGGCTCCGCTGCGGCGCGGGGGGCGCTGGATGGAGCGGAGCGGCGCGTCCGCGAGGAGGAGCCCGACGCGGACTAGGGGAGCGGCGGCTAGAAGAAGATCGAACGTGGCGGAAATATTATATACTCTCCGCCATAATCAGAGTTGTTACTTCTTTCCCAAAATCAAAGAAAAATTGAAAGGCGAGAGATTTGAGAGCAAAGAAGAAATTTAATTTCTAAACCTCTAGCTTGCATCAGATTCATCTAATTTCATAATTGTTTTCAATACAGTTGCTCAAAAATGTGTGTTTTCGATGACAGTACAGCAGCGTGCGGAAAGTTGATTTTAAGGCACGCCGCCGCCGCCCGTGCGTGTTTTGTTGACGTTTTTTTTTTAATTTCTATCACAATATGTACATAGTCTGTTCGTAAAGAAAACCGACTTGGGATTTGTGCTTGATTACCGTTTTTGTCATGTTGACAGCACTTTAACGTTTTAGTGCGACTGTAATATCAAGTATCTATCAAGACAAGATAGTCGCACGCACCATAATTAATTACGTAGGTATAACAGTGCCGTCAACATGACAAAAACGGTGATCAAGCACAAATCCCAAGTCGGTTCTCTTTCCGAACAGACTACGTTTTTGTAATGTAATGAGAATTAAACGATGTCGAGTATTATACGTACAAAATTAGGGGAATAAATGAAATCAAGCAATGTTTATCCACATTAATTTAATTACTTGTTACTTTAATAAAAACAATCATTTCCTTTAACTTTTTTTCACTTTTCTCCAGACAAACATTTTATTTATAACATAATACCTAACATCCTTAGCGGCCGCCTGCGACTTCCTCAGCGTAGAAAGTTTTTTGTTATCCCTCGGGTACAGTACAGTAGGTACTATTTTGCGGGATGGAAGTTACGCCACTGATCATCATGCATACACTTTGTCAGGGGTACAGAGAAAGAGGGTATTTAACCCTGTTTTTATCTGTACCCTCGTGGGTAGGTAGGTCCCTTATGTTAATATTCATAAGGGACCTACCTATTATCCCGAAAGAAGAACTGTTTCCAAGGGATAGAGGAAAAACTGTCCACGCGGACGAAGTCGCGGGCGGTCGCTAGTTTTATTATAGTTGTAATACTTTCAGAAATTATTCGGTGACTGGCTCCGCGACGACGGGGCGACGAACATTAAAGATCGCTTTAATGTTCGTCGCCCTAAAGGATCATTCACACAGCTCCGGCGCGTCAACGGCGCGTCACCGGCCCGTCAACGTCAAAAATATAGTTACATACAAGTTGTACTACACTGTTCACACACATCAGTCATGGCGCGTCAACGGCGCGTCACCGGCCCGTCAACGTCAAACGCATATTGCTACGGCATGCCGGCGACGCGCCGGTGACGTGACGGCCGGCGCGTCACCGGCACGGCGCGTCGCCGGCGAGTCACCGGCAAGGCAAACAGGGTTGCTACTTTTTTGTTTAAATAAATTATTGGTTGCTGTAATCGGTACAGAAAATTACACTGTGGAATGGAAATAAAGTATAATTTATTTATTTCAACTTTGAAAAACAATTATTTTTACTACTTTTGGTAATATATTGGTAATTAATTTACACCACCAGTCTAGGATGAGTATTTTTCGAGATATTCCTGTTTTAAGATTAACAGATGGCCGCTGTCAAACTTAAAACAGCAATATCAATAAAAAAAAATTGTTGAGATTTGCGTACATCGCGGATGACGTCATAATTTATTTACAGATCACAAGACTATGTTTTCCTAGCTTCACTTGTTTTTACGACATTCATTTGTTTACCCGAAGTTCACTCACATTGTTGTATTTTTATTAAAATTTGAAAAAAAATACCTTTACTAGAACTTAATGGAACAGGTGAATTAAGTCTCATAAAGTTACCAAAATATTAACAGAATTAAAAAATAAAATGTTTTTTAAAGTTGAAATAAATAAATAATACTTTATTTCCATACCACAATGTACTTTTTTTCTACCTTTTATAACAACCAATACTTTATTAAAACAAATAAGTAGCAACCCTGTTTGCTTTGCCGTTGACGCGCCGGCCGGCGACGCGCCGGTGACGTGACGGCCGGTGACGCGCCGGTGACGTGACGGCCGGCGCGTCACCGGCACGTCGCGCCGCCGGCGAGTCACCGGCAAGGCAAACAGGGTTGCTACTTTTTTGTTTTAATAAATTATTGGTTGCTATAATCGGTAAAGAAAAGTACACTGTGGTATGGAAATAAAGTAGGTATTATTTATTTATTTCAACTTTGAAAAACATTTATTTTTATTACTTTTGGTAATATTTTGGTAAATTTTTTAGACTTAATTTACACCACCAGTTTAGGATGAGTATTTTTCAAGATAAATTTCTGTTTTAAGATTGACAGATGACAGCTGTCAAACTTAAAACAGCAATATCTCAAAAAGAAATTGTTAACCTTCACTTGTTTTTCCGACATTCATTTGTTTACCCGAAATCCACACTCATTCACACACAAAATTCGAAGAAACAGTACCTTTACTAGAACTCGGTGGAAAGTGTGAATTAAGGCTCAGTTGCACCACCCAACTTTAACGATAACAGGCTAGTTCTAGTACCGGTTAAGCATAAGTTAGCCAAAAAAAGAGGTTGTGAATTAAGGCTCAGTTGCACCACCTAACTTTAACGATAACAGGCTAGTTATAGTACCGGTTAAGCATAAGTTAGCCAAAAAAAGAGGTTGTTAGCCAGCTTGATGTCCTTTGACAAGTTTGACGTGACAAATAGGTAGCATTACCCTTTGACGATAACTTTAACTTTGACAGCGTTTTGGTACAGAATAAAGTTACAAAGTAATAAAAAAAGATTTTTAAAGTTGAAATAAATAAATAATACTTCATTTCCATGCCACAATGTTTGTACCAATAATAAATAAGCGGCAACCCTGTTTGTCATGCCGGGGACGCGCCGGTGACGTGACGGCCGGTGACGCGCCGGTGACGTGACGGCCGGCGACGCGCCGGTGACGTGACGGCCGGCGCGTCACCGGCGCGTCACCGGCCGTCACGTCACCGGCGCGTCGCCGGCCGGCGCGTCAACGGCAAAGCAAACAGGGTTGCTACTTTTTTGTTTTAATAAATTATTGGTTGCTATAATCGGTAGAGAAAAAGTATATTGTGGTATGGAAATAAAGTATTATTTATTTATTACAACTTTGAAAATCATTTTTTTATTACTTTTGTTAATATTTCGGTAGCTTTATGAGACTTAATTCACCTGTTCCACTAAGTTCTAGCACAGCCGATATTTAGTTCATACAGTTGATCATCGAAGGAGTCTAGACAGAGCAATCGTGCGGGGTGGTGCAGTATAGAAGGGGGGTGGGAGGTCCCGAGAGGCTAATATCAACGCAATGTTAAAAATGAAAGAAATCAAGATGGCGGCCAACTTTTTACTTTGCGGGCCGATTTAGCTAAAACTCGGTTTTGGTACTATTTTGACAAACAAACAGCAACGCAATGTCAAAAAAGTAAAAAATTCAAGATGGCGGACAACTTTTTTGTTTGTGGGCCGATTTCAATGAAACTTGGTTTTGGGTACTATTTTGACAAGAAAACAGCAACGCAGTGTTAAAAATCTAAAAAAAATCAAGATGGCGGCCAACTTTTTTGTTTGTGGGCCGATTTCGATGAAATTCGGTTTTTAGTACTATTTTGACAAGAAAACAGCAACGCAATGTTAAAAATGTAAAAAATTCAAGATGGCGGCCAACTTTTTTGCTTGTGGGCTGATTTCGATGAAATTTGGTTTTGGTACTATTTTGACATGAGAACAGCTACGCAAAGTTAAAAACGTAAAAATTCAAGGTGGTGGCCAATTTCTCTGTTTGCGGGCCGATTTAGATGAAATTCAGTTTTTGGTACTATTTTGACAAGCAAACAGCGACGCAATGTTAAAAAAGTAAAAAATTCAAGATGGCGGCCAACTTTTTTGTTTGCAGGGCGATTTCGATGAAACACGATTTTTGACACAATTTTGACAAGAAAACAGCAACGCAAAGTTACAAATGTAAAAATTCAAGATGGCGGCCAACTTTTTGGCTTGTGGGCTGATTTCGATGAAACTTGATTTTTGGTACTATTTTGACAAGAAAACAGCAACGCCATATTAAAAACATAAAATATGCAAGATGGCGGCCAACTTTTTGCTTGTGGGCCGATTATGATGAAACTCGGTTTTTTGGACCGTTTTCGCCAGAAAACGGCATCACCGAGTTTCATCGAAATCGGCCCACAAATAAAGGAGTTGGCCACTATCTTGAATTTTAACATTTTTAACTTTGCGTAGCTGTTCTCATGTCAAAATAATACCAAAAACCAAGTTTCATAAAAATCGGCCCACAAGCAAAAAAGTTGGCCGCCATCTTGAATTTTTTTACATTTTTAACATTGCGTTGCTGTTTTCTTGTCAAAATAGTACTAAAAACCGAATTTCATCGAAATCGGCCAACAAACAAAAAGTTGGCCGCCATCTTTATTTTTTTACTTTTTAATATTGCGTTTCTGTTTTCTTGTCAAAATAGGACCAAAAACCGAGTTTCATTGAAATCAGCCTGCAAACAAAAAAGTTGGCTGCCATCTTGAATTTTTTACTTTTTTAACATTGCGTCGCTGTTTGCTTGTCAAAATAGTACCAAAAACTGAATTTCATCTAAATCGGCCCGCAAACAGAGAAATTGGCCACCATCTTGAATTTTTACGTTTTTAACTTTGCGTAGCTGTTCTCATGTCAAAATAGTACCAAAAACCAAATTTCATCGAAATCAGCCCACAAGCAAAAAAGTTGGCCGCCATCTTGAATTTTTTTACATTTTTAACATTGCGTTGCTTTTTTCTTGTCAAAATAGTACTAAAAACCGAATTTCATCGAAATCGGCCCACAAACAAAAAAGTTGGCCGCCATCTTGAATTTTTTTACATTTTTAACATTGCGTTGCTTTTTTCTTGTCAAAATAGTACCCAAAACCAAGTTTCATTGAAATCGGCCCACAAACAAAAAAGTTGGCCGCCATCTTGAATTATTTACATTTTTAACAGTGCATTGCCGTTTTCTTGTCAAAATAGTACCAAAAACAGAGTTTCATCGAAATTGGCCCGCAAACAGAGAAGTTGGCTGCCATCTTTATTTTTTTACTTTTTTAATATTGCGTTTCTGTTTTCTTGTCTAAATAGGACCAAAAACCGAGTTTCATCGAAATCGGCCGGCAAACAAAAAAGTTGGCCGCCATCTTGAATTTTTTACTTTTTTGACATTGCATTGCTGTTTGTTTGTCAAAATAGTACCAAAACCGAGTTTTATCTAAATCGGCCCGCAAAGTAAAAAGTTGGCCGCCATCTTGATTTCTTTCATTTTTAACATTGCGTTGATATTAGCCTCTCGGGACCTCCCACCCCCCTTCTATACTGCACCACCCCGCACGATTGCTCTGTCTAGACTCCTTCGATGATCAACTGTATGAACTAAATATCGGCTGTGCTAGAACTTAGTGGAACAGGTGAATTAAGTCTCATAAAGCTACCGAAATATTAACAAAAGTAATAAAAAAATGATTTTCAAAGTTGTAATAAATAAATAATACTTTATTTCCATACCACAATATACTTTTTCTCTACCGATTATAGCAACCAATAATTTATTAAAACAAAAAAGTAGCAACCCTGTTTGCTTTGCCGTTGACGCGCCGGCCGGCGACGCGCCGGTGACGTGACGGCCGGTGACGCGCCGGTGACGCGCCGGCCGTCACGTCACCGGCGCGTCGCCGGCCGTCACGTCACCGGCGCGTCACCGGCCGTCACGTCACCGGCGCGTCCCCGGCATGACAAACAGGGTTGCCGCTTATTTATTATTGGTACAAACATTGTGGCATGGAAATGAAGTATTATTTATTTATTTCAACTTTAAAAATCTTTTTTTATTACTTTGTAACTTTATTCTGTACCAAAACGCTGTCAAAGTTAAAGTTATCGTCAAAGGGTAATGCTACCTATTTGTCACGTCAAACTTGTCAAAGGACATCAAGCTGGCTAACAACCTCTTTTTTTGGCTAACTTATGCTTAACCGGTACTATAACTAGCCTGTTATCGTTAAAGTTAGGTGGTGCAACTGAGCCTTAATTCACAACCTCTTTTTTTGGCTAACTTATGCTTAACCGGTACTAGAACTAGCCTGTTATCGTTAAAGTTGGGTGGTGCAACTGAGCCTTAATTCACCCTTTCCACCGAGTTCTAGTAAAGGTACTGTTTCTTCGAATTTTGTGTGTGAATGAGTGTGGATTTCGGGTAAACAAATGAATGTCGGAAAAACAAGTGAAGGTTAACAATTTCTTTTTGAGATATTGCTGTTTTAAGTTTGACAGCTGTCATCTGTCAATCTTAAAACAGAAATTTATCTTGAAAAATACTCATCCTAAACTGGTGGTGTAAATTAAGTCTAAAAAATTTACCAAAATAATACCAAAAGTAATAAAAATAAATGTTTTTCAAAGTTGAAATAAATAAATAATATCTACTTTATTTCCATATCACAGTGTACTTTTCTTGACCGATTAAAGCAACCAATAATTTATTAAAACAAAAAAGTAGCAACCCTGTTTGCCTTGCCGGTGACTCGCCGGCGGCGCGACGTGCCGGTGACGCGCCGGCCGTCACGTCACCGGCGCGTCACCGGCCGTCACGTCACCGGCGCGTCGCCGGCCGGCGCGTCAACGGCAAAGCAAACAGGGTTGCTACTTTTTTGTTTTAATAAATTATTGGTTGCTATAATCGGTAGAGAAAAAGTACATTGTGGTATGGAAATAAAATATTATTTATTTATTACAACTTTGAAAATCATTTTTTTATTACTTTTGTTAATATTTCGGTAGCTTTATGAGACTTAATTCACCTGTTCCACTAAGTTCTAGCACAGCCGATATTTAGTTCATACAATTGATCATCGAAGGAGTCTAGACAGAGCAATCGTGCGGGGTGGTGCAGTATAGAAGGGGGGTGGGAGGTCCCGAGAGGCTAATATCAACGCAATGTTAAAAATGAAAGAAATCAAGATGGCGGCCAACTTTTTACTTTGCGGGCCGATTTAGATAAAACTCGGTTTTGGTACTATTTTGACAAACAAACAGCAACGCAATGTCAAAAAAGTAAAAATTCAAGATGGCGGCCAACTTTTTTGTTTGTCGGCCGATTTCGATGAAACTCGGTTTTTGGTCCTATTTTGACAAGAAAACGGCAATGCACTGTTAAAAATGTAAATAATTCAAGATGGCGGCCAACTTTTTTGTTTGTGGGCCGATTTCAATGAAACTTGGTTTTGGGTACTATTTTGACAAGAAAACAGCAACGCAGTGTTAAAAATCTAAAAAAAATCAAGATGGCGGCCAACTTTTTTGCTTGTGGGCTGATTTCGATGAAATTTGGTATTTTTTATTTTTAACATTGCGTTGCTGTTTTCTTGGCAAAATAGTACCAAAAACCAAGATTCATCAAAATCGGCCCGCAAACAAAAAATTTGGCTGCCATCTTTAATTTTTTACATTTTTAACATTGCGTTGCTGTTTTCTTGTCAAAACAGTACCAAAAACCGAGTTTCATCGAAATCGACCCACAAGCAAAAAAGTTAGCCGCCATCTTGAACTATTTACATTTTTAACAGTGCATTGCCGTTTTCTTGTCAAAATAGTCCAAAAAACCGAGTTTCATCGAAATTAGCCCGCAAAGAAAAAGTTGGCCACCATCTTGAATTTTTTACTTTTTTAACATTACGTCGCGCTGTTTGCTTGTCAAAATAGTACCAAAAACTGAATTTCATCTAAATCGGCCCGCAAACAGAGAAGTTGGACACCATCTTGAATTTTTACATTTTTAACTTTGCGTAGCTGTTCTCATGTCAAAATAGTACCAAAAACCAAGTTTCATCGAAATCAGCCCACAAGAAAAAATGTTGGCCGCCATCTTGAATTTTTTTACATTTTTAGCATTGCGTTGCTGTTTTCTTGTCGAAATAGTCCTAAAAACCGAATTTCATCGAAATCGGCCCACAAACAAAAAAGTTGGCCGCCATCTTGATTTTTTTAGATTTTTAACAATGCGTTGCTGTTTTCTTGTCAAAATAGTACCCAAAACCAAGTTTTATTGAAATCGGCCCACAAACAAAAAGTTGGCTGCCATCTTGAATTATTTACATTTTAACAGTGCATTGCCGTTTTCTTGTCAAAATAGTAGGTACCAAAAACAGAGTTTCATCGAAATTTGCCCGCAAATAAAAAGTTGGCGCCATCTTGATTTTTTAACTTTTTTAACATTGCGTCGCTGTTTGCTTGTCTAAATAGTACCAAAAACTGAGTTTCATCTAAATCGGCCCGCAAACAGAGAAGTTGGCTGCCATCTTTATTTTTTTTACTTTTTTAATATTGCGTTTCTGTTTTCTTGTCAATATAGGACCAAAAACCGAGTTTCATCGAAATCGGCCTGCAAACAAAAAAGTTGGCCGCCATCTTGAATTTTTTACTTTTTTGACATTGCGTTGCTGTTCGTTTGTCAAAATAGTACCAAAAACCGAGTTTTATCTAAATCAGCCCGCAAATAAAAAAGTTGGCCGCCATCTTGATTTTTTCATTTTTAACATTGCGTTGATATTAGCCTCTCGGGACCTCCCACCCCCCCTTCTATACTGCACCACCCCGCACCATTGCTCTGTCTAGCTAGACTCCTTCGATGATCGACTGTATGAACTAAATATCGGCTGTGCTAGAACTTAGTGGAACAGGTGAATTAAGTCTCATAAAGCTACCGAAATATTAACAAAAGTAATAAAAAAATTATTTTCAAAGTTGTAATAAATAAATAATACTTTATTTCCATACCACAATATACTTTTTCTCTACCGATTATAGCAACCAATAATTTATTAAAACAAAAAAGTAGCAACCCTGTTTGTCATGCCGGGGACGCGCCGGTGACGTGACGGCCGGTGACGCGCCGGTGACGTGCCGGCCGTCACGTCACCGGCGCGTCACCGGCCGTCACGTCATCGGCGCGTCGCCGGCCGTCACGTCACCCGGCGCGTCCCCGGCATGGCAAACAGGGTTGCCACTTATTTATTATAATAAATTATTGGTTGTTATAATAGGTAGAAAAAAGTACATTGTGGTGTAGAAATAAAGTATTTATTTATTTATTTTAACTCGGTTTTTGACACTATTTTGATCAGAAAACAGCAATGCAAAGTTAAAAATGTGAAAATTCAAAATGGTGGCCAACTTCTCTCTTTGCGGGCCGATTTAGATGAAATTCAGTTTTTGGTACTATTTTGACAAGCAAACAGCGCGACGAAATGTTAAAAAAGTAAAAAATTCAAGATGGTGGCCAACTTTTTATTTGCGGGCTAATTTCGATGAAACTCGGTTTTTTGGACTATTTTGACAAGAAAACGGCAATGCACTGTTAAAAATGTAAATAATTCAAGATGGCGGCCAACTTTTTTGTTTGTGGGCCGATTTCAATGAAACTCGGTTTTTGGTACTATTTTGACAAGAAAACAGCAACGCAGTGTTAAAAATAAAAAAAATCAAGATGGCGGTCAACTTTTTTGTTTGTGGGTCGATTTAGATGAAATTCGGTTTTTAGTACTATTTTGACAAGAAAACAGCAACGCAAAGCTAAAAATGTAAAAAAATTCAAGATGGTGGCCAACTTTTTATTTGCGGGCTAATTTCGATGAAACTTGGTTTTTTGGACTATTTTGACAAGAAAACGGCAATGCACTGTTAAAAATGTAAATAATTCAAGATGGCGGCCAACTTTTTTGTTTGTGGGCCGATTTCAATGAAACTCGGTTTTTGGTACTATTTTGACAAGAAAACAGCAACGCAGTGTTAAATATCTAAAAAATTCAAGATGGCGGCCAACTTTTTTGTTTGTGGGCCGATTTCAATGAAACTCGGTTTTTGGTATTATTTTGACATAAGAACAGCTACGCAATGTTAAAAATGTAAATAATTCAAGATGGCGGCCAACTTTTTTGTTTGTGGGCCGATTTCAACGAAACTCGGTTTTTGGACTATTTTGACAAGAAAACAGTAACGCAGTGTTAAAAATCTAAAAAAATCAAGATGGCGGTCAACTTTTTTGTTTGTGGGCCGATTTCGATGAAATTCGGTTTTTAGTACTATTTTGACAAGAAAACAGCAACGCAAAGCTAAAAATGTAAAAAATTCAAGATGGCGGCCAACTTTTTTGCTTGTGTGCCGATTTCGATGAAACTTGGTATTTGGTACTATTTTGACATGAGAACAGCTACGCAAAGTTAAAAATGTAAAAATTAAAGATG
The DNA here is from genome assembly GCA_928269145.1 of Agriphila tristella. Classification (NCBI taxonomy): domain Eukaryota; kingdom Metazoa; phylum Arthropoda; class Insecta; order Lepidoptera; family Crambidae; genus Agriphila; species Agriphila tristella. The sequence goes on from OV743429.1 coordinate 53,113,201, forward strand.
GTGGCCAACTTCTCTGTTTGAGGGCCGATTTAGATGTAACTCAGTTTTTGGTACTATTTTGACAAGAAAACTGCAACGCAATGTTAAAAATGTAAAAAAATTCAAGATGGCGGCCAACTTTTTTGCTTGTGGGCCGATTTTGATGAAACTTGGTTTTTGGTATTATTTTGACATGAGAACAGCTACGCAATGTTAAAAATGTAAATAATTCAAGATGGCGGCCAACTTTTTTGTTTGTGGGCCGATTTCAATGAAACTCGGTTTTTGGACTATTTTGACAAGAAAACAGTAACGCAGTGTTAAAAATCTAAAAAAATCAAGATGGCGGTCAACTTTTTTGTTTGTGGGCCGATTTCGATGAAATTCGGTTTTTAATACTATTTTGACAAGAAAACAGCAACGCAAAGCTAAAAATGTAAAAAATTCAAGATGGCGGCCAACTTTTTTGCTTGTGGGCCGATTTCGATGAAACTTGGTATTTGGTACTATTTTGACATGAGAACAGCTACGCAAAGTTAAAAATGTAAAAATTAAAGATGGTGGCCAACTTCTCTGTTTGAGGGCCGATTTAGATGTAACTCAGTTTTTGGTACTATTTTGACAAGCGAACAGCGATGCAATGTTAAAAAAGCAAAAAATTCAAGATGGCGGCCAACTTTTTATTTGCGAGCCAATTTCGATGAAACTCGGGTTTTGGTACTATTTTGACAAGAAAACGGCAATGCACTGTTAAAAATGTAAATAATTCAAGATGGCGGCAAACTTTTTTGTTTGTAGGCCGATTTCAATGAAACTCGGTTTTTGGTACTATTTTGACAAGAAAACAGCAACGCAGCGTTAAAAATAAAAAAAAAATCAAGATGGCGGCCAACTTTTTTGTTTGTGGGCCGATTTCAATGAAATTCGGTTTTTGGTACTATTTTGACAAGAAAACAGCAACGCAATGTTAAAAATGTAAAAAAATTCAAGATGGCGGCCAACTTTTTTGCTTGTGGGCCGATTTTGATGAAACTTGGTTTTTGTTATTATTTTGACATGAGAACAGCTACGCAAAGTTAAAAATGTTAAAATTCAAGATGGTGGCCAACTCCTTTGTTTATGGGCCTATTTCGATAAAACTCGGTTTTTTGTACTATTTTGACAAGACGACAGCAACACAATGTTAAAAGTATAAAAATATCTAAGATGGCGGCAAACTTTTTTGCTCGCGGGGCGATTCAATGAAACTCGGTTTTTGACACTATTTTGATCAGAAAACAGCAATGCAAAGTTAAAAATGTGAAAATTCAAGATAGCGGCCAACTTTTTCGCTTGTGAGCTGATTTCGATGAAACTCGGTGATGCCGTTTTCTGGTTAAAACGGTCCAAAAAACCGAGTTTCATCAAAATCGGCCCACAAGCAAAAAGTTGGCCGCCATCTTGCATATTTTTATGTTTTTAATATAGCGTTGCTGTTTTCTTGTCAAAATAGTACCAAAAATCGAGTTTCATCGAAATCAGCCCACAAGCCAAAAAGTTGGCCGCCATCTTGAATTTTTTAGATTTTTAACAATGCGTTGCTGTTTTCTTGTCAAAATAGTACCCAAAACCAAGTTTTATTGAAATCGGCCCACAAACAAAAAGTTGGCTGCCATCTTGAATTATTTACATTTTAACAGTGCATTGCCGTTTTCTTGTCAAAATAGTAGGTACCAAAAACCGAGTTTCATCGAAATCAGCCCACAAGCAAAAAAGTTTGCCGCCATTATGAATTTTTTAATGTTTCCAACATTGCGTTGTTATTTTCTTGTCAAAGTTATATCAAAAAGCGAGCTTCATCGAAATCGGCCCATAAACAAAAAGAAAAGGAGCAAAAACTAAATCAGCCCACAAGCCAAAAAGTTGGCCGCCATCTTGAATTTTTACATTTGTAACTTTGCGTTGCTGTTTTCTTGTCAAAATAGTGTCAAAAACCGTGTTTCATCGAAATCGCCCTGCAAACGAAAAAGTTGGCCGCCATCTTAGATATTTTTGTATTTTTAACATTGCGTTGCTGTTTTCTTGGCAAAATAGTACCAATAAACCGAGATTCATCAAAATCGGCCCGCAAACAAAAAATTTGGCCGCCATCTTTAATTTTTTACATTTTTAACATTGCGTTGCTGTTTTCTTGTCAAAACAGTACCAAAAACCGAGTTTCATCGAAATCGACCCACAAGCAAAAAAGTTAGCCGCCATCTTGAACTATTTACATTTTTAACAGTGCATTACCGTTTTCTTGTCAAAATAGTCCAAAAAACCGAGTTTCATCGAAATTAGCCCGCAAAGAAAAAGTTGGCCACTATCTTGAATTTTTTTATTTTTTTAACATTGCGTCGCGCTGTTTGCTTGTCAAAATAGTACCAAAAACTGAATTTCATCGAAATCGCCCTGCAAACAGGGAAGTTGGCCGCCATCTTGAATTTTTACATTTTTAACATTGCGTAGCTGTTCTCATGTCAAAATAGTACCAAAAACCAAGTTTCATCGAAATCAGCCCACAAGAAAAAATGTTGGCCGCCATCTTGAATTTTTTTACATTTTTAGCATTGCGTTGCTGTTTTCTTGTCAAAATAGTACTAAAAACCGAATTTCATCGAAATCGGCCCACAAACAAAAAAGTTGGCCGCCATCTTGATTTTTTTAGATTTTTAACAATGCGTTGCTGTTTTCTTGTCAAAATAGTACCCGAAACCAAGTTTCATTGAAATCGGCCCACAAACAAAAAGTTGGCTGCCATCTTGAATTATTTACATTTTAACAGTGCATTGCCGTTTTCTTGTCAAAATAGTAGGTACCAAAAACAGAGTTTCATCGAAATTTGCCCGCAAATAAAAAGTTGGCGCCATCTTGATTTTTTACTTTTTTAACATTGCGTCGCTGTTTGCTTGTCTAAATAGTACCAAAAACTGAGTTTCATCTAAATCGGCCCGCAAACAGAGAAGTTGGCTGCCATCTTTATTTTTTTTACTTTTTTAATATTGCGTTTCTGTTTTCTTGTCAAAATAGGACCAAAAACCGAGTTTCATCGAAATCGGCCTGCAAACAAAAAAGTTGGCCGCCATCTTGAATTTTTTACTTTTTTGACATTGCGTTGCTGTTTGTTTGTCAAAATAGTACCAAAAACCGAGTTTTATCTAAATCGGCCCGCAAATAAAAAAGTTGGCCGCCATCTTGATTTTTTCATTATATTAGCCTCTCGGGACCTCCCACCCCCCTTCTATACTGCACCACCCCGCACCATTGCTCTGTCTAGACTCCTTCGATGATCGACTGTATGAACTAAATATCGGCTGTGCTAGAACTTAGTGGAACAGGTGAATTATTAAGTCTCATAAAGCTACCGAAATATTAACAAAAGTAATAAAAAAATGATTTTCAAAGTTGTAATAAATAAATAATACTTTATTTCCATACCACAATATACTTTTTCTCTACCGATTATAGCAACCAATAATTTATTAAAACAAAAAAGTAGTAACCCTGTTTGTCATGCCGGGGACGCGCCGGTGACGTGACGGCCGGTGACGCGCCGGTGACGTGCCGGCCGTCACGTCACCGGCGCGTCACCGGCCGTCACGTCACCGGCGCGTCGCCGGCCGTCACGTCACCGGCGCGTCCCCGGCATGGCAAACAGGGTTGCCACTTATTTATTATAATAAATTATTGGTTGTTATAATAGGTAGAAAAAAGTACATTGTGGTGTAGAAATAAAGTATTTATTTATTTATTTCAACTTTAAGAACTTTAAGTATTGTTTTTGGTAGTATTTTGGTAACTTTGTTAGACTTAATTCACTTTTACCACTAAGTTCAAGCAAAGGTACTATTTTTTCGAATTTTAATAATAATACAACAATTTCTGTAGACAATGTTTTCATGCCTTCACTTGTGTTCCGACATTCATTTGTTTACCCGAAAATCCGACATTCGCATACGTTGTTGTATTTCTATTATAATTCGAGAAAATAGTACTTACCTTTACTTGAACTTAGTGGAATAAGTAAATTAAGTCTAATAAAGTTACCAAAATATTTCCAAAAAACAATACTTAAACAGTAGGTTTTTAAAGTTGAAATAAATAAATAATTCATTATTTCCATACCACAATGTACTTTTTTCTACCTATTATAGCAACCTATACTTTATTAAAACAAAAAAGTGGCAACCCTGCTTGCCTTGCCGGTGAAGCGACGTTGACTTGACTGAAACGAGCCGGCGACGCGCCGGTGACGTGCCGGCGCCGGTGATCTGAACTGCTTGTTCACACATATTTTTGACGTTGACGGACGGGCCGTTGACGCGCCGGTGACGCGCCGGTGACGCGCCGGAGCTGTGGGAATGATCCTTAATACTAATCGTAGTATTCTTACCGTGGCGCCCTCACCTTAATTAAAATTATTGCTCCCTAAATACATAATTTATCTAAAATTCAAACGTTGAGATTAAAGCTAAGCTTCTATAGTTTATTTACAAACAACCTCTGTAAAATATAGTTCGTTGTAGTAGTAGTAGGCAAAAAAGCAAAAAGTGGCCACTTTTGGCACTTTTGCCTACTACTACTACAACGAACTATATTTTACAGAAGTTATTGTTTGTAAATAAACTATAAAACCTTTCCATCAATCTCAACGTTTGAATTTTCAATAGGTACATAACGTACTTAGCGAGCAATAAATATAATTAAAATGAGGGCGCCACTTGAGGAGACTAATATTTATCCCGCGAAGGATCGCGGAACAGTGTGAGAATCGCCTTAAGGGATAGAATCTCCACAGTACCTACACAAAAAACCCCCCTTATAAATCTAATATTGATTTAATGTAAAAATATTAATCTTTAAAATAAGCAAAAACGCCTACCTCCAATTCTAAGCGCAAAATTCTACTATAAGCGTTGCTCTTCACAATAAGGCAGGCGTAAAAGCTATAAATAATAAATATAATGCAAAAGAATCGCGGCAATTGCGTAACGTTACTTCTTAATCATAGAGTAGTTGTTTTACTTGTGATTAGTAGTTTTGTAATAAAAAAAGCCGGCCAAGTGCATGTCGGGCCATGTGCAGTGTGGTGGTATATAGGTTCCGTAGTAACCTCATACCATACCTTACTGGCTATAAACTTACGTCTACAACTAAGTGTAGTAGGTACTCCTCTTATACTCGTCAACAAAAACTTGTAAGCCTATGTAGCAGTGATACTGTTGCTTTTAAATCAATTATTATTATTATGTACTTACTAAGTACTGTACTTATACTATTATGTATTCTGTGCTATTATGTTTTGGATACATGAAAAAAATTGAGTTTTTTTCATTTGACAGTAGTCCTCAATTTTTTTCATGTATCCAAAAGCAAACTGTTTACCTAGGTAGCATAGCGAAACTATAAGCGTTCCTTGTTGGCTTGACTACGGATCCCTAAAAAGGTACAGAAATTATAACTACAGAAACAAAATGTAATTTTATTTTTTATTAATTTTTTTTAACACAATACAGCTATCCTTACAGGATTTCCTAATACAATTTTGTATTTTCAACGATAGACTAGAAAATATTGTTTAAGCGATAAAAAGTACCAAAAAACTTCTACGGAGCACACTACAGAGAGATAATTCACAATTTCGTCTAATATTTAAGCACTATTCTTCTCGTTCCAATGGCAGCGCTATTGTGCAGACTGCGCGGCCTTATTATAGCTTGACCACTGGCGCTGCCAATCAAGAAAAATCATTTTAACGAAATATCTATTTATGTTTAATAAAATTCCGAAACGTATAAAAACTAGGAAAGTTGTAAACTATTTTTGTATGCGTTTTTTCTTGGTTTAAATGTGTTTGTGTAGTTAATCTTGATTGTAACTACAAGCGAAAACATTTATACTAAGAATTAAAGCATACAAAAAAAATTTACTACTACACCTAGTTTGTATACGTTTTAGAATTGTATTAAACATAGTTATTTCGTTGTAATGTTTTTTTTTATTAATTGGCGGCGCTAGTGGAGACTCCGTGCGTTCTCAAAACTTCTGAATACGAAGTGAAACTAATCAATCATACAACCATACAAAAAAAATCTATGAATTACATAAAAATAATAAATGACTTAGTTCAGATACTAATACGGGGGTGTAACAAAAACCCTGTCAGATACTGAAACAGGTGATAGTGTTGCTAAAACTGAACAACATTCTCCAAGGAAAATGTTCCTCGGTTCTCCAAGGAGAAGGAGAGAATGCTGTCGTTCGGAAAATTCATTTTCGAATTTTTTTTCGCCTTTCCATTGTAATTGTTCAGCTGACCAATACATTTTGTATGGGAGTGTGATTATTTTCGTGTTGTGACCTATGTTCCATGGATCACCGTCACCTGCTTCAGTATCTGACGGTTTTTGCTACATATTGTATAAATATAATAACAAATTACTTAGCCCCTCCGCACATGGCGTCGTAGCGTAAGCGTATCGTAATACGCGCGTCGTACGAGAGCAATACGAGCACGAACATGTCCAAAGAAGTCCGAACACGGCGTCGTAGCGTAAGCGTATCGTATGAGGTTGTATTGTCAATACGATAGTCGTAGCGTACTGGCGTAAAAAATCAGACGTAGAAAATACTTTCTATATGTTTGGTGATGAAATTCCGTCAACGTGAAGCTGTAGTTTATATTTTGGAACAATATCTACGCCTACGCTACGATTCGTGTGTAGAACTCTACTCGTATCGTACTCGTCGCGTCTTTAAGAGACGAGTACGCTTACGAGCCATGTGCGGATGGCCTTAAGGGCGCGCAGTCTGCAAACTAGCGCCGTCTTTAGAACGTGCTTAAATAAATACGAAATTGTGAATTATCTCTCTGTCTGTAGTGCAGTGCACTCCATAAAGGCTGTGGTACTTTTTATCGCTTAAACAATATTTTCTAGCCTGTCGTTTAGTTTAATGGAGTTTTATTGTTAAAAGTATAAATAAATAAACTAAAAGGCAGGCCAGAAAATATTGTTTAAGTGAAAAGTACCACAAAGCTTTTTCGGAGCTACAAAGATAATTCACAATTTCGTGTTTATTTAAGAACTATGATTCTCGATCCAATGGCGAAGCTAGTGTGCTTAATCATATAAATCCAATAACAAATGGCTTAAGACACTAATCAATTAACAATATTTACAATAAACAAATGACTTAAGATACTTGGACTAAGCCGTAGAACCGATGCCCGCTGGGGCAGACGAGTTCTGGAGTGGAGACCGCGTATCGGCAAAAGTGTGGGACGCCCTCGGACGAGGTGGAGCGACGATCTTCGCAAGCTGGCTGGCGTAAACTGGATGAGTACAGCCGCGGATCGTACTCAGGGGCGTGGACTCGGAGAGGCCTATGTTCAGCAGTGTACGATGGTAGGCTGATGATGATGATGACTTGGACTAATCCATATTGCAGTCTTGCTTCTCCTATTCTCTCCGCGCTGGGCCTGGCATTCTTGATTTTCGTCTGTAAATAATAAGAAATTGTAGTATTCTTTTTTGTTCAATTATTATCAGATATAGGAATGGATTTATCTGACAAATATTTTTAATTAGTATTTATTACTTAAAAATATTTGTTGGATAAATCTGACCGGCGGTTAAAGGGTTAATTAAGTCTTTTGGTAATTCCCTGTGTGCCCTTCTGCAAGTACATTTCTTCAAATGCCACTTTATCGAAAGGGAAATAAAGTAATTTCAATTAAAGTTTTATTTATAATAAATATAACTATAAAACAAAGAATATATTTAAGCAAATTACCTATTTAGCAAAATAATGGCTTTACCTTTATTTTTATTTAGCCTAATGAGTGTACCTGAATCTTATTGATTAATAATTATGACAAATTATTTTGATTTGGTTTGACAAATTGATTTACTTACATGCATGATTTTATTTCCCTTTCGATAAAATTGCGTTTGAATAAATGTACTATCGGTGAAATAAGTTTCAGCTGAATGGCTTGTCGGTGATCAGTCCTAATCCCCGCCTAACATTAGTTTAATAATTGTTTTATGATGGCACTTACCCAAGAACCAGAAGAACTGTCCCATCTCATGGACTCTTTGCATTCCAGCTTTCACATGGTATAGGTTCCCAATGTGTGAGTCATGGCTTGCACCACCAAATAATGCATCTACATGCAAGATGCGTAAATCTGCATCATACATCTGAAAACAAACTTATTTTAAACTACTTAATAATAAATAACTATAGGTACATTTTAAAAATAATTATTTCTTATCACAGAGACATTCAGAGAGTTGTGCATCTTTCTGTTGAAGAAATCCAAAATGATAATTGAACCTACAACAATACCAGAGGTTGTAAATTCTGGACCTCTGGTTAGAAGCAAGTAGGTTGGTATTTGGTAAAGCTGCATTGACATGATCTAAGTAAACTTGGACCAAGTGGTTTTGACTACTACTTGGACACTACTTGGATCATGTAAACGTGCAATCCAAGTTCACTTGTACGTCGCCGTATACAAAAAGCTACTTTGTCCAAGTACACTTGGATGGTGTCAACCTGTATCCAAGTATACTTTCATCAAAGCTACTTTGTCCAATTTACTTGGTCCAAGTATACTTTGATCATGTCAACGTGGCTTAAGAAAGCTAACTAAAACATGGTTACCTTATTGCAACTGCTTTGCGTTCATATACTGTTCTTATGAAAGTGATATAGCCTCAGGATCTGTAGTTGATTTCATGCATCAGTTATCTGCGCTAGATGATCAGATATAGACCTCTGTAACCTCTGTTATACACCAAGGCTAAAATCATTGCCTACACACCTTTGGTAGGAACCGGCATAAAATTGAGATGCAGCGAGGATCTGTAACAACAGTGCAATGACAGGTAATAATGATGATAAAGTTTAGTTGTTTATAAAATATCACCTTTGTATTTAGTGTTGGAATGATAAACACCTTGATCTCTAGCTTAATAGCTGTTGTTCTTTGAGTTGGTTGCAAAAGAGGCATCAAATTTTCGCAAAGCGTCATAAAATGGACCTTTCCCAAGCGAAAGGTGTCGACAAACGTCCACTCCGACAGCTGCTGGGATAGGAATCATCATAGTATGGGAATGCTGTCTTCCCGAAGCTGTCTCCTACACAGCATCAGTATTTCCCTCATTCTTTCTTCATCGGCTTCAACTAGCAACAAATTTGGGTCGGACTTTCTTACCTAAAACAGAAAAACAAACAAATAAACAAAAATACTAAACGAGAAGTCGACATAATATAAATATGTTAAAAATAGCAAACCTTATGCAGTATCCACTTAGTATCCACAAAATAACACTAAAAACCTTAAAAAAATCAATTTCTGCAATAAATACAACTCACAAATGAGAAAAAACTGAATTATTAGTGAAAGCTTTGAGAAAACAGCAACTGCTTTCATGACATAAGGTATCGCTTTCATGACATAAGGAAAAGCTTTCATGACAGCTATGCCGCCATCTTAAAAAACTCGGCGGTGCCGATTATCTGTCAGATCCATACATTTCCATTCGTTCATCGCTTTGACTCTGGCTTTCAGAAAAAGTAAGGTTATTTCTTGCTCAAGCTTTCCTCGGCGGTCGCAAAAGACAAGATGGCGTCGAAAATGAAAGCCAGAGTCAAAGCGATAGTTTTCGGCGGTCGAGCTGCCGATAGTTTGCACACCTCAGATCAGCCGCGGCAGTAAGCCGCGTCCGATAATTTGTTTGGACCTTCAAGGTCCAAACAAATTATCGGACGCGGCTTAAGGTCCGAACAAATTATCGGACGCGGCTTACTGCCGCGGCTGATCTGAGGTGTGCAAACTATCGGATGTAGTAGGTCGCGGACGAAACCATAGACTAATATGACGTCATCGGACGTCCGATAGCTATCTGGCACGCAGGATGTTATGAGAGCGTGCACACTTATCAGCCGCGGCAGTAAGCCGCGTCCATAAGCCGCGTCCGATAATTTGTTCGGACCTTTACTGCCGCGGCTGATCTGAGGTGTGCAAACTATCGGATGTAGTAGGTCGCGGACGTAACCATAGACTAATATGACGTCATCGGACGTCCGATAGCTATCTGGCACGCAGGATGTTATGAGAGTGTGCACACTTATCAGCCGCGGCAGTAAGCCGCGTCCATAAGCCGCGTCCGATAATTTGTTTGGACCTTCACTCTTCAATATAGTTGTCTGTATTTGAAGTCAATTGGGCTTCAAGTTCAACATGAATTTTACGCGATAGCAAAAATTGAAGGCAAGACTGGTTACATTGGCTTGACTGAAGTCAGGTTACCTTAAGTTAAGAGTAAATAGCCGATAGACCCGCAGTATCACCACGTTCATTCGGTGCGTTCAGGCACAAACATTATTTGTGCCTGATTCGATTACAGAAGCGGGCGATGCGAGTAACGAAATTTAATCGAGAGTACCGATTCGGTACTTCGAATCAGGCTGTATACCCGTTACTCAGTAACGAATACATACGGTTTGCTACAGCTCTAAAGTCCATTGTTTCCGTACTTATCAGTACCCAATAAACCTCCTTTCATTCTCTTACCTTCGTCTTTCTTCACTCCCCGTACGCCGCCCCGTTAAAGTTGTTATTTCTTATCAAAATAGTGCCAAAAACCGAGTTTCATCAAAATCGGCCCATAAAGAAAAAAGTTGGACGCCATCTTGATTTTTTTAATTTTTAAAAAATGCGTTGTTATTTTCTTATCAAAATAGTGCCAAAAACCGAGTTTCATCGAAATTGGCCCACAAACAAAAAAGTTGGCCGCCATTTTGAATTTTACATACTTTAAAAATTACTTTGTTATTTTCTTGTCAAAATAGTACCAAAAACCGAGTTTCATCAAAATCGGCCCACAAACTTAAAAGTTGGCCGCTATCTTGTATTTTTTAATATTTTCAACACTGCGTTATTATTTTCTTTTCGAAATAGTACCATAAACCGAGTTTCATTGAAATCTGCGCATAAACATGAATTTGATTATTAATTATTAACTTTACCCCTCGCCTGCGACTTCCAGTTAAATCTGAAATGGTGTAGGATTTATGGTCATCCTTGTTTTGTAAAGGAATATTTCCTGAATATTGAAATTCTAAAATTGAAATTCGGCGCCAAAGTCAAAATCGGATCGGAGTTGCCAGGATTGACACTTGAATTTATACAACTACAATAATGCTGATTAGCATTATTGTAGAAATCTAATTAAATCAAAAGAGTAAGTTCTGTTTTATGTTACAATTACGATGTGTTACTCTCTAAATTAATATTTAATTAGTATATTTTCAATATTCCACTCCGAATCCTTAACTTTGATACACTACGTGATTGGTAACGTACATTTTTTTTCCCTACCATCGTGGTATTATTGTTTAGTAATGGCAATTGTGCGAACGAGACATCCTCATCTACTTGGTGATGTTTCATTCACACAGTAGAGTCTTCAGTCAATGTCGTCGATAGAATTTCAACTCTATTACAAATAGAATAAAGTTGAATTTCTTTTAAACGCATAGTGAGAATTTTTGTAGAGTACTCACTCCTTATATATGAATCTCCTTGAGCTGTACTTGTGTGTTGTGTTGTGTCGTGTCGCGTTGTGTCGCGGCGGTGGGTGTGCACACTATTGTGTCGCGACAGATTGCGTTCTGTCGTTTTTTCTCCACAGTATCAATCGAAGCTTTGCACCGCATGCACGTTCATAATGCTTTGATGAAGTTCTGAGAGTAATTTAGAAGAGGACCTTAATTTTTTATATGCAAGGTGTTTGATAAAAGCCTTATAAATCCGAATATGGTAGATAGGGACCATAAAACGCAACAACTTTTACTATGGGACCAACATTGAAATCGGGAAAAAAAAATATTTTCGTTATTTTTGTATGAAACAGCAATTTTTTTGTTGCGATTTTAGAGTTGGTCCCATATGTTGGAATAACCAACATTTTTTTATTATTTTATTTGCCATTTTAACTGGCAACCCAGCTTGCAACACTGTCCTTTTGATCATTTCCTGTGCTTCTTATGACGAATACAAGTGCGTGTCCCAAGACCTTTTCTTTTATTTAATCCAGCCAAAATAACGAGTTCACAGTCCGCTCTAATTTCATTCACCATAGTAAAAGTTGTTTAGTTTGATGGTCCCTATCAATTCAATTCAATTCAATTCAATTCTTTATTGTGAAATAAACAAGGGTCAATACATACCATATTCGGCATTAGGGGTTATTTTGTAACACGTTGTATATCTATTTGTTTTCTTATAAAAAACAAATAAAAAACCTACAAACTATTCCCAAGCAACAACTCTGATAAACTGATGATTATAATTTTTGCATTTGGTATCATACAACACTTTACGTTGACGCACAAGTTCAAAAAGAAAAAGAAAAATTAAAATAAAACACTGTACCTACCTAAAATTAAGAAATAAAAAATAATTACGTAAACTAAATCAGTAAGTAGGTATTTACCAACCTACTTAGAAAAAAGAGAGAGACTGCTTGTATTTAGTTAGGTACCTTGATTATGAGTCATTTCCGTCGCTGAATCTGAAATATCGGGCGGAGTCATTCTTTTTTACATTCACTGCTATCAGAGATTTTAAATCAAGAAAAAAATCTTATGAAATTCAGTACAATAACAATACTTACAACGAAAAAAATCTGCTGTTTCGTAGAAAAAATAATAACAAAAATATCTAAATGTATTAAACAGCTGATTTTTTTTCGCAATTTCAGAGTAGGTCCCATATTAAAAATTGTTTAGTTTGTCAGTCCCTATCTACCATATTCGGCTTTAGCGGTTATTTTGTAACACGTTGTATATCTATTTGTTTACTTATAAAAAAACGATAAAAAGAAACCTACAAACTATTCCCAAGCAGCAGCTCTGATAAACTGATGTTTATAATTTTTGCATTTGGTATCATACAACACTTTACGTTGACGCACAAGTTCTATTAAATCTTCATCAGTGGCGTATCTAGGGTGTGGCAGGTAGGGCACGTGCCCTGGGCGCCATTCATAGGGGGGGCGCAATTGGCAAATTATTAAATTTAAAAATCAAACTAAATATCATATTCAAATAATCAAGCGACGACTATCGGCCGCCGGGTGGCCGGTGCCGACGCACAGTGATAGGGCTACCACCTCTCCCCGTCAGTAGTGATAGTGACTAAGTGAAACTGACAAAAAATCACGCTGCACGGCCTTTATTTTGCTATAGACTAGACAGGCAAGATTAGTGGATGAAAACAAAATGATTGAAATGAAATTGCGCTGCGCGGCCATTTTTTAATAAAGACAGGCAAGTTTACAAGATTAGTGGATGAATCTGACTAAAAATCGCGCTGCACTGCCTTTTTCTTATTGTTAGACAGGCAAGATAACTAGATTAGTGGATAAAACTGACAAAAAATTGCGCTGCGCGGCCGTTTTTTTTACTATAGGCAGGCAAGATTACTAGATTGACTACAAATCGCGCTGCGCGGCTGTTTTTTTTTTACTGATAGGCTATCTAGTGCATATGTTTTATTTAAGTACCTATCTGTTTATGTGACATTTAGGTAACTTATGAAGGGGCGCAACTTTTGTGTTTGCCCTAGGCGCCGTATACGTTCGGTACGCCGCTGATCTTCATCTTTGAGTCAAATCAAAATCACAATGCGCGTATTGCGAGCGTCCGCCGCCAGCGACAGATACCAATACAATGCTAGAAACATACAATTTTGTTGTGTTGTGTCGTGACAGATCGGTGGTGGGGGTTCTGTTGCAATCGCAGCCGAGCGATCCGCGCCACAACAGATGCCGACACAACACAACACAACACAATAGTATGTTTCTAGTCATACTAAATGTATGAAACTTGGACGAATTAACCACTGGACGCGAAATGACAGCCACATTCGCCTTTACCCCTTAGCCACTTACTGTGACCGATAGCCTCAGTAAACGATATTGCGTTGTCAGTGTGATGCTAGAGCTCGTGGCGATTTTACTATGTCGTGGCGAAACATTGGTACAAAAATGGGCAAAATGCTCCGTCTTGTTCTGCAAAAAAATAGCGGGCAATCAAGAAATCTTTCTTTTCACGCCTAAGCACAATTTCAACTTGTTATAGTAGCTATTTATCGTAAAATAAATAAAATTTGGTATATAAACAAAGTAAGGTGACTTAGCCGGTTTGCCGGCCCCCTTTGGTTTTCGGCCATTTCGGAAACATAACTCACATGCTCAAGGTCGCGCGGATAAGGACTTTAACAATTTATTATGTTTAAAAATGTTGACCTCCTCTAAATCTATGCTATCCTGGTACTTTGATAATGTAATTTAAAGAAGATAATTAAGTTTTTAATGGTCTGTCGTGGGGAATGCATATGTATGCAATTTTTCATTTACCTACGACACTACTGGGCCGGTCGTGTAGAAAGGAAAAAAAATTACCGACGACACTACCAGTAGTGCGCCTTGGCAGTGTCGTGGGACTCGTGGGTAAGAAGGGCGAAAATTGAACAGGGTAGGTCTGCCCTGCAAAGCCAAAACACTGTAACTTGAGTAACAGTGTTTTGGGTTTATAGGGCCAAATCGATTTATTTAAGTGTATTTTATATCCCTATAAAATATTTTTTCAGTTTTATATAATATATAAGGAGATATAAGTATATACAAAACACTGTAATTAAATTTTATTTATAGTTTGTCATGCCAAAACACCCTAATTCAACTTACAGTGTTTTGGCTTAACTGATTTCACGAGACAAATAGTTACCGTTTATGTCTAGCTTGGCATTCGGATATTATGGCGTTTCACATGGCAGCCCTAGGCACACTGCCTGCTTATTACTTAAACCGTGTGAATGACTTTTTACTAAAGTTTAACTTAAAATTAAGTTGCCCTACTGCCTGCTTCTTAATCGCTTGACCCATGTGATTCATGTGATCTAGCGAACAAAACAAAAATTAACTATTCCAGTCGGCAAGCAAGCCTCTTTTGAGTGCCAGACTAACGCGTATCGAACACAGTAATGCATACAAAATCATATATTTTAACATAATGATAATTACTTTAAGCTCAAGTAGGTACCTATTTATTTATTAACAAAAAATAATAATAATAATAAACGAAAATATCGATGGTACCAATATCTATATTTTTTCAACAACCCTAGCGTCGGTCGCTACAAAATAGTTTCGACCATAGACTTAGAAAATTGGCAAATGGTCAAATTACAGGGAACGAATTTAACCCGGCACCCGGCGAGGATGTGCAGGTGTTCATTTAATCAGTTTTTTCATGTATAGTTAAGTTAGATTTTCGACTTACATCGCTTGGCGTGATGCCAAACCAAGAAGCTTATATTATACCTCCCTCAAATGGAGATTGCACGGCCAGTGTCATAGTGAAGATAGAAAAAATGACCTTGAGTGACGTGACGGCTTATTGCAACCTCTTTCTTTAGTGTTACAATACGTGTTCGTTGTTCGTCGTTCGTTTGTTCGTTAGAAACGAAAACGTATTGTAAAACGAAAAGAAAGAGATAGCAATAAGCCCTGACGTCACTAAAGAGTCTTTTTTCAATCTTTACTTACTTACTAGGCGTGCAATCTCCATTGTGGATATAAGCTTCTTGTGCCAAACGATTGATCGTAGTTTGGCTGTACGTCAAACGATTTACGCCGTGTGTGGCCTCAAAAACTGGCGTCCGTCCATTTGATTTAATCCATTTGATGTACATCAAATGGAAGGACCGTGTGTTTCCACCTTAACATCGCGTGACAACATGCCGTATTTCATAGCCTTCTATATCTTCCAAGCCATGAAGTTGAGCAGAACGGCAACATCGCATGTGGTCAAGCACATAGTATAAAATTATTTTAATAATTATTTATTATTTGTTTTTCCTATATTATCTATGTTTAAACTAGTTGTAAATTGTGATGTAAGATTATTTTAATAAAGTTTTATATTTATTATTATTATTTATTTATTAGAACATAAGGTTTGAGTCAAATTATTTGAACTTTTCGGGGGTTCTTTAGTACGATGAGCATTTAGATCTAAGCCTCCTCTAGCAATAAATCTTACATCATTGGAGAGGTATTTAAATTTAAAACACTTTATTGTATTACTATAAACGTCAACTATTAGTACTTTGAGAGTTATAACGCTCTGAATTTGACCAATTTTTTTAACATTAATGACCTAAAACTCCAAAAATACTAAAAATTAATAGAAAGTATGTTTGCAGCTAATATTTGTCATATAAACACCTTTCTTATGATATATCATTCATTTCTATAGGTGTGGTAGATCAACTCCCATAGACAATAAACCACTTTTATACTTTAATAACCTTTAACTCCAAAAGTATTAACAATTGATATAAAGTATATTAGCAGCAAATATTTGTCTTTAAAAGACCTTTCTAATGATATATCATTTATTGCTAGAGGGCGTGTTAATCAACTGCCTGCTGAAGAAAATCAACAAAAAAGATGACATCTTTGACAGCCATTTTTTCCTAGTTCATATTGATATTTTTCTTATTGTTTAATATACAAAGCATTTCAATAAAAGAACTAAATTATTTTCATATTTTAAACCTCACACGATTACTACCAAAAAAAATATCGACCTCTTAAAATTGAAATATTCCCATACATTTAGTATGGAGACTGGCGGACGACATGACCACGAACTGACAGTAACAGGCGTTGCCAAACTTATGTTCACGGCTTGCAATTAAAGAAGGCTATGCGTATTTACATGGACGTGTTCTATGAAAACCGATGTCATCTGGAGGCTTACCATCAGCAAATAAGAAACCATTCAGTTCAAAAGCAGGCCTTAAACAGGACTGCTTATGAAATGAACTAAACTCGAACTAAAATCGAGGTCATAGTATGAAAAAGTAAAGCAGTTCAATAAAAGTCCTACTGAAAGAGCTCATCGTAGGGCCCCTAATGACGGCGTGTTAAAGGTCGAAACAATTTATCGGACGCGACTGCCGCGGCTGATCTGGGGGCTTACCATCAGCAAATAAGAAACCGTTCAGTTCAAAAGTAGACCTTATGCAGGACTGCTTAAGGCCTGCTTTCATACTAACCTTTGAGGTCATAGTACGAAAAAGTAAAGCAGTTCAATATAAGTCCTGCTATAAGAGCTCATAGTAAGGCCCCTGAGGTGTGCAAACTATCGGATGTAGTAGGTCGCGGATCGCGGACGTAACCATAGACTAATATGACGTCATCGGACGTCCGATAGCTATCTGGAACGCAGGATGTTATTAGAGTGTGCACACTTATCAGCCGCGGCAGTAAGCCGCGTCCATAAGCCGCGTCCGATAATTTGTTTCGACCTTAACACGTGTTAACGCGTGGCGTCAGAAAAATGTGTCCGCACCTTTAGGCTGCGGTCCGCATAGCAATAATTTCGATAATGGTGTTTACAACGTTCACGCGCGGTCCACATTCGATATCACGCTTAAATATACAAAAGCGACAATAGACAGTTGGTGAATGCGGACCGCTCGTAAGCGCGCTCACATTTTATTTTAACCTAAAATACAAGATGGAATGATTGCTAGAAACTATTTTTGCTCTCTAAAGCGATGATAGTGATTAGATGAAGAACGTTTGATTATTGAGTCGTGTGCATTGCATCCAACTTCTTTTTTGTTCAAACTTTTATCATCAGCCATCTTTTTTGATAAACTCAAAATTAATATGTATTACCAAAATACTAACCAATATAATGCTCTATCCTTTTGTTGTGAGTGAAGTGAGGTAAAGCTCCTTTTATAACTGGTTGGCAACTGTCAAAGTGGCGCTAGCATAGGTTTTTCTGTTTCTGTGTTTTGTTGTATGGAAATATTCTGAATTTATTTCATTTTAGGATGCCTAAAATATGTGAAACGCCACACTGTAAAGAAATTGGTGCACATAAATTTCCTACTACCTACAAATTAAAAAAAATGTGGCTAAAAGCAATTAGACGTCCAAATTTCAAACCCGAAAAAAATTCGAGGTTATGTCGAAAACATTTTTTGGACACCGACTATCAGAAATCATCAATTTACACAGGTAAATGTACTTGATATTGTTGCTTACGAGACTTATCTTCCATATTAGGCCCATTTTTATGTTATTATTTAGTTTCTCATGCTTTAATGTTATGTTTTAGGTGTCGAACATCAACATCAATTTTTAAAGCAAAATGTTGTTCCATCTGTGTTTCCTTGGACTACGAAAACACTTTCAAGAGACGCTCAAGCACGAGAAAAACGATTAAAAACTCGTAATATCAAGAAATCACTTTTTAAAGCCACTACACAACAACCTTCAACTTCCGCGCAGGAGTTACCCTGTCAGTCTCTTAAACATGTAGAAAATGTACCAGTAAATCACTCAAATGTACCAGTTATTGCTGCTGAAATATGTATTGAAGGAGAACAAGTAGAAGCAAGAACCGAAAACAGCTTGAAAGTAAATCATCAAAATGAATATGAATCTGTTGGGACTCAGACCAGTGCTTTACTAAGGTTATTTTCAACTGATTTTTTGATGAATGATAATGATTCTATAAAGTTCTATACTGGTTTGGAATCATGTCAAAAATTTTACCTGGTACTACACACTCTATTGCCCATGGCACACAATCTTAAATACCGCTGGAGTCAAGTGTTAGGTTTGTCAGTTGAAGACCAATTACTCATACTTTTAATAAAGCTTCGACGTAATACCAGATTTTGAGATAGCTAAAATGTTTAATGTGAGTAAAACAGAAGTTTCAAATATTATAGTAACATGGATTCATTTTGTATATGATTTGTGGTGTTTGTTAGATATCTGGCCTGATCGTGACCTAGTTGATTTTTATATGCCAAGGATATTTAAAGAGCACAGTAGCAAAACTAGGGTGATTATAGATGCAACTGAAGTACCTATTGAAAAGCCAAGCAATCCAATATCGCAGAGAGCCACATACTCATATAAAAATACAAATACCATCAAGTTTTTAGTGGGTTCTACTCCAGGTGGTCTCCTATCATATTGCTCTCTAGGTTATGGTGGTGCTACTAGTGACAGACAAGTGATTGAACGCAGCTCATTATTGAATTTATGTGATGAGGGTGACAGTGTGATGGCTGACAGGGGTTTTAATGTTCAAGACCTGTTTGCTTCTAAAAATATAACTGTAAATATACCTGCTTTTTTAAAAGGTAAATCACAGTTGCCTGGACTAATATTAAAACGAGATCAGAAACTTGCAAGTCAGAGGGTACATATTGAGAGACTAATTGGCTTAACAAAAACTTACAAAATCTTACAAACACCTATTAATTCATTTTATGTCCCTTTAGCATCAAAAATTTTTTTTATATGTTAAATGTTATGCAATTTTAGAGAAAGGATTGTAAATAAAAATAAATAAATATACTTCAGAGTTTAATTTATTTTACCCACTTTCTCTTATCTTACTACAGTGTTGAAAAGTAATTCTATATAATACCGACAATACATATTGGTCCATCATCGGCACAATTTATCATACGTTGATGCTTTTGAAAGAACCTCTTTGAAACATTTGTTACAAAACCGGCAACGTATGATAAATTGTGCCGATGATGGGCGAATATGTAGTACCAGCATAAATTTAACACAAACTTCTATTCTAATTAGAAAAGTCATATATTTTCATAACTATTCCAAAATGTTAGAAGTTTACACTAGAGGTACCTATATTATTATTAAAATTGAGGATACACCACTTCAAAATTAAATAGTAAATTGGTACAAATTCTGAGATGCTTTCTACTAAATAGGCTAAACATTCAAAAAGATGGTAGCAGATGTTTTCAGATTTACTTGTAATGGCAAACTTCAGCTAGTTAATTAGTTTTTCTTTATTAAATTATAATCATAAAACAAATGTTGTTGTAAAATTTCTTGTCTAAAATAATTGTTATAAAAGTGCTCTAATTTATCTACCATATCTTTTATAAACTGATCATCTCTAATTGTTATATATATAACCTGCATATCTTTATAATATATGTATATATTATTAGGTTGCAGTACTGTCTGTTTGTACAGTAGAGCTGCCCTTGTATTTGATAGTAGTAGGGGCTAGATTTCTTTAAGGCCATATTGCCATCATCATCTCTTATTAATTATGGCACTGTTACTGTGGTTATAATTTGTTCTCTGCTCGAATATGGGCATTTAACTTCAATTACAGTTTCATTCCCCAGCAAACCATCAGGTGATGCAGCTAGATAAGGTTTCTCTTCACTAATGAACAATCCACAGCTTTTCACATTTAAATCACTTTGAGAACAATATTGTTTAAGAGCAAGAGGTTCGTTCAAAATTCCATGCATTGTAGGACGTGAAGAAAAATCTTTCTGATTGAACAGCTGCTTGCTGAAACTCTGTTTTGAAGAATCCCTTAAATGGCAGATTGTGTGAAAGTTGCTTGCCGACAGTCTGTTCTTCCTTGTTTCATGCCAAAGTGAAGAGTTTCTTTGATCTCTTGTCATTTCTTCAATGCTTAATATATAATTTTGGTTAACATTTGTTAATTTTAATTTTTGTAATAATTCCATCTCTGGATCACAAGATGTATAAGCATGGTCAGATAGTAAGGCATAAGGGTTCGCTGGTGCATATAACTGCTTCATGGGCATAGTCGACTGAGGAAAATTCAAAACAAGATTCCTTATCTTATTGTTATAATTTTCTTTGTTAATTTTTTGTACAGGATAGGGTCTAAAAAACCTACTTTTCTTCTTTTTTGGAAGTTTATGTGCAACTATAGGAGACGCAGTATATAATTTCTTTGGTACATGGAATGCTTGCAACTTCTGTGTACAAACTTGATGCAGTAAAATTATTTTATCACACACCATATGCTGAATTCCAAGAAGTAAAACTGCAACATGTTTACATTTGGCCTCCGTACCACTCCCAGCAGGACATTCACAGTGGGACTCCTCTGGAATCCCATTCTTGTGTAGCTTTATGTCTACTTCATACTGCAACATTTTAATTGTCTTTTTACAAAAACCTTTCACATAAGTGAAATCACCAACAGTTGAAAATCTAGCCAGTGTTAGGTAACGTGACTCATACATATTTTTTGCTTCATCCAGTTTGTTTTTGGCACTTAAACATAAAGTTTTATATTGAGTAAACACAAAGTAGGTGCAAAAAGTCATTAACATAATACACTTGCAATATAGATACTTACAATACTTACAAACAGAAATACTGCCATATATGCAACTTGGTGAGCAGCGGTAACGGTGTACTGCTATTGATATCCTTGTATGTAGCTGCATCAGGAACTTCCAATGCGTAATCTTCTTGGTTTTCATCTTCGATATATCCGAAATTTTGGTTCTGATCATAGTATTCCAATCTACAAATACAAATAAATAAAAGTAAACTATAGGTCGTCACTATTGTCGAAATATTAAGGAAAATTTTGTACTAAAAGAATAAAAATAAAGTCTTGTGGCTTAATTAACAGTAAAAAAACGATGATATTGATCATTAATCTTATTACGTTCATAAATATGGTATTTAAATAGAAAGCACTTGAATCGTAAAGTTGAGGTTATACCTTTCAATTAGATCAGATTTTCTTTCTCCTAAAGATGCGCCTCTTCTCTTTAATTCCTTTTTAAGCTCAGATACTCTCCATGCAGAATACATAATGATTATTTATACAGTTTGTCGTCGAAAATACCACAATTTTTTAATGAATCACAAAGTAAACAAACACCCCGAACACCTTAAAAGAAATGACAGGTTAAACCTATGCTAACGCCATCTGTGATTAGTTACGACCGGCCAACCCCATTCCATCATTTTTGCGGACCGGCTGTAATCGCGATAATATCGATATTATCGCTATGCGGACCGCAGCCTTATTCTTTCTTTCTGTCAAGGTGACTGGTGACATTAGTCTACTTTTCGCGCCAATTTAATTAAATGTCAATCAAACAAATTGTCAAATCGAAATGAAAAAACATTACAAATAAGTGTTGAAAAAGTGCTATCGATTCGTAAAATAATAAATCAATACTATTATTCATGAGAAACTAATGAAAGTATGGCAGACTCTTTAGGTAAGCATTTTTTGAACACTCATTACAATTTACAATTCGCAGTTTTATCTATAAATATAGTATACCTAGTTCAAAAACTTATCGATGTTTTTAGCTGGACAAAGGGCAAAACGACAAAAAGTTGATAAACATGGGCGTATGTCGGCATTCGAAAAGCTTAAACAGCTGAAAGGCAAGGGTACCAAGCACAAATATGACGTGGATGAGCTTGAGAATGTATACGAGACCGTTGACGAAAAGGAATACACTGAACGGGTACTACAGCGACAAGAAGACGACTGGATCGAAGATGATGGTAATATAACTCGATTGTATTTAAGGATACCTTATATTAAGTTCTGATTATATCATAGAAGCATAACACTGTCCTTTATAATCATGTTTGGTTATGTAGATGGCACTGGTTATGTGGAAGATGGGCGAGAAATATTTGATGATGATGAGATTGAAGATTCCTATGTGGCAGTCAATAACAAAGACTCGGGTCGAGGACAGAAACGAAAGGCCAGGCTGGCAGCTCAGCCATCAGTTAAGGGAAATATTCGGAACCTTCTCGGGGCTATGCCCACTAAGAAAAAAGAGGTATTTATTTAATTTACTGTAATGGAAATAAATACAGATTAGATGTGGCTGGGTTCACAACAGAAATGATTTAGACATAACTACTATTTACTTATCAATTAAATTGTGTTCATTCCATTTCCTTGCAAGCATGGCAAAGGATTTTTACTATTTAAATTGTAAGTAATGTAAAATCATTATTTTCATAACTTGTTAATTGTTAAATACAAATTAAGTGCCTATACACCAGCCAACTTACAGAGAATGTTTAACTGAAAACAATAGGCCATACTTAACCTCAAAAGGACTTTTTAGGGTTCCGTACCCAAAGGGTAAAAACGGGACCCTATTACTAAGACTCCGCTGTCCGTCTGTCTGTCTGTCACCAGGCTGTATCTCATGAACCGTGATAGCTAAACAGTTGAAATTTTCACGAGTGCGCGAGTCCAACTCGCACTTGGCCGGTTTTTATTGCAAGTTTTAGAAATATATGAATATCATTGATAGCTTACCTATGTTGTCCAAGTTGTAATTATGGTGATAATTAATTGCAACTTAACATTTGAGTGGAGTTAAAAATGTGTTTACAAAAAATTTTTCCATAAGATGGCTGGAGTATTGTGTTAGCTTGATAAATAATCATATATTGCTTTCAGTTAATTATTAATTAAAACTTGTGTATTGAGAAATTTCTAACTTAATGTTGTTATAGTGTTATTCATATTATGTGTAGGATGTGAAGATATCTGATGACAATATACTATCAGATATCATGTCAGATCTGGATGGTAGTGCTCCAGCCATCAAACCAAAGTCTCTCCTGCCTAGCAAGAGTAACGCCGTCACATCAACTAAGAAGGAGGCCCAGAATTACTTCAAAACTTTATCAACTGCAATCAAGAAACCTACTGCAGTCATATCAAATAAAGATCCTCCAACTTTAAAGCCCGAGGTAAGCTTTCTATTAGTTTAATTAAGAGACTAGAACATATTGTTTGGATTAGTATATTCACAGGTTTTTATCTTTCAGGAACTATCTAATAATGTAAAAAGTGAAGTCAATTCTGCCAAAAAACCAGAAGAAAAAAATGGCACAATTTCAAATCATGATATTAAAACAGTTAAAAAAACTGAATGGAAAATAGATAAAGAAATAAAGAAAGAAGTAGAGGATACAGCAACACAAAACATTGAAGAGTTTCAATCACAAGATATAGATTTGGGTGATGATTTCAGCAATGATATGACACCTGTTGTTGTAGAAAATATTCCAGAAGTCAAAAAAGAAGCAATTCCCAGTTCTAGTGCCACAATTACAGACGTTGCTGAGGAATTTCTTAATGAAGACTTTGATATTTTCCCAGCTGCGAAAAAAGAATCACCAAAAGATTTGAAACCTCTTTCAAGTACATGGTCTGAACAAATGACTGAAAACCAGATGCCAACTTCTATCCAGTCTGATGGTCAGTTGCCATTACAGAACAATGAAAATGGAGAAAAAGTTCTTAGATTCTACTGGCTGGACGCTTGGGAGGACAGGTTTGTGAAGCCTGGAGTGGTGTACTTGTTTGGAAAGGTGTATGCAAACCCATCAAATAAGAAAGAAGGCTGTCTGTCCTGCTGTTTGGTTGTGAAGAATGTCAACAGGCAGATGTTCTTGTTGCCTAGAGAATATGTGAGTTTAGTTCTTAATAAAAATCATTATCATAAATTCTTGGTTTCAATTTATAACTAACATATTAACTTATTTCAGAAACTAGATCCAGTAACATTAGAAGCAACAGATCAAGAAGTAACTATGATGGATCTCTATGAGGAGTTCAACAGTTCTGTAGCCAGTGAATTGGGTTTGAAAGAGTTTAAATCACGTAAAGTTACTAAGAACTACTCTTTCAACTTGCCTGATATACCTGCACAATCTGATTACTTGGAAGTTCGCTATTCTGTAAGTTTAGTCTTGAGTTAAATTGAAATTATGTTGTTCAATTCAATTGTTATTTTTTGTTGCAGGCATCTTTTCCTCCTCCACCACCAGGAAAAAAATACTTGACTTTCTCACATATATTTGGTACAAATACAGCTTCATTAGAAACCTTGTTGCTGGAAAGAAAGATAAAGGGTCCCTGTTGGCTAGAAATAAAACAGCCAGAAAATGTGCTTGCCAAAGTATCTTGGTGTAAACTAGAGGCAGCTTGCGATAAAATTGAAAATATAAATGTTATTAGAAATAATAATGAACAATTAGAGCCGCCACCGATTGTGGTTGCAACTGTAAGACAGTGTTTGTTTCGTAATATTAATTCAAGATCCAATGAAAATGGCTCGATGTTGATTTTTTTCTGAATTTCAGATCAATATGAGAACTACAAGTGATTCTAAAACAAAGAAGACAAAAATACTGATGATAAGTTGCTTGGTACATAATAATTTCCCAATTCATAAACCACCGCCAAATCCACCTTTTCAACAGCACTTTTGTAGTAAGTATTCAAAAATGCATGTTTACTTTGTTACTTCTTTTGGAGTCATATAAACACTAAACTTATATTTCTTTCAGTAATGACGAAATGTAATGAAATCTGGCCACTAGATCTCAAACAAGCTCTGCCGCAATACAAAGCAACAAAACTTACAAAATGTGACACTGAAAGAGAACTTCTTAACTATTTCATGGTTCAGTTCTGGAAATTGGACCCAGATTTAGTTATAGGTCACGACTTGCAAGGTTTCCAACAAGATTTGCTCATTGGAAATGTTTTGGATCTCCACATACCTAACTGGTCGCGACTCGGTCGTCTCAAGAGATCTGTTGCTCCTCAAAGGAAATATGCTGCAAAGGACGCATTTTTAGGAAGACTAGTTTGCGACATCAAGCTGTCAGCAATGGAGTTAATACGGGCCAGGAGTTTCGACCTCGACACATTGTGTACAGATGTTCTAAAAATGAAAGAAGGAGTAAGGGTAGATGTGGCCTTAGAAGACCTTCCTAGATACTATGAAAACAGTGGGGACTTACTTCAGTTGGTTTCACTGAGCATGCAAGACGCTTCTTATATTCTGAAAATTATGTGTGAATTGAATGTGATACCACTTGCGCTACAGATAACGCAGATCGCGGGTAATATTATGTCTCGAACTTTGATGGGCGGCCGCTCGGAAAGAAACGAGTTTCTGTTACTTCATGCTTTCACTGAGAAAAATTATATAGTTCCTGACAAAACCTACGGGCGAAAGACAGTGGAAGCTGAAGACGATAATGATGACAAAGACGAAGCAAAAGCTAGCAATATCTCCAAAAAGCAGGGAAAGAAAAAAGCTGCTTATTCTGGTGGTTTAGTTTTGGAACCTAAAAAAGGATTTTATGACAAACTTATATTGCTTATGGACTTTAACTCGCTGTATCCAAGTATTATACAAGAATATAACATCTGTTTCACGACCATCAAGAGGAAAAGTACATCAGCTTCTGATGATGATATAGCTAATTTAGTTTTACCTGGTACTAAAACTGAATTCGGCGTACTTCCTACTCAAATCAGAAAATTAGTAGAAAGTAGACGAGAAGTCAAAAAGTTAATGAAATCTCCCGATCTCCCGCCAGAACAATACATGCAGTATAACATAAGACAAATGGCCCTTAAACTCACAGCCAACTCTATGTATGGTTGTTTGGGCTTCACACATTCAAGATTTTATGCTAAGCCGTTGGCAGCATTAGTTACCATGAAAGGTAGAGAAATTCTCATGGATACCAAAGAAATAGTCCAGAAACTCAATTATGATGTGGTTTATGGTGATACCGACAGTTTAATGATAAACACCAACTGCTTAGACTATGATTATGTCTTTAAAATTGGCAATGACTTGAAGAGAGAAATCAATAAAAAGTACAAGCAAATTGAACTAGATATTGATGGAGTTTTCAGATACTTACTGCTTTTGAAGAAGAAGAAATATGCTGCTGTTCTGATTAGCAAAAATAAAAATGGAGAATTTGTGTTTACTCAGGAGCATAAAGGTTTGGATATCGTGCGTCGTGATTGGTCCCAATTGGCTGCTGAAGCTGGGAAGTTCATTTTGAGTCAAATTCTGTCAGAACAGTCTGCAGATGAAAGATTGGAGAGTATACAATCACACCTGAATAAACTTAAGGACGATTTATTGAATAACAAAATACCATTGTCTTTATTAACAATAACAAAGCAGCTAACAAAAAACCCCAATGAATATGCAGATAAACACTCGCAACCTCACGTGCTCGTGGCAATGCGTCTAAACGCCAAGAACAGTAGAAGGTTTAAGAAAGGAGATATTGTTCCCTATATCATTTGTGATGACGGAACAGACAACTCGGCCACGCAGCGCGCATATCACATAGAGGAATTGAAAAATACCGAAACACTTAAGATTGACTATAAATACTACCTAGCCCATCAGCTACACCCAGTTATCTCACGAATATGTGAACCGATCGAGGGAATGGACCCCGCCCGAGTGGCCGATTGCCTCGGCTTAGACCCATCTGGATACAAACACATAATTAAGAAAGATAATCAAAATACTGAAACATTTGAAGTGGAAAACGAACAGGAAAAGTATAGGTATTGTAAAGAGTTCACATTTGTATGTATAAATGATAAATGCAAAACCGAGAATAAAATAAGAGAAACTTTTACGAAAATAGATAAAGAAACTGTGTCGTTCTTAGAGAAATGCCAAAATGATAAGTGTTCAATGAGGCCTATGGACTACTTGGCCTGTATTCAGAATCAGTTGACTTTGCAAATCCGCCAATACCACGCGCAGTACTACGCTGGCTGGCTGTCATGCGAGGACCCGGCGTGCGGATACCGCACCGCGCGACTGCCGCAAACCTTCGCCGGGGGCTACCCCTTGTGCAGGCAGTGCGAAAAAGGCGTCATGTTCAGAGATTACACTGAAAAGGACCTGTATTTACAAATTAATTTCTTCCTTTTCTTATTCGATTTGAGTAAACCACAGAATGCAAGTAAGTTTACAGTGCACTCGATTCGGTTGGCAACAACTTAATTAAGTTGACAGAACTAAACTAAATTTAGTTTTTCATCCCTTTCTTTATGTATCGAAAAGACGAACAGATTAGTCCTGTCAATATAGTTAATTGTGCCAACCGAACCGACACCATTATCGCTTTTTTAATTATGTTTTATCCATAATATGTTATTGTTTTCAGAAATAAAGGTTTCCCCGCAAATCACAGCAGCATTCCAGTCCCTGAAAGAAATAGTGGAGGACTGGCTCACCCACTCGGCTTATTCCATTATCAATCTCTCGAAGTTGTTCAGATTCTTCACCCTTGCGCCTAAATCAGGAAACAACATGAAGTCAGAACCTGAGGTAGAAATAGACATTCTGCCTGAGACTGAGCAGATCGACGCGTTGTTGGAAATGGGTGTTTACTAAACATTATATTTTTTGACGTCTCAAATATCATGGAATATTGTATATAAAATAAGTATTTGTTAAATAAACTTTACTCTAAGCCAAAAACATTTCTTTTAAATGGCGCCAGCGTACCTACCCATGCGTACAATACGTTTTAGAGCGAGGCCCCATTAGTGCGTTGCGTCGGACGGACGAACGGAACAACGCATTGTATGCCACACCTGCGTTGCGTTGACGCTGCGACAACGCAACGCAGCGCAACGCACTAAGGGCGAGGCCCCATCGAGTCCGTTACGCCAGCAGGAAAGATGCTCCTAGAGGGAAGCGAGTTTGATGAATAATTTGTGCGCAATTCGGTGTAAATGTGCGCCAAATAAAAAATTTGTGGGCCTTATACTTTTGGAATAAAACGGGAAAACGGATTCTGCTGGGGTAATAACGGTGCTCCAGCAGGAAGAATCTAAACTAATGATCGGAGAGAAATAAAAGATATATGTGCGGGTAGCTTGATACTAGCAGGAAATGTGCGCCAAATATAAAATTTGTGGGCCTTATAGTTTTGGAGATATTTGATTTCCTGCTGGCGTAACGTTTTGCCAGATCCCAGATCTCGGAAACTACTAAATGTGCGATCTTACAGTAAACACATATAAGTAGCTCCTAATTTGTGCGGTAGAAAACATTTCAAAAATATTCACAGATTTTGAAGTAATCAGACATTTTCTGAAAACAGAAAAAAAATTCTAGCGCCTAAACTACCACCTAAATAGAGAAACCAAAAACGGTGTTCTATTCTTCTTATTATTTCTCATTACCATAAAAATTTTGAAAACCGCACATTTACGCGTTTTTGAATAATACCCACATGAAGGTTAGACTGACCATGTCATGACTTTGACGGTCAGCAGGATAAAAATATCAGACACTATTTAGATCCTGGCCCAAAGAATAATCTGTGCGGTTACTGAAGTACATGCTCTGAAAATTTCAGCTTCAAATTCTTCGTATTAAAGGAAATATCAATTAAAATCCAAAACAACTGTCAGTATTCCGATTAACCGACCAAATTCGATAGACCACCAAAAAGCGACGCGTTCATACATATTGATGACCTTCTTTAATGTGTCGTATTATGCAGAAAAATTGTTTGTACAGTCGCGTTCATAACTTCTTATTGGCAAATGTGGGTAAATAGTGTTTTAACTTTTAAATAGTTAGTTTGAGCCTGTATTCATACCAATACCACAGCCGAGAGTATTTTTCTTACAGTCGGACTTCGATCGCCCTTTGTGTTGGCGCAAAAGCCGCCGTTCGTCTAGACAGTTGACGCAACGACTAAAAGTGTAAGGGACTAAAATTTTATTTGTAAATCATTACTAATTTAGGGCTAACTAAGTATAAAATAAATATTAAATTAGTACTCAATTAGGAAATAATAATAAAAAAAAAGTTCCAAAATGGCGGCCATCTTTTTTGTTTGTGGGCATATTTCGATGAAACTCGGTTTTTGATACTATTTTGACAAGATAATATCAATGCAATGTTAAAAAAATAAAAAATCCAAGATGGCGGCCATCTTCTTTGTTTGTGGACCGATTTCGACGAAACTCGGTTTCTGGTACTTTTTTGACAAGAAAATAATAGGTAAAGCAATGTTAAAAATTAAAAATCCAAGATGGCGGCCATCTTTTTTGTTTGTGAGCCGATTTCGACGAAACTCGGTTTCTGGTACTATTTTGACAAGAAAACAGCAACGCAGTGTTAAAAATGTAAAAATTCAAGATGGCGGGCAATTTTTTGGTTTTCGGGCCGATTTCGATGAAACTCGGTTTTTGGTAGTATTTTGACGAGAAAACAGCAACGCAATGTAAAAAAAAACAAAGAATCCAAGATGGCGGCCATCTTCTTTGTTTGTGGGCCGATTTCGACGAAACTCGATTTTTGGTACTATTTGACAAGAAAATAACAAAGCAATGTTAAAAAAATAAAAAATTCAAGATGGCAGCCATCTTTTTTGTTTGTGGGCCGATTTCGACGAAACTCGGTTTCTAGTACTATTTTGACAAGAAAATAACAATGCAATGTTAAAAAAATTAAAAATCCAAGATGGCGGCCATCTTCTTTTTTTGTGGGCTGATTTCGATGAAACTCGGTTTTTAGTAGTATTTTGACAAGAAAACAGCAACGCAATGTTAAACAAAATAAATAATCCAAGATGGCAGCCATCTTTTTTGTTTGTAGGCCGATTTCGATGAAACTCGGTTTCTAGTACTATTTTGACAAAAAAATAACATAGCGATGTTAAAAAAATAAAAAATCCAAGATGGCGGCCAGTTTTTAAGTTTGCGGACCGATTTCGATGAAACTCGGTTTTAAGTAGTATTTTGACGAGAAAACAGCAACGCAATGTTAAAAAAAACAAAAAATCCAAGATGGCGGCCATCTTCTTTGTTTGTGGGCCGATTTCGATGAAACTCGGTTTCTAGTACTATTTTGACAAGAAAATAACAATGCAATGTTAAAAAAATAAAAATCCAAGATGGCGGCCATCTTCTTTTTTTGTGGGCTGATTTCGATGAAACTCGGTTTTTAGTAGTATTTTGACAAGAAAACAGCAACGCAATGTTAAAAAAAATTAAAATCAAAGATGGCTGCCATCTTTTTTGTTTGTGGGCTGATTTCGATGAAATTCGGTTTTTGGTACTATTTTGACAGGAAAATAACAATGCAATGTTAAAAATCATAAAAAATCAAAGATGGCGGCTTTTTTTTGTATTTAATTTTATTTTGTCAGATTTTTTAGAAACAACAGCAAATATCTTTAAAAACATCCCAGTAACTAAGCGCAAATAATATTTAAAAAATATCACCATTTATTCAGCTTTCAGTTGAGGTATAAATAATATTAACTTAATAATAACTTAAATAAAAAATGAGAAATTAAGACTTAGCTAAATAGGAGTCCCATTTTATGTAGCAAAAAAATCCTATTTCGAGCGCTTCGGAGGTGGCCGTATTATTCTACTTAATCATAAATATGAAAGTTTGCCTGTTTGAATGATTGTTAATCAATCACGCAAAACGGCTGAACGGATTTGGATGAAATGATAGTTTAGTAGCCGGATTACAATATAGGAGGATACTATTATCTTGGTTTAAGGTTTCCTAGGGATTTTCTCGAATGTAAATGTGGATGAAGTCGTGGGCTGAAGCTAGTTTGCCATAAATGGTCGTGCTTACTAAAAATACTATCGTCTGAGTGAGTTTGAGACAGGATTGTTTTCCGCCGATGAGTAAAAATTTTATACAGACGGCATCACAAATTGCATGCAATGCATATCAGCCATTTTTAATGCCCCACTGGCTGCCGGGGAAGAGGCCTTCCTTTTGGCTTGTGGATGGATAAAGCGGACGGGCCATAATGATAATAAATGAATAATGAAAATAGTATCAGAAACCGAGTTTCATCGAAATCGGCCCACAAACAAAAAAGTTGGCCGCCATCTTGAATTTTTTACTTTTTTAACATTGTGTTGCTGTTTTCTTGCCAAAATACTACAAAAAACAGTTTCATCGAAATCGGCCCACAAACAAAAAGTTGGCCGCCATCTTGAATTTTTTACTTTCTAACATTGCGTTGCTGTTTTCTTGTCAAAATACTACCAAAAACCGAGTTTCATCGAAATCGGCCCGCAAACTAAAAAGTTGGCCGCCATCTTGAATTTTTTAAATTTGCAACATTGCGTTGCTGTTTTCTTGTCAAAATACTACCAAAAACCAAATTTTCATCGAAATCGGCCCGCAAACTAAAAAGTTGGCCGCCATCTTGAATTTTTAAAATTTGCAACATTGCGTTGCTGTTTTCTTGTCAAAATACTACCAAAAACCAAATTTTCATCGAAATCGGCCCGCAAACAAAAAAGTTGGCTGCCATCTTGAATTTTTACATTTTTAACATTGCGTTTCTGTTTTCTTGACAAAACAGTAGCAAAAACCGAGTTTCATTGAAATCGGCCCGCAAACAAAAAAGGTGGCGGCCATCTTGAATTTTTTACATTTTTAACATTGCGTTGCTGTTTTCTTGTCAAAGTAGTATCAGAAACCGAGTTTCATCGAAATCGGCCCACAAACAAAAAAAGGTGGCCGCCATCTTGAATTTATTACTTTTTTAACATTGCGTTGCTATTTTTTTGTCGAAATTTTATTTTGAACAGATTGTATTTTGTAAATAATTAATAAGGTTGCACTGATAACAGTTCTTTAATATTAGATATCAGCTATTAGATATTGGTGTTCCTTTATAAATGCATGATATGATAGCCCCTCTTGTTTGTATTTCTATTTTTTTTTTGTTTTTCTCTTTTTCTATTTAAGTAAGTACCTTTAAAAAAGGTTTAAAAAGCAGGGACCCACTCTCTTATTTAAGTTGTGGATAACGGTGTTGATTGTCCTATTAGTATTTTTCATTGTTCTTAGTTTATTTAAGTAACATACATTGGTCAATTGTTTTTTGTCCCGAATAAATTAAAAAAAAAAAAAAAAAAAGAAATAATACCAAAAACAGAGTTTCATCGAAATCGGCCCACAAAAAAAAGTTGGCCGCCATCTTAAATTTTTTACTTTTTTTTCAAAACATCCTTTATTTTTCTACTAAAATAATGTTAAAATGGTTAAAATTCATTTAATTCAAGTAAAAACGGCCCGCAAACAAAAAAGGTGGCGGCTATCTTGAATTTTTTACATTTTTAACATTGCGTTGCTGTTTTCTTGTCAAAGTAGTATCAGAAACCGAGTTTCATCGAAATCGGCCCACAAACAAAAAAAGGTGGCCGCCATCTTGAATTTTTTACTTTTTTAACATTGTGTTGCTGTTTTCTTGCCAAAATACTACAAAAACCAGTTTCATCGAAATCGGCCCACAAACAAAAAGTTGGCCGCCATCTTGAATTTTTTACTTTCTAACATTGCGTTGCTGTTTTCTTGTCAAAATACTACCAAAAACCGAGTTTCATCGAAATCGGCCCGCAAACTAAAAAGTTGGCCGCCATCTTGAATTTTTTAAATTTGCAACATTGCGTTGCTGTTTTCTTGTCAAAATACTACCAAAAACCAAATTTTCATCGAAATCGGC
Organism: Agriphila tristella; assembly: GCA_928269145.1. Lineage (NCBI taxonomy): Eukaryota > Metazoa > Arthropoda > Insecta > Lepidoptera > Crambidae > Agriphila > Agriphila tristella. Next base: position 53,146,485 of record OV743429.1, read on the forward strand.
CCGCAAACTAAAAAGTTGGCCGCCATCTTGAATTTTTAAAATTTGCAACATTGCGTTGCTGTTTTCTTGTCAAAATACTACCAAAAACCAAATTTTCATCGAAATCGGCCCGCAAACAAAAAAGTTGGCTGCCATCTTGAATTTTTACATTTTTAACATTGCGTCGTTGTTTTCTTGTCAAAGTAGTATCAGAAACCGAGTTTCATCGAAATCGGCCCACAAACAAAAAAGTTGGCCGCCATCTTGAATTTTTTACATTTTTAACATTGCGTTTCTGTTTTCTTGACAAAACAGTAGCAAAAACCGAGTTTCATTGAAATCGGCCCGCAAACAAAAAAGGTGGCGGCCATCTTGAATTTTTTACATTTTTAACATTGCGTTGCTGTTTTCTTGTCAAAGTAGTATCAGAAACCGAGTTTCATCGAAATCGGCCCACAAACAAAAAAAGGTGGCCGCCATCTTGAATTTATTACTTTTTTAACATTGCGTTGCTATTTTCTTGTCGTAATAGTACCAAAAACAGAGTTTCATCGAAATCGGCCCACAAAAAAAAGTTGGCCGCCATCTTAAATCTTTTACTTTTTTTTCAAAACATCCTTTATTTTTCTACTAAAATAATATTAAAATGGTTAAAATTCATTTGATTCAAGTAAAAATGAAATGAAACAGAAATAACTTCATTCGTTATTTAAATAAAAGCACTCACTCAAATCACTTTTTTACTTAAATGTACGTAGACGTGACGTGTACAAACCTGGGGGGTGATTTTGTAATTTTGTTGCAATCAACTCTGACAGAAATCGCAGTTACATCGCTGCTTTAGTTAGAACCAATGTGACAACTATCTTTACTAAAGCAGCAATACAACTGCGCTTTCAATCGAGAATTGTTAGCAACAGCTTTACGTAATCAAGGTACTGTTCAACAACAAAGTTAAGGAGGTCATCAATATGTATGAACGCGTCGCTTTTTGGTGGTCTATCGAATTTGGTCGGTTAATCGGAATACTGACAGTTGTTTTGGATTTTAATTGATATTTCCTTTAATACGAAGAATTTGAAGCTGAAATTTTCAGAGCATGTACTTCAGTAACCGCACAGATTATTCTTTGGGCCAGGATCTAAATAGTGTCTGATATTTTTATCCTGCTGACCGTCAAAGTCATGACATGGTCAGTCTAACCTTCATGTGGGTATTATTCAAAAACGCGTAAATGTGCGGTTTTCAAAATTTTTATGGTAATGAGAAATAATAAGAAGAATAGAACACCGTTTTTGGTTTCTCTATTTAGGTGGTAGTTTAGGCGCTAGAATTTTTTTTCTGTTTTCAGAAAATGTCTGATTACTTCAAAATCTGTGAATATTTTTGAAATGTTTTCTACCGCACAAATTAGGAGCTACTTATATGTGTTTACTGTAAGATCGCACATTTAGTAGTTTCCGAGATCTGGGATCTGGCAAAACGTTACGCCAGCAGGAAATCAAATATCTCCAAAACTATAAGGCCCACAAATTTTATATTTGGCGCACATTTCCTGCTAGTATCACCGCACATATATCTTTTATTTCTCTCCGATCATTAGTTTAGATTCTTCCTGCTGGAGCACCGTTACCCCAGCAGAATCCGTTTTTCCCGTTTTATTCCAAAAGTATAAGGCCCACAATTTTTTTATTTGGCGCACATTTACACCGAATTGCGCACAAATTATTCATCAAACTCGCTTCCCTCTAGGAGCATCTTTCCTGCTGGCGTAACGGACTCGGCCCCATCAGTGCGTTGCGTCGTCGCTGCGTCGTTTTCCATATATTTATTCATGACATGCCCCATTAGACCGTTGCGTCGTCGCGCGCGACGTTTCAACGGATCGACGGACAAGAGACGAAGCGGGAGGGAGGGTGATGCGCTGCGTCGTCGCAGATCCGCTGCGACGACGCCACAAAAGAACACGTTTGTATCTATCCATTGCGAAGGGTGAACTGAGACGCAGCTGCGACGGCGTGCATACCCTCTTACGTTGCGTTGTCGCAGCGTCAGCGCAACGCAGGTGTGGCGGCATACAATGCGTTGTTCCGTTGCGACGACGCGACGCAACGCACTAATGGGGCCTCGCTCAAACGTGTTCTTTTGTCGCGTCGTCGCAGCGCATCACCCTCCCTCCCGCTTCGTCTCTTGTCCGTCGATCCGTTGAAACGTCGCGCGCGACGACGCAACGGTCTAGTGGGGTATGTCATAAAAAATATATGGAAAACGACGCAGCGACGACGCTGCGCCAACGTAACGCAGCGCAACGCACTAATGGGGCCTCGCCCTTTGTATCTATCCATTGCGAAGGGTGAACTGAGACGCAGCTGCGACGGCGTGCATACCCTGCATAGGGCGAGGCCCCATTAGTGCGTTGCGTCGCGTCGTCGCAACGGAACAACGCATTGTATGCCACACCTGCGTTGCGTTGACGCTGCGACAACGCAACGCAAGAGGTTATGCACGCCGTCGCAGCTGCGTCTCAGTTCACCCTTCGCAATGGATAGATACAAACGTGTTCTTTTGTTGCGTCGTCGCAACGGCTCTGCGACGACGCAGCGCATCACCTTCCCTCCCGCTTCTTCTCTTGTCCGTCGATCCGTTGAAACGTCGTGTGCGACGACGCTACGGTCTAGTGGGGCATGTCATAAAAAATATATGGAAAACGACGCAGCGACGACGCAACGCAGCGCAACGCACTAATGGGGCCTAGCCCATACCCTCTTGCGTTGCGTTGTCGCAGCGTCAACGCAACGCAGGTGTGGCATACAATGCGTTGTTCCTTTGCGACGACGCGACGCAACGCAGCGTAACGCACGGAACATTGCGCGAGACGATGCGCAACACAATTTCGATGTAAGTGGGTGGGTGGTGGGGCACGACTACGCGCACTGTGGCTAACTTCACAGTCGCCAATAAGTTTGAAACATCACTATCGTACTCTAATTCGACCTTGGACAAGAATTTGACTGATTTAGGAGATAGGCGTGGCAATTTTGAGCACTACCAATTCAGCCGCAAGCAAAAGCATAATTTATTCATTAGATGCGCTAGCTATTATAATTTTGTGGCGTTAGGTCAGGTGATTATCGAAGTGAAAAAAAAAGAAATAATATTTAGTACATTTATTGACGCTTACACAAAACGGTAAAATACATTCATAACTGCACCTACTGTGCTCTATCGAGAGTAAAATAATTCTATTGATACTAATACAAATGCCGGCAAACGGCAAATAACTTGAGCTCAACTTTAGTATCACGTGACTTACACAGTTAACTTACAATAGGTACGCAAAAATCGCAAGCCTCGTTGTCTATGGTCTGGTTCAAGTTATTTGCCGCGAACGAACTATACTTACCTGTAAAACTCAATTATAATCTAATTATTTTTGATAAAAGCCGCCTCTGCCTCGACCTCGCGCTTGCCCACCGAACTGGCCTCCTCGGCCGCCACCTCTGCCTCTAAAATTCTTTTGTTGGTCATAATTTCCAAATTGTTGCTGCTGGTCTGGTTGCCTCGTGTCAAAATTGCCATTCATAAAGTTAGGCCTAGGGCCTTGGCCCTGATTGTTAGTGCCTTGTCCAAAGTTATCAAACCCACGTTGTTGTGGTGGCTGTCCCCAATTATCCTGCATGAATGCGCCCCCTCTATTGTCCTGCATCGGCGGCTGTCCGTATTGTTGTTGATTATTTTGTAAAAGAGGTGGATTATTCTGTAACAACGGTCCCCTATTGCCCTGCATATTCGGACCTCTGTTGTCCTGCATAGGAAATTGCCTGTTGTTCTGCATCTGCTGGCCTTGCACGTACGGGCCTCTGTTGCCTTGTTGGGGCCCACTGTTGTCTTGCATAAGAGGCCCTCTGTTGCCTTGTTGGAAACCTCTATTATCTTGTTGGGGCCCACTATTGTCTTGCATAAGAGGTCCTCTGTTGCCTTGTTGGAAACCTCTATTATCTTGTTGGGGCCCACTATTGTCTTGCATAAGAGGCCCTCTGTTGCCTTGTTGGAAACCTCTTTTATCTTGTTGGGGCCCACTGTTGTCTTGCATAAGAGGCCCTCTGTTGCCTTGTTGGAAACCTCTATTATCTTGTTGGGGCCCACTGCTGTCTTGCATAAGAGGCCCTCTATTATCTTGCTGTTGATATGGCCCCCTGTTATCTTGTTGAAAGGGTCCTCCTTGCATGAGCGGTCCTCCCCTGTTATCCTGCAGAAGAGGTCCCCTAGGTCCTCCTTGCATGAGTGGTCCTCCCCTGTTATCCTGCAAAAGAGGTCCCCTATTATCCTGTAGGAGAGGTCCTCGATTATCCTGTAAGAGTGGTCCCCTATTATCCTGTAGGAGAGGTCCTCGATTATCCTGTAAGAGTGGTCCCCTATTATCCTGTAGGAGAGGTCCTCTATTATCTTGTGTATAAGGGCCCCTGTTGTCCTGCATTGGAGCACCTCTATTTTGCATCTGAGAGCCTCCATCCTGCACGTAAGACCCTCCATCCGGCACGTAAGCGTCTCCGTCCTGCATGTAAGTATCGTCTGGAATATTTTGAGACCTTTGATTCCAATTGTTCTGATTATCATATGAATCGTTTTGGTTATTCATATTACCGGCAAAATTCATAGAACTTTGCGGTGCCGGTGGTCGCATCAATCCTTGGTTGAAGGGAGGCGGTTGAGATTGGGTTATCGCCTGGTTAGACAGAGAGGGTATCGGCTTCGCTGGTTCCTGCTGCATCGGTGCTTCAGGCAAGTCGCCAAAAGACCGCGGTTGCGTGTTGCTCGTAACGACATCTGCTGCTGGAGCGGGCGACTGGCTTGTGGTGGTCGACTGTATCGACGCTTGCACCAACGCGAATAGGTCCGTGGCCGCGGACAAGTTCTTAGTCAAGTCGACCTTCGGAGCTTGGGTGGTTTCCGCGGGGACGGGTACGTTCGACTCCTCCAGAGATTTCTTAACTATTTCCATTTCTTGACGTATCTGATTTTCTTTTACTTTCTTAGTAGCAGATTGGAATACCTGTAACAATACGGGAATAAGAAATTTATTAGTAAATTCAAAGTAAGTAGTGATTTATCGATGGAAAACTTCGGTTGGCTCCGTTTGAAACAATTTAAAAGAGATAAAAAGGCCTGGGCACACCGGTGTAGACACGCGCGTAGTGACGCGCAGCAAAGATACGTGCGTGTTCGGTGTGACGTCCAATAGGGAATGCCATTGAGTACAACGTCACGAGCTGCAATGCGTACGTTACGCAAGCGGTCGGTGTGCCATGTCTCATAAAGTTTCAGACACTACAACGTCATGGTACGTCTACGTGCACGCTTACGCATCTGGTGTTTCGCATTTAAATGTCCATGAAGCAAAACTGAACAAAAGGCTCAGATTAGATTCGATTAAAACAAGTAAGAATCAGTTTTACCTCTTCGACAGTATAATCATCGTCGTCGCTTTCAATAGTGACCAGTTTGACCTCTTCAGGCGGGGTGACGGCGATAGGCGGCGCGGGCGCAGGGGCGGGCGCGGGCGCGGGCGCGGACACGCTCGTAGCGGCCGCACTCACGTACTGCCGCAACTTCTCCACGCGCTGCGGCTCGCGGGCCTCCAGCTTCTTCAAGTACGCTATCAGGCTGTGCTGCTCTTCGGCGGATAGCTCGTTGAAGTTCTTCAAAAGAGTTTCTAAGTCCGAGTCAGAGAGACCGTCCATAGCGTCGGGTATTTCTTCTTTTTCGATCCTGTGAGTTAAATGTTGGTGTTAAAATGAATACTAGAGATCTTCACTATTAATATTAAAACTAAAATAAGTTTAATTACTAAAACGAATTTATAAAAATACTAGTTGATAATTCCTGAAAGCCAATTATTTCCAGAATGAGGCATATCGCGAATAAGGCAATATACGACTACAGCGCATTTTGCGAATAGGTCCTTTTACTACTAAGCAAAGGTCAGCTAATTTAAAACGTAAATAGTTCGAAAAGAGTATTTTATAATCGAACCGACGACGACAAAGAAGAATATTTTATAGCCAATCATTAATAGCCTACAATACGAACAGCAAAAATGATATAAGTAGGTAACACGACTCGAAAGTCAACTCTTATTGAACGAGCAATAAAAAAATCTTACTTCTTATCATTTTCATCATAAGCCGACTGCAGCAACTGCAAGGCAGACGCCGAGTTCTTAGCAGGGGCCGGCGCCTTCAGCGGCGGTTTGTCGGGCTTCGCCTCCGCCTCGCTCTTCTTCGCTACCGCCTCGCTCTTCACGACCGCCTCGCGCTTCTTCGCCTCCGCCATGCCGACGACCGCGTCTACGAGCTGCGCCAGTTCTTCTGAAGACACGTCCGTCTTGCCTTGTGCTATCAACGCGGCGGCCATTTGCTGCGCGATCTGAGCACGATCTACTTCACCGACGCCAGCCACTGGCAACGCTGCAGCTTTTGCTTTTGGTTTATCCTGTAAACAATATCGTATATTAACACTTGAACTAGCGACGGTAAGGGCTCTTTAAATTTAATTAAGCTTCGCTTTATTACAGACTAAATAACTGCTCAACCCGAAGAAGTTCATAGTAACTGTGTAAAGCTATCTCTATTTAAAGTTGTTCAACCAAACTAAAAGTTTTTTTAAAGATTCGGTGTTATTACAAAAGATTTTTAAACACCTGTTTAACTTTAGACACTGTTTAAATGTGATGCTGTCACTTTTCTGACAATATTATTGTTTGAAAGAGACAGCATCACATTTAAACAGTGTCTAAGTTAAACAGGTGTTTAAAAATCTTTAGTAATTTGTTAACCTATTTACATTTATATTCTACTTTTGGTGCCAATATAGTCTGCATCAAACATCCGTTGTTGTCATTTCTCTCCGCTCCCGTCCCTACACCTGTCCCAAATTTAATTAAATCCTGTTTATGTCGCCAATTAAACTAGTTTTTTGGCTTATAAAATGGCCTACCGCATAAGTGTCATCGACATCGCTGTCGACTTCATTTGACGGATGGATGTGGGCACATTGCTGCTTTTCTTCGGTAAGTTTTTATTTGTGCCAAAGAGTAGAAGCAATGTATCGCATCCGTCTGTCAAATGAAGCCGACGACACTAGCGCGGTAGGGCCTCTGGTCACTTAGTCCAGATTATACTAAGAAATAGTCTATAAACCGCTCTCAACGTTGAGAGCTATCTTGAGATCATATTTGAGATGCTCTTTTATGCATGTTTGTTTGTTATTGTTTTTTTTTATGCTATTAATATCCATGCTGTGCATACTTTTTATTGGATAATAGTTTAGATATTTATTTATTTAAGTATGTTCTCGATGATGTGATAACTGTTATCTGTCTGTGTGCCAAATTATAAAATAAAATATAAGAACAGCAACTCAGGTATGATCTCAAGATATATATAAACTGCTTTCAACGTTGAGAGCTACTCAACATTGAAATCAGTTTATAAATACAGTCCTAAGTAATTGAACAAGTTGAAAAAAGTTATTATAATGAGTATATCAAAATCAAATCGTAAACGATCAGTTGGTGTTCATTCGCTGCCAATTTGAAACTAGAAAACAAACTACTTACAGATACTGCTATGTATGCAAATTACCGTAGTAAATTACAAATTGATGAAATAGACCCCCCGATCTTTTGCCGTTTTGCAATAGCTTGTTATTTTGAGCTTTTGACGGTCTACGCCCAAAGGGATAATAGCCTAGTTTTTTTAGTGCTAAAGAGTAGACAGTGCAAACGTACTGTTTGTCCGGCCAGGCTGGCGCCTTTCGGACGTCGTCGACTCCTAGGTCGCGTGCGCGTTCGCTTGCGCGTGCGCGCGACGGGCGCCGCGGCGGGCGCGGGCGGCGGCGCGGCCAACAGTGTCGTAGCGAACAATAGAACCTAAAATCGGACACCCACGTAAGAAACTGGCTAGATAGTATCGTTAATTCATTTAAGATTGAAGAAAACAGTCTTGTTACGTTCAAAATTCAAGTTTAATTTATATATCTAATTTCATTTAAGTTGTAGGTTTTTTCCGATTTTAAGTTCTTCTGCCCGCTTTTCATGTACTTTAACTACGATAAAAACTCCATCAACGCAGCTTGAAGGAGATAAGACTGTCCGCTTCAAGCTGCAACTTCAAAGCAGGGTTGCCACCCGTCCCGATTTCGATGATGTTGTCCCGCGTCCCGACAATCCATCACTTTTGTCCCGATTTTTGATGATAACACCCGATCAAAATGTTGATAAAAAATTGGTCCAAATATTTAAAAGAATAAAGGACAACAAGTTAAATGCCTTATTTTGCGTTGTATCCCTTCAAATGCTTATGTTGAGCGAGTATTCTCCCATATGACGCTTAAATGATCTAATGTCAGAAATCGTTGCTTTGTAGATTAAATGAAAGCAGAATTGCAAAAGACATGACTTGTTCGGAATTCGTAAGTAAATATAAAAATTACGCTGAATTAATGAGACGGCCCTTAACAATACAAAATATGCATGGAAACATAGTCAAAATAAAAATGAAACATTAAATCAAAAGTATCTTGTTTCCCTTCAGCTAGTTCTCAAACCTTTTACTTTGCTGACCCGCCTGCCGTTTGTTTCCATTGATTTTGAGTATTTTAATTAGAAACATCCACATACATTCAACATGTACTTCATTTACCACTTACCAGTCTTACAGTATTTTTACTGCCAGTTTTAATGTTTTCAACGTATGTAAATTTAGAAAATAGTCCAATATATTTTTCGCCCTTGTCCCGATTTTTGTGTACCTAAAGGTGGCAACCCTGCATCATAGCCTAAAATGGTATTCATTTACAAACTGAAATTACGTAATTTCCTCTATTCAAGCTTCCATCTTGCAAGATATTCGCCGCCCCCGCGCCCCCAGCCCCGCCCTATAGCTGCTGCCACTACACTAGTGTACCTGCGTCCGCTGCCTGGCGCGCGTGTCGGCGGCGTGCAGCGTGGCGGCGGTGCGCACGACGGCGGCGCGCAGGGCGGGCGCCGCCCCCGCGCCCCCAGCCCCGCCCTATAGCTGCTGCCACTACACTAGTGTACCTGCGTCCGCTGCCTGGCGCGCGTGTCGGCGGCGTGCAGCGTGGCGGCGGTGCGCACGACGGCGGCGCGCAGGGCGGGCGCCGCCCCCGCGCCCCCAGCCCCGCCCTATAGCTGCTGCCACTACACTAGTGTACCTGCGTCCGCTGCCTGGCGCGCGTGTCGGCGGCGTGCAGCGTGGCGGCGGTGCGCACGACGGCGGCGCGCAGGGCGGGCGCCGCCCCCGCGCCCACCAACCCCGCCTGCAGCGCGCCCTTTAACTTTTCCTTTGCTGTTTCCATCAGCACCACAGCCGTGTCGCGGTCCAACAACTCCTCAGATGAATTCGCTTTCTCCTGTACAACAACAATGACATATTGTAAAACAAAAAGTAAACTATAGCACAGAATAAATAATAGTACAAGTACAGAAGCAGCACGTGTCAAAGTCATTTAAATAAAAAGCTACTTTTGCTCCGACACAATAAAGTGCAATTCAGGTCGCGCAGTTCACCCAGTAGTTGCCTCTCTTTCTATTGCATGCTCTTACCTTTTCTGACTACGCAACGTTAGGGTTGTCTTCTTTTAAATGAACTGCGTAGCATATATCATAATGTGAAAAACGATAATTGTTTCATTGGTTTTTTAATTTTGACATCCGTAAACGGCACAGTAATGTCGATTCAACATTGTTACTATTATAAACAGGCAATATTTCCGCAGGCAGTAAGTTGCCGCGCGACTACACAGGCGGGCGTCTGGCGGCCCTCTGCTCACTTGTCCCGCCGGCGGAACAGCTATTGGTAGGTGCTTATCGCGCGACCTTGAGCGAGTGAAGGAGGCCTGACTATAGTTCGAATTCGCCACCGCACGCAAACAAGTGACCTGCCTGACCGTAACGCAAGGCCACGAACACTCACAAGGAAGTGCGAACATCACGTTAACTTCACACGCAAAATCACAAGAAAAACGACAATACAAACCTTCTCCATGCGCAGAGCCTCCGTCAACAGATCCACTAGTTTAGGTCCAACGCTACCCAGATAGTCTTCTAAGGCTACGAGCAGCCTCAACGTAGCGACCACATTCTCCGCAGGCCCCAAGTCCGAAGGCTCCGCGGGCCGCGAGAACTCCCGTCGTTTAGAAGCGCGCGACATCACGCTGCCCGCGCGAGAGCCGTGCGTCGGAGAACGGGCCTCCGCTTGCGATAGGACCGAGTCGATGTCATTGTCCGAGTTCCACGGAGAAAGACCGCCATCGTCACTGAAACAAGTATTTATATTGTGAAAACATAAACTTACTGTAAACAAATTCTAGTGTTCATCATCCAGAATTTTAGTGAATGAACCAAAAATGGGAAAGAAGACCATCAAACTGTAACAACTTTTACGATGGGACCAACTCTGAAATCGCGAAGAAAAAAAACAGCTGTTTTATACAAAATATAATACTTAACGAAATTATGAAAATGTATGAAACAGCTGATTTTTTTTCATTCATTAACACGTTGTATACTAGAGCTCGGCTTAAGATTTGAAAGAAACAGTGGAAAAAATGTTCATTTTTTTACGCATTCATGAGGTGGAGGATTATCAATTGACCAATAGCCAATAACGCGCACTAAACGGCGGCGCCTCCGTGCACATGAAACCAACTTTTACTCTTAATAATTATTGTATTATTTTTATCATTAATTTTAAATTAGTATTATCAACTAATTTAATTTTGATTGAATTTGCTTATTTTTAGATTAATGTCTTCCTTATTGTTTAACTTTCATTTTCGATGAACTTTGCATGTTTGTTATTTTTTTTATTCTATTTATTCTATCCATGCTGTGTACACTTTTTATTGGATAGCAGTTTAGATCACTTATTTTGAAGCCAATGTACTCGATGATGTGATAACTATTATCTGTCTGTGTACCACATTATTTGACTCATCTAAATACGAAGACTTATGTAAAAAAATCCACCAGCTTCCGTTACACATGCGGCGTGATATTGCTGATATAGTCCTTATATGGACCTTATGAAGATCTCATCTGGCATGACTGATTGTCCTGCCCCCCTAGCATGACCGACGAAACACGACAGATATCGCGTGATAAAGCGTTTTATCGACACTCAACTGTCAATATCCATTGTCTTTTGACAGTTAAACGTGATAAATCACTATATCATATCGGCGGGCTGATTATCTAATTAGAAACCACCTAGCGACCGGTCGCAGTTCACAGATGAACGTAATACATTGCTACTTTTCTTTGGGGTAAAAAAAAACATACCAAAGTAGCAATGGATGTCAAATGCGACCGGTCGCTAAATAGTTTCATTTTAGATAATCAGGGTGCGGGTTTCGGTGGTCATGCTAGGCAGGCTGAGCTTCTTTATAAACTCTTTTAACGTACCCCGTAGTTCGCGGCGAGCTGCGCCATTTAATTTTCCTTTTTGTAGCACTAAATATAGAAAGAATAATTTTATCTACCGTTCAATGAAACAATATAATATTTTATCAAATAATTTTGAGTTGGATGTGTTTACACCAGTATCCGTGCGGCGAAGACACTCGTTAGTAGGCATTTTTTCAATGGCGAATAATTCCGTTATTTGTCAATTCTTATACTATTGTTTTTGATTCATTTATGCTAACTTAGATTTAAGCTCACATTAGATTTAGCTATACTTACGCTAACCGTGTTAATCTATTATTAGCTTTTTAAGTTAATACTTTGTAATTTAAATATATTGTTGTGTAAGCTGATGATTCACCGAATAATAAATAAATAAATTTAGAATATTTCAATTCAAATTATAGAATGAATGGACATCGGCTTTTGCTTTGCTTAGAAATAAAGTTAAGTTTTTTTTCATAACAATAAAGTTAGAAATATTGTAAATTACTTTCAGCGTGCTCGCAGACTACAGACCAAACTGTCGGCCAATCAATAGTTGGCCGGTAGTTGGTTTTGTATGAAGAATCGGCCGATACCGAATCGTTCTAGTGTGCGTACTCGCATACAACTTCATACTGATTGAGAGCCCGACTAAATTGTCGGCCGATAGAAAGTCTGTAGTCTGCGAGCACGCTTAAGGTCAAACTACTTTTTGTTAATTTGTCTTTGCTATGTTAGACGATTGCTTCCGATGTTTTCCGATGCCCATTCTTTGAACTGAAGTACCTGTGTTTCTTTATTATTATTAATTATACAAGCACATGCATTATTTTATTTATAATAAAATAAAATGTGCTTACAATACATACGGTTTGAACTCGTCGTCGGAGACGAGTACGGTCTGCAGCGAGGGCGCGACTACTTGCGCGGCGGGCGGCGAGCGGCTGCGGTTGCGCAGCGGGTTGGCGGCCGCGCGCCGCGACAGCGGGCTGCGGCTGCCGCGCCCGTGCTCGCTACGCAATGTCGCGACATACGATGCGATCAAATTGACAATACACAGCAGGTGGCGAGAGTAGTCCTATCAATGAGCATATTTGTTGTATGGACACTTCCGAATAATTCTCCCGTCTATGAAATTTGGCATGTTATGAAGTTAGGTAATACAGGGGCCGTATTATGAGCTCTTATTTCCAGGCAGTTTTCTGACTGGCTATCAATCTATCTCTTTTATTTGCTATACGACGAGAAAGAGATGTGATACAGATGAACAATAAGCCGATAAATTTTGTTACGAGAAGTTAGGTATTTTTACCTAAACATGAAAATCGCTTATATGTCTCTGTGAATAATTTCCTCGGGCTAAAATACTTTCTGTATTCGCTGGGTGCGAAGGTATAATAATCGATCGCAGCGCTCATGGTGGCAAAAAGTAGAAATAATGTAGGCTCAGTAATCTGTTTGAAAACGATATTTAATTTATTACCAGCGATACAGAAACAATTATTATGTTTATTATTACTTAATAAAATTATTAAAGTAACTTTATCCTCTTGTTTTACAAAATTTACAACTAAAAAAGAAGTAAACAAACCCTGATATAACCAAAATAAAACACTCTTTTTGAATAGATCTTATTTGCCATATTTAATTTAAATGACCATAAATGATTTCACAACACTTTGTCCACCCAAATCACAGTAATTTTGAAATTTACATTAATAACACAATATGTATAGTATTTTTTAATATTTTCTCACAATGCCGCCATTACATATCAAAACGTCAAAACAGTCAGGTCAGAGCCAACAAAGTTTCAAAAAGCTAGGTGGCGCTAAAAGCGTGCACGGTGCCAATACGTATTTATGTACTAGTTAGAATAAGTATGTTTTTCGATTTCAGAGATACCCCAAATTTAACTTTTAACATTTTTCAATATATCTTCTATTGAAGAAATGATCTGCTGATTATTATTTTTAATATGTTTTCATATCCTTAAATATATAGCTTTGTTCAGTAAGCCAATAAATTTTCTTCTTTAATCATATTTTTTAATCTTTTGGTCTTAAGAGGTAATGTGAAAAAATAGTCGACAGCCTGGCGCAACTCTCACAGTAAAAAACGATCTATGAAACGTGAGCGAATTTTTTACCCGTCTAAGTTTGAAAGAACGTTGACAATCTACAAAGCAGTAGATAATTGACAACATTCGAATTTAGGCGTATTATTTCAAAGAGTATTCCATCATCTTTGACCAATTGACCGCCATGCCGTTTGACGTTTCTCTTTTCACAAAATAATAATACAACATCTTTGTAATATATAATACAAAGTCTTTGAATTAATTGTTATATTTTTGGGTGTGGTGGTCATTTAAAAAGTACTCGAGACAATCATAAAGGTAAAAATGAGTGGTTTGAAAAGGAAAAAGTGCGAACTATGTGGGATCAAAACTTGTAGAATGGACGGCCAAAAAATAATTTTCATGGCAAGATTTTCTCTAGACGGAGATCGGTAAGTACAGAATATAATTTATTACCGCGTGAAATAACGATATGTTAATCATTAGTTTCATTGAAAGCTTGGTTTTTCGGGTAAAATAATTCATAACATTAATTACATGTAAATAATAGTGCTGTTTGTAAGTTTTATCGATATTTCCATTTGAAGTGATAAATACAAGCTTTCCTGACAATCCTAGCATGACCACCAAAACGCGATATTATATAGCGATTTATCATGCTTAATTGTTTAGCTGTCAAAAAAACAATAAACAAAAAACGATTAAAAAAAATATAGCATGCATGCATAAAACCTATAGTAGGGCCACTTTAATAGGCCACATTTGACATTTGTAAATTTTTGATTCATAGTGAGGTGACCGTAGGTATTCATAGCTTCAAAACATCGATTATAGTGAATGAATAGATACACCATCAGAAAGACTTCGAACATGGGATATGAATTCAGTTATTATGAAAAAGTACTTATGAGGATACTGTTTAATTTTAACTAGATGCATTGAAAATCAAATCAAAAAATCATTAGTCAAATCCCTGTCCCATTATTATTTTATACTTATCGTAAAAGGAAACAATAAAATAAACAAGTAACGGGTGGCGCAAAAGTACTGGCACTAAAGAAAATACTTTTATTTTTTTTATATGACATTTTCTGTCATTCTGTTGTTGAAAATTGTGTAGTGAACAAATATAAAATACACTGAAAATAAACATGGACCGTTTTACTCCCCAAGAACGTGGAATAATTGTGTCAATGGACGTGAGGGACGCTTTTCCAGGCCGAGTTATCTCTCGTTTTGGCGATTTGCCTTGGCCTGCAAGATCACCCGATCTGACCAGTCCAGACTTCTTTCTTTGGGGTTTTTTGAAATCTCGGGTGTATGTGAACAAGCCACAGACTCTCGCAGCTCTAAAAGAAAACATTCGTCAAGAAATAACGAACATATCGCAGGAAGTGTTACGGCAAGTTATGCAAAATGTCATAAATAGGGCTCAAATGTGTATCAACTCTGGAGGTCACCATTTAAAAGACATCATCTTTAAATCCTAATGGTACGAAATTTAATGGCACAAATATACATTTAAAAAAACCTAAATCTAGTTTTCTAATTTAGAAAAAATGTTATAGCTGAACCAAATAGGGTCTTTACTTTTGCGCCACCCGTTACATATAACCAAAACGTTAAGTACGTTTTTTTAACGTAACCGTAAATATTAAACTGATGTTCTTATTTGCAAATTAAAAAAACCGGCCAAGTGCGTGTCGGGCCACGCGCCGCAGGGTTCTGTAGTTACCTTATACCATACCATATTTTATACCACTATCATTTTTCGTCTGCAAAAATAACTTTGTTTTTCACAGTGTTGGTATGAATGACAAAGTTATATTTGCGGTTTTGGAAAATGAACTATACCTAGTTGGTTACTAAGTTCTGTAACTATGGAAAACATGAATAATACTAAATTTACAAATAATGCTACAATGAATTATATACCAAATGAAAGCACAAATATTTAAGATTATCATGTATTAAAATTATTCGAAATGACCGCCTCTGGCATGAATACACGCCTTTAGACGACGAGGCCAGTCATCGATGGCAGCACGAACTACCACCATATCCAATTCTGCGACTGCCTTGAGAATAGCGCGCTTAAGAGAGTCGAGATTCATGTGGGGCTTAGCACATGCTTTCTCCTCAAAAGTTGCCATATGGCATAATCAAGAGGATTTAAGTCTGGGCTGGAGGATGGCCATTCTTCCTGCGCGATAAAATCAATTTTGTTAGCCCGAAACCATGCTTGTGTAGATTTTGCTTTGTGCGCAGGGGCAGAGTCCTGCTGGAAGACCCATGGCTGGTTTTGAAATAAAGTGTGGCTTAAGGGTTTGACAACAGGTTCCAGAACGGTATCTTGATAGACTCTAGCGCCATTTTTCACACCTTTTTCACAGAAATGAACCTTACTTAGCCCTGAATAGGACACCCCAAGCCAAATCATCACTGATGAGGGGTGGTGACCTCGTTGGACCCTCGGAGCAATCATGCTGGCTTCTTTACTATTCTTAGCGTATACTCTATCATTTTGACGGTTAAAATTTTCTTCGACTGTGAAGATTTTTTCATCAGTAAACAAGATTTTTCGATGGCCGTTTTGTGCGTACTGCTTAAGTAGAGCGCAACTTCGTGCTAACCTCATAGCCTTCAATCGTGCGTTTAGCAGATGGCCATTTCGTCTACGGTAAGCGTGAAGCCCAAGGTCATCATTGATAATTTTTTTAAGGGAACTTCTCTTCACAGTCATCTGTATTGCCAATAACTTTTGCTTCCGGACGGGATTTCTCGTGATTCTCGCCTTCACTGCCTTGATCACAGCTGGTGTCCGAACGGTGCGTGGTCTTCCTGATCTTTTTCGGTCATCGACGGTCAAGGTATTACTGTACCTATGGATAGTGCGATAAATAAATTGCTTGTTGATTTTCAACTTTTGTAGCAACTTGAAAATCATATTCGGTGGCTGCCCACATTTGTGCAGAGCAATTACAGCGACACGATTCTCCTTCAACCCCCATTCCATGGTGAAATAAACAAAATATGATATACGTGTGGTATGGAATTATAGCTTATAAAACTGTCAATAATATGTCATTTTTATTTTTTCTTTTCATTTGTTTTAATGGCCAGTAATCGATAAAGAAACTCAGTAACAGAACTTTTGACCAACCTGTGTATCTCAAAAACTGATTACTATATCTCGTTCAATCCAATTTTCGTTGAAAGTGTTTATTAAGATCTTCAGCTTATATTTTTTAGATTTTTCACTCTCTTATTTCAAAAGGGGGGACACACATTTTACCACTTTGGCGGTGTAATATCCTTCAAACGGTTGACTTTGAGAAAAAAATGTCTTAGGAAGCTCAATGTCATTTTTAAAGACCGCAATAAATTAACGCAAAATGAGAAAACCGTTTCTTCGGACCATCAAACTGAACAACTTTTACTATGGGACCAACTCTGAAATCGCGAAAAAAATCAGCTGTTGCATACAAAAATTAATAACGAAAATATAAAAATGTATTAAGCAGCTGTTTTATTTTCGCGATTTCAAAAGGGAGGGGAGTAAAGGAACTGTCATTTTTCGTCTATGCGCAAGCACATCGGGTAATCAAAAATCACTAAATAAAAATAAAACCTCGCTAGTATCCGTTAAAAAGTGTTTTATTTTATGCGCAAACATGTTAACAAGTTTGAACGAAATTTAGTTTATTGGTCACGGCGTCACTAAGCGAATTATCAAAAATATCGATATCGATAATTCCTGTGAAGTGCCATCCCTATTTTTTCTTGATGTTGGCATTATGTCATGAACATGACGTTGTTTGAAGCTTTATATTGGCAGGATTGTATTCGCTCCCGTTTCATACTCACACTTTTTGTATGACACTCCCGTCTCTTAAAACGCTAGTTTTTTTACATTCTCTTTGATAGTCGATCCATTTTTATACATGTATGTATAAATATGATTAAAGAAGAAAATTTAGTGGCTTACTGAACAAAGCTATATATTTAAGGATATGAAAACATATTAAAAATAATAATCAGCAGGTAATTTTTTTAATAGAAGGTATATATAAAAATGTTAATATTTAAATTTGGGGTATCTACGAAATCGAAAAAAAGATTGGATTTGTTTACATACCTATTCTAACTAGTACATAAGTACGTATACAGAAAATATTTTAACCCAAAGAAACATTCACAGAGAGATATAAGCTATTTTCATCTTTAGGTAAAAATACCTAACTTCTCGTAATATAATTTATTGGATTATTGTTCATCTGAATTACCTAACTTCATCACATGCCTTTCATTGACGGGAGAATTATTCGGGTTGCATAAGCCCCGTTGATTGGACTAGAGGTTAAATCATGGCGAAAGTAAGCCGTTCAACAAAAAAATATATGATCTGCATTGCATAATGTATCGGTGGGGTGGAACTTCCAAAAGGTAAGACAATGGGAATCAGCTTGTATGGACCCTTCGCCACACAGTGTCTCTTTGCCATACATTCTGATCACTGTCTATTGTCAATTTAATTGCATTGTACTTTAAAGTGGGAACTACACATCAAAGAACAAACCTCCAAATATTTACAGTATAATAAATAATACAATTTCTACGTGACATATTTTTTATGCGTATTAGGGAACGTACCCGTAGTATATGCCAAGACCCCCCCCCTCCCCCTGGTTTTCACGTAGTTTTTCATAGATAATGGTTTTACGTCATTTTTAACAGAAATCTAAAAAAAATTGCTCGTTTTTGTCTCTTTATTAGTAAGACGCTTGCCACGTAATACCAAGAGTGTGTAATATAATTTTACATACAATTACAAGTGAAAAAATGTATCAAGAAGAAATTTTTTTTCGCTGCGTGCTATATTTGAATACAGCTTGAAAAAAAAAACCAGATTTCCATTGAGAATATTGACTACGTGACAAAACATAGGCCCCCCTCCCCGCCTCCTGTGACCAAGCGTGGTATTTTAAAGACCCCCTCCCCCCCTTAACGGGTCACGTAGTATGGGTACGTTCCCTTAGTATGAAAAATGTGTTATAGTATAGTGGTTAAATTCCTTAATAGATTGACGTTAAGTATACGATTGTCACAAGTCTAGAAATAAAGATATTCCATTTTGAAGTTTTTATCGTAGTCCTAAGTCCACAGCGAAATAGCAGAATATCGAAATTCTTTGGCAAGCACTAGTCAACAGTCACAGGGGGAAGATCTAAGAGTTCAGAAGCAGTCCAAGTCAAAAAAAAAAAACACTGTAAAGCTCTAGAAATCACAACTTACGAGACGTACGGTACACAAGCAACGAATACGAACGGCAAGTAACGTAATGTCAGTTCAGTTTGGCCAAAAGACAAAAGTTAAAGCCATAATAAAAAAGAGTGATATTTCAAATTCAACAAAATATGGCCGTTTTTGCTGTTTTCTAATCAATCACAGTACTTGTTGTATGGTCTGTGTTCCTAATAAACAGACATTCGAGGTTCTATTTAGATTGATTTTTTCCCTGACTTAATCAGGACTTAAGGCTCCGTACCGATTTTGTCGCTGACTGCCGCTCTCTCGCTCGCACATTTCATGTTTTCTCAAGATTTTATAAATCTGAGTGCGTAAATGAAAAATGTGTCTCGGCCACTTTAAGATTAAGACCGCAATTTAAGATTACGGACATTTCAACATATATTTCAGTTTCGAGTTGCTGAAGTACAAAAAGTTATCGTATTTGCCAGTTCAAATAACTGTTAGAAACGATAACTTTTTGTACTATAGCAACAAAAAACTGAAATATATTTTAAAATGTCTGTAATCTCATATTGCGAAAAGTGGCCCAGACACATTTTTCAATTGCGCACTCAGATTTAAGAAATCTTGAGAAAACATGAAATGTGCGAGCGAGAGAGCTGCAGTCAGCAGCAAAATCACTACAGGCTCTTAATTATAATCTGAAAAATCTTATGAACTTATAATACGTAAATTCGTAATAATGACATTTTAATACGCTAAATCATTAACTCAACATTTCGCCGTCGTTCTTTGACTAGGGAGGGATCAAGATTTGTGATATACAAACGAGGTAACTTTTAAGCCTTGGTTTCCGCCACGATAGGATCTCCTCCTCCTTCTCCTCAAGGTTGAGATCTGTCGAGTTTCGTTTGATCGCCTGTCAAACTCCGCGGGTGTGTAAGTAAAACGATGCGTTTGTACCAAATAAAATAACAAGAAAGATCTCGTGATTTCAGTAAACTAAAAATATTGTAATGGTTGTCTTGTATCTTAATTCAAGAAATTCTACTTACACACTATTGTTTCTCATTTTCCTAGAGACAAAGGGTTAATAAAAAAATCAATCACCAATGTATGGCCTCAAACAACAAATTATTAAAATAAATGGTGGAACTTACCGATGGATGGGGCTACGCGATCGAGGCCTATTTGACAGGGAGCGGCCCGGTGACATCGGGCGGTCCGGAATGTGAGGGTGGCCAGGGGACCTGCGTGTAATGTAGAGATAAAAGGTCTATCCCCACATATCCGGGCCGTGGCCGGGCCGGAGCTCAACGTATATTTGTTTTACATACAGAATCTTAGCACGACTAACGTAACTTGGCCGCTGACACGACCCCGGACATGTGGGGTGAACAACAGGCACTGTTGTTCACCTTGGTATGACAAACTATTCACTCCGAATCGAAATCACAACGAATGCAAATGTCAAATTTTGAAATTGTACAGAGCGCCCCGTAAAAGGAAATAAGATTTTAGATTCAATAAAAATACATTTATGGTCGATAGTTTCCTTGTTAGCTCCGAGGGCTAACGGGGCGCGAGTTTGAGGTCTTTTTTGGAGGGGTACGTAGAAAAAACGAATTGGGAACCACTGCCATACAATATCAGAAATAGCACTACGTAAACTTTGTTCGCCTTACATGCTTTAAAAAAATACATAATTCATTCATAAACTTCACCTATAAACCCTCTTTTACATGATTGAGCCAATAGTATTTTTTTCACATATAGATATTCTTTTGTAGATAAATTCAACTTGTTTACATAACTGGAAATAATCACTAAAAGCATAATATTGTTGCTCACCTGTAATCCCGTCTATAGCGGTCATCAGGTCTTCGCATCGGCGGTCGGCTCGGTTCCGGTGACCTTCGTCTCGGTTCAGGCGACCTTCGCCTCGGGCCAGGTGACCTTCGCCTAGGTTCAGGCGACCTTCTTCTAGGTAAAGGCGACCTAGAACGCATGCCAGGGTGCCTAGGGTCAGGCGACCTGCGTCTCGGGTCAGGCGACCTCCGCCTCGGGTCGGGTGATCTCCGCCTCGGGTCGGGTGACCTCCGCCTCGGGTCAGGCGACCGTCGCATCTCCATCCTTGGCTTGGGGTCCGGCGATCTCCGTTTGGGGTCCACTTTAGGCTTGTCCGGGGGCGGCGTCAGACACATCTTGCGGTAGATCTCGCACACGATCACTCTCAGTTCCTCGTCGTGCAGTTCTTTCATGCGCGCCGTCCAGAACAATATCCATTCCGGTTTGAAGTCGTGCTTTGAAGGGTCTTTGCCCTCTGTGATAAGAAACAGAATGAGATTTTTATTTTTATACTATCAATTTTTATTTTTATAATATTTGAGCCAGATAATAGTACTCTCTAACAAAACTCGTGAATTGTAAACGACACCACTGAGGTGTCGCTTACAATATATTTTTGCTAACCACACCGTCCACACCACCGCAGTAGCTTCTAACCCCAAACTTGCATTTATCGATATTAATCATTCATCAGATCACGAAATGACATGTTACTCATCACTTTATTTGTGGTTACCAAAAGTTAATTGTAAATAACACCACAGTGGTATCGTTGACAATATAAGGTGGTACCAAATACGAGGGCGGTTCAAATATGACTGAGACAAACGCTGTAGATGGCGCGCATGTATGTTTTGAAGGTCGTGGCTTGAGTATGTGATAGCTGGGTCCCTTACGAACAATGTGCCATAATTTTCGTCGGGGGCGCATGTTTCACGCGCGTGCTACGACTATGAGTGAACGTCAAGTGCCGACAGCCGTTGCGCAACGTATTGTCATCCATATTTTAGTGTAGGAAGGCGGAATTTTTTTTTTTTAGGTGTAAATGTAAATAAACGTGTCAGAGCATTTGGCTCGATCATATTTGAACCGCCCTCGTAAAGTGATGATACTGAAACAGGTGATAGTGTAAAAAAATATTAAAAACACGACTGCCCTGCCAAAACGAACTAAAAAGTTAAACAATGACACTTGGTCATTGCAGTCGGGGGACCTTATTATGGAACAATTTTTGATCAAAGTGGTCACCCGACTGCAATGACACTTGTTGTTTAACTTTTTAGTTCGTTTTTGGCAGGGCAGTCGTGTTTTTAATATTTTTTTACACGAATGCCAAAAAAGGAGTATACACGTGTTTAGGGTTCATGTATGTTTGTGGGTATGTGAGTTTCTTTATTCCACCATAACTTCTAAATGCCTGAACTGATTTGGATAAATGGGGTATCGTTAGAATCCTTACAGCATCCTGAGTGACACTAGCTATATTTTTTTAGAAAAAAATAAATATGGCGACTGTACGATGCCATTTTCAAATGTGAAATATATATTTTTTTCTTCTATTATTACAATATGGGCATCAAATGAAAGGCCTTGATGAGCATATTCCAAAACTATATAACATGTCACTAAAATGTGTGAAATAAAAATAAATTAATTAAAAAATATTAAAAACACGACCGCCCTGCCAAAAACGAACTAAAACAAAATTGAAAAAAATAGCGTCGTACAGTCGCCATATTGATTTTCTCTAAAAAAAAATATAGCCAGTGTCACTCGGGATGCTGTAAGGATTCTAACGATACCCCATTTATCCAAATCAGTTCAGGCATTTAGAAGTTATGGTGGCATAAAAAAACTCACATACCCACAAACATACATGAACCCTAAACACATATACACTCCTTTTTGGGCAGTCGTGTAAATGTTTCAAAGTGAAAATGTTTTACCAGCTTGAATCTCCTTGTAGCGCCGGTTCCAGAACTTCTTCCACTCCTCGGGGTACAGCGGGTGTTTTTCGGGGTTCTTCTCGTGGTAGGCGAGCGTCTTCTTTGCCGACTCCACTGCATTCTGGCGTTGTTCCTCCGCTAACTTCACTTTGTACTCGTAGTTTGGAGCTTTCGTCTGTACAAACAATTTTAAGACTTCTTATAACTGCGCTTTAGACCTACCCCCTTGATAAAGTGGAACCATGAACCCAAAACTAGTGGGACTATAAGACCGGCAGGCTGATTATCTAAAATGAGCGACCGAACTCGATTCCTGAATTATTTCGAAATCGTCGCGCGACCGAGTCACTGATTTGGTATTATGTATGCGATCGCTGATTAGTTTATGCTCGTGAAAATCTCCATAGAAATTAGCGCCACTGGTAATTAATTTTTGTATAAAACAGCTGATTTTTTTTCGCGATTTCAGAGTTGGTCCAATAGTAAAAGTTGTTCAGTTTGATGGTCCGAAGAAACGGTTTTCTCATTTTGCGTTAATTCATTAACACGTTGTATAGAAATCTTAGTATAATAAGCACCAAAGTAAACATTACCTTATCTTGAGATTTGTCGGCGGCAGCCTTCGAGGTGTAGCGCATGTGAGGGGGGCTCTGCCGCTTGTCGCGGTACGGCTCGAAGCGAGTTTGATGGGGATCATATTTGCCCGGTCTATTACGAAAATCACAATAACAAATTATCTCAGTAAATCAAAACAAAATATAAATTCAAAATACGTATAAACTTTGAAAGTAATATTTCCATTATGAAACTCGGTCGCGCCTTTTAAATTTTAATATTGTTAACCTTTACATGACAAGCTATTGCAAAGGCCTTGGCCACAAAATAGAGAGACTACAGAAGTTAAGCTTAGTACTACGCGCGCTCGAGCAACGCACACACACAAAGACAGCTCTTACCGACCGACGAGACTGCGTCACGTACTCAAACTCATTTGAGATACAGTACGGGGCATAATCTTGAAATTTTTTCGACGGAGTGGGGATAAGTTCTGGTATGTGCTCTTGTAAGTAACCAGTAGCGCGCGCCCGTCGCCCGCATCGCCCCCGTTCTCGTCTCCCCTCGCGCCTCTGTGCCTCGCGGGCGAGGACTCATTTAACCGGTCGGCCTATAGTGCTAAGCTTAACTACTGTACTATCCCTATATTGTGCCTTGGCACGTTTAGCTTCAATAATCTATGCAGCTAGATAAAAGTTAGCTTAGGTGAAAAAGATGCAAAAAACATACAGTCGAATTGATAACCTCCTCCTTTTTTGAAGTCGGTTAAAAAGAAGAGTTCGGATACCTACATATTAATATCTATACACTAAGTTCGTCCTAGGAAAGCGGTAGGGAAAGGTAGCGTAGGTACGCTACACTACACAATATAGACAACTAGCGACCGCCCGCGACTTCGTCTGCGTGGAAAGTTTTTTGCTATCCCTCGGGAACAATACCTTTTTTCAGGATGAAAGATACCCTATGTCCTTCTCTATACCCCTGACAACGTGTATGTAAAATTTCATGCTGATCGGTTCAGAAGTTAACATTTGAAGGCGTAACAAACAAATAAACAAACGGACTTTCGCATTTATAATATTAGTAAGGATACTGGTAGTACAATGCAATTAAATGACAACAGACGCTGCAACTACACTCGAGAATGTATAGGAAAGAGAAAATTTTAAAGATTATAATAAGTTATTTTTTATACCGTAAGCTTTTTGAAGTTAGTCACTTCAGTTGTACTTTATATTAAAATAATATTGCACCGTACCTGTGCGGGCGCACGTCGCGGCGCGGCTCCTCGTCGCTGATGTCGGACAGGCCGCCCGCCGAGCCCGCGCGCCGCTCCTGCCGGCCCGCCGAGCGCTACACAAACGAACAATACCTACATTCAAATTTCAACTCCATTTAGCATAGTCTTTCGGAGAGCTGCAGTTCGGTCAACTGTACAACACGATAGCAGAAATAAAGAAGATGGAGACTTGCTATAATTGGAGGTATAATTGCAATGGAAGTAAGAAAAAGGAAACGATTATGATGCAAGAATTTGTACTTAGAGAGAAACAAATAGTCATAAATGTCCTTATTGAAAGAATTAGAGGTTCGCGAACCAGGGGACTTATACAATACCTACGCATGGATATGGAGGCATTTGAGCAAGTTAAACAATTCAAAATATTCGAAACAAACTCGATTCTGACGCGTGAACGCAGGCGGGCTGCCTGCCCGGCGCTAGCATTCACATTCAGACTTGTCTGTGCCCGCGCAGACAAAATGCGATTCTCCGGGCAGGCGGCGGGCACGGGCCGACGGGCTTGCCCGTGTCCGTTGCCTAGCATTCACGAGCAGACATGGGAGTGGGACAGACTTGCCCGTGACGGGCAGCCCGCCGCGGGCAGTCTGGTAGTGAATTCCCTGCTTAAAGGCTTTGCCAAACCGGCGCCGGCGTACTTCTAGCGCCGGTGGTGTTTGGCATGAAGCTATGCACGTCCTACAACACAATTCGGCGCAATAGCGCGACGTCAGGTGAGCGCTCTATCGCGCTCTAAGTACGCGTTCTGTTTGGCAAAGCCTCAAGAAGACGTCGAACAGTGAACTTCCTATACAAACGTAATACCAAAAATTGATTTCCGATTTGAGTATTATTAATATTAACTTTTCTTGTGGTGAAATTTGGATTAAGACTAGCTAGCTAGATTTGTCTAAAAGCCAAAATACGAAATCAAATAAAAATTAATACAGTTAATAAAGTTTTCTATGAAAAAATGTGATCGACATTTATTTTGAATTGGGTTAGTATTTTGAATGGATGTATGGATGAGCAAAGACCTTGAACTCATCATAAGCATCAAGCGCCATAAACTCACATATTTTGGTCATGTGATGAAAATTGATAAATACAGAATTCTCCAACTAATCATACAGAGCAAAATTATGGGTAAACGTAGCGCTGGAAGACGACATTCCTGGCTGAAGAACCTGCGGGGTAGGTTCGGTCGCAGTACTACGTCCCTATTCCGGGCAGCGGCCTCGAAGGTCAAGATGGCCACGATGTCGTCCAACCTCCGATAGGAGCGGAACACGAAGAAGTATTTTGGATTTTTTTAATTAATAGAACCCTAGTATCGCGACGTCAAAGTTTTAAAAAGACGCTTAGAAAACGATTTTCGCACAAGTCATCTCGGAAATATGAAAATGTGGTAACGATGCATTTAGTAAGATGTCCTTCCTGCAAAATGAGAAAACCGTTTCTTCGGACCATCAAACTGAACAACTTTTACTATGGGCCAACTCTGAAATCACGAAAAAAATCAGCTGTTTCATACAAAAATTAATAATGAAAATATAAAAATGTATGAAGCACTGATTTTTTTTCGCGATTTCAGAGTTGGTCCCATAGTAAAAGTTGTTCAGTTTGATGGTCCGAAGAAACGGATTTCTCATTTTGCGTTAATTCATTAACACGTTGTATAAGATGACAAGCGCGAAAATGGTGGGGTTAGAAACAGTGAAGTTATAAAGATTTCAGTACAAAGTTTCTTTTTTCATTTAAACATAATATCATGTGGTATATATGAAATGAAAGTGAAAGTGAGGTGTTAAGGTAGCATTCCGTTATTGGCAGGCGACCGCGACCGGATCGCGCGACCAATAATGCAGTCGCACAACGCGGTCACTTGCGTTATGTAGGGCTCCAAACAAATTCATACTGTGCAGTGGAATTAGAAAGCATAGAATAATAATTGAAATGTTTCTTACCGTGTAACTGTTAAACAAAGGTTTCGTAGGGGCGGCCACTTTTGGGGGTGACGGATCTTTTTTATCGTATTTTCTGAAAGGAAAGCGTAATGAATTTACAAGTGAACTGTAAGTGCTAGTTCAGACAACGGCAGCGGGAGCCACGCGGTTTGACACGCAATTTTGGTTACACTACTCAAAGACAAAATGAAAGTGTCTTTATTCAAATAAACTTAATAAATCAGCACTTTAGAATCGTCTATATTTTTTAACTGACAAGAATACTGTCAATATTGCACGAGTTACTGACACACACAGCTCATCCTGAGCTAACAATTTATAAAAAACCGCGTGTCAAACCGCGCGGTTCCCTCTGTTGCTTGAATTAGCACAAAAATTACAAAACAATCTCTATACAAGGTGTTACAAAAATACCCCTAATCCCGAAAGGTGGTTGAAGTACATCATGTAAAGAGTCATCTGTAAAGTTCTTAAATACCTAATATTAAGTTTTAATTTCGTCTAAATTTGCAAATTTTAATCGTTAATAAAAATATCGACAATGATTTACCACATCACTATTTCAAGACTACAACCTCGTTCGAACTCTGACCGCGGACCGATTGGTCCGCGGTCCAATCGGTCCGCGGACAACGACGGCTCTAGAACCGATCACCGAAAGCCACTTTGTCGAAAGCCATTTCTCGCCACCATATTATCGAAGATTCACTTAATCGATGGGCCATTCCACCGACGGGTCACCCCACCGAAAAACCACCCGACGGAAAGCCTAAATCACCGACAACACACTTCCTCGAACGCCACTCCATCGAAAGAGAAATAAAATCTAAAAAATCAATGTTGACTACTGAATACATTTTTTTAATGATGCCAGTAGTGGTTTATTTTTTTGAAAAGTAATTAAGCGTCACTATTAAAATGTTTGTATTATTAAATAAAACTTTTTAATCGAGACTATTTTATTTGCTCTTCGACAACACGGTGCTCAAAGAAACACACTAGTTATTAGTGATATAAGTCCACCGCCAAACGGCCCCTCGGCGAAACGACCCACCGGCAAAATAGCCCATCGATATCGACGAAACACCTTTCGACGATAAGTCCCAGACCCCGACGATGCACAAAGGACAAGCCGACACGCATCATAGTAAAAGTATAAAAGTACGCGCGCTTCATTCATTTAGTAGGTAGGTAACGATTTGATTAAAGTTGTGTAAATCTATTTACCTATTCGCTGGGTGCAAAGGTATAATAATCGATCGCAGCGCTCATGGTGGCAAAAAGTAGAAATAATGTAGGCTTTATAATCTGTTTGAAAACGATATTTAATTTATAACTAGCGATACAGGAACAATTCTATATGTTTATTATCACTTAATAAAATTATTAAAGTAGCTTTATCCTCTTGTTTTACAAAATTTACAACTAAAAAAGAAGTAAACAAACCCTGATATAACCAAAATAAAACACTCTTTTTGAATAGATCTTACTTGCCATATTTAATTTAAATGACCATAAATGACATTTCACAACACTTCGTCCACCCAAATCACAGTAATTTTGAAATTTACATTAATAACGCAATATGTATAGTATTTTTTAATATTTTGTCACAATGCCGCCATTACATATCAAAATGCAACGAACTAAGATCTAAGGAAGCCTAACTCCTAACAAATATTGCATAAAAAATGGCACCTTCACATATTCTGTAACACAAAAGGTCGCAAACTCTACAATGAACTAGTAAAAACATACCTTATTACAATGCACGCATAATCGGCATTAGATTGTATTCTAACGCATATGACGTTTTTTATTGGCTGGGGGTTTGAACGCAGATCAAACATGATTGGATATTTGACTCGCCTCGTGTCACTCATTGGGCCGTTGTCGTGCCTTTGTCATTGAGGCGAGGACGGTGTAACGTAGAATGCAGTCAGTACACCTAACCTACTACGGCGCGCTGGGCGGCATCATAAAATTGTTTTATGAAATTAGTACATTATTGTTTGTTAGATATAATGTTTGTTTTATTATGTAGACGGACGACTTGGTAAAGACCGCTCGAATACGCTTGATGCAAGTCGCCTGTAACTAGTCGCTCTAAAAAACTAAAGGAGACCTATGTCAGCAGTGGACGTCTTTCGGCTGTGATGATTTTATTGTTATTTTATTTTATGAAAATTATAAAATGATGATGTTGATGAATGATGATCATATTATTTGTCACGAATTGGTAAGACATATGATTTCAAGAAGGACTAAAATTAGGCAAGCTATTGAAATAAAATAGGTATGCTTGATAAAAGACAATGTATTCTGTAAAGATTTTTTTTCATAACATGTAAGTACATATTATGTAGATAATTATCACATTTGCGCGAGCAACACCTTAATACGTCTTTTAGAGGTGTGACTGATAAAGAACAACAGTATTAATACGTCGCTTTATTTTTATTTTTTAATTGGCAATACAAAATTCTTATAGCGACACCTTTTTAACCGACTTCAAAAAAGGAGGAGGTTCTCAGTTTTTCGTAATGTATTTTTTATAGCAGCGTATTCCACCAAGTCAAAGTTTATTCTTGTCAAGATCTTTTTCAAATGCAGACTATTTTAACATGCTTATTGACCGGTGCGCAAATACCTAAACTAGCAATATGGGTGATGGGTGACGGTGGATTGGAAGAGGTGGACCAACTCCGTAGCCAGCGCGATCTCCAGATTTGACACCCCTTGATTTTTATTTGTGAGGTCATGTTTACAGTTGATGTTTAAAAACATTTGTGAGAGTGAATCCGTAATGCGTTTGCGTATAATAGCCACATTTGTACTAATTAAGTGGAATACAGGTGTGCTGCAAAGTGTTCGGGACAATCTAGTGCACCGTTGCTAGGCATGTATTTCTATTGGTGGTGGAAATATAAAGTAGCATTTTCGCAGCAGATCTCACATTGGGGTTCCAGCAGAATGATCCGCGGATCAAACTCCATATTAAAAAGCTGTTTTCAGAGCTGCATAAAATCATAGTTTCTGGAAATTGTCATTACTTTGTGTTCTGATCTGACGGTCTTGACCTCATGACGTCACTACTTGTCGTGCCACTCTGCTGCCTTCGGTGTTGCAATGTGAGTTCTTCATTTTTTATTTATTCTATTTTAACCAGGGATTTTTACTCGTTAATCAAAGAGGATTGCGTGAATAGAATCTTTATAGGTACCTACCTAATCATCCCTTCACGGATTGGACAGCGTTTTTGTTACACCCTGTATAATAATAAAAAACAAGGAGATTACATCAGATTACTCGTTTTCTATGTATTGCATATTGCAGGACGCGCCATTTTTAGCATTACAAAATTTTGATTTAAATTTTCCTTTTTTTTGTTGTACTGAATTCCATGAGAGAGTTTTATTCTTGTTTAAAAATGTGTGATAGCAGTGAATGTGAAGATTTGACTCTGCCCCACAAAGCGACTGAACACTTGTTGCATAATAACGACCATATTTTGTATGTATACGCTCATAGATATTTCTAAAAAACGAAAAATATGTTACTTTCCTATGTTATGTTATGTCTGTATAGTTTTGCTGCCTTCTTTTGGTCTTTTTCACCACTTGACCACACATGACGTCATTTTAATCATTTTTCTAATTATTTTTTTGTGGTAACGCTAACGACTGTCGCCGAGCGCGTGGCAGACATTACTAAATCGTGCTTCACTAGTACTTTTTTAGCCCCGCCCACTCTGTGTTAGTTTGCGTGGTGCTATTTTTTGAGCGGAATTACACTTCCTTAGTATCTTAGTTCGTTGTCAAAATGTCAAAACGGTCAGGTCAGAGCCAACTAAGTTGTGTTTTTAAAATATTCCAAAGAGTAATTTTTCATGACCTTATTTGAAAATCATATATTTTTCCAACACTGTTCAGCTAGTCTTTTCGTTAATAACAACAGTAGATATTTCATACATTTCTTTTCACAACGTCCGATTATATCTTTTTATCCTATCATTACACCATTAAAATAAAAAAATTGAATCTATCAATACTAAACATGCGATTAAATCTGTGATCCGCGGCAACTTCACTCGAGAATGTAGCTATGGTGCGGTGCGCACAGATTTCAACTAATTAAAATACATCCTTATGTACCGCAAGCGCTCTGAAGGTGTTCACTTCTGTTGTACAAAGCTAAATTAATCGCATTGCACCTACAGATATTTTAATACCATAAAAACTATTAACGAATTTTACACTAAACGGAACAACTAAGACTACTGACATTTTTTTAATGTACATTAGCGCGCGTCGCGGCGGCTTCGTTTGATGCTTTGTGTGATGCCGATATTTGTCCGCGGACACGACCGCGGTCAAACACGATTTCAAAGATTGAACAACAACAGATAGGACTTCTGGAACCTGCTTGAAATTATCTATCAAAGCAAGAACTCTCTAGGTAAAATTAGTAATTTACTTAACTTATCCATGGTATTTAAATACAGATGATGACGCTTACGTGTCTTTTCGAAATGGTGTGCAGAGATTAATTTTACATTTTTGAAATAAATATTAATTCAGTAACTATGTAATTTAGAAATTACGTCACTGTTATGTCTCAGGTATTAATGTTATTTTAAATACGTTTATGTCAAAACTTTAGGTCACTGTAATGTAAACGTAGGTACAAATATCTACAGATGTGACCAGTCTGCAAAACTTTGAACCCAAAGTGAGTAGAGTTACGTTCGATTTCACACCATCACGGATCGACCCGCTCGGATTGAGGCATGTTAAAGCCTTAATCTGATATTCCAATCACTACTTAGAAGTCGCACAAGGCAAAAAAAACTTACCCTCTACTCGATTGTGATTCAACTGTAAAGAAATAATATTTTTATTGTAAATAAAAAAGACAGACACCATAATATTGTCTATGTATCAACTGTCAATCGTCATAATTTTGCAAAGTTTAATGAAACAACCAACGCGATCAAAATTCATAACACTCATGGGTTGTCATGTCTATTATTACACTCTAGTTAAAAATTAAACAGAGCAATAACAAAAGTTACATTATAGCACTCACATGACTTGTGCAACGATTCAATTAAATCGGAGTCGACGATTTCTTCCATTGTGCAGCCTTCTTTCTCACAGAAGTGACGACTCTTATAAAGCCACTGGTGTATGCGATCTCTGAAACAAGATAATTTTATTTAGATCGTGATAAATAAGTTTTATCATAGTTGATGATAGGAAAGCATTCTACATTTATAAATGTTCAAAGGATTATTTATTGGGTGTAATTTGAGTTCAACATAGTAAAATAAAATCAGGGTTTCTAAACTCATTACATCTGAAATATTTAGAAAATCGGAAACTGTGAAATTTGGTCCTTATATCTCTTAGAATACTAATGAATCAGGTTTGTGTAGCGATCTGAATCTTCTCCATTCACTCCCTGGATTTAAATAAAAAGACGACTATTAACCTAATAAAGATGACAAAAAAATTTTGAAGATCTTATTGTGTTGGCTTAAACCAGTTATAAAGTTACCTATTTGGTATTATAGTTGTCATCTCAGTATTTTTGTCACTCATTTAGAATGTTCACTGTTAAATTATTTATCTCCCACATGTAGCTGCTCGTTTTACGTATTTTTTGTTATTCACAGTTTGTTTGTCGTCACCAAAATAAACCACTGCCAGGTTTAGTATTTAAGTATCCCATTAACAGTCGCCTTTATTATTTCCAGTCACCCAATTAAAAATAATTAAAAAAAATCTTTTACTTGCGATTTTCCACAAGTAGGACTTAAATTTATGATTAGTAGGTACATTTTGTTTGTAATAGGTATAATACTTGTGGAGTCTGGTGACTGGGATAAGCAAAAGCCTGTGGTTCCAAGATCACCAGAACCCCAGATGCACAACCCGGATGTACTTCTTTAAAGTAAATTATAGCAGTCCTATATCCGAAAACTGAATTACAAAATTTCAAACTTGTTAACATTAATGTTATAGCAGGCTAGGCGCACTCCGCGCTTTAGGTACAAAGCTACAAGTAGGTAGCGGGTCCGTCCGGAACTCCGGACGGACTAATTTCAGAGGGCTAGCGCGTGCCGGCTGGGTCGCACATTAGCAGTTTGATTTCGATAGTATGCCTTAATACGAATAAAAAGGATCCGAACCTCACGTTTTTCACTCTTCCAAAAGTTCCAAACGACATCAAAACGTAAGAAGTGCTTGTCTACTAGGTACCTAGTTAGTAACTAGTATCCGTTTATTCTTAGGTATTTACTTGTCTTATTTGCTAAACAATCTTCGACCAACTATTTATTGAAATAATAATTTATAGATTAGGTAGGTACTTACTTATCTACCTACTTTCGAAATAAAATTAATTATAATTACAATTTCATTTCGTAATGAAGCCAATTGCTTTAAAGTCTGATGTGTCGTTGACTGTACCTAGCTTATGTTTTTTTAAACGTATTTAACTACACATTATTTCACAAACACATAACTTGTAATAAATTAACTACCAGTTATTTAATTATTATTTAAAAGAAGAAACCCTGAAGTCGTTAGAAGAGATAAGAGCTACGCGATAGAAAGAGAGGCAACTTCTAGGTGAATATAACTGTAGGCAAGAGAGCGGCGTGCAACCTGAATTGCACTTTATTGGGTATGGAATAGAGTCGTTATTTATTGAAATGACTTTGCGGAGTGGATCTTCTGTACTTGTACTATTATGTATTCTGTGGTTATAGTTATTTTTTGTGTGTTTGTCACCCAATTAAAAATACCCCGTATATGTACTAACTTTTCCTTGTCGTACTCCTCCTTGTCGATGTGCACGGGCGGCAGGCGGCCGTACTTGTCCTCGATGCGCTGCGCGATGCGGTTCATGACCAGGCTCACGCCCTCGCGGTACTTCGGCTGCGCCTTGTACGGCGCCAGCTGCACCGACGCCTTCGGGAAGTGACGGATCTGCCGCAAGTCACATTGTTGTATAACTTATGTTTGAACCTTTGATAATAACCTTATGTTGAATAATGGAAGTTGAAATGGAATTGTATAAATAAAACTGTTGCATAATGAACGGTATTAAAATATGAGTGTGTGTTTGTGTGCAGCTGGGACCTACGGATGAACATACAGTCCGCCCCACAAGGTCAAAGAATGCCCTACTAACTTCATATTATTTAGAATCGGGTTAATTTTATAAAAAATGAATTGCTGTTCGTAAGTCTGGCTAAAACTCAAAAACGAACAAGGAAAACCTCAAAAGAACAGCTAAATAATCGAAAATACAAAAAAAATATGTTATAAACTGACTAATTAAATAGTTGGTGCTGGTATTTAAAAATTCTCAAGGTAAAATCTATAATCATATTGTAGGTAATACAATTCACAAGGTCTACTTGTTTCGTATATAAACATTCTCCTCACCCTCCTACCTTATTTCTATAGTTAAGGCTAAATGGAAAATCAACACCTTCAATGCAATAGAAAAAGATTCATTTAAATAAGGGGTAAAGTGTACTGACGATGTAGTTGTAACGGTGCCAGAAGCAGGTCATGTGGTTGATGATGGTGCGCGGGTGGCCCTGCTTGGAGCACAGCGTGCAGATGTACGAGGGCTCGTAGTGGGTCTCCTCGGGCGGGTGCTCCACCAGGTACTCCACGCCGATCAGCGGCGTCCTGCAGAACACACACTACGGTTCAATTTTTCGCGCGATTTTGTAGAATTCAGTAAGGCCACTGATTAGATATATACATAATGCGGGAGGTTTGGAAATAACCCTTATAAATCAGAATATGGTGGATAAGGTGCCATGCATACTACCCCGGAAAACTATTTTAAACCTCTAAAATCACCACTTTTAAAAAATATTTTTCACCACTTTAAACTGGATCGTGGCAACCCTGAGCCGAGGATTGATTATCGAAAACAATAGTCTAAACGTAAAGTTGTAAGCCCACACTTTCATGACGCTGTTGCTCAGCGGTGTCATCCCAACTTACGACTAAGATTGTTAATGTACTGGAATTATTAAATAGACTCTTGAATTTATAGTGATAGACGATTAGTGGTTAGTGCGTTTTTTTATAAAGTACATCGTGTATTCCATTCCACTAGACTAGAGAATGAAATTTACGTTAAACGGTCGAAAAACTCGCACTGCCTTGATCTCGCCCAAAATCGATCTTATATGAAATAGACTCACTTGCAATTATCCAAAGTGTCTTGAATATGACACCGCGCATGTCTATACTTGTTGTACTTGATCTCCAGATCTGATGGATTATTGTGTAAATTCACCTCCTCCGCCATTTTCTGCAACACCTTCTCCGTTGCTGAAACAGGGATTTAAGTTATGCATACTGAATGAAGATACTATTTTAATCATAATATAATCAACATAAATTTTATCAGATTTTTCGAAAGACAAGAAACTAAAGCTTTACCTCCACTTTTCTCCTTGCTCGTGCCTTTCTCACTCAGCACATATGGATGCTCTTCAAAAATACTCTTAGGCCAAACATTCTTCATCGCTAACTTAGTTTTGTGCTTCTTTCCAGATATATGAGTCTGTGAAAATTAAGAATGTATCATTACCAAAAAATACAAATTTTACACTACGAGGCAAACATTTTGACTCTTTTTCGACGGGGTGGGATCATTTCGCGCATGTGCACTCGCGAGCGACCAATAGCGCGCGCCCCTTTCACGCCGCCCGCGTACCTCACCGCTACGCACACTCTGAATACGCGTTCCGCGCAATCCCCACTCGATTTCAAGATATTTGCCTCGTACTATATTAGGATACCAAAGCAAAATATATGGAGAACATGTAACCCTTCTTAGCACGAAAGTATTTCGAGTTTGTATAAAATTCAAATGTCAAATTTTTGTACAGTGTATAGCACCACCTCCATTAAAGGAGCTTAGAATTCCAATTTCACAATCTTTAATTTTTCTGAACACAAATTAGATTTTTCGTGCTGAGTATTGAACTGTTGAGAGTGAATAAAGTAGTAAAGACCTGCAGGATGCTCTCCCCGCTGCACATGGCCGCGCACGGGTAGCACAGGTAGATCCACTTGCCGGAGATGTCGCGCCCGCGCCGCTCCACCATGCACCGTGCCTCGTCATTCTCTACCTTGATCTTCAAGCTATTCAAGTGATCTTGGAACTCTTGCTCCGCCTGTCAAACATCAAGTACCCCATTAAAACCATACTACACCTACATTAAAACTTCCCTTCGTGCTTTAAAGAGCATCAGGGAATCCGACGACTCCGCAAAAAAACGATAGTATACCTAAAAGTAGACCGTCCTAAGATTTCGGAGGGTTGAACAAAATAAATAAAACAGTTCTATACATTACTTATTTTTATTTATTCGATCATATCATTTGGTTATTGGTGTAGATTGTATACTCACCGTGCAGTCGAACACAAGGTACTTGTCTAATTTTTGTAAGACCACTCAAAAATAGTGTGCGAGTTTTTTATTTAATCAAAAGACGTGAACACAGCACAAAACGCGCAAACATCTACATCCACGTAATATTAGCACCTGTATGTTTATTATTACGTTACGGCCGATTTATTTTTTTCCACCAATATTGTTCCTAATATAATGAAGTGGAATTTGGATAAGTCACGGACTCCTCATGGATTACTTTTTGAGTTGCATAAAAAAACAAAGTCCGCTGGTAAACAAAATGAAAAAATGTGTAACCTATCAGTCCATTTAGGGGAGTATATCCAATGCGACAAGTTTCTAGTCTCTGCACTGGTCGCAAACAGCAAATTTTTTTGTTTCTTTGCTTCTAAAGCTCTATTATTATTTAGAAGGGGGGACACCAGCGAAGCCGGACGGGTGATCAGTCACCTTGATTGGAACCATTTCACCCAAAGTTCTATAGTAATTTCTAAAGCTCTATAGTACAGATGGCTAGATCAGAACTGCACGCCAGGTGCAAAATTGCAGTTTGGACGCAGCCAGTGTGCAGTCGTTAGAAATCAAAACTACATCTGCAAGCCGTCAGTCCGCTTGCAGTTTGAGTGCAGTTCTAATGCAGCTCATCTGAACGGGAGGCATTCTGTAGTAGGCAGAGGGTGCAGTATAACCTAAACGCAGGGAACAAAAGCGGACTGACGTGCCAAGATCCGCACATTTATACTTCGGTTCACAACGCCTACTAAGTTGAACTAAGGTTGGAACTGACATAACACCTCGGAGAATTCCCAGTACTTAAGAGAATTATCAACAAGATCCTGATAGTGTATAGTACGCATGCATCGCAATCCGGAATTCCTTTTTGTTTTTCTAAGGAGAAATATCATCCCTGGTTCGAGCAGTTAAATCCAAGATTGTGAGCAGTGCTCAATCTTTTCCCTTTATCTGACCTTACACAGCATTCATTAAAATTTAATAGACGAATAGTACTTGTCTAAGTCTAATAGTTAAAGAGCCATTGAAAATTACTGCAAGAGTTATCTCAAGGTCCTTCTCTCAATATGATAGAGTGTTTAGGGTGTACATGCGTCAGCACCTACTCCCAGCGCCAGGAAGTGGAACACCTGGCGTCAGCACGCTTCCAAACATGTAGCATTTCGAAGGGCTCTACAAGAGTTATCTCAAGGTTCAAATTTGGCAATATGGTAGA
The DNA here is from genome assembly GCA_928269145.1 of Agriphila tristella. Classification (NCBI taxonomy): domain Eukaryota; kingdom Metazoa; phylum Arthropoda; class Insecta; order Lepidoptera; family Crambidae; genus Agriphila; species Agriphila tristella. Next base: position 53,183,547 of record OV743429.1, read on the forward strand.
GAATAGCACAAAAAAAATAAGACGGCAGACAGACCGCAGTGTCATGGTACATGCCGAGTCAGCACGACTCGTAAGTTGTATGAATTTCGAGGTCGGTACAAGAGTTATCTCAAGACTGAAAATTTGTATACTGCTTAATTATTATGCATAATTTATGAAAATAACAGTCAGACCAGTGTCATGGAACATAGGCAGTCAGCAGTCGCTCAAAGGGTGGAGTCCAAATAAGCTGTTTGGAGCTACAACGTGTTACGAAACAGGATTGCACAGTTGAAACTTGGTAAGTAGATGTATTCTGTAAACCGCTCTACGATTTTTACACAAAAAATAAAAAATAAAAAAATTAAGGGGGGGTTCCTCATACATGGAACTGAAACTGAAATTATTTTTTTCATCGAACCCATAAGTCCGTTTATAGTTAGAGAGCTATTGAAAATTACTGCAAGAGTTATCTCAAGGTCCTTCTCTCAATATGATAGAGTGTTTAGGGTGTACATGGGTCAGCACCTACTCCCAGCGCAAATGCTCCCGGTGAGGGAGCACCTTAACGTACGTGTATGCAAAATTGAATGTTGAGTAGTGAAGACGTGAAAGCGTAACAAACTAACTCACATTCGCATTTCTAGTATTAGTTAGGATATAGTAAGGATTTTTACCATAAATAAATATTTAGAATAAAACTTTCTGCTTCACTTCGTTTTATGATGTACGGTTAGCAACGAAAGTAGCTTAGCACTTTAAAACATTGTCATAGCAACTTTTTTGATAAATATTTCAAACTTTTTTTTTATTTATTGTGCATTGCCACATGGCATATATTATGACTTAAACAACTTATAACTACACACAAAAAAAAACTGATATGCACCACAATATTGGCGTGCATAGCACTTATAATATTACTAGCGGCCGCCCGTGACTTCGTCTGCGTGGAAAGTTTTTTGCTATCCCTCGGGATCAGTTTTTTTTTCGGTATGAAAGTTACCCATGTCCTTCTCTGTACCCCTGACAACGTGTATGCAAAATTTCATGACGATCGGTTGAGTAGTTAAGACATGAAGGCGTAACAAACAAACAAACAAACGGACTTTCGCATTTATAATATTTAAAAAAAAATAAGGATTAGTGAGCACTACCTACTTATGCATGGTACAAATTTAGGACTACAGACACTAAAGTTCAAGTAATTAGGTACCTACTTACTTAAAATAAATAATTTCTTTTTAAATTATTTAAAACTATCATTAAAAATGTCTAGATCTTCGATTTTATGATGGGGCTAACCCACATAAAATAGGTAAAAAAGCCTCTAAATAAAAATAGATTAAAAAAAACTATACAACTTATATTCCTCGCAAATTTGTGGCAATCGAGATTGATGACCAAGGTTAGTTCGCGAAACTTGAAAACATCTGCCACAAAAGTTTCTGACTAAAGTGTAAAGCGAATTTCGTTGCTGACTATACGAGTTATTTCTTACTAAATAAGTCAAATTCCTTAATTAACAATGTTTTAGATTTACAATCAACTGGAGGATTTGTTAATTTTGGATGACCTGCCCCCCTAGCACACATGAGCACCGAAACACGATTTATATCGCGTGAAATAGCATTTTATCGACACCCGACTGTCAAAATCCACCGTGTTTTGACAGTTAAGTGATAAATCACTAGAGTTTCAGTGATCATGCTGGTACCCAATAATCCATCTAACTCAAAAATCATGATCACTTAATTTGACAAGATACATCTAGCTCACAAAGACAGCTGTAGTCATAGAGATTTGTATTGGCAACAATTAATATACAAAGCATGTCTAATTATAAGTGATTGCAAAGTTATTGAGTTAGACAAGCAGGCACCTGAAGTGCTGTTGATTACATACAACCACACTGATAATAATTCATGCCATATCAACGATTATTGATTCATCCATAATTATACCATTTTCAATAATATGCAAACATGTCAAGAGTAGAGGGCACTGAGGTTCAGTCAGGAAGAAGCTATAAGATTGCTTCAAATAATAATAATTATTATTTTTCATTACAGAAAATATTTTTTAATGAAACCGCTGTCTACATCCTATATCCCAAACAGCTATTATAAATTAATGTCATAGGTTTGAAATTTTGAATGTCTAATAATAATTTGAAAAAATTAACATTAATTAAATAAAAGATGTAATTTTAACCGTTTTTATGAGAACTGTTGAATGATGACTAATAATTATTGTGTTGTAATGCCAAATAGACCTTATTAGACATTCTGTCCATATCCAGAAAAGCAGTTTTCATTGTTTCAATGAAAGTCTTACAAAATAACTAATTTATTTTCTAAATTCTATTTAGTCATGTTTTAGGTATGAAATTGAATAATATATTAGAATGGATATTTACCTTAGTGCAGGTGGTATCATCTAAGTTCGGTTTCTTCGCGACTTCCACGACAGAATCTTCGTAACCTTCCGCCCCGGGAGGGCAGTCAGGTAAATCCATCTTGAGGCACTACACTTGATAGTTTATGACCAAAAACGGTCATAAACTTTATCACAAATGTAAGCTGTTCCTTCTTTCTTCTATTTCTTCTTCCCTCCAACTGTAAAATGCAAATCATAATCATAAAAAAATATCAAAACAAATGACATTAATATAGGCATTAAACTATAATCAAATCAATACTTACACAGTCCATTTCATGTTTTTACTTTAGAATCCATAAATTGTTATGTTAATTTTGCCTATAGGTACATAACAAAATATGAAATGTAGAATACACTTTACCAAAGAAAAATAAAATATGTTCACATTTTGTGACTTACTCCTATTATTATGTTGCGAGTTTTACTAACCTCAATCATTTGCATAATGCAATACCTCAAAGTTACTATTCATTCCATAACAGAACTGGATAGTAAAATTACTTTCCTAAACATGTTAAGCTTATTTTAACAGCATTTACACTCACCCTTTGGTCCTATTTTTTAAACATCAGTTATATTAAATAAACTCATAATAATAATTGATCTAATCCATTAGTGATTGCAAAATTATTTATAGCAATAACTATAAATTCTGCACAGTGTTACGTACTTTGGGTATCGAAGCATTACCTATATCCCAGTCAACTCGGCACCTGCAGCTAAAGCGACCCCTCTCCTTTTCTGCTTGCCTGACCTCACGCCAATGTCTTAAATTTTTGAATTTTTTTGTCAGATTGTCGACAAATTATCGCTAACAAGTGTACTAACGCTACTGGCATGACAACAGTGGCGTGAGGAAAGGAGAAAAGGAGAGGGATCGCTCTCGCTTCAAGTGACACATTAACTTGACCGGGCTGTATCAGTAAAAATACAAATGTTTAATTTGTAACTTTTTTAAACTTTAATAAAAATATCTAAAAAGATTTTATAGAATTGAAATATATAGAAAGCCAGGTCACAAAATTCATTATGGGATGAGATTTTATTCCTTCAATTGTGCCTAGAGATTTTGATTTGTTCTGAGCCAGCCAACATAAATGACTCAAATTGACTCCGAAATTTTATATTTTACCCTACCCTAGTAGCATGATGACCTCGAGAGCGGTTTTGTCTAACATCTAAAATGTCAAAAATAACATCCCAACATAGACATACCCTTTAACTGACTAAAATTTAATTTAGGGGTAGACAAAATCTTTGTCATGCATGCTACACCTGCAGGTCTAAGGTGCCATAAACTTAATTTTTTATGTATATTCCTACTTTATACTGCCCCATATTCCGGATAAGAAAGACTTGACAGACAGACGGAAAACAAAATGCTTGAATAAGGGGTTTGTTTTTCCTTTTGAGGTCAGGAGCCCTAGAAATAAATACCGGTTGCCATTTAAATAATATATGATAATAATAATCACTCTTATTGATATTAGTTTATGTGGTTTTTATTTTTATTTTTTGTGTAATCTCTCCCTTCTTATCAAACTTGATTAGTGAAATGTTCTTGATTAGAATATATTTTTTAATAAATCATTAATATTATTATCACAAGCCTATTTTGGTGATAAACAATAAACTAAAATATAGGAATTAAGAAGAATATTCTCCACCACTATTTGAAACCTAAATAAATAATATGAATTATCATATGTCAGCCACATGCTCATCATAATAATCAGTTGAGATGATATTAATACCTATACACTGTGTGCTCAATTCTAGTTATATTAGTGACTATGATTAAACTCATTTTCCATTTCCCTTGTCATTATTATATGGCATTTTTAAAACATGTTAAATGTAGCTATTTGAGGTCAATCAATACAACAAGTGCCACTCAGAGGGTACATGTTACCCATTGACATATTATGTTTTTTCAATCTATTAAGGGTTCATACACCACTAAGATCCAGTCAATAAAATATAATGAGAACATACAAAACAGGCTTAGTAAAAAAATCTGGATGTAGGTAGGTATAATATTAATAATGAATAATAATGATTAACAAAAGTAAGGAGGCAGTGTATACATACGAGGGCGGTTTGATAAGTCCATGACTTTAGAAAGAAATACTTTTTTTCATAATTTATTTTTGTATCTTAAAAAGAAACTACTTAGGAATCTTAACACTATTTTTTTTTCAAATTTGGCAAAAAATTATTACTTTTGGAAACAAATAGCTGAAGCGACTTCTAAATTGTCTTAAGGCCCCCGTAAACGTTCAAACACGATTGTCAAATTTTACGTTTTTGACAGGAGTGATTACGTTCTCTATGGTTTTGTTTGTACGTTTTTTCAGCGCACACGTTCAAACGTTGTTTGGCAAACGCGTTTGACAAACAAAGCATAGACAAAAACAATGTTTTGTTTATGGTTTGTTTGTCCAACACATAGTTTTTGCTCGCAGACGATCAAACTGCTTGACAAACACTTACGTGTTTGACAAACACGTTTGAACGTTTACGGGGGCCTTTAATGACCCTGTCGACCCTCTCGGCGGCACTCATGACATCAAAACTCATAGAATGAAGATGCGAACCCTTCCTATTCTCTAAATTTAGCCCACTGAGATTTTTTCTCCTATCAAACATGAATAAATGCTTCTATCAAGCAAAGATTTCTATAACAAAAAGGTGATGTGTGAATTGAGCCCTCATTTTAGTTACCACAGTTTTCAGGCGAGAAAAGAAAACAATGGGTAAAAGAGGTAGGAACTTCGTTGGACTGAATATGCAGAGCTACAAAAAGATTATGTAGAGAAATAAAACAAAATATGGCGAAAAAATATGTTTCCTCTTTACAAAGTCACGGACTTATCAAACCACCCGCGTATAACCGGTGGTACACCCCACTGCTGCACCGCTGGCTGCAGCTTCGTGCCCATCACTAGCTATGATTATCTATCACACAGGAGCCGCATTGGTAGCCAAATTATATTTTTTTATATGTCCCTAAAAATTACTAACTCTAGAATAAGATTCTCATGTAACTAACACCTTGTACGTATGGATTTTTATGTCCGAAATAAATGTTTCTTATTATTATTATTAGTATCGTGATCTCCTCAGTCAGAAATAAAGTTCACTGCGCTAATCTATCCGGTACTTACTTTTATTTAAAGCTGAAAGAGTAAAATAACGATTCATTGAGTACTCTTGAGTAGGTACTGCAAAAAATAGCTGAGAGGAGTGAGCTGTAAGAGGTTAGTTTTAATATTCTAATTTCGACCGCAACTTACTAACTAAAGCTTTATGATTATCCCACAGCTGGAACTTTAATTTCTTAGGAAATAATTTTATTTTACCATGAATTAACTATGATCAAGAAATACTGACCTGCAAGAAATATTAACACCAACTCCAAATAGATATCGTAGATATCCAATTCCAAAGAGTAAGTGAATACTATCTCTTCCAACCGTTGAAATAATAATCACTTTTAACCACTCACATCAACACTATAAACCATTATAACGGGACGGTATCAAATCAAAAGAAAAGCAGAATCACTTTGATGATTTTGATTTGACGCCATTAACCACAGAACAGATCGCATCGCAATACGTCAATACGTCCATAGAGTACATTATTATACTAGAGATAGAGTTATCAGTCAGACCTAATGATCAACGCCATCTAGCGAAATGTGACAAAATGTGTACGAAAAATATATATAGGTACTAGTAGGTAGTAGGGATGGTGCGTATTTACGCGACCAGGTTTTACGACCAGGTATTTGCTTCCAAGTATGAAAACCAGGTGCCTGCCCCAAATACTTGCAAGACGTTCAAAGTATTTTACTTGAACACACCTCCGCACTTGCTAAGGCAAAAACCCATATAGTACCAGAGCCCTTCAAAATATGAGTGGGAAATCCATATTTACCTCGTTAGGAATAAGTGGCACAATCGCCTAAAGTGAATAAATACTTTCAAACCTTCAAACTATTTTTTTTGCCAAAACCATTTTAAACCATATTTATATGAAGTATGTGACTAATCTTCAACAAAATACTTGCAAGACTTTCAAGGTATTTTACTTGGACACACTCACCGCACTTGCAAATCCAAAAAACTATATAGTATTTGAGCCCTTCAAAATATGAGTGGGAAATTAATATTTACCTCCTCAGGCATAAGTAACATAATCGTCTAAAGTAAATAAAAACTTTCAAACCTACAAAGTATTTTTTTTTGACAAAACTACTTTGATCCATATGTATATGAGTTTAGGGACTAATTTTCAACAAAATACTTTAAAGTTTTTTACTTCTGGTCTTGGGTTAGCTTGGCTGAGTCCTGCTGGCTCGGAGAGGCGGGTGGGGTCAGATGCGATGTTGTACAAAAGTCCCAACTTTTATTATCAATAAAGATTTCCGGCAAATTCTTTACCTATTGTTTTGTTTTATTGTGTTCATTATACTACTGGTTGCTGGACCGTCTGCCACCCGCGTCCTGCACTATTGTTTACTGTTTTTGACTGTTTTAGACTTATAATGGGAACCTACCTACTCTAGTAGCTTAAAATAAATGATTTTTATTCAGTTTTGTCTGAATTGGCGGCATAGATAGCCGCAATAAACGACTTGATTGACAATAACTTAATTTCTTAAAGAGTTAAGTGGCAAAGGGTCCATACGAGCCGATTCCCATCGGCTTACCTTTGGAAATGCCACCCCAATGATCCACTATCCACTATGCAGATCATAACATTTTTCATCATTTTTGTAGAGCGGCTTACCTTCGCCATAATTTCACCCCTCGCCACTGAGAGTTATTATGAGCTTTCTTTGATTGACGTCTTTGAGTGTAATAAGTAATTAACTAGAGAAAGAGAAGTATATTATAATTTTACATCATACTGCTCGGCAACTAGGATTTACTAGTATAGTAAGAGGCCGTGTAAGTTGGCATGTGCAACACAGTGCATTGTTTATATAGAACGTTCCATTTTCAAATCACTTTACAATTCAAGCATGGGTGAATGCTTTAATTGTAAAGTAACTTTACAATTCAAGCTATGTCAAACTCCTTAGTGAACCAATTTCTTTTCTTATAAAATGAAGAAACTATTACTAAAAAAAAAATATGAAAATTCAAGCTATGCAAAACTCCTTGGTCAAACAATTTTTTTTCATAAAATGATAACATTCATTTTGAAAGCGCGAAAAAAAATTAGCTGTTTTACATTTCGATGGAGTAGGCATTTTACTTTTGTATGGAACAGTAGATTTTTTTTCGTGATTTTTCCCATAATGAAAGTTGTTCAGTTTGATGGTCTGATCAACCCCACGAGAGGTTTTTAATGAACGAAAAATATCATTGTCAATGTTTTATTTACCTCGCATGAATGATGTAAAGTAGTATGCTTACCTCGGTTGTAAGTAGCTATCACACCCTCGAACTATATTCGCCCTTGCTCGCTTCGCTCGCTCGTGCGTCTAAATATCTCGGGTGCACTCGATCCATTAGCGCCCTTTGCGAGCTGCGCTCGCACGGGCGCCAAATTGGATCTTGTTCTGTAATAGCTCACTTACGTCCCTTGTGTAACAAACTACTATTAAGTATTTGTGTATTAACAAATATATTTTTAAATATTTATGATAAATTCATTACCTTCTTTCCACTTGATACCCACATTTGAACCCCCTGGGGTGTCCATGAAAACTCACTATTACATTTGAACCCCCTACCAGAGGGTTCAAGAATAATTTTAAAATTTATATTCCACTTCAACCCCCAGAGTCAAAAACGAAATAATGAAAAGAAAAATCAAACCCAATCCATTCCGATCAACTAAACGGCACCCTGATTATCTAAAAGGAAACTATTTAGCGACCGGTTGCATTTGACATATATTGCCACTTTTCTTTGGTATGTTTTTTTTTTAACCCAAAAAGAAGTAGTAATGGATCACGATCATCTGTGGACTGCAACCAGTCGCTAGGTGGCTTTAATTTAGATAATCAGCCCGCCGATCAACTAGTTGTGGCCAATCACATTTTCTATTTTATGATGATATTGACATTTCATTCGAAGTTCCTAACGGAACAACTAAATGATACACATTATTACATTTTTTGTGTCATACTATAGATGCATCGCATCGAATGGTCTCTTGCCAAAATAAAAACATGAATACTTAAACGTTATACGTTGTTTTTCTAGGGGATACTAATTATAGAAGATAAATGAAAGTTTAACAAATCATTTCAGGTAGAAAAAGTCTACTCTAGAAAAACTTACATTAAATAACAACTAAAATAATAATAATAAAACCATTCTTCTTTTTTCTTAAACATTTGGGTATAAAAGTTTTAAAACATTGGCGTTCATGGTTGTTAAATAAATTAAGATAATGTTAGTATGGAAAATATATATTTTTTAATTCTCCATACAAAACGGCAATTTCATACTTTAACCGCTATTATTAAAAAATACTTTATTCTAATCCTCTAATCAAAGAAAAAATAGCTTCGATTTGAAACCAATCATCTGGTTTTTTTTATTGAAAAATGTGTACGATCTCTTTCCAAAACCTTCAAAGTATTTTTTTGCCAAAACCATTTTGATCCTTATTTGTATGACATAAGTGAGTAATCTTCAACAAAATACTTTGCAAGTATTTTACTCGAACCCTGAAATACTTGCAAGACCTTTAAGGGTTATTTACTTGGACACACTCTTTTCGTATTTTAAACCCTTGAAGAGAACAAAACTTGCAAACCTTCAAAGTATTTTTTTTGCGAATCGATTTTGATCTTTATTTGTAAGGCTTTAGTGGTCAATTATCAACAAAATACTTTGAAAGTATTTTACTCAGATTAGCTAGGCCATGCCGGGCTGGCTCGGTCAGGCTTGCACGCGATTATGTTCCTTATAGGCTACACATAAGGTCTATTTTTTCATGATGGTAAAAAAATACTTGCAAGTATTTGCACCCTGGTTTTTCGCCCTGGTTTTTAAAACCTTGCGTACCGGGTAGCCCTGGTACTGGATTTTGCAAGTACGACTCATGCCTAGTAGGTAGTAGGTATCTTCAGTATAATTTTACTTGTAATATTTTGTGAGGTAGGTAACCGCCTAACCGATCAATTTCTCCATTCTTTGAAGAAAACTTTAAAAATTAATTTAATGTAAATCAGCTTTCACTATATAAAACTGTGGAAGACACACGATACCGCGATTCAGCACGGGATAGCGACATCTATCGACAGTTTAACAAACGAAAAATGAACGCCATCTACCAAATCATTCAGAAACTAAAATTTTAGGCCGCGCTCCCTTGTAGTGAGACAAGTGCTAAGTGAAAAGCCCCTGAATACGTCACATCAACCACGCCAACGTCGCCAAAGACTAGGGATGTTCGATCCGATCCGATACTTGCGTGGATCGATACAATGCGTTACGATCCACTCGATTTTTGTATCGATACAATAGCATTCGATCCTCTGGTGGATCGATACACATACATAGCGGATCGGATCGAAAAAATCGTATTATATATTTATCGTTTTATAATTATAAAGTAATTACTTTGAGAATATTTGAATTTGAACAGAATATTTTAGTCAAAACAATTAGTCGACATACTAATGATACTGCATCATTTGTTTAAAATACTATAGTCTGGTCAACGAAAGATGAAACGGAAATGGCGGCGCCACTTACTCTGTTAAAGTAACGTTAAGAGGTTAAGTTATTGGAAACTGAACCTTAAAATAAGGCGCAAAATTAGTTCCATTTCTAACCAAGATTGAGTCATTTTTCGTTGACCATACTCTAGCGGGCGAACAGATACATATTATGAACACCTTATGTGCTTACAACAATGTGATGTTTCGAACTGCGTATTATCAAATTGCTTACGTTTTTCAGATCACTTTGACTACTCTAGACGCTCATTTTAATTTGACGCTGACTGAAACACCAGTAATTTTAAATTTTGCGTACCTACCTACTTTAAAATTAAAATATTGGAAAATTTTATAATATTTTTGTACTTATATTGAATTAGTATTAGGTAGGTACTTACTTAATATCATGTTTTTATTAAAGTGTGATTAAAAATTCGTCTTTTCTAAAAAAAATTATTCGATACTGGATCGATCCAAAAAATCGTATCAATTTAATATATTAGTTTTTTGCAACTCAGACGGGATTCGAACCCGCACCCTTAGGCAATGGGGCTGCATTCGAATGTCGAAGTAATTCTCTTCACATTGGTGAGATGGCGCTGATCTTCAGCGGAAACGTAAAAAGTATTAGAAAATTTCGCCAAATCCATTAGTGGCTCAGTAGCATAATTGGTAGTGCATTGGGCCGGAATCCTAAGGGTTCGGGTTCGAATCCCGTCTAAGTTGCTACGGGTGAGCCGATTTTTTCTAATATTTTTCATTATTTATTCATCTTAATATAAAAATAGCATTGTGAATGCAAAAATCTAAAAGTTTAAAATTATATTACTGTTTCACCTTAATTGATTGTCTAGCACCTGCAATGGGGCTGCATTCGAATGTGAAGTAATTCTCTTCACATTGGTGAGATGGCGCTGATCTTCAGCGGAAACGTAAAAAGTATTAGAAAATTTCGCCAAATCCATTAGTGGCTCAGTAGCATAATTGGTAGTGCATTGGGCCGGAATCCTAAGGGTGCGGGTTCGAATCCCGTCTGAGTTGCTACGGGTGAGCCGATTTTTTCTAATATTTTTCATTATTTATTCATCTTAATATAATAATAGCATTGTGAATGCAAAAATCTAAAAGTTTAAAATTTTCAATGTTGTCAAATTGTCTATTATAAATATATAACTAGTTTATATTAAACAGTTAAAGTATTATGTATATGTATGTCTCCGATCAACCATACGGTTTGGTCACCCTAATGAAGAAAAGGAGACATTCATCTACTTGACCTCTCTGTCGGCTCGTTTTGGGGCGAAGCGCACAATTTTATACCGAAGGGAAGTAGGTACTCTGTCATCGTGTCCACTCCATCCTGTCCTGTGTTTTTGTTTGTTACCTAGGCCGCGTTCCGAATCACGCCAACAGTGCACACAGCGTGTTACGTCATTGTACACCGGTCCAAATCATTAGCACGCTGTCAGCACGCTTACGATACTATTGATTCGGACCGCTCGTGAGAGCGCTCACACCGCTAACGTTGGATTGTTTATAACAACGTAACCTCCAAAAGGGTAAAGTTAATATTTATTCTAAGGGAGAAGTAAATAAAAAGGCACTAATGAATACGAATTAAGTTTCTTCACTGAGACCAATTATTTACTAACCAATTTTAAACTCTTAAAGCTTCAAAATACTTATTACCACTGCTAGCTCTTTCAAAATCAGATTAATATAATTATTTCGTTCGCATCTTTACAAAACACCTGCAGGTTAATAAAGTCAGCTATCTTTTGTAAAAATCACAAATAATAACCACAACATTCACAACGATTCACAATTTAACCACGTATTTTTTGTCAAGAATGAACTTTGACTTTGACAAGGAAGTTTGACAGCTACACCGACTACGCCCACAGTGCTTTGGTGGAATACGCTGAGCGTCGTTAGCACATACGATGACGTCATCTGTGACGTCACATCAACATACGTGAGCGTTGTAAGCATGATTTGGACCGGGCGTTAGCTAGCGTTAGCGCGCTCACAGTGCTGTAAGCGTGATTCGGAACGCGGCCCTACGGGCCCTACTCAAATATAGGGATGTCGAAAGTGAAAAAAAATATCGATATATCGATACATCGATATTTATAAAAATATCAATATCGGCCTCGATATATCGCGAAAAAAATATCGATATATCGATATATCGGTAAAATGTTCAGCCAACATTTGCAGTTTTAAAATAATAATGTATTTAGTTCACCCTAGCTCAGAAATCTCAATAGTTTTTTTTTACTTTTCGTGAATATCAGTTTTTCTTTCAACATACTGAATTATTTTAGTTTTCTTCAATCATTAATTTATTTACTATCCAACTTCCATAGTTATTATTATTAGTATTCACAATTTTAAGATATAATTTAAAATAAATGGAAAAATTGGAGTTAAGTGCCCGTACAAAGGTCTCCAGCAGCAGTAGCGCCACCAAGAGTGCCGCCCTACCATTCTAGCGACTTTTGTATGATGTGATGCTAATAAATATATCGATTTTGATACTATTTGCGATATTGGTTATTTTGTATCGATGTATCGATATATCGAATCAAAATATATCGGCTAAAAATATCGATATATCGAACAAAAAATATCGATATATCGATGTATCGATATTTTTTCAACAAGCCTACTCAAATACTCAAGTCAGATTGATTTGTTTGTATTTATTTTGCAATTTGTTATTAAGTTAAGAATTTGTAATTTAAATATTATCTAAAACTTAATCGATTCTCTGTACAATAAATAAAGACTGTGCGTGATTTAAACTGGTTGATAGACAAGAAAGCAAAGAGAATTGGGACCTAACTAATCTACATTTTAAGCTCGTAAATAACGTAATTTTTTTCTCGTTCTCGCTTTTCAAGTGTGTGCTTTTGATTTTCTTTTCCTCTCTTCTGATAGAAGCACAAAGTACTTTTTTATAATAGGAAAGATAGAAGACTCGAACGATGCGAAACTTAACCATTGAAGAAAGAAAAGAAATACTCGTCCTTCATAGTAAAGGATTTAACATTTCCCAAATTGCTGCAGAGCTCCATATTGCGGTAAGTTTTTTTTTTCAGAATATATCTTAGTCTTATTAAAACCGCGTTGAAATAATCAAAGTACCTACTTGGACCAAGTAGTTCAGGTTCTACTTTCCATTATTGGACTACCTACGTTTTTGAGGGAGGGGGGGGTGAGGTGGGGGGGGAGTAGGGGGAAAGTGGCAACACCTCCCTAAAGTTTGAAAGTTAGGAGATGGATACTTTTTTTTAATGGTTTAAAAAAATCTAAAAATATGGAAATTAAGCAGGGGATGCTAAAAAAGGTGGGGAGAGGGAAGGGGACATACGTACAAAATTTCGCACGTAAAAAAAGTCGTTTCTGGTGCTTCGCTCGCTTCGCTCGCTCGGCTCGCGCACTGGGTTCAAGTACACCTAACATTGCTCGTCGCTACGCTCCTCGTACCTGTCATGTGACCTGAGGTCCTTTAGTAGTGCTACCAACCTAGTGCGCCGCCATTAAACGTCAAAAATTGCAACACAGGTCTAAAATTGACATATTTAACCTAGAAAATCTTAATTTTTAGATTTTTTTTCTTGCGTATTATTTGGTTCCTAAACATAAAATTTCGTATACGTGTTCCAAATTACTTCTTTACATTAAAAAAATATGAATTCGAAACTCGTGGTCCAATAATGGAAAGGTGAGCCTCCAAGTATACTTTGATCACGTCAATGCGGCTTTAAGCCCGATTCACACGTATCTGTGAAGTCACAGTTCCGGCACAATACCACCACTGTGATCTTATTCTTTGATACATTCTCTACTATGAACACAATATGTTCACTGACACAGAGAGCGCTGTCTAGTCACTGACACTGTTAGGTGTGGATGAGTTCATAAAGAATGTATGATAGAATAATTATCACAGTGGAGGTACTGTGCCAGAACTGTGACTTCACTGATGTGTGTAAATTGGGCTTAAATCAAATAGTCACAAATAATTTATTGCAGTCTATGTGTCATTTGTCCTGTTTTATAATTGATTGTTCAATAAAGAATTTGGTGCAAATTGTTAACCAAATAAAACAAGGGTAACCAGACTTATATCAAAGTCATACAAAATTGTTGTCGATTGATGCTGGTCAGGGGCCCTACCGCCCAACTCAAAGCGATAGCCAAAGCGATAGCTAGACTATCCGTCCTTGTCATATCATAATACGAAGACAAGGACAGACTTTGACTCAGGCTCTGGTTTATGACGTCAGTGCACTGTCCGTCTTTGTCATCATGTTATGATATGACAAAGATAGAGTCTAGCTATAGGTTTGAGTTGGGCGGTAGGGCCCAAGGTTGGCTATTGGCACGAAACACATAATAGTACAAAATACAGTCATAATACTAACATTGGCCTGGCCCCATTTTAATTTTGCAAGTTATTGTTATCATGGACGTAGTGAGGAGCGGAGGGGGATTTGGGGGTCAAACCCTCCCCCCTGCCCCCAAATTAAAGCCTTACTAAATAAAATCCTTTTATTTCTGAAAAACTGGCCTGGCTACGTCTATGATTGTTATTCCACTATTCCTCATTGGGCCAACTTGGTGGGTTATGTAGGTAAAGTATACATGCTAACATGCTATGGCCCATAAATTCACAAAATAAAATAATACTATAATTTTAGCATATTATGTTATGGCCAAATCCTTCTTACCTGGGTTAAAAATTTGCTGTTATGTTAATGATATTATCACCTAACTATGGTAATCCTCTTTTTTTTGTTTTCCAGCAATGAAAAAAATGCTGGTCTTTCTGATTTTGCTGATGACTTGGTTTAGTTCCATTCATAAATTAAGTGACAAATTCTCATTCAGAATAGTGTATATGTCACAGCCAAATGGTTAAATCAGCCGCTTAAGGGTGCATTGTGTGTCCACTAGCGCCGCCAATCAAGAAAAAATATTTTTATGAAGCTATTTCGTTAGTTGTATTGTAATGATTTTTTCTTTCTTCTATTGTAAAGAGTGGGTCTCAGGATGACCATGGATAAGACGAAAATGACGTCGAATGCCCATGTTGTGCCCGCTCCAGTTCATGTTGGGAACACTACACTTGAAGTTGTTGACCGTTACATATACCTAGAACAGGCAGTCCAGTTAGGTAAGTCCAACTTTGAGAAAGAGATCTCTCATCGAATCCAACTCGGATTGGCAGCATTCGGGAAGCCTCGAATAATCTTCTCATCTGATTTGCCCCAGTGTCTCAAGACGAAAGTCTATATCCAGTGTGTTTTGCCAGTGATGACTTACGGCAGTGAAAAGCTCAAGGTCACCCAGCGTGCAATGGAGAGAGCCATGCTCGGCGTTTCCCTGCGTGATCAAATCAGAAATAAGGAGATCCACAGGAGAACTAAAGTAACCGACATCGCTCGAAGTATTGCTCAGCTGAAGTGCCAGTGGGCTGGATACATAGCGAGAAGAACCAATGGCCGTTGGGGCGGAAAGGTTCTAGAATGGTAACCGCGCACCGGATGAGCTCCGTAGGTAGGCCCCCCGACAAGGTGGACCTTGGATGTTCGGTGAAGGTCGCGGGAAGCCGCTGGATGCGGTCAGCGCAGGACCGGTCGTCGTAGAGATCCTTGAGGGAGGCCTCTACCCAGCAGTGGGTGTCGTGCGGCTGATATGATGATGAATATTTTTTTCATGATTGGCGACGCTTGTGGAGGCTCGGTGCGCTCTTAATATTAACAGTCGGTAACAGTGGCCTAAACGACATTTAGCACATGCACTTAATACCATGGGTTCCCAATAGTGGGGCATCTGGAGCATCACTCACTAGGGGGAATAGAGTTACCCTAATGGGCTGTTTACATGGTTCAAGCGATTAAGTAGTAACTAAATGTCATGGGCAACATAATTTTAAGTTAAAACTTAGTGAATAGTCATTCACAAGTCTTAAGTAGTAGTAGCCAGTGTTTGCTTCGGGACTTTGATCAAATTGTTTGTTTACAAGTGGGAAGTGGCAAGTACAGCGCGTGGCCACGCCCAGCAGGGGGGCATGCGGTGCGGTGTGTATTTGCCCAAAAAATTGACTTGATTCTATTTACTTAATTACTTGCCCACTTAATGGGAAACTTTCTACTTAATTGGCGTACGCGAAAATTTAGTTGAACAACAACTTAATTTTGGTTCCCTATGTATTTGCATAAAAATTTTAGGCATAATATGTCATAGCATAATATGATTTCGCCGAATGATGTTTACGATATTACTTAGTCATAACAGCTTATGCATAATTTTTTAAGGCATAACTAATTTAAGCATAATCATGTTTTAGCATAATATTCTTTAGCATAAATATAAACACGCATAATGTTATTAACGCATATTTTTTATAAAAAAAAGAACACACTTCGATAATTGCACATTTAAAAGCTATTGCTAAAAATTTTCACTTGAAGTAAATATAAATACTGTTTGTCACATGCATGGCTACGTTACGTACGTTTAAAATCACGAAAGGACATTTTAACTAAAATACTAAATCCCGAAGCTTAAAAAACTGAAGGCTAATTGAGGGTTACATGCCAGCAGGTCGGTTCTGGCACTTCGCCGGCCGCTGCCGCGGCACGCTCGCTTCGCTCGCTCGGCTCGTGCGTGTAGATCGCAATGAAACTTAACCTCCTCCTCGCTCGACGCTCGCTTGCCGTCGCACCTAATACACCTTAACAGACTTTCGGGATTTTGAACTATCGGCATTTTAAATTACGGGTTTTCTAACTATCGGTCATTTAGTAATCGATATTTTAAGTTACGTTCTATCGGATATCGATATTTAGGATTTTCGGTATTTTGAATATATGTAGGTGTTTTATACGTCGATATTTCGGTCGTATGTGTTATGAATTTTCGGCATTTTAATACATACCCCTTTTGCAAGAAAATAAGTACTTTTTTTTAAGATGAATAAATAATGAAAAATATTAGAAAAAATCGGCTCACCCGTAGCAACTTAGACGGGATTACTTTATTTTATTCTTATTGTTTTTTATGTCTAAATAATATTAGGCGAATAGACAATATGCCTAATAACATTATGCGAAAACAAATTAGTCTAAATGATTATTATGCACAAATAAATAGTATGCCAAAAATTAATTATGCCTAAGTACTATTATGACAAAAAAATATGCCAAATCCGTTATGCCAAATCAAATTAGGTATAAAACTATTATGCGAAAACAAGGGATCCCCTTAATTTTAACTAAATTACTTAACAACTCGAACCGTGTAAACGACTCATAAGGGGGGCGCGGCGAGCATAAATTAGTAGTTAGTACCGCACATATTTACACAGAAACACTTTATAGGCTTTACTTGAATGCTTGGTCATATAAAAAAAAATGATAAATGTTCTTTTAATCTTTATTCATTCTATAATAGAAAAACCCTTTTATTTCGAGAAAAAGTGACTAGTGACTAGCTGTGTAGTATATAACAGATTAACCTGAAAAATACATCTTTAAGTTAGTTTTTTTGAATATACTGAAAAAAGTGCCAAGACCTAAAATAAAAAGAAAATTTTGATTGTTGTGTAATATTTCAGAAACTGCTTAATAAATAGCATTTTTTTTATACCAGAAATGAATTCTACATTATTAATTTATCCGAAAATGATACCACATTTTGATCAATTAGCTAAACCAGCAGAGGGCCTAGCCATAGTAACATTCGCTAATCTTCGTTATCGCTTCGCTTTCGAAACATGTATGGGATTGATATAAGGTTTCGTTAATAATCGAATTTTAAAACGTCAAATCCATACATGTTTCGAAGCGAAGCGATAGCGAAAATTTGCAAATGTTACTTTGGCTAAGGGGGCTAGGCAGTTATAAATTTTAGAATGAAGTCGGGAAAAGAGCACTCTTTAACTCGCGGCCCGTCCGCCGCCGCCGCGTATGGAAGGGTTTGTAAGGAAAGTTTGGCCCAGTACCTTGATTACGTAAAGCTGTTGCTAACAATTCTCGATTGAAATCGATTGAAAGCGCGGTTGCATTGCTGCTTTAGTTAAGATAGTTGTCACATTGGTTCTTACTAAAGCAGCGATGTAACTGCGATTTCTGTCAGAGTTGATTGCAACAAAGTTACGTAATTACCCCCCTGGGGCCCTATTTTTGAATCGCTCGGCTGGCGTCGAGCGCTCGTTTCTACTGATTTTCGTTCGACAAATCAACTCAAATGTATGAGCTGTCGAACGAAAATCAGTAGAAACGAGCGCTCGACGCCAGCCGAGCGATTCAAAAATAGGGCTCCTGCTCAATATTAGTTAGGAACAGCCTACAGATCAGTTTCCATCATGAGGCCAAACTTTATCACGACTTGTAACCCCCAAGTTTTTTGTATAGACGTTCATACCTACTATATTGTTGTTTATAATATTAGTAATCTGCTCATGCGAGGTTGTTGGTATTTTACAAATAACCCTGTATATCAGGGGCAAGAAAGGGGGGCGCAATAATTGAATCTCGCACCATCATAAAACTTGCCTCGAGCTGCCCCTGAATACTTTTACTTTACTAATAAAATTTTGTAAAAAAAAACACCTACTTAAAACACATGTCCCATCGCGCCTATGTCATTTGCCCCACCATTCTCAAAAAATGAAAGTCTATCGCGTCTTAATCAAAGTAGTATGTCAGAGTAGGTATTTTACTCTAGAATCAGATTAATAATTTTTTTCTGCATTAAAAAGTGGGATTTTTAAGTTAAAACGCTTTTAAATCACAATTTTTTTATCATTAGAGTACTATTTACTTAAATTTTTTTCACAAAATACTTCAGAAAACAACTTAATGTTTTTGTAATTGTTTTTCTAAATATAAAACAATTCTTGACTGATACTATACCTAAATAAAATGTAACTAGCATTTTTTAATTATGAAAGTAATTAAAAAAAATGAAACTGGGGCATCGCTGGGACATCTTCTTTCTTTTACACTATAAATTACACCCACCAGCTGCCGCGCCCCCGCCCCTCAGAGGTTAAAAAGATGCAACCAATTAGGCCATGCAATTGACTTGCTTTTCCGATAAATCCCGCATCTCAAAACTTGAATAAATTCACTTGGTGCTCTGGACTGTACCTACAATTCGTTTTTTTCTCATCCTCCTTAATATTAACTTGCCCCCCTGGCCCATGGGCTGGCGACGCCCTTGGTTAAGCCTATGTATTTTTGCAGAGATGTACGGTGAGGAAATGGGTCAAGAGAAACGGGTCCGTCGACGCCCGGCCACGAAAAACAGTCCCAAGAATTTTAACGGAAGACCGAGTCAATCAGATGATGGAAGCATTCCGACGTGATCCGTCAACAAAAACATCGACATTTGCGTTGAAATATGATTGCTCGACGAGGACGATAATAGACGCCCTCAAACGCGTTGGGGTGGATTTTAAGCGGCCACCAATAGGTCCTCTTACTGAGGCCCACAAGCAAGAAAGAGTAGCGTTCGCTCGCGACTACAGAGACTTTGATTTTTCACAAGCCATTTTTTGTGGTTCGCAAGCATTTAAGTCCGGTGACGATGCTGGTCAGAATGGTCAAGATGATTATATCAGATACGATCCTCAAAAAGTGAGGCTCAATACCAACTCGGACATAGTAATAGCAAAAATGTGGGGGTGGATGAGTGCAGATGGCCCAGGAGAATTGGTGCACGTAGAAAGGAATGCCAATGGACAGTCTCATCTGGAGTTGCTGAAGGATGTCATGGTCCCTACAGTACGTACAGTGTATCCTAGAGAAGATTTTCCTTCAGTTGTATTTTTTCAAGATAATAATTCCATTCACCGAGCAAACGTAGTGCAAGATTGGCTTATCCAGCAGCAAGATCTAAAAAGTGTCCTATGGCCGTCTCGATCCTGGGACTTGAACCCCTTAGAAAATTTATGGTCAGAAATGGTAAAGATGCAGGATTTTAGTAATGGAATAAACAAAGAATATCTAATAAACCATTGCAAAGAACTTTGGGACTCACATCGAGGATCAGACTTATGTAGTAAACTTGTCCAATCCATGCGCAGTCGCTGCGATGCCGTGATAGACGCGGGCGGAGCCCTAGTTACAAGAAGTGTGAATTGAAAAGTTCGGTCATGGTTCGGTCAATCTAACTTTGCCTCGCCATGCGCGTCATGACGCGCGCTGATGTGAACTTACCTTGTGCTTAGAACCTAAGTATGTAAACTCTTATCCCTCTATTTCACAGTCGTCAGTGCATTGGAGCAAAGTCTCGGAAATGAGGCCAAGGGCGTCGCCAGGGGTGGGCAGGGGGGGGGGGGCCGCTGCCCCCCCCTAGACGTTAAAAAATGTAGCCAACTGCAAATAACCAAAGTCCTAAGGCCGTGCAATTGACTAGCTTTTCCGATAAATCCTGCCCCATCTCAAAACTTGAATAAATTCATTAGGTGCTGTTGACTGTACCTGCAATTCATATCATTCTCATCCTCTTTAATATTAACTGCCCCCCCCCCCCACCCCTCCCCTGGGCCATGGGCTGGCGACGCCCTTGGGCAATATTATCATTTATCATAGATGAAATGAAACATTGTCAGTGTCATAACAAAATATTTTAAGCACCTGTTTAACTTAAACTCTGTTGAGGTAAGTGTGATGCTGTCACTTTTTTGACAATATTGTACGTGTTTTTTGGTTTATAAAACACAATACTGGAATTCAGATTTATTATTATTATAGTAACACTAGCTTCTGCCCGCGACTTGTCCGCGTGGACATTCGGAAAATCCAGGAACCTTTGAGCAGAATAAAAATATACTTTGTTTTAATCCACGTTATAAACTAACTGCCTGCTAAACATCCAAAAAAGTTCAGCCGTTTAATTTGTTTGGGAGAAAATTTCAGTGTTTCTTTGGGAGAAAATTTCCAGGTAGTACGCCCAACGAAGGAAAATTAGGGGAAATAATTCGTATATGCGCGATTTTTGGCATAGTTGTAGGAAATGGTGTCTAAAACAACATACTCAAAGTACTGACTGATGGGGGTGGAGCTAACGGGGAGAGGGGGGTGTAAAGGTCCCCTTTTTTAGTTTTTCGTAAATACAGGGGTCGAAAATGGTCAGTAATAGTACATTACATCCGAGAACGGGAAGCTAGCGATTGCATTGTCGAGGATGGTTTGAAGCCCGAGCCGCAGGCGAGGGCTTTAATCATTCGAGGCAATGCAAGTAGCTTCCAGTACAAGGTTTGTATAATACTTTACTCACGAAATGCGAGGAAATTCAATTTTCTTTGTAAAAATGTGATATTTAAATTGGTTCGCGTGGCCATGTTTACTGACCGGTCATGCAACCATAAAGTTTCATAAAAAGAATGCTAGCTGATAAGTTCTACCGATTTGAATTTGGAACACTTACTTCCCGCACTCAGTGCGGGAAGTAAGTATTGAATTTCATTTCCGCACTGAATTTCAAATTTAGAATGTGATGAACCAGACCCCCACGGAAATGTTGAACGCCCCGCATTCTTTTTTCAAATGGAATGATAACATTTCAGAGCATAAGTGAGTAAAGTCAGTTTTTTAGCTGCCTACGTTCATTTTCGGGACGGGAGCGAGCGGAGTGCCTACCTACCTAGCAATTAATACACTTGAGAGCAAAGAAAGCGAATCATTTCTTTTCGACAAAGTTTAGATAATTCAATAAAATTATAACATACTTAATACAGATAATAATGGAAGATTTTGTAACTAAAAGGCTTTAAAATATTTTTTACCGAAACTGAGTGTTACTTTGCTATTGCTTATACCTATAAGTATACCTAACCTACCTACCTCAAATAAAAATGTTTGCAGTCTTCTTTACTAATTATATCTGATCTGAATGCCACGCACATTCGCCCATTGGCAAATCTTACCGTATTTGAGGGCATTCACCGAAAACCCCGGTCCCAATGTTAATTAGACACGATTAGCCCAAAGCGATTCTTGAGTCGGCCGGTGCCGGTGGTCAACGGAGCGAGAGCGGCCATAACCGCGGTCACGATGGGCCCAAGCGCACGCCGCCATCGCTCCACCGCCCGCGGCGCCCTCCCACGCTTCTGCATACTCTACGCGTTCCTAACTTTCGCAAACGCTTCGGACGACTACGGAGTCCCGATAGAAATAAAACTATGGGACGCCGGCAGGACTCCCTTATCTCAAATGGTGGACATCACAAATGAATTCGGTTTGAAAGTGCTTGCGGAACACAACTTTTTGAACGACAACAACATAGCATTCTCCCCGTACGGGCTGATGGGGATCTTGGTGGCGCTCTACGAGGGAGTGGACGGGGAGTCCTCCTTCCAGATCCAGCGCGGGATGCATCTGCCTTGGAACAGGAATATTATGCGGATTGGCTTCAGAGACATACATCGGACTTTAAAAGTAAGTCTTAACTAGAAAGTAAACAATGAAAGTTTCAGAATCGAATCCAGCCCCCTGATAACGGAAATCAGTTGCTAAATAAATTATCGATTCGAATTAAAGACAGTTTCAGGTGCTTACAGCACTACTCTGTTAGCAATTGAAAGTGACAAATTTCATTAATTTCAAAAAGTTTCAATCGAGAATTGTTAGCAACAAAGTTACGTAATCGTGGGGCAGATAATTTAATATTAAGTACTTATTTATTGTTAGATAAGTATATTTTTATCTATTATGTTTATTCTTATAAGATTCCTATAAGTAGTTAATATTCCTATAATTCATAACAATTACGTTCAGATGACATTATTACGGTATCTTGATTGAATTACAAAATCAATATAGGAAGTTATCTAGGTTTTAATTTAATTTTCAACTAAGATGATTTTAGGGCAATACTTGCCAGGTTGCGATACCCTACCTGATCTCAATGTTTACCTACCATTTTTAAATAAATAACTTTTCGCTGAATACGTGATTATGATTGGTCATAAAAAAAATTTACTATCTTAGAAATAATACACACATCAGAAACAAATAAAGACCTCTTGAAAGTATTGTGTTGCCTATAATACCAGTAAAGGTTCCCTTAGGGCACCGAGAACTGTGCATTTCATGACCCGATGTGGCCGCTTTCTAGCGGAGAACAATGACACAGCGCCAATTGTGTTCATTAGCTGATCTGTAACTAAAAGGCTTGAAACATTGCAAATAAAATAGGTATAGAAGGAGATTACATAAAAAACTTTTCTATTCCATTCCAGTTGCAAAAATAAATCCAGTTAAGCTTAATGTCATGGAATATAGCATAACTATTTATTTTCAGA
This sequence comes from Agriphila tristella, assembly GCA_928269145.1. NCBI lineage: Eukaryota > Metazoa > Arthropoda > Insecta > Lepidoptera > Crambidae > Agriphila > Agriphila tristella. The sequence continues at coordinate 53,206,988 of OV743429.1, forward strand.
CATACTTCGTACCAGAAGAAGGATTCTTAGCTGGTTTAGCGCTCAACAACGAAAATGTAACATTCAATGAAAATTATAAGAAAGTGTTAAGATTCTATGGTTTTGATTTGGAAAATGACCAGTTACCGACCCTTGCGCCGGAAAATGCAACAACGACAGCAAATTCAACAATGCGCCCAGACGGTGGAGTGGAAACTACAACGATAGGCGTTGGGACAGAAAGTAAAGTAGAAGGTAATGACGTCACCACACCTGTGATGAAAGAAGAAACCACCTTGAATCCAAGTGCCGAAACTATAAATGAAATCGACATTCGTGGACCTTCAACCACAACTGTGAGCCCTACGCCAGCAGCGAGCGCTGAAAATGTACAACCTGATACTACTAATTCCCCAACTATCACCACTACTCAGCCTCCTAGTACCACTAGTCAACCGGCAACTACCGAACAAGTTCTAGAGATGACTACAACAACACAGCCATCCGTTTTGACTACGGAAACCACTACTCCTGCAGCTACCGACGCTCCATCCACTATTCCAATGACCACTAATGAAGTGGCTTCACCTCCAACAACGACACAATTACCTAATGAACCAACTATTAACAATGAAATCATGACGTCCCCTAATATGAGGACCAGCGTAACTTCTGAAAGTACAAGTGTAGATGCATCTACTGTAACAACATCAATTTCATCGAATGACCCGATCGTTTCAACAACTACTGAACTGTCGCAACCTTCCACAGGAGAAACTACAACCGCATCGAACATTGACACAACTACATCATCTAATAATTCATCATTGGAAACACTTGAACGTAGAAAGAAATCTATCGTGGATTTTATTTTCACTAACCCACCATACATGGACGACTACTTGATATACAGATCCTATGACGTCGGCTTAGATTTACCTTTACCGAATTTCAACAACAAAATGTTCCTGGCCAATGGATTAAGAAGTGTCCAGGTGAGTCGATAAACAACACACGCAAAATAAAAATAAAGAACATTCAATACCTCTCACTAAAAACCACATACCTATCTAGTCTTTTGCAACTAACAACAACAACATAACTAACTTTGTGCAACTACACTGGCCTGCAAAACTAAGTACTACAGAGGTCTATTTTCATACAAACGAGGTAAATTTGAAGCATTGGTTCTCCGCCCAGGATTAAACGTGGTGTGATCTGATGATAGCCATCCAAGGAGTGAATGGAGAAGATTCAGATCCCCATACACACCCAATTGATCTGATCAGCATTCTAAGAGCTGTTTGTATATGTTTAAAAAAACCACAAAAATAGCATTAAAATGTATGGAAATGCTGTAACTGATAACTCTAATCCTTACAGCTCTTAAAATGCTGATCAGATCAAGTGGGTGTGTATGGAGATCTGAATCTTCTCCATTCACTCCCTGGATGGCCATCATCAGATCACATCCCGCTTTCTTGTGCGGAGAACCAAAGCTTCAAAGTTACCTCGTTTGTATGAAAATAGACCTATGTAGATGTAGTACTTAGTTTTGCAGGCCAGTGTATTAGGTTAAAGAGGAATTGTTAATATAACAATTAAAAAGGGACTCTGTTATTTTTTTTAACAGTGATTCATTCAGTTTCATGATGAATAGTGATGTATTATGAAGTTTTATCGAAATTTTATCAATTATTTTTTTGAAAAATTGGACCACGGTTAGATGGCGTCAAACAAAATAATAATGATGTTATTAGTCTTTAATTTTTAGAACTAGAATATGGCAAATGTATTCAAAAATAAGACACAATTTACAGAATGAATAAATGTATTGTAATTGCGTAGTTATGAGTAAAAATATGGGGAAGTTTGGAAAAAACACGGCAATTTCTTTTATTTATTTTTATTTTCATCTCTTTTTTTAGTGCCGTACTCTATGCTATACGGTCGACCTTGAAAGGTTAAGTACCATTAATGAAATTAAGTTTTTATACCATACTCACCTGTTTTGGTTTAGGTTTAAGTATGTTTTGAATTTATGAACCACAGTGGCAACAAGTGATAACTAATAACGGGTTTTAAGGTACTTACTCGCATTATGAGGAAATTAGATGACAACAGCGGCTGTTATAATAAAACGAAGAATGTTATGTGAAATAGGTCAGTTGACAAGAACAATAGAGCATAAACATGTTAATTATCATGATAAACGCTTTGTTTGACAGGTGACATACATGCAGTACGACACAGTGCTGGAGCACGCGTACCTGCCGCACCTGGAGGCGGCGGCGCTGCGGCTGCCGCTGGACAGCGAGCGGTACTACCTGCTGGTGGTGCTGCCGGCGCGCGCGGGCGCGGCCGAGCTGGGCAGGCTGCTGGCGCGCATGGCTCGCGAGTCCGACCTCTCCGATGTGTACGCAGCTTTGCGCCCGCGCCGCGTCCGCGCGGTCGTGCCCAGTTTTACAGTTAAAGGACATGTTACATTAACAACGGATTTACAGAAGGTGCTTTTTTAAAGAATATAAATATAATACATATTATTATACTTTAACTACGTACCTACAGTCAGTGACAAAAGTCGCTTAACACTTAGTACTTTGTCATAGCAACTTTTATGACAGATGTCTCACATTTTAAAACAGTAAAGACAAAGTAAGTAGGTACTAAAATGTTAAACAACTTCCGTTCCTGACTGTACAGTACACCTGTGTACCAGTGGCGAGGGGTGAAATTATAGCGGAGTCTACAAAAATGCTATGATCTGCATAGTTGATCGGTGGGGTGGGATTTTTAAAAGATAATAAGTCGATGGGTGTCAGCTTGCATAGACCCTTCGCCGCTGTTGTGCTGTGTACACAGTGGCTTTATCTAATGAGTAATTCATTCATTTCACATAATCACAAACGATCTCACAATCTCACATATAACATAAACGACCACCGCAGCTTGTTAACAGGAGAATCGCGTAGTCAACATCGCATAATATTATTATGACACAAGACAACACGCAGCTGGTGCGTTGACTGCAGTGTTGCCGTTGCTGCAGTGTCTGTATGAAGTTAATAAGTTTTCGTTTGTTTGGTCGGCCAGTTGGGCATCCGCGACGTGTTCGAGCCGCGGCAGCAGGACTTCGCGCCCATGACGCGGCAGCCGGGCGTGTACGTGCGCAGCATCGAGCAGGCCGTCTCCGTCGCCATCAGAAAGTACCGCCCCGACGATCACAAGAAAAACAGTGAGTCTTTTGTTCGTCATCTACGAGGGTGGATTGATAAGTCCATGACTTTGAAAAGAAGAAATACTTTTTATTATAATTTATTTTTGTATCTTAAAAAGAAACTCCTAAAGGAATCTTTACACTATTTTTTTTCCAATTCGGCAAAAAAATATTACTTTTGGAAGCAAAAAGCTCAAGCAACTTCTTACTTTTCTTAATAATCCTGTCGACCCTCTCGGCGGCACTCATGACATCAAAACTCATCGAATGAAGATGCGAATCCGACCTATTCTCTAGATTCAACCCACTGAGATTTTTTCTTATACCAAACATCAATAAATATCTTAGCGGGCAAAGATTTTTATCAAGCCAAAATGTGGTGTCTGAAATGCACCCTCATTTCAGAAACCAGTTTCCAGGCGATGAAAGAAAAAAAAAAGGGTTAAAGAGGTAGGAACTTCGTTGGACTGAATACGCAGAGCTACAATAAGATTATGTAGAGAAATAAAACAAAATATTCCGAAAAAAGTGTTTCTTCATTACAAAGTCATGGACTTATCAATCCAAGCTCGTATAGATATAGTCTGGATAACTACCACCATATAATCTAAGTCCGACGCCATAAAAAATTGTTGTGTTCCGGCAGTTAGAGCACACCCCGGGCACTCCATACAAGCGCCGCGTTTCAACTATCTATTACACAGACGCTACACAGTGACGTTTTTGCACACGCGCAACTGTGTGCGTTAAGTCTAGGGCTATTGAATAGGGCATGGAATACCGGAATGATTTTCATACCGGTATTGATACCGGTATTGAAATTTCAATTACCGGTATACCGGTATTTTTTCGGTATTTTTTTTAAAACTGCTAGTTACATACTTTTTAAATGTTTCTAAGAACGATTAGTAAGTCTTGTTTGTGGAGAGTGATTAAAGCATTTTTCTACGCTTTATTTTATGGCAGAAACTCCACAAAATGAGTTATTAAAATAATACCTAGGTAATTAAGAATACTAAAGAAAATACGTTATTTGATTCAATTATTATTGAAATCTACAAATATCAAAATTTCCATAAAGAAGATGGTTGGAGAGTACCACCAGCTTGGGAGTCTTGGGACCCTATAATTCATCAACTAAAATCCCATCCCAAATCACACACTGCAGGGTCTAAAGATACAGTTTGTTTTGTAGATAGGGATCAAAAGGGAGGTCGACATAACTCTCTGAGTTTTTTTCCGCCAGTTCTCTCTCTGAGACCTGAGAGGCCTCCTAATTTGTGAACTGGTGGTAGATTCAGTAGCTAGATCGTGTTTTCTGGCGCAATATAACTCAAGTAAAGTATTTTGTTTTTTAAAAATGGGAATAAGCCCCTTTTAAAAAACTAGACCCGTCTCACTTCTGAGCCATGTCCTTACGAATCGTCCGTCACGCTCGCAGGTTTGACGACTTCTAACCTCCCAAACAAGCTGGGTTTCGAAAAGGCTTTAAAGTACCATAGTATAGAGTTCTATACCATAAATCCAACTGCAGCGAAATGTGAGACAGGGAGACATTATTTCTCCGAAACTGTTCACAGCTACGTTGGAGGACATCTTTAAACTCATATACTGGAATGGACTTGGTATCAATATTAATGGCCAGTAACTATTATTTGAGTGTTAGGGGCAATGCAGCTCAAGTTGAGCCCAGCAGCTTCCAAGAAGTCGAGAATCTTCCTGGTTTTCAGAGTTTTAATTTCCTCTGGGTCGATTATGTGTCGTCCCAGATGGATGCTACGCCTGTGGATTAGAGGTCCACAGCCACATAAGAGGTGCTTGGGTGTTTCCTGCTCCTCATTACAATATCTGCAGACGTCAGTATCACTCACTTTCATATGAAACAGGTGTCTGTTTAGTTTGCATTGTCCAGTTAAGGCTGGCTAGTACCTAACACACCTTCGTTTTGCCGATGATATTGTTCTTATGGCTGTGACCTTGGAAGACCTGAATACAATCCTCGAAGATCTCCATATTCAAAGAGTGGATATCAGGATGAACATGGATAAGACGAAAATCGTGTCGAATGCCATGTTGTGCCCACTCCAGTTCATGTTGGGAACACTACACAGGTTGGTCAAAAGTTCTGTTACTGAGTTTCTTTATCGATTACTGGCCATTAAAACAAATGAAAAGAAAACATAAAAATGACATATTATTGACAGTTTTATAAGCTATAATTCCATACCACACGTATATCATATTTTGTTTATTTCACCATGGAATGGGGGTTGAAGGAGAATCGTGTCGCTGTAATTGCTCTGCACAAATGTAGGCAGCCACCGAATATGATTTTCAAGGTGCTACAAAAGTTGAAAATCAACAAGCAATTTATTTATCGCACTATCCATAGGTACAGTAATACCTTGACCGTCGATGACCGAAAAAGATCAGGAAGACCACGCACCGTTCGGACACCAGCTGTGATCAAGGCAGTGAAGGCGAGAATCACGAGAAATCCCGTCCGGAAGCAAAAGTTATTGGCAATACAGATGACTGTGAAGAGAAGTTCCCTTAAAAAAATTATCAATGATGACCTTGGGCTTCACGCTTACCGTAGACGAAAGGACCATCTGCTAAACGCACGATTGAAGGCTATGAGGTTAGCACGAAGTCGCGCTCTACTAAAGCAGTACGCACAAAACGGCCATCGAAAAATCTTGTTTACTGATGAAAAAATCTTCACAGTCGAAGAAAATTTTAACCGTCAAAATGATAGAGTATACGCTAAGAATAGTAAAGAAGCCAGCATGATTGCTCCGAGGGTCTAACGAGGTCACCACCCCTCATCAGTGATGATTTGGCTGGGGGTGTCCTATTCAGGGCTAAGTAAGGTTCATTTCTGTGAAAAAGGTGTGAAAACTGGCGCTAGAGTCTATCAAGATACCGTTCTGGAACCTGTTGTCAAACCCTTAAGCCACACTTTATTTCAAAACCAGCCATGGGTCTTCCAGCAGGACTCTGCCCCTGCGCACAAAGCAAAATCTACACAAGCATGGTTTCGGGCTAACCAAATTGATTTTATCGCGCAGGAAGAATGGCCATCCTCCAGCCCAGACTTAAATCCTCTGGATTATGCCATATGGCAACTTATTGAGGAGAAAGCATGTGCTAAGCCCCACATGAATCTCGACTCTCTTAAGCGCGCTATTCTCAAGGCAGTCGCAGAATTGGATATGGTGGTAGTTCGTGCTGCCATCGATGACTGGCCTCGTCGTCTAAAGGCGTGTATTCATGCCAGAGGCGGTCATTTCGAATAATTTTAATACATGATAATCTTAAATATTTGTGCTTTCATTTGGTATATAATTCATTGTAGCATTATTTGTAAATTTAGTATTATTCATGTTTTCCATAGTTACAGAACTTAGTAACCAACTAGGTACACTTGAAGTTGTTGATCATTACGTCTTGGTAAGGACAGATAGTCCAGTTAGGCAAGTCCAACTTCAAGAAAGAGATTTCTCGTCGAATCCTACTCGGCTGGGCAGCATTCAGGATGCTTCGAAAAATCTTCGCGTCCGACTTACCTCAGTGTCTCGAGACGAAAGTCTATATCGTCGGCGAAGAGTGAAAACCTCGTAAATCTCCTTTTTATCTAGAATTTTTTTCCAGTTTTTGTCAGAAAACTTCTTATCTCACGACTCTATCTCACTCATATCCCATTCTAATGCGTACAACGCCATCTTTTGCATTTTATGAAAACCTCGTCAATGACAGAAGCTGGTCATGAGTGACGAAAAACTCGGCAAAAGTGTTTAAGATGAGAAAGAGGCTTTACGAGGTTTTCACTCTTCGCCGACGATATATAAAGATAATTTATCTATATTAAAAGATCATTTCCGGTTAGTGGTCGTTAGCTATGGGTCTCATAAAAAGGAGGTCTCAAGGTCACCCAGGTCCCAGCATGCATTGGAGAGAGCCATGCTCCGCGTTTCCCTGCGTGATCGAATCAGAAATGAGGAGATGCGTAGGAGAACTAAAGTAACCGACATCACTCGAAGAATTGCTCAGCTGAAGTGGCAGTGGGCGGGACACATAGCGAGAAGAATCGATGGCCGTTTAGGCGGAAAGGTTCTGGACTGGTGACCGCGCACCGGACGACGTTCCCCGACAACGTGGATCGACGATCTGGTGAAGGTCGCAGGAAACCTCTGGATGCGGGCATCGCAGAACCGATCGTCTTGGAGATCCTTGAGGGAGGCGGAGATCCTTGAATAAGACCAGCAGTGGTCGTCGCGTGCGGCTGATATGATGATGATGAAAACATTAAACGAACAACTAAAAGGAATATCATCAAATACCATCTAGATAAGCTATATGCATGCAGTGTTTTGCGTAGTTGATTTAGTGGTGATTTTTTCTATAATCATGATTATTCGTGATTCGTTGAGTTTTCATATCGTAAACTCATCTGCAGTATGAACAACACTGTGAACCATAGAAATTGAACGTTCTGCATAGTATTTAAACACCCTTGCAAAAATATACAGCTTTTTTCGAAATACCGAAATACCGGTATTTTACTCTCAAATACCGGTATCAAAATACCGAATAAAAATTCCGGTATACCGGTATTTCGGTATACCGGTATCCATGCCCTACTATTGAATGAGCACACGATTCGGCACACGAACTCGCGCGGTGGGGTGAGGTAATTGATTGTGGGGCGGGGCGGAGTTTCCTTTCTGTACGGTAGCACAGAATAAATAATAGTACAAGTACAGAAGATGCACTCCACTAAACCATTTAAATAAATAGCAACTATAATTTCAACATAATAAAGTGGAATTCAGCTTGTACGGCGCTAATTACGAACGGCTATATTTACCTAGACGCTGCATCTCTTTCTATCACATATATCCTATCTTTTCGGACCTATATTAGGGTTGCAGCTTGGGGCAATGAAAGCGCGGGAATCGTAGGACCCTGTGAAAACGCGCTACAGTTATTCCGAGGACGCGACGGACAACCCTGCCGATTTTGTCCACGCAGAGGACGCCAAGCGCTAGGTGCTTTTCTCATACCTACGCGCGGAGTGATAGAGCCCTGACGGTAGTACTTATATCTATTCTGTGGTTAGAGGTAAGATAACCAGTTCGTCAGTGATGAGGAATATGGGGTGTTATCGTCGCTTAACATCAGATGAGGCCCTCTCCCGTTGTGCATAAAAATTGAGATTCTAGACAACCCAAATACTTACTTATGTAATTGTCGAAGTTTTTATATGTTTGCGAATCCAGTTACTTATAAAGCTAACCTATGGCATGCAACAGAAATATGGCTTTTCTTCTCAGTTTATTCTTAGTTTGCTCTGCTCATAAAGCACGTTTTAAAAATACCAAAGGAAACAAAGCCATTGAAAAGTTAATCACATTGCACACAACAGTTTATGGATAAATGCAGGTATTTACTTGCGCTTACTTTAGCAACCTATTATGTTATTTTATAGTAACAAAACGTTCGCGATTGTAAGAGCAATTACGTCGCTAAACAAAAGGCCCCCTAACTAACCTATGGAATGAACTCGCTATGTGCCCCCAAGGATGGCTAAATTATGATAATTTAACAAATCCATTGTTTACACTTACGCGACTGTGACTCAACCATCTTCACAGAGTTAATAAGTGGCAGAAAAACTTGCGGCGAAAAGCTAGTTCAATCATTTTGATTTACTAGTAAGCATCTCTAAAATAATTGACTATTGACGACGGTACAAAATAGAGAGGGCGTTAGAGCAACATAGAAATCGCCTTCTTTACATTATAAAATCGAATAGTTTATGAATGTCCATACGTTATTTATCATTTTGTCGGTGTCTGCATTCGTAATTACTTGGCCGATTCTTCGGCCACCATATTATGGTTCCGGTGTGATCCAGTTAATTACTTCCACGGGTAAGTGGCCGGTGGGTGGAGGCGGAGCCCCATGGCCAGTGCTGTGTAGGGTTACCATTATTATTTGCTTGATAAAAACTCACATTATTTAATATTGGATCATTTTAGTTCTAAATGCAGCGATAAGTTAGATATGTAAACTCAACTCTTACTAAGAACAGTGCTAATGCATGACCATAATTCCACCATAATTTGATGAGCTCTTTTGACGAGTGGCCAATCCTAGCATCATCAACATCTCGGGACGATTTTGATCAATGTAGAAAAGTAATGGATTATTGTAGTGTAGTAAGGTTAGGTATCGGCGTAACTTAATTACTTAAAAGATCGTATCGTATTCAACCCAAAGTTCCAAACCCTAATGTATGTAAGCGACAGCCACAAGCACAACAGGTTTGGAATCTTTTACTTCGTCGTCGTCGCAGTACAAACCATTTGCTGGTTCATGTTTTAATTTAAACGACAACATGAGGTGACCCTACCGCAGATCACACGCAGCCGCCGCGTCATCGTCATCGTCACGGGCCGACGCGCTTCGAGCATCCTTCGATGGCATTGATGCGCTCCCAAAATATAAGCCAAATTGATTTTGTACAATTAATTAAACTGAAAACCATGAAGGCCAAACAAGCGTTATTATCATCAACTGCATGCTAAAGTATATGTGATCTGCTTCCGGTACACGTGATAAGGAAAATTTGGCAGGGAAATATCCTCACGGCAATGCTTTGCCATACCGTGATAATACGTTTAGGTTAATCATGATAATTGAATGGTTCTGCGTAAAAATATAATCTGCGGTAAGTACAGTCGGAAATTCAGGTGCCTAGCGGTAGTACTTAATAAGTGTGTATCTAATCTGTGGCGTTAGGCCACCACTTAGCAGAAACTTAGATGATCGATGAGCTTTCGCAAAGTACTGAAGAGAATTACAAGCAATTTTTTACCATATTAATAATTGATTAGATACTTAATACATAAAGTGCTCGCCCGATTTAAACAAACTTGCTTTGAGACTTTAGAAGCCTATCAAGCAAGGCACTCGTAATAATGAGCCAAGCAAGACAACGCATTCAGAACAGTTTTTAGTGCATGGTACAAGGATAAATTAGCCGAAAAGTGCGAAATTGAAGTGCTAAGTAGAGTGCACGACTCGCACCGTAGGGGGCCGGCTCACGACCATTGTTTTGACGACGCCGACCCAGAGCTGGCGCAACGCGGCGACACGCGCATTTGCGCTCATTGATGCGCTGCGCCTGCGCTGCTCTCTCGCTCACAGACACAATAAAAAGCACTAATAAACCTACGGACCCATTCAAAGCCAACCTTTATTACTATCTAGATAAAATCACTAGATATTATCACAAATATCTCCGATGGCCCGGATGCCTAATCGCGAGGCGCGATGAAAATGATGATTCGCAGATAGTAGTTTTCAATTACACAAATGACCATAAGTAGAAAAATTACTGGATGATGGTTTCCTGTTGCTAAAGGCTGTATTCGTTTCAACAATTTTGATAAACATCAGTCGTCCACATCACATTCAAATTGCAAGGACGTTTATGATGAAACATAACCCCTGTGAATGCGATGTATCATGTGTGTCGATTAAGTAGAACATAAAACGGCGACGTAACGTTACGTTTACTATTATGATTAATTAATTACTATTATGATAATTAATAAGACTAGATATTTAAAATTAAGACAAATTAGTAATTTTCCGGCTGTTGTAGCGATGTCCACCGGGTGGGAGGGCCCTGCAGTTTGCATAAATATAGTCAGCGGATTCGAACCCCGCAGTAATGTTCACTCTGAGCACTCTTGAACGAGGCCGTATTTTTTTTTGAAAAAGTTCTTTTATACAAACCTTGTCCTGATAATAAAAAACACAACAAAAATAAACGAGTCGGACTCGCGCACGAAGGGTTGCGTACCAAAAAACGGCAAAAAAAATCACGTTTGTTGTATGGGAGCATTGGGAGCCCCCCTTAAATATTTATTTTAATCTGTTTTTAGTATTTATTCTTATAGTGGCATTAGAAATATATCATCTGTGCAAATTTCAACTGTCTACCTGTTGTTGTTATTAATATAAAGAAAAAAAACGGCAAAAACACGGCAAAAAAACACGTTTGTTGTATGGGAGCCCCCCTTTAATATTTATATTATTCTATTTTTATTTTTGGTTATAGCGGCCTCAGAAATACATCATCTGTGAAAATTTCAACTGTCTAGCTATCACGGTTCATGAGATACAGCCTGGTGACAGAAAGACGGACAACGGAGTCTTAGTAATAGGGTCCCGTTTTTACCCTTTGGGTACGGAACCCTAAAAAGAATTATCTAAATTGGTGCAGTCGTTCTAAAGATATTATGCGCTTACGTACGTTTCGGCGATTTATTTTGTATGAGGGATAAGAGAAAATTGTTTTTTTACGTTTTCCGTACAATTTTGGAAAAAAATATTGTATACAGGGTGTTTGGAAATAGCCTTTAAGGCCTGGGCACACTGGCTGCGTAGACACGCGCGTAGTGACGGACAGCAAAGATACGTGCGTGTACGGTGTGACGTCCAATACGGGATGCCATTGAGTACAACGTTACGAGCTGCAATGCGTAGGGTTACGCATCAGTCTACGCGTTACGCAAGCGGTGTGCCATGTCTCATAAAGTTTTATACATTACAACTTCTACGTGCACACTTACGTACGCTTACGCAACCGGTGTGTTTCGCACTTTTTAGAGTTCCGTACCCAAAGGGTAAAAACGGGACCCTATTACTAAGGCTCCGCTGTCCGTCTGTCTGTCTGTCTGTCTGTCACCAGGGTGTATCTCATGAACCGTGATAGCTAGCTAGACAGTTGAAATTTTCACAGATGATGTATTTCTGTCGCCGCTATAACAACAAATACTAAAAACAGAATAAAATAAATATTTAAGGGGGAGTCCCTTTTCTTTTTTTTGCCGTTTTTTGGTACGGAACCCTTCGTGTGCGAGTTCTACTCGCACTTTACCCACCGGTTTTTAATTTTGTGCAGTCGTTCTAAAGTTATGTTATGAACTTACATACATTTCGGCGATTCATTTTTATTTATATACTTTGATATTACTTTATCCCTAACAATAATTTGAGTAGGTACTTGGATAAAATAACCAACCAGTTAATTTCCACAGGGTACGCAACAAGGCAGCCGGTGACGTTCACCGCCACATATCCGTTCCTGTACTTCGTAATGGATGCCAGTATCCACGTGGCTCTGATGGCCGGCAAAATGGTGGACCCGCTCAATACAAGGATATTATAGTAATTTGGACTTTTATTTCTACCAGCTTTATGAGTGAAGAAGAGAGAGAGGTTCTGACTGTCACAACGTTCCCCTTAGGTCAAATTAAGTCCTAGCGTACTTCATAAAGTACAAATTGTCGCTAGTATTTCAGACCTGACAACTGAATTCTCTATAGCAAGACTAGCTACCTAATGTACTACGTGGAGTACAAATTCTAATCTTCCGTTTTCGACGAAGTTTTTTTCTAAAATGGCAATATCAAGACAGTCATTTACTTCTGTAATCTATGGCCAACCCTGCCACCACATAATATAGTCTGGAGCATATAAAACATACCAAAAAAACATAAACAGCCAGGTCGTCCCACCTTTAAATTCGCCGAAGTTGAAATCATATGTCTCGGTCTGAAGTACTATTCTTAGTATGTACTTTATAAAGTACATCAGGTCGTTAGGACTACACCCTTCAAAAACACAGGACTTACGAGGCTAAAGCTAGACCAAGATTGATTTAAGCTTTGATGAAAATCCCCAATAATATTTTCAGTGTGATACTTCCCAGCAACGCCACCATGGCGTAGAGATTTCTGAATACCCTCAAATGAAAGACCATAAAATGTACCTAATTGTACCCTAACTCAAAAAATTGTACCTCTGATAGTTTCAGAGAAAAACGCACCTGATTGTGGCGTTGCCAGGAAGTATGCTTCCTGGCAACGCCACGCTGTACCTCATTGAAAATGATCTCGTAGTAATGGCCAGAAATTGTACTTAATTTGTACCCCATTATTGAATTGAAACATGTTGAGTTTCGATAAAAAAAAAAAAAAACTTGCTTGATCTGCAATACATGCAACGCACGTTGTTATTCATGTAAACTGATGTTTGGCTAAGGAATTACTATGCATTATGCAGTAGTAGGACACATAGGCAACCGCCTCTGTGGTTTTGGTACCAAATAGTATTTGGTACCATTTATTTGGTACCAAATAGTACAATTTATTTGGTACTTTTTAGTGCAATTTATTTGGTACCTACTATTAAGTACAATTAATTTGGTATTATATAGTACCATTTATTACGTACCTACCATTAAGTACAATTAATTTGGTACCAAATAGTACAAATTAGTTGGTACTATTTAGCACATATATTTGGTACCATATATTACAATTTACATGGTACCATATATATTACGATTTATTTGGAACTATTTAGTGCCATTTAATTGGTACTATTAAGTACAATTAATTTGGTACCATATAGTACCATTTATTACGTACCTACCATTAAGTACAATTTATTTGGATTTATATAGTACTATTTATTAGGTACTATTTCGTACCACTTATTTGGTACCAAATAGTACAATTAATTAGGTACTTTTTAGTGCCATTCATTTGGTACTATTAAGTACAATTAATTTGGTAACGTAAAGTACATTTTATTAGGTACTCTTTAGTACAATTAATTTGATACCATATAGTACTATTTATTTGGTACTATTTAGTACCATAAATTTTGTACCATACAGTACAATGTATTTGGTACCATATAAAATAATTAGTTTGATACTATTTAGTACAATTTATTTTTTACCATATATTACAATTTATTTAGTACTATTCAGTACAATTTATTTGAAACCATACAGTACAATTAATTTGGTACCATATAATACAATTTATTTAGTACTATTTAGAGCCATTTATTTGGTACTATTAAGTACAATTAATTTGGTACTATATATTACCATTTATTAGGTACTTTTTAACCGACTTCATCAAAAGGAGGAGGTTCTCAATTCGATTGTATGTTTTTTTTTATCGTTGTTCGCGCGTATCTTCGACATTTATGGACCGATTTTGATGATTATTTTTTTGTTCGATTGAGTTTGCTTGCGAGATGGTCCTATTTTTTTCAAATCGGTCAAGTAGTTTTCAAGTAATTCTGAAAATATTCTGAAAATACTATCATTTTGCATCAACTACCTTGACGACTTTTTTATTTATGAACCGAATTAGATGATATTTTTTGTTAGAACCTTAGTGTAGTCTTTTTTAACCGACTTCAAATAAAGGAGGTTCTCAGTTTGACCCGTATGTATGTATGTTTCTCCGCGATTATCTAACGTTTGGCTGAGTTTATTTTTTTACCTAAATAATATACCTAATACAAAAGGTTAATTAAAAATAAAAAATACATTTTTTTTAATAAAACCAAATAACCGACTTCAAAAAACCTGCCTATAAAAAGCAAGAAATAATATTCAAATCATTAGATATGCATTATAATAAAAACACGTCTATTGAAGTCGGGTGGGGCTTTGAGAATAAAAAGAAAAAGTTGTACTCCAGCCCCACCCGACTTCAATAGACGTGTTTTTATTAACAATGATAATGTATATCTAATGATTTGAATATTATTTCTTGCTTTTTAAAGGCAGGTTTTTTGAAGTCGGTTTTTTGTTTTTAAACATTTTTTTAGTAGTACAATTTATTTGAAACCATACATTACAATTTATTTGATACTCTTTAGTACAATTTGTTTGGTACCATAAAGTACAATTCATTAGGTATTAAGATAAATATTTTAACACCAACCAATTATGCTACCGAGTTGCCTCCAAGACCCAATTATGCCATAATTGGTTAGTGCATTGGGCCGGAATCCCAAGGGTGCGGGTTCAAATCCTTTCTGAGCTGCTACAGGTGAGTTGATTTTTTCCAGTGTTTTTGCTATTAAAATATTTATCTTAATAGAAAAAAGCATTGTGAATGCCTAAAATCTAAAATTTCAAAAATTTATTAGGTACTATTAAGTACATTTCATTTGGTACCATATAGTACAATTAGTTTGATACCATATAGTACTATTTATTAGGTACTATTTAGTACAAACTTATTTCGTACTTTTTAGTGCCATTAATTTGGTACTATTTAGTACCATTTATTTGGTACTATTTATTACAATTTATTACTTTTTAGTGCCCTTAATTTGGTACTATTAAGTACAATTAATTTGGTACCATATAGTACAATTTATATTTTGGTACTACATATTTATTTTATTTATTTATAAATCTTTTTTGTACAAATACATCAAGTAAGGTACAAATGGCGGACTTAATGCTAAGAGCATTCTCTACCAGTTACCAACAAAAATATATATTTGCATGCATTCAAAATACATTAATACAAACTAGGGATGCAACGATACGAATGCCGATAATCGTAAACCGCAGGTGGCGCCACCATTTACTTACTGACATGGCAACCAAGTGCCAAAAGAGCCTTGTCGCACTGTATGTGTAAGAAAGATAATTGTGCTAAAGATAATGATGAAAAAACAACGAAAAACATCGCAAAAGTGCAGAAGTGAGGTTATTTTCCATACTCTTTACACGTAAAGAAAAAGACAGAGATAAGTGACTCCGCATAACGAAGCCTTAAGGTGGCTGTATTAAGCCTTGTCCAGACTTGTATAATCTTGACGATCAAGATCATCCGTACCTATCGTATCGAGTAATTCGTATTCTAAGTGTGGACGCTCATTTCGACTGCATCGTATCACTAGCTCCATTAGCCCAAAATGGTCTTAATAACCACGTCCACACTTAGGATGCTGTATCTTGTAGGCGTGTCAACAAAGCGTGTCATGAATGTGGACGCGTACATTTTCCTCGTATCTTTCCCTAGTCAATTCGAGCACAACTCTCATTTAGATAACACTTAGGGTTGCCAACTTTATTTGCATCAAATATAGTATTTTCAAGATTATTAGTGTATAAATAAATATAGTAGAGTAGATGTATTGTAATTTGTTTAAAAAAAAATATACGCAGTCATAAGTTCTGTCCAAGAAGCTTATACCTCCCTCCAATGGATATTGCACGGCCAGTGTCATAGTGAAGATCGAAAAAATGTCCTTGAGTGACGTGACGGCTTATTGCAACCTCTTTCTTTAGTGTTACAATACGTGTTCGTTGTTCGTCGTTCGTTCGTTCGTGAGAAACGAAAACGTATTGTAAAACGAAAAGAAAGAGATAGCAATAAGCCGTGACGTCACTTAAGAGTATTTTTTCAATCTTCACTATGATACTAGGTGTGCAATCTCCATTGTGAGTATAAGCTTTTTGGTTCTGTCTCAACATTATTATTTTCAAATTTTGAATATTGGCCATGATGATTTTTAAGTATGAAGTTTTGAGTCTTCTAAAAACATAATCCAAAATTTGCTTTGCACCGCTAATAAAAGAGGTTTGTGTTATTTTTTAACATTTTTCAAAACGGCCGAAATATGTTTTTTTTACATATCTCCGCAATTTTGAAAAACTGACCAAAAAATTATATAAGTATCGCGGTCAGTAATTGTTTTTTTTAATAAAATTGATCTTTCTGTCCCATAAAATGCTGATAATGAGCGGTTTTCAATGACAGATTTAAAAAACAAAGGAAACTGTGAGTAGATGGCGTTGTGCAAAAGTATGATGTCAATGTCAACTTGTCAACCCTGACATGTCCAAAAATATCTATCTATCTCGTCAGAAGAAATAATACTACTGCTTCACAAAACACCTGCAGATCAATAAGTTCAGCCATCTTTTCTAAAAATCACAAATAATAACCAAAACTTCAACTTACGTGAGCGTTGTAAGTATGAATCGGACCGGGCGGCAGCGCGTTCATAGTGCTGTAAGTGTGATTCGGAACGCGGCCTTAGAATTTTGCGCTAGTTTTTTGACGACATACTTTTTGATAGCGCCATCTAGTGAGGAAATTAGAACTATTTCTTTCTATCTATTTCTTTTTTCTTAAAAAAGCGCTCATTGTAATAAAATGTACTTAATAATTTTGTAAACTAATAAAACAACATTTTAATTTGTGTCTTTGGTTTTATTAAATTATTTATTGAGCTCTTCAAACAGAATAAAGATTGAGCTACACAATTCTTATGCTACACATATAGTGCGATAAGGCTCTTTTGGAACTTGATTATCATGTCAGTAAGTAAATGGTGGCGCCACTTTACAAGACACTTTGAAACTTATAAACTTATTGTACAATAAATAAGTCGCATTAATAAATATTTTTATTTATTTATATGTAAGTATATTAATATTATATGATTATGTAGACATGAATTTATTGGTTTGTATTAATGTATTTTGTACTTGCATGTAAATATTTTTGTTGGTTGACTGATAGAGAATGCTCTTAGCATTAAGTCCGCCATTTGTACCTTACTTGATGTATTTGTACAAAAAATGAAAATAAATAAATAAAATAAATAGTATCAAATAAATTGTACTACTTATATGGTACCAAATAAATTGTACTTAATAGTAACAAATTAATGGCACTAACAAGTACCAAATAAATTGTACTAAATAGTACCAAGGAAATGGTACTAAATAGTACCAAATTATTTGCACTAAAAAGTACCAAATAAATTGTACTAAATAGTACCTAATAAATAGTACCTAATAAATAGTACTATATGGTACCAAACGAATGTTACTAAATAGTACCGTATAAATTGTACTATATGGTACCAAATTAATTGTACTAAAAAGTACCTAATAAATGGTACTATATAGTACCAAATTAATTGTACTTAATAGTACCAAATAAATGAATCTAAATAGTACTAAATAAATTGTATTATATGGTGCCAAATAAATTATACTGTATGGTTTCAAATAAATTGTACTAAAAAGTACCTTATAAATGGTACTTTATAGTGCCAAATTAATTGTACTTAATAGTCCTAAAAATGGCTCTAAATAGTACTAAATAAATTGTATTATATGGTACCAAATAAATTGAACTTTATGGTTTCAAATAAATCGTACACAATAGTACCTAATAAATGGTACTATATAGTACCAAATAAATTGTACTTAATAGTACCAAATAAATGGCTCTAAATAGTACTAAATAAATTGTAATATATGGTACCAAATAAATTGTACTAAATAGTATCAAACTAATTGTATTATATGGTACCAAATACATTGTACTGTATGGTACCAAATTTATGGTACTAAATAGTACCAAATAAATAGTACTATATGGTACCAAATTAATTGTACTAAAGAGTACCTAATAAAATGTACTTTACGTTACCAAATTAATTGTACTTAATAGTAATTAATTGTACTTAGTAGTAATGAATGGCACTAAAAAGTACCTAATTGATTGTACTATTTGGTACCAAATAAGTGGTACGAAATAGAACCTAATAAATAGTACTATATAAATCCAAATAAATTGTACTTAATGGTAGGTACGTAATAAATGGTACTATATGGTACCAAATTAATTGTACTTAATAGTACCAATTAAATGGCACTAAATAGTTCCAAATAAATCGTAATATATATGGTACCATGTAAATTGTAATATATGGTACCAAATATATGTGCTAAATAGTACCAACTAATTTGTACTATTTGGTACCAAATTAATTGTACTTAATGGTAGGTACGTAATAAATGGTACTATATAATACCAAATTAATTGTACTTAACAGTAGGTACCAAATAAATTGCACTAAAAAGTACCAAATAAATTGTACTATTTGGTACCAAATAAATGGTACCAAATACTATTTGGTACCAAAACCACAGAGGCGGTTGCCTATGTGGTCCTACTACTGCATAATGTATAGTAATTCCTTAGCCAAACATCAGTTTACATGAATAACAACGTGCGTTGCATGTATTGCAGATCAAGCAAGTTTTTTTTTTTTTTTATCGAAACTCAACATGTTTCAATTCAACAATGGGGTACAAATTAAGTACAATTTCTGGCCATTACTACGAGATCATTTTCAATCAGGTACAGCGTGGCGTTGCCAGGAAGCATACTTCCTGGCAACGCCACAATCAAGTGCGTTTTTCTCTGAAACTATCAGAGGTACAATTTTTTGAGTTAGGGTACAATTAGGTACATTTTATGGTCTTTCATTTGAGGGTATTCAGAAATCTCTACGCCATGGTGGCGTTGCTGGGAAGTATCACACTATTTTCATCCCAATAGATTTTCACTTTCCACCCGCCAATCCTCATTGAGCCCGCGTGGTGGTTTTTTTCCAAACATATCACACTATACAGCACCCTATACAGGGTCACTGGAAATATGACGTATTCCTGCTAAGGGGTTATAGATGAGGTCAAAACAAATATTTTTTGTTAGATTACTTTTTCTCAAAAAGTTAATAGTTTTTGAGTTAATTGAAATTAAGTATTTTTTTACCAAAAGTACGTTTTCAGACACAAAAATTTAAAATAAAAGATAACTACTCATTCGATTCCGGATTTTTTATTACTTTGGGATAGAAAACACTCTAAGTGTTGATAATGAATAAAAAAAATTACAAAAAGTCCAGGTGTTTATAAAAAATTCAATCCTTAAATGCGTTTTTTATTTTTATTTTTTCAGATTTTGTAGAAACGGCAGCAAATATCTTAAAAAAATTCCTAGTAACTAAGCGTGCATAATATTTTAAAAACATTACCATCTATCTAGTCAGCTTTCAGTTGAGGTATAAAACTTAATAATAACTTAAATAAAAAATGAGAAATTAAGACTTAAGTAAATGGCAGTCCCATTTCATGTAGCAAAAATTTCCTACTTTGAGCGCTTCGGAGGTGGCCGTATTATCCTACTTAGGGCATGGAATACCGGAATGATTTTCATACCGGTATTGAAATTTCAATTACCGGTGGTATACCGGTAATTAAAATTTCAATTACCGGTATACCGGTATTTCGGTATTTTTTTAAAAACTGCTAGTACCTACTTTTTATATGATTCTTAGAACGATTAGTAAGTCTTGTTTGTGGAGAGTGATTAAAGCAATTTTCTACGCTATACTTTATGGCAGAAACACTCAAACTATTTACCAACTGCCTAGAAACCATAAAATTAGTTCTTAAAGTAATACCTAGGTAATTACGAATACTAAAGAAAATACATTATTTGATTCAATTATTATTGAAATCAACAAATATGAAAATTTCCATTGAGAAGATGGTTGGAGAGTACCACCAGCTTGGGACCACCCTATAATTCATCAACTGAAATCCCATCCCAAATCACACACTCCAGGATCTAAAGATACAGTTAGTTCGGTTTGTAGATAGGGATCAAAAGGGAGGTCGACATAACTTCTCTGAGTATTCTTCCGCCAGTTCTTTCTCTGAGAGGCCTCCTAATTTGTGAACTGGTGGTAGATTCAGTAGCTAGATCGTGTTTTCTGGCGCTTAAAACTCAAGTAAAACATTAGATAATATTTTTTATTTTGTTCTTGAAATACTGTTTGTTTTTAATGCATTGTCATTCATTGCCATCCAATGTCTATTGGAGCTAACTCATACGGCAACAACTAAGCGATACGTAATAGAGACCAACTTGTTACTGCAAGAAATTGTTTTACGAATGCAATGTGGGTAAACTAACAAAAAATTAAATATTTACGAACTTGTCTGCTGCACTTACTAGTTTCTAAGTTTTATTTTTAAGATTATAGTGTAGTTGTCTTATAAGTGAATGTTAATTCTTTTAGAGAAATAAATGTCTCAAACCTCAAACCTCTACTTTAAAAATGGGAATAAGCCCCTCTTAAAGAACACAGACCCGTCTCACTTCTGAGCCATGTCCTTACGAATCGTCACGCTTGCAAGTTTGACGACTTCCAATTCCAACCTCCCGAACAAGCCGGGTTTTGAAAAGGCTTTAACACAGTAGTCTAGAGTTCTAGTCACAAATCCAACTGCAGCGAGGTGTGACACAGGGAGACGTTATTTGTCCGAAACTGTTCACAGCTGCGTTGGAGGACATGTTTGAACTCATAGACTGGAATGGACTTGGTATCAATATTAATGGCCAGTTAGATACTATGTAATCGGCAAAACGAAGGTGTGTTAAGTACTGTACCTAACACACCTTCGTTTTGCCGATGATATAGTTCTTATGGCTGTGACCTTGGAAGACCTGAATACAATGCTCGAAGATCTCAAAGAGTAGGTCTCAGGATGAACATGAATAAGATGAAAATCATGTCGATTGCCCATGTTGTGCCCGCTCCAGTTCATGTTGGGAACACTTGAAGTTGTTGACCATTACGTATACCTTGGACAGGTAGTCCAGTTAGGCAAGTCCAACTTCAAGAAAGAGATTTCTCGTCAAATCCTATTCGGATGGGCAGCATTCTGGATGCTTCGAAAAATTTTCGCGTCTGACTTACGACTTACCTCAGTGTCACGAGACGAAAGTCTATATATAAAGATAATTTATCTATATTAAAAGATAGTTAACGGCAGTGAAACATAGTCGTTAACTATAGGTCTCATAAAGAGTAGGTCTCAAGGTCACTCAGGTCCTAGCATGTATTGGAGAGAGCCATGCTCCGTGTTTCCCTGCGTGATCGAATCAGAAATGAGGAGATCCGTAGGAGCACTAAAGTAACCGACATCGCTCGAAGAATTGCTCAGCTGAAGTGGCAGTGGGCGGGACACATAACGAGAAGAACCGATAGCCGTTGGGGCGGAAAGAGTGGTGTCCGCACACCGGACGACGTTCCCCGACAAGGTGGATCGACGATCTGGTGAAGGTCGCGGGAAACCTCTGGATGCGGGCAGCGCAGAACCGATCGTCTTGGAGATCCTTGAGGGAGGCGGAGATCCTTGAATAAGACCAGCAGTGGTCGTCGTGCGGCTGACATGATGATGATGAAAACATTAAACGAACAACTAAAAGGAAAATTATTAAATACCATCTAGATACTAGCTATATGCATGCAGTGTTTTGCGTAGTTGATTTAGTGGTAATTTTTCCTATATTTCATATTTCCTATAATCGTGATTATTCGTGATTCGTTGAGTTTTCATATCGTAAACTCATCTGCAGTATAAACAATACTGTGAGCCATAGAAATTGAACGTTCTGCATAGTCTTTAAACATCCTTGCAAAAATATATATCTTTTTTTTTCGAAATACCGAAATACCGGTATTTTACTCTCAAATACCGGTATCAAAATACCGAAAAAAACTACCGGTATTTCGGTATACCGGTATCCATGCCCTAATCCTACTTATATCATAAATGTGAAAATTTGCTTGTTTGCCTTGTTTGGATGATTGTTCATCAATCACGCAAAACGGCTGAACGGATTTGGATGAAATATGGCACACAGATAGTTTAAAATCCGGATTAAAGCATAGGAGGATAATATTATCTTAAAGGTTCCCTAGGGATTTTCTTGTATGTAAATGCGGATGAAGTCGCGGGCGGAAGCTAGTTTACCATAAATGGTCGTGCTTACTAAAAATACTTTCGTCAGAATTAGTTTCGAGGCAGGATTATTTTCCGCCGATGAGTCAAAATTTTATACAGACGGCATCAAAAATAACCATACATATCAGCCATTTTTAATGCCTTTATGCCAGGCCTTCCTTTTGGCTTGTGGATGGATAAAACGGACGGGCCACAACCCACCACGTGGGCCCAATGCGGATTGGTCGGTGTTAACTCAATGTACCTTACATTGAGCCGTTGGTCCTGGCTACATTTACAGTCGTTGACACTAACAAATCCACATTGGGCCCATGTGGTGGGTTATGGCACGTCCGCTCTATCTATCCACAAGCCAAAAGAAAGGCCTGTTCCCCAGCAGCGGGCCATTAAAAATTGCTGATATGCATGGTTATTTTTGATGCCGTCTGTAAACATTTTGACTCACCGGCGGAAAATAATCCAGGGGCCGTACCGGCTAACGAATCGATTTTCATAAAAGTCTGCTGGGTTTCAAATTAAAACAGATAAATCGAGCCCCAATTGGGCCAAAATGACGAACCCAAATTCATGATGTCACACGAACATCGATATCTTCCGAATCACGTCAACAAAAAGTACAAAACGAAATTGCTTAGGTACTTTGATTTCTCTGTTTTAAGTTGAAACCCAGCAGACTTTTATGAAAATCGATTCGTTAGCCAGTACGGTCCCTGTCCCGAAACTCACTCGGACGAAAGTATTTTTAGTAAGTACGACCATTTATCGCAAACTAGCTTCCGCCCGCGATTTCATCCGCATTTACATTCGAGATAATCCCTAGGGAACCTTTAACCAAGATAATAGTATCCTCCTATGTTTTAATCCGGCTTTTAAACTATCTGTGTGTCATATTTCATCCAAATCACGCAAAAAGTTAAGCCGTTTTGCGTGATTGATTAACAATCATCCAAACAAGCAAACATTCACATTTATGATAAAAGTGGGATAATACGGCCACCTCCGAAGCGCTCAAAGTCGGAAATTTTTGCTACATGAAATGGGACTGCCATTTACTTAAGTCTTAATTTCTCATTTTTTTATTTAAGTTATTATTAAGTTTTATACCTCAACTGAAAGCTGAATAGATGGTGATATTTTTAAAATATTATGCACGCTTAGTTAAGTACTAGGAATTTTTTAAAGATATTTGCTGCCGTTTCTAAAAAATCTGAAAAAATAAAAATAAAAAATACATTAAGGATTGATTTTTTTATAAACACCTGTACTTTTTGTAATTTTTTTTATTCATCATCAACACTTAGTGTTTTCTATCCCAAAGTAATAAAAAATCCGGAATCGAATGAGTAGTTATCTTTTATTTTAAATTTTTGTGTCTGAAAACGTACTTTTGGTGAATAAATAATGAAAAATATTAGAAAAAATCGGCTCACGCGTAGCAACTTAGACGGTATTCGAACCCGCACCCTTAGGATTCCGGCCCAATGCACTACCAATTATGCTACCAAGCCGCTGATGGATGTGGTGAAATTTTCTAATACTTTTTACGTTTCCGCTGAAGATCAGCGCCATCTCACCAATGTGAAGAGAAGAGAACTACTTCGACATTCGGTTGTAGCACCCTTGCGGGTGCCAGACAATCAATTAAGGTGAAACAGTACAATTTTAAACTTTTAGATTTTTGCATTCACAATGCTATTTTTATATTAAGATGAATAAATAATGAAAAATATTAGAAAAAAATCGGCTCACCCGTAGCAATTTAGACGGGATTCGAACCCGCACCCTTAGGATTCCGGCCCAATGCACTACCAATTATGCTACCAAGCCGCTGATGGATGTGGCGAAATTTTCTAATACTTTTTACGTTTCCGCTGAAGATCAGCGCCATCTCACAAATGTGAAGAGAACTACTTCGACATTCGGTTGTAGCACCCTTGCAGGTGCCAGACAATCAATTAAGGTGAAACAGTACAATTTTTAAACTTTTAGATTTTTGCATTCACAATGCTATTTTTATATTAAGATGAATAAATAATGAAAAATATTAGAAAAAATCGGCTCACCCGTAGCAACTTAGACGGGATTCGAACTTTTCGAAATTTTTTTTTTCTAATATTTTTCATTATTTATTCATCTTAATATAAAAATAGCATTGTGAACGTACTTTTGGTAAAAAAATACTTAATTTCAATTAACTCAAAAACTATTAACTTTTTGAGAAAAAGTAATCTAACAAAAAATATTTGTTTTGACCTCATCTATAACCCCTTAGCAGGAATACGTCATATTTCCAGTGACCCTGTATAGCAGAGGTGCCCATACGGTCGATCGCCAAGGATAACAGATTTGACACTTTGCACCCAATGTAGTGTTATCTACTTATAGGTACTTATGCAATTTTTACCATTGAAAATGGTTATCAGATGCAAATCGCCTGAGACGTATTTTTGGCCATATCTCCGAGGATTTTGGGTAGACCGAGATGAAAATAGTACTAAAAGTTGAGGAATTTATTGAGACACGTGTGAACGATTATAATCTTGCATTAAAGAAATCGGCCGCGCAGCGCGATTTTTAGTCAGTTTCACCCACTAATTTTATAATCTTGTTAGTTTACAGTAAAAAAAAACGGCTCGCCAACTACTATATTTTTACATGTATAATAATCTTGAAAATATTGTATTTGATACAAAAAAAAGTTGGCAACACTAGTCTCCACTCTCCAGCAGCAGTAACGCCACCATGTGGGATACATTTTGTGACATCCCGCCATTATCGCTAAGCTCAACTGAGTTGTGCGCAGGAGCCCTACCGCCCAACTCAAAGCTTTAGCCAGAGCGATAGCTAGACTATATTCATCCTTGTCATATCATAACACGATGACAAGGACCGACACTGGACAGTGCACTGACGTCATCAACCAAAGCCAGAGTAAAAGTCCGTCCTTGTTATGATATGACAAGGACGGATAGAGTCTAGCTATCGCTTTGAGTTGGGCGGTAGGGCCCCAGGTTGGATTCCCCACTGCCCAACACTGCTCGCTACCTTTTATTCCCCTTTTCACCTATCCCACCCAGGAAGGAAAAGTGGGTCCTCGGGTCACTGGGGTGGACGTGGCCTACTGCACCAACCAAGTGTTTGTAAACAAACCAGCCATACTTTAACACAATAGTACTTTTTTTGGAATAAAAATGTCCATCTAGTTGGTTTTCAGTCCTACTGAATCCCCCAGGGGATCTAATTTACATAATAATTTTGGTGGAGCAAAGTGGATTAAATATCCACATGAATCCCCCAGGGGATTCTAGCAGGGGATCCTAGTGGACTGAGGGCTTTTTATTACACATTTCATAAAATTTGTTAACATTGATAGGCAGCCGTTACATGGTCATGCAAGCGTCAGTCAAATTCCATCAGTCATGAATTACGTTTGACTGATTGACTGATGGAAAGAAGAAATCACATCATGCAACCATCAGTCGCTACATTACACGGTAGGGTAATCGTCAGTCACAGCCCGTGACTAAGGTTAAACTGACAGCAAAACCTACCGTGTAATGGCTGCCTAGCTTTACTTATTTTACATTTATTGTGATAACTAGCGATCGCCCGCGACTTTGTCTGCGTGGAGTGTGTTTTTGCTATCCCTCGGGAACTGTGCGTTTTTTCTGGATGAAAGCATGGGGTCTCATCGGGAACAACAGATGTGGCTTAGTTAGCAGGTACCGCCATCTAGTGGCATATTTAAACTAATGTTAGAATTAGTTTAAATTTACCTCACTAGATGGCGGTACCTGCTTCGATTTGTTTTTGTAATATTCAAATACAGATAAAAATAGTCATGAAACTTTTAAATTGTTTCTTAAAAAAAACCACCAAATGCAAAATTGTAATGAAGCAGTAAAATGAAGGGTTTTTGTAATAAATTTCAATAAAAATTGAGTGACACCTATCGGCAATAATTTGTACTTATTAGTATAAAAGAAATCTTATAAAGGTGCCTTCCCACCGGTGCGTCTTGAGACGCACGAGGGCGCACCAGGCCGAACCGACACACCGTGGGAAACGACGGTGCGCCGCGGTGCGTCGTCGTGCGTACGATCCATCGAGCGTCGGTAACTTCAAAGGATCGGTGCGTGGCGGTGCGTAGCGCTGTGCGTCCGCGTTCGTGGCGGCTCGTCGCCTTTGTCAATATGCCGCGCGTCATAGTATGATATCTATCAGTAGTCAATCGGCCCTGTCCTTTAAATAATTACCTACAGTATTTTAATTTCATCTAAGTACTTCCGTATCTTTCTAGTTTTGTGATTGTACGTATTACGTAAATTGCTATTTAGCAATAAGGCCGCTTTTTTGTGTGCTTTGCTGTTTTTCTTTGTATATGTCCTGTCTTAGTGAGCAATTAAGTGTCTTTATTATTATTATTAATAATAATATTTTAGAATCCATATTATATAGGGTCTACCTTCAACGCGAAATACTTTCTAAGCAATAAAATACCTAGGTTAGCAAATTACAAAACTAATAGTAAAACAAAAACAAAAAATTGCGTAAAACCTATATAGGGTTTTAGTAATAGCCTAATAAAGCCGAATATGGTAGATAGGGACCATCAAACTGAACAACTTTTACTATGGGACCAATTCTGAAATCGCGAAAAAAATCAGCTGTTTCATACAAAAATTAATAACGAAAATATCAAAATGTATAGAACAGCAGATTTTTAGAAATAGAATAGTACTAAAAAGTAACAAAGTAATGGTAAAATATGGCACCAAATAACTTGAACTAAATAGTACCTAATGAATTGTTGACTATTTGTACTGTGCTATCATCATTCGTGCGTCGTTGCACGGACGCGGGCGCACCGTGGGAACGGTACAGCGGGCCGTGCGCCGAACATGGCCGAACGACGCACGGCCCGTGCCAGCGTTTCCCACGGTGCGCCCGTGCTCGCCCTCGTGCGGCTCGGTGCGGTGCGTGGTAGCACGCACCGTCGGAAGGCACCTTTAGATTGTTCTGCTTTTTGCGTTGAACATTTGGTAAACGCTCTTGCGTTCAGGAGATATGTGAGGATGCGCTGTGGAGACCTTTTTACCTGGATCTCGAGAACGAAAGGTCGTAAGCGTATCCTCACATATCTCCTAAACGCAAGATCGACAAAATCTGATTCTTGGTGACAAATTCCGACAAACTAACGGCTACACACTCGAGTTATCAGATTTTCGCTATGACCTTCCTTTCTCAAGATCCAGGTAGAAAAGTCTCCACAGCGTATCCTCACATATCTCCTAAACGCAAGATCGACAAAATCTGGTTCATGGTGACAAAATCCGACAAACTACCGGCTACACATACGAGTAATCAGATTTTCGCTACGACCTTCCGTTTTCGAGATCTGTGTGGCCCAGCTGTAGAGACGTCTCTACGGCTGAGCCACACGTATCTCCTAAACGCAAGACCGACAAACTCTGGTTTTTGGCGACAAAATCCGACAAATTACCGGCTACACATATGAGTAATCAGATTTTCGCTACGACCTTCCGTTTTCGAGATCTGTGTGGCCCAGCTGTAGAGACGTCTCTACAGCTGAGCCACACGTATCTCCTAAACGCAAGACCGACAAATTCTGGTTTTTGGCGACAAATTCCGACAAATTATCGACTTCATCATGGCATAGTCAAAAAGTCTGATTTCCAACTTTTTTTTGTGGCCCAGCTGTAGTCCGGCACGTGGTAACTTCAAAGGACCGGATTGGCGCGGCGCGGCGCGAGGCGCGCCGGCGACTGTTGCCTGTCGGGATCTGCCGCGCGTCACAGTAATGATATCTATCAGTATTGTAACTCGGCTCTGTCTTTGAAATACCTAATTACACCTAGAGCCGGCTACAGTACATATTTTAATTTCATCTAAGTACTTTCGTATCTTTCTAGTTTTGTGATTGTACGTAATATTTTAGAATCCATATCATAGGGTCTACCTTCACCGCGAAATCAATTTTCTAAGCAATCAAATAGGTACCTTGGTTTACAAAAGTAATGATGAAAACAAAAAAACCCTTCATAGACTTATTTCACCTGGGCTTATTCCCCTGGAATTTTATTATTTTCTATTTTATCATAGAGTAGGTACAGTTTCATAATCCTTGAGACCGCCTTTATGCCCTAAGTAATAAAAGTTGTTTTCTTAGTTTTATTGTATAACTTGATTGAAGTGCTGTCGTGTGTCGTAATATTTTAGAATCCATATCATTAGGTCTACCTTCGCCGCGAAATCAATTTCTAAGCAATGGTAGGTATAAGGTAAAGGTATTTGACCTTGGTAATCAAAACTAACGATGAAAACAAAAAAACCAAAATAATGCGACCTACTACAGTCAGTGGCACGAATCATGAAATCGGGTGGGGATTGCGCGGAACGCGTATTTTGGGTATGTGTTGCGGTAAGGCCCTCCGCTGCCTTGAGCGGGACACGCGCGCGGGGCGACATAGATTAGAGCTTACTCATGCACTGCACAAGCATCCTGTCCATCAAAAACCAGCAATCTATATTCCCGCGCCGTGTACCCGCGGCGGGATCCCGCTTAAGGCAGCGGACGGCCTAAGGGGCGCGGGCGGCGGGAGAGGGGCGCGCGCTATTGGTCGCTCACAAGAGCACATGCGCGAACTTATCCCCACTCCGTCGAAAAATTTTCATGATTCGTGCCACTGACTGTAGCTACTAAAGTCGTCGTAATCTAATAGGTCCATTTTGACAGCATATAAACGCAAAGTAAAATGTTACTTATGATTAAGGAATAAAGCTCAAGAAAAATACCGCTCCGCCATTTTAGTGAAAAACTATGTTCGAAAATTATACTGTATTTCTTTGGGGTAGACAATATTTTTCTTTGAACACGTTAACTGTCAAAACGGGCTTCTTATTTTGTGTTGACTTTACACATATTAAAAGAAGAAACAAATTAGTTTCAATTCCTTCTGGCATATACAGTGACTTTGGTCTTGAACTAGCGTTAATTTGAAGGCGTGAAATCGGTGAAATACGTCTAATTTTATCGACAAAAACACCCACATGTTGGGGGTCTATGTCTATGTTGGAATTGTAACGTTAAAAAAATGCCGCCATTTATAATTTGACTTTTATCATACTGTATTTGACTATTTGTTAAACTGTGACTCAGCGCAGGCCGCGCGCCGCGGCAGACGCCGACACGCCGTGGGACAGGCCGCAGGCCGCGGCGCGCCAGACGTCGTCGTGTCCCACGACACGACGAGTAGACAGATGGGCTCGGCTCGGCGCGGCCTGTCTACAGACAGGTCGTGGGACAGCTCCTTTACAACGGCCATTTCTTTAGTATGGGATGAGGTATCTGTACTATAGTATTATGTATAATCTGTGATGAAAGGTACCCTATGTCCTTTTCTGTAGCCCTGACCACAGATAATATAATACACTGCCCTAACTGACAACGTGTATGCAAAATTTCATGATGATCGGTTCAGTAGTTAAGACGTGTAGGTGAAACAAATAAACAAACGGACTTTCGCATTTATAATATTAGTAAGGATTCACTGAAACCTAAGCGACTAGACACACTATGCCGAAATTACGCGACCTAAGTTCGGCAATATTACGCGTGACGAACCGTTTCCATTCGAATCGACTGAACCAACCAACTGGAAACTAGTGTCTAGACACTATTTTAAGAGATATTTAGTATTCTGTGGCCTTACCACAAAACACTGTTTAACAAGTATTTAGCTAAGGCTGGCCCCAGACCTACCGGTTTCATTTCTTTGCTTTGCTGTTCTACCATGGACCGCCGGCCAAGAGGCTCATTTTCAATCTATCGCATATATTGACCTGACCACATTGGCAAGATAGCCATTAGTTTGGTGTTATCAAATATCGTCGTCTGGGGTGCGATGAGAAGTTTTAGTTTTCGTTTTAAAAAAAAACTGCTGTTTTATACAAAAAATAATAACGAAATTATCAAAATGTATGAAACAGTTCATTTTTTTTCGCGATTTCAGATTTGGTCCCATAGTAAAAGTTGTTCAGTTTTATTATGGTCCCTATCTACCATATTCAGTTTTATAAGGCTTTACCAAACATCTTGTATAAATAAGCGATCGAGTTATTTTTAACGATCGGAGTCCATGTTCAGGGTGGCACATCTCCTAAAAGCTTCCTACTTTGCAATCCAGGCGATAATATTTGATAAAACCAAGCTAATGGCTATCTTGCCAATTTGGTCTAGTCCCAAAATGCGATAGATTGAAAATTACCCTGGTTGGCCGGCGGTCTTTCAAGCAAGGTAGCACAGCAAAGCAAAGAAACGGAACCGGTAGGTCTGGGGCCAGCCTAAAACACTGTTTATTTAAATGTGATGCTATCACTTTTTTGACAATACCGGGTGTAACAAGACCTTCAACGAAGCCGAGGTCTACGTATTCTGTCCATCATCAGGACCATTTCTGTTCAAAATTATTGCTGGGAAACGATTTTGATTTTTGTTGTTAAAAAAAGCATTGCATACCTTTACCACTCAATGTAACGCGTACAAAAGACCGCGCCTGCGAGTGAGAGCTACTCAGCTGTGTGCGGCCGAGTTGAAAGGCAGCGTTTATGTGCGTGCTCATGAGATCCATCGAGTGACGACGTTTTGAAGCCATTGTTTCTTACGAAATACTTAAAATTTTGATAATTTTTCATTGGACAAAAAGTAGGAAATAACGAATAAAATAAGATTTCATAAAAAATTTGAAAAAAAAATTTTGTCTTTGATCTTCAATAACTTCGTTAGCTATTGGTTCCCCAGCCCAGGGGCTGGACCGCCCAACTCAAAGCTTTAGCCAGAGCGATAGCTAGACTATATCCATCTTTGTCATATCATAACACGATGACAAGGACAGACTTTTAGGCGCTCCGCTGCCTTGAGCGGGACACGCGCGCGGGGCGACATAGATTAGGGCTTACTCATGCACTGCGCAAGCATCTGTCCGTCAAAAACCAGCAATCTACATTCCCGCGCCGTGTACCCGCGGCGGGATCCCGCTCAAGGCAGCGGACGGCCTTACTCTGGCTTTGGTTGATGACGTCAGTGCACTTTCCGTCCTTGTCATCGTGTTATGATATGACAAGGATGGATATAGTCTAGCTATCGCTCTGGCTAAAGCTTTGAGTTGGGCGGTAGGGCCCCAGGTATAGTCTAAAAGACAAAAATGATCCTGATGATGGGCGGAATACGTGGACTTCGGCTTCGTTGAAGGTTTTGTTATACCCGTTTTTATTTTGAAAGAGACAACATCACACTGAAACAGTGTTTTAGCTAAACTGTGTTGTAAGATATTTGTGGTAAGGCCGTTATTGTTTTAACCTAATGGTGGATCCACACAGCCCGGCGGCACTGCCGGCGGCTTACACAAGCAAAGCCGCCAAAAGAAGACGTGAATCGAAATTCTCAGTTGTCTTGTTGTGACTTTGGTAGAGCTACTGTTTGACTGTTCCCCCGCGGCCGGCGGCAGCGCGCGGCAAAGTGGCCGCCGCCGGCTTTTGTTGCGATTGCCGCGCACAAAGCCGGCGGCACGGCGGCTTTCTTTCTTTTCCCCTGGGTGATATATCTTCCCAAAAGGTACCTACTAAAGGTTCGCGCACATTGTCGGGGCGTAGCGAGGCGGGCCGCATGAAAAGGCGAGCGCATTTTCTTTTATAAGAACTATCGCGGATATGTGGCCCGGCATAGTGTGCGATAGTTCATATAAAACCCTCCAGTGCATAAGGTCCATAATATCATTACGTCTACAGTATCATTTCGTCCATAGTATCATTACGTCTACAGTATCATTTCGTCTATAGTATCATTATGACTACATTATCAAAATGACCATAGTATCATTACGTCTAGTTTTTCGTTACTTTGAGTATGGACGAAATGATACTGTAGACGTAATGCCACTATGGACCTTATGCCCCTGAAGGAAAATACATTATAGCTATTTGAGCAGTTTTTTTGTGTGATACTTCCCAGCAACGCCACCATGGCGTAGAGATTTCTGAATACCCTCAAATGAAAGACCATAAAATGTACCTAATTGTACCCTAACTCAAAAAATTGTACCTCTGATAGTTTCAGAGAAAAACGCACCTGATTGTGGCGTTGCCAGGAAGTATGCTTCCTGGCAACGCCACGCTGTACCTCATTGAAAATGATCTCGTAGTAATGGCCAGAAATTGTACTTAATTTGTACCCCATTATTGAATTGAAACATGTTGAGTTTCGATAAAAAAAAAAAAAAACTTGCTTGATCTGCAATACATGCAACGCACGTTGTTATTCATGTAAACTGATGTTTGGCTAAGGAATTACTATGCATTATGCAGTAGTAGGACACATAGGCAACCGCCTCTGTGGTTTTGGTACCAAATAGTATTTGGTACCATTTATTTGGTACCAAATAGTACAATTTATTTGGTACTTTTTAGTGCAATTTATTTGGTACCTACTATTAAGTACAATTAATTTGGTATTATATAGTACCATTTATTACGTACCTACCATTAAGTACAATTAATTTGGTACCAAATAGTACAAATTAGTTGGTACTATTTAGCACATATATTTGGTACCATATATTACAATTTACATGGTACCATATATATTACGATTTATTTGGAACTATTTAGTGCCATTTAATTGGTACTATTAAGTACAATTAATTTGGTACCATATAGTACCATTTATTACGTACCTACCATTAAGTACAATTTATTTGGATTTATATAGTACTATTTATTAGGTACTATTTCGTACCACTTATTTGGTACCAAATAGTACAATTAATTAGGTACTTTTTAGTGCCATTCATTTGGTACTATTAAGTACAATTAATTTGGTAACGTAAAGTACATTTTATTAGGTACTCTTTAGTACAATTAATTTGATACCATATAGTACTATTTATTTGGTACTATTTAGTACCATAAATTTTGTACCATACAGTACAATGTATTTGGTACCATATAAAATAATTAGTTTGATACTATTTAGTACAATTTATTTTTTACCATATATTACAATTTATTTAGTACTATTCAGTACAATTTATTTGAAACCATACAGTACAATTAATTTGGTACCATATAATACAATTTATTTAGTACTATTTAGAGCCATTTATTTGGTACTATTAAGTACAATTAATTTGGTACTATATATTACCATTTATTAGGTACTTTTTAACCGACTTCATCAAAAGGAGGAGGTTCTCAATTCGATTGTATGTTTTTTTTTATCGTTGTTCGCGCGTATCTTCGACATTTATGGACCGATTTTGATGATTATTTTTTTGTTCGATTGAGTTTGCTTGCGAGATGGTCCTATTTTTTTCAAATCGGTCAAGTAGTTTTCAAGTAATTCTGAAAATATTCTGAAAATACTATCATTTTGCATCAACTACCTTGACGACTTTTTTATTTATGAACCGAATTAGATGATATTTTTTGTTAGAACCTTAGTGTAGTCTTTTTTAACCGACTTCAAATAAAGGAGGTTCTCAGTTTGACCCGTATGTATGTATGTTTCTCCGCGATTATCTAACGTTTGGCTGAGTTTATTTTTTTACCTAAATAATATACCTAATACAAAAGGTTAATTAAAAATAAAAAATACATTTTTTTTAATAAAACCAAATAACCGACTTCAAAAAACCTGCCTATAAAAAGCAAGAAATAATATTCAAATCATTAGATATGCATTATAATAAAAACACGTCTATTGAAGTCGGGTGGGGCTTTGAGAATAAAAAGAAAAAGTTGTACTCCAGCCCCACCCGACTTCAATAGACGTGTTTTTATTAACAATGATAATGTATATCTAATGATTTGAATATTATTTCTTGCTTTTTAAAGGCAGGTTTTTTGAAGTCGGTTTTTTGTTTTTAAACATTTTTTTAGTAGTACAATTTATTTGAAACCATACATTACAATTTATTTGATACTCTTTAGTACAATTTGTTTGGTACCATAAAGTACAATTCATTAGGTATTAAGATAAATATTTTAACACCAACCAATTATGCTACCGAGTTGCCTCCAAGACCCAATTATGCCATAATTGGTTAGTGCATTGGGCCGGAATCCCAAGGGTGCGGGTTCAAATCCTTTCTGAGCTGCTACAGGTGAGTTGATTTTTTCCAGTGTTTTTGCTATTAAAATATTTATCTTAATAGAAAAAAGCATTGTGAATGCCTAAAATCTAAAATTTCAAAAATTTATTAGGTACTATTAAGTACATTTCATTTGGTACCATATAGTACAATTAGTTTGATACCATATAGTACTATTTATTAGGTACTATTTAGTACAAACTTATTTCGTACTTTTTAGTGCCATTAATTTGGTACTATTTAGTACCATTTATTTGGTACTATTTATTACAATTTATTACTTTTTAGTGCCCTTAATTTGGTACTATTAAGTACAATTAATTTGGTACCATATAGTACAATTTATATTTTGGTACTACATATTTATTTTATTTATTTATAAATCTTTTTTGTACAAATACATCAAGTAAGGTACAAATGGCGGACTTAATGCTAAGAGCATTCTCTACCAGTTACCAACAAAAATATATATTTGCATGCATTCAAAATACATTAATACAAACTAGGGATGCAACGATACGAATGCCGATAATCGTAAACCGCAGGTGGCGCCACCATTTACTTACTGACATGGCAACCAAGTGCCAAAAGAGCCTTGTCGCACTGTATGTGTAAGAAAGATAATTGTGCTAAAGATAATGATGAAAAAACAACGAAAAACATCGCAAAAGTGCAGAAGTGAGGTTATTTTCCATACTCTTTACACGTAAAGAAAAAGACAGAGATAAGTGACTCCGCATAACGAAGCCTTAAGGTGGCTGTATTAAGCCTTGTCCAGACTTGTATAATCTTGACGATCAAGATCATCCGTACCTATCGTATCGAGTAATTCGTATTCTAAGTGTGGACGCTCATTTCGACTGCATCGTATCACTAGCTCCATTAGCCCAAAATGGTCTTAATAACCACGTCCACACTTAGGATGCTGTATCTTGTAGGCGTGTCAACAAAGCGTGTCATGAATGTGGACGCGTACATTTTCCTCGTATCTTTCCCTAGTCAATTCGAGCACAACTCTCATTTAGATAACACTTAGGGTTGCCAACTTTATTTGCATCAAATATAGTATTTTCAAGATTATTAGTGTATAAATAAATATAGTAGAGTAGATGTATTGTAATTTGTTTAAAAAAAAATATACGCAGTCATAAGTTCTGTCCAAGAAGCTTATACCTCCCTCCAATGGATATTGCACGGCCAGTGTCATAGTGAAGATCGAAAAAATGTCCTTGAGTGACGTGACGGCTTATTGCAACCTCTTTCTTTAGTGTTACAATACGTGTTCGTTGTTCGTCGTTCGTTCGTTCGTGAGAAACGAAAACGTATTGTAAAACGAAAAGAAAGAGATAGCAATAAGCCGTGACGTCACTTAAGAGTATTTTTTCAATCTTCACTATGATACTAGGTGTGCAATCTCCATTGTGAGTATAAGCTTTTTGGTTCTGTCTCAACATTATTATTTTCAAATTTTGAATATTGGCCATGATGATTTTTAAGTATGAAGTTTTGAGTCTTCTAAAAACATAATCCAAAATTTGCTTTGCACCGCTAATAAAAGAGGTTTGTGTTATTTTTTAACATTTTTCAAAACGGCCGAAATATGTTTTTTTTACATATCTCCGCAATTTTGAAAAACTGACCAAAAAATTATATAAGTATCGCGGTCAGTAATTGTTTTTTTTAATAAAATTGATCTTTCTGTCCCATAAAATGCTGATAATGAGCGGTTTTCAATGACAGATTTAAAAAACAAAGGAAACTGTGAGTAGATGGCGTTGTGCAAAAGTATGATGTCAATGTCAACTTGTCAACCCTGACATGTCCAAAAATATCTATCTATCTCGTCAGAAGAAATAATACTACTGCTTCACAAAACACCTGCAGATCAATAAGTTCAGCCATCTTTTCTAAAAATCACAAATAATAACCAAAACTTCAACTTACGTGAGCGTTGTAAGTATGAATCGGACCGGGCGGCAGCGCGTTCATAGTGCTGTAAGTGTGATTCGGAACGCGGCCTTAGAATTTTGCGCTAGTTTTTTGACGACATACTTTTTGATAGCGCCATCTAGTGAGGAAATTAGAACTATTTCTTTCTATCTATTTCTTTTTTCTTAAAAAAGCGCTCATTGTAATAAAATGTACTTAATAATTTTGTAAACTAATAAAACAACATTTTAATTTGTGTCTTTGGTTTTATTAAATTATTTATTGAGCTCTTCAAACAGAATAAAGATTGAGCTACACAATTCTTATGCTACACATATAGTGCGATAAGGCTCTTTTGGAACTTGATTATCATGTCAGTAAGTAAATGGTGGCGCCACTTTACAAGACACTTTGAAACTTATAAACTTATTGTACAATAAATAAGTCGCATTAATAAATATTTTTATTTATTTATATGTAAGTATATTAATATTATATGATTATGTAGACATGAATTTATTGGTTTGTATTAATGTATTTTGTACTTGCATGTAAATATTTTTGTTGGTTGACTGATAGAGAATGCTCTTAGCATTAAGTCCGCCATTTGTACCTTACTTGATGTATTTGTACAAAAAATGAAAATAAATAAATAAAATAAATAGTATCAAATAAATTGTACTACTTATATGGTACCAAATAAATTGTACTTAATAGTAACAAATTAATGGCACTAACAAGTACCAAATAAATTGTACTAAATAGTACCAAGGAAATGGTACTAAATAGTACCAAATTATTTGCACTAAAAAGTACCAAATAAATTGTACTAAATAGTACCTAATAAATAGTACCTAATAAATAGTACTATATGGTACCAAACGAATGTTACTAAATAGTACCGTATAAATTGTACTATATGGTACCAAATTAATTGTACTAAAAAGTACCTAATAAATGGTACTATATAGTACCAAATTAATTGTACTTAATAGTACCAAATAAATGAATCTAAATAGTACTAAATAAATTGTATTATATGGTGCCAAATAAATTATACTGTATGGTTTCAAATAAATTGTACTAAAAAGTACCTTATAAATGGTACTTTATAGTGCCAAATTAATTGTACTTAATAGTCCTAAAAATGGCTCTAAATAGTACTAAATAAATTGTATTATATGGTACCAAATAAATTGAACTTTATGGTTTCAAATAAATCGTACACAATAGTACCTAATAAATGGTACTATATAGTACCAAATAAATTGTACTTAATAGTACCAAATAAATGGCTCTAAATAGTACTAAATAAATTGTAATATATGGTACCAAATAAATTGTACTAAATAGTATCAAACTAATTGTATTATATGGTACCAAATACATTGTACTGTATGGTACCAAATTTATGGTACTAAATAGTACCAAATAAATAGTACTATATGGTACCAAATTAATTGTACTAAAGAGTACCTAATAAAATGTACTTTACGTTACCAAATTAATTGTACTTAATAGTAATTAATTGTACTTAGTAGTAATGAATGGCACTAAAAAGTACCTAATTGATTGTACTATTTGGTACCAAATAAGTGGTACGAAATAGAACCTAATAAATAGTACTATATAAATCCAAATAAATTGTACTTAATGGTAGGTACGTAATAAATGGTACTATATGGTACCAAATTAATTGTACTTAATAGTACCAATTAAATGGCACTAAATAGTTCCAAATAAATCGTAATATATATGGTACCATGTAAATTGTAATATATGGTACCAAATATATGTGCTAAATAGTACCAACTAATTTGTACTATTTGGTACCAAATTAATTGTACTTAATGGTAGGTACGTAATAAATGGTACTATATAATACCAAATTAATTGTACTTAACAGTAGGTACCAAATAAATTGCACTAAAAAGTACCAAATAAATTGTACTATTTGGTACCAAATAAATGGTACCAAATACTATTTGGTACCAAAACCACAGAGGCGGTTGCCTATGTGGTCCTACTACTGCATAATGTATAGTAATTCCTTAGCCAAACATCAGTTTACATGAATAACAACGTGCGTTGCATGTATTGCAGATCAAGCAAGTTTTTTTTTTTTTTTATCGAAACTCAACATGTTTCAATTCAACAATGGGGTACAAATTAAGTACAATTTCTGGCCATTACTACGAGATCATTTTCAATCAGGTACAGCGTGGCGTTGCCAGGAAGCATACTTCCTGGCAACGCCACAATCAAGTGCGTTTTTCTCTGAAACTATCAGAGGTACAATTTTTTGAGTTAGGGTACAATTAGGTACATTTTATGGTCTTTCATTTGAGGGTATTCAGAAATCTCTACGCCATGGTGGCGTTGCTGGGAAGTATCACACGTTTTTTTGGGATGCGACCGGCAGGCTGATTGTCTAATTAGAAACCACCTAGCCCTTTCGGGGCATTAGGACCAAGGTGCTAAAATGAACAAGATGCTGAAATGACCGACCGTCTCATTTGACAGATGAATGTGATACATTGCTACTTCATTTTGGGGTAAGAAAAAACATACCAAAGAAAAGTAGCAATGCATGACAAATGAAACCGGTCGCTAAATAGTTTCTATTTAGATAATCAGCCCGCCGACATAATGTGCGCGATCCATAACTCTTGTAAGGATTTCAATCAACTGCTGAAATAAAAGTCAAGTATATGTTTTTGTTTTTATTTTATAAGTTTACATTCTTACTTTGCCCTCTTAGACTTGATCTTCCTAAGATAGAACTCCAACTCCTTACCCTCAAGCACGTAGCCGTCAGCGCGACCACATTGGCCAGGCCGACTCGCTACACAAGCTGCAACAAGAAAATATAATTATTTGTATTTGGTCATACATACGTTAATACGTACTAAGCACATACAAATTTATCAGAGTAACTATGACAGTAAGATCATACAACTGCAAGACTAGTCCCAAAACGGTTCCATTCAAGATGCAGTCTCAAAACTTCTCGATTTCATCACATAATTATTACATTACATTTTATTTAGCAACCTAATGTACCTATTTCTAAGCTTAATGTTATTAAAACTTAAACACTGTAGTTGTGTAACCAGCAATTAAATGCAAGGACCTTGTGCTTGGCAGTGGGCTCCAACCTTCGATCATCTATACCCGAAGATGTAGCATGTCATACAATAACAAAGCTGAAATGTGGCACATGCCGTTTGACAAATCACGTGACACTAAATGTCAAGTTATATGACAAGTCTTGGGGGACTTTCATAGTGGGCTGTGTTTTGGGGGAGTTAAAAGTGTCCCACAAATGCCGTTGTCATGCAATATCCACAGGTATAGATGATCGAAGGCTCCAACATATCTATCACATCACAAATCTATCAGAAAGAGGTTGAATATTACCCTACTGGTATGCCTCAAGCAAACAATGTTTGATACTACTACAAAAACTATAACACACATTCAAAATAAGTATTACTTAATCAACAGAATATAAGAATGTAGTTTTAGAGACGGTCCGACAAGTCAACTTTTCGGTTGCAAAAAAGCTGACTATGCCGAGTCTAATTAGTTACCAAAGGAAGAGTTCCTATTCCTAGATTGTACAGACAATGAGACCACATTCATGCCTTACATAATAAAAGCCATTTTCGTAGTCCAACTTTCCTTGCTGTTGTGCACACATAGTAAAAATTGACAGACTGATTCTATAACGCTTTTGAGCATGATAATATAAATTAAAGTAATAGGCCGACTAGTTTGTGCTTTTTGCCAACAAGTCCCTGACTACAAATGTGGCAAGATAGTCTTTTTTACCTGACCAGTCTGTAAATCTTAGTGTTTTTGGTGAAAATTCCACCAATGTTTGTTTCTTTATAAAATACAAACGTTTGTTTCTGAAATACCTATGTAATATTCAATTCGATTAAGAATGAATAACCAACAGACTTACCTAATAAGCGTCCAGTGTGGAATTGTTCCTCAAGACCAGCTTCAACTTTGGATAGACGCTGTCTTGTTAAGTATTTCTTTGCGGTCTTCTTGCTGCGTTTCTTGTTGATGATGGCTTCTTCAGCTTCAGTCTGAAATTTGAAAAAATAAGACGTTAAAATATTTAGATATGTAAATGAATTGTGCATTAGGCAACATTCTTCAGTTATTTAAGCAATAATCATATATATTTAGTTGTCATATGACACGCAAAGGTATTCATCATGGTACAGTACGAGGCATATATCTTGAAATCGGGTGGGGATTGCGCGGAACGCGTATTTTGGGCATGCGTAGCGGTGAGAGGCGCGGGCGGCGGGAGAGGGGCGCGCGCTATTGGTCGCTCACAAGTACACATGCGCGAACTTATCCCCACTGTCGAAAAAATTTCAAGATACATGCCTCGTACTGTACTATGCGAGCCAAATAATAGTGCTGTCAAAACAGCCGTTTGTGTTTCACGTCCACTTCAGGATGTAGGATGTGCAAGAAAAGGAACAAAGATAAACATTTCCTTTTGACAGTACTATCCTTATTTGCCTCGCATAGCATTCAATGGAAAATAAGATGTGATTGATAAATTTAAAATTGCACTCACCAGCTTGGCACCCTTCTTTCTCCCCAGAGGCAGCAGATAATGAGACTCATACCACTGCCTGAAAGGTGTTGCATCAACAACAACAATAGCATTCTTCACTAGTGTCTTCGTACGCACCAACTCATTGTTGGAGGCATTGTAAACGACATCAATAATACGGCTCTTACGTGTGGCACCTGTAATTTAATTATACATCAATAATCAATTAAGTATCTTCACATAATTATTAAGCCACTGATACACTGACATAGGTACATACATTCAGAACCCCATGAGAAATTTCCTGTGTCAAGACGAAGTGCACGGTACTTGGTATTACCACCACGGGATCGCACTGAGTGAATACGTTGGGGCCCGAGCTGAAATAAAAGATATTTATCAATGTGTAGGTACCTAATCTGTCAGTCAATCAACCAACATAACCTCCAAACACATGCAGTAGGTATTAATTTATAGGAGGTACAACAACATTACTACTTTTTATCAAAATCGAAAATATTGGTAGGGAACCAATCTTTTATGACTACGAAATGATATAAGTGCAATAATATAATACCTATCTAATGTTTTACTTACTTTTGTGTTTGCTGCTGGACGACCTAACTCATACTTCCTCTTCTTACGGATAGGCGCGCGTTTGCCACCTGTGGCCCTCCTCTTATGCCAATGATCTCGGCTGATACCTACGTACAAATAAGGAAAATTGATTTCTTATATCTAGCACATAAACTCTTCGCCGACACATCTTCAAAAGTAACACAATTCACAAACTAGTACTAAATCAGTCAAAAATATTGCCAAAATCCGTAAGAACAATAAAACACTAACACTATATTTAACGGATGCAATAATTTAGTCTACTTCATAAATAATACACATTGATTTAATTCATAAAAATTGAGAATCCACTCACCCATCTTGTCTGGGTCACAAAAGAAATGGTTTGACAAGCGGACGGAACTACTACACGTCCGACGATAATCTGTTGTCTATGATTCTTTGTCAAACAAAATGGCACTTTCTTTCAAACCGGCTTTTTACTAAAATCCGATATTTCACACAAATGTATCGAGCAATATTTTCTTCGACAGTTTTTGTAGTATATTGCAAGATATATATGTATTATATTCGAAGACATTAATTTTTCTGTAGGAACGGAAAATTAAGGATCGCGTGCAGAGGGCGCCCTTCTTTGATCAAAATCTTCAATCTTCACTTTATTCTAGATTCACTTAGATTAATGAAATCATAATTAAGCTTAACGGAAAATGAACAGAAGCTTCTCTTAATTTAAGCAAATTAAACAGATTTGGATAACTTATAGCAATCACAAGAATCCA
Source organism: Agriphila tristella (assembly GCA_928269145.1). Lineage (NCBI taxonomy): Eukaryota > Metazoa > Arthropoda > Insecta > Lepidoptera > Crambidae > Agriphila > Agriphila tristella. The sequence continues at coordinate 53,249,757 of OV743429.1, forward strand.
AGAAACTGGGAAGTGGCGAGAAACAAACTGCGAATCCAAAACAAATGCAATCTGAAAAAAAATGTCAAACATTTTCTAAATTAGAATAAATTAGGTTGGTAATATTTTTTTGGAAAATATAGATGTATGTAGAAGATGTATTGCAAAGAGAATGTAAAAAAGTAGCGTTTTAAAACAATGTACGAAGAGTCTTCGAATCTAGCCATGCATGCCTGATCTCTTAGGACCTAAATGGTCAAGCATGGCTTGTCAAATATGTTTAGGCTTGTCAATCACATTTAGATCGTCTAGGAGCGATGCTTGACGGCTTGACTAAGAGGTAGTCCAGAAACTCATTAAACGGAAGGAAAAATATTAGGATAATTAATTTATTAAAAAAATACTAGGAAAAATCGACTCACTCGTAGCAGCTCAGACTCATTAAGCTTCAAAGTGGTTTGAAAAGTGTCCCCCACTAACCTTTAATTTTTTGAATAAAACAGATAAAAATCTATAAATATTCAGGAATACTCTCAATAAAAATTGGCACCGAGTCAAATGAAGATTCAAAAATAAAAATAAAACATTTCCGAAGTTACAAACTTGAATTTATAGTTCATTTCATACAAATGTAAGTTATATTACATGATTAAGTATTATATGAATATAAAAACAAAGCAAAGAAGGTGGATAATTCAAATACATCGTCGTCGAACTCGGTGAGCGAAAAGCTGCCCTAGCTTCTAAATAGTAAACACGACTTATTATTTAAACTCCTTACAGTTCCCACCTAAAAACATAATACAGGGTGCATTTGTAACCACTCTCCAAATTTTAGGGATGTGTTCAGTCCATGAAACTGAACAACTTTCTTCATGAAACATGTCAAAATCCGCCAAAAAATATTGGTCAGTCCATACTAAAGTGATCACGTGATCTATTTGATTTGTATAAATTTTTATTTTTCTTGCATATTTGACCCATAGACTTAGAAAATTTTTCGCTATGCTCAAGTAGACGGACAAAGGTGCGAGTGAGAAACCGATTCTTACGGCTTATGCGATGTGCGAGAAAGAGTAAAAAAAAACTGACAGCTGAACCTGATTTGACTTCATTTATCATCGTTTATCACCTTGGTGAAAAGTGTCAACAAGATTATTTTGTAATTTTGATCGCGATCGGGTCGGTTTGGCTCTCAAAGCTATATAAATCAATAATGGTGTCGTGTTCTGTACTGGATTGTAATGTTACTTACGATAATAACCCAAATAAACACTCATTTCACAGGTAAATATGATTGAACTATTACCATTTTCATAATTCATATTTTAGTTGAATATATTCCCAAACACACTAAGTTATATACTAATATGATGCTATTAAACGCCTATTTCCTAAATAAAGGCTGATTTCTAAACATTATGTGTTAGATAAAAAGATATTATGTCCGTGAAATTGAGAAAATAAGGCGTAGATATTGATCAAAAATTATCGATATCGATACTCATGTCGATGATTTCCAATATAACTTTGTTTGTCTTTGTGAACACTGATAGTTTTATTTAAAGCTGCTTGTAACCGACAGTTTTCAAATGGTAAATTATACCTACTTAAGTACTAATTTAACAATTATTTCCAGGTTTTCTGTAAATCCAGTGATTAAATTAAACTGGATAAATGTCATAAATAAATAAGCAGGGAGCCTCAAAGGAGACCTTAAGAAATTATTTAAATAAAATTGTTCAATATCTTGTTTGTGTTTTATTTATTAGAGCAATAATACATTATGGTTATCGACAACCTAAAATGGACTCCAGTGCATCTCTAAATTCACGCACACATTTAAGGTCCAAACAAATTATCGGACGCGGCTTATGGACGCGGCTTACTGCCGCAGCTGATAAGTGTGCACACTCTCATAACATCCCCTGCGTGCCAGATAGCTATCGGACGTCCGATGACGTCATATTAGTCTATGGTTACGTCCGCGACCTACTACATCCGATCCGATAATTTGTTTGGACCTTTACATATTTACAAACACTGGCTCATCTCACTTTTGGTTTCGCAGCAAAGTGAACTCTGTTCGTCTATTCCAGTGGATATTAAGTTTATGATTTGACCCTATGTTTCATAGAGAAAGTTGTTCAGTTTCATGGACTGAACACATCCTTAAAATTTGGAGAGTGGTTACAAATGCACCCTGTCCTGTATATACGCTATTGCTTGCTCCACGCGTGCACCTCACCCACGGTATGCAATGGTGTTAATGAGCGGTTTTCAAAAGGCAGTTTAAGAAAAAAAAGTAGTTCATATGTAACTAGAACTAGATGTCGTTGTACTTAGTAGGTAGCTTTTTATGAAAAATATGAAATGTAATTACTTTTTTATTATATGTTTGTTGAGTATGTGGTTTGTTATGTTGTAAGTTGGTCGTCTGATGGCGTGTTACGAAGAACTTTTCTATGACCAATATGACCATTGGTGGGAAATAATATTTACAAAATCTACCTAGTTGATGTAACGCCATCTATCGACATAAAACTAAACAAAAATTCTCTGCTGTCAGAAAACCGCTCATTGCCGTTAACGTAGCCAACATCGCTTAGTGCGTTACCCCGGTCACTCACATGCGCGCGAAGGTTTGCGCGCATGTGAATGGCTGTCAGAAATTTATTCGCAAAGTCAGCTGATATGCAAATAGGTTCGCATATGAGTATGCGAACCCATTTGCACTTCCTCCTACACTTGTTCACGAATGTTTATTTTTACTTAAGATTTTGTGAACAATGGACTGGAAAGATGATTTTAATAGTGCTGTTGGACTGCTTTATGTGTGCTCATACGCTTACTTATATTATATGCTGCATGAAGTGGACCAACGCTATCACCAGCCGCGGCGGAGGAGAAATTTGCGTGCGTAACCACAGATTACTAATGGTCGTACGAATACTTTCGTCTGTGGCACGAATGTATGGCAGCCTAAGCGAAGGTTTGAGGTTCGCGCGCTTTGATGTGCGTCAAAATACCGACACAGCTTGGAAACGTACGAATGTCTCGAAAACTTCGCATAATCATTCGCGAAGGTCGTCCTGACTCGTCCTACACTTGTGGGTTCGCGCATTTGCACGAATGTGAGTGACCGGCATTAAGCTATGAACTAATACCAAGAAGCTTAAATCCACAATGGAGATTGCACGCCTAGTATCATACTGAAGATTGAAAAAAGACTCTTTAGTGACGTCACGGCGTATTGCTATCTCTTTCTTTTCGTTTTACAATACGTTTTCGTTTCTCACGAACGAACGAACAACGAACACGTATTGTAACACTAAAGAAAGAGATTGCAATAAGCCTTCACGTCACTAAAGGAGCTTTTTTCAATCTTCACTATGACATATGGCCGTGCAATCTCCATTTGAGGGAGGTATAAGCTTCTTGACTAATACCCTTTGATGTGTCAAAAAAACCGACACCCGACCTAACGCTCAATATTTGATGCCATCAGTACTAGTAATATCGATTGTTTAATTAACACGTGAAAGTGTTGGCCACATCTGCGTAACGCCTAGATTAATCTTGTTCTTGACAAGCCATGCTTGATTATCTAGGGATCGTTCACACGAGCTATTTTTTTTACGCGCTTTTTTTTTACCGCCGCCGACATTCCATATTAGCGTATAGTTGGCATGAAGCGACGAAATATAAGATCAAACGAACTTCTAGAAGTGAAGTTCGATCGATATTATATGAGTCGCTTCATAGGAAAGATATAAGCTTCCCACCCACCCCTTTGTACCCTTTAGTCAGTTTTGCTAATCTATTTGTATCTCTAAAAGAATAAGGTACGATCACAAGACCGGTAACTGCTAAGCTGGGGTGGGGTGTTAGTGACGTAATTGCCGGAAGTGGTGAGACACTTTCTAAAACAAGTAGTTTTCATACTCTTTAAAATAGTGCTAATCTGCCGAGTACTTGGGAGGTACTACAAGTAAACCATAAATAATGATATATTTATTTATATCTTTTGTATGAAGCGACTCATATAGTATCGATCGAACTTCACTTCTAGAAGTTCGTTTGATCTTATATAAAATGCTAACATACCTTTCAAAATCCAATTCGCTCAATTAATAGCCCTCATTCTTCGTTGTTCCTGACATTTTAAAGCACTTTAATTTATTAAAAAACAATTAAATTGTTAAATTTATCGAAGAAATACTGCTAACTCTAAAACGAAACATACAACAAGCAAACAAAATGGCGTGGCGTGGCCTCAGAATACTTGACCGTGATTGGACAGTTGATGGAGATTGGGCAAACAAGAACGGAGACTGATATTTGAATACGATTATTTGAGCGAAATTTGGAGTTTGACTAAACAAGCACTAAAAACAGTTTTTATATGGGAGATTGGATATTTTATTTTTGCTATTAGTGTGAGTTTTATTCAAAAAAACTTAAAAATAATAATATTGTATAGCGTGTAATCAGGGTTGCTATAGTTTGAAATAAAAAAGTCAATTTTGGTAAAATTGGTCAGTTGGCCATTCAAGCACTAGGGCAGCAATTTGATAACACCAAATTAATGGCTATCTTGCCAATGTGGTCTGGTCAAAGTATGCGATAGATTGAAAAAAAAAAACTGCTGTTTCATACAAAAATTGCAAATTTTTTGTATGAAACAGCCCAAACTCGATAGGATTGCATGTAGAGATGGGCAAAGGACCCATTATGACCCGGATTGGTGGGTTTAAACCCAGTTATCGCCCATAGAACATTTTGTTGAACTAAATAAAATCTTCAGAAATAAGATATGTTTCGTCCTATGAATATTTTTCTGTATTGATTTAACAAGATATTGTTTCCATAGCAACGTCACATTTGTCATATCAATAAAAATAAAAGAACTATAAAAAAATCTTTAACATAGAGTGTGGGATTTTATTGGGTTTAAACCCAGTGGTCGGGTTTAAACCGGGTCTTTTGCCCATCTCTAATTGCATGGTTTTATTACCAAGTTCCAGTGGCCATCTTCCGGCTCCATCATCAGACCCTGGACACTATTTCCCAACAAAGTCCTCGTCAAGGCGATTCAAACGATCCCAAATTTGATGCAGTTGCACGGTTTCAATATTGAGTGCCTATGGCATGGCATTTCAGCTTTATCATCAGACCCTGGACTTCGTCTCCTATTAGAGTACTCGTCAAGGCGATTCTAACGAGCCCAAACACGATGGGGTTGTATGGTTTCATCATAGAGTTCCTGTGGCCTTCTTACGGCTTCATCATCAGATCAGCTCAATGACACCATAATATTGCATTGCCTTCCAGTTCTGACCTATGTTCAAAGTTTTAAGTATCTAGCTCATCGGGAAGCTAGGATAAAATGGTTCACAAACTTTGTGGAGAAACACACAAACAAACGAGAAAGCAACCTAATAAAAACGTGTTAATAAAATATTGAAAGCGCAAGAGGCATTTTATCGGTACTATATCGGTTTTTCAGTATCGGTATCAAGACTGATAATTTTCTATAATGTATCGATATTCGTGTACTGAAATAAAATACTGATATCAGTATCGATAAATCGATACCAAAATACCGGTATTTTTTTCGATATTTCTATAAAGGTACCGATATCGGTAAAAAAATATCGGTATTCCGGTCCCTGGTTGGCAGACTCACCATGGAATTAGAAGGTTTTGACTAGGTCAAAAAATTGTTAATAAATAGTGATAAATAGTGAACTATAACATATAAATAGTGATACTATGATTCAAAAGATATTTGAGTATCTTGGTGAGGCTGCAAACTTGACGTCAAGTTGGCAGACACCTTAAGAAATACAGTTCGTATCAATATGATTAATATGCCAAAAAATTGTTAGAAAATAGTGAATCGTATACGCAAAATTTCAATAACATTGCTTCAATAAAAGCCGAGATATTACGGTCTCTAAGTGGGCTGCTAACTTGACGTTTCAGGCGATAGCGATTCCAGAGAAACGGGTACAAGTTTTAAACAAATAAATATATCAAAAAATTGTTAGTGAAATTGTGATTCCTACGATATAAATAAAACAAGAATTCATCATTGCTATTTTCTAGAAATCGAATGTTAACTTTTACATAGTACTCTGAATAGGCTGTCGATCAATATTGAACTTTGCTCCACAGTAATAAGGTTCAAACTTTATTGCAATCGTGAGGTGAGTACTATCAAGCAAAAAAGTGAGATTTATATTTTTAGCCATGTCCTCCAATTATTATTACACTTGTTTTATCAATTAAGTGTTGGTATCAAACAATAACGATATTTATTAATAACAATCATAGCAATAGCGCCATATCTCGGAAAATATTGTCAATTTCTGAGTTATAATTTAACGTTAGGTACCTATTTATGTATTAGGTAGAATAAAGATATTATTATTATTTGGTGAGATTTATAGTAAAATGAGTATCAGTTGGTATGTGAGTAGGTAGGAAGTAATATAAGTAGAAAATATTAATAGTTTCTCCTGAATTAATAATATTGAATTAAGAGTAAGGTATTGACCACAGCACAGCCTACTAGCCTTTATACAGTCGATCATCGCCTTTATTGTTGGCGCAAAAGCCACCGTTCGTAAAAATAGACAGTTGACGCAACGACTAAAAGTGTAAGGGTTGGCACGCTATGATTTGCCTTTTTGAATTTCAAAAATAATTAAGTAAAAATTATTTTACCTTTTTAATCATAGTAGGTATTAACCTAATACATAAATAGGCACCTAACGTTAAATTATAACCATACCTCGTTATCGCGGGTGCACGAATGATTGAAGCCAAAGACAAAGTATAAAGTGTGAGAATGCTTAATAAACGCCTGTATAAAAGTCTCCTGGTCTCATTGCCACAACCCTTCAGGTTATGGGCCCAGCACGCTTCCACTGCGCCACTCTGCTTCCGTACTTGACAGCGCTACGATCGGTTGCTTTCTTGAGCTCCATGCCACTGGTCCACCGTTTAGCCAAATCACGTAACCCGACGTGCTACACCTAGTGTCTGGATCCCCCGCGAAATCTGAGTCACAGTACCCTCGAAGCACTTTATCACCTTCACCAAAATGAATACCTTTGTTTTCCGAACCTTTTAAAAATTTCAAAATGGTTTTTGCATTATTTAACTCATTCAAATTTGGAGCACTTTGTTGACGCGAGCAATACCCTACATGGAAGCTTATGTCTGGCCTCGTTTTATTCGCCAGATATAATAAAGATCCTACCATTTCCCTATAGAGTTCATGGCTCTCTGTATCTATTTTCAACTTTGGGTGTTGTTCTATCAAAATGGTTGGGGTTTTACACTCTCTTGCTTCATTCAAATTAAATTTCTTCAAAATTTTTTCGATGTACTTTTTCTGACAAATTTTCACTCCTTCCTTTTCTTGTGTAATATCCAGCCCGATGTAATTTGATACTTCTTCGCAGATTCTTAGATCGAAACCTTTTCTTAAAGTTTCCACTACATGCACCAGATCTTCTTCTCTCTAACCAACTACTAGATGGAGGAGGTCGAGCAGGAGGCAAAGAATAGTCGAGCAGGAGTTATATATGAAGATAGAAGAAGATATATATGAAGTTGAGAAGAAGAAGGTTTTTTAATGTAATGATGATGAAGAAGGAAGAAGTTTTTTAGGATGATGAATCGAGTGGGAGAAAAGAAGTTTTATAATGATGATGAGTCGAGTGGGAGAAATGTAGAAGAAGTTTTATTATGATGATGAGTCGAGTGGGAGAAAAGTAGAAGAAGTTTTATAATGAAGATGATGTTGAGTGGGAGTAAAGGTTTATAAAGAAGATGTCGAGTAGGAGAATTTAATAAAGATGTTGAGAAGGAGAGGTTTTAAAATAGAAGATGTCGAGAAGGAGAGGTTTTATAGAAGATGTCGAGAAGGAGATTTTATATGAAGAGGTAGAGAAGAAGTAATTTTATAATATTGAACAAGTTGAGTAGGAGCGAGATAGTTTTGAGAAGAATTATTTTATGAGAAGAAGATAGAGATAGAGATGAAGAAGTTTATTAGAAGATAGAATATAGAATTAAGGGGGTGCTTGTGTTCGTTAAGGGGGTGCGTTAAATAATGATTCATTTAAGGGGGTGTGGGATTAGAAAGTAAATGAATCATCATTTAAAATGAAATGTTTTTGATATCCAAGTGTATATTTTGATAATTCTTTGGTTGAGTTTGATGTTTAGTCAGTTAGGTCTTTGGTTTGGATTATTGTATGTGTAAAAATTTTGTCGTCTGAGTTAGGTTAAAGTTAGGTTCCTGGGTTGGGTTAAAGTTTAATGTAACTTTGTAGGATTTAAGAAGTTTATAAGTTTGGCAGGTGATTCAAAATTTATCCTGATGTTGTACTGGTAGGTAGAAAACTGTTTTAGTCAGTATGGTCAGCATGTGCAGCAGATTGAGGGGGTGTGTTGAGGGAGGTTTCTAACCTATATGCTCTGCTCTATAGTACATTCGGAATTCAAGTGAGTTTGATTATGTCAATCTGCCTGCACATCTGTAGTTTGACGTATTCATTGTAAAGCCGTGGTATCGAAAGGTTGTCATAGAGTGATATTAGGAAAACTATCTGTTGAAGTGTGATAATGTGATATAAAGTGTGAGAATGCTTAATAAACGCCTGTATAAAAGTCTCCTGGTCTCATTACCACAACCCATCACAAAGTACAACAGAAGGTCTATTTTTTATTAATTTGATAATTCTATCTAATCCCGTTCAACCTCTGTGAGAATACATCTGTAATACATTTTTTTTAGTTTACCTGTATTTCAGGATAATCTTTTATCCACAACTCCATAAATACGTGACGAGATTTTTTCTTGGAGGCATATTGTTGGTTAAGATAAAAATGATACGCAATTAGACAACAATTGATCACTAAATGACCCGTAAATGACCGAGTGGCGTTCGGCCGGCTTCTGTACGCCTTTGTCGGCATCCGTCAAAGCGGACACCGCGCGGCGGGCTTTTGTGCGCCTTTGTCGGCGTTCGTTAAAACCGACACCGCGCGGCGACCGCGTTCACATGAGTACGGTCCGCACTGTTATAGCAAAATAAGCTCTATACATTTAAAAACACGATTCAAAATAAATATCGTCCTTCACTTCGTGCAGTTAGATTTTAGGAAGAATTAAAGTTATGTATCTATAGGTATTGTCTAAAAATATAGTTCACATTTGCCATTACTGAACACGAGAGCGCGAGAGCTTGAAAATTTTCTCACCTTAAGGCCGGCCATACATTGACGGAATCACGGAATTCCGTACATACGTGATTCCGAACGCAGCAACTGCATACAAAATCTATGGGCCTGCCACACACATGCAGGATTTTTCCGTACGGAATCTTCATAAATTGTCGAAATTGCGTTCGGAATGAGCGGTTTTCAAAAGGCAGTTTAAAAAAACAAAAGTAGTACCTAAGAGACGGCTAGATGTCGTTGTTCAACTAAGTACGTAACTTTTTAAGAAAAAAGCAAAGGATTTTGTCAATTTGACAGTTAAGTCGCCTACCGCCTAACTCTATCGCTTTGACTCTGGCTTTGGTTTATGACGTCAGAGCACTCTCCGTCCTTGTCATCGTGTTATGATATGACAAGGACGGATAGAGCCTAGCTATCGCTTTGAGTTAGGCGGTAGGGCCACTGGGAGTAAAATAAAAAAAAACCTACGTAGTTGTTTGGTTTTTTGAGTAGAAAAACGTAGGCAAATAGGTGGCCCTAAAGGTTTTTCGCTTCTGATTTTTTTAGTCTATGAATCGTTCGTGCACGCCCGATAACGGGGTATGATTATAACTGAGAAATTGACAATATTTTCCGAGAGATGGCACTATTGTTATGAATATTATTGTTATTAATGAATATCGTTATTGTTTGATACCAACATTTAATTAATAAAACAAGTGTAATAATAATTCGAAGATATGGCTAAAAATATAAATCTCACTTTTTTGCTTGATAGTACTCACCTCATGATTGCAATAAAGTTTGAACCTTATTACTATGGAGCAAAGTTCAATATTGATCGACAGCCTATTCAGAGTATTATGTAAAAGTTAACATTCGATTTTTAGAAAATAGCAATGAAGAATTCTTGTTTTATTTATATCGTAGGAATCACAATTTCACTAACAATTTTTTGATATATTTATTTGTTTAAAACTTGTACCCGTTTCTCTGGAATCGCTATCGCCTGAAACGTCAAGTTAGCAGCCCACTTAGAGACCGTAATATCACGGCTTGTATTGAAGCAATGTTATTGAAATTTTGCGTATACGATTCACTATTTTCTAACAATTTTTTGGCATATAAATCATATTGATACGAACTGTATTAATTAAGGTGTCTGCCAACTTGACGTCAAGTTTGCAGCCTCACCAAGATCCTCAAATATCTTTTGAATCATAGTATCACTATTTATTCACTATTTATCACTATTTATTAACAATTTTTTGACCTAGTCAAAACCTTCTAATTCCATGGTGAGGCTGCCAACTATACGCTAATCATTCCACGGTAAAAGTTAAGGCCCCCGTAAACGTTCAAACACGTTTGTCAAATTTTGTTTTTGACAGGAGTGATTACGTTCTCTATGGTTTTGTTTGTACGTTTTCTCAGCGCTCACGTTCAAACATTGTTTGGCAAACGCGTTTGACAAACAAACCATAGACAAAAAAACGTAGTTTTGTTTATGGTTTGTTTGTCAAACTCGTAGTTTTTGCTCGCAGACGAGCAAACTGCTTGACAAACACTTACGTGTTTGACAAACACGTTTGAACGTTTACGGAGGCCTTTACCTATTCATTAAACGATCAAAACTTTAAATTTGCCGCGCGTTTGAGATGACACGACTTTTTGGCCAGACTATCTAAATAATAAGCAATTTAAGCGGTTCAAGTGATGCTATTGGAACACGGATGACGAGAAGAGAAACAAACAGTGTTGTTCCTGGCAAATTAAGGATTGCCGTATTCACTCTAAACGTCAAAAATTCTAAATAATTGCCGTATTTTCGAAAAATACACCAATCTTGGCAATGAAAATTGCCGTATTTGTATGGACAGCGTTGTAGGATGGTGCCGTATCTCAAGTCAAATTCGATCAAGATTACCGTAGAATACGGCAATTGCCGTATCAAGAACAACACTGGAAACAAATTCAAAGTAGGCGGAAAAGGATGAATATAAAGAGTGATTGATTCGGCCATAAGGCTATGTTTACATATGCCAGCAGCTCGGCCCAGCAAACATTCCAGTAGAATTACATTATGTGGTGTGTTTGACGTTTACCGATATTAATTCGACGTTAAGTGAGCAGTGGTGCTTATCAAGCTCAAGCTTAGAGCTCAAGCATCGCTCCTAGTTATCACTAGTGGCTCCCTGAGCTGTACCCCTTTTTCCACACTGTTCACGAGCTTTTCAAAGCACGTAGTAGGTACGTGCTGTTTGGTATTATTTGGTAGGTATATTCGCAGCTAGATGGCGCTTCTAATTTTAAACACTTTTCGAAATGGTGATTTTTGGTAAATTTAGAAAAACTGGCTAAATTAAAAATAATTATATAATTATCGAAACTGCTCACAAAATTTCACGAGAATCTGTTGAGAAATGCGACCCTGTAGAGAAAAATGGACAGCTGGAAAGTCGGACTGAAATATGTTTTCTTACATTTCTCCGTCATTATAAAAAAATTCAAAAAACTGGCGTGACAAAAAAAATCTATGTAATTTTCGAACCTGCTCACAAAATTTGACGAGATTCGGTTGAGAAATGCGACCTGTAGAGGAGAACATCTAGCGCCAGAAAGCCGGACTGAAATACATTTTTCTTACATATCTCCGCCATTACGAAAAATTTAGAAAAACTGTCTCAACTTAAAAAAAAATCTATATAATTTTCGAACCTTCACACAAAATTTCACGAAATTCGGTTGAGAAATGCGACCTGTAGAGGAGAAAAGACATAGCCGGAAAGCTGGACTGCAATATTTTTTTTTACATATCTCCGCCATTTTGAGAAAAAATCTAAAAAGTGGCATGACAAGAAAATTCTATATAATTTTCGAACCTGCTCACAAAATTTCACGAGAATCGGTTGAGAAATGCGACCTGTAGAGAAGAACATCCAGCGCCAGAAAGCCAGACTGAAATACATTTTTCTTACATATCTCCGCCATTACGAAAAATTTAGAAAAACTGTCTCAACTCAAAAAAATCTATATGATTTTCAAACCTGCCCACAAAATTTTACGAAATTCGGTTGAGAAATGCGACCGGTAGAGGAGAAAAGACAGAGCCGGAAAGCTGGACTGCAATATGTTTTTTTTACATATCTCCGCCATTTTGAAAAAAATCGAAAAAGTGGCGTGACAAAAAAAATCTATATCATTTTCAAACCTGCTCACAAAATTTCATGAGAATCGGTTGAGAAATGCGACCTGTAGAGGAGAACAGACAGCGCTGGAAAGCCGTAAAACCTGTTTTTTTAACATATCTCCGCCATTTTGAAAAATTAAAAAAATCTGGCTCGACAAAAAAAATCTATATAATTTTCGAACCTGCTCACAAATTTTCACGAGAATCGGTTAAGAAATGCGACCTGTAGAAGAGAACATACAGACATACGAAAGAATTTTTGCCCAAGCTGAAGCAGAGACACTTCGCTCGCACTTCGTGCTCGCTCGGTCAAAAATGTGATTGATAATGACAAGCTGAAATAACGTGCTTGATAAACCGTAGAATCAAATAAAATTTGACTAATGCTAAACTATGGTTAAAGTTAAACATAGAAAGCACCGAACTGTTTTTTTTTAAATATATATATATAAGTAATAAAATTGAACTAGTAAACAGTCAAGCTCGGTCTATCAAGTACATTTGTGTCATGGCAACCACCTCTGTGTCAGTCTAGGCGCACTCCGCGCTGGTACAAAGCCACAAGTAGGTAGCGGGTCCGTCCGGACGGACTAATTTCAGAGGGCTACCTACCGCATGCCGGCTGGGTCGCACATTAGTAGTTCGATTTCGATAGTATGCCTTAATACGAATTAAAAGGATCCGAACCTCACGTTTTTCACTTTTCCAAAAGTTCCAAACGACATCAAAACGTAAGAACGTGTCTACTAGGTACCTAGTTAGTAACTAGTATCCGTTTATTCTTAGGTATTTACTTGTCTTATTTGCTAAACAATCTTCGCCCAACTATTTATTGAAATAATTAAAGATTAGGTAGGTACCTACCTACTTTCGAAATAAAATTAATTATAATTACAATTTCATTTCGTAATAAAGCCAATTGCTTTAAAGCCAGCATGTATAGTCTGATGTGGCGTTGACTGTGTTTTTTACCTAACCTAGCCTATGTTTTTTTGAAACGTATTTAACTACACATTATTTCACAAACACATAACTTGTAATAAATTAACTACCAGTTATTTAATTATTATTTAAAAGAAGGAACCCTGAAGTCGTTAGAAGAGAAAGAGCTACGTGATAGAAAGAGAGGCAACTTCTAGGTGAATATAACTGTAGGCAAGAGAGCGGCGTGCAACCTGAATTGCACTTTATTGGGTATGGAATAGAGTCGTTATTTATTTAAATGACTTTGCGGAGTGGATCTTCTGTACTTGTACTATTATGTATCTAGTGGTTCGCCCACCCGTGTAATGCCGGTCACTCACATGCGCGCAAAGGTTCGTACATTGTACGAACCTTTGCACGCATGTGAGTGGCTGTCAGAAATTCAATCACAAAGTCAGCAACTTCGCGAATAGGTTCGCATATGAGTGTGCGAACCCATTTGCACTTCCTCCTACACTTGTTCAGCCTGCCTAGCATGACCGATTTATATCGCGTGATATAAATCACAGACTATACTACAGAAATTTTAAACCTAAAAACGTGGGGCGCATGCTAAAGACAATATGGATGATACATTTTACAAAATGCGCCCCACGTTTTTAGGTTTAAAATGTCTGTAGGTATAGGGTTATAAATATTTAACAGAAGAATGATGTTTTTTTTCTTTTAAGTCCGTTTTAATGTTTTTAGTCCATTTTTTTTAAATAATTTAGTCCCTCTGTTTTAAAAAAGTTTTTTTTTCTATAAATTATTATTTTCTGCTTTTTAGTTAACGAGCTAAAACTAAAAATATACCATCTCCTATCGGAGCACTCGTCAAGTCAATTCAAACGAGCCCAACCTCGATGTGGTTGCATGGTTTTATTACACAATCCCAGTGGCCTTCTTCCGGCTCCATCATCAGTAGGGCATGGAAAAAATTTACCGGTATACCGGTATTTCGGTATACCGGTAATTTTTTTCGGTATTTTGATACCAGTATTTGAGAGTAAAATACCGGTATTTCGGTATTTCGAAAAAAAAAAAAACTATTTTTGCAAGGGTGTTTAAAGACTATGCAGAACGTTCAATTTCTATGGTTCACAGTGTTGTTCATACTGCAGATGAGTTTACGATATGAAAACTCAACGAATCACGAATAATCACGATTATAGGAAAAGTCACCACTAAATCAACTACGCAAAACACTGCATGCATATAGCTAGTCTTTAGATGGTATTTAATGATATTCCTTTTAGTTTTTCGTTTAATGTTTTCATTATCATCGCACGACGACCACCGCTGGTCTCATTCAGAGATCTCCGCGTCCCTCAAGGATCTCTAAGACGATCGGTTCTGCGCTGCCCGCATCCAGAGGTTTCCCGCGACCTTCACCAGATAGTCGATCTACCTTGTCGGGAAACGTCGTCCGGTGTACGGTCACCACTCCAGAACCTTTCCGCCCCAACGGCCATCGGTTCTTCTCGTTTTGTGTCCCGCCCACTGCCACTTCAGCTGAGCAATCCTTCGAGCGATGTCGGTTACTTTAGTTCTCCTGCGGATCTCCTCATTTCTGATTCGATCACGCAGGGAAACAAGGAGCATAGCTTTCTCCAATGCATTCTGGGACCTGGGTGACCTTGAGACCTGCTCCTTATGAGACCCATAGTTAACGACTACGTTTCACTGCCGTAAACTATATTTTAATATAGATAAATTTTCTTTATGTTTAGACTTTCGTCTCGAGACACTAAGGTAAGTCGTAAGTCAGACGCGAAGATTTTTCGAAGCATCTACAATGCTGCCCATCCAAGTAGGATTCGACGAGAAATCTCTTTGTTGAAGTTGGACTTGCCTAACTAGACTACCTGTCCTAGGTATACGTAATGGTCAACAACTTTAAGTGTAGTGTTCCCAACATGAACCGGAGCGGGCACAACATGGGTACGTGGGCAATCGACATGATTTTCATCTTCAATTCTCAAGCTTACGCGCTCACTAGACATGAAATAAAACAATTTTTCTTCCAACTATGCTTTAATTTCATCACAATCACACTAAAAACTAAGTACAAAGCGAGTCTTTAATGCTCTAGAGCATTAAAAATGTATGAAAATTCATTATTGCACAGTTTTTTTAATCGCACCAAAAGGTGCCAATCTCAATGGATTAGCTCTATTCAGCCAGCCGATATCAATACTTTTTTTATACGTACGTATTATTCGATTCTATCCTACTTGTTCCAAATTTAAAAAATGATTGCTGCTAACTCTGATTTAAAAATGAAAGAAATTTAAAAAAGTGATTTGGCGGGAACTTTGTTTATTTTGCTTGACAATGTTTTTGGAAACGATAAAGTGTGATACTATCTGATTTTGAGTGCTTCGGCTTCGAATTAAAATGGAATCATCTAGCGACACATTAACTCCGGAAAACATTCTAAATGAAGCCGACAATGTTATAGAAAATAAAACTGTTTGATATGAGTTTCTTTTATCTACTATTCCTATAGGTATTATAGTTGAAAGAAAAGCAGATTATGCACCTCGCCTTAAGTAATTTATATTGCCCTCGTGCCTTTTAGATTAGAGCCCTCGCTAACGCTCGGGCTCTAAATCAGGCGCTCGGTGCAATAATAAATTACTTTGTGCTCGGTGCAATAAAAAATTACTTTGTGCTCGGTGCAATAATCTACTATTAACGGATACTAGCGCGGTTTTATTGAAAGTACTTTGTAATTAGTTGGTATTTGGTTAGATTTTTAGTTTTCCCGACGTTTCGGCACCTTTGCAGCTGCCGTGGTCACGGGGGACCGATTTTCATCTTACCCATGTTCACCACTAAACTCTTCGAGCATTGTATTCAGGTCTTCCAAGGTCTAAACGAATTATAGAATATCATCGGCAAAACGAAGGTGTGTTAGGTACTGGCCATTAATATTGATACCAAGTCCATTCCAGTCTATGAGTTTAAAGATGTCCTCCAACGCAGCTGTGAACAGTTTCGGAGAAATAACTGCACTGCTGTCTCACACCTCGCTGCAGTTGGATTTGTGGTCTAGAACTCTAGACTATGGTGCTAAAACCTTTTCGAAACCCGGCTTGTTCGGGAAGTTGGAACTTGGAAGTCGTCAAACTTGCGAGCGTGACGATTCGTAAGGACATGGCTCAGAAGTGAGACGGGTCTGTAGTTTAAAGAACTACTAGAGGGGCTTATTCCCATTTTTAAAGAACTAAATAAAAAGTATTATCTAATGTTTTACTTGAGTTATATTGCGCCAGAAAACATGATCTAGCTACTGAATCTACCACCAGTTCACAAATTAGGAGGCCTATCAAAGAAAGAACTGGCGGAAGAATACTCAGAGAGGTTATGTCGACCTCCCTATTGATCCCTATCTACAAAACGAACTAACTGTATCTTTAGATCCTGCAGTGTGTGATTTGGGATGGGATTTTAGTTGATAAATTATAGGCTCCCAAGCTGGTGGTACTCTCCATCTCCAACCATCTTCTCTATGGAAATTTTGATATTTGTTGTTGATTTCAATAATAATTGAATCAAAAAACGTATTTTCTTTAGTATTCTTAATTACCTAGGTATTACTTTAATAACTCATTTTTGTGGTTTCTAGGCAGTTGGTAAATAGTTTGAGTGTTTCTGCCATAAAGTAAAGCGTAGAAAATTGCTTAAATCACTCTCCACAAACGAGACTTACTAATCGTTCTTAGAATCATTTAAAAAGTAAGTAATTAGGAGTTTTTAAAAAAATACCGAAAAAATACCGAAATACCGGTATACCGGTAATTGAAATTTCAATACCGTTATCAATACCGGTATGAAAATCATTCCGGTATTCCATGCCCTAATCATCAGACCCTGGAAACTATTTCCTAATAAAGAACTCGTCAAAACGATTCAAATGAGTCTAAACTCGATGGGGTAACATGGTTTTATTAAAGAGTTCCTGTGTCCTTCTTCCGGCTCCATCATCAGACCCTGGAAACTATTTCCTAACAAAGAACTTGTCAAGACGATTCAAACGAGCCCAAACTCGATGGAGTTGCATGGTTTTACTATAGAGTCCCTATGGCCTTCCTCCGGCTCCATCATCAGATCCTCGGAAACTATTTCCCAAGAAAGTAAAAATATACCATCTCCTATCGGAGCACTCGTCAAGTCGATTCGAACGAGCCCAACCTCGCGACAATTTATCGACACTCAACTGTCAAATTCCTTTGTCTTTTTGACAGTTAAACGTGATAAAACGCTATATCACGTGATATAAATCGGTCATGCTAGGCAGGCAGAAATGTTTTTTTTACTTGCGATTTTGTGAATAATGAACGGTGAAGATGATTTTGATAGAGCTGTTAGACTGCATGCATGAATTAAATTTATAAACAAATAAATATATCAAAAAAATGTTAGATTTTTTGATATATTTATTTGTTTATAACTTGTACCCGTTTCTCTGGAATCGCCATCGCCAGAAACGTCAAGTTAGCAGCCCACTTTGAGATCGTAATATCTCGGCTTGTATTGAAGCAATATTATTGAAATTTTGCGTATACGATTCACTATTTTCTAACAATCTTATTGTGCAATTAAATATTGCGCTATATGATTGTGTCGTCTAGCTAGGGGCCGCCTAACGGAATGAAACGGAATGCCACAGAACAATAAAAAAGGTTTTTACTTGTTCTGTGGAAAATACCAACATGGTTAGCGGATTTGGAGGAATTCTAAATATCGTAGTTGGCAACACTGACCGGCAAAGCATTTATGAATGCAGGCATTTTTGATTGAAGGAACTAGGAAGTTTGTTTTAATTTAATAATTTCTTGAAAGACAGTGAAAAAAACAGATAATTTGCTTGCTTCTTCTCATTCGATTCACGCTGATATAGAATACCCAAGAATGTCTACAGATTTCTACATCCGATATTATGTCGGACACAAGGGAAAGTTTGGTCACGAATTTTTAGAGTTCGAATTCAGGCCGGATGGAAAGCTACGTTACGCTAACAATTCTAACTACAAGAACGACACAATGATTCGCAAAGAAGCCTACGTGCATCCATGTGTAATGGAAGAATTGAAACGGGTCATTTTGGATTCGGAAATCATGCATGAAGATGACCGCCTGTGGCCTCAACCAGATAGGGTTGGAAGACAAGTAAGTTGGTATACTCACAATAAATACCTACTTTGTGTTTCTTGACTAGATGATGGTCTTGTGATGTTTTAAACTGTGGCTGAAAAAGCATTATAAAAATATATCTTTATCCATGTCCTTGCCTTGAATATGATGTTGATGTGATGTTTAAATTCATCACATCTTAATGCATACTATGAAGAACTATGGCTCTGGAACAAATATGCCACAAACTTAAGCCCTCAGGGTTGATAGCTGGAAGCTAATGGTGTTGCAGCAATGATCCTTCTATAAATGACTGACAACCTGTAGCCCATCATACTGATTTTCTTAGTTTACTGGTTAGATATTTGGTTTGGAGAGTCAGGTTCAGTTGCACTAGATTATAATGATTATAATTATGCATTAATAATACAGCCAACTTATGGAAAGAATGTTTACAAACAAACTGCCGATACTTAACCTCAAAAGTAGGTACTTTATAATTGCATGTTTTATTATTAGATGAATGAATATCATAGATAGCTTACCTATGTTGTCCAAATTGTATTTATGGTGTTAATTCACTGAAACTAAACGTTTTATCGAATAATTATGAAAAATGTGCAAAGTTTTGTTTAAGCTGAGTTGAAATTATCAAGGTATACTTGGACCAAGTAGTTTAAATGACTGCTTGGACCATGTAAACAAGCAATCAAAGCGCACTTGGATCAAAATTCTAATCAAAGTAAACTTGGACCATGCTCTACTTTCATCCAAGTCTGCTTGGACCAAGTAGTTTTGAGGACTACTTGGTTCATGTAAATGAGCAATTCAAGTGCACTTGGACATCGCCGAATACAAAAAGCTACTTTGTCCAAGTATACTTGGGTCGTGTCAACGGGTATCCAAGTATACTTTGATCCAAGCTTCTTTGTCCAATTTACTTGGTCCAAGTATACTTTGATCATGTCAACGTAGCTTTACAAACATTATTTCCATAAGATGGCTGAAATGTAGTTAAATTTTTATTAAAATATTATTTGAACCTCACATCCATAGTGGTACATACATACCAGGGATTGAAATACCGTTAAAAAAAAAATGATAAATAAAAAATAATGTTAAAAATACCGTTAAAACATTTTATCAGTAAATTTACCGGTAAAAATAACGTTAAAAATATTTTACCGGTAAAATTAGCATTAAATATAGCGTTAAACTTTACCGGTACAATATACCGGTAAAATTATCGTTAAAAAAATAACGTTATATTTTATTGGAATAACGTTAATTTTAAAGTTTAATTAGAAATTTTTTAATTAGAAAGTAAGAAATAACGTTAAAATTAACGTTATTTACTGAAATAGCGTTAATTTCAATGTAACCTTATCAAAATTAATGTTATTTATTGACAAAATGTTAATTTTAAAATTAACGTTAAAAAAGTAAGAAATAACGTTATATCTAAAAATAACGTTATCATTCCCTGATACATACCAAACAAAGATCTAACTTGCTGTTGCTGACCACCTAATTTAATAAATATGTATTAGTGTTAAATGAAGCTAAGATCTATTATTTATATTCCTCAAAAATAGACAAAAAAGATATGACTGTTCACTATTCTTATCACGCCTTACAGTTCCGGTTAAGAATAGGACTGTCCCATCTCATCCCATGGGTATCGTAGAAGGCGATAGAGGGAAGTTTTTTAGGGACCCGGTACAGACAATCGCACAAAGGGTCACTCGAATGGCAGCGAGGAAACTGTCAACAACAGCATTCCCGAGGAGGGTTGGTGTCAGGCAGGCGGCCGACCGTAAAACTTTGCCAAAACCTAATGCAGTATGAATTACAAAAATGAGCTCAAAATTTTATTTTGTGTAGAACACTATAAATAAATTGGGATAAGGGCAGGAGGATGATGATGATGTTCACTATTCTTATCCCAAACAAAATGAATTGACATGCTATTAGTTTGCCGCTGAAATATATGAGAGCCATATGTTTCAATGGCAACTTTATAGCGAACAGGTTACCTACTTATTAATATTATAATATAATTTTTATTTCAGGAACTGGAGATTGTAATTGGTGAAGAACACATATCGTTTACTACATCAAAAACGGGATCATTGGTGGATGTGAACCAATCGCGTGACCCTGAAGGACTGCGTTGTTTCTACTACCTTGTTCAAGATCTCAAGTGTTTGGTGTTTTCACTCATCGGTCTCCACTTTAAAATTAAGCCTATATAAGTTTAAGTTAAATAAAGGATGTTTTTAAGATGTATTTTATTTTCATTAAGTTAATTCCTTGTGTACAGTCATGAGCAATAAGATGTACACACCATAGAACTTTGTCACATTACGTTTTGAATAACATATTTAACATCATCACACCGAGATATATTGATTGAATGTGACATAGTTCTAAAGTGTGTGTAAATTATGGAAGTGTCTATTCATCGGGGCGCCTCGACGAATAGTATTTTTTTCTATCTATTGGCTATATGCCGGTGCCTCCTTTTTAGTTGTCGTAATCGTAAGTTAAACTATTCAAATAGGTAGTAATAATTGTGTAAATGCCTCTGTGGTCTAGTGGTTAGAGCGTTGTTCTCATGATCCAGAGGTCGTGGGTTCGATCCCCGCCGCGGGAAGCAACATCTTTGATTTGTTGTTTCTAGTTATATTCAACTTAACCGTAAGTGTTATTTTATTGCTGTGGTGCAATTTTATTATAATACTATCCCCGCAATTTACTAATGAACCTGGCAGCCATTTTTAAACCTAAAAAACGGAAAACGATTGTAGATTTTATTTATACCTTGACCTTATCATATTAAAAATAATAACTCAATGATTAATATAAAAAAACACCTATTAGATTTTTTTGTGTACCATTTAGTTGCGGATGACGTCAACGTGGATGTTAATAATATAACAAGGTTCCATCTTGCGGATTTGCGGGAATAGTAATCCTCTTTGGTTGTGGTTTTAACAGATTTAATAAGTGCAGTTCGTAGCTTTGGTTTGCGTTTAGAGATTTAGATGCAGTTTAATTGAGAGTTGAGAGAAAAGTGTTTGCACTCTCTCTTCCTTCACTCTCTTATTGCGATAGGACGACAGGACCACATGCATGACCGGAGAGAGGCCGAGCAGGATCTACAGCTTAATGTGTCTTTCGAAGCACGGATCACCTTTCTTAACACACAATCAGGTGATAAGCCTGCAATAACCTAACCAAACTAGAAACAAAAACTCAAAGATGTTTGTTGCTTCTCGCGGGGATCAAACCCGAGGCACCGGCCTATAGCCAATGCCTAGAGAAAGTGCTATTCATTGGTGCGCACCGCTAGATAGAGAAAAGTACTATTCGTCAAGGCAGGCGCCCCGATGTATAGTAAAAGAAAAGACGCCATGGTTTTATACAATTTTTTTTTAATAAGTCTTAAGTAAGTATAGGTCATAAAGTTAATATACCTACGGTTAATATTACCGCTAGGTAATATTTACTTTATGGTATAGGTACTAGGTGTCCCAAGAAATTTTAATGTCTACCTAAAATATATTTATCTGTGATGTCTACCAGGGAATGGTGTAAAGGCCCCCTTAGGCCCTCCGCTGCCTTGAGCGGGATCCCGGCGCAGGTACACGGTGCGGGAGCCCGTCGCGGGGGCCCGCACCGTGCTCCGTCGCGGACAAATAGCCCGTCGCGGGTTCGGACACGCAGCGCTGCTCTATGAATATACAAGAAACAGCCCCGCTCGCGTGACCCGTCGCGCGGGACCCGCGAGCGTGCTCGCCGCCCGCGCCACGTGCGGCGGGCAATCCGCCACACGCAGCGCTGCTCTATGAAAATACAGGAAACAGCACCCGGAGCGGACGCCCGCGCCGGGATCCCGCTCAAGGCAGCGGAGGGCCTTAAACGTTCAAACGTTTTTGTCTAACACGTAAGTGTTTGTCAAGCACTTTGATCGTCTGCGAGCAAAAACTACGAGCCCCCGTAAACGTTCAAACACGTTTGTCAAATTTTACATTTTTGACAGGAGTGATTACGTTCTCTATGGTTTAGTTAGGCCCTCCGCTGCCTTGAGCGGGATCCCGGCGCGGGCGTCCGCTCCGGGTGCTGTTTCCTGTATTTTCATAGAGCAGCGCTGCGTGTGGCGGAATGCCCGCCGCACGTGGCGCGGGCGGCGAGCACGCTCGCGGGTCCCGCGCGACGGGTCACGCGAGCGGGGCTGTTTCTTGTATATTCATAGAGCAGCGCTGCATGTCCGAGCCCGCGACGGGCTATTTGTCCGCGACGGAGCACGGCGCGGGTCCCCGCGACGGGCTGTTTGTCCGCGACGGAGCACGGTGCGGGCCCCCGCGACGGGCTCCCGCACCGTGTACCCGCGCCGGGATCCCGCTCAAGGCAGCGGAGGGCCTTAGTACGTTTTCTCAGCGCACACGTTTAAACGTTGTTTGGCAAACGCGTTTGACATACAAAGCATAGACAAAAAAACTTAGTTTTGTTTATGGTTTGTTTGTCAAACACGTAGTTTTTGCTCGCAGACGATCAAACTGCTTGACAAACCCTTACGTGTTTGACAAAAACGTTTGAACGTTTACGGGGGCCTTAAACGTTCAAACACGTTTGTCATTACGTTTTTGACAGGAGTGATTACGTTCTCTATGGTTTTGTTTGTACGCAAGAAGCTTAAACCCACAATGGAGATTGCACGCCTAGTATCATACTGAAGATTGAAAAAAGACTCTTTAGTGACGACACGGCGTATTGCTATCTCTTTCTTTTCATTTTACAATACGTTTTCGTTTCTCACGAACGAACGAACGACGAACAACGAACACGTATTGTAACACTAAAGAAAGAGGTTGCAATAAGCCGTCACGTCACTAAAGGAGCTTTTTTCAATCTTCACTATGACATATGGCCGTGCAATCTCCATTGGAGGGAGGTATAAGCTTCTTGTTTGTACGTTTTCTCAGCGCACACGTTCAAACGTTGTTTGGCAAACGCGTTTGACAAACAAAGCATAGACAAAAAACGTAGTTTTGTTTATGGTTTGTTTGTCAAACACGTAGTTTTTGCTCGCAGACGATCAAACTGCTTGACAAACCCTTACGTGTTTGACAAACACGTTTGAACGTTTACGGCGGCCTTAAACGTTCAAACACGTTTGTCAAATTTTACGTTTTTTATTACGTTCTCTATGGTTTTGTTTGTACGTTTTCTCAGCGCACACGTTCAAACGTTTTTTGGCAAACGCGTTTGACAAACAAAGCATAGACAAAAAAATGTAGTTTTGTTTATGGTTTGTTTAAGTGTAAGTGTTTGTCAAGCAGTTTGATCGTCTGCGACAAGAAGCTTATATCTACGCACGCCTACTAAGTAAGTGAAGATTGAAAAAGACTCTTTAGTGACGTTACGGCTTATTGCTATCTCTTCCTTTTCGTGATACAATCGTTTCTCACGAACAAACGAACGACGAACAACGAACACGTATTGTAACACTAAAGAAAGAGGTTGCAATAAGCCGTAAGGACCTTTTTTCAATCTTCACTATGACATATGGCCGTGCAACCTCCATTTGAGGGAGGTATTAGCTTCTTGGTCTGCGAGCAAAAACTACGTGTTTGACAAACAAACTATAAACAAAACTACGTTTTTTTTGTCTAAGCTTTGTATGTCAAACGCGTTTGCCAAACAACGTTTGAACGTGTGCGCTGAGAAAACGTACAAACAAAACCATAGAGAACGTAATCACTCCTGTCAAAACGTAAAATTTGACAAACGTTCGCCCCGTAACCCCCCGCCGCCCCGTAAACAATGTTTGAACGTGTGCGCTGAGGAAACGTACAATCAAAACCATAGAGAACGTAATCACTCATGTCAAAGTTTGACAAACGTGTTTGAACGTTTACGGGGGCCTTTAAAGGCGCGATATTCATAGCGCCATAGCACAGTACATATATAAGTTTTTATATATGTACTGTGGCCATAGCGTCTACTTACAATGTAAGTCTTACATAGCGCGCTATGTGCAGCTAGCGCGCTATAATATGGCACTAGATGCTATATTAACCACCTCTAGTAAGTAGGTACAGTCAGTGGCACGAATCATGAAAATTTTTCGACGGAGTGGGGATAAGTTCGCGCATGTGCTCTTGTGAGCGACCAATAGCGCGCGCCCCTCTCCCGCCGCCCGCGCCCCTCACTGCAACGCATACCCAAAATATGCGTTCCGCGCAATCCCCACCCGATTTCATGATTCGTGCCACTGACTGTACGTAACGTAAACGCAATGAAAACCAGCTACATGTAAGTACCAACCTACGTACTCGTCTATATTCATTGATTTTTAAAAGATTTATTTATCATTTAAGTAAGTACCTACTACCTACCTACATTGTAATTAATCAGTATAGTATTTATAGTCAAATAGTACATAAACACACATTACTGTAGAAAAACTACCTATTGTTAATGTATAATTGGTAAACTATTATTTAATAAAATAATTTTAAAGATAACAATAATCTATCTTTTATTTATTTATATTATTCTAAAGTACTTAGTAGTAGGTAGTTAGGTACCACGACACTACTGTACAATGTACAAATGGTAACTAACTTCTTCGCTATGAGTGTTCTGTGTTGAACATCCAACGGCCCGGCGTCACCGCTGCCGTGCCGAGCCGTGCCGTGCCGTGCCGGGCCGTTGGGAATTATAAAAGCGCACATTAGGTATTAAAAGTGCGCTTTTATAAATTCCAACGGTCCGGCACGGAACGGCCCGGCAGCCGTCCAACGGCACAACAGGGAAGTGAAATGTATGGAACTATATGGAGACGCTTTTATATTTCCTCAACGGCACCGGCAAACCGTGCCGGGCCGGGCCGTGTTGGTCACATCCTACGCTGCCGTCGAACTTTTACGGTGTAGTGCGTAGCTACAAGGATTCATATGTGTGAGTGTGAGTCTAGAGCAAAGAATATACAGCGTGTATAAAGGGCACAACCAGAATATTGGCGTACCTATGTATGATTGTGAAAACAAACAACATCAAAATTCAACAAATAGGTAATATGCCGTCAAACAGTTATTTCGATACTGATCGGAAAGGTAGAAATCTAGGTACCTACTTATAGCGGTGGGAACACGGTTAATAGGGGACTTACCAAAGTTAAATATTGTTACCTACCTATCTCAACAAATAATTACCTAGATATTACTTAAGCACCTACTTAATTAAATAATGTGTCGTGTAGATACCTACATATCATGGTAAGTTATTAAATTATTTATATTATTCTAAAGTACTTAGTAGTAGGTACCACATGACACTACTGTACAATGTACAAATATGGTAATTTCTTCGCTGAGTGTTTTATGTTGAACATCCAACGGCCCGGCCCGGCACGGCACGGCAGCAATGAGCGGTTTTCTGACAGCAGAGAATTTTAGTATAATTTTATGTCGACAGATGGCGTTACTTTAACTAAGTCGATTTTTTAATTATTATTTCCCACTAATGGTCATATTGGTCATAGAAAAGATTTCGTAACACGCCATAGGACAACCAAAGCACAAAGCAACAAACCACATACTCAACAAACGAATAATAAAATAGTAATTACATTTCATATTTTTCATAAAAAGCTACCTACTAAGTACAACGACATCTAGTTCTATTTTATGAACTACTTTTTTTTCTTAAACTGCCTTTTGAAAACCGCTCATTATAAAAGCATCTTTCGGCGTCGTCGGTCGCCGCTGCCGTGCCGAGCCGTGCCGTGCCGGGCCGTCCGCAATTATAAAAGCGCACAAACACTTTTGTGATACTATTATCACACTCGGCTTTTTATTCGTGTTTTAATACCCCTCATTATAGTACAGTTGCATAAATAGCTATTAATTTATCAATTTTTATAGGAACCATTATTAATGAACCCATTTTTGAATAATAAAAAATCATTAAATTTATGTTGCATATTCTGCGTGAGACGAAACGTTGCTGTGTACATTTTGTGTTTTGTATAGCTAGCGCGTTGCGCGCGCATAGCATCTGCATCTGCCGTACCGACTGATTATGGCGGACGGGCAGTGAAGAATGATTGTCGTCTTTTATAAATCGGAAAGGATCGACATTAGCCAATGGCATAAACCGGGTTTTTTGTAAAAATTGTACATTGTAAATAGTTCTGTGTACATATAGTATTTATATTTGTGCTCGTTTTGTTTAGAAATTGTGTGAATAGTGTATTATTTTGAGTGTTTATTCAGTTTAGTTTTGGACGCCGACAAATACCTAAAACCTTGATGTTAGTACACTGGCAAAACATACATAACTTCTAAATTTAAAATTCCCTTGAATTTTGTTCGCCTGAAAGCATCGATTTTCATCTCACCTTTGTGTTTCGATCCGTCAACCAAACGGTGAAGCTCTCTCAATATTTTGGTTGACCATAGCGGCTGTCATCGTGTTTCGATAAAACACCAACTGTCAGGCGTTAAAAAGACAAAAAGATTGCTGTAGTGTAGTATTCTAAATGGCTTCAATACCTAGATCTGTTTACTATTAAATGTTACTTGATCATGTAAATCGATTTAACTATCCATTCTAGCTTGATCTCTAGTAACGCTAACTACTACCAAACACAATAGAAGATTGTGAAGGATTTGTTTGTCATTACGGTGTACAGAAGTGCAGTGAAACTGAATGCTTGAGCCTCACGGTAGCCCAATGAAGTGGCCGGGTACGGGAGCAGAAGAAGAGGCGGGCGAAGCAGGCTTGCAAAACGCTCGCGCCCCACAAACTCGTACCCAGGATGATGCCGCAGTTCATTATGTATTTCAACGCGAGTCTCAAGAGGCTGAGTTACCATCTTTAGCTCCAAAACAACGCTGGGCAGTCGGAGACGACTCTATGACGGAAGTAAGTTGTTATAAATTTACAAACAAGCTTTGTTTAGAAGTTATTTGCAAATGTAAAGTTAAAACGAAACTAATTCCAATGAAGCATTTTTGTTTAGGCTATGTTAGCTGTTGTGAAATGTAATTTCAGTTTTTGTAAATTCTCTTTACAGAATCAAGATAAATGGAAAAATCCTACAACAATCACTATGAATAATATGCAGCAACAAGGACATTCAGTACAGTTAAAAAATTCACAAACAAACCAGCAGCAGTTTATAAATCAGGCTATAGCCTCCTCTGTCGGGACTTTGGCTATGAACCCATCAGTTATCGGTAGCCATCCTGCTCATTTGGCTACTAATATGGTTCACACTCAACTGGCACCTTTGCAAAATCATAACTTGGGAAATAATATGACTTTACAAAACAATGCAATGATGCTTCAGCCCCTTCAAGGCATGCAAAATGCTCAACTGAGCCAACAAGGGTTATATGACATGCATCAACACCCTGGAACACCAATGCAAGCAATGAATGGCATCGGTAAAAGTGCGGAACATCTCATGTATTTGAGCCAGGCTGGCATGCTTGCACCGGGGACTAATCAGTTCCTGCAGCAAGGTCAAAATCAGCTTGGTCTTACTCCTGTACCAGCAGCCATCAGAAATCAGGTAAGCCAACTTTGATCTGTTGTGTTCTAGTTATATTCCTAAAACCGAGTAACAACTCTGGCCAGCTATGCAGCCCAGTTGTTCAGTGATTAGAGTACTAAGCAAGGACATTCTCAAAATATTGCTACCTTTTTAAAATTAAGGTCACTCACACATTGTCTAGTTACTAGTGAGCAGGCGGTCATTATTGACTAGTGGCCGCCTGTGACTTCGTTGGTGGACAGTTTTTTTGCTATCCCTTGGGAACTGTTATTTTTTCTGTACTTCTATACCCTTGACAATGTGTATGCAAAATTTCTTGATGATCGGTTGACTAGTTTAGACGTGAAGGTGTAACAAAGAAACAAATAAATAAACACAAATGGACTTTTGCATTTATAATATTAGGGATGGTACATCAGACTATACATGTTGACCTTGAGACCATCTTTATGCCCTATGTATTAAAAGGTGTGTTGCAGTTCAAGTGTTTAAATTGATGTGCTGTCGTGTGTACATGGAACTACAATATACATGAAAATAATTATTCAATAGAGAAGGTGATTAATTTTTATTTCATTAAAATAATCTTTAACAGATTAACAACACATTGGCATTTTATATTTAGAGTTAAATTGTAATTTATAAATTACTAGCGGCCACCCGCGACTTTGTCTGCATTGAAAGATTTTTTGCTAACCCTCCTGAACAATACTTTTTTTCGGGATGAAAGGTACCCTATGTCCTTTTCTGTGCCCCTGACAATGAGTATGCAAAATTTCATGATCGGTCCAGTAGTTCAAGACGTGAAGGCGTAACAAACAGACTTTCACATTTATAATATAATAATAATAAATAATAATAATAAGCCTTTCGTTATTTCACAGTAGTACACAATAATACAGTTAAATTTCAATAAAACTTATTTCATTACTATGAATTCCTTCTTGGGTGAAGGCCTCCTCCATTCCCTTCCAAGTTTCTCGGTCTCTTCCTCTGGTCCTTTCCACTTTGTCAATGCTACAGTCCATCATTCGTCTTTCAGTCGCGTGATGTGTCCTGCCCATTGCCATTTTATTTTTAAGGCGTGTTTCAGTGCATCGGTCACCTTTGTTCTACTTCTAATTATTTCACTTCTGACCTTATGAACTTTCTTTATTTTTAATATGCTCCTTTCCATTCCTCTCTGGCAAGTCCTTATTTGATTTCTAATTTTATTTGTGTAAACCCACGTTTGGCAGCCGTATGTTAAGCATGGTAGCAGACAGGTGTCATTACTATTTTTTTCATATTTACATATATTGTAGTCTCCCTTAAGAACTTCTTTATTCGTCCAGAATTTCTTCCATGTCACGTTTACACGTCTTTCCACTTATAATATTAGTAAGGATAAATTATTTATTAATGTTTTCCCATTTGTGCCACAGTTTATTTTCTACGGCCACTATGGCATAGTAGATGACTGGTCCAAGCTGATCCCGCTACAGCCCTTATCTCGTCGAACCATCTTCTTACTTCTTAACAATACAGGTGGTTTCCACAACTCTACGTCTACTATTGCACCTATTTTGCGTCAACCCATGTTTTGTGTGGTCTTTGGTAATTTAGTAAAATATTTTCCATTAATTCTTAAACAGCAGCACAGCAGACAGAACCTGTTCTTCAAGTAGCTCCATTGACTCCATAGAAAATTTCGTTTTAGAATGAGATGGTGTTAAGAATTAATGTGCCTACCTAAATATTGGCGCCTTTATGTGGCCATTGTTGTTGCATACAATTAATTAATTTTCTAGCTAAAAAGGAAAAATTCAAATAAAACCACCTGTGTGGTATAGTGCAGTGTAAGATGCAGGGGTCGAAACTGGTCAGTAAAGTCAGTGAAAGTCAGTTTTTTTGGCTTCGGTCAGTAAAAGTCAGTTTTTTCAAAAAATGCTACATCAATTTTTTAGCTACCTACGTTCATTTTTACCCACAACCAGGGAATGATAACGTTATTTTTAAGTATAACGTTATTTTTAAGTATAACGTTATTTTTTACTTTTTTTAGCGTTAATTTTAAAATTAACGTTATGTCAATAAATAACGTTAATTTAGATAACGTTACATTGAAATTAACGTTATTTCAGTAAATAACGTTATTTTTAACGTTATTTCTTACTTTTTTTACCGTTAAACTTTAAAATTAACGTTATTCTAATTAATAACGTTATTTTTTTAGCGATAATTTTACCGGTATAATGTACCGGTAAAGTTTAACGCTAAATTTAACGCTAATTTTACCTGTAAAATACTTTTAACGTTATTTTTACCGGTAAATTTACCGATAAAATGTTTTAACGGTATTTTTAACGTTATTTTTTATTTATCGTTATATTTTTTTAACGGTATTTCAATCCCTGCCCACAACGGACGGAACGGAACGGAGGCGGTATATGCGTTTGGGGTTAGAGGTTGTGTGTTTGTTTGTATGTTTGTCTGTTACCATTTTCCTCGGAAACTACTGGGCCGATTTGAATGCGGTTTTTTGCATTCAAAATGTTTCATTTCAGAGCAGGTTCTTAGATATGTTTCATGGTGGTAGACCACCAGGGGGCGCTGCAGCAACTAGATAAGTCATGTTTGTCTATTACCATTTTCCTCGGAAACTACTGAGCCGATTACGATGCGGTTTTTTGCATTCAAAAGGTTTCATTTCAGAGCAAGTTCTTAGACATGTTTTCATAGTGGTAAATCACCAGGGGGCGCTGCAGCAGCCAGATAAGTCGCACTTGAAAAGTTCTCAAAAACTACTCAACTGATTTCGTTGCGGTTTTCTGTAATGGGTTTGTAGGTTATCAGCTATGGTTCTCAGATAGGTGCTATGGTGTTTAGCCGCTAGGGGGCGCTGCAGTTATCATTTTCCTATTTATCTTCAGAGTGATTTGACCGATTTAGATGCGGTTTTCTGTAATAGGAATAGGTTTGTAGTGTGTCGGTGATGGTTTTTGGTGTTATGGTTTTGAGCCGCTAGGGGGCGCTGCAGTTATCATTTTCCCATTTATCTCCAGAGCGATTTGACGGATTTAGATGAGGTTTTCTGTAATTACCTTGTACTTTCAAACAGACAAACAGACACACTTTTTTTTTTCAAATTCTTACTCTATTACTGTCTCCATCGCCCCAGATATTTCTTTTTTAAATAATATGTAATGTACAGACACACTTTTTCTACTGTTTTATTATATGTAAGGATAAGGATATCTAACATACGTATCACACACAAGCTTAGGTGTAAGTTTGCTAAATTAGCATCGAATTATTTATCGAGAGTTGTTCCACAGAAAATATTACGTATGTTGACAACACGTTTTTTTGTCTTTTGGACCTTTTATACAACCTGTTACAAAATACCCCTGATCCCGGAAATGCCAATGAGTACACTGGTCAACACAAGTTTTGTTTCCTTTATTTTTTTTTCTATTATTGGGTATTTCTATGGCCCTGACTATGAAAAAAATACTGGGAGATTGTTGACTGCTTTACTTTTGGAAATATACAGTTGTAATATTTTGACACAAAAATAACGAAAATTTATACATTCTGTTAACAAAATTTCTATTGAACACAATAAAATGATCTTTTTTGAATGAATGACTTTAGGTATATCTCGTTGCAAACTCCAGCAGTAGCCTGCAATCATCTGTGAGTCCCACCGCCCCTGATAAGGCTCTTCCATTGTCCGAAGATCCTGATGAAATCTTTCACCCTGCTCCTCGCTAAAATCACCGAGATTTTTTGGAAATGGGTCGAAATGCGAGTGCAGGAAGTGGATTTTTATGCTCATGTTGCACCCTAGGTCTTGTAAGTTCGATAGCATGAACTCAACAAGCTCGACGTGGTCGTCAGATTTCTTTTTGCCTAGAAAATTACTCATAAGCAAAACAAATGGATTTCGAGCTTTAGATTCGACTTCAGTCATTGATTTGACAAAATTAGGATCTTTCACGACTTGGCGTATCTCATCAAAAATACCAGCTTTCATTTTTTTTGTACTTGATCCTGGAAAATTGCGTGAAAGAAAATTGGAAAATTCGCCACTTTTGTCATGCGCCTTCACAAACTATTTCATTGTACCAAGTTTAATAAGAAGTGGTGGAAGTATGATGCGGTCTTGGCTTTGTTTATAACATTTTCGGTACCAACTTTTACCTCTTCCCGCACTAGCCAAACTTTTTGTGACCAATAGTGTTGTTTGTCACGACTGTCTCAGAGACACATGAAACAAGGGAATTTCGTGTACCCCCTTGTTGACCTAAAAGAAAGTGAACCATTTTCAGATCAACACAAATGACCCCTTTATGATCTCAATACTATTTTTTTCCATAACCTTTGTAGTTATGATACGCAGTTTTTACTAAGTATCGAGTTAAGATATAGGTATGTTTTGCAAATACATATTCACCAAAAATGTACCAAAAACAATCGAGATTCAGCACACAGCATCTTTTTGACGAAGCCGTATCGAAAACAACAACATAATAAATTTCAGTGTCCAATTAAAAGTATTAAATTAGGGTAGTTAGCTGTAACTCAAAAACAAAAGCTGTTAGAGAAAAACTGTTGCCATATTTAAACAAAACGCATCAATTTGAGATAGAAACAGAAAAAAAACCACAGGAAACAAACAATTTTATTTTTTTTGTTGACCAGTGGTATTAATGAAATTGAGATGAAGGGCGCTGTTCTTTATTTTTTAGCTATAATATTTACGGAGAAAACGATGTCGAAGTTTTGCAAAAATATCGACGAGAATTTGAAAGATTCCCAACACTGGCTGGATCAGCTGTTCCGGTCAGTTCTGCGGGCTGATTATCTATTCAAAAACCACCTAGCGACTGGTTGCAGTTCACAGATGATCGTGATCCATTGCTACTTCTTTTTGGGTTAAAAAAAATCATACCAAAGAAAAATGCAACCGGTCGCTAAATAGTTTCTTTTTAGATAATCAGGGTGCCGGTCATTGGCTTCTAAATCAAAGACTATTCGTTTTTCAGACTGGTTGCATCTGTTGATATTTGTACCTACGTTTACAGTACAGTCATCTAAGTAAGCTAGTTATGACTTATGACGGGTATGTGTTACAATACCGAAGTAAAAAAATGAATTTTACAAGACCTATGGACGAAAGACCGAAAATCATAAGGTCGAATGGTTGTTTGGCCGAACGTTTAAAATCACGAAAGGACATTTTAACCAAAATACTAAATCCCGAAGCTTAAAAAACCGAAGGTTAATATACCTACATTCTATACCCTTA
Source organism: Agriphila tristella (assembly GCA_928269145.1). NCBI lineage: Eukaryota > Metazoa > Arthropoda > Insecta > Lepidoptera > Crambidae > Agriphila > Agriphila tristella. The sequence continues at coordinate 53,283,135 of OV743429.1, forward strand.
ATACCGAATCAGGCTGGCCCCAGACCTACCGGTTTCATTTCTTTGCTTTGCTGTTCTACCTTGCTTAAAAGACCGCCGGCCAACCAGGGTAATTTTCAATCTATCTATCGCATTTTGGGACTAGACCAAATTGGCAAGATAGCCATAAGCTTGGTGTTATAATAATAATAATAATAATAGTTATCAAATATAATCGCCTGGATTGCGAAGTAGGAAGCTTGAGTTGCCAATAATTATCGGTAGATTCGTTCGTACCCTAAATCGGCAGGCTGATTATCTAAAATGAGCGACCGATCTCGATTCCTGAATTATTTCGAAATCGTCGCGCGACTTAGTCACTGATTTGGTATTATGTATGCGATCGCTGATTAGTTTATGCTCGGTTTATGCTCGTGAAGATCTCCATAGAAACTAGCGCCACTGGCAACCGGTGGGAGCGACTGATAAGTCTTTTTACCGAAAGTAGTCTGTGACTGTGTATGTGTCTGACCATATATGCTCTGTGAACATAACCTTTTTGTTTTCGCTTCGAATTTTGTTTACATTTTTTCGTCTTCAAAATTGCAAATTCCGTGTAGGTATTAAAGGACAGGCCTTTTGTTTTACATTATAGCAATTTTATTTAATTTTGGTTAAAGGTAAGGCTAAGAATTTAACGAAAACCAATCAGAAATTACGTTTTGTCTGGTTTCTGTTTGACAGAAGAAATCGCGAAATCGTCGCGGTCGCGTCGCGGTTTCTGAGTTAGATAATACGAATTTCGGAGCATTTCCTTGCAAGTGCTCGTATATTTTAGTTCTTTAGTTGTCCGCTGGAGGCAGCACTCGTAGAAACTCGATCGGTGGTACGAAATTGAGTTTGACAGCGACGATTCCGTAATTATGACCGGTCGCTAGGTGGTTTTTAATAAGATAATCGGCCTGCGGTATATTGTGAATAAAACCATAAATACCAAGGACCACCATAGGATTTTCCATACAAACGAGCTAAGTCTTGAATGGTTTTTTATCGGTATAAATACCGAAAAACGATTTTTAATATTACCATATCAGTAGAAATACCGTAAAAACGGTAGGTTCGAGGCCGCTGTACCGAATTAGTCAAAAACAACAAGCTGTAAATAATTAAAAAAGAGGTAAAAATTAAAATAAATTATCTTAATCACAATAAGTTTAAATTGAAAAAACTAACAACATTATTCTTATAATAATCACAAAAAATGATTAATCAAAAAGCTTTTCGGAAGGTAAGTATACAATACAGGGTGACATGGAAATTCGACCTATTCCTTGAAAGGGGTTATACTAGAGGTCACTAGCAACAAATTAAGCCCAGTGAACCAGGGGGGTAATTACGTAACTTTGTTGCAATCAACTCTGACAGAAATCGCAGTTACATCGCTGCTTTAGTAAGAACCAATGTGACAACTATCTTAACTAAAGCAGCAATGCAACTGCGCTTTCAATCGATTTCAATCGAGAATTGTTAGCAACAGACTTACGTGATCAATGGTCAGGGGCCAAAACTTGATTTTATCGAGCTGTAGCAGTTCTTCGATATTTAAGAAATTTTCCGATTTGTTACCAAAAAGCAAAAAAGCGTTAATTTTGAATAAAATACTCCACTCCAAACATTGAATTGATACTTTTCTGAAAGCTGAAAAATAAGTGATCAATTAAAAAAAGAAACGCTGGCCCAAATCATACATAATCACAGAAATAAAAGGTCCTAAGTAGCAATAACTTTTATTTTGTATTTTTCCCGAAAATCTTCGTAAGTTATTGAAAAAAAAAGCTATGAAAGTTCGCGTACAAATTAGTAAAATAACTAGGTAACTAGATTTATTAGCTTTCCAAAAAGGTACAAATGTTATTAACTTTTAAAAAAAAATTGGCAAAATGGCGCCGTAGGTCAAAGTTTTGATTTTGATTTGTTAATTATTTGAATTCAGCTCGAAAGTCAACAGTGTTACTCTCACTACACTGTGAATAAAAAATAAATGTAAGTTGATAAAGTTTAGTAAAAAAAAAACAGTTAACAAAAATTACAAATCCTGTTCAAACTGCCTACCATTGTTGCGTATGCAAGCACGGACGCACGGAGCCTACTCGCGTTGAAAGTGAGATTTTTATTAGTTCGGCAACTGCCAAAATTCTGTCCCTCAACTCTTCAGCTAGGTCAGGGAATGATAACGTTATTTTTTACTTTTTTTAGCGTTAATTTTAAAATTAACGTTACGTCAATAAATAACGTTAATTTAGATAACGTTACATTGAAATAAGGTTATTTCAATAAAAAACGTTAAATTTAACGTTATTTCTTACTTTTTTTACCGTTAAACTTTAAAATTAACGTTATTCCAGTTAATAACGTTATTTTTAGCGATATTTTACCGGTATATTGTACCGGTAAAGTTAAACGCTATATTTAACGCAAATTTTACCGGTAAATTTACCGATAAAATGTTTTAACGGTATTTTTAACGTTATTTTTTTTAGCGGTATTTCAATCCCTGTCAGAGCGTTGCAACTTTTTAACCATCAAAATCGATAGTTGAAAAACGCTCTGACGTTTATCTATAGAAGAAAATGTCAATGTCATTTGACATTATTTTGTGTTTTGATGTTTTTGTGTCTAATTTTTACGTATAATACGCAATTTTCCCGGTTTGCTTGTCAAATGTTTCCGAGGTTATTTTTAGAAAGAATTTTTAGATTTTTCCTATTTATCAGGTTTTTCATGATATAACTAATCATTTAGCTCAGAAACTTGGTTCCTGTGAGATTTGAGAAAGAAATACGTGATCAAAATAAAGAAGTGTACTTATAGCTAGAGAGCTATTGAAAATTACTGCAAGAGTTATCTCAAGGTCCTCCTCTCAATATGATTAGAGTGTTTAGGGTGTACATGCGTCAGAACCTACTCCCAGCGCCAAGAAGTGGATCACCTGGCGTCAGCACGCTTCCAAACATGTAGCATTTCGAAGGGCTCTACAAGAGTTATCTCAAGGTTCAAATTTGGCAGTATGGTAGAGAATAGCACAAAAAAAAAATAAGACGGCAGTCAGACCGCAGTGTCATGGAACATGCCGAGTCAGCACGCCTCGTAAGTTGTATGAATTTGGAGGTCGGTACAAGAGTTATCTCAAGGCTGAAAATTTGTATACTGCTTAATTATTATGCATAATTTATGAAAATAACAGTCAGACCACAGTGTCATGGAACATAGGCAGTCAGCAGTCGCTCAAAGGGTGGAGTTCAAATAAGCTGTTTGGAGCTACAACGTGTTACGAAACAGGATTACACACTTGAAACTTGGTAAGTAGATGTATTCTGTAAACCGCTCTACGATTTTTACACAAAAAATAAAAAATAAAAAAATTAAGGGGGGTTCCCCATACATAGAACTGAAACTGAAAATTTTTTTTTTCATCAAACCCATACGTGCGGGGTGTCTTTAGATAGCTCTTTAAAATTGACATTGAGGCATATACTACTAGAACGGACTCTTTGTGCGAGTCCCAAATGCCGCCATTTATATAACTACTTCCCCCTTCACGTCGCTACGCCCCGCTGTCGTCCAAGCGTGTTTGCCAGGGTTGCTTACTGTTAAATATTGCTTACGTTTAAAGATCATATCGCTAAAATATGAGTTTTTCTTTAGTTTAAAATCATTATTTTATTCTAGTTAGTAGATACAAAAATGAAATAATCGCTTTTTCTGGGTAAATAAGTACTTACTTACCTACTCCTGAGTTTGTATAAATAAAGTAGGTAAATACCTAAACATTCAGTATGGAAATTAAATTAAATTTTGTACTAAAATTTACTTCCAAAATATTTTTAGGTTTTGATCTGCTTACTGTTTAAACCCAATTATGAATGAATGAATGAAGGAAATGCACAAACCATACATTACGAACTTATTATGTAGGTAGCTTACAATTAAAATATAAAAGCAGTAAAGGGTAGGTAGGTGTACCCACCCATCTTATCCACATTGAAATTTTTACAAACTACTGTGGGTAGGCACCGCAAACAACTTGTTTACAACAATAATTGCTAATGGAACAACAAAAAATATAAGTAGAAACAATGGCATGGCAGTACAAACTACTACCCAAACTGGGATATACCCGTATCTCAGGCAGCAGCTCCTCCTCCCATGGTAACAATTTAAGGATGTATAACAAGCAAACGTAAAAGGACTTTAAAAAAGTTAGAAATATAAAAATGAAAAAGATATTAAATATAAATGTAGTTTAATATAGGTAGGTAGATATTTTCTTCATTCCTTTTATTTTATATTTTGGCACAGAACTTGTGTGACGAGGTTTTTTTCACAAATGTACATCTTTTTTGATAAATACTCAGGTCAGGTCCTTTTTATTAATTAGGTACTACGAAAACGCGAAACGAAATTGCGGAATTTTTCGTATTGGCGAAGATATGTAAGAAAAATGTATTTCAGTTCGGCTTTCTGGCGCTGGATGTTCTCCTCTACAGGTCGCATTTCTCAACCGATTCTCATGAAATTTTGTGAGCAGGTTTGAAAATGGTATAGAATTTTTTTGTCACGCCACTTTTTCGATTTTTTCAAAAATGGCGGAGATATGTAAAAAATACATATTTGCAGTCCAGCTTTCCGGCTCTGTCTTTTCTCCTCTATAGGTCGCATTTCTCAACCGAATTTCGTGAAATTTTGTGGGCAAGTTCGAAAATCATATAGATTATTTTAAGTGGAGTCAGTTTTTCTAAATTTTTCGTAATGCAGAAGATATGTAAGAAAAATGTATTTCAGTCCGGCTTTCTGGCGCTGGATGTTCTCCTCTTCAGAGGCCCTAGCCAAAGTAACATTGGCAAATCTTCGTTATCGCTTCGCTTTCGAAACATGTATGGGATTGACATAAGGTTTCGTTAACTATCGAATTTTAAAACGTCAAATCCATACATGTTTCGAAGCGAAGCGATAGCGAATATTTGCAAATGTTACTTTGGCTAGGGGGTCAGGTCGAATTTCTCAATCGATTCTCGTGAAATTTTGTGAGCAGGTTTGAAAATGGTATAGAATTTTTTTGTCACGCCACTTTTTCGATGTTTTTCAAAATGGCGGAGATGTGTAAAAAAAACATATTGCAGTCCAGCTTTCCGGCTCTGTCTTTTCTCCTCTACAGGTCGCATTTCTCAACCGAATTTCGTGAAATTTTGTGGGCAGGTTTGAAAATCATATAGATTTTTTTAAGTTGAGACAGTTTTTCTAAATTTTTCGTAATGACGGAGAAATTAAAAAAAAGAACTTATTTCAGTCCGACTTTCCAGCTGTCCATTTTCCTCTAGATAATAAGATATGTAAGAAAAATGTATTTCAGTCCGGCTTTCTGGCGCTGGATGTTCTCCTCTACAGGTCGCATTTCTCAACCGATTCTCGTCCAATTTTGTGAGCAGGTTCGAAAATTACATAGAATTCTTTTGTCACGCCAGTTTTTTGAAATTATTCATAATGACGGAGAAATAAAAACAAAAACTTTTTTCAGTCCGACTTTCCTGCTGTCCATTTTCCTCTACAGGTCGCATTTCTCAACAGATTATCGTGAAACTTTGTGAGCAGGTTTGATAATTATACAAAAAAAATTGTGGTTTAGCCAGTTTTTCTAAATTTACCAAAAATCACCATTTCGAAAAACGTTTAAAATTAGAAGCGCCATCTAGCTGCGAATATACCTACCAAATAATACCAAACAGCACGTACCTACTATACGTGCTTTGAAATGGTCGTGAACAGTGTGGGAAAAAGGAGTGGCGACATCTTTTAGATTATTTTTTAAACAACATACAATTTAAGCTACTTTTTAACGCGAGGTCTACAGCTCACGGAGCCACTAGTCATAGTGTTTGTATGAAAGACAAAGTTATATTTGCGGTTATGGAAAATGTGCTATAGCTCTGAAACTGCTAGCTATATCTCGTTCAAACCAATTTTCGTTGAAAATATTTTTTAATATCTACAGCATATATTTTTTAAAGATTTTTTTACTTTCTTATTTTAAAAGTTCGAGGGGGTAAATCACATTTTACCATTTTGGAAGTGTATATCATTCAAACGCTTGACTTAGAGCAAAAATTGTTTTAGGAACCTCAATGTCATTTTTAAAGAGCTATCTAAAGACACCCCGCACGTATGGGTTTGATGAAATTTTTTTTTTCAGTTTCAGTTCCATGTATGAGGAACCCTCCTTAATTTTTATTTTATTTTATTTTTCGTGTCAAAATCGTAGAGCGGTTTACAGAATACATCTACTTACCAAGTTTCAACTGTGTAATCCTGTTTCGTAACACGTTGTAGCTCCAAACAGCTTATTTGAACTCCACCCTTTGAGCGACTGCTGACTGCCTATGTTCCATGACACTGTGGTCTGACTGTTATTTTCATAAATTATGCATAATAATTAAGCAGTATACAAATTTTCAGCCTTGAGATAACTCTTGTACCGACCTCCAAATTCATACAACTTACGAGGCGTGCTGACTCGGCATGTTCCATGACACTGCGGTCTGACTGCCGTCTTATTTTTTTTTGTGCTATTCTCTACCATACTGCCAAATTTGAACCTTGAGATAACTCTTGTAGAGCCCTTCGAAATGCTACATGTTTGGAAGCGTGCTGACGCCAGGTGTTCCACTTCCTGGCGCTGGGAGTAGGTGCTGACGCATGTACACCCTAAACACTCTATCATATTGAGAGGAGGACCTTGAGATAACTCTTGCAGTAATTTTCAATAGCTCTAACTATTACGCATGAAATGTAACACCCGCTTATTTTCTTTATTTGTTGCTTTTGCAGCCAAATATTGAACACCCCACCTTTTTGTAGGATAGACACAAACACTACACATTCGATTTATAATAAATTTTATGTATAAATTTGGTAGTAATTCACAAAACCTTTAATTTCTTTGGCACTTTTGATATAACCTCACTTGTTTGTTTTGCCTAGTTGAACTGTGCCTAAAACCCGACCATGAAAAAAAGTCCGGTCGGTGATAGAGATAAAACATGAAACTCTTCTCTATTTCCTCCTATAAGAATCTCATTAAGACGATCTCCCTCTATCAAAGTATGTCAGACCCTTGGCTCCGTGGCTTGGAGCGCACAGTGTTCCCAGAGACCTCGGGATCGGACATTTTTTACTGATCCCGCAGATTGACGTAGTTAGTTATGCTGATCAATTTACTAGAAGTAACCCCAGGTCAAATATGGACAGTTGTCGAGAAAAAAATCTTAAAGTTGGCTGTTTGGAAAGGGTAAAAAAACAGAAAAACTGAAATATCGTACCCTAAAAGGTAAAACCGGTTATCTGCAAAAAACCAACTTTACAGTATCGCAATTTGAAAGTTTGAGGTTAGATTTAGGCATTAAAATTAACAAAAAAACACATTTATAATTGAAAAATGTTTACGTAAGCATGGGGGGAGGGGGTAAGAGCTTTGCTTACTTTTGCTGACAAGGGGGATGGGGGGGTAAATAATTGTAATAAATCTGCTTACGTAATATTTGATCGGCCCCTAATTTGAGATATTTGCGATTTTAATTTTGTGTTAGTGCTTGCATCATTTTTCATGGCAAATGTTGCATGGAAGTTATTTGCTTTGTACAAAGTGACATTAATTCACTTAATAATAAGTTTATTCTTCTTACGGAACTGCCGTAATCTGTGAAAATATTCTCAATTTTGTGATAGAGGATAAAAATGTTTTTAAACTAATAATTTGGTATATTACAAAATAGAAAATATACTCACAGTTTACAGCAGTTTAGTAAGAAGAATAATCTTATTATTAAGTGAATTAATTTCACTTTGTGCAAAGCAAATAACTTCCATGCATCATTTGCCATGAAAAATGATGCAAGCACTAACACAAAATTAAAATCGCAAATATCTCAAATTAGGGGCCGATCAAATATTACGTAAGCAGATTTATTACAATTATTTACCCCCCATCCCCCTTGTCAGCAAAAGTAAGCAAAGCTCTTACCCCCTCCCCCCATGCTTACGTAAACATTTTTCAATTATAAATGTGTTTTTTTGTATTATAATTATAATGTGATAATTATAATTATCACATTATAAACCCCTAAAATGCGTTTTGTTTTCAAGCATAGACAATGTGAGGGCTGCCATTCGTGTAAAAAGTAAATAACTACTGATGACGTAATCATCATCTAGACTCTCCTACCCCCCATGTCATCCAAAATAAGCAAAACAAAGACCCCCCCCCCCATAGTGCTTACGTAATACTTGAACGGTCCCTTAGACGTAAGATCCCGAGCTGATTTTTTTTAGTAGGTAGATATAAAGCTTAAGTATTACTTAATATATAAAATCAAATTCAAAAACAGTTTCTTTCCAAAAATCTTCAGATTTATTAATAATTGACATTTTATAAACAGCCCAAAATAACCATAATTCAGTAGTACAAAATACAATAAATAAATAATTTTATAAGAAAGAACCAATAATTTTAAAAGATTTCTGTTTTTTGACCCTTTCCAAACAGCCAACTTTAAGATTTATTTTCTCGACAACTGTCTATATTTGATCTGGGGTTACTTCAAGTAAATTGATCAGCATAACTAAGGGAACGCCCACACTACGTGACCCATTTTTTACACTTTTTGACCCCTCTTGGTGACCGCCCGTAGTATATGCCGAGACCACCCTCCTTCCCTAGTTTTCACGTAGTAATTCATAGATAATGCTTTTAAACAATTTATGACCTAAATAAAAAAAAAATTGCTCACATTTGTCTTTTTATTAGTACGGCGCGGGCGCTTGCCACGTAACGCCAAGAGTGTGTGCCATAATTTTACATACAATTACAAGCGAAAAAAATGTATCAAAAAGAAAAAAGCTCGAAAAAGAACCAGATTTCCATAGAGGATATTGACTACGTGACAAAACCTAGACCCCCTCCCCCGCCCCAGTGACCAAGCGTGGTATTTTAAGGACCCCCTCCCCCCCCTTAACGGGTCACGTAGTATGGGTACGTTCCCTAACTACGTCAATCTGCGGGGTCAGTAAAAAATGACCGATCCCAAGGTCTCTGGGAACACTTTGGAGCGTTGCAAGTAGGGTTGCCAGATTGGAAATCCAAAATATCTGGAGAAAAATTTAAAATGTCGGGATTTTGCGGTTATTGTCGGGAGAAATAAATATTTAAAATAAAAATGTAACTAAAATGCCTGTATATAGTTAAAAAACAGCCGCGCAGCGCGATTTTATTAAGTCAGATTCATTGCCTCTCTATAGTCAAAAAAAGTCGACCGCGGAGCGCGTTTTATATTGAGTTTCATCTACTAATCTTGTAATCTTGCCTGTCCATTGCACAAAAACGGCCACGCAACGCTATTTTTAGTCAGTTTCATCCACTAATCTTGTACTCATTCTTGTCTTTAGTAAATAAAACGGCCGCGCAGCGCGATTTTTAGTCAGTTTCATTCACTAATCTTGCCTGTCCATTGCAAAAAAAAAGTCACGCAACGCTATTTTTAGTCAGTTTCATCCACTAATCTTGTACTAATTCTTGTCTTTAGTAAATAAAACGGCCGCGCAGCTCGATTTTTAGAGCCAAATTCACCATTGATTTTAAACGCGATTAAGATCACGTTTTACGTAATGTAGTTTAAGTGTCGAGTTTGATACCCCGTTCCCCGTTTATTCGAAAAATCAATTTCACCAGGTCATTAAAAAAATTGAATCAAGATTTAACAAGGCATTGTTTATAACATAATTGTACATTTTTGTAACAAATTTTACTTTGTTGTTATGACAGTGACAGCCTTAAACTTGTTTTTTGACAAAGCGCGTTTAAAATCAATGGTGAAATTGGCTCTTAGTCAGTTTCATCCACTAATCTTTTACTCTTGCCTGTCTTTAGTAAATAAAACGGCCGCGCAGCGCGGTTTTTAGTTAGTTTCATCCACTAATCTTGTACTCTTGCTTCTTTTAGTAAATAAAACGGCCACGCAACGCGATTTTAGTCAGTTTCATCCATTAATCTTGTAATCCGCCTCGACTTCACCGTTCTGTTCGACAGTGAAAGCACTTTTGGAACAACTGTAAAAACTGAAACAACTGTAAAAACTGCAAAATTGAAAAATCTTCATCTTCAAATCAGATTTTTAAATTTTTCGGGAGTCGGGAGACAACTTGAAATTCCGGGAGAATCCAGGCGAATCCCGACCATCTGGCAACCCTAGTTGCAAGGTTGTGCAACCAAACAACCATCAAAATAGATGGTTGAAAAACGCTCTGACGTTTATTTTACCAAAATTATGTCATTGTCATTTTGACATTATTTTGTATTTTGATGTTTTTGTGTCTAAGTTACAAAAATCTCATGGTTTATACTCAAAAAACAGATTTTTATCTGATTTAGTTTAAAGGAAAGTTTAAATTATCCGTATTCCAAGTGAAAAACGAAAACTTTGTACCTAAAGAGGTTATAAAAACAACTCGATCGTTCCGTCGCTTGGTTGCATTGCAACCACAGACCATACAGCAAGTTGTCTGTGGTTGCAACCAAAACGGCACCCTGATTATCTAAAAAGAAACTATTTAGCGACCGGTTGCATTTGACATACATTACCACTTTTCTTTGGTATGTTTTTTTTTACCCCAAAAAAAAAGTAGCAATGGATCACGATCATCTGTGAACTGCAACCAGTCGCTATGTGGTTTTTAATTATAATCAGATGATCGTGATCCATTGCTACTTCTTTTTGGGTTAAAAAAAATCATACCAAAGAAAAGTGGCAATGTATGTCAAAATTGTCAAATGCAACCGGTCGCTAAATAGTTTCTTTTTAGATAATCCGCACCCTGATTATCTAAAAAGAAACTATTTAGCGACCGGTTGCATTTGACATACATTGCCACTTTTCTTTGGTATGTTTTTTTTAACCCCTAAAAGAAGTAGCAATGGATCACGATCATCTGTGAACTGCAACCAGTCGCTAGGTGGTTTTTAATTAGATAATCAGCCCGCAGGGTGCCGGAAAGTTGTGTCAACCGTACGTCATGGGCCGCGTTCCGAATCACGCCAACAGTGCTCACAGCGTGTGACGTCATTGTACACCGGTCCAAATCATTAGCACGCTGTCAGCACGCTCACGATACTATTGATTCGGACCGCTCGTGAGAGTCACACCGCTAACCCAAATTGTTTTTAACAACGTAACCTCGAAAATGGTTATCTCGATAAAGTAAATATTAATTCTATGGGATAAGTAAATACAAAGGCAGTAATGAATATGAATAAAGTTCCTTCACACTGACCAGTTATTTACTTACCAATTAAAAACCATCAAAGATTCAAAATACTTATTACCACTGCTAGCTCTCTCAACATCAATTTATTATAATTATTTCGTTCGCAGCTTCGCAAAACACCTGCAGATCAATTAATTCGGCCATCTTCTCCAAAAATCACAAATAATAACCACAAATTTTAACAAGAATGAACTTTGACAAGGAAGTTTGACAGCTACACCGACAACGCTCACAGTGCTTTGGTAGAATACGCTGAGCGTCGTTAGCACATGCGATGACGTCATCTGTGACGTCACTTCACCTTACGTGAGCGTTGTAAGCATGAATCGGTCCGGGCGTTAGCGCGCTCATAGTGCTGTAAGCGTGATTCGGAACGCGGCCATGTTTGGAACGCCGTTAGAGCGTTTGGTTGCACTCGGAGCGTAGGTTCGGAACGCAACCTTGTACTCTCTCTAGGCCGGCCACACACACGACGGAATCCCGATTCAGAATTCCGTACGTACGTGATTCCGTACGTACCACCACACACAGACGTTTTTTTCGTTCGGAATCACGGCTCAGTCAGACGCCAGACTTTGATGAGTAAACATTGAGTGAAGATGAATTATTTTGACGACGATGTACTATTTTAATAGCGATTTCGCTTTTACTTACCTGTGCAAAAAAAAGCTGTGCATGGGTAGCCTACAACAGCTATTATTAAATGTTCGATATCAGAATTAAAATAAACTTGGCTTCAAGTCTTTTGGCCAAGTGCATATTCAACTAAAATTATCTTCTTAAAATAAGGAAAAAATGCATTATAGGGTATTACACCATTTTTTGAAAACTGCTTTAAATTAATCCTGAGGTCGTAATAAACCAGCGGAATTTTTATTTTAATTTTATAAAACCATTAAATGCCCTAAAACACGATTTTAATTTTTGATTTTGAATTTTCGCGCGAAAACACTAGCCACCATTTTGTTTATGCTCGTGACGTCATTCTGTTAGTAAACAATACGAATGCGAAAAGAGCTGTCATGTTTATTTACTATTGGAGTGACGTCACACCGTAATCCAAAATGGCGAATGGCGTTTTGAACATTTGAAGAATAGATTAAAAAATACGATTTTTAAAATTGAATTATAAAAGGTGATGTCCAAAAATGTATGAGGTCTGGGCCACGTCTTTGTACAGTATACCAAAAAATAGATAATGACACGATAAACAGTTTCTAATTATTCAATTTCTTTAAAATCGCTTTGTTTTCTGGAAGGAACATAAAACAAAATGCAAAACGCATAAAACAAGCATCATGGCGGAAGATGTTAACAACTTCTTATACGTCTGTGTTAACAACAACCCACAGCACAGAGTAGGTAGAACTCAATGACAGTGACAATGGGCGCATTCTGCCAGACAAATCTTTCGAGTCATCGATCGCCATAGAGAGTACATTTTAACCATGGAAAGTAAAATATTGAACAATACCGGCAGCTAGACCGCCTATCTCAAAGCGAAAGCAATGCTCTATCCGTCCTTGTCATATCATAACACGATGACAAGGATGGACAGTGCACTGACGTCATAAACCAAAAAATAGACAAAGCAATCAAGCCGCAGGCCTCCTACACTCGCTCGTCGGTCGCGCGATAAAAGTGCTGCACGGTGCATGTATCTTGCGCACGTTGAGGCACGGGTTACTTGCGCGGGTGTACAATGCTATGGAGCTAGACCCGCTTTACGTGTTTCCACGCGGGCAAAGAAAATATATACTAACGTAAAAAGAAGCGACACTTGCGCATGGGTGCTGTAAAATTGCTCGCGGCTATGTGTGAGTGCGCCGGGCGCGCGCGGGGGTGCCGCAGAGCCATCGGGGCGAGGAATCTCCTCCGCGGAGTCACGCTCTGTCAGGCTTGCCTAGTTCGCTCGTAAGTCGCACCGCGCAATAATAGTACAAACATTACAGGCAAGTACGATAAACTAAAGTGGTAATATGTGTCACGCCGCGAAATGAAATGTGAAGAAATTAATAGTATATTGTACGTACATTGAGGGGTGATTTGGTGATTGCACTTTCTTCCGAGTGACACAGTGCTTTATTCTACAGAAAAATAAAATAAATAATGTTATTGAAAATTAAATACTTAGCTACAATAAAGGCGTCTTGCCTTTCACCCCGGACACTCCATACAAACACCCTGGGGGTCAATTCTGCTAATGTTAACGTCGAAATCGTGGTTCAGTGGTGTTTGAATGGTAATGCTTTTGACACAGTTCTTGTTTTTTAAACCCAAAACCGAAACACATTGTGATTCTTAAACCCAAAACGGAAACATATTGTATCTCGATTTTGGGTATAAGAAACAAGAACTGTGTCAAAAAGCACTACCATTCCAACACCATTGACCCACGTTTTTGACGTTAACATTAGCAGACTTGACCCCCTGAACTACATAATCTATTACACAGACACTACACAGAATGACGTTTTTGTACTTTTGTAAAGAAAAAATATTAAAAATTCGCACTTGACCGTTTTTTGTGATTTCATTCATTACCTCTCATTTACCTCCGGGGTTTATTAGGGGGTCGAAAAAACTTTATTTTTAGGCTCCGACGCACCATTTCCGAGTTATTTGCATTTTTGTATTATTTATTAAATTAAGTTAAATACTATGTATGGTGGAGTATGGATTTTCATTAAACTATTCTTTAAGCTTTTTAGTATGAGAATAAAGAAGGAATAATAAAACTAATTAAGATAATTAAACTAAAATTAAACTAAATAATTCTAAAATAGCAACTGAATGAATACCAATATTGGTATATAAGTACAAGCGGTAAACCATAAAAAGCGTTTAATTTCTAATGAACTGAACGCGCAGAAATTTTAGAAGTGTGTAAGTAATTGCAGAAGTTGATTATTATAATAAAAATAACAATTCGGGCAAACGAAAAATAAACCTTGATATTGATACAAATCAAGAAGTCATATTAACTATTGATCCATATTCTTAATTGTAATATACTAGCATTTATATTAATATAAAATCAATTCAATTATACTTCATCAAACTTTCGTCTTATGATTTCCTTACGTTTGCTAATAGCCAACCCTATCACAAGTCGTGACGCACGTGACGTAGCCGCCGCCAGACTGGCGCCAAGCTCACACCTACAGGGAGTGACGCGCCTGTGACGCGGGGCATGTAACTTGCGCAAGTGCTCAACTTGCGCGGGCTACTTGCACAGTGTAGAAACACTCACTACCGCTATACTTTCCATGGTTAAAAATGGCAATCGATGACTCCACGATTTGTCTGGCAGAATGCGCCCACTGACGGCTTTTTAACGGAGAGTTGCCATATTTGACGCTTTATTTCAAGTAAAAAATATTGATCTGTTTTTATTAATAACCATTTAACCATGCATTCTATAAAATTATTTGTATTTTTCTCAGAATCAGCATATTTTTCTCCACCTTTGAGGGTGGTGTACATAGACGTGGCCCAAATTAGGACATGTCCTTTATATTGCATTTTTATGAATAAATATCGACGTTTCTCGTTTACTATTTATGAAATCTATCTTAAATATGCATTTTTATACTTTACTTTACATGGTGTAAAACCTTTCGGGGCGTTAGGACCAAGGTGCCAAAATGACCAAGGTGCTGAAATGACCAAAGTGATAAAATGACCAAGTTGCTGAAATGACCAAGCTGCTAAAATGCCCAAGGTGCATTATAGACCATTTATTATTTACATTACGCTTAGGTCAATTCTATTGTTTTTTTTGGTAAAATAGAACTAATAACTTAGCAAAACAATAAAAAAGTATAGCCAAAAGTCTGGTATCCAGAGCTGTAAAAAAAGGAGCATTCCGTACGGAATAAAAGCGGTTGTGTGTGGCGACTGGCGACCAGTACAAAATCTATGGAAGTCTTGAGTTCGGAATGGCTTTTTTCCGTGCGTGATTCCGAACGCACGGGCCCTCATGTGGAATTCCGTAAGGCGACGGCTACACGTCGTGGTAAATACCGTGATCCAACGCCATAGAGCAAATTTTAACCATTGAAAGTAATTTTTACGGAATGTTCAATATTTACTTTCCATGGTTAAAATTTACTCTATGGCGATAGTTCATGGTATACCACTTGAATACCACGCGTGTAGCCGTCACCTGACGGATAAAATTACGTACAGAAAGTTAACCCATGTGTGTGGCAGGCAGGACCATCGATTTTGTATGCAATTGCTGCGTTCGGAATTCCGAATCGGGATTATAAAAAACCTATAAAAAATATTCAGCCAACCCAACGATCTCAGATGTTTTTTCGGACATTCCCCATTGGCGGGGATAATATATTTACGTAATAAAAATTCCGGTAGAATTATTTAATGCCGAACAGCCACCTCTATTTAATAAAAAGTACGTATGTAATTAAGTTTATTATTTTAACTTTATTTCCGTTTCGACAGTCATTGTATGATGCGTTTTGTTCATGTGCCCAAAATGCCGACAAAATATCGTTTCGTTTCGTCCTTCTGTACAAACAAACTCGTAGTTACCGTATCATCAATGGTATTTTGTAATGCACGCCATCTATGTTTATGGCTCGTGAAACTCTTGTAGCAGAGTACCTAGTAAGCAATGAATGATGGCGACGCTCCCGAACCGGGGAGTTTTAGCGCAGGCGCTGTGATCGGCGTATGTCCTTTGTTCGAAACAAGTCAACATTGTATTATTTTATTTCAGAATTATCTGGTGTTTTTTCGTATCATATTAACGCTAAAGTACGTGAAATGTGCTTGTATATTGTCATATTTTGTTTTGCAGTTGTTTAAAACTAGTATTTTATGTGGAAAGTGCTATTTTTCTCACGGCAAGCTTTCGCTGTATGTGATCGAGCTTTAGGTGGACTGTACGCATGAAACCCTTGAGTGACTTTTTTTTTGAATCTGATGTTAAGGATATGGGCCCCGACATGGTAAGTCTGGCCATTCTATTTTGTTGATAAACGATCCTTGTTACTGTTTTAAGTCATGAAATGATGAAATTGTTTCATTTTTACAAGCAACAGGTCCGTTTTTGTTTTGTTTACTTGTCACCGGCGTCCGCCATTTCTGGTTGGGAATCTTCACCGGTTGTAGGTGTTAGTTAGTTGATTCTGCAGCCAACCTTGTTGTTATTTGGTCGATAAGTCTAGCAAGTTGTTCAATAATTACCGTCAGTCCTTATTTAAAGACGATTTATGTTAAAAACATGAGTTTATTTGATTACCTATTGGCTACCAGTCTAGTACCTAGTAGTAGAGTAGGTAACAAGGGCCATAAGACTAAAAAAACTATAGGGTTACAACTATCAATAGGTACATGCACGTTTATCCTCAATATTTTTGATAGAATGCCACTGGCTTGAATAATAGTGATTAAAAAACTATCTACTTTTTTCTATTTGTTCAACTGATGATTAGCTTATAGGTACGAACATAGGTACCTACAGTCAGTCTCAGAAGTAGCTGATCAGGGGGGCTACTCAAATGGCCACTTTTCTATTCGTTCGCTAACTTAAAAATTAAAAATAAGCCATAAAATCTAAAATTACGTGTCGTAGACTCGCCTTTTCCATACAATACAACAATGTCTGTGATTTACATAAACTTGTGAAGTGCGACTTGATCGTCCAATTGCTTATTTTTAAGCTTTAAGTTAGCGAACGAGTAGAAAAGTGGCCATTTGAGTAGCCCCCCAGTTTAGTACTTGGTCTCCATTACATAGTCCATTACATTCATCATGTTACATAAATATTATTTACATTCATCATAATTATTCATTATGTACAAAAACATTACACTAGTTTATTTGAAGATAATGTATGAATTCTACAATTCCATTAAAATATGAAACAAATTGTAGGTGAAAAGTTCAGCACAAAGTTAGTTAAAATTCAATTGGGTATGAGCATGACATGACCATGTTTATCAAAGTAAGGGTGCTACATTTGCTAGAGTTCTAAAACGTGTCATTATGCTTCACCAAAACTGACCACAAAGAGTTAATGATAAGCAACTATCAAATCAACCCCCAATCAACTTTACTCCACCTTTATATAAAATTATAAAATCCAATAAATTATTAATTACCCTAGCTAAAGACTAAAAAAAAAACTACCTACATTCATTCATTTGAAGTTTTGACAACTATTGCATAACTATAAAAGGTTACTCCTCATTTTGTGAAATAGCATTATTTCACTTTATTTTATGAACTCTAAAAAGATGTCAAAAATCTTATAAGAATTTTATGATACAGTCAGCGTCTAAATGATCTTTGAGCATTCAAACCAAATTTCAACTAAAATAATATCTGTACACTTGGAAAAAATTAACCTTAGCAAAAGACCTCGTTCATGCTCAGATCTTTTGATTCAGACTGTATTGTACCAAAAAATTTTAGGGCCTTATTTTACAATGCTGACAGGTGTGACAAAAGAAAAAAAAAATTCTAAATATAGCTAACTCGCAGAGAGTCATTTCCTAAATAAGCTAACCGTGAAACACTACAATTGTCATGCAAGTTGATGCTGCTCTAATCTCATGTCGAGAATTACTAAGAATTCTACAAAAATGTTGGCTTGATTCACCCTGTTTCCATTCCACAACATAACTGTCCTTAAATTAAGTAAGGACAATGGGGAATGACTGAAAAATAAATTGGTAGGAATAAAGCTCCTTATTAACACATCCATACGCTGCGGCAGGTTATACAGAAGACTGAGGAGTATAATCTGCCACTTTGCTTGGCGTTCGTGGACTATGAGAAAGCCTTTGATTCGATTGAAACCTGGGCGGTGCTGCAGTCTCTCCAAAGGTGCCAAGTGGACTATAGGTATATCGAGGTGTTGAGGTACTTATACAAAAATCCTACCCAACTGCAGGGTGGTGTGAGACAGGGAGACGTTATTTCTCCGAAACTGTTCACAGCTGTGTTGGAGGACATCTTTTAGCTCTTGAACTGGAAAGGACTCGGCATCAACATTAATGGGCAGTACCTAACGATATAGTCCTTATGGCTAAGACCATGGAAGACCTGAATACAATGTTCGAAGATCTTCGTAGTGCTTCCCAAAGAGGGGGTCTCAGGATGAACATGGATAAGACAAAAATTATGTCAAATGCCCATGTTGTACCCTCTCCAGTTCAAGTTAGGAACACTACACTTGAAGTTGTTGACCATTATGTATACCTGGGACAGGTAGTCTAGTTGGGTAGGTCCAACTTCGAGAAAGAGATCTCTCGTCGAATCCAAATCAGGTGGGCAGCGTTCGGGAAGCTTCGAAAAATCTTCGCGTCCGACTTACCTCAGTGTCCGGGCACGAAAATGGCGGCGGCGGGGCGGCAGCGGGGCGGCGCGACAGCGGAGCGGCGGCGATGCATTCAACAGTATGGCACAGTATGGAGACGCGCACGAAACGGGCGGTGGCGGAGCGGGGCGACGAGCGATGCACGGGCGGGAGGAGAGCGACGAAAACAAATGAACAAAGTAGTTTGATTTGGTCGTCCGCGATGACAGTAGTGTTGTGTTGAAACATATAATAGTGTCTGTTTCATTACTGGGTACTTATTTTACAATAAATATATCTAATAGGGTCAGTTATTCTACGGGACATAATAACCTATAGAATTCAGCACTGTGATATTTCTAATCAAATTTTATATTTTTCGGTATTCATTTAACAAGAAATTGTTTCCATAGCAACATCACATTTAAAACATCAATAGAAATAAAAAAAATAAGAAGTTTCTTTAACATACAATTTAGGTTTGTCACTACAATATTCTAAAAAGCCCTAGTCCAGTAGGACCACGAGCACATAGTGGTATACCGTGGTCCTACCAGTAGGTCAAATCGGTAGGTCCACGGGCCCTTAATGGTATTTAGCCCATCTGTCACAACACTACTAGCGCGGCTGACCGGCCGCTAAGTTTCGTGCCTACGTTCTCATCGCCCCGCCCCGCCGCCGCTCCGTTGCCGCGCCGCCCCGCCACCGCTCGGCCGCCGCCACTTTCGTGTCCGGACACTCAGTGTCTCAAGACAAAAGTCTATGAACAGTGTGTGATGCCAGTGATGACTTACGGCAGTGAAATGTGGTCACTAACTATGGGTCTCATTAGGAGGTTCAAGGTCACCCACCATGCTCGGCTTTTTCCTGCGTGATCGAATCAGAAACGAGGAGATCCGCAGGAGAAATGCACTAGTTTTGCTCTTTCTTACCAAAATTGGCCCACTTGGCACCGTCATCAGATCTCCAGCAGCTTCATCGTTCGAGCAAGCTGGACCCCCCATTTATAATTTGGGAACAGGGGCCGTATTATGACCTCTTATTTCCAGGCAGTTTTCTGACTGGCTATCAATCTATCTCTTTTATTTGTTATACGACGAGAAAGAGACGTCACTACAGCAATTTATAAACCTGGCAGGATTTAAGAGCTTGTAATACGGCCTCAGGTTGAGGTTCCAGACAAGCCAGCAATCTATATTCCCGCGCCGGGATCCCGAATAATGCAGCGAATGCCCATTGAAACGAACTACAACTAACCTGCTGGCTGAGGATAAAATGCGTACGGGTACAAAAACGCTGAATATTCCAAAGACTTTTTTATTTCTTTACGTTTTTCGACTCTTTTGTTACCTTTATTAGTTAGAGTATGTTGTAATAAGTGTTTTTTTTTTATTTTATTATTTTATGTTTTTGAAGTGTTAAATGAAAAGATTATTCGACGAGTTTTCTACGGCTAATAAGTTGATATACAAAAAATATAAAGGAAAGTAACTAAATGAATACTGATTTGTTACTAAATGAAGACTGAATTAATGTAAAAGTTCTTAATTGTTGATTAGACAACAATTTTATTTCATACTCCTTATAATGCTTATCCTATCTAATTATCTATGATTTACAACATTTCAATAAAAAATTAAAAAAAACCTGCTGGTGTTAAAACCCCGTTTATTAAAAAAAAAAAACCCCGTTTCTAACTGTCTACAAGAACCGGGTATCAAAATCCTGGAACCGGACAAGGTTCTGCATGCCCTAGATATAGTATACACTGGCCTTCAAAACTTAGTACGACACTCTTAAATTGCAATAACTTTTAAAATACACAAGACATATTTTCATAATAAAAGGGATTAGAAAAAGAATTCAATTCTATAAATAATAACTTCATAGTCGAACCTTATTAAAATTAAACATTTTTTATTTCATAACTTAACTTCTGTAGTTTATTAGTTTAAGAGAAATTGCAATTTTATAAGTGTGGTACTAAGTTTTGAAGACCAGTGTAAATAGGATAGGAAGAGTATAGCTCTAGGAAAGTCCACTCAGCTAATTATTACTTACTAGTACTACTATCACTGAACACAGTTAAAGGGAAAATATGCTTTCTTCAAAGTAATATAAAGTTAATATTAACCGTCTCAATCATAAAAAAAAAACAAAATAGAGTTAATGTCTAGTTAAAATGCTGATAAGGCTCATTAAACATCATATTATTTTCTTATTACATAATGTATTTGGAAAATATTTACATTGGGCTACTTTAGCTGTCTTTAGCTTGAGGAGCTCGGTGGCGCAGTGGTTTAGCGCCTGGCCCAGCGATTGCGGAAGTTAAGCAACGTTCGCAAGGGTCGGTCATGGGATGGGTGACCAAAAGTTTATTATCTCGAGCTCCTCCGTGCTTCGGAAGGCACGTTAAGCCGTTGGTCCCGGCTGCATTTGCAGTCGTTAACACCCACCAATCCGCATTGGGCCCGCGTGGTGGGTTATGGCCCATCCTCCTTACCACCCATAAGGAAGGCCTGTGCCCCAGCAGTGGGGACATCAAAAATGGCTGATGGACACTTTAGCTGTCATCAAATGACAGTTGGTTGAAAATTAATCCCCGCGTTCCGAATCACGCTCACAGCGCAGTTAGCGCGAATCCGACCAAATTAAATAGTCAGAAAATATTACACAAATAGGGTATTTGTGTACCTTCTTAATTTAATGGATTATACGCTAACAGTGCTGTTGGCGTGATTTGGAACTAGGCAAATGTGAGAGCTGTCACTTTGATCAGCTGTTATGTAGTCGGCCATGTTATTCACTAAAATAGGTTTGTACACTGCTCACAATATAGAGAGAGAGTACAGTAGTTAAGCTTAGCTCTCGCACGCTCAAGCAACGCACACATAGACACCTCTCACCGACACTGTATAACTGGAATCTCAAACCAATGTCAAACCAGTTCGAGTACGTGATGCAGCGGTAAGAGCTGTCTTTGTGTATGTGCGATGCTTGAGTGCCCTTAATACTAAGCTTAAGTGTCCGGACACGAAAGTGGCGGCGGCCGAGCGTTGGCGGGGCGGCGCGGCAGCGGAGCGGCGGCGGGGCGGGGCGATGAGAACGTGGGCACGAAACTTAGCGGTCGGTCAGCCGCGCTAGTAGTGTTGTGACAGATGGGCTAAATACCATTAAGGGCCCGTGGACCTACCGATTTGACCTACTGGTAGGACCACGGTATACCACTAAAGTAACTTCTTATTTTTTTTTATTTCTACTGATGTGTCCAATGTGATGTTGCTTTGGAAACAATTTCTTGTTAAATCAATACCGAAAAATATTCAAAGCACGAAATATATCCTATGTCTAAAAATTTTATTTAGTTCGAAAAAATGGTCTAAGTATAGGCGTTCTAGTTTCAAAACCGGATTCTTTGCTCATCTTGTGTTTTTTAAATGATGTCCAAGATGCCGACATCCATACTGAATAAATAGGTACTACCTAGTAATCAAACAGACACTATTATATTATTCAACACAACACTACTGTAATCGCGGGCTACCAAATCCAACTAGTTTGTTCATTTGTTTTCGTCGCTCTCCTCCCGCCCGTGCATCGCTCGTCGCCCCGCGCCGCCACCGCCCGTTTCGTGCGCGTCTCCATACTGTGCCACACTGTTGAATGCATCGCCGCCGCTCCGCTGTCGCGCCGCCCCGCTGCCGCTCCGCCGTCGCAGTTTTCGTGCCCGGACACTGTGTCCGGACACGAAAGTGGCGGCGGCCGAGCGGTGGCGGGGCGGCGCGGCAGCGGAGCGGCGGCGGGGCGGGGCGATGAGAACGTGGGCACGAAACTTAGCGGTCGGTCAGCCGCGCTAGTAGTGTTGTGACAGATAGGCTAAATACCATTAAGGGCCCGTTGACCTACCGATTTGACCTACTGGTAGGACCACGGTATACCACTAAAGTAACTTCTTATTTTTTTTATTTCTATTGATGTGTCAAATGTGATGTTGCTATGGAAACAATTTCTTGTTAAATCAATACCGAAAAATATTCAAAGGACGAACTCTGAAATCGCGAAAAAAAAAATCAGCTGTTTCATACAAAAATTTATAACGAAAATTTCAAAATGTATGAAACAGCTGTTTTTTTTTTTCGCGATTTCAGAGTTGGTCCCATAGTAAAAGTTGTTCAGTTTGATGGTCCCTATCTACCCTATTCGGCTTTATAAGGCTTTTACCAAACACCTTGTATATCCTATGTCTAAAAATTTTATTTAGTTCGAAAAAATGGTCTAAGTATAGGCGTTAACTAGTTTCAAAACCGGATTCTTTGCTCATCTTGTGTTTTTTAAATGATGTCCAAGATGCCGACATCCATACTGAATAAATAGGTACTACCTAGTAATCAAACAGACACTATTATAAATTTTAAACTTTTAGATTTTTGCATTCACAATGCTATTTTTATATTAAGATGAATAAATAATGAAAAAATATTAGAAAAAATCGGCTCACCCGTAGCAACTCAGACGGGATCAATATATAGATCCCGTCTGAGTTGCTACGGGTGAGCCGATTTTTTCTAATATTTTTTCATTATTTATTCATCTTAAGACACTATTATATTATTCAACACAACACTACTGTAATCGCGGGCTACCAAATCCAACTAGTTTGTTCATTTGTTTTCGTCGCTCTCCTCCCGCCCGTGCATCGCTCGTCGCCCCGCTCTGCCACCGCCCGTTTCGTGCGCGTCTCCATACTGTGCCATACTGTTGAATGCATCGCCGCCGCTCCGCTGTCGCGCCGCCCCGCTGCCGCTCCGCCGTCGCAGTTTTCGTGCCCGGACACTAACTTCTGTAGTCTCTATTTTGTGGCTGCATCCTACAAAATATAAAGTAACTGCCTTATTCATAAAAAAACCTTATACGAGGGTGGATCCAAAAATTCGTGGCCTAATGTAGAAATAGCTTTGACAGTTTTGTAAATCTACGCTCACTCTTTAGTATGGTTCTTCACTAGTAAATGTGCGAAGTTTCGTTCCGATACTGCAAGCCATTTTTTTTTTGTGAACATTTGTTTGATGCTATCTGACATCTTTTTCAATAATGGAGAAAATTGAATACCGAGCAGTGATCAAGTACCTCAGTAAAAAAAGCCTATCACCAAAAGATATTCATCAATATATGGTGAACACTTTGGTTGGGTCAGCTTTATCATATTCCAGTGTAAAAAAGTGGGTGGCTGAGTTTAAGCAGGGTCGGGAGAGTATTGAAGATGACCCTAGGAGCGGTAGGACTTCAAAGTCTACCACGAAGGAAAACATTGAAAAAATATGTGATCTTATTCTGAGTGACCGAAGATTGACCATCAGTAAGATAGCTGAGATCACAGGCATTGGTTATGGTCGGGTACAAAATATTGTAACTCAAGAATTGGGGTTCCATAAGGTTTCTGCTCGTTGGGTTCCGATATTGCTTTCAGCTGAACAAAAACGAGTTCGTTTCGCAATTTCCCGTGACTGTTTGGAGCTTTTTGAGGTGGATCCAGAGGATTTTTTATCCCGGTTTGTTACCATGGATGAAAGCTGGGTTCACCACCACACTCCTGAATCTAAGCAACAATCAAAGCAGTGGAAAATATCTGGCTCTCCTACTCCAAAGAAAGCTTAAGTCGTTTTGTCGACCAACAAAGTCATGGGTTCAGTTTTTTGGGATGCAAAGGGAATTATTTTCGTGGATTATTTACCAAAGGGCGAAACTATAAATTCAAGTTATTATTGTAACCTTTTACGACGACTAAGGGAAGAAATCAAAGAAAAAAGGCCGGGTATGTTACGGAAGAAAGTGTTGTTCCATCAAGACAACGCCCGGGTTCACACTTCAGCTGAAACAATGGCTGAAATGCATAATTGTGGCTACGAAATATTGCCCCATCCACCTTATTCGCCGGATTTAGCCCCCTCAGATTCCAAATTTAAAAAAACACTTAGGTAGTTCGAAATTTTCGGACAGGAACGAGGTGATAGCAGCAGTAAATGATTATTTTGACAACCTTCAGGAATCATTTTTTTTCGAAGGTATAAACAAGTTGCAGGTCAGTTAGAAGAAATGCATTGACCTAAATGGAGACTATGTCGAAAAATAAAAATTAATTCAGACCCACTTTTCTTTCATTTTCATGGTCGGGCTTAGAACTTTTGGATCCACCCTCGTAATAGAGTTATTGTCAATTCTTGATTAAATGCTGATAAGGCTTATTGAACGTCTTATCAATAAACATATTTTAAGAAAATGATAATATAGCGTTATGTTGTCGCCATGACGAATTCATAGACAAAACAGGAAAATCCACTGGCTGTCATTAAATGACAATAATATGTTGTAAAACATCGCGAAAGCTGTCACTTCAATCAGTCAATCAGCTGTTATGTAGTCCGCCATGTTATTCACTAAATAATGGCCTTTCAGAACTTTTTCGGTGACTGTTTTATTCATAAAAAGTTAAGAGAAGGAATATAAGCTTGTTTAGGGAATTTCTTGAAAATCATAATTCATTGCTCATTAGAGACAAAAGCTCTACAAGCCTTTGATAAAGTTAAATAAAGGTGCTGCGCTGCCTGCCTATTTTATCCCTATTTTAGTGAATAACATGGCTGACTACATAACAGCTGATTGACTGATTGAAGTGACAGCTTTCGCGATGTTTTACCTTAGAGAAGGGAAGTAAGGGGAGCAGGCATAAACTGCAATAACAAAGCATTTGTTACGTCAGGCGCGTGCCGTGTCCGCCATTTTTTGTTCCTGTCACATGTTACAACTTCAACTCTATGCTGTTAACATAAGGTGTATGTACACTAAGCTAAGCCGCCATGTTTTGTTCCATTACAATGGAGAACAATGAAGTAGGTATGCACGCTTTTTTCGTAGGTATGCCTGCTCCCCTTACTTCCCTTCTCTAAGTTTACAACATATTGTCATTTATTGACAGCCAGTGGATTTGCCTGTTTTGTCTATGGATTCGCCAGGGCGACAACATAACGCTATATTATCATTTCCTTTAAATATGTTTATGAATAATGAAAGTTATAAGACGTTTAATAAGCCTTATCAGAATTTTATCAAAAAATGGCAATTACTCTATTTTAAGGTTTTTTTATGAATAAGGCAGTTACTTTATATTGTCCTCTTTTTCATGCAGATTGCACCTGCTGCAAAAAAACTGTGGGACAAGGGTCCCGGTGCGGGTGGCGACAGCAAGGGCCCACCGCATCTCCCTCCGCTGCAACTCAATCCCGAGCAGATGTGGCGAGACCCGACATGGTCTGCCCAAGGTTTGTAATTGGTTACCTTGCCATCATTTTTGCTTCAGTCTGTACACAATTGCCATGTCAGTGTGCAATATTAAGGGATAGTTAAACTAAAGTATGTGATCTGGCTCTCTATTGTATAGCTATTTGAATTTTACCAAAAATTTTAAAACAACTATGCTTGCTAGTGTAGTGATAGTCATACAAATGCCTAATAATTAAAATTAGGTATTAATGAAGTGATTATTCAGGTTTTTTTTAATTCATTCCAATTAGTGCGTCTTGTTGCTTGGCAAATCATTTTAATTAAAGTACAGTCATGTAATCATGTTATATTTTATTTGTTATAATTTAGGTGAAAACACAGCACAAAGATCTCATCTGCACTTTCCTAGGGACAGTTTTGTAAAGCATAATGAACCTAGTGTTCAACAGTATTGGCAAGTACTGAAGTAACTAATTTTGTTTTAGCTGTGGAACATAATGTTGGTGTACCGATGATGAGCACGCGACGGGGCGTCGCTTTTCCCGGCGGAGATGCTGGCAGCATATTGTCCCCGCGAGACACGGCTGGACTCGGAGTCAAGATGGTTGAATATGTTTTGGGAGGATCACCAACAGGTACAGTTTTTAGAAAAACTTGTCAATATAATTTAGGTTTTAGCCAATAGCCCAAGCAGTCGGCAGGGCTATTGGCTAAAACTCAAAAAAATTGGTTGATGTACTTTTATTTTCATAGAAGCAGGAGGAGCGACTGGCGGAGGCGGTGAAAAAGTAGCCGGGGTTGTAGCTGGGTTACGTGGAATGGTCCTCGAGGAGCGTCCAGAAGACAAGTCGGCCTCCCCGTTTGAAAAAGATCTCCATGAGCTGCATGAACATGGACCTTTGCCTAATGGACTTCATAATGGTCAAGATGACGACAAAGCTTTCAAGTAAGTCTTTTACTATTATGTTTATACACAATCTATATTTACCAACAACTACTTATTATTAATATTCTTAAATAGAAACACGTTTATACTTATTACTTACTACTTAAAATAATCATGGTGATAAAATGACGGCACGCCGAGGTCACTATGTATGTTTTATTAAAACGCTCGCCTAGTTGAGGCGCGAGTCGTGCAGCAGTCGCGGGGATCGCGCGGCGCGGGCAATAACCGCGCCTCGTAGATCATGGCCTCTGTCAATGCCACCTGCCTGCGCGCGCGCACCCGCCCTCTAGACGTCGATCAGACTCCATTTATCTAACGTTACATGAATCATGTAACGAATGTCCAAATGTGTTAATTGTACCAAATTATTTACCAACGTACTGTTGTCAAATGAATCATAAAACACGGTTTACGAATTTATTTTACTATGTATTGTGTCTGTCACTGTTCATATTTCAAATAAAATCAAGTTATTTTAGTTATAAAATTTTTGGTTTGCATTTACGATTAAAAATAAAGTGTTTTATTGATGAAATAAAAGTTGATATCTAATTATCAAGCATTTTTTAAAGATTGAATTTTTATAGTATCTAGGTATTTAGACTGCCTTTTTCAGTGCAATAAAATAAAACTCCTAAACTTATAAAATAAATAATTTAAAGTAAATCGTAATATTTATAGTCTGTTTATCTCGTCTTATTTGGTAAAAATCTTCACCCAACTATTAATTGAAATAATCATTTATAAAATACAACAAATGGTTTTCCACACGTAGGTAGGTTACGAAATAAATTATTAATAATTAACGTGCCCGCAGACTACAGACTTTCTATCGGCCGACAGTTTAGTCGGGCTCTCAATCAGTATGAAGGTGTATGCAAGTGCGCACACTAGAACGATTCGGTATCGGCCGACTCTTCATACAAAACCAACTATTGGTCAACTATCGGCCGAGAGTTTGATCTGTAGTCTGCGGGCACGCTTAATAAGAATTTGATAAAGTTACTTAGTAACGATTTAAGTGTAAAAGAGTATAACAACTGTCAAAAACTGTTTACCTAATAAGACAAGTAAGGATAAACAGACTATCTAAATATATTATCAACATATGACATTTATCGCAGGTTTTTCCAGGGGTGCATCCGATACCGATACCGATATATCGGCGATACTTCGGGTTTTCCGATATATCGGTATCGGCGATATTTTTAGTGCCGATACAACGATACTTTTCAAACTTAACGCTTCAAAAAAGTAATGTAAACGCGCGCGTTTTTTCCTCTATTTTATTGCAAACGAGCTTCAAACAAGGCACGTAAAATGCTCGAGGAAACCTCGCACTTTTCAGTGTATTGTCTTGCCTAGTTTTAAAAATGCATAAATTAAAAATAAACATCTTAAAAAATATTAAAACCACGACTGCCCTA
Source organism: Agriphila tristella (assembly GCA_928269145.1). Lineage (NCBI taxonomy): Eukaryota > Metazoa > Arthropoda > Insecta > Lepidoptera > Crambidae > Agriphila > Agriphila tristella. The sequence continues at coordinate 53,311,447 of OV743429.1, forward strand.
TCAAAAAACTCTAAAGTATTACACAGAACAGTGTCCCCCGACTGCAATGACTTTTGAAAGAACGTACTTTTTAGTACGTTTTTTACCTTCATTTAAATTCACCAAGCGTATCGGTATCGGTATCGGCGATATTTTTATAAGTGTATCGGTATCGTATCGGAAGAATGGCGTATCGATGCATCCCTAGTTTTTTCTAAGTACTATTTAAAAATAGAATATACATATTGTCTCTTGACAGTTAAAAATGATAAATCGCTTCGCTATATCATATCGCATTTCGGTGGTCATGCTAGAATGGTATTAGTTACAGTTCTATGGTTTAAAAACAAAAAGACAGAATGTCACTGTTTTGATATGATTTGTAGCAATACAAGATTACACATGACTTTAGAATTTACGTGAAACCACGGGCGTAGCCAGGGGGGGGGTTTTGGGGGTTCAAACCCCCCCCGAAATATACAATAGGCATCATCTATTTATTGATCTATAACATTAAAATAAAGTTAGGCAAGGCGAGGAGTATAATTATTATACATAATATTAACATTTTGAATTTGCCGCGCTGCCATCTGTCACCGATCATTTGAATTACACCCACCGCATCGCATTCGGTAATTTTCGTATGTTTTCGTGCACCGCTCGGCTGTCGCCAGTCAACAGTCAGCAGCAGCACCGATTACCGCGAAAATAATTTAGTGGGTAGGTCAAGGGTAGTTATACATACATATTCTAGCGTGCGTGCCGGACTGCAGTGAACGAAGTATTTTGTCACTTACTTGTAAGTAAATGAAAATATCTAAAAAAAAATGGGCCAATATAATAGATCACATGTGACATCTGTCAGTCCATAGTGTGATTTGGTAAGTAAATGGTAAAGCTTTCTTTCGTGATTATTTATACCATAAAACTTATTATTATTAAGTTTTGGCATCCCGAGGTAACCTCGGCGAGGTTAGCAGACAACCAGCCTACATGCCTTATGATAAAGGAGTAACAGATAAGATCGGCCACGTTTTACGTGAATACTCTGGACCGACAGTTTACACTCCAGGCATAAAGGTCAACAACATATTGGGTTCACCGAAGGATGTCACACCACACCATTACACTACAGATCACAAAATTAGCGGATGAAACGAATTAAAAATCGCGGCCGTTTTATTCCAATATAGACAGGCAAGAGTACAAGATTAATGGATGAAACGAGTGAAACTAACTGAAAATCGCGCTGCGCGGCCGTTTTTTTTTTCTCAATAGTTAGACAAGATTACAACTTACAAGATTAGTGGATGAAACTAACTAAAAATCGCGCTGCGCGGCCGTTTTTTTTATAGACAGGCAAGATCACAACTTACAAGATTAGTGGACGAAACTGAATAAAAATCACGCTGCGCGACCGTTTTTTTTTTCAAAAGACAGGCAAGATCATATCTTACAAGATTAGTGGATGAAACTGACTAAAAATCGCGCTGCCCGGCCGTTTTTTTTACTATTTACAGGCATTTAAGTAACATTTTTAATTTTAAATAATTTATTTCTCCGAGCGGTCCTCTAATGCCCATGGGTTCATTTAATAAGAATATACCTAAATGTCATTTCATTTACATTGTTGTAGTTTTATTTTCTTAAAACCCCCCCCGATACAGAATTCTGGCTACGCCCGTGAAAACCCTTACCTTACAGCAAAATACTGTTGTGATAATCAACTGTTAAATCGGCAAAAATATTGACTATTATATTTCGAGGACTAGAACATGACCTCTTTTGTTACATGGAGATCACAAACAAGAACTATACAGGGTTATTTGTAAAATACTAACAACCTTGTAGGAGTAGATTACTAATATCATAATAAACAACAGTTTGTTTTACGACTTTCCGAAAAAAATATATAAAAAAATACTATATATAACTTCATACAAAACTCAATCAGCTGTATTTGTATGGAAAGTACTTTTTTCGGAAAAGTCGTAGAAAAAACGTCATTTATTGAAGTAGGTCCAATTTAATAGATCATATTTGACATATGTCAGTTTAGAATAGAATAGAATTCGGTTATTTGCAGAAAACGTGGTATAGTTGTTGCAATTCACGAATGCGCGTCGGCTATGAATGTTGTTAGGCGTGCACGTGCACACTGTTTTAGTGTGCGTCTGCACGCTTTCGTATTACGCACACTAAAACAAACTCTCTAGCGATATGCAAATATTTTAGCCATCATGCATCTAATTAAAATAAAATCAAATAAAGGAAATAAAATCAACAAAATCAAATAAAATAAAAAAATATATCAAATCAAATTAAATAATAATTAAAGAAAAAAAACAATACAAAACAAATTGAATAAAATAAAAAATAAAAATAAAATTCTGTTTACAATTTAAAATATCCAAAGTCCAATCTTACATGATAATGGTGTCAATTCGGTTGGCGTCTATAGGGTTATTTGTCAAAAAGTAAATCGTAAACTTGCTTTCTTTTGAGATTATTACGATAAATATGTATTATTAACTGAAAATACCTAACGTTAGAAGGTTGCGTTGTTGAATTTTGATGAAGTAGCAAAATGTGATCTATTAAATTAGCCCTACTTTATGTCAGTAATCTACTCCTGTTAGGTTGTCGGAGTTTTAGGGAGTCCGCTGCGTTAAGCGGGACGCGCGCGGAACGTCATAGATTAGAGCTTTTTCATGCACTGTAAGCATCTGTCCGTCAGAAAACCAGCAATCTATATTCCCGTGCCGCGTACCTGCGCCGGGATCCCGCTAAAGGCAGCGGACAGCCTCACAAATAACCCTGTATAATTTACAATAGGGACGCAGCGGGGGCGAGGTTCGTTCTCGTCGGCATGGACTGTACAGCAACGTTTAAAAGGAGCATGGTTTGCAGCCGCACGCCGGGCTCGCGGCAGCCGTCCCCCGCGGAGGAGGAGGCGGGCGGCGGCGCGCGCAACGGCGACGCCGCCGCCTTCCAGCTGCTGCCGCCGCACCACCTGCAGCCGCCGCTGCACCACCTGCCGCACCTCTCGCACCCACAGGTAAACACGCTCCCACCACTGTACCTACACACTCACTCACCACTATACTTACACACCCACCCACCACTATACCTACACTACACACTCACTCACCACTATACTTACACACCCACCCACCACTATACCTACACACCCACCCACCACTACACCTACACACCCACCAACCATTATACCTACACACCCGCCCACCACTATACTTACGCACCCACCCACCACTATATTTACACACTCACACCCACCCACCACTATACTTACACACCCACCCACTATTACAGTTATACACCCAGCCACTATTATACTTACACTCCCGTCACTATAGTTACACACCCACCTACCATTATACTTACTACCCATCCACCACTATACTTACACACCCACCCACCACTATAGTTACACACTGACCACCATACTGACGGATGGGTATCCACCACTACAGGATGTTTGGTAATAGAGTGATAAAACCGAATATGGTAGATAAATACCATGCGTACAACCCTGGAAAATTATAAAAGCCCTAAAAATAAATACTTTTTCTGAAGAAAATATTTTTATAATTTTAATTAATTGCATAGTTTATCTAATTACATAGTGGCAACCCAAGACCGACATTCTGTTTTGCTTTTGCTCATTAATAAAATCAGCGAACTAAAATCTATGGAATAAGCATTCTGCTCAAAAATGGCACCACATGAAAAGTACAACTAAGTGGATAGAGCTAAAAATGCTGGCATATTTAATTATGCAGCACAAATCTGTGCAGCATCTGAACACTAGTTGCTTATTAGCGACCATAATTTGTATACTCATAAATTAGTATTTATTAGTATTTTCTATACTTAAACGAAAAAATAAGATACGTTTTTCCTGCATCTTTTTATTGCCTTCTTTGCATCTTTTACACCATTTGACTATAAAGGACGTCATTTCTAATAAACTCTCTCTTTGTATCTTTTCTCACAATACAAACTGCAATTTATTGAAAAGTACACTAATGTCAGTCATCCCTGTGCGTGGCTGGCCCCACTAAAGCTGAGCGGGTTGTACTTTTTCGGCCCCGTGGTGCCATTTTTTTAAGCAATATTTGTTTGCAATTACACTTCCATAGATTTAGTTCACTAAATAAGATAGTCTATTTGCGACCAGGGTTGTTACTTTGCAGTTTTCCATATAAATAAAAAAATCTCAGCCATGTGGTAGTTTTCAGGGTTTATAATAATATTTTCCGGGGTTGGATGCTTGGTAGGTTTTATGTATCCAGACAGCCTGTACCTATAGTGAAGTCGTGGAAATAATTTTGTACGAAGGCCCGCGCAAAAGACTTGTTAACATATTGCCGTTGCATTCACAGAGACTGCGAGCGCAATGGCAATATTTTAGCGCGCAAGCAACAAGTAAAGATGGGGCATTGTATGAAAATCTTTCTGCTCCGTAACAGGACTATACACTACAATAACCACAACCCACATACCACTATAAATGCTAATAGCTGAAGTCAAAATCATACAAATTTTGCAAAACCAACAGTGCTAGAACGGAAGTCGGATGGCTGTAACTCATTTGTAACAATGGTGTGAGGATGGGGACGTTATGAACATAGGTACAGTACGAGGCATATATCTTGAAATTTTTTCGACGAAATGGGGGTAAGTTCGCACATGTGCTCTTGTGAGCGACCCATAGCGCGCGCCCCTCTCCCGCCGCCCGCGCCCGTCACCGCTACGCATGCCAAAAATACGCGTTCCGCGCAATCCCCACCCGATTTCAAGATATATGCCTCGTACTGTATCCATATTGAATTTTGGATTATACGACTATGCAACCAAAGATTCTATTACAACCCCTCTCACTCATACAACCAACATCTCTTATGAGATAAATTGTTCAATAATTATTTGGTTAAAAGGATTTAACTTATATTTTTGTCAATTTCTATTGAAATAGAGACTCTAAAAACCTTTAGTTTGTGTATTAAGTGGAAAAAGACTATAAATAAAACAAATTATATTTTTTGTTTTGTTGCTGTTTCAGCCTCACCCGGGAATGTTAGGCGTCGCACCTCTGCAAGGGTTGCCTCATCCTCAGCATCCACAAATTCATCCTGGTAATTATTTGCTTTAAATAATAATACATAAATAAATGCTTGGACAAATTCACACAGCTCCATCTAGCCCCAAACTGAGCCAAGGTTGTAATATAGGTGCTAGACAACTGATATACTCATATATGCTTTTTAAATATATTAGGTCTTTACCTATGAAATTGCCGTTTTGTTTGAAAAAAGTTAAAGTATTTTTTTTTCGAACTTATTTATTTCTTTTATTCAAAGTAATCACCCCTGCAATCAATGCATCTTTGCCAACGCTGTGGCAGTTTATGGATGCCCTTCTTGAAAAAATCAGCTGGACGGGAGACAACAAACTCTTCAAAGGCGTTTTGTACTGCCTCTCGGGAATTGATTTTTTTTCCCGCTAAAAAGTTGTCCAAATTTTGGAAAAAGTAATAGTCGGTAGGCGCAAGATCTGGTGAGTATGGCGGATGAGGGAGAGCTTCCAAACCCAACTCATGCAGCTTAGAGACGGTCTGTTGTGCAGTATGGGGTCGCGCGTTGTCGTGAAGTAGCAGTGGGGCACCCATCTATCAAGCTTTTTTTATCTTGCCAATCTGTCGCAAATGGACCAATATTGTTTTGATGCTAACATCAAAAGCTGCTGCCAGCTCAGCTGTAGATTGCGATTCATCTGCTTCCACAATCGCCTTTAATTCATCATTGTTGACCAAAGTTTCCGGACGACCACGAGGTTCATTTTTCAAGTCAAAATTCCCAGAACGGAACCGAGCAAACCAATAACGGGTTGTACGTTCGTTTGTACAGTTCTCTCCGTAAACGTCGTTGATGTTACGTGTCGTTTGTGCCGCGTTGGTGCCACGACGGAACTCATATTCCATAATTACACGAAATTTCGAAGTATCCATTATGAGGAAAAATGTTGAAATGTAATGAAAATACAACGCTAATCAATAAACAAAAGACTGATTTTGAAAATAGAATGTCATATTTTTAAAACAAAATTAATTTGAATTTAGAATTCATAGCCAATCAAAACCTTTTTTTGTTTGAAAAAGTCTGTACTGCAATATGGCAATTTCATAGGTGAAGACCTATTATACTTATTATACATAGTAACACCCAGACCCGTCACAGATATTAAAATTCATCATTTCAATTTCTGTCCAGTGGGATTCAAACCCGGGACCTCTTGCGTGCTAGATCGGCATGTTGACCACTGCACCACTCAGGTCGTCTTAATACTGGAAACTATAACATAACTTTAAATTTAATAATTTATCAGAAACCAAACCTTTATATGAGTAACATTTTTTATTTTTCTTTCACAGGCATGACTCTGAATGACTCTATGAATCAGCACATTGAATTGGTATTACAAATGGAGCAACATCCTCAGTTTGACAACAATAGTTTTGCAAGTACACAACAAGTAAGTATGACCATACACTTCACTCTCTATTAAATACTGCAAGGCAGTGTATGCCCTAATGTTGTACCAGTAAAATCCGTGACTCGCCAACTGGGGGCGTAAGTATTTTATAGTACCGTTGGGTGGGGCGCACAGGGTAAAAGGTTGGGAACCCCTGGTCTAGTCGGTCTTCGTTTGTCCATTTTTCCAGCCGTGTCTGACACGAGCTCTCTTTCTCAAGCCTCCATCAGCCTCTCCTGGTGGTCAACCAACCAGCCAGTCGATTCTCTCTTCTAGATAGCCGCTTTGTGCTCTTGATCCAGGGGCCGTACCGTGTAACGAATCGATTATCGAAAAGTCTGCCGGGTCTCAAAACAGTTAAATCGAGCCCTAATTGGGCCAAAATGGCGAACCCCAATTCATGATGTCACACGAACATCGATATCTTCCAAATTACGTCAACAGAAAGTACAAGACGAAATTCCTTACTTTGATTTTTAGGGTTCCGTACCCAAAGGGTGAAAACGGGACCCTATTACTAAGCCTCCGCTGTCCGTCTGTCACCATGAGATACATCTCATGAACCGTGATAGCTAGACAGTTGAAATTTTCACAGATGATGTATTTCTGTTGCCGCTATAACAACAAATACTAAAAATATAATAAAGTAAATATTAAAGGGGGGCTCCCATACAACAAACGTAATTTTTTTGCCGTTTTTTGCTTTATATTAATAACGACAACGATCTAGGACACTTTCGTCAGATAGACAGTTGAAATTTTCACAGATGATGTATTTCTGTTGCCGCTATAACAACAATTACTAAAAACTGAATAAAATAAATATTTATTTTATTAGGGGGGCTCCCATACAACAAACGTGATTTTTTTCCGTTTTTGGTACGGAACCCTTCGTGCGCGAGTCCGACACGCACTTGGCCGGTTTTTCTATTTTAAGTTAAAACGGCAGACTTTTCGATAATCGATGCGTTAGCCGGTACGGGCCCAGATCCAAACTAACAATATCACTTTATATAAAATTGGTATGGTCCGGTTGTAAGCAGAAATAATTACCTAGCAATATACCTGTCTCCCTCGCACTTTCGGTATCAACTTGCCGTCGCATTTACTTTGATTTATGTCAGCGGAACGGCAAGATGTAAGCGCGCAAGGGACAGAGTGATGTATGGACGGGTCATAGAGACAGAGTTTTTACCACCCCGCAACTGGACTATAGTATGTGTATGGGGTTTAGTTAAATTAAAGTTGTAATCGCCGGCTCGCTGGTGGATCCCCGCCCGCAAGTGAATTGACAAGTTTGTTACAGTCTTTGGAACACAGTCGTCACAGTTTTTGGAAGTTTCTTTCGAGCACTTCAACAAACTATCAAAAGTAACCGTTTTAGTTGCGTTAGAGTTGCGGAAACCGCCTGCATCGACAAGAAGAATAACCGTTTTAGTTCGCCTGTGTGTCGTGAATGAACGACAAGCCACGAGTTTAAAGCCGGCCACATACAGACGGAAACCAGATTCGGAATTCCGAAACGGAATATCGATAATCTATGAAAATTCCGTACGGAAAAATCTAGTATGTGTGTGGTAGGTCCATAGATTTGTATGGATCAGCTGCGTTCGGAATAACGTATGTACGGAATTTCGAATCGGGGTTCTGTATGTATGTTGCTAGCTTAAGAGTGGCCACATACAGACTGAATTTGATTCGGAATTCCGAAACAGTATCATTACGATTACGGGCTCAGCTAATCCGTACAAATCTGGTTTTGACGCAGATCGTCATTTTCGCAAATGGTCATCGTGAAAAATTTGGTCACTTTTGCAGAATGTCATTTTCGGAACTGGTCACTTTCGCAAAACGTCAGTTTCGCAGAATTCACAATTTTTTCTTTTTTTTTTCTCAAAATTGTGAGTTTGAGAAAAAAATTATAAAGTCATTCTGCGAAAGTGACCAGTTGCGAAAATGACATTCTGCGAAAGTGATCCAAATTTTTCGCGATGACCTTTTGCGAAAACGATGATCTGCGTCAAAACCGTCTATGGGCGTATGTCTACCACACACATGCGGGATTTTTCCTTACGGAATTTTTAACCATTTTAGATATTCCGTTTCGGAATTCCGAATAGGTATTCCGTCTGTATGTGGCCGGCTTTAAACAGTCGCGGCGTGTGTCAGAGCTTTTGGTTCGCTGCATACAGATGGAGTTTGTGTCTAGACACACTATGCCAAAGTTACTTTTATTATGAAAAGTTTCACATAATGTGTCGTCAGTCATTCAAATAGCATTGCAGGCGTAATATTGCCAAACTTCAGCTGCGTAATTTCGGCATAGTGTGTCTAGAGTCATTTCGGCATAGTGTGTCTAGACACTTTGATTCGGAATTTTAAAACGGAATATCGATAATGTATGAAAATTTCGAACGGAAAATTATCGCATTTAAGTACGATTCAGACCATCCGGCCTCGTCGGTCGGAGCGCATCTTACCTCTGCCAGAGAAAAATAAAGCGTATATACTGTAGTTACATTTCAAATTGCGGCCGTCGCCGATTCGGTTCCGTGGCCTGCGCGGGGGGAGCAGACTGGCTGCTGCGGTTGTCATATTCGTTGGGTGCGAAGTACTAGGTGGGGTATTATAATCAATCGCATAGTAGACTAGACTTAGGACTTTCGCACTAAATGAAATATTGAAATATCGGTCGGAATTAAGGACTTTATAATATAAAATAAGGTAAATTAAATATTTGTTGTTATAGCGGCAACAGAAATACATCATCTGTGAAAATGTCAACTATCTAGCTATCACGGTTCATGAGATACAGCCTGGTGACAGACAGATAGACAGACGGACAGCGGAGGCTTAGTAATAGGGTCCCGTTTTACCCTTTGGGTACGGAACCCTAAAAATTAGTCATTGACACAATAATATTGCATTGTCTTCCAGTGCTGGACCTATGTTCAAAGTTTCAAGTTTCTATCTTATCGGTAAGCTAGTATAAAATAGTTTGCTAAAGTGGACAAACAAACAAAGAAACAAAATCTTTTTATACGCGACTGTACCACCTAAAAATGACTATTATGCTATTTTTTTCAGATGGTTACGCTCAAGTATGGCGCGATCGCTTTTTCGTAACCTCCGTAATTTAGTCGGTTTATAGGAGAATTGCTGGCACTTTCTTGGTTTTTGAATAATTTTTAATCCATCAGAGATTTAAAGCTGAAACTTTCAGGGATGTTTTTTAACAAAATACACTAATGTGTTCACTTTAGTCTATCGTTTTGTATTCATAGGGAGCTGCGTATTCGATCGCCAAAGTAGAAAATTGATAAGTAGCTTGAAATTTGATGAAATCTCTTTATATCTTCATATCACGTAAAGTTTGTTAATCCAGATTTATACACCTTAAAGGGGTAGATCAAAGGTATATGTAATTGTTTTTTATTTGTTTTCAAATGTACTAGTTTAGTAGTAAATCGATTTTTTCCAGTTTTTAAAAAACAATTAATTATATCGATATCTGTTGATGAATCGAAATACTTATATTTAAACAAATTTAAACAAATTAAGTCCTATAACTGGTATTTTTTTCAAACTTCTGCGACCAACAGTTTTTGAGATATGGGAAATCCCTAAACGTTACCGCAGCAAAATCTTGAATATCTCAAAAACTATAAGATGCACAGATTTTGCTATTGGTATTCATTAACAACTCGTCAAAAGCTATCTTTTGATGTACTTGGTTCCAGGCTAAACAACTTTTTTAAAAATCATTTTGCTGGGGTAACGTTACCCCAGCAAAATCAGTTTTTCTCGAATAACTTCGAAAGTACAACTTGCACTCATTTTGCTATACTTAAACAAATTGCATCTTACTATGAACTAATTATCTGTAATACTCTCATTTCTCTAAGACGCAACATTTTGCTGCGGTTACGCATACGTATCGTGCTTGTAATATACATATATTTTCCTAAAAAGTGATTTTAATTGAACACACCTTCGATAATGAAGCCAGGTACCAGTATAACCGTTAAAGTGCGCATGAATATGAACAACTTTTACTATGGGGCCAATTCTGTAACTCAACAAAAAAAAATCTGCTCTTTCATACAAGTTGTCAATACCTACTCGAACAGAATGTATGCAACAGCTGATATTTTTTTCGCGATTTCAAGGTTGGCCCCAATTATGAGGTATCAATATAATGTTTATATTCATGAGCACAATCACCACCTAAGAGGTTTTGCGCTTTTTCATTAACACGTTGTATATGTTTATTATCATTTAATAAAATTATTAAAGTAGATTTATCCTCTTGTTTTACAAAATCTACAACTAAAAAAGAAGTAAACAAACCCTAATATAACCAAAATAAAAAACTTTTTATAGATTTTACTTGTCATATTTAATTTGAATGACTAAAAATGATTTCACAACACTTTGTCAACCCAAATCACAGTAATTTTGAAATTTACATTAATAAAACAATATGTAAGTATAGTATTTTTTTATATTTTGCCACAATGCCGCCATTACATATCAAAACGTCAAAACGGTCAAGTCAGAGCCAACAAAGTTACGAACGCTAGGTGGCGCTAAAGGCGTGCACAGAGCCAATACTAAGCGTAGTTACATTTCAAATTGCGGCCGTCGCCGATTCGGTTCCGTGGCATGCGCGGGGGGAGCCGACCGGCCGCCGCGGTGTCATGCGAATATGAAGTCTGCTACCTGTAGATGCTTTATTTTCGTCTGGCAGAGGCAAAATGCGGTCGGACGCGGGTCCGTGTCGGTTTGAATGGTACATGAAGGTGGTGTCGGTTGCAGTACGGCGGCGTGGGCCCGGGCGGGGTGGGGCCGGGCGGCGCGGGCGGCGGCGCGGGCGCGGGGCTGCTCAACGGCGGCGCCGCGCTGCCGGCGCCCGACTCCGCCACGCACCACCAGCCCTTCGACGTGCAGGTCAGTGCCACACGCTTACTTCCATACAGGCCTATTTTAAACCTACCGTCGAAGGATGATGCCGGTTTTACTATGCGAGCTAGGCCATGATGCGCTTTGATGAAATTATCGATATACTATAGTAATTTTCTTGTGGATGTGTGGGAAGAATATCATTAAACTATAAATGTGGGAGAAAAGAGAAATCTCAATCTCAAGAAGCCGTTTTGAGGTTATAATTGTTTGACATTTTCGTAATAATTACTACGCGTTCACTTCGTGATTGCCGTCGACGACCGTCGACCGTTAGATCATGTTTTTCAACTGTTTTTAATTTTTTTCTTGTTCAAAGAGTGTCATTAGTTTATATAACAAGTTAGGTTCGCCATTATGTTGGATCTTTACCCTTTTAATCACAACAACACAAATAACGAACGTAATGATTAAATCAACAAAAACAAAAATTAAGCTTTGCATTGCTAGCCGTACTAGAATGGCGACGCAGGGGCTGCGGTATGACGAAACGGGCCGGGAGGTAGCGGCAATGATGAAGTGAACACGTAGTACATTTTGTTATCTACCCCTTTTATCATGACATGAGTTTGTCACAGATTAACTTGTTAGTATTTGTTAAATGATGTCAAACATACACGATCAATCAAAAATTGATTCACTACTTCATGCGCACAACAAAGAGTATTTAATCATGATTTAATAAAAAAGCAAGGAGCAAAAATGCAAACATGCATCCGTTTAAAACACGTGCTTCACGACAATTTCGCTACAAAATTTTGGTCATCCCATACTAAATTTATCACGTGATCTGATTTAGCCCGCCAAAGGAACACCAAAAACTGCCTCATAGGCGAAATAATTCGTGTATGAGCAATTTTTGGATTAGCTGTAGGGAATGGTGTCTAAAACAAGATACTAAAAGAACTGACGGATGGAGGCGGAGCTAACGGGGGGAGGGGGGTGCAAAGGTCCCCCTAACTTTTCAGTTTCTCTTAAATAAGTTTTAAATGGTGGCCAATAACAAAAAAAAACATGATAAAAATGTGAAACTTGGCACAGATGTTCATTAGGTAAAACCAAGTTGATTTAGTCCAGTTACCTTCGGTCCCCCCTCTGGGGTGGGGAGGGGGTTGCTCGAAAAGCGCCCCCGCCCATCGTCGGAAAAAACAATCTACAAGATCCAAACAAGCTACTATGACAATATTAGGCCCGTATTTATAAACCGCTCTCAACGTTGAGAGCTATCTTGAGATCATACTCGAGATGCTGTTCTAATTAATAGATCATACTTAAGTACAGGTTTAAGTTCGTGGTATCAACTGAGATCACTCATATTAATAAACAAAACTCTGCACTTGAGATCACTCTTGAGATGATGATTGAGCGCCTGTTCGCCAAGTGCTGCGAAACCGTGACTTGAGAGCGTGCGCGCGCGGGAAAGTTATTTACCCCCGAGGCAAAAAGAGAGGGATTTAATTTTATTCTGATCTGCTACGTATGTGTTTGTACCTATGTACGTGGATCTACGTGGATAAAACTATAGATTTTCAAAATCTAATAAAGGAAATTAATCATTATGATGACATTGATTACTATATTACATAAATTACGAAATGTATTAAAAGTAGGGCCACTTTAATAGGCCACATTTGACATATGTCAGTCCATAGTGTGATTTGTCAAAATAAATCGTAAATTAGCTTTATTTCCTGATTATTACAATAAATATGTATTATGAACTGAAAAAAGTGAACCAATTATGCCTCTGAATAAACAAATATTGTGTTCCCACCGTTAAAAGGTTACGTTGTTGAGTTTTCATGAACTGTCAAATGTGACCTATTAAAGTGGCCCTACTTTAGTCATAATAACAATTACAATTTCCCGCCAATTTTTTACCGTTTTTTTATCATGAAACAGAAAAGGCAAAGGCACATTTGTAACATACAGCCACAGAATAAATAATCCAAGACTTCAGTCTTCTTGAACTGACGAAGTAAAATAAAGTGATATTTTATTTGTGTAAATAAAGTAATATAAATAAAAATTACATTTTACCACTTGCCTAAAATGATTTGCACTAATTTATGAGAATAGGTACAATTATAAAATTTTTTTTTTGTAATTTGAGCTAATTATTCTACACAGGTTAAACGAAACGTTAATCAGTGTCATGATACTGTATAAAAACCACAGTGAACTTAAGATCCTGCTCTTAAGATTGATCTTAAGAGCTGAGATCGATCTCATTTGATACGCTCTTGATATCTGACTATTAATTATTAAGCAACTTAAGATGCTGCTCACATCTTGAGAGCGTATCAGCTGAGATCGGTATTGAGAGCGGTTTATAAATACGGGCCTTAGTATCATTTTTGAATAAATCAATAACGTAGAATTTAAGGTATAATTATTTTTATTTATTAAGCAGTTTCTGAAAAGTTACTCAATAAATGACAATAACTAAAATTTTTTACTACCCTTTTTTAATTTAAATCACCGTACACATTACACTGATGTTCTTATTTGCAAACAAAAAATATTTTAACAAAGCCTATTTAATGGAGATTTGAAAAAAATATAAATAAATAGCGAAAAAACATTTTAAACGTCGCGCGCCGTCAAAAGCTTACATAGGGGAATAAAAAATATTTCTTTTCGTATAAAAACCGACGGCGCGCGAGTTTTAACATTTGAAGCCAGATACCAATACCAGAAGCCAATACCAGAGTTGAAGGAAGGAGACCGTATCTGGTTTAAGAAGTCGCCAGAAGGATTATGGAGGCCAGGTATTATCAAAAGGAAGTGTCCGGAACCAAGAAGTTATTTAATTGATTCTGATGGTTCTACATATAGACGTAACCGTCAACACATTATAAAATCGGCGCTTACCATGCCAGTCCCATGCCAAGAAGAAAAGAAGTTTATAGTTTCAGAAACAGAGAGACAAATAGTTTCAGAAAGAGAAAGAGATGAAGGTATGGAGCGAGAAAAGGGTTATAGAACTAGAAGTGGAAGGTTGGTCAAGCCACCTGTCAGATTTAGGAATGATTGATAATTATTGTTAATATACTTGAATTCGACTAAATCAGAAAAAAAAGGATGATGTTAGGTAAGCAGCTAGTTAGGCTATGGTTTTAAATATATGTTTATTTATACTATGCTCATAAAAGTTAAAACCCATACTCTTAAATACTATGAAACTTTTACTGTCTTATTCATAGTGCGTTTGTTAAACTAGGGCCAAAGTTAACATGGCGTTAAACTGCGGACTAACGCCATTTTAGCGCAAATCGTATTCAGAGTGACAGTTTAACGTTTAGTTCTACCGTTTAAGGATTAAAAGGTGCATTGTGATTGGTTTACAAGCATTAAACCTGTTTTGTTAGAACAGTCTTGCACCCCAGTTTTGAGAAACATCTCTGAATAAGACAGGTATTGTTTAATTGAATTTTTCTCCAATCAAAATATTCAATATTTTGTCCAAATACCTATCTGTAAAACGCAACGTTTTAATTTTTTTGTTTTATCTATCCTTACTAGTACTATTATTATAAATGCGAAAGTCCGTTTGTTTGTTACGCCTACACGTCTTAACTAATGAACCGATCATCATGAAATTTTGCATACACGTTGTCAGGGTTACAGAGATGAGACATACTGCGCTGCGTGCTGCTAGCGCCGGCGCTGTGTTTGACTATGCACGTCCTACAACGCAATTTGGCGCTATAGCGCGACGTCAGGTTAGCGCTCTAGCGCGCACTAAGTACGCGTTCTGTTTGGCAAAGCCTAAATAGCGTTGCGTTTTAACGTCGCGCTCTTTTACGTCACACTGATATTAGCGCTGCGCTCCTACGCAACGTACCATTCATCAGTGCGCAGTGCAGATCGCTAGTCTTTGGAAAGTTTATTCGCTATTAAGACGTCGAGTGATTCAGATGAGGAAGAATTATTACTTTTATACGCTTTATCACGATCACAGAGAGTTTCATTTATTTCATTTCGTTTCCACAATTTCGACTTTATTGCTAAGTTTTTGTAAGTTATTTATCCTTCATATATATACAAGCACTCAAAGCAGGGGTATTTTCGAACTAATTCTATCAGATTTTCAGTCATATTGCAGTTATTGCACACGTTTACGTCGGACGCTAGAACAAAATCCTACAAATATTATAAATGTGAAAGTTTGTGGGTTTGGATGTTTCGATGTTTGTTCCTCAATCACGCAAAAACTACTGAACGGATTTGGTTGAAATTTGGCACACGGATAGTAAATAGCCTGGATTAAAACATAGAATACTTTTTATCCCGATATTCCCACGGGAATGGGAACCACGCGGGTGAAACCGCGGGCGGCCGCTAGTTTTCTAAATAATACAACGCCCGGCCTCAAGGCGCCCTAAGTCCTAACACCGCAACAGCACCGCTCCAACCCAGCAATTACCTTGTCATTCTAATTAGATCTTTAAATCATGTGTTTTTAAAATACATTTCATAATGTCAATAAGATAAAGCCAACGGCGGGCTACCATACGACTCGACTCGCAGCCGGCTCGCTGCAAGCGAGCGGACCGCGCGCCGACCGCGTGCTAATTGCGCGCTGACTCCGAGTACAACATCACATGCAAAATAGCTTGCACTCGCGGTATGCAAGCTTACACCTCGCGGACAGCGCGCGGACGGCGCGCAGACCGCGTGCTTATGGTGCGCTGGCGGTTAGCCGTAGCCTAAATTCGAGGTGAAGCCGTGCTGTTGCGGTGCCGTTATAGTGTGCCATGACCTTTAATTTCGCTAGCACTCTTCTACATTCATTTGTTTGTTACTGTTATCTAAGCACGGCAACAGTGCAACACACCTTGATGTGATTAACACTGTAGGTAGTAGATGTAGATGTAGTTGCTAGATGTATTATCCTACTAGTAAGAAATCTTGGGCGTCATCTTAAATTCTGAGCTTCCGCTCGAAATTAGAAAATGCCAATATCGAAACTCGTGTTCAGCAGGTCCGAATTGACAACATTAAAAAAAAATGTCCTGTTTTTTTTGTTACTAGCGACCGCCCACGACTTCGTCTGCGTGGACAGTTTTTTGCTATCCCTCGGGAACTGTACGTTTTTTCTGGATGAAAGGTACCCTATGTCCTTTTCTGTACCCGTGACAACGTGTATGCAAAATTTCATGATGATCGGTGCAGTAGTTAAGACGTGAAGGCGTAACAAACAAACAAACAGACTGTCGCATTTATATTATTTTAATAAGCATTTAGAAATTAAGTATGAAAACAAGGGACACGTATTTTTCTTCCAAATTTTTTATTTTAAGTCATCCTAAAATATATTTGAAAACTTATTCTAAAACAGCGTAAGTGCAGTTAGAAAGAATTCTGGTGGACATACCTTGGAAACCGTACCTTGGAAAGACCGCGTGACCGCTTGTCCTCTACCTGCCCCCTGGACAACGAGTCGTTTCATGGATTGTTAATTTCGAAAAACGTGACAGAAATATTTCAGGATTCGTATTTGCACATTCGACAATAATCTCTGCTTGATTTTTAGTTACTCCAAGATCGAAACATTGTCCAAGGCATCGATTTTGCGTCGGTCTGAGGCGAACCGTCCACGTTTCTGCGACTTAAAGAAAGATCGGGAAGACTAAGCTTCACATTAGGCAGGCTTTCGTGGCTTTGGTGATGTTACGGTTGCACCAAACTCTTTTCAGCTTGTCAACGGCAGATCGTGTGATAGCACATCTCCTTCGAATCTCGTCTTCACATCCTCCAGAGTTTGTGATATAGTGGAACCGAGGTACACATAAGATTGTACCTCACAATTGCCAATTATAGTGATGTCAGGATGGTTTAGTTCAGCTCGGTCCACTATCATCTACTTGGTCTTGTCTCTGTTTACCGTAAGTCCGAAGGAAAGGCTTGTCGTCTCTAGACGTGTCAGCAGGTGTTCCATGTTTAAGTCAGAAGTGTAGTGTCGTCAGCATACCTCAAATTCGATATTTTTCGACCTCTCACTGACTTTAAATAATTAGAAACAAAAATTCAAAGCTAAACGTAAACTCTTAACATAACAATAGATAACTGTCAGAATTTAAACGAACCTCAAAGTCAACATTATTTTTAAAATCCTATAAGACATTGACAAGTTATTCACAAGTTAATCACAGACTTGTCAACATATCATAGACCCAGACTGTGCCCAGACAGTCATGGTCAACACCACAGTGTAAAAATTCAACAAACACATAATACCAGAAATATAACGTGTTGTTTATGTACGACCGCCCTACCAAATGTAGGCTGTGGGTGGGCCATACCAAAGAGCACATGCCAAAGACTCGAGACTTCTGACACATTATCATTTATGATGAGTCATGGAACCGACGGCCACACCATGTGAGATCGATGGAGTTAAGCCTGATTCACACATATAAGTGAAGTCACAGTTCCATCACAGTACCGCTATCATGTGTCTCGAATACGCGTTCACTGACACTGAGAGCACTGTCTCGTCACTGACACTGACAGGTATGGACGCGTTCATAGAGAATGTATGACAGAATAACGCCTGTAGCACAACTTCGCCGCGAAACAGTACCACGGAATCCGCGATAGTTCCGCCATGACTTCTATCGATGACGATATGAGGATCACATCTACGTAGCGGTTTCATTACTTTTTGCGTGTCGACGGTCGGAGCCAATCGGCCGGAATACCGCGTGAAAAATCTATGTATTACAACAGGCTGTTCGCATTTGTTTCGCTCGTCGAACTCATGGCAAAATCTACTGCGGTGTTTAGCTGGCGGAGGTGTCCCACACACACTCCCGACACTCCATACAACCGCTCCGTTATACCCACGGACACTACATAGATGACGTTTCTGATTTTTTTTTCAAAATTGTTAGGGCCCTGGTCAAATCTAGGGGCGCTCGCCGGAGCTTCAGCGTTTAACTATAACATAATTACACAATTTCTATGTACAGTGTTAAGGTACGAGGGTGGATTGATAAGTCCGTGACTTTGTAATGAAGAAACACTTTTTCTGCGTATTCAGTCCAACGAAGTTCCTACCTCTTTAACCCATTATTTTTTTCTTTCATCGCTTGAAAACTGGTAACTAAAAAAATAGGACCCATTTCAGACACCACCTTTTGGCTTGACGAAAATCTTTGCCCGCCAAGACATTTATTCATGTTTGACAGGAGAAAAAATCTCAGTGGGTTGAATCTAGAGTATAGGAAGGATTCGCATCTTCATTTGATGAGTTTTGATGTCATGAGTGCCGCCGAGAGGGTCGACAGGGTCATTAAGAAAAGTTAGAGATCGCTTTTTGTTTCCAATAATCTTTTGCCGAATTTGAAAAAAAAGTGGAAAGATTCCTTATGAAAAGAAAAGTATTTCTTCTTTTCAAAGTCATGGACTTATCAATCCATCCTCATATAGTATCTAGAAGGTTTGAATTAATAAAAACAGTCCTGAAAAATTGGTAAGTATGTAATTAGCATGTTTGTCTTCTAGAGTTCTAGCTAGACAATCGATATTAAATAACAAGAAACTATTAATAAATCCAAATTCCAATGTTCCCACAACACTATTTCATTGTAATTTGTCAGGCATATTGAATTTATACCGTAGTAGTTAGTTATTTTCATGAAACTAGGTGGCACTTTTATTGATTTGGCATAAAAACACGTTCCGTGAAAAAGTGCACGTCTATCTATTGTCAGAAATTTTGACAAAATTGAATGTCACAATATTTATGTTTGGTAGCGAGTTTACGTTTCCGTCTTCAATTGGCTACACACCGGTCTCGCGAAATCCGCATGCCTTTGTATTACTACACAATTCAACAAACCAGTGCTCAGCTCGCGTTCAAGCAATGTTAAAAGAGGTTTTACAAAACAGTATGCAATTGAATTGAACACGGTTTTTTAATTGGTCTGTTCAAAAGAAATCCGTGCTCAACTCGTGTCAACTGAGCACGCTTTGGCGACCAAGCAACGTTAAATGAGGATTTACAAAAAATAAATATTAAAAAAAAACCGACATAATAAAAACTCGTCTATTGAAGTCGGGTGGGGCTGGAGTACAACTTCCTTATTTTATTCTAAAAGCCCCACCCGACTTCAATAGACGTGTTTTTATTATAACAATGATAATGCGTATCTTATGATTTGAATATTATTTCTTGCTTTTTAGGGGCAGGCTTTTTGAAGTAGTTTTTTTGTTTTTTGCGATTTTTTATTTTTTATTTGTGGTTTAAGTATATTCTCTATTAGGTAGTGTAGATATATTATTTAAATAGAAAAATCGGTTCAGCCAAACGTGAGATAATCGCGGAGAAACATACCTACATACATACGGGTCAAACTGAGAACCTCCTTCTTTGAAAGTCGGTTAAAATACCAAAACCTTCTCCTAAATCTAAAAAATACTATTCTGAAAACCGCATCAGAATCGGTTCAGCCAAACGCGAGATAATCGCGGACAAACATACATACATACAGGTCAAACTGAGAACCTTCTCCTTTTTAAAGTCGGTTAAAAAGACTACACAAAAATATCGCTTTCCCAACAAAAAAAAAATCATCTGATTCAGTTCATAAATAACAAAGTCGTCAATGTAGTTGATGCGAAATCATAGTATTTTCAGAATTACTTGAAAACTACTGAACCGATTTGAAAAAATAAATAAATGGGACCATCTCGCAAGAAAACTCAATCGAAGAAAAACAAACATGGAAATCGGTCCATAAATGTCGAAGATACGCGCAAACAACGATAAAAAAAAACATACAATCGAATTGAGAACCTCCTCCTTTTTTTTTGTTTTGAAGTCGGTTAAAAACAGTGCGCAATGGGGTGTAATACTGAGGAACTAATGGCGCCACAAGCGACAGTCCCAAAATAATTTGATTGGTTGTTTCAAATGTCTACTGACGTATTTTAACCAATCAAAACCATTGAAAGAGGCCAGGTCGCCGCTGGCGCCATCTGCGATTAGCTTTGCGTGATACACCTCATTGAATTAAACACGGTTTTTTAACAAATTAGTCTGTTCAAAACCAATCCGTGCTCCGTGCCATAGCCTTCTCTATTGTACCAAGCCATGAATTGAGCAGCAAACGACAACATCGCATGTGGTCAAGCACATGGGATCTTTGACATGGTATAATAATATTTTATTATTATATTTTTTCTTTTTCCTATAATATCTATTTAGACTAGTTGTAAATTGTGCTGTAAGATAATTTCATAAAAGATTTTATATTTACTAGAGAAGGGTGGGGGTGTCTTGGTATATACTACGGGTGGTCACCAAGGGGAAGGAAGGAGGTAAAATATTGTATAAAATGGGTCACGTAGTATGGGTTCGTTCCCTAAGTAGGTACTTTCCGATGTATTGCTGTTTTAAGTTTGACAGTTGTCATCTGAAATGTAGATCTCAATAAGACCTTTAATTTCTTAAGACACCATCAGTCTAGGATGAGTGCTTTCAGAGATATTGTTGTTTTAAGTTTGACAGCTGTCATTTAAAATTAAGACCCCACCAAGACCTTGTATTTCTTCAAAGACACCATCAGTCTAGGAGGTCTTTATTACAAGGATAGAAGTATAGAATCGGACCTGTTACAGTTTTATTATAAGTATTGATAAAGCAAGCCGCCCCGTTACAAAACACTCGGAAATATAAGTTATGTGTTGTATAATAGTATGCCATATCAAATAGGTATATATTATGAAAAAGTTAAAAAGCATTTTTAAAAATATGTAGTGGTAGTATACCATAATAAAAAATATATACCAATAATTGGACTTCGCTTTGTTACGCGTAACTCACCTATCTTATCATAAGTTACATAGGTGTGACATAGCAGAGTAGTGGTATCAGCAATGAAAGCAGTACCTCAATTGATGCCGTCTCTGATTCAACTCGCTTTTGTACACTCAAACAGTCAAGTCAAAAAAGTGTATAGTTCAACTGCACACTATTTTGTAAAACCTCCTCCAGCGCCAACTTGATCACAAAGCCGTGCGCAGTTGACGCGAATTGAACACGGATTAGTAGCCCAGTAAAATTCTACATTTAAAACGCAAAACGCGATGTAAAGCTGCACTTTTGGTATGTTATTTGGACTCCTTAAGGGAGTGTGGAACCATGTTTTGCAAGCAAAAAAAAAGTTGTGCTAGCTGCGTTATACGTGAAAATCCATTTTTTTTTTCAGTTTTTGCAGTTTTATTAAAAAACTATGAGCTTTTGACATTAGACTGTGAAGTGAGCATGTATGAAAATAACGGTGTAGCTGTAGGTGGTTAGATATGCCGATGAGTGTAAATGTTTTAAGCATCATATCTCAAAAACTATAAGACATACGGAGCTGAAAGTTAGCTTTAATGGGGAGGCGAAGGCAAAGTGAATTACAGATGGCGCTCAGTCTTTGGAACAATTGTCAGTTTGAGCTTATATTGTCTTGACTGTGTATTACGTGATTTTACTTTCTTAGATTGTATTTTTTTCGGTTTTGCGGACAAACAATGTATTTTATGCTAACTTTAGCTCATATAAAATAAGAATTACGGAAAAGAAAAGCCAAAACAACAGGCAAGAAAGTTTATAGCAACTTACAAAAAATTGCTAACAAGCATTACATTTCTTTAAATTTCGTGTAAGATTTACAAGTAATCTTTTTATTTCAGATTAGAAGCATATGATTTAAATTTTAACAAAGCAACTGAGTGTGAATTTCCGTGTTTATAGTTGCCTGATGATGCCTTCTGTGCAATAGTAATTTCAGGTTTCTGTACTGGAATTTCTGTACCATCCAAAATTACACGAACCGTTTTATCATATTTATTTTATTATTCTAATGGCCGATTGCACTAAACTTAAGAATCGCCTTAGTCTTTTCCTAACTACAACACGACCAAATTAAAACAGTGTCATAAATTTTGCCGTCAGTAGCTGTCATTTGCCTAGTTAACTTGGTCGAGTTGTAGATAAGAAAAGACTTAGGCGATTCTTAAGTTTAGTGCAATCGGCCATTAGTTTCTTGAATGACTCTGGCATATAAAATTCTATTAATTCTCTGTTTGGCCCCAATATTGGGCTTATTCCATATTTGATATACCTATCTCAAATTCATCCAAGTTATAAATATGTTAGAAACTGCTGAGGTTGAAATATTAAAGAACAAAGCTGTTATAATTCAAATGTTGTTTTATTTTGGCGAAGCTTCATCAAATTCATGAAACATTCCTTTTGATTTATAATGTTTCTCAGGCTCAGCAAAGGAGAAAATCGAGGAAAAAGCATTTTTTTTTGATATTTTTTTGCCCACTATTTTTTTTGTTACTGGGAAATCGATGAACTCCAATATTTTACAAGTTACATGCATAACAATGCGGCATTTTCTCAGTATAAAATTAAAAAGTGCAATACTCCAAGAGATTCCCATATGTTTTGACAGTTTCTTTGAGGCGGCTCGGTACCAACGACAAGACGCCACCTATCGGGATAAAATTGCGCTTTTCCTCCCCATTGTTGAAATTTAATACACTTTCAAAATAATGTTGACAACTAATGTCAAATGCAAAAAATGCAATGCAAAATTAATACAAATCGTATTAAAGAGGCCATCGAGCGGAATAAAGGCTCCAAAGTGTTCGCGAGAGATCTGTCTATTGGGCAAAGCCAGATGACGAAGCTGAAAACTGACGACGGACGCATCATTTCATCAAAGCCTGAAATCCTGAGGGAGATCGAGAGCTTCTATGGGCAGTTATATTCCACGCAGACACCTGTTGAAAGCAAGGCTAAAGACCCCAGAGCCAAGCTTACCCGACACTATACCGAAGATATCCCGGACGTCAGCCTGTACGAGATTAGTATGGCTCTCAAACAGCTGAAAAACAACAAGGCGGCGGGTGACGATGGAATCACTACAGAACTTCTGAGAGCGGGCGGTAAGCCGATACTCAAAGTTCTCCAGAAGCTCTTTAATTCCGTCATCGTCCAGGGCAGAATTCCAAAGACATGGAACATAAGTGAGGTGATCTTGTTCTTTAAAAAGGGTGACAAGTCCCTCTTAAAGAACTATAGACCCATCTCGCTTCTGAGTCATGTCTATAAGTTGTTTTCGAGAGTCCTTACGAATCGTCTCGCTCGCAAGTTCGACGACTTCCAACCTCCCGAACAAGCCGGGTTCCGAAAAGGCTTTAGCACCATAGACCACATCCATACGCTGCGGCAGGTTATATAGTGCAGTATTTAGTGGCATCATTTGTATGGGGACCTTGCAGATCGTCAACAAAGGAAGCCGCTTGGCACAGGCGTTCTTTGTGGTCATCTGAGCTGATTTAGCCCTGTACCCACGTGGTACCACCATGGTGGTAGCCAGGGGTGGGGGGGAGAGGTCCCTTCTACCACGCTGCACTTTTACATCCATATCTTCATAAGTATACCAAATAGGTCGTGTTTGGTATCGTTTTCATAGAATTTAAGGACGAGGAATTCATTTCTGGAACAACTTTTTCACTTGTTCACAGAAAAAACAAAAGTTCTGCGCAAAAAAAGAAAAATATGAAAACAAAAATCTTACAAAATCTATGCCTTCAAATTAACCACGAGATTGTGCTTTATAAAAAAAAAAAAAATTCAACAGCCCTGTTTATCTAGAATATATAAACATCAACTTTCCAATACAAATTAAATTTATAAATGTGTCAAAAAAAACATTTGCGACGCGCGGCGGTATTTTGGCGCAGTAAATTTGGATAGGATTTAACACTTATTGTTTAATCATGTCACTAATAGGTCGTGTTTGGTATCGTTTTCATATAATTCAAGGACGGGGAATTCAATTCTCCAACCACATTTTTACTAGTTCATAGAAAAAAATAAAGTTCAGCGCAAAAAAAAGAAAAATAAGAAAAAAACCTACAAAATCTATGCCTACAATTAAACCACGAGATTATGCTTTATAAAAAAATATGTTTTAACAGCCCTATTTATCTTTAATATATAAACATAAACTTTTCTAAAGAAATTACATTTATAAATGTGTCAAAAAAATCAGTTTAGCCGCGCGGCGGTACTTTGGTGCAGTATTTTTTTATTTGGATTTATCACTTATTGTTTAATAATGACACGGATTAATATTGGTACTATATGCGCCTGGCGGCCATGATTTAAACCTCAAAAACGAAAACAATCGTAAAAAGTTTGTATACCTAGACCCTATCTTATTGAAAATAATAATTCAATAATTAATAATATTAGATTACCTATTAGAATTTTCTTGTTTCATGACATTTTTAGTTGCGGATCACGACAACGTGGATGTTAATGTGACAAGGTTCCAGCGCATTACCAATTGATGAGGATAATAGTCCCATAATTTTACTTAATAGAGAGTTAAAGTAATAATTAAGTAAAAAAATGTTTTTACCTAGGTATCTAGACTTATAACAAATTTTATTGGCAGTTTCCGCTGCATCTACGTAGTTCGGTGCACTTTATTTTTCTTTTTTAACAATTGCACCTTCCTGCGCATTTTTGCTTAAACTTACACCTTATTAACTCCATGCAAGCTGTGACTGCTGGCGGTAAGGTGGTCTACAGAGGATTCCCATAAGCCATTATTTTTGCCCCAACCCCAATCTGCAGGACCATGCATGGTTTTGGATTGGTTTTAAAAGTTGACCCCATACATTCCTCCCTGATAAATCGCTCGCAAAATATGGATGCACAGGGCGGGCGTCTCTGGTTGGTGGAAGATTCTCCAGCTGCATGTCCTTTTTCTTGAATAGCTAGGAAAGCTATATCAAGGAAATTTTAATGCATTCCAACAATAACTTAAATCACAAAAGCCAATCACCACGTAACTTGTCATACAAAGCAATGTCATTTATTTCTAATACTTATTGGCAAAGCCTGCTCCACATTTCCTTCTTCAGATTATTTAAATCCTTCCATTGCAATTGGATAAACGCCCCAAGCTTTCGAAATCGCTTTTTTTCCTTTACCAGCAAAAGACGATACGGTATCACACTCGGAAAGGGCGTTCTGCTTTTTCCGGTGAAAGAAGATATTCATTGCTTGAGGAATTGTGGGTTCTTATTGGCACGGGTAAAAATCATCAGTTCCTGCCTTGCCATGCAATTGCAGCTTTATTATGTAACCCAAATAAGTACAGTATTTTCACACTTTAAAATCTATAAAGAAGGAAATTTGGAGCAGGCTTTGCCAATAAGTATTAGAAAAAAAATTCATTGCTTTGTATGGCAAGTAAGTTACGTGGTGATTGGCTTTTGTGATTTAAGTTATTGTTGGAAATGTAAGAATGCATGTCCTTGATATCAATCAATGCTTTTGATATCAATCAATGTATAAAAGTGCTATTCACGAAATAGGACATGCAGCTGGAGAATCTCCACCAACTAGAGACGCCCTGTGCAACCATATTTTGCGAGCGATTTATCAGGGAGGAATGTATGGGGTCGACTTTTAAAAACAATCCAAAACCTGCCATGTCCTGCAGATTGGGGTTGGGGCAAAAATAACGGCTTGTGGGAGCCTATGTGAACCACCTTACCGCCAGCAGCCACAGCTTGCATAGAGTTAATAAAGTGGTGTAAGCAAAAATGCGCAGGAAGGTGCAATTGTTTAAAAAGATAAATAAAGTGCACCGAACTACGTAGATGCAGCGGAAACTGCCAATAAAATTTGATATAACTAGGTAGGTAAAAAAACTTTTTATTTTTTTATTATTACTTTAACTCTCTATTAAGTAAAACTATGGGACTAACAATACTAATCCGTGTCATTATAAATGATAAATCCAAATAAAAAAAATACTGCACCAAAGTACCGCCGCGCGGCTAAACTGATTTTTTGACACATTTATAAATGTAATTTCTTTGGAAAAGTTTATGTTTATATATTTAAGATAAATAGGGCTCTTAAAACATATTTTTTATAAAGCATAATCTGATTCTTCAATTGTAGGCATAGATTTTGTAAGTTTTTTTTTTATATTTTTCTTTTTTTTTGCGCTGAACTTTATTTTTTTCTATGAACTAGTAAAAATGTGGTTGCAGAATTGAATTCCCCGTCCTTGAATTATATGAAAACGATACCAAACACGACCTATTTGTGTCATTATTAAACAATAAGTGTTAAATCCTATCCAAATTTACTGCGCCAAAATAGCGCCGCGCATGGCAATCTTTTTTTTGACACATTTATAAATATAATTTGTGTAAAAAAGTTTATGTTTGTATATTCTAGATAAACAGGGCTATTTAATTATATTTTTTTTATAAAGCACAATCTCGTGGTTTATTTGTAGGCATAGACTTTGTAAGATTTTTGTTTTCTTATTTTTCTTTTTTTGCGCAGAACTTTTGTTTTTTCTATGAACGAGTGAAAAAGTTGTTCCAGAAATGAATTCCTTGTCCTTAAATTATATGAAAACGATACCAAACACGACCTATTTGCTAAACTTATGGAGATATGGATGTAAAAGTGCAGCGTGGTAGAAGGGACCTCTCCCCCCCACCCCTGGCTACCACCATGGTGGTACCACGTGGGTACAGGGCTAAATCAGCTCAGATGACCACAAAGTACGCCTGTGCCAAGTGGCTTCCTTTGTTGACGATCTGCAAGGTTGATGCCACTAAATACTGCACTAATACAGAAGACTGAGCTTGGCGTTCGTGGACTATGAGAAAGCCTTTGATTCGATTGAAACCTGGGCGGTGCTGCAGTCTCTCCAAAGGTGCCAAGTGGACTATAGGTATATCGAGGTGTTGAGGTACTTATACCAAAATGCCACCATGACGATCCGAGTACAGAACCAGAACACAAATCCTATCCAACTGCAGCGTGGTGTGAGACAGGGAGACGTTATTTCTCCGAAACTGTTCACAGCTGCGTTGGAGGACATCTTTAAGCTCTTGGACTGGAAAGGACTAGGCATCAACATTAATGGCCAGTACCTAACACACCTTCGTTTTGCCGATGATATAGTCCTTATGGCTGAGACCATGGAAGACCTGAACACAATGCTCGAAGATCTCCGTAGTGCTTCCCAAAGAGTGGGTCTTAGGATGAACATGGATAAGACGAAAATTATGTCAAATGCCCATGTTGTACCCTCTCCAGTTCATGTTGGGAACACTACACTTGAAGTTGTTGACCATTACGTATACCTAGGACAGGCAGTCCAGTTAGGTAGGTCCAACTTCGAGAAAGAGATCTCTCGTCGAATCTTACTCGGGTCGGCAGCATTTGGGAAGCTTCGAAAAATCTTCGCGTCCGACTTACCTCAGTGTCTCAAGACGAAAGTCTATGAACAGTGTGTGTTGCCAGTGATGAATTACGGCAGTGAAACGTGGCCGCTAACTATGGGTCTCATAAGGAGGCTCAAGGTCACTCAGCGTGCAATGGAGAGAGCCATGCTCGGCGTTTCCCTACGTGATCAAATCAGAAACGAGGAGATCCGCAGGAGAACTAAAGTAACCGACATCGCTCGAAGGATTGCTCAGCTGAAGTGGCAATGGGCGGGACACATAGCGAGAAGAACCGATGGCCGTTGGGGCAGAAAGGTTCTGGAATGGCGACCGCGCACCGGACGACGCTCCGTGGGTAGGCCCCCGACAAGGTGGACCGACGATCTGGTGGAGGTCGCGGAAAGCCAGTGGATGCAGGCAGCGCAGGACCGATCGTCGTGGAGATCCTTAGGGGAGGCCTATACCCAGCAATGGGTGTCGTGTGGCTGATATGATGATGATGATGATGAATGTCAAATGCCCATAGTTTTTGAATAAAACTGCAAAAACTGAAATTTTTGCAGTTTTTCACGTATAACGCAGCTAGCACAATATTTTTTTGCTTGCAAAACATAGTTTCACACGCTCCTGAGGGGTCCAAATAACATACCAAAAATGCAGCTATACATCGCATTTTGCGTTTTTAGGAAAAACATTTGTAAGATTTTACTGGCCTATAGGCCTATAGGCAACTATAGTTGAATTCAATCAAAAGCGTGCGGACTTCACGAGATCAGCGTCGCCAATAGGGAATATGCATAAGTCACCGATTTTCATAAAATTGAGCTTGATCGCTGCGGACCCTTGTAAAAACATGATGGAACAGAAAAAAAAATAAAAAAATGGATTATTTTCGTTTTATCACACGATGAAATCAGGGGAAAATATCGATATTTTTTTTCATTTTCGGATATAATGCACTTTACAGTCAGATAGAATATCGAATAAGAAACAATATTTTGTATGACACATATGTACCATGGGCAACAGCGACGCTTAACCACTGCTAAGGTCAAAATCGCTTGCACGCCGCGCCGTCACAACCATACGTTTAGTTCGTGTAGGGGCGATACGCGCGCACACGAATTTTGTTGCAAACTGGTTAAGCGTCGCTGTTGCCCATAGTACTTAAACGCAAAATTTAGGGAGATAATTGAAGATTATTGGCTAACTCCATATTAAACGCGCCGAAACACACCTGAAACGTGATGTGTGACGCAGGGGCGTAGCTACCGCCGTATCAGCCGTATCAATTATACGGGGCCCCCGGGCGACGGGGGCCCCCAACGTGCGTAACCAAAAATAAATAAAAACTTTTTTTTGAATGGAAAAAGTAAAAAAAGCTACTTATATTTTTTTTCCGCGTAAAGAGTTCGCATAAATCAGTTGGCCGAAAAATAGGCCAGCAGAGTATACAACGTGTAACAGAAAGGGGGTATCAACCCGCAAGGAAGCAGGGTTGCCACCCGTCCCGATTTTGCCGGGATAGTCCCCGATTTCGATCATATTTTTGATGTAACACGCGATCAAAATCAAAGTGTTGATAAAAATGGGTCCAAATGTGTAAAAGATTAAAGGACCATTGATTTTGAGTATTTTAATTACAAACAGCCATTTATCATTCATTTATCAGTTACCAGTCTCTCTCTACATTAGTTTTACTGCCAGTAAACATTTAAAAAAATAGACGAAAATTTGTTTCGCGGCTCGCGCTTCGCGCTCGCCGCCGCCGCCACCTCGGATCGGGTGAAGGAAGTTAATATACTCGTGAAACTGAACACCTACCAACAGAAAAAAAAACCCATACAAAATTTTTACGGCCAATAAAATTTTCTTTGGAGAAACCAATTTTTTTCAGTTGGAAGGTGTTCAGATTCACGAGTACATTGACATCCTTTCTGTTACACGTTGTATATTTAATTTGGATTGTTTGTAAAAATTTTGGAAAAAGTGACAGATAGATAATTATGATTAATAAATATTTCTTTTAATTTTATTCATTTTTTTTTTCTTTTGTGAGAAATCTTTACCCTTCCTAAGGGCCCCCAAACAAATTTTTATACGGGGCCCCGCCAAGGCTCGCTACGCCCCTGGTGTGACGTCACCGTTTTGTATGGAGCGTTTTCGGCGGGTGCTGCTGCGCGCTAACTTCAAGTAACTATATCACGAGAAAAAAACGCAAGAGAAAAGTTTTAATATTACAGTTAACTTTCTCACGCATTATACTTTTGATTAAGATTAAAAAAAAATGATGCATATTCCCTATTGAACACGGAAACGTAAACTCGCTGTTGGGTTATGTAATGTTACTTGAACCAGAACATTATTATGCTGAAATGCCCGAAATCGCCTCTGTTCGAATACTTCGAAATGTATTAGTCATAATATGATAATATTAAATTTACCGTAGTCTTTCATCCTTTTTAAGAAATAGCTGTTACTATTACATATTTCGTTAAGTTATTTTATTTGTTATGTTGATGGCTCTATTTATTTATTGTGAAAAGATTGAAATCGGTTGACGGCAAGAAATTATTAAATGTAGTTATATTCAGCAATAAATAAATTACCATTACTTGGCCACTTTTCGTGATAATACGAAATGTGAAATCT
The DNA here is from genome assembly GCA_928269145.1 of Agriphila tristella. NCBI lineage: Eukaryota > Metazoa > Arthropoda > Insecta > Lepidoptera > Crambidae > Agriphila > Agriphila tristella. The sequence continues at coordinate 53,341,882 of OV743429.1, forward strand.
TTTCAACATTTGGCACGTAATTTTAAAGCTATATTAAATAAAGGAAACAAAGATGTAAATTTTACGTTAAACTCGACATGATATTGTCATAAAATACTTAACATTTAATTTGTGTAGGTATAAGTGCGACTTTTTTCTTTTGGCCGACAAAATACTAAGATAAGTACTACTTTTGGTAAAACGTATGGTCGAGTTTAATAATATGTATACATAAACCTTTAAACTGCTATAAAACATTAATATAACATATCCGTTAGAAATAAGACGATTGCTAGATTCATTTTTGATGTCTTTGCATCCTTACTAATATTATAAATGCGAAAGTCCGTTTGTTTGTTTGTTACGCCTTCACGTCTTAACTACTGAACCGATCATCATGCAATTTTACATACACGTTGTCAGAGGTACAGAGAAGGACATAGGGTACCTTTCATCCCGAAAAAAGTATTGTTCCCGAGGGATAGCAAAGAAACTTTCCACGCAGATGAAGTCGCGGGCGGCCGCTAGTTATAAAAAATAAAAGCGTGAAAAGGTTTTTGCTATCCCTCGGGAACAGTACTTTTTTCGGGATGAAAGGTACCCTATGTTCTTCTCTGTACCCCTGACAACGTGTGTGCAAAATTTCATGATGATTGGTTCAGTAGTTAAGACGTGAAGGCGTGACAAACAAACAAACGGACTTTAGCATTTATAATATTAGTAAGGATTCTTATTTACATTGAAATAGTGGTTGGCATTGAAATAATTGACCCTGATCGCATGGTAGTCATTTTTTTTTCAATGCCAACCTCTTTTTCGAATAGGCAATAAATTGAAGTAAAATCTTGTGTTACTAGTAAAGTAACACAATATGAGATACAAGCAAACTGAGAACCCGATCAGCCGTTTCTTTTGTCTGTGTGCCTAATTAAGTATTAAAGCACTTGCTAAAAATACCGAAAAGTTTATAAATAACTTTGTTGACCTCTAAATTAATATGTATTAATTTATTTATAACGGCGAAGATAGATACCGAATCTATAGAATAGTTTTTTCATAGTAACTGGTGTGAACCGAACAATGTTCTCTTCGAGTAAACTATTATTTCGTCAGCGTTAGTGTTTTTTCGGAATGTATCGTGTTCCGACGCGTGCCCCGTTAACGAGCGACTATCTCCAGACGCTGTTCCCACCGCGCGCGTCTAGGAAGCAATAAAGCTACACCTTAACTGCACACACCATTACCGATTGTAATGGCGGCCAAACCTGATAGAATCCACGTCGATAGTCATTCCGTCTCGCTCCTTGGTTGCGAGTGCTCGCGCGCATACACGTACTGATACACCGGTTCGTACACAGAGTAGTCTACAGTACAGAGGCAAATAGACTTGCGATATGAGTAACCTGAATAGTACTTTTAATCAAGACGAAGGAGGACAACCTATGAGCATGTGCGAAGAAGCTAGTGCCATTCTTGATCAAGAATCACCCCCATATTATGTGACTCAGCGTAACAAAGAAAGTGATCTTCGAAAGGAGCTCAAGTGTTTTCAAGATACAATTATGCTCACTTTGAAGAACTGGTTTGAGAAACATGACGAGAAGCATGATAAATTACTGCATGAATTCGTGGAAGTTAAGGAAACACTAAAATTTATGTGTGACAAATATGATGAGTTAAATAAGAAAACCGAAACATTGCAGAAGCGTCTCGATAATTTAGAAAAAAAAACTACTTCTAATGATTTGAAGATCCATGGTGTGTCTGAGCTTGAGAAGAGGATTGATACAATGGAACAACAGGGTCGTCAGTGTAACCTCGAAATAAGTAATCTTCCGGAGCGTCGTGGTGAAGATCTTATAACCTTAGCTCTCGATTTGGGGATACTACTTAAACAGCCTATCACTCGTCAAGATATTGTATCTATCCATCGTGTTCCGCACGCCAATGCAAACACTAAACAACCTAAAAATTTAGTTATCAAACTAACAAATAAAATTCTACGTGATAACATTGTTGCTTCGGTTCGAAAAGCTAAAGGATTATCTACAAGTCAACTGAATATATCCGGAACACCACAAAATGTCTACGTCAATGAACATCTTACACTGAAGAACAAGAAACTTTTTCGGGAAACTAGATTGGCCGCGAGGGACAGTGGATACAAGTTTACCTGGATTAGGAACGGAGTTATACTCGTACGGGAAAATGAGACTTCACCGGCCTTCTCAATCCGCACTCCTGAAGACTTACAAAGAATTAAGAAGAAATCCTGCTAATTATAAAATAATGATATCACGTATCCTTTTGTTTTGTAAAAAAATATTTCGCGTTTTGTAATATTCTTTATTTATCTTACTTGTATGGTTCCGACAATTGTCTCTCTTTCGTTAGTTACTCTGTATTCAAGGTACCAGACATTGTTGTGTCTTATCGATTGGCTTTGCAATGAGTTGTATTTCCGGACTACCTGCGTCGGAAATTATTTCTTTTTATCCTTTAGATTTTTGCCTTATTACGATATTTCAACTTTAAAATGCAGTTTTGTCAAACACTTACTTAAGATAGTATACAAATTAAACAGTGATTTAGTGGCATTTGTTGGAATAATTGAGCGGATGGAACCAACTGATAGTGAGTGTAAGCAAATTTTTGCATGTTTTTTTCTTTTGTATTCATTTTGGAATAGTGTTAACAATAATTATTATTATCAAAGGTGTCATACCTTTAAATTCTCAAGTGAACGCGTGTCGTATCGTCTGGACGTAGTAAATAACTCGTTCCCAAAAAAACCTACTTCAAATGTCTTCTTAGATATAACTGAATTTAGCAAAAAGAAAAAATGTACTTATGTCATCCCAAATGATAAATTGTTCGAATTACAGAATGAAAATTTAGCATTCGTTATTCCCTGTTACTTTGCATTTTTTTTTTATTTTAGTATAAAATTAGGTATATTTGATTGTTGTCAGAAATGTCTCGATTCCTGTTTTCCTAATTACCTAATATTAACCTTGGAGAAAGAGAACATAAAATATAGGTACCTATTTAATACAGGTTATTTTAATTGTTGCATTCTGGGGGTCGTAAACACATATCAATATAATAAATTATATTCCGTTTTCGTTATTTTTAAAAAATGTACACACATAAACTTCTTTAGAATAATTCAGTATTATCGTGGCAATGATGATACTATGATGAATATACACGAAAAATATTTGTTTTCAATCAGTATCAGTTTCGTTTTTTTTAAATTTGAAATTTTGCATAACACCACTTATTTGGTATTTTGACCATAAGATAGGTGTATTATGTATTAAACTGCAATATGAGTCAAATTACCTTACTTATTTGAAGCATTTATATAATATTTGTGTCAGTTTGGGTTCTGTGATTGTGATGGTGCGCCGCTGTTTCACATGTTTGACTTTATTGTTTTATTATTTTGTATTGGTAAAATTTATTAGTATGTTGTTACACTGTGTCCATGGCGAGTAAATTATCAATTTATTATCAAAACTGCAGGGGTTTGCGCACCAAACTACAAACACTTTTTATGAATATATTGGCAGAGGCTTATGATATGATAATTTTAACAGAAACTTGGTTGACCCCTAGTATTGTTGACACTATGATAGCCGACTCTCGTTATAGGGTGCATCGTTGTGATCGTGATTTCGGTGCGACCAATAAATCGGACGGTGGCGGTGTGTTGGTCGCCGTGCGTTCAAATTTGCCTGCCCAGCGATTTACGTTGCAAGGCAATACAGATGATGATGACGAATGCGTTTTACCCCCCAATATTGACTACGTTTTGCTGCGGATTCCGTCATTGAAAGGATTTCATACTATATGTGCTGTTTACGTGCCGCCCAAACAACCATATCTTGTTTATAAGATGTTTTTGGACTCACTTCAAGAGGTACTTATTTCTAGCGAAGTTGAAAATTTTTACTTAGTTGGAGATTTCAACGTACCCTCTCTGCACTGGGAGCTAAATAACTTGTCTAACATAGTTCCTATCCTAACTCGGGATAGTGGTGACGTTGATAGTTACATTGTTAACTTTCTTTCTTTGCTAGACTGTTCTCAATTTAATACTTTAGAAAATAAAAATGGGCGCACCCTAGACTTATTTATATCTAACTCACCTGACTGTATCTGTGACTCAGTGCTTTCACCCTTGGTGCGTGTTGATGACCATCATCCCCCATTTTATGTAATAGTATCTTTACGTAATCTAACTAGTTATATGCCCGAAGCTAAGTTACCCAAATATCGCTATCATGAGGCCGATTATGTTCTCATTAATGGAGAAATTGCAGAAATCGACTGGCGGGCTCTTCTTGAAGGCTTGCCAGCCGTAGAGGCAGTTGAATGTTTTTATGAGAATGTTTTTGGAATTATTAATAAAAATGTACCTCTTAGGCCTATTAAATCTAGTGATTATCCTATTTGGTTTACTAGGCCCTTAATACATATATTTAAGGATAAAAATAATGCCTGGGTTAGATGGAAGAAGTTTGGGAATATAGTAGATTATAATCAGTTTTCTATGTACCGTAGTCGTTTCAAGAATTTAAGTGAGGAATGTTTTAATAATTACATTAATTCAGTTGAAAAAGGTTTACGTGATGATTTGAAAGTTTTTTGGTCGTACGTTAACAGACATGTTAATAAACGAGGTTTTCCTGCTACTATGTCATATAGTGACTGTGAGTCCGATGACCCGAAAACAATATGCAATCTTTTTAGCAATTATTTTGGATCTGTGTATGAGGGTAGCACTGCTAATAGTTTTAATATAAATGCGCATTATCCTGAAAGTGACTCTAAATGCAATATTACTCATGTAACTTTTTCTAGAGATGACGTACTTAAACAGCTGAAATCCTTGGATGTCACCAAGGGTCCAGGCCCTGATGGTATACCGCCACTTTTCCTTAAACTCACCGCCGACAATATAAGTATCCCCCTTGTGATACTATATAATAAATGTATGTCAGAAGGTGTAATGCCTGAAGTATGGAAAACTGCAAACGTAACACCAGTATACAAAGCCGGTTCCAAAGCTGACGTAAGTAATTACCGTCCAATATCATTGTTATCCATCATGTCGAAGGTCTTGGAGAGACTAGTACACATCGCAGTCTACACTGATATGCAAAACGACATACTTCCACAGCAACATGGGTTTGTAAAAAACCGCTCAACAATAACAAACTTGCTAGTTTACACAAACTTTTTATTTAAAAGCATGGATCAACGCATTCAAGTAGACACAGTATATACGGACTTCTGCAAGGCCTTCGATAAAGTGGATCACGAAATTCTCCTCAGGAAGATTGCTTTCAATGGAATCCGAGGGAATCTTTTAAGGTGGTTTCACTCTTACGTAGTAAATAGAAGTCAAAGGGTAGTAATTAATGGACATGCGTCGGATATCATAGTGGCAACCTCAGGAGTTCCGCAGGGTTCGATTCTTGGACCTCTGCTCTTTGTTATTTTCATAAATGATATCAATACCTGTTTTAGGCATAGTAATTTCCTTTTGTATGCAGATGATTTAAAAGTTTTTAAACAAATCAAAAATATTAATGATTGTATTGAATTACAACAGGATCTTAATCGTCTAAGTGACTATTGCATTCGAAACAAATTACATTTAAGCATCCCAAAATGTAAATTTATAACTACCACCAAAAAGAAAAATAAAATTGATTTTAATTACACTCTTAACAGTACTCAACTTGAAAGGGTTTTTGTAATCAGAGACCTGGGTGTTTTGCTGGATTCCGAGTTGCATCTAGAAATCCACATAAATCACATTATTAGTAAAGCATTCCAAATGTATGGTTTCGTTATGCGCACTTGTGGGCAATTTAAGCTGCCGAGTACCTACTTATACCTTTTTAAATGCTTAGTAAGATCGCAGCTAGAGTACGCAACAGTTATATGGAACCCTCACTATGATAAGTATAAAAACAGTCTAGAATATGTACAGAGGAAATTCCTCAGGCGTGTTAGTTATAAATGTTGGCATTCAAAACTTTCATATGAACGGTTACTGAAAAAATTCTCAATGCCTCAGCTTGTGATGCGCAGAGAACAGTTTGATTTGGTTTGCTTACATAATATTTTACGTAATAGTTTCGATTGCATTGAGTTAACTGACAGCATTGCGTACAAGATTCCTAGCCGCTCTCATCGCATTCGGAGTACCTACCCACATTCGCTTTTTCATCTTGATCATAATAACACTAATGCTGGTTTGCGTGCACCCCTGCAAAGAATTATGCGTACATTCAATGAACGACTTAGACAATCTGATGTCGATATCTTTTCAATTTCATTAAGTTCTTTCAAAAGTGAAATCTGCGGTGCGCTTTCGCAGGCACAATCACAATCTGTGTGAGCCGGGTTCATTAATAAGACAAGTTAAATGTCTACTGTTTACCGTGTACCGTTTACATGAAAATCTATGCTCTTCAAATTTCTTTATTTTAAAGATGATGTATGTTTTTTTAACAGTTTGATGAACTATTTAGTAATCTGTGGCAAGAATTTATATTTCTCTTTTCAACTTAAACATAATTATGTTTTCTACTACTGCATGTCTAATCGGTTAAGTACTGTATCTTGATTATCTTCAAGTAACATGTGGGCATTGATGCTGGTCTTACAATTAGTCAAAATTATTATATTTAATTTTAAGCTATAGTAATTTATATTGTATGACTGTTTTTTGTCCCTGGTGAAATAAAATAAAATAAAAAAATAAAAAGATAGTGCGACGCCATCCGCCGACACCGCCTTGTGTCAATAACGCCTTATCGAATTGGCATGTTGTCACGATGCTACTACTTTTCTAAGACCTGCTTCGGTAACCTTAACGCTCCAATGTTATTGCTTTATTGGAAAATCCTCATCCGTAACTAGGGTTGCCAACTTTTTTTGCATCAAATATAGTATTTTCAAGATTATTATGTGTAAAAATATAGTAGACGGCGAAAAAGTCCAAAAAATATAGTAGGTTGCTGTTTTGTATGGAGAATTTTATAGAGGTTGCATTTTTATACTTACTAACATTTTTATAATTTACTTAACAACCATAAACATTGTTATTTTTTTTACTTGAAAAAATATAGTAGTTTTGCCTAATATATATTTTTTCAAAAAATTAGGCGAGCCCGCAATGTAGTAGGATACTATATTATATAGTAGGGTTGGCAATGGCAACCCTATCCGTAACTGTCCATAGCTATACTTCTTTTTAGGGTATCGTTTTTAAAATGTGAAAGCGTTCCAATCGTAGTTTCTACTCTATTTTTTTTTGTGGTATTTTTCTCCCTTTTTTGTCTTTTTATTTGAAGGTTTAAAGTAACTTTAAGTCAGTTTGATGTAATTGATATTTTTATGTTATCGAAAATTTATCATATATTTATAACTTGATTGAAACCAGTATCTGATTAATCGTCGCTATTCTATTGCTCGATGCCGTGCGGTTAGTTACCTATAACGGGGAAATCATCAAATTTCACGTTAAACCGGTAAATTAGACACACAGCGTACAAATGAATTATTTTTAGAAAGAAATGCTTTCTCTTCACTCCTCTTAAACATATCTAGCTTTTTATAATGACAACGAAAATAGTAATATCGGGCATTTTTAGTTAGGATTAGTACTAGTGCAGTGGTTTTCAAACCTAAATGTTCTTGATTTGTTAGTAGGATGTAGGGGAGAGTAGGGTATTACCGCGCGCTTGATAATTTCGCACCCCTTGGTTTCTCGAAAACTATCAACTCTATGCACCTGCAATAACAGTCACATCTTAGCTCTAAGCATCTCTATCCTTGCCCGCACACCTTCAATTTCCGTCGAACAACCAGAGCGGAAGGCCACGCGCTTTTAGTTTTTCCACGCACACGATCTACTTTTTCGGATGTTTTAATGAGAGGTGAGTCATCAATATTACCTAATGACTAATAAACTACATACATTTATAACGTAAAAATTATGTAGAATTTGTGTGCAGAAGTATTTTAAATTAATTCTTTAAGTTTGTTTTTGTTTGTGAGGATACAAATAAAAATTACCATGTTTGATAATTTCACGCGCAGGGTGCGAAATTATACAGTATGAAAATATCTATGGCAAATATTTTTCTTTACAGAAAGCGACGAAAACGAAGGAAGATGGCTAATCCTCCTACGAAGTAATTGCATACTAAAGTAAAAGCATTCCGAAAATGAACAATTATTTTAAGATTAATTAGTTTTCGAAGTATAAAGACATCTTTTGAGTAACAAAAAAATGATGTCTTTATAAATCGTTTAATATGGAAACTTTTAAGTTTACAATTTTTAAACTGAGTTGATTAATGAATATAAAAAGAGATAAATATCTATAATTTCCATTTTTCCCATACGCTGTAGTAATAGTTATCAGTTTATTGGCAATTTTAATTAAAGGCGCGGTTTTATCAGACCCAGCACAAAGTACCGACCTAGAGGCACGATATTATCAGACCAGTTTGATAATATCGCGTTTTCCCATTTTTTTGTTATTTGCTCATATTTTTGTTTTGTGTTTTATTTTGATGATTTTGAAGATTCGTTAGCGTAGCTAGATAAATTCCCCATCTAAAATCATATTTAGTTTTTATCTTTACCCAACCTGAGGTTATTTATATTTGTTTTTCCTTAGGGGCTCGGTAATACCCTACTCTCCCCTAATTGTAACAAAAACATGAAAACTTTTTACTATAGTTAAATTTGTAAAAAAAAGGCTTATGTTTAAATGATCGCCACACTAACCTAACCCAGAATTAGTAAATACTCACCAAATCTTGGGCGGTGTAAAATTTGGTGAGCTTTTACTAATTTTGGAGAACTAAATGTTTTTTTTTATGATAAAGTATTAATGTCCAAAAAATGTAAGGAATTTTCTCGTAAATGAAGGCGATGCCAAACTCGTATTTCGTGATTGTATTTGATTGAATGTTACGAAAACAAAATTCAGATTTAAATAGCTTGCTAGATTGTTAGGTCGATGAACTTAGGCAACGACAATTCCGTTGTTACCTGCATTGTTCGATGTCTGCAATCCGTGTGAAAACTGCAATCTAGGTTACCTACTCGACGAGGCAATATGCCATTGTATTTCCTTAGCTGCACGCTAATAATATACACACGTCTTTAATGCTGACATGTGTTATGTAAAAACGGTGTGTTTTCGAGCCCATGATAATATATTTTTCAGAGCTTTTGTGTGCGAACATTTGATGTTATCTTCAAAATTCCACTTGTGATATACATAATTAACGGACGTTCACTTGACTATTCATTACTGGCAATTAATTCCCGCGGGTTGCGCTCCGCGGCGCTGAGATCGACCTCGTGGGAAATTAAACTGCGCGGGCCGTCTTCTGCCGCCCGCCGCCGCCTCGCGCCCGACCTCGCCGCGCCGCCCCTCTAACACATATGAGAACACTTTCTCTCGCTGATATCCCGATTTTTCTAGATGCAACATGTTCGCTGCACTGCAACAGTAGCTATTATACATTATGAACGAACTCATTTTGCTATAATTAATTAGTTTGTACCATTTATAATTCATGTTTCTCTCAATTTTATGTGTAGTTCATTTAGTATTTACTTTCCGTGATAGTAGTTTACTTGAATAATCCAGCAAGTATGTATTGAAATTAGTTTGTGGACGTTGTTACGTACGGACACGTCTAGGTAACTCATTAAATATGGAGCCGTAATCAGAGTGGCGCTCGCAGGGGCTCTAACACCGCAGGATGTTTCATGCCTTTGGTTTTGTTGATATACATACACCTTGTTTGTACCGAAAATTTGTTGTTTAAATCTGACCCGATAGAGCATTGACAAAATCATAAAAGTGCTGTTCATTCATTGCAATGACGAGTAGACGCGGTGTGCGAATACTATGGTAAAATATCTGATATTCCATAATAATTCTAGCTCATTTGTTGCCTTTCCCCGTGACAACGCTTTCGCTTGTTTGCGGAAGGTGCCATTTGTCTACGTGCAAATGTTGCAACGAATAACACAGCTACCGTGAATCGGAATCGGTCGGCCGAGCCCGATTGCGCTGTCACGCATCACTGAACACGGAGAAATTGAAGTCTAAGTAATACCCGCTGGATACCGCCGCGGCCACCGACGACTTGCGAAACTTTGCGCCGCTTATTTGTCCTATAACCCCGAATCGCGGATATTCATGGCAGCAGCGAGCGGTAGGTAATTCCGATTCGCATGAACATTAAACGACTACTGAACTGCGACTAATTTATACTCGGCTTTAACACGGCAAATGGTATCTGTAACATTACTGTGGCATTAAAGTCGAAGAAAAACTTGTGGCGGCAACTCGGATTAACATTAGCTCAAAGAACGATCCATAGAGGGAAATAATCACTACGTTTTAAGAGACGGGACTCAGTACAGGCAAATTGAATCAATTTAGTCTAAATCTAGTACCACATTTCCAGCACAAAAGTCAAAATTGCGTCAAATAACAGAAGTGCCAACATAGCGAACCGGATAGTGCTGCACGCACGCGTTCCCAGCGTTTATCGATAATTATTTATGGTTCTGTGCTACCTCTCTGATGATTTATCGATAAAATTACAAAAAATAAAACAAACGTTTTCATCATAATAATACATTTATATTAGTATGAAAATTAAAAATAAAATATTTTAGCGCTTAGGCCTTAACCTGTTGTTTCCTTTTTGATTTTTGGCCGTAGAAGTAATAAGTGTTTTTAATACTGATGATGGATGGAGTCCAAGATTTTAACTGTTTTTGTGAAGAGTCTTTATTGTTATATTTTACTATTATCTATTTTTTGCAGAATTTCTTTTTTCGGAGACTAATTGTGACATCTGAAACAAAAACAAAAATTTTGGGTCAAACTAATTTGTATAAACTGTTAAAATAATAAGTTTGTCAGAAAAATAATTTTTGGAACAAGCTTTTATTGGACTGCACTCTTGTCCACCATATTACGTGGCGTCAGACAAATGTGCCCGCACGCACCTTTAGAGTTAATTAGTTAATGATCTATGAAAAGTTTTACAAAGACTCAAATTACCGCCTATTTCTACATTCTGTAGCTCTGGAAGATTAGTCAGATCAATCAGCACTTGATCTTGGTTAGGCAGAACACCACCTTTTTGCCCTACGAAGGTAACGTCGAAATATTGTAAAAAAAATTTACTAACCTTTTCTTTAAACGACTTTTCTTTCGGTTGAAACAATTGGGTTGAAAGTGGTCACCACAAACAAATTTAATTTTCATAATTTCTTAATAAGATTACAGGCTAGGTCCTCATTGCCCATTATTTGATCCCATAGTCTGCAACTGAAAAATATTGTTTTCATCCCTTCTATTCGAAAAATGATGCTTTGTTCCTATAAAAGTGGGACCAAAATAGCTCTTTTCTGGTAAGAACTTTTTAGTGGGAGGAAAAGAGATTTGAATTTAGAACATGTATCTTTCAAAGAATTCGAACGCCGCGCTCCGCCGCCGGCTGGTATGTATTGACTGGCTGTATAGGCGGCGCGGCGAACTGAAAAAAAAAACATAAGCGCGCGAATTAAGTCTGTGTTCTTGTAATTAGTACATACTTACGTACTTAACCTTTGAAAATCGCGCTAGTGTATCAAACGTAACTATAAATTTGTAATTATTTTTACTTTTCACGTGTCTTTTTTAAATAAAGAACATTTTCATTAATTACATAAACACAGTCTCCTATTTATTTTCTCATAGAAAGGGGATGAAAAGTAGAGTATATGACTCGGGCGCAAAATATTTTTGGCGAGGGCGACATACTTTGAATCCCTCGCTACGTTCAGGATTCTACTGAAGAATCCCTCGCTACGCTCGGGATTCTACTCTAGAATCCCTCACTTCGCTCTGGATTCAAAAAAGCGCCCTCGCCAAAAAAATATTATTTTGCTCCCTTGTAATACAATCTACTATTTCATCCCTTCTATTCGAAAAATGATGCTTTGTTCCTATATAAGTGGGACCAAAATAGCTCTTTTCTGGTAAGAACTTTTTAGTGGGAGGAAAAGAGATTTGAATTTAGAACATGTATCTTTCAAAGAATTCGAACGCCGCCGGCCGCCGCCCGGCTGGTATGTATTGACTGGCTGTATAGACGGCGCGGCGACCTCGCCGCGCCAACTGAAAAAAAAACATAAGCGCGCGAATTAAGTCTGTGTTCTTGTAATTAGTACATACTTACGTACTTAGTACAATAACTTTTGAAAATTGCGCTAGTGTATCAAACGTAACTATAAATTTGTAATTATTTTTACTTTTCACGTGTATTTTTAAATAAAGAACATTTTCATTAATTACATAAACACAGTCTCCTATTTATTTTCTCATAGAAAGGGGATGAAAAGTAGAGTATATGACTCGGGCGCAAAATATTTTTGGCGAGGGCGACATACTTTGAATCCCTCGCTACGTTCAGGATTCTACTGAAGAATCCCTCGCTACGCTCGGGATTCTACTCTAGAATCCCTCACTTCGCTCTGGATTCAAAAAAGCGCCCTCGCCGTAAAAATATTATTTTGCTCCCTTGTAATACAATCTACTATAGTAGGTACCTAGTTATCGATAGTTATCAGGAGCAGCACTAGTGTTATTATGAACAAAACATTTATTACAAAATAAGCATAAAATTGTGCTTGCATGGAACCTGCTGTGGTACACGGGACTAAATATTATATAATTCATTGCTTGCCGGTCAGGATCCCTAGAAAATCTAGCCATAAACTTCCTTTTCTCATTTTTGTTTCGATAGGCACGAACACCACAAATTACACAAGTTTTATAATGTGTTCTTGGTGACATGATTAAAAAAACACGTACGTTTCAGTAAATTCAATTTTACACGAATCAAACCTCATAAATTTAATTAATTTAATTCCAAAACAAACAGAAATAATCTTGAAATATGTCAACTATGACAACTGTGAGTTGAAGTAGGACGGAAGACGGAGAGAATGAGACGGCAATATCCGCCATTATTTTTGGACTAAACTCCATACAATATTTTTTTTGTTCCTAGTTGCGCCAGGCTGGAACGATCTTTTTAAGCCTGAGGGCGCTTAGCCTAAGCTGCCCGTGTCGTCCGGGACGTGGTTATGACATTATTCTCGCTTTGACGGACTGCTTGCTTACCCTGTGCACTGCATACACTCTAAATTGCTGTTTTAAGATTCCCACTTTTAATGCAAGAGATACAATTGGCCCTACACTTATGTAAAAAAAAATGCGGCGCTCAGACAGAGGTCTTGCAGTTATTGCCCACTTTATAATTTATAGCAGCCTTTAATTCCAAGGCATATTTAACGCTGTTTTAATTACCTCTTTGATTGATTATTATGAAAAACATGCATTGAAAATAATGTGGTTTGATAGGCGTTAGGGTACTTGCAACACGTAATACACGTTCCACAACTTTCTATGAATTAATAGTTTATTCACACGGATCACATTTTTCCGTCGAACGCAAGCACATCAAGTAGTCAACAGACCCAGATCAAACCGAAATAAACTGCAACGACACACGATACCACTGCACTGCCTGCCTATTTATTTTGACGCTGCCCCTAGGGTGCTTCTCCACGGTGCAAGTAGCCCGCCGAACGCACTTGCGCAGGTTACATGCTCCGTGGAAACACCTAAAGCGGGTCCAGCTCCATAGCATTGTAACTCTGCCACGCCTCAATGTGCGCAAGCTACATGTACCGTCTAGAATCACCCTAAGATTTACACCCGCTATAACAGCAATTCTATTTCCTGTGACAAAAAATTCCCCACTTCGAGCACTTTACCTCCAAACTTACCGCGAACCTCCGAAGCGCGAAGTACGAAATTTTTGTGACACGAAATGGAATTGCTGCTATGGCGGGTTCCACACGAGGCGATTTTACTTGATCAACTGCTAAATCGCCTGCGATTTGAACCGTCTGGACGTTAAAATCGCAAGCGACCGCGTACATTTTCTGTTGACCGATAATAACAAAAAATAATTGTTTTTACCTCATCAATAACCCCTTAGCAGGAATACGTCATATTTCCAGTAAACTCGCTCTTGACCGGTTTTTATTATTGTCACCAATTTGAGTAGTACTGATTACTTTCCTAGAATTCAGTTATTTCCTAAATAACATGTTACTCTAGTTTTTTATAGTTCCGTTCCTCATACTCAAGCCCTTAAAGGGTTATTTCGTTGTCAGTTTGACTGTCGAGACTTTTGTTGGGATATGTATGTATGTAGAAAATAATTTAAATACTGAAGGTTTTCAGACCCAGTTATAAAAAAAGTAAGTACTTAGGAATGAAACCTAACTTGCACTTGCCCGGTTTTCAATCTGTAGTTGTGGTTGGAGGATAACTAATTTCCGATATCTTCAATAGATCTGAGTGATTTGTAATCCACTGATGCAAGGTGACGTGCACCGTCTGGGAGAGGTGTGTATGTGTAACTGTGTAGTGCAATTTGTTGGGAAGCTTGCACCGGAGATAACAGCGGCCTTATTGGGCCGCCGCGCCTCTGCCAACTAACGCTTATTAAACTTCACAACGCTCCCGCTGATCACTTCACCTCCTTGTTTTCCCTCTAAACTTAGATTAATCGTTCGCTAACTCTCGTTGGTGCAGCTATTTATTTTCACAAATTAAGGGTTGTGCAGAAAATCTTCATAATTTTTTCAAATAGTTTTTCTGAGAATGTTTTCAACCAAAGATGATTAAAACGGTCATGGTTTGGAGATCCAATGGATGTATTCTGTGGTATTTTAAGGCTGACGGCTGACATGTAGATGCTCCGATTGAACCTAAACTTTTTTTTTTTCCCTTAAAGTCAATTATTAGAAAAGGTTGGAAGAATGTATTTAAGCTTGAACAATGGATATACTAACAGTAATTCGCACGTTTGATGTGCGTGTCGTCTCGTGCATGCTTTTGTTTTTGTCCTTGGTGGGAAACGAATGGTAATGTGTGTTTGTCTATTGTCAATGGCTTTTTATGTAACTTTCTACCTGTCGTTGTTGAGTCTTGCTTTAGTACTTAAATAGCAAACGTAAAGCTCTTTGCGGTTAGGTTCTTCGTTTACTGCGAGAAGCAACTTGAAATTTATGACAATGTTGTAACTGTAAAATTTACTCTTTATGTATGTAGAGCGCTGTAGTTATGTTTTGAACGGTAACTTTATGTTTATAACCTTAAATATCGAGCATCTAATAATTGGTATTCATTTAAATTCGTTTTGAATTTCATGCATGATTTCATAAAGTTTCTGTTTTATAATTATGATACAAGCCTTATAAACTAGTAATGTATAAGTCAGATGTATTATTTTTTAAAGTATTTCAAAATGTTTGTTCTACAAAATAATTTGAACTGGTTACAATTATTGCCATACGATGAATATTCGAAGCAAAATAAAAAATTGCAATGTCATTGACAGCCGAAACTACTGTCGGACAGTCCGTCACTTTTAATCTACGGAATAGTAAATTTAGCTACACTACATGATAGATCACATGACACATCCCTGTTGTTGCAAGCGTCCATGGGCAACAAAAACTGCTTACAAACGACGACATGAGTTGTGAACTCTTTTAGATAAAAAAATATGTCTATAAGCGAAGAATAGCAAAGATTTTTTTATTAATTATGTGGAATGCAGTGTCAACATATTGCTTTAATAATAGCCTGTAAGTCAAGTCTTTATAAATAATATCAAGACGGGCTTACAGAGACTGTTGATTTAGGTTGTAACTGCGGCAGCGAGCCCGCAACACGCACAATAGTCCGTGTTTGCTTTGCTCAGCCACAGTCCGGTCGCAGCCGTCGTTGTGTCGTAGAACTAAGGCCTCCTTAGCTATGCAACGTGTGGTTAGAAACGTGATTTAAATTTATAAACACATCACTTTTTACTGCACTTGCCCTAGTCCTTGTAATATTTACGAGTACTTGAGTCTTTTCCACACATTTGATATCTTACATTGTATTCAATTTGCATTTACGAATATAAATTGTACGTGATTGATGGCTGTTTGCCATCATGATAAAATTATCTTGTTTAAAATAAAATAATTAGTCTCATTCAAATCAATAATTTAAAGTACTTACCGTAAACATCTTAATATAATCATTATATTTTCATATAATGAAGTCCAGTGCATGAAAAACCGATCATTCAAGTCATGCAATTTACTTTATATTAGTTATATGCCTTTCCTTTATATTTGTCGCAGAATCCACAAAAGGATTTGTCGTCTCCGACCCGAGGTCGAAACGCGGATTCCATCTGTCGCCATCGGCAGATCCTGGCTTAATCTGAAACCCCCAGATTAATGAGATGGCTCTCGTTTGTAACCGAGGCTACAGTTATGGTTAAACCTATTTGCTGATAGACGTTCTCATATGATTTGTACATCTCTACCAATGGGGAATGGCAAAAACACAAATTAGCTGAATATTTTTTTATAGGTAGGAAAAAGCTCCAAAGTTTCGGAATTTTCGGTTGCGTAAAAAATAAAAAAAATAAAAAGTCTCTTTGACTTCACAAATGTACGAAAGTAACAGCAGAATGGAGATCATACAGTTGCCACCACCTGCCACAACCACATATTGATATTTAAAAAAAAGATTCAACTGAATAAATAATGAAAAATATTAGAAAAAATCGGCTTATTCATCTTAATATAAAAATAGCATTGTGAATGCAAAAATCTAAAAGTTTAAAAGATTCAACACAAAATGACAATTTTTTTTTAAATTACTTGTTGTAGTTGTGGCAAAGGTATAATCTCCATACTGCTGTTACTTTCGTACATTTGTGAAGTCGAAGAGACTTTATACTTTTATTTTTTTTCACGCAACCGAAAATTCTGATTTTTTTTTTCTTTTAATAAGGTAGCTTATTCCTACCTATAAAAAAACAGCCAATTTTTTTTCGGACATTCCCCAGTGCCTAATTAATCTTAAATCAATAGATCCCTATCTCGAAAAAAGGCTGTTCAAGAGTTAATCAAATTGACAATTGATGAGATTATAATGAAATCATTATTCTATTGTTACGCAGACCGTATAAAACACCTAACTAAATTACGTTACCATGAAAGTTACCCTTTTTCTAAATAGCCTTCGGAAATAGGTAAACTGTTGATTGTCAATACAATTGGGGACGGAAATTTACAATGGAGCACGTAGAATAGAAACTTTACACGTTTCATTTCACGTGTCGGATTAACTTGGATGTGAGGGTAGAACGATTAGGGTGGAGCTCATTGTTATTCATGATGTTAAAAACACTGCTTCGCAACGGACACGTTGTTTTTCTCAAAAATCTAATACAATATCTCATTCAGTAAAATCTAGAAAGTACAGTACGCCAAGATAAAGAATGGGCATCGTGTTTTTGCTTTTCCCAAAAATGACGTTGACATTTTATATCATTGCAATAAAGTTGTAATTGTAACTTACTTTTAGGGCCAAACACGTTAGTACTATTATATATTCTGTGGCCAAACTACTTTTTGTAAAGATGCCCATTCTTTATCTTGAAGTACTGTCACAGAATACATAATAGTACAAGTACAGAAGATCCACTCCGCAAAGTCATTTAAATAAGTAGCGACTCTAGCCCATACACAACAAAGTGCAATTCAAGTCGCACACCGCTCCCTTACCTACAGTTATATTCACCTAGAAGTTGCCTCTCTTTCTATCGCGAAGCCCTTATCTCTTCTAACGACTTAGGGTTTCTTCATATAAATAATAAATTAAATAATAGACAGGTACTTAATTTATTACAAGTTATGTGTTTGTGAAATAAAATGTGTAGGTACTTAAATACGTTTCAAAAAACCTAGGTTAGGTACAGTCAACGCCACGTCAAACTATACATGCTAACTTTGAGGCAATTTTCTTTTTTACGAAATCAAATTGTCCTTAATAAGTAATTTACTTTATTTAGAAAGTAGGTAAGTAAGTACCTACCTACTCGTAATCTATAAATTATTATTTCAATAAATAGTTGGGTGAAGATTATTTAGCAAATAAGACAAGTACGCATTACTACGTAACGAATACTAAATACTACCTAACTAGGTAGTAGGCCGTCCGCTGCCTTGAGCGGGATCCCGCCGCGGGTACACGGCGCGGGAATATAGATTGCTGGTTTTTGACGGACAGATGCTTGCGCAGTGCATGAGTAAGCTCTAATCTATGTCGCCCCGCGCGCGTGTCCCGCTCAAGGCAGCGGAGGGCCTTAGACAAGCACTATTCTTACGTTTCGATGTCGTTTGGAACTTTTGGAAGTGTGAAAAACGTGAGGTTCGGATCCTTTTTATTATTAGTATTAAGGCAGCCCATTGCGATGTAATATGCCTTCATTTTAGTTATATATAATATATCACAAACGTGAGAACGAACGTCCGATGCGGCAATATGCGAACGCGGCGAGTGACGTGATTATCGAAATCGAACTGCTAACGTGCGACCCAGCCGGCACGCGGCAGCCTCTGAAATTAGTCCGTCCGGACGGACCCGCTGGCTACTTGTAGCTTCGTACCTAAACCGCGGAGTGCGCCTAGCCTGGTACTGTGAGTAAGTAACTGAAATATTTTGAGAAGTTAAAGATCCGATATGAAAATCTCAGATTCGTCGTGCGTGACTTGAATTTTTGTGCTGCATCGTGATATATTGTTTTCTTTTGAAATGTTGCTGTAATATTGATATTTTTATATTTAAACCAAACAATAACCTGCCGAACGTGACATTTAAAGTTCATGCTGATATTTGCATGGGGCGAGCCTCTTCGATCCGTGACGATGGTGCTTTACATTATGTTATGGCATCATTGTAGTTCTATGTTCACCTGACCAAGTATTTTGCTGAGCTATTTAACGACGGACCTTTCTTTTTTTATTTTTGCTTTATGTTTTCTGTTTTAGTGGGAGGGCGATAAAAAAAAGAATAAATATTTTTCAATAATTTCATGAATGAACGTAATTAATAAGTTGTCTGTTAGTGTCTATTACCAACCACTGTTCAGTTTCTAACTAAAACGACCGACATCTGCTGTACTTAAACATTACGGTAAATAGAAACAAGTAATATTAAAATTAGTAAAAAATATTTCAGGAACTTTCGAAACCGCGACCGTGATTTTCCTTAGTTTTTAATTTAAATTATGAACATCCCGCTTGTATGTAAGGATTAGTAGTCAGCTAAGCCATGGAACGAAATTCCACTAATTCGGTAGTGGCTTCAGATCTGCGTCGCATAATTAGCGACCGTTTGTGTTGGCGGCGTGCAGCAGCCAGTCAAAGGATTCGCCGCTCATTACGCGTTGGCAACCAACAACGGCCACCGCCGTTCCTAACAGTTTCGTTACGATTCAACCAAAATAGTTTAAGTTTGTGAAAGTCAAATTTTAATTTACGACTGTGGTATAGTGAAGATAGGGCGAAGGCAGTCACGGAATAGACACGGGCGGGCAGTACGATGTTCGCGGAAGGCGCGATAAGATCGCGTGAGAGGCGGGCGCGCGGGCACGCTCCGCTGCGCCGCCCGCCCCGGTCGCCGCACCACGCCGGACGATTCGTCACGCTGCGTTAATAGTCGCCTGGCACGCCACACTTGACTATCTGTACCGCTATTCTCACTTATTACTATGTAATACTGTATTATGTACTTATAGGACCGCTAATATTGCTGTTGGCTGTTTATAAATCAATAAAATGGTAATAAAAGTATTAAGACAGTGAAGCAATTAAGTGGTTGTCAAAAACAACAATCGGCTTTATGATCAGTTGTACTGGTTATTAAAATATTGATTGGTTTCATCGGTTATCTCTTTTCTGTTACACATGGAGTAGTATGGTGTCTGATTAAATTGATAACACCGCTGAATGTGTGTACGTTAACATGTAATTGTATCTGGTGGGCGTTAGTTTACTGGCAGATGGACGGCGTGGTATCACGGCTCTGATTAAACTTAATTAACTGAAGCCATTTACGCTCGGCGGGGTTAGGGCGCGGCGACTCCGTGGCGTGCGTGGAGCCCGTAGCGCGGAGGCGTCGTAGCGCGCGTTCACCGCGCATATGGCATCGGTCACCGACACTTCACTCACACTGCACTGCAACTAAACCAATTAACCAATGATTGACATGGAATATGAAGCTTTTAAGGATTATAAAAAATGCAATTTGTTTAAGATAGCAACCTTACCATACAGCTATAATAAGAATGTGACATGTTGATAATTTATATATTTTTTTTAGTTGGTAGTTCTTTAAAACTAGTTTACACGATCTTTAGTCCTATCCTAGGCCATGGCGGGCTAGTCGCCGGTCAGATTTATCGCGCGGCCGCACGCAGCTGGCGCTTTGCCCACTGCCCTCGCGCCCTTTTATCACCGAGTAAAACACGCCCGTCCCGTTAATTTGTTTGCTCTGACGCGGTCGAGCTAATGAATCGCCTCGGGCTTCGGACCCGTGTCCGCGGCCCGGCCCAAATTAAACGTTAACCATCCCCAAATTGTTACGGGTTCACTATAAATCTTTAATCTTTCGATTTTTGGCCCAAGTTAACGTCGCACAACCACGCACAACTCGAAAACTTCGACGGATAATAAATATGAAGAGCTTTCATTGATGTTTCAACAGCATTGCATTTTCAGTGTAAATGTAGCATCACGAGTGGAAATGTTTAATAAATATTTAGAGCGCAGTCCGCACTGATTTAGCGCGAGTGAATCAGCCGCGCTCAGGTGAGGTCGCATTCCTACGCGCCCGCCCTACCTGCTCGCCCAAAATAATCCACAAACTCGTACGGCGCCGCCCGCCCGTCCTCTCACACACTGATTAGCTGATATTTTCGTTTTGAAACTGTCGAGAATAGTTTTACATTTTTGTGTAATATTAGATAGGTGTAGATTTATGATTCATTGTGTCACCTTGTGCAAACCATCGTCTTATTGTACCATCCATTTTACCACCTACTTACGCAGTAAACGTTTTGTTCGTTTCGTTTGGTTCACCACTTAATTAGGTACCGCTCGTAAAACTGTCTTCCTCATCTTATATTTACCGCGTTTGCCCTTTTTATTATCCGATTACATGGGCCGCGCGGTTTGCAAAGCGGGCTCCGGGCGCGAGGGGAGCTGTTTCATTTGTTTCTTCAGAAATTACTTCAGACTGCCTCTCTACACCCACGCGAGCACTCATTTTGCGCGCTTTGTGACGATAGAACGTCTTGTTTCCTACAAACATGTTACTTTGTAATTATAATTAGCTAAGAGTATTACCGCCGCCGATGTCAAATCATATAATTAATGTTCACAGCGATATGATTACCGTCGCGTTTTGGTCCGAGCTTATCAGGTTAGTCCGCCGGGAGAGATTCACGCTGCAAAACTCATAATGAAACATTTTCTGGCGTGTTGGTAATAAATAATTTAATTTGCTTAATATGAAGTTTTTCTAGGGTGTCGTAAAAAGTGAGATATTGCGTTTGATCAGCTAGAGGTGTAGCTGAGAGCAGGATAGTGTGGCATTGCAATTAGCAGGGCACTCGACACGTCGCTTCCCACAAACCATTGCACGGACTCCACTCGTGTGTCGCCTCGCAAATTAAAACGCGACACTCGACCCGATCGCGTCCTCAAACTGCAATTCGTTCATCAAATAAATCGCTTAGTTTTTGATTCAACTCTTATCTCAATCAATATTAATTGATTACGATGAATAATAATAATTTCATTATAATTGTTTCTTATTAAGGTTTATTTCAATTTACCTAAATTAAAACATTGCACTTGATAATTATACAGCGTGTTACAAAACAAACCCCTAATGCCGAATATGGTAGATAGGGACCATCAAGCTGAACAACTTTTAGGACCAACTCTGAAATTGCGAAATAAAATCAGCTGTTTCATACAAAAATCAATAACGAAAATATCAAAATTGTATGGAACAGCTGATTTTTTTCGCGATCTCATAGTTGGTCCAGTAAAAGTTCTTCAGTTTGATGGTCTTTATCTGCCTACCTTATTCAGCATTAGGGGTTTTTTTTATCACGTTATATAACAAAATGTAATCTTCGTTCTACTGTTAACCGTTACCGTATAATTTAGTACTAATCTTCTACAGTGACTTTTTGACACTATCTGCTGTGAACAATCTTTTCGACTATTTCTATTCAAGAAAAAAAAATAAGATCAAGCTGCCGATAGCACTATAACAAATATAAATAGACATTCTTGTTAGCAACTGTTCGGGTGTGAGACGGTAAGACTTGGAGATTTGCGGTCAGGCCCGGACGGTCGGAGGTGTAGTCCCGCGGGTGCTCCTCTTTGTAATTGAGAGCGCCCGCGGGCCGATAATTGTGCTTCCCGCGAGCAACCGCGCCCGCCGCATCGCCACCTAAATCATGCCCGTTACTCTCCATTACCTCATAATACCAAATTGACTTCCAGGGATTTTCTTGTTTGCGATATTTTCTCACTGCGCTTGGTGCCGAAATTCGCTGTATCGGATGGACTGAAAAGTATGGTGGGTGGACTTGCACAGAATTTCTTTGGATGCAATCAATCGTATCACGACCACAACACAATATCAATCATACTTATTTGTATGAAAATTAAAATTGGATAATAAGTTTTGTAAGAAATCGTGAAAGCTTTCGTATTGGAATATCGAGGGAAAGAAGTAACACCACTTGTCACGATAAGGGCGTCGATATAGCAAAGACATGCAAACTTTTTAAACAAACTTTATCTGTCTATAAAACACAGAAAGAAGGTGTGCGATAAAACGATCGCGTGACTTTGCCTCGCACTATAGCGTCGGGGAATGCCTTGATTAAGCGAGGCGTTTTGTTCTTGCGCCAACACAAGGCTCCGTTAAAGGAAACGACGATGCATGTATAGTATCCGAAATGGAAAAGCTTTCAACTAAATAATATCTAAGCTATTGTGGTGTATAATAGCAAAGTTAAACTGCATTAGAGCCAAAAATGCAGGGACAGCACTAAGACCAAGTGGTACCAGTAGTTAACTGGCACTATGAGAGTTATCGGGCGTGACGTCAGTCCAGGGGTGGTGCCGACGTAGAGACATGTAGATCGCGAAATTGATTGCATGTTATCTGATGGGGCACGGGTTCTTCGCTAGCGTTTAATACGGGCAGCCGGGCTCGGCACGCGATGCTTTTGACAGGAGATGGGCCGCGCCCGCGCCCCATCGACCCGCCGCGGTAATTACCGCCAGCCCGTGTGCAGCCGCGACATCGCCGACTCCGGTACACTGTTGCTGTAATTACACAGCTTACACCACACTATTCACCGAACATACAACACTGCAGACCTACTGCCGTCATCTTTCTTCTACTCCAAGGTTCGGAAAAAAATGTGGTTCCTGAACCACATTTTTTTCCGAACCTTGGAGTAGAAATAAATGTCAACATAATGTTCTAACACGCTCGTGTTCACTCTAGAAGATTGTGTTCTAGTTTATAATTATTTGTAAGTTTTATCGTACGTGATTATTTATTACTCAGTCAGTTTTGTGAACCAATATAAAAATCACCACTACGGTCACTTTATAAATTATGTAATCAAATTCAGCATCTGTATTTTTGGTTGACTAATAAAATTATGTACTTCTGATAAAAGCCAAAACTTTAAAGAATACCATTTACTAATGAATATCCAGTTTCTTTCACATACAATTATGTAAGAGTCAAGTCAACCTTGTTGTGATATTTTATTAATTGCTGTATTGTAAATTGTAATAGAGGAAAACGAGGAAAAACTTGGTCGTTATTTTTGCATTGTGTGAATATTTAAAATTTGATTGCTTGTAAATTAAAATTGTCGAATTGGTTTCTTTTGATCATTAGTTGGAGTGTCGATGTTGCAACAGGAATTGAAATGGTTTGTTTTAATGGTTTGGGAGGGCGGGTAGCGGTGTTCCGTAATTTGATTGGCGAGAGAGGGCGCGGCGGGCGGCTGGCGCAGTCCGAGCTGCGCTAATTGCCCCGCGCAATATAGAAACAATGACAAAACTTAGGCTCGCGAGTCTCGACTCCTCGCTCTTTTATTTAAAATTCACTTACCCGACTCATAGATTGTTATTCAAAACAGTTAAGACTGAATTCCGACGTTATGAAATTTTCAAACTCATATTTCCCTTTACTTAACATAATTTGTAACGTTTGCATTTACAACGTCTGCCTACTGCATATATCGCATATCTTCATAGTGTGTAAATAGTGCGTAAAGAGCTAGTTTACATTAGGTCGGAACTACAGTTTTGTCGTCGGCCGGCTATTGGTTATTGCTCCTCATATAAGCTGCCCTTCCGTCCTAATGTATGCCAATATTACAACCTTATATGATCCAATAAAAATCGTGGCCTAACTTCCGGTAAAAATGTTATCCATCGCCAATAAGCATTCCAAACATTTCTAATACATTCACATCGAAATGCAGAATATGGTAAAAGCATCTCAGGTATCGGTAATATTTATAATAAATTCGTCAATTAGTCAAATTCTAAAGTAAGCAACGGTACACTCTTATGATATTATCCAATATCTATAATTAATTCGTGAAATAATCAAATTAAAAAAGCAAGCAACCCTATGATATTATTCCTGTATGGCTGTAATTGATAGACATTTGACAGACGGGTAGCGAGCGTGTGGATCTCATGAGATTACCGTACAGCACAACACAACAATTGTCAGCTGAATGACTTGTTTTCATTAGCTTTCCTAAAAGAGAACTGTTTAATTGTGGCTTTTCGACCACGCATTATTAACATTGTTTAAACAAACTCACCTCGCAAACCTCGAAGCTTACCTTTCTAAACTAAACTGCCCTTAACTTTTGAGGTCCGTCTAATAACCCAAGCAATTTGAGGGTCTCCCTCTGTTTGCTTTTCTTACTTCACGAAGGTGATTTGATGATTTTGACTTATTCAACCGCCTAGCCAAAATTCTACTCCTGAGTTGCGAATTATTAATACTTACATCAAACACTGGTCTTGTATAAATACTGTTAAGATCTTTTCTTTATTAAACAGTTCTCTTGAAACATTGTTTTGGCGAATTATTTAGAAGAGCTTCTTCAAAATATATGAGTTTCCCTTTACCAGTTTTAAGTATCAGCGGATCAAATAATTTAGTATGTAAATCTAATTAATGGTCTGAATCTTTAAATTAAGATATAATAAAACGTAAATCTTGATCTTATTTTTGTCGTTTGTAAATAAAGTTAAATAGACTACTTAAATTTTGTTACACAGAATTCCAGAAATGCCGTTCTAGCGCAAGCAACATCCTGACCGAGCTTGGTAGGTGCGCGTTTTCACTTTACACTCATCCAGTGAAACTAAGATCGTTTCTCTTGCGAAAGTCACGTAACCAGTCCCCACACCATGCTCTTTAGTCGGCTCTACTACCATTCTAGCATTCATAAACTTAATGTTAGCCTCCAGAAAGTATGAAATCATGATCAATGAACATAAGATCCGGATACAAACTAAAAAAAAGTAGCTTATTAGATTATTACTTATTCTCCAGCCAGGACACCTCTAAATTTTTGTATGATATATTATTTTACTGTGACATTAGATGAAAGCCGTCTGTATAGGAAAGCGAAACAGTCATAACACGTATTACTTCTCATAAACTTGAAGTAATGGTCGTGTATGAGAGAAGTCAGCGTTATGGTTAAGTGATATTGATTAGAGGTGGAGTGGAGGGCTCTTGGTGAGCGCGAAATGTGGGAGAAATGGTTTTTATTCGTGCGACACGTTCAGTCTTCGAACGAGTGTCGTCCTCCCGCGGGACACTGGCCGTACTTCCGAACGAGATATATTTATAGCCGCCCCAGAAGCCGCTGTTACCTAATGTAACGTTTTATGGTGGCCCTTATTACGGTTCCTTGACATACCTACCTGTCGCCTACACTAGAAATGCTACCTTCTTCGAAAATGTTATTTATTCAATCGTTCAGTACAAATTCCACATTTTGTTGCGCTTATAAAATAAGAAGCAGAAAGGTAGTGTGGGAGATGCGGCTCAGGTCACTGGTGGCTCACAAACAAGGTAACTATGTCGAAGATATTCTTTGCAGCAATCGTAAATTAGGCCGTTCCCTGGGGAGAGTACCGCCCACGTTTGCCGCTCGGAGTCGGACCGCATACGCTAATCGCCTTTCACGCCTCGCACCTCGCACCTTGCTCTCAGTGCACCTCGTAGTAATGGCCACGAGAAAGCCTCCTTTGTTGCGCTAGCGATTTGTTATATTTCACCGCGCCTTTCCGAGATACCTGCTTTGACTCGCGTAATTGTTCTTTCAAATCGTCGGTTTTGTTATGCGTAAAATGCTTTGTCACTTAAATCTGCTAAATCGCCCTCCTTTGGGAATGTTATATACAAACGCCTCATTGTTAAGTAATCTGGCTTCATTAATAAGACGGTCGATGAATCTTTATGTAAATGAAAGATTTGTTAGTCATCTCAAGAACACAATTCATACTATAAAGTAACTCTGTCTGTATTATATTTTGATATTTTTGGTAAGTATAGAGATATATTGGATTACTTCAATCTAATTTGAAACTTAAGAAAAAAAATGTCCAAATTAGCACTACTTATTCGCATTATTAAATAAGATAAAGCTTATATTTGAATTATTGTACTTTTAAAAGATACACTTGAGAGCAAAGAAATCGACTCAGTCAGGTTTCTTAGTTCTTTCCGACAAAGAGTCAGTTGAGATAATTCAATGAAATTGACACATTTCAAATATCAATTTACCAGCTTTAAAATGGTACCATCAATTGATTCTGTGCTGTAAAAGATTGAAAGAAAAATTGTTTGACTTTTGCTTGATAAAATGTATCTGAAAAATTAAATATCTATTGTTAAATAACTACAAAAATTTGTAATTGTAAAAAACATAATCTAGCTAGACAGTAACTTAGATACGGTGATGGTGATCGTGTGAATGATGTAAGTAATACATCGGAGGTGGCATGCGAGCCACGCTCCGGTGGCCGCGCGGCCGTTCAACTCGCTGTCGCGCTGTCTTGGCGCTTGGTAGCTGCTTGAGAACCATCACTTCCTACATGCCGCCAGCATTCTTAAATTACTCACTTCTATTGTTTTTCTTTATTTTTTCTTTCAGTTCGTACGATTTCACGTCTGGTATTGCGCGTTACTATCCGCGTCAATTAGTAATGCGCCTGGCGGCCATGATTTTACCTCAAAAAC
Source organism: Agriphila tristella (assembly GCA_928269145.1). NCBI lineage: Eukaryota > Metazoa > Arthropoda > Insecta > Lepidoptera > Crambidae > Agriphila > Agriphila tristella. The sequence continues at coordinate 53,369,225 of OV743429.1, forward strand.
GAAAAACAATTGTAATTTTGTCATATACCTAGACCCTTTCTTATTGAAAATAAGAATTCAATAATTAATATATTATATTACCTATTAGAATTTTACTGTTTTTTGACATTTTTAGTTGCGGATGACGATGATGTGTATGTTAATTTGACAAGGTTCCAGCGCATTACCAATTGACGGGGATAGTATAACAATGAATCAAATAAAATGGTAAAATCCGAGGGTAGGTAAGGGGTGTATGTGATATTTTGATACCATTCAGTAGCATTCAGTTGATGCATTTGATTAAAATTTGATTGTAATAATATTTTTTTGTTCAGTTTTAGCAACTCTACCATCTGCCTTTTTTCAGAAGCGTTCCTCTTACACCCTGTATTTTACAATCAATGCAATCCCTTTGTTATTTCTTCCCTAATATTATAGTCATTATTTGTTAACGAATACAAATACTAGGATGTGTGTTTGTCATTTATAGGTGTTGAGATAATGATCCACCGTGACACACTTTGTGACAATTTTCGCCGCAAAGGGCTACTCTCGCACCCCACGATGACTCGGCGACCGCTCGTTACTGTCTCACCTGTCTTGCTAGACGCAATGGTACACACGTGCCGTTGTCACTAATGAACTCGCCGTGTCTCACACTACTCTAAATCCACCAAGTATCAAAGATATTTAGTTCTTTTATTATTACGCCACTGTCCATGCCCACTAATTACTTGCTGCATGCTTATACACGCAACATCTGTGTCCCCGGTCCCTGCGGTTTTTATATTGTTGTAGGAAGCATGCATAGGATGTAAATAGACTTTTTACTTCGGCGCCTGTATTCATCCCAGTGTATTGTTCTTGGAAATTGCTCTTCGCAGGGTTCAGCTTTTGGGTCCAGCAGGATTTTGCACTCTTTATTGTTGACTAACCTCATCCTACCTAAAATTTTCTCGCTTTATTGCAACCGTTGAATGAAGTTGCTGATTATTGTTTTGGAGCAAATTAGAGACGGAATCGTAATATGAGTATGGATGATAGTAACTGCAATTCAGCAATACTTCTGAGTTAATTGGTTATTGGAATACATCAAAAGAATCCAGATAGGAACCTTCTGTTTATCGTATACACAGACAATAACAGCAATCGAATAGATTGTTTAATGAAAACAGTTCTGTTGTTTTAACGAGTCGTTGTAAAACGCAGCTCGCACTCAGCTTTTTATCTGCATCGGTTCGCAAATACATAGCCGATAGAATGATGAAGTGTGTTTAGCTGGTGGTAGTTGTTTACCCGACAACGGTAAAAGGTTTGCGAGTCCCTAGCGGCGCGGGCGCGCTTGTTTTCATTTCGTTATTTACTTTTAATTTGGCAGCAAGCGGATGATGCGCCGGTCGGGTGTGTCATGTGAATAATTGAGGCGGGCGGCACACCGGCCGAGTGTCAATCTCCACGTGGACGACCGCGACGTAGCATTACGAACAGCCACCGCAACTGCATAATCCTTAAATTAATTGCTTAATAACACTATTACTGTCTACTTTATTGCATATTACTGTGTGTGACATATGCGTGATTAGTTACTATCCGTTTGGTGAACTAAATTTGTGTAACCAATATAGGCCTTCTTTGAGTAGGATAAACCAATATAAATCGATCTTTCTTTTTTACACTTTCAATCGTCACTCGAAGCAATATAATTTTAGTAAATATTTTTTTTTATTGCTTGTAGGTTTTAAAATTGGTCGATCTGTTAAAAAAGAATTTAAAAGACTGAGAGAAAGAAAAGCAAAGTCAAACTCTCGTCTTTACGTTCCGAGTTAAATAAGGAGTAGGATTAGATTCAAGGCAATGAAATTGAAACAAAACAAACAATAAATGGGTACATCAATTATTCCACAATTCAAAAGATTTTAGGAAGTAGTCCGTCTCGGCGCTCGCCTGTCAGTCTGCAGAACATAATTAACTTTCTTTTCCACGGCAATGTCAAGCGAAGCATTTTTAATGAACTTGGTAATTATAATGGTAACAAACTAAACCATTCCGTTGAATACATTTGCTATTTCTTTGGAATTTTTCATATTTTTTTCGCTTATGGAAATATTTAAGGAGTTGCATACCTTTAGAAAAACGTAACATTATGCGCCGGGAGGCTCTTAAATGACACGGTTAACGATAACACCAAAAGTTCCTAGTGAGTAGCGACAAGGGATTGGAAATATCGTTAAAAAAAAAGAAATATAAACTGTAACGGTATTATAGCGGTATTTAACTGTATTATAACGGTAATATAACATTATTTATTGGCATAACGGTAATTAATTACGGAAAATTTCGAAATAACGTTTTCAATCCCTGGTAGCGATCTAGCAAAAAAATGCTTTCTTCCGTTTTGAACTCATCAAACTTTTACGCATTTACATTACGGCCATATCGGTTACTTTGTCGCGCAATTTATTTAACGATTTTCATCCCCCTAAAGACTACGCAGACCTTTTAATTCAATAAGTAACAAATCCTAAATAAATTAGAGACTGAATGTTAAACTGAAAGTTAATCGAACTCCCCACAGTTAATTTATATCAATATAAATTTCCCCACTTATTCAATAAAAATAAAAAATCCATCGAATTTATTTCCCGACAAACGTAGTTGGTTGACCTGTCTAAATTTTTAATAATTTTGATTTGATCGTTTTGTGAATTTGCGAATAGTTTTAAGAAAACGTGGTGTCGTGGCGTATTAGCGTTTTCTAGACATGCTAAGAATTCACACAAAACACATCTTGATACCTTTTTCCATTTCCATAAACAAACAAAAAGAAAATCTCACTCACACTCTGTGAAATAATAATACGATCATTACATTGAAAAAGGAATACCGTAGGTTTCACATTTACTTTGCAGTCTGGTGAATCGTCTAGGAATTCATTTCAATCTCACTTTCCAAAGTACAAATGCGAAGGTGGCGCAAGCATATATGTACGCGCGTAAAAAAATCGATAGAGTAATTTTGTATTAATTTGTGACTATGGTTTCTGATTTCTCGGCCTTTTCTTTTTCTCGAGGCCAAATTCTCGAGTTTTCTCTTTATTACACCATAATTAATATAACTATTTTCCTAGACTTTACCAGCCTAGAAGCAACGTCAACCTATTAAATAATACATTAAATTAGAAAACTTACTTTTGTCTTAGAAAATATGCTTTCAAGAATAGAAGAAAGAGTAACCAAATGAATGAAAGAGCACGGAGCGCGCGCAGTGTTAAGGTGCTTATAAACATCCACCAGCGTCGCTAATACATTTATTTTTATTACTCGTAAACTATTTGAAATTCTATAACAGAAATAAAAATGCATTGTTTGAAGAAATGGCGATTGATTTCTGAATAATATGTAACATCATCGTATTTATATGCGTTGTATGCAAATATAAACCTCGTTTCGAGGTCGGAGTGCGACGACGTGGTCGCGTGCTGCGCTACATTAGGCCAGTGACTAGAGTTCAGGGGGTGGCTTATTGTCTCGCGTCTATTAATACCAGCGTTTATGGTAAATTAATTTCTGCGGTATAATACCACTTTGTTGACTGGCACACATTTTCCTGTCTTATACATCTGTAGCAAAATGTCTACTAGTCAAATCGACTGTGCAATTTCAAAACCTAGTAAGGGATACCTCCAAGGAAAAAACATGTTTTTGCATTATTGGCTTCTAAAGTCATAAGGCATCGATTCGCATTGCCAAAACATCTAAAAAAAAAAAACGGCCAAGTGCGAGTCGGACTCACGCACGAAGGGTTCCGTACCAAAAACGGCAAAAAATAATAATACGATTGTTGTATGGGAGCCTCCCTTGAATATTAATTTTATTCTGTTTTTAGTATATGTTGTTATAGTCGCAACAGAAATACATCATCTGTGAAAATTTCAACTGTCTTCTACCTGTTGTCGTTATTAATATTGAGCAAAAAACGGCAAAAAAATCACGTTTGTTGTATTACTACAGCAGCCCGTAATACATTTAAATTATCAAAAAGGTTACCGCTCGCCGTTGCTATATAGTTATTTATTAGGAAATTATAGATCCTTTAACCCAAGTTTTACAGATCGCAACCCGCCGTAACCTATATTTGTATATCTCCAAAAATGATATTTTTTTAGTTTTCGAGGTTTACCACATGGTTTAGCTATTGTCGTGTTCTACAGCTTTGTTTGATTGCCACTAATAATAGTAAGCCTATGGAAAGTGACCATACACAGATTTAAGACCAGATAAAGTCCATCCATTTTCATCTGGTCTTAAATCTGTCTATGGCTGCTTTTCATAGTCTTACTATTATCAGTGGCAATCAAACAAAGCTGTAGAACACGACAATAGCTAAACCATGTGGTAAACCTCGAAAACAAAAAAAATATCATTTTTGGAGATATACAAATTTAGGTTACGGCGGGTTACGATCTGTAAAACTTGGGTTAAAGGATCTATAATTTCGTAATAAATAACTATATCACAACGGCAAGCGGTAACCTTTTTGATAATTTAAATGTATTACGGGCTACTGTACTATATGGGAGCCCCCCTTGAATATTTATTTTATTTTGTTTTTAGTATTTGTCGTTATAGCGGCAACAGAAATACATCATCTGTGAAAATTTCAACTGTCTAGCTATCACGGTTCATGAGATACAGCCTGGTGACAGACAGACAGACAGACAGACGGACAGCGGAGTCTTAGTAATAGGGTCCCGTTTTTACCTTTTGGGTACGACGGAACCCTAAAAATTAGACAAGATTTTGAAAATTGAAAAACCTAGCAAGTACACACAGTCGTAACGCGGAAGAGCCTAAAAACCATTTCAAAAACATAGCAAGTAACACGACAAGTTCCAAAAACTTAGTAAGGGACGTCCCTTGCTAGGTTTTTAAAGTTGTCATGCGAGTTATTGAGGATCAAGTATATTTTTTTTTGATGATTAATCGTTTGAATTTACAAAACCGCAATGAATATCAATGATCCGGGGCCTCGGCCACCTACTCGTACCCTATAGACATACGCACACGTTATTTCATGAATTTCATTGATGAATTTAAAGACAACACCCATTTTTTTTGAAAATCAAAATCTCAATTATTTTTACTTAAACTTATTTAGTTTGATGTGAACAACGCATATTATGGCTTCTGTATTGGTCTTTTAACACTCTAGTACAGTCAGTGGCACGAATCATGAAAATTTTTCGACGGAGTGGGGATAAGTTCGCGCATGTGCTCTTGTGAGCGACCAATAGCGTGCGCCCCTCTCCCGCCGCCCGCGCCCCTCACCGCAACGCATACCCAAAATACGCGATCCGCGCAATCCCCACCCGATTTCATGATTCGTGCCACTGACTGTAATGACACTGGTTTTAACGTTGTCAAATCGGCTGAGTCTAAGTCAAAAAATCAATAAAATCATTAGTATGTTATAAAACTTGATCTATAATTTATTAAGCTGTAGACAGCCAAGGATATACCGCATCTTTTGATCCAACACTCATTACTGTAGCTCTTATACTTAGATTATTGAATCTAAGTTCTTATAGTTTCGGCGCCTCAAGCTCTCAAAGTGACCCACTCCTTTTTTGGGTCTCCTGTAAAATTTGTCTCCTTTCAATTACCAGATTTTAAAATTGTACAGGCGAAATTACCTATGGTATAACCGTGTCCTTATTTACTTATCTTGTAATATAAAATCTTTGTCGGATTTATCGCTAACGTACGTTTTTATACCTATATACAATAGAGCAGAATCGTTTTTTTTTTTCAGAAGTTTTACCATCACTTGTTATATCTCTCCAGAGAACGTTCTTATAAATTGGATTCAAGTTGAATCACGCATTTCTGTAACTCATTTCTTTGTTGGTGGTTTTTGTTGGAATAGTTATTTTTTTAACTTTCGACTACCGGGAATAGGATCACTAGCAATAGCCCTTCGCTAAAATATAGGTGTTTCATTATTTTTGTACGTTCGTTACACTACTACAACGTCGAGTGGTTATTAAATAGCCATTAAGTTACGTTTAATGATTAAAACCTTACTGAGGACTTCTAAAAATACAGATAAACGACTAAACAATATTTCTCAACAAAGGCGTTTTTTGTTTACGTCAATTTTACTGCTTCACGTCACATACATATTATGAAAACAAAAATGTTGTTAATATATCGGAGAAAGGACTCGGATTTTTATGCTAAAGTTGTATAATTTTTTCATCTGTGATTCATAGTCTACTGTAATTTTTAACTCATTAGTATGTGGTATCAACCAAATGGACATGGACAAAGGACTTGAATCCAAACAAAAAAAACAGATCAATGCCAAATTTATGGTTTTTATGCAGCCACGTTTTAACATTTTTCATGGTGACTTTTATGCACTTTGAAAACTGAACGTTTTTCCTCGTACGTTCTTTGTTTCTTGTTGTTTTCCGTAGTGTTTCCATATCAAAAAATATTCATAATTAAATAACTATATTTTCTACATGCGCTAAAAATATGACTGAACTTTATTAAAGTAGCAAATATTATTGGCTTTATTTTAAGACCAATTTCAATCCTAAACAAGTTAAGCATTATATCTATGGCGAGTACCGATTCTCCTCTCCGATTGTAGGAGGAGTAATTTTAGTGAGGGAGGAGTGTTCTAATAATTTAGAAGTTGGAGTTGATAATTAGTCACGTGGCTGAAATCGACGCCTCGACCTATTCACGAACTTTGGTGGATAATTTTCGCCAGCCGTTTATTCAATGCCACTATTGTTTTGTGATATTAACAGCCGCATATTACGTATAAATATGGATTCAAGAGCTTGTTTGTTGAAAGAGGACACGTACTATTAAGTTATTCTACTATTTAAAGTGAAAGTTGGTTAGTTGGGGGGTGGTAGTTAGAACTGGCTAGGGGTGAGTTAATGGTATTTTGCTTCTGGTAACTGACGATTTTATGTACAGCGAGATCATCCTGCATTCTCACGTACTAATTTCGAAATAAATGTTTTTTTCTTTCTTTCTTTCTTTCTTTCACTGAATAAAGTCCAAGTGATGCCATATTTTTTAATTAAGTACTAACAACTTGGTGTTTGGATAATAAGAAATATATCAAATAGGTATGCCTCGTCGTGTGCCAATAGTAGGTCGTCTACCTAGATGATGTACGACGCTTCAGTCCTAAATATTGGACCAACACAATAACTTGTTTTTGAGTAAGAAATACCTGTTTTCACTGTGTGTCCCTCTGTTCGAAAACTGGGACGAAAGTTCGCACAGCTAGCTACGTGGATGCAGGGCGACCGCTGCAGCAACGGTGTTTGTTGACGAGTTGGTGGGCGGCGCGAAGCGGGGCGCGGGCGGCACGACGACGGGCGGCGGCGGCCGCAGGGCAGGTGCGCCAGTTCCGCGATGCTCGCCGTTCGGATGTGACGTGCCTTGAGCCAGACATGTAGCCAAAGTCGTGCGAACGTACGCGAGGATAGTCAGTGTTTGTTGTGATTTTGTGGTGACGTACTGTTAGACCGATGGTCGTGCTCGAAGGCGGAGGGGCTCTGCTCGAGCCGGCGCTCGCGCTCGACGGCGCGGCCGCCGCGTGCCTCGAACGGGCCTATGCACAAGCGGATGTTTCATTAAAACTTTTACCCAAGCGGTATATAAACTTGCATCAGTGGTTGTCGCCGGTGACTACGTCGGTCACAGCAGCTGCCGCTGCCGGAAAAGATCTCAAATTACAAATAGTAAGAAAAATGTTATACTCTACAACAAACCTATTTACTTTTATTCCGAAAATAAAAATATTTTGCGCAGTTTAATAATAATTAACTATACTCTCTCTAATCGCTAAATATTTACATGACAGTTGTTGACCTTAAAAAACTTGTTTGTGAAGTTGTGGAATGTAATGTTCAACGCCTAACATCATAGGTCATGCAAATAGATTTAAAAAAATGGGTTCTTAACTAAGTACTATTAAGATAGAAACAGCCATTTTGATTAACTAAAAACAATTAATTAATTAGCGGTCGCCCACGATTTCGTCCGCGTAAATCCTAGGGAACATTTGACCGGGCTAAAAAGTAGCCTATATGTATATGTTAATCCAGGGTACTTATTGTCTAATTTCAAAATCTATCGCAATTGCGAACACCTGAAGGATGTGATACACTCTGATATTTCATTTTGGCACAAAAAAAAAACTTACCAAAGAAATGTAGCAATGTGTCACTATCCATCTGTCAAATGAAAGCGATTACGATAGATTTTGAAATTAGACAATCAGTACAGGTTATTTATGCCTTTCAACCAAATCCGTCCAGCTGTTTAGTGTGAAGAGGTAACAAACACACACATACACACAAAATTATAATATTAAGTTGTATTCTGAGTCGAGACTGTGTTGATCTTAAAAAATGTTTTTTTAATAAAAACTCGACAGGTAAGGTAACATCTTAAAACGCGTTGTGTTGTGATCTAAACCAAATTGTAAACATCAAGGGACTTATTTTCACGATAGTCTAGTTTCATATGAATTAAATCTGTAAAATCCTCTGGAACAATCTAACAAATAAAATAAAAACAATTAACTTACTTTTACTTAACTACTTACATACATACTACGTTTACTGGGGAATCGTAAGAATCTTTCTTACAGGGGTAAATATTTTAAATCGGTTTTTTTTATGTGTAGGTTAAAGGGCTTTATTATATGTTTTTTTTTTAAATCAAAACCATCAAAACAATGAGTTGGATACGTTCTTGACTAATTAATGAGGCTACCGACGCACTGGTCAACACGTTTTATGCTCTTACCCATACAGGGCCAAGTCCGGTTTTGAGAAGTTTCACCAAAAATATAAGTGAGGTGAGATCTCACATTAATTTATCATCCGCGGCGAACATATTGTGGTTAGAAACACCAGACGATTTTAATATAAATCCTTGAAAGCCCAAGTTCGCCGCTAGAGTTAGATCGAGCTGATCCAGGCAGGAGAATCAGATCGCATACACACCCTATTGATCTGATCAGCATTCTAAGACCTATTGGATATGTTTAAAAATCGCATGCCACCTTCATCCAGCTTAAAGTCGTTCTGTTGTGTCTAGGACAAAACGGCATGCGACTACGGTTATCCCTTTTATTGAATTTCGGAATCGAATATTTTCTTGTTTCGTACTTTTTAGAACGTGATGTTTCAGTAGTTGGGGTTTAAGTTTTTGAACTCCTTTTTTTGCTTATTGATGTAGCACGAAGGGATGATGTTTCAGTCACATTAAATTATTTCCATGTGACTGAAAGATCATAAGATTAAAGAGATTAATTCGCAAGGTGAAAAAGATTCAGCCATTATTGCAATTTCTTTGCTTTTACGCGTGCGTAAATTCTCTATTCCGAAAAGCGTAGCCGCGATCGCCGCCCTCCTATCTCTCAACCCGATCTATCTGCCTGCATTCATCGTATACACGGGAAAGCGCTAAATGGTGAGAGATTTCCTTGCAAACATCTCACCTAGTCTTTCAAAAGTTTACGTTTGCCCAACTGAAAGTTTACATTACACAAATTAAATCCTTTCTTTGCTCCACCCTTTGATTAACAGACTCAAAAGAGTTTATTTGTATGTTTCACACATTCCTTGATTTATTAGCCATAAAGGATTTACGCTTGAACGTGTGTAAAGTAGGTGTACCTACATAGATATAGTATTGTAGCTTAGATGTATGTAGGTCTCGACTCGAGAAGGGGACCGCGTGCGTGCACTCTACTCGCTTGCCGCAGCGCTCGTTTATTTGCGACTTCCTAGCTCTTTTGTTATGCTCTGTCGCCTATGTCTGCTTTGAAAAATTGTAATGCAGCGGTATTGTAGACGCGAGTTACCGCGATTGTGCGCCCACTGCAGTTACTCTGCCTGCTGTTGCGCTTTCCTCCAGAATTTATTATCTCTGCAAATAACTAAAGTTTCACACTATTCTGTGATTCCATTTTGTAACAATAGCATTTCTTAAATTGCCCGTAGACCTTTGACACCAACACTATAGTCGATTTGCATAAAACATGTGTCGTATGTATATTACGGCACCGACACAGCACAAAGACGAAGGTAAGGTGAGGGCGGAGCGCACGAGCCGCGGAATACATTAGCCGCCACCCCGGTGTCGGCGTCGGAACACTCTAATATATTTCACTGGCGGTCATTTTCGACAATTAACCACATAAAATAAGTGAAATTATGCATGCGGCCGACGACGGCGTATATCACGTCCAGTTACGGGCACGATACGTACCGGGCCGTACATTCATTATTCAAAGAAATGTTTCGCTAGACCAGCCCGCGTCCGGAAGCGAGGGCTCTGTTCGTGTGATTGATGGCGATCTCTTTATTTTTACTGTTCGCATTGAGATTGTTAAGTATACACATTAATTAAACTTGTCTAATGTAACGACATATCAATCGTTTTTAGACAATATCTTGTCAAAACTGTAATTTGTTAATCAAACGTTCATCATAATGTACGATTATCATAATATGAATATGATTATGGCACAGATACAATTTGCATTGCATGTAGCGAGCGCGTCATTTCAAACATGTATCCCGATACGTAAAACATTGCTTAAACGGCTTTCCTAAGGCTTTTCACGTCAGCTGACCTCTCAAACCGTCGGGATTCATTTTCTCTTGCAATTTCCTACAATTTCCGGATGGCGTATGGTATACCTACTGACTGATGTGCTTGGAAATTATTTTCACGTAAATTTCACTCTTCCATTAATATTTCTATCTTCAGTGTAAATTGAAAAGCTGAATTATATTAATGGTATTTATTTCTTTTACATTTAAGAAAAAAATTAAACGCACGGCGACGGGATTAATGACTAATACCTGCAGATTGCAGCGTGTTGAAGCATATCTCTATGCTTCATTAAAAAAAACATGACATTTTCTGTCTCGTGTCCTCGACTCTTATTGACCTCTATTGCAGGGGTGCCTATACTTTTTCTTAAGGAGATCGACGTAGCAAAAATATATGACTAAGAGATCAACATTTTGACCGTTTAAGCCACCAAATATTTATCAAGAACAAAATTGCATAAGGAAAAATACATTGGGTGCGAATCTGTTACCCTTGGCGATCGACCTTAAAACCTCTCGCGATCAACCGGTCCGACCGTTTGATGGACCGTTTGGGCACCTCTGCTCTATCGCTTCCTCTTCCGAACTTTGATGTTCCTTGGTTCTACCATAAGAATAAATAATGGTTCTACTACGTATCGTTGGCTGGCATTTGCAGATCGCCACTACTATACTATACAATACTGCAGAATTTTCTCTCAGCAGATACTTTTTCACTCTAGATGTGATTTTCCATTGAAAAATTATCCGGCTCGAAGGACCATTTTCTACATTGCCGACAACAATAAAACTAGGTAACTGGTATTGTACTTTAAATACTTGTAATTTACTTAAAAAATAGAATTTTAACATTGACAATGCGTAACAGCACTGATGCTGTTACGCATTGTTAATGTTAAAATTAGCCCCTGAGGGCGTGATTTATTGTTAGCCATAATTTTAAGTTTTAGTTACTTAACGTTAAGATGAAATTATTAGGATTGCTATTGTTTGTAAAAAAAAGTATATCTCAATCGCACAGGTCAATTTAAATGATATACCATGTAACTTGAATTGCAATAGTCAAGTTCAAGCGCGAGATCAACGTCCTAACAGGCGAGTGTCATTGCGCAACTCGCGAGGGAAGCCGATGCGCTTGCATGACTCGCGCGCAAGCCTCCGCCCCGCGCCGCCCGCCCGCGCTCCTCTCGCGAAACACTACCTGACACGCGCACGATCTTGGTAAACTGTAAATCACGAGTGTTACTGACCCACGTTTTTAAGTCGGGTGATACAGATTAGCAGTGTATTGAAATTCTCCTTTGTTAAATATATATTTACGACAGAAGGTGATCGATCTGTCTCAATAGTGCTAGTGTCAACACATAATTTTCATTGCTTGTTCAACTCGTTCACCGACATCCTCATAACAACGCCATAACTTGTGAGGAACATTAGAGGATGTACATCATTTGCTGTCGGAGTGTGAACGAAAATGAACGGCAATTAATAATAAACACCTTAAAACTTAATCTTTTAAATGTAGGCACTTTCCATGTTATCTTCACTAAACCTCTGTCGGATTCAGTCAAGATGCCTTGCAACTTAGTTAATAATTAAAGATAGGTAGTGAATAATTGTTAATTAGAATAAGGTTCATGATAGGACTGACATATCTCTTATTTATTTTATTTTATTTATTTTATATTCACAGGTGAATCAACAGTTATTATGTTAACTATAGCAATCTCAGTATACATCAAAAAACCATTTACAGATTCACACAAATAAAAAGTAAGGTAATAAAAATGCACATTTGAACCACAAAAACATCGATCGCCAAGAGTTATACAAAAGATAATACCTATACTTATCTAAAGATTATTTTTATTTTTGAGAATAACACTAATTAATATTATGGATACAAATCCATAAAACTTAAATATCAGAATAATATATCATTAAATAGATTTCATAGTTAAATCACGCCCACTTCAATATTCAGAGAGTAAAATTGCAAGATTACGCCTTACAGCTTCACAACTAGTGTTAAACATATCAATATCAAGTTTGCTGCACAACTCATTGAAACATTTGCCTGCACGAAGAAAGAAAGAATTTCGTCTATAATTGGTATGCGACAGTGGTAGGTGAATTGGTTTAAAATGACGAAGATTCCTACTTGGAACATTCAGATTCAATAAAGATAGGAGCTCGGGACAATCAACAGCACCCGTGGCAATTTTTAACAGAAAAGTGATGTCAGCTATGATCCTACGACTTTCCAGAGTTAAAAGATGGTGATTTCTACATAGTTGAAGATATTCACTAGAATGGTACCGCATTCCAATGCGGTAACATAAATACTTCATAAACTTTTTCTGGATATTTTCAAGTCTATTAATGTAAGTGGCGTATCTTGGATTCCATATTTGAGAACCATATTCCAAGTGACTTCGTATAAGTGAGCAGTAGAGAATTTTAAAGGTTTTAGCATTTTTAAAGTCTTTGCAATTTCGAATTAAAAATAAGGCTTAAGGCCAGTATAGGTATTACAAATTATCGAATTTGACCTATGTTTGATTCAAAAATAAACACTCAATTATTCTTTATTTTGAGCAGATACAAATATATGTTGAAGTTTCATAAACGATCTTGATTATTTTACGGTTAAAAATACGATATTCGTATCTTCACTCGACTAAAAAAATATACAAAGACAAAGAATATTTTCATTAATTTTATATTTTTTGGATAATACTTAAAGTTTATCAATCCCTTATTCACGAAAAATATATAAGTAAATAGGTAATGACATATACATAGAAGGGTAGGCCCCCGACAAGGTGGACCGACGATCTGGTGAAGGTTGCCGGAAGCCACTGGATGTGGGAAGCGCAGGACCGATCGTCGTGGAAATCCTTGGGGGAGGCCTATACCCAGCAGTGGGTGTCGTGCGGCTGATATGATGATGATGATGACATATAGAAGAATATTCAACGGTTACTTTTTCAAAAAGTGACTTTATGCTCAAAATATAAACAAAAACATTGAAAAAATGAAAAAGTGAGGTTATTTTCATTACTCTTCACACGTAAAGAAAAAGACAGAGACAGAGTTTTTGGAATATACTGGCCTTAAATTAAATAAAGAAAAAATCACACGCCGTATTAAGAATTTTGCACGTCGCGACGCGTTTCTGATTTAGCGAAAAGGAAAATACCAAACCGGTTTAGATGATATTTAGTGATTTAGCTAGCCATATCAAAATTCCCCGGTCCCGTGAGCGCGACGTCTAAAACGCAAATAGCCTAAGTAGCAAAAGAGAGACTAAATTTTTGTTATTTTACTAAGTTTCGATACTTTTATTTGATTTTTAATCACTCATTAAAACCATTTTAATCAACGTTGTATTTTAGCGATATTGTATCGACTATGTGTTTTAAACTTTTAGTATAATTCCATGTATTTTAGACGTGAATTTTAATTTGGATCATCCCTTGGCGTTTTATTCTTTGCGTTTTAGACGTTATACGTTCTAGACATTATATGTCATAATATGTGCCAGGATTATTCAACACATGGCTTTCATTTGGGCGCTAATGGATTGTTGTCAGTTTGTGCGATATCTACTGAAGTACAGTGAATTAAGGCAAGAGTTGTGTAGACGCTTTTACAATACCAGTTGGAGTTAAACAAAACTCTTCAATCGCAGAAGATCATCGGCCAGAGTCACAAAACAAAACAAAATTCAGAAACTTTATGTAATATCGAGACATTATAACATGAACACCTGTTAAGTTTCCAAAAAATAATATTACAACAACACCACACCCAACTAAAAAGTACATGAGGGTGGTCCAAAAAACGTAGACAAGTGATTTTTTAAATAATTCTATTAACTATAAAACTTAAATTAAGTTATAAATTATAAAAATACAACCTTTTTTTACAAGAATACCTAATTAATTTGTCTTCAAAATAACCTTTGACGCGAATATATAGAGACTAAAAATAACTCCTCGTAAGTTATGTTGCCCTGGTACTTTTGACTGAATATAACATTTCGCATGCCCTACCCTACCTACCTCTTAGTAGTGGATCGAAGTGGAATAAAAAATATTTGATTATATTTGAATCCGCTTTTTCCCTAAAACGGTGGATCAAAGTGGAATAAGAAATGTATGATTATAAAGGTCCAATGAAATTGAAAGGACTATACTTAAGGTATCCTTCCAATTAAAAAAAATCTAATTCGGTTCATAAATAACAAAGTCGTCAAGATAGTTTAAGCAAAATCATAGTATTTTCAGGATTACTTAAAAACAGTAGTGTTCAGTAGAACTGATTTGAAAAAAATAAAATAAGACCATCTCACAAGAAAACTCAATCAAACAAAAAAGAATCATCAAAATCGGTTCACAAATGTCGCAGATACGCGCGATCAACGATAAAAAAATATACAATCGAATTGAAAACCTCCTCCTTTTTTTGAAGTCGGTTAAAAATTTAACGCTCAAATAGACTTTTTATTTACTGATTGGTGTTAAACAACGCATCATATTTAAAAGTACTGCGGTTTTTTGTTCTAAGTATTTATGGAGATTACTAACCTACTATGAACCTATAGGTATGGAGAGAAAATGTGTTAAATTTTGACTTTTGATCCAGAATCATATAATTGAATAAAAAAAATCAATTCAGTGAATTGACTTAAAATTGTTTTCTATAAAACAAACCAATAATCACCAACTTGACGATCTGGGGTGCGATTGCGTAAAGTCAATCTTATACATGAGACAGTTTATATTGTATCCGATCGGCAGCAATTTGTATGGAATTTGACACTAATGACATTGAATATGAACTTTCAAATGAATACAATCACTTTACGCAACCGCCTATCTGTCTTCCACTCGTCGCCAAAACGCGAACTCCGTTGCAATTTGCGTCACTGGAAAAAGTCCTCGTTTTTGCAAAAAAATATACTTGTCAAGATTGTTTTATAATTTACATCATACTGCTCGGCAACTAGGATTTACTAGTATAGTAAGAGGCCGTGTAAGTTGGCATGTGCAACACAGTGCATTGTTTAGATAGAACGTTCCATTATCAAATCACTTTACAATTCAAGCATGGTGAATGCTTTAACTGTAATAGTAGTTTGTTAAACAAGGGACGTAAGTGAGCTATTACAGAACAAGATCCAATTTGGCGCCCGTGCGAGCGCAGCTCGCAAAGGGCGCTAATGGATCGAGTGCACCCGAGATATTTAGACGCCCGAGCGAGCGAAGCAAGCAAGGGCGAATATAGTTCGAGGGTGTATAGCTACTTACAACCGAGGTAAGCATACTACTTTACATCATTCATGCGAGGTAAATAAAACATTGACAATGATATTTTTAGTTCATATAAAACCTCTCGTGGGGTTGATCAGACCATCAAACTGAACAACTTTCATTATGGGAAAAATCACGAAAAAAAATCCGCTGTTCCATACAAAAGTAAAATGCCTACTCCATCGAAATGTAAAACAGCTGATTTTTTTTCGCGCTTTCAAAATGAATGTTATCATTTTATGAAAAAAAAAATTGATGTCCAAGGAGTTTAGCATAGCTTGAATTTTCATAGTTTTTTTTTAGTAAAAAGTTTCGTCATTTTATAAAAAAAGAAATTGGTTCACTAAGGAGTTTGACATAGCTTGAATTGTAAAGTTACTTTACAATTAAAGCATTCACCCATGCTTGAATTGTAAAGTTACTTTACAATTAAAGCATTCACCCATGCTTGAATTGTAAAGTGATTTGAAAATGGAACGTTCTATCTAAACAATGCACTGTGTTGCACATGCCAACTTACACGGCCTCTTACTATACTAGTAAATCCTAGTTGCCGAGCAGTATGATGTAATAGTACATTATGATATAAGTGCGGTAAGTTGAAAATTACAGCTGAGGCGATATTGCTAGCCCGAGCCGTAGGCGAGGGCTACAAGAAAGCAGAGGCTGTAATTATCAAAGCGCACGTATGTCATACGACGTTTTATAACATATTTGCGAGGAAATAAATAAAACTCAGACTTTGCATTTTTGCTTGTTTTCCATAATGATGAAATTTTGATACACTTGTACTATCTATCGGTCGATTTTTCTGCCTTTCACTTCGATTGTGAGGAAATCAAACAACAATAAAGTAAAAAACAAAAATTGAAAAAAAAAAAATATTTTTTCTTAAATTTAGTGACAAATTATATTATTTTGGAATGTGCTCATCAAGGCCTTTCATTTGATACCCATATTCAAAAATTAAAAAAAAAAAAATATATTTTCTTAAATTTTAGTGACAAATTATGTAATTTTGGAATGTGCTAATCAAGGCCTTTCATTTGATACCCATACTCAAAAATAGAAAAAAAAATTTTTTTTCTTAAATTTAGTGACAAATTACTTATGTAATTTTGGAATGTGCTCATCAAGGCCTTTCATTTGATACCCATATTCAAAAATCGAAAAAAAAAATTTTTTCTTAAATTTTAGTGACACATTATATTATTTTGGAATGTGCTCATCAAGGCCTTTCATTTGATACGCATATTCAAAAATCGAAAAAAAAAATTTTTTTTTCTTAAATTTTAGTGACAAATTATATAATTTTGGAATGTGCTCATCAAGGCCTTTCATTTGATAACCATATTCATAAAGCGAAAAAAATTTTTTTTTTTAATTTTTAGTCACAAATTATATAATTTTGGAATGTGCTCATCAAGGCCTTTCATTTGATACCCATATTCAAAAATTGAAAAAAAAATTTTTTATTGAAAAAATAAATTATATAAAGTAAATTTTATTCATAAAATGTTGACCAAGAGGTCAATCGCACATGACGCATCAGAAAAGATTCTGATATAAAAACTCTTTGCTAAGATTTAAAAAAGTACCGTTCGTTTTAGACGAAGCATCTTGATAAACCGTGCGTTTTACTTTACATTACCGCACAAGTTCGTAATGAGATACAATACGATATTGAAATTGGAGTAATAAGAGACCCTTTACGAGCAAATATGTTATAAAGTAACTTTACAATTCAAGCATTTAAAACTCCTTAGTGAACCAATCTCTTTTCTTATATTATAAACTGTGGAAACTTTTTACTGAAAAAAAAACAATAAATATGGCGGCATTTCATTTCCGTTCAAGCTATGCAAAACTCCTTGGATTTTGATTTTGATTTTGATTTTGGTTTTGGTTTTGATTTGGTTTTGGTTTTGATTTTGATTTTTATTACATTTTTATTTTTATTAAATTTACCTCGCATGAATGATGTAAAGTAGTATGCTTACCTCGGTTGTAAGTAGCTATTACACCCTCGAACTATATTCGCCCTCGCTCGGATCTTGTTCTGTAATAGCTCACTTACGTCCCTTGTGTAACAAACTACTATTATTTATGACTTAATTTAATTTAAGTTTAAAGTTAATAACATTATTTGAAAAATCACTTGTCAACGTTATTTTGCACCACCCTGTAAATCATAATATTATCTACTTAGACAAAATTCTATGTGTTAAGTACTACACTGGCCTGCAAAACTAAGTACTACAGAGGTCTATTTTCATACAAACGAGGTAACTTTGAAGCATTGGTTCTCCGCCCAGGTTTAAACGTGGTGTGATCTGATGATAGCCATCCAAGGAGTGAATGGAGAAGATTCAGATCCCCATACACACCCAATTGATCTGATCAGCATTCTAAGAGCTGTTTGTATATGTTTAAAAAAACCACAAAAATAGCATTAAAATGTATGGAAATGCTGTAACTGATAACTCTAATCCTTACAGCTCTTAGAATGCTGATCAGATCAATTGGGTGTGTATGGAGATCTGAATCTTCTCCATTCACTCCCATCCATCCAGGCCATCATCAGATCACATCCCGCTTAATCCTGGGCGGAGAACCAATGCTTCAAAGTTACCTCGTTTGTATGGAAATAAACCGCTGTAGTACTTAGTTTTGCAGGCCAGTGTATTTTTATTTTTATACACACACGAAAAGTCATCAAAAATCATTTACTTAGACAAAATCTATTTAGTGTTACTAATTTTATTTTGAATTTTACTTGTTCAATTTCAAAATAAAACTTGTGTATAATAATTTTTTTGTACACGGAAAATCGTCAAGAATATTCTTAGCATCACCGAAAAGCTGCTAAAACAAGTCATCATACGAAATGTCCAGGATAGATCCCGTGAGCGAGTGCGCTCATTCTTGTCGACATCACCTTGAGGTGCGCGAATGAATCACACCAGGCCGCGCTCACCGGTGTGACGGTAACAGTACAAGAATAGCATACGCTCTATTTAAGAGTCCTCTTGGTTTGTTTGCCAGCGAAATGTGTCATTGTTAACTAATTTAAGTAACAACTATTGCCAGCTGTTACAACATAGCAGGTCACTGACGGTCATCGATATGTTGCATTCCTAATCGCGATAATTTCTGCAGTGTTAGCAAAAAGCTAACGTCCCAATCTGAAACAGACTGCAAACTTTATGCGGTCACACACGTAACGAGCCTCGCGGATTACGATCAATTTGATTCATGGGACCCCGGGAACAGTAAATTTGTGTCTTTGCGGTTTATAGCTCTAGCGAGCCATGAAATTTTTTTCACTTTTCCTTTAATTTGTCTTACTCTATATATTAGTCATTATTCCCGTCTTATTTTCGTAATTACCTAGAAATGTCTTTAAATTATTTTTAAGAAAAACTTCCTTAAATTAAACAATAAAACCAAACTCTCAATCAAAATGTAAAGCTATTAACTATTAACCATTCCTTGTTTACTGTGTTGAGTCTTCAAATAACTAAAAGTTATCTTTCTCACTTATATTAGAAATCTTTTCTTTTTTTCAGTTTCAGACGTCTACTTTTATGCTTTTGCGCTATTCGTAGACGCTTGCATGTTACATTTTCTGCATCATAAATGGTTATCGCCGGCCTATACCAAGGAGGAGACTAAAAAAAAATATTCATTCGCTAATATTTAAAAGGCTATTCATTTGAAATTGCAAATTCTTGTAATAATGACTAATTTATATGCACAGGTCTCGACTAACCGTTACGAACTTGATAATGAACTGTTTACATTTTTTATTGAGTTGGGTCATGTGATTATTATTAATTAATATGAGCCGGTCGGCTGACGCTGTCATTCCGATGGCCTACGACATTATCGCTAGAGAGCTACGTAAACATCAAAATGCAACACGATACCGTTTAGCCAGTTAATTAATTGCCATGACTGCGAACCGAGATCCGAAAGCGGGCGATCGCCGGCCGCCGCGAGCTCGTTATGGAAATAATGAGTGCGACTGCTGTGCAAGCCACTGCACAAGCACAAGTTGCCCGGCTGCCGCTCGCTGCGCCTACTTCGATCTTATTGTTATCCCGGACGTTTTACGACTTTAATTAACCTGCATTTTCTGGGAAGGAGAATAACTACTTTGATATTCATACCATTTAACCGTCATTTCTTAAATATTTATAGTTCCAAGCGTTTAAATATTACTTAGTCCGAAGAACACAACGCGAGTGAAATGCTGAAATATTACAAAGCGCCCGTTTCGTGACCTTGCATAAACCGAGCTTATTACGTGTCCCTAACTACACGTGCAGCCTAAGTGACATAAGTTGTGTATTGTGTACAGCATATTAGATCAAGTGCGTTTGGCTATTTGTATAGGATATTAATTTTCTAAGTGAAAATTCATCTATGCACTTACTTACTCTTAAAGACAATAAAGTTCGTTCGTAATAAATAAGTGACATTGAATTTGGTTATTGAGATTTAATGTCCTATCCGTGACATGGAAAAGCGCAGTTTCGTTTGGTACATGGGCTTTATTGGGGTCGTGTGATTGAGGTAACCGACGACGAGACGTGTCACTTGATTTAATTAAGAGTCGCTTTACCGCTCGTTCCTCGGAGGTAACGCTTCACATCGTATACCCAGGTTAATTTGGTACAGAGTCATTTCCAAAGATTTATTTCGGTATTGGACTAGTCTTATACCCTTCTTAGCGACGTGACAGAGTTTAATGTCCTTTTCTGATATAATAAGACGATCGTTTTAATGTTATTTTATGCCTGTAATCACCAGGAAAAGAGATACTCTTGGGACCATAGTCTAGCTTGTTTCTTTACTTACTAATGATGCGATGTTACCTGAGGCAAATAAAAAAAAAGAATACAGCGGTGAAACGCTTGTTGAATCTCTCAAATCCGTCTGTGATTGCATCGTTTAGCGCAGATAGTCGCGATATTTCACCTCCGTCTAGGAATTTAACAAATGAAGTCCATTTGTTAACTCTGCTACGGACTACAGACCCTCATTTGCACCCTTTTCCTGTTGCATCTTTTGAAGATATTCGGAAACTACATTATATCAAAATATTATTATAAGAATATATCGATATTTGCTAAACATTTGAAATTGTATCAAACAATGAATAAAGAAAGAAAGTGAGTTTTCTAAAGTTAAAGCTGAAATCGGTGTACTTTTCCATATTTTCCTTGACGTACTCTTTTTACAGGCGAAAATTTCAGACGATAATTAGCAGGATTTTTTGTATATTTTTATATGGCGTCTAATGCGCTACTCGTGTTGGCCGTCATCATGCGTCGCGGGAGGAGTTCGTTATTAATTCATCGCATCTCGACTCTACCAGCTTTTATTCGCTTAGATCTCTTAGATAATGGAAAACCATTTCAGGTGATATGATTCTAGGAATATTTTAAGTGATGCACGGCACGGTATGCTAAGATGGGTGTAATGGTTTGCAAAAAGAGGGGTGTTAATGTTAATACTCTACTCTAGTAGCTATATTATTAGATAAAACCTGCATTGTTATGGCAAACAGATTTTATTGATTGTAACTTTTATTTGTATTCTTTTAATTATGCTTTTATTCACCAATTATGACGTAATTATCCAATTATAACACACTTTTTCCTCCCAATAAGTAGAAAACGTAGTTAGGAAATCGGAAGGTGGTAATCGCACGCGCGGTTAACATTTAATTTAATACAAAACCACTGAATACGAATAAGAATGAAACAGTTAAAAGATAATACCCATTTTCTAAAGACAAATAAAACATCCCCTGTAAATATTTTTATGCCTTTTTGCGATTGTAATTGAATTTAGCGATTGTAATTGAATTTAGTAGCTATAATCAGTAATTAGTTTTTCTTTTCTTTTCCGAGTATCCTTACTAATATTATAAAACTAGCGGCCGCCCGCGACTTCGTCTGTGGTCAGGGGTACAGAGAAAGACTTGGGGTACCTTTTATCCAGAAAAAGTATTGTTCCCCGAAGGATAGCAAAAAACTTTCCACGCAGACAAAGTCGCGGGCGACCGCTAGTTATTTATACACCGTCATTTTGTAATCGTTTAGACAGAAAATGCTTTAAAAACGTGTACAATATGGAGGACGTTGACTGAGATAAGTCAAATCAATTGGCTATTATTAAAACTGTCTTCAAGAAACGAATGATAGTTTCACATTATATCGTTGGAATGAAAAAATACCCGAAAATGGTGGTATCTTTAGTGGGCATCGTCCTTTCCAATACTTTACTTTGATAAGATTTAAGTCTAGGTTCTGTGCTTGCCTACTGCCTGCCCACGCCCACAGCTTTCGTTTCAAAATATTTAATAATTAAAACCAGCAGCATTTAAAATGACTTCCCTGATGATTACGCGGCGAAGCACAATCTGCAATCACATGTTGACCAAAAAGCATCCACGCGGTGTTGATTGTGACATTGTGTGCCGCGGGTGGGCACCGCGCCCGCTCGGGCTGTGCGAAGGGCAAAGCGCATCGCGGCCGCCACCACCGTGCGCCACCCGTATTTGTGATGCAAATTGTTGCGCCGCGACTCCCTCTGTACCGCGCCTTACCTGACAACCACCGTAATTATCCTGAAAAATATTCATTTGTCCGAACTTAGTATCGCATTATCATAATGCAATACCTTTTGACTTTGCACGGACCGTTAAGTTTATGCATGTCGCTCCCTCATTAACACATCTATGACTTACTTTCAAATCTTTTCCCAAACCAATAATGCATTGACGCATCCAAACCGACCGACATACATACATACCTTTACAATACAATCTTTTTATATAGTGTGAACTATCAAAGCCATTTTTTCTCTTGGGTATACCGTATACCAGTCTCGAACCCCGTTAGACATAATCGTAGAAATTCAATAGCTAACAGAAGTTGTGTGAAGTTTCGTGAGAACTTAGAATCGTCTGATACTTGAGTAAACCTTATCATATTTCAAACGATTTCGCAAAACGAATAAATAAGAACGGAGGCAAGAAGCGTGCGGTGAAACCGAGTCAAAGCGTGGGTATTAGAAACGCTCCGATTACCACGCTCAGGCAAGTCGCTGCCGCCGCCTGCACCTCGCCGCCACCCTTGTATTATCTGCACAGGGCACTATTTCCTTAATAGATTGTTATTTTCCTTATATTTTATGAATCTTGTCATCAAGGTTGGTTTATTGTTTATTCATTCGTATGTATCTAGATTTTAATGCCATAATATGGACAACTATCTAGTGGCATCATTTCAGAATTTTGAAGGTGTGTAATACCTATGATTAGGGTTACCAGCCTTTCTATTGTCTAATCTGAAAATCTATCGCAATCGCTTTCAGGATGTTACACATTGAAGCTTCTTTTTGGCACAAATAAAAACTTACCAAAGAAATGCAGCAATGTGTCACATTCATCTGTCAAACGAAAGCGATTGCGATATATTTTTAAATTAGACAATTAGCCCCCAGATCTAATAAAGAGATTTCCTGACTTTTCAATAAATATCCTGACATTTTGTCACCTACATCTACTACATTATTCATTTAGTTTATTTACATTTGACATTTTTTTCTCACCAAAATGATTGACAAATCTTACACGTTTTGGGATATCAAAAATTCCTGACAACTACAGTTTTTTCCTGTTTCCCTGACAGATGCCTTAAATTCCTGACATGTCAAGAAAATTCCTGATCTAGTAACCCTACCCTATGATGAGCAATAAAAAAAAAAACAAATATGTTATTTGTCCGTTATGATTTTTTTCCTTTTAAGTTATGGTAGAGGTAGAAAACCAAAATGGTGTCGTTATCAAGGAATAAAATCAACAAATACAATTTGGTGAAAGGAAAGGTGATAAAGGCGCGATGTCGCAGCACGGTCAACGGTACCGCTGGCTGGTTGTTGCCGGCTTGACCGCGTTCCACTAACGGTATCCACTCTGAAGTATTTCTCCGGCGCGTGACACACTTAGTGCGTACGTTCACCTCGACCATCTTGCTGTCTTCGCGATTTTGTTGGTGCCTAAACGCCCCCTCTACTCGTAGACAGGCAATCTTATTTTATGCTTTTTATGTAGGTTTGCCTGTGAAAATGTAAACTTTCACCGACCCGACGATGTTCCGAATTTGTGAGGAACACAGTATACGTTTTGTATTGTAAACGAGGCACGAAAGAAAACTAAATAGGTCATCATCATATCGTATGGCCGACTGCGTCATCATCCTAAATCTCCAGTTGTAAGAATCTTAGCCACTCCTCGGCTGCGGATGTCAGTTGGTGGAGGTCCCTTAAACCACTACTAAATAGGTACTGCATTATCAATAAACAAAGAATAATTTTACACCTAATTTAACCAACGTTCGTTTAACGTCTCAAAGCGCTATTTTAATAAACTTATTCTTCATTTTCAATTCGCAAGAAGTGTTTCTTTTGTTTTTGATTTGAGTATTCCACTAAAATCATAAAAATCTAAACTACATTGGCAGGCAGCTAAAATATCGTGTAACCACAAAGAAACCGATTCAACGAATTGGAGTTGTGATACCGTTAGAGGTCGTCGCGCTTCACGCTATCTAGTTAAAGTTAGCAGTTTCTTCATAAAAAGCACTTGTTTTTGCAATTAGTTTCCTATTGTAGTGGGTATTATAATTAAGGATTATGAAAAAGTCAGTGTATCTTAGATAGTTTTAATTTTCCTCTGTTTACAAATAATACAAAAGAAAATTAAGAAAGCTATTTCGCTATCCCTGTACCACGTCAAGCAACATAATTACATTGACTTCGCATCTTCTCCTTTCGTTTATTTTCAGAAAATGGACTTTTCGGTTTTAATGACGCTGGCAAATTGTGTTTTTGAGTTACAATTTTATTAATGTCTTCAACCTTTCAACTTTGTTTAAATTACAATATTTTGGCTACGGCGCGCGGCGGTGGCTCGATGTTTTCCTATATAAACAGCTAGTAGTAAATGCCCGGGGGTCGTTTCGTTAAGGGACCAGTTACCGAGAAATTGGAGTGGAGGTGCGACCCAGGTCCTGCCTAACGCGCCACTTCATTACGCGACCTCGTTACCCACACGTCTTGAACCACTGCCTACGACATACATCGCGAAGGGAAAGTGTACACTGCACCGTACTATAAACCCTTCAGTCCCCCAAATAAATGTAACGAATAATATTGTATGGAAAGGGACCGTGTGCCGCTGTTTTTTGGAAATTGCTCGAAATTAAAGAGTATGAAGGTAAAATTTATTGGCTTTGAAAGAATTATTTCTCCGCGGGCATAAGCCGCCACGCCACCGCCCGTTTCTTGCGTGCGTGTTATTACTTTGTTCGCATTGCCCTGTAATATATTCACGTTTGCAGCACTTTCACATCTTGTTTATTTTTATTCTACTTAACGCTTGAAGCAATGCATTTTTGGCTTGCTAAATAGTTAAATCTTATTTCTGTCTCCTATTGCTCCTATATGAGGATAAATCATTATTTTTGTACTACTTTGGATGAAGTTCTTATCACTACATCATCACCGTAATAGAAATTTTGTTTGCCACACCTTGGTGAAAAGCAAGTTGTGATTTCCTATTTTCGTAATTCGATTCACCAGCTGGGTATGTGTAGAAGCCAGGGATTGAAATACTGTTAAAAAATATAACGATAAAAAAAATTAACGTTAAAAATACCGTTAAAACATTTTATCGGTAAATTTACCGGTAAAAATAACGTTAAAAATATTTTACCGGTACAATATACCGGTAAAATTATCGCTAAAAAATAACGTTATTAATTGGAATAACGTTAATTTTAAGGTTTAACGGTAAAAAAAAGTAAGAAATAACGTTAAAAATAACGTTATTTACTGAAATAACGTTAATTTCAATGTAACGTTATCTAAATTAAAGTTATTTATTGACATAACGTTAATTTTAAAATTAACGCTAAAAAAAGTAAAAAATAACGTTACATTAAAAAATAACGTTTACTAACATATCATTCCCTGGTAGAAGCTTTACTTTTATGGTTTTGGTTCAGACTACTTGTAAATCAGTTATTGCTTTCCATAACAAAAGCTAGCAGTCAAACGGGCTTTAGCTCTATCTAAAATTCTAAAGTATTCGGTGATAAGTATGAAATGCTGTTTTGTATGGATAATTTTAAAGAAGTTGCATTTTCCATACTAACATTTTCTTAATTTATTTAACAACCATGAATGCTAATGTTCTAAAATTTTTATGCTCAGACACGAAGCTAATTAATGCCACATGTGTAATGAAAAAAATTTGAAAAATCGGCTAAATTTCAACGATTTAAGTGGTCATCTGTTAACAAAAAAGGAGTCACCTTTAACTTTAAAGTACTTAAAGTATTTTATATTATTTGGTTAAGAAAAGAAAATCAGAAATATTTTTATTTCTGATAGTTGGCTGTCATGATTATAATTCGAAATAATAACACACAACTGAATCATCTTTAAAATCATAGAAGGTGTTAAAATAACAAATGCACGGACGACAGTTTGTCAAGCGTTTATAAGCTACTGTGTAGGAAGGACACTTCTTGCAAGTGAAAACGCGGCCTAAGATATTTAGAAAGAATGATTATTTGTGATATTTTTTTCTGTACATGATCTACTTGAACTACTATGTATTCTGTGACATAGATACAACATACCTATTTGATATTCAGGCACAGGTAATTGATTAGGTGACTTTCTAAAGTGACAACGTAGTGCCCAATCACCTCTTCCCATTTTGTGCCATTTTGTTACAAATGCCTTGGATCTCTGCCAATGCAGTGTGTTTGTTTATATAAATTACCTCCACGCATCTCGTCAAGCGAAATATTACACATTACATCAAAATGATTACGTCTTCTGTACTCGTAATATTGTGAACTGTTTATTAGCGAAAATTGATAGTGTGGTATTGTTAGATTCAAGAAAGAAAAGATCAAAGAAAACTTTTAAAACTAGTATTGCATTTGTGCAGCTTATCTTCCTAGATGAACTAGTATCCGTGACTGTTCTGTGCTTTGTGTTCGCCAACAGAATACAGATTAGGCGATGGAACCACTGCATGTTGTCTCGGCCTCGTGAATAACATAATTGTGACACGACATTACGACTGTTGATTCAGAACCATTACCATTCTGATCATCTCACTAAATGGCCGACTTGTTCCAAATTGAATCCTAGGATAAGAAGTATTGCAAAACTGCAGAATGAGGTCGTCCTACACTATCCTGTTTCAATGTCGATTCAATAAATTAACTGTAAACATTCCCAAGTCTCTTACTGTACGATTTGACATAATAAAACATATTTATTTCAAGAAATATACCAATTATTATTAATAAATAAATAAAGGATAGCAGACGTACCAACACTACTTGTCTTGTTGTCTATTTCATGTTTAATGGTGTACGTGCCTTACTAAGCTGAGGCTGACCAAGTTATCCCTTTATATCTCGTTTTCGTGATGATGTATAGCCTCTTTACTATTCTAGAGAAGCCTTTTTGACTTGCCTTCAACTGTTTGTGCGCCCGTCGTTGATCCCCTAAATGGCTGTTAAGGATTTAAAAAGGACATGCCGTTTTCTTGTTGGCTCAGCGGACTGCGTGTTTGTTTTGCAAGTCTAGCTAATATTTGTGTGACATCGTGGTGAAGTAACTGCAAGGGTGGGTTAGCTATTAGGGTGCGACTGCTAGGTGTGGTAGCGGACCCGTCGTCAGGGCTGTGATGTGGTGTTTTTACGAGTGGGGTGCGACCGGCGCGGCGCGGCGCGGGCGCGCCTGCTAATTTCGATAAAAGCATCGTCCGGCCACACCCGCCCGCCGCTATCACCGCTGTGACCAATAAATACACATTCATACAACCCTCTCAAACATCAACTCCTCAATCTTTCATTGAACTGCATTATTCTATTTATAATAAATATTATTGGGTACGCTGTCTTAGAGACCTACTAATTACTGCCAGGCAACTCCACTCACGTTTGATTGTGGAAAGCCTATAGTTAGTTATTTTCTACTTTTCCATACTTAACAGCAAAACCTTTTTCATTTTGTTGTTTACAAAAATCATGAGAAGAGAAATTTTATAGTCGAGTAGGAAACACTCACGAGGTTTATTCCTCAGATAGGAAAGTTATTTATCATGAATGTAGATTAATTTTAATGATACGCATGATCATTATAAGTATATAGTAGATAATATTGTTTTTTTTATACAAAATATATGAAAGTTTCATATAGTGTTTAATTGTCGCTAGATAATCGTAACTTCTAAAAATAGGTATTTTTGTTTTACATTTAAGTGATGGCGAGACGATGCTAATACAAAAACTAAGTCCAAATTATGATAGGGCGTGGGTAAGGAGGGCGTGGCCTCGCTCCGCCCAGCCGAGCCCGCCCTCGCCCTTTGCCACCTTTGGCTGAAAATCTGAAAACTCACTTTCGTGCTCGTAGGTATTCAATCTAGAATTTAATTAGAAGAAGTGGATGTTAGGTTAATTGGCTAGAAGGAAACTATATGTCCTAGTAATAATAGTTATAACTTCTCACGTTGAATCTTCAAACTATAATTATTTTATGTGATACCTAAGCTTACGTTTTTTTTATAAATCTGCCTTATAAGTATCTAAAAATATGCAATGATGGAATGTTTAATAATCTTGTGCCTGTAGCATTTTAGGACCACACCAACACGATATGATAGATTTATCGACATAACCGTCAAATTAAGTATTGACAAATATCATCATCAGGTTCGGTGGTCATACACGGGGGCTAGTATAGTCTTTAAATATCCCGCCTATTTTGTCCAATTTTCTTACCTGTACGCGTAAGTTATTGTAGATTTTTTATTTGCTCACCTAATAGGAAAGTCGTGCAAATGATATATTTCACTACATGTATTTTGGCTGAACTATGCCGAATTGCCGATACAATGCGATTTGATCAAGTAAAGTGCCCCCTGACCTGAGTTATTCTGGCGACGTTGATACAATAATATGCGTGGTAACAAATTAAAAACAAGACTGTGAAGCTAGATATTGATTACATTTTGAAACTAACTTCATAACGAATAAGAAGCTTGAAAGTAAACTGCAGTTGTAATAAATCTTTAGGTCAATCACGACGGGCAGATTAATCTACATCATTCAATGCGTCGATATTAATATGGTTGTTGGGAATTGCAGTGTATCTATGGGGCTTGTTTTCGAAATTTATTACGTTTGGCAGTTAATAAAGAAAAAGATGAGCAGCAACCACAGCCCGCGGGGCAGATAAACTCGTTAGAGCAAGATACGCCAGCCACGAGCGGCGGCTAAGCACGCGACAACCCTGGATAACCCCGTAATCTTGTTGTGGCTCCCGGCCCCGTCGATTTCGATTCGCCCCAAATTACCTTTTGTACTCGATAGACAATCTAATTCGTTGCCATCTAAAATGTCTTCTTAAATTTACTGATCGCCAACCTATTTGACAAACAACACTCGAAAGCCCGTAAAGCGCTGGTTTACAAGAAGCACGTAGCGCCTCGTTTCGTCGTAGTCACTAAAAGCTTCTTGTTGACGTAGCGTTCGATTCAAGAGGCACGACTACGTTCTGTCTTCATAATTGATTGCTTTGTCGCGTAATTTGTTTGTCGATGTCGAGCGGAGTGTTGTGATCCTCGCGGGAGTATCGCGGCGCTCGTCTGCCCGTCATTTTCTTCGTAAATAATAAATGCACCATCTGGTGAGGGCGCCGCCCGCCGCCGCCGCGCCGCCGTGCGCCGTGTCCGACCACTATTCACCCGCTCCGTGACTCGGCATCTATACGCCTCCGTAACCGTTGATGGATTGTACTGCAATTTGCCCGTGCTACATACAACTATTTACTTTACTGTATTATAGTTCCACATTATTATTTAGAGCTGACGAGCAATTAAAGTCTCCTTTTTTTAGTAGCGTACGGTTTTCAAAAGTGGCATAGATTCCATTACCGATTAACTGATTTTCTGTGGCCTGAAAAAGGTTTCAAATGTGTAATTTTCAAACATTTGCTAAATCTTTCTTTACAAACAAAGAGCACAATGAAATGTATTAGCAATCAGGTAAATGATCGGGTCGAACAGAGCCGGCGCGCACGTACCGTCTCACTAATAACCTCGTAATTGGTATCGAAGCTCGCCGCTGCCGGATTACTGAGCGTCTAATTGAATGCTGCGAGACGTTTCCTCCGCCGCATCTTCCAGCTCAGCCACACGGGTGACTTAATTCTGCTGCGGTCAAGTTGCTCTGTTTTGCGCACGTGCAGCGACCGTTCTCGCACACAAGTTCAACATTATTGTACAATTACATGAGCTCGATGAATTAAATTGCTTTCTAGTCCAGGTGAGCGCGCCTCGACCCGAGATCAAACGCGACTAGCGGGCTTCAGATTAATCCAACGCAGAAGTTATGACATTAGATAATCATTTCGTGTCAATTAGCTAATGAAAAATAAGATAGGCCCGGGGAACGAACGCGTGCTGTAATTAAAATTATGATGATGGTTTGCTGGCATCTGTTTTAAGCTTTGCACTCAATATTACGGGGAAATTTTAATTAGGTAATGTAACAATTTATTGTAACATTTCAAGGAATAATGAATAGATATAAATACTGCATAATGAAGAATTGAAATGACCACTAATTTACATTTATAATTTGTTCTGGATAAAATCCATCTGCTCATTTTTTCACCTAATGTAATTATATCGTGTACAGCAAGAACTTGCTCTACTTTCAGAATGTAAATGTGCAGACGTTGCTTTGAAAATTCGCAGAGACTCATATGTTGGCAAAAATAAACAAAGCGAAGCTAACACATAGGTAATTCGGTTTGTGATGAATCAGCGTTGGTTCGGCGCGCAGGTGTTAGCAATAGACGCGGCGGCACGAACGGCGTTGGTGGGCTGCTTCATGATGTTTACAGATCTCGCG
Organism: Agriphila tristella; assembly: GCA_928269145.1. Taxonomy (NCBI): domain Eukaryota; kingdom Metazoa; phylum Arthropoda; class Insecta; order Lepidoptera; family Crambidae; genus Agriphila; species Agriphila tristella. Next base: position 53,400,208 of record OV743429.1, read on the forward strand.
CACTCTGCTCTGGAGCGGCGCCAACTCATTCCAACAGGTAGACTCCGCGCGCAGCTAATGACATCACTCGCCATTACGATAACGTTGATTCACTCCATTCAAAATACTTGAAAATACTGGTCGCTAGTTACGAAAATATTTCAGCCACTATTACGTAAATTGATGCTTGTCCACAGTCTAAAGTCTAAACAAAAAGATTAATGGCTACGTTTAATAATGTTATCATGTTCAAATTCATCATTCATTCATCAATTCTGTGTAGGTAGCACCACTGACCTCTTGTTTAATGGAGGTCAGTGGGTAGCACTTACTTACTACCTTGGTAAAATATTAGAAATCAATGCTTTATTAACCACTAGCTCATCATTATAAATAAAAGGAACATTTTTGTTAGATAAGTTGGTGTCGAAAGGAATGAAACAAGAATACAGTACGGCCTTACGATAAATAAACGATAAAAACAAATTAGTTATGGTAATAGAGGAGGATGCAGTAAGTTGTCGGTAGCAGCAGATGCGGCAGACAGCGTGCAGGCTTGTTATTAACTTTTTAAACGACTGCGTTAATTAGCGGCCTGCACGAGAAACGCCCCGGGCGCTGCTGCGGCGATCGCCATTGTAAAAACAATAAACAGTACATCCCTATTAATTAAACCGATATGTGACCCCGTGATGGCTTTCTGGCATGTTTTCATCAAAAGGTTTCTCGTTGTACCAAATTTATTGAATAGTTAAAATACTTCAACCAAGTGATTAAAATAACGCTTCTTTTGTTACAGCAATTGTTCCGGTCACAACAAGCGGCGGCAGCAGGCGGACAGGCTGCGGCGGCACAGTTACAATTACTACAACAACAACAACAGCAACAGTTCCAAATTCAACAACAGTTGGCCGCCCAACAAGCTTTCACGCAAGCACCATACGTTATAAACGCGGGGCAAGAAGGCGCGCCCTACGTTAGCGCTCTCATAGCAGGTGTGCCACCTTACTATGGAGTGGCGGCGCCTTGGGGCGTCTACCCCGGCCTAGTCGCACAGCCCGCCCAGCAACAGGCCCAACAACCGAGAAGACCGCTGACTCCCCAACAGGGGGAGCAGCAGGTGAACGGGCAGGGACAATATGTGATACCGTACTATGACCCCGGGTCGCTGGTGATGGGCGGGCGCAACGGCACGCCGCTGCGGCTAGTGTCGCCGGGCGGCGTGCTCGCGCCGCGCCAGTACCAGCCCGCGCCCGCGCACCCCGCCGCCTCCGCCGCGCCGCCCGCCGCCGCGCAGCAGCAGCAGCAACAACCCCAACCTGGTGAGTACACACTAATCAATACCACTTACACCAACATCGTCTGCTCATTGTAACTTGCTATTTGCAGTTGAATACTTTTTGTTTTCATAGAAAAATATTTTAATGAACCCTATTATTAATTACTTCTATTGTTCACGAAATAACGGGTGTAACAAGACCCTCAACGAAGCCGCAGTCCACGCATTCCGTCCATCATCAGGATCATTTTTGTCTAGACTATACCTGGGAAACCAACAGCTACGAAGTTATTGAAGGTCAACGTCAAAAAAAAATTATTTATGAAATCTTATTTTATTAGTTTTTTCCTAATTTTTGTCTTAAGAAACATTGTCAAAATGTTATGTATTTCGTAACAAACAATTGCTTCAAAACGTCATCACTCAATGTATCTCATGAGCACGCACATAAACGTTGCCTTTCAACTCGGCCGCACGCAGCTGTGTAGCATACACTCATGCGGTCGTTTGTACGCGTTACATTGCGTATGCAATGCTTTTTTAACACCAAAAATAAAATCGTTTCCTAGCAATAATTTTGAACAGAAATGGTCTTGATGATGTGCAGAATACGTAGACCTTAGCTTCGTTGAGGGTCTTGTTATACCCGGTCCGGTATATTGCAAGGGGTTAACTACCAATGACTTAAACGTACGCAATTTGGAGCCGCCTGTAAAATACCCAAATAATGTAACCAGAGGACTATTATTTGTAATGGTCTTTCTTTCAATTATGCGGGGGCAACACTAACGGCTTAACGACAACAATTTGTGCTGTGATAACCTTAAAGAGCATAAGGAAAATTAGCACAATAATAAATGGGGTTTAACCTTAATGGCCCCACCATAAGGGGTCAGCTTCAAGGGGTAGGGCAACGGGGTTACGGGTCGCATCGCGATAGTTATACCCATCGTAACATGCAAGTTCCAATGAGCAGTTGCAGTATGAACTCATTTTGCCATATCGAACTAATAAAATAATGTTGCCTTAAAAAGACATCAACGCATGGATTTGTATTAAATACATAAGTTAAAGAATACCGAAAATAGTTTACATAGCGTTTAGTTCAAAAAGCAAGGTAATAATAAGCATTCAGATATTTATATGTGCTAATAATAAAGATTTAAGATTTATACTTGTTTTTGAAATAAATTGCCAACACCCGTTAGTTTCAAAATAATAACCTCCAAAACTGACAAGAATTTGTATATAGACAACAAACGGAAAACGATGATAACATAAATAAGTAAAAATAATCTTGTCTCACAAACTCGAGATTAACATAATAACTATCAAGTACATAGCGTTTGACTTATATGAGGTTCTAGCGCGTGATGGTTTAGCAGCTCTAAGGTCGCGGCCGCACTGCTGCGGCGACGCGACGGCCGGCGGCGTGAAAACAAACTTATACAGGGTCAAATCGAAGTCATTAGCAATCTTTTAAACTAAGAATCTAACCGCATTCACGAAAGGGGCATTTCCAGAATGATGAAGGTATATCGCGAATAATTTCATACCATAAACGACTAACTTTCAGGTCATTGCGCGAAGGCCTATGTTCAAAGCCGGGCTTTAAGAGAGAGGTTCTTGGTAGTAGGCGTGATATTTTATTAGCTTACTAGCTTTTGCCCGCAACTTCGTTCGCGTGATTAAGATAGTTGTGCATTTATTTTGAAAGTCACGGAATACCAATATACCTAGGTATTTATCAGTAGACCTCATTTCACATATTTAAATTTTTCCATTAAAAAAATATGTACAAACTGAAACACTCTAGCACCCTGTATATAGGGATTTTCCAAAACCCTTTTTTAGTGCTCACCTGCACCATGAAAGGTATCTCTCTTCCCTCCAAAAATGGTGTCACTACCTTCAGCCCTATATACAAATCCCAATACAAACTGGAACATCCTGTAGCACCCTGTATGACGCGAATTTTCCAAAATGCTTTCTTAGTGCTCACCTACACCATGAAAGGTATCTCCCTCCAAACATGGTGCCTCTACCTTCAACCCTATACAAATTTCCATACAAACTAAAACACCCTGTAGCAACCTGTATAACGGGAATTTTCCAAAACCTTTTCTTAGTGCTCACCTACACCATGAAAGGTATCTAAAAATTGTGTCTCTACCTTCAGCCGTTAGGGCTCCACGCTTATCCCAACAATGAATGAATCAATCTATTTAGAGTTTTATATGTATAAAAAAACGTTACATTCATGTTTTTTTAGCATCATTGCTTATGACTTTGTTTTTTTATGTTTAATTCACCTTAAATATTGATTTCAGTGATTTAAGAAAAATTTGACCTATAGTTATTAATATCGCGGTTAGATTTTTATATAAAGTTTGCTAATGACTTCGATTTCATCCTGTATAATCGTATGGCAGTGGCCTCACCACAGTCGTTTGCTGTTGTATGTAACGTCGCAATCGGCGCAGCAGTGCGGCCGCGGCCTAATAGTACCTATAACTTAAAATATTTTACCACAAAATTCGGGTACAGAAAAGTCTCATTCATCAGATGAAAACACTAGTGAATACGTAGCCATGAAATAACTGTACGTAGACTGTTTTCGGTATTTCATAAACTTAAATTGTTTATAATCTCAAAATACACTACAGAGCGTCGTTTAATCATAGAAAGTGCTAAAAACCTCTGGTATGTATTTGTAAGTTTAACATTCATTTTCTTGCAGAGATTAGATATCGCTACACTGTATTTAAATTTTCTATATACTTGAAAAACCATAGCTTTTGAATATTTATAAGCTTATATTTGAAATCTTATTACTTTTAGTAAGATTAGAACTATAATTATGGAATGACAATGACATATTACGTTCGTTGCTAAAAGTGGTTCAGACTTATTTTTATATGCAATGCAAGATATTAATGTTACCATCCGTCCGGATTAGTCCGGACATGTCCGGACTTTTAGACTATTGTCCGGACTTTGTCCGGCTTTTTAAGATTGGGCGGTGTACTAGTTAAAAAATATACACAGCAGTAGTGTTCGAAAAAGAAGTCCCAAAATGGATGGAATCTGTATCTGTCTGTGAAAATGTCCGGATTTTTATTGATAATGCCGGCTTTTTGTCAGGACTTTCCAAATTTTGCAATGGTAACCCTATTAATGTCTCATTTGGTTATTTTAGAAGTACCTACTATTTTGATCAGTTGCGAAGTTGTAACCGCGAATCGGACCGACCGCGACCAATCGCTCCTAAACAGTTACGGAGTCGTTTTTTCTGGTATATTACCTACCTATTTAACATATTTTTATATCGATAAAAACATACTTATGGATTAATTTACTAACGACTGCGTTTGCTTGTTCTTGTATTAAAGCTAATTATATAAATTTTCAGTTTTTATTATTCACCCAATCACCAAAACGTAGACGTTTTTCAAAACCGTTTTCGTTGTAAGATTTCTTATCCACAAATTAACAGATTCAATCAACACCTTATTTCATGCTGTGGTTATATAACATTGATTACTTTTTCTAAGGACTAGCTCGTTCTTCGTTCGCTATCGCACGTAACTATAATGAACAGTGGTACGAATCCATACTAATATTATGAATGTGAAAGTAACTCTGTCTGTTATCTTTTCACGCCTGAACCACTGAACCAATTTTCATGAATTGCAATAATATCATAATTGTTACAAGATATAGATTATGGCATGGGAAGGAAATGGATCCATCATTTAGAATCAGAATAAAAAATAGCATTGGGTTCATTCCCGTAATAATATTTGCAGAAACCAAGGTTTCACAGCCCAAGTTAACATTAGTGTTGAAAAATAAAACACAATGTCGAACGGTCGTAACGATATCTTCATTTTAAATGCTAACCAATTAATTAAAACGCATAGTGATGCATATGCATTATAAGCTTATAAATAAATGTCCAAATGATTACTTTGTTGCTAAACTACGAATGCATTTTCTGCAAATTGTGACTGATTTGTAATTTTCTAGTTATTTTTGTTCCTCGTTTTGTACGTCTGACTGAATTAATTATGATTAGACATAGTGCTTTATTAATTTTACGGAGAATATCACTATCGTAGTTAGTCACTGTTTGAAGATAACATAAAAATATCTGTATATATTCTGTTATTATAGGATATTGTGTGTGTACCTATATTTGTCATTTTCATCATAATGTTGTACATAAACAGCGCATGAGTCATTTATGTTGAAAATAATCATGAAACAATAAAATTATCGATAACGGATTGATCATCATGTTTTTTTTTTTATCATACTTTTCTATTATCAACTCCTAACTTTACTTGTCAATCGTAATGATATTAACATTATATATCTATTTCGATTTTACTTACTGAGAAGATTCTGTATTATTTTCGTCGACCCGCAAACCTTTCAATTTGAAATTAAACAGTTTGATAGAGAAATGGCGTATATATCTGTTTATGGCGTATATGTCGGTTTGGGGTCAAATTTGGCAAAATTTTGATTAGATTTCGCATGCGCACGCAGGCGAAGTCGGTGTACGTTATCTAGCACTAAGTCTGTTTTCGGTTAGGTGAGAAACTACCTCGTATTAACGAGTTTCAGCTACACCTCAGAAAACTGGATGAATTTTATACACATTTGTGTTCAGCAAAAACCATCAGTTATTTATGATATATTTTTGACCTCATTCGTATCGATAGTTTTAAGTTCATAAAATATTCTATTCCGATGCATAATTATATTATAAATATAATAACGATTTGCGCAACTATGATTTTCCTATCTGTGTAGTGTAATATATTTATAGTATTTTTACGTACTTCTTTAATTTTGTACATAGACGTTAATTACGAATCAAATCGAAGGGGTCTTGTACAGAAGGTAGAGAGTACGTAGGGGATTGCGAGTGTGGATCTCGGTCTCGGGCGCGCAGTGTGCGTAGAGCGGAGTGTGCAGCGGGGAGGTATGTTGTGTTACAGGCGCGGGCGGCGCGCGGCGCGACTCGCTGGAGTTCGGCGGCGGCGGGCCGGCGGCGGCGCTGCAGGAGTACGCGCGCAAGTGGGGCCCCTCGCCGCTGTCGCCGCCGCTGGGCGCCGCGCTCGGGCCCGTCGGCTTGCGGCCCGTCTCCGCCGCGCCCGGCGCCGAAACTGCCAAGTACAGGTGCATCATCAGCACTCGACACCAGTGGCCATGCCATACTACAGACCACACCCACGGCAGACTACAACATTCGTACATTCTTTCAAACTAAATAATAGAATGGGTTAATTTATGATGCACTATAAAAGCTTAATTTTTTTGACTAAAACTTGATCAGTATAAAGAAGACTAGCGGTGTGAAATGATGTGACTAATTTATGAACTCCAAACAGCTCTTTAAATAAACATTAGAATTGGCTTTGAAATATTATTTTATGTACGAATGCTGTAGTCTGTTTATACCATTAATTGTACATTGTAAATATTTAGTAAATTATTATAAATATACTTAATGATTTTCAATTAATAATGTACAGTTATTAGATTTTAGATTTTTTGCATTTCATAATGCTATTTTTATATTAAGATAAATACTAAAAATAATCGTAGCACGTCACGTCCGAGGTGCCACGGGTGAGGCGATTTTTTCTAGTATTTACTTATCTTAATAATAATGTACAGATACTTTAGCATGCTCATTTTATTCCTTCATCTCTCAATTTTACGAAAACTCAAATCATATATCAAGAACTTTTACTATGGACGTTTCAGAGCTGTAAGCAGTTTAGCCCAAGGGCTTACCAGCAATGGAATGTTCGGCTCTTCATCCTCATTACTCAGCAAACTAAGCGGAGTGGGCACTATCTCAGGTGAGACACTCACTTAATTATTTACCTACTTGTTTACACTTAATTATATGTCATCCATCATTTACGCAACCTTTCATTTCTAGTCTGTAATAAATTATTATGTATATTTTGTAATATAAAATACTAATAAAACTGGATGCTTGCCTTGTAAATTGATGTCATTGTTCAAATATACATTCATAACAGTCTCGTACGTTCAGCGTCTAAGGATCCGATTATTCAAATCTATCAAAATAATCTTAACATTTTACAAAAGTTAAACATATTTCAAAATGTGAAGGTTTTCATTTGTTGTCTGAGATCAAATGAAAATGCACCTTGAGGACTTGTGCTTGGTTGATTTTTGTCAAATGTTCAGATATTTTGAAATTGGTTTGAATGCTTAGACCATATTTTTGACGCTAACTGTTCGTCTCGATTATGAAAAGAAGATATTTACCATCTCTAATTCAAAAGATTTGTATGACGAGTAGACACAGAAAGGTTTATATATCACTTCGCTAAATAGTTGACATTATTTTCTCCAAAGACGACCAAAGATTCAAGGATCAGTATCGATTACACTGTCTCAGGTTTCGAATATAATGAAATATAACTTCAAACTATTAGATTCTACACAGAATTTTTTTTGTATGATAGAATTGGTGGGCGGCGGTGTGAGCGGAGTGGGCGGGGTGGGCGTGGGCGTGGGCGGGGTGGGCGTGCTGGTGGGCGACAAGCCGGCCGCCGGCCGCTCGCGCCTGCTCGAGGACTTCCGCAACAACCGATTCCCCAACCTGCAGCTGAGAGACCTCGCCAACCACATCGTCGAGTTCTCACAAGATCAACATGGCTCTAGGTAAGTTACCACCGAGCCACAGCCTTGGCCACTTACAGTAGGTAAATACCTGCCTACGTCGCATCAAGCAACTTTTGAGGGGTCCTTTAATACAAAATTGTAAGTCTAGAATACACGAAAAACATGTATTTTAACAAAAAAAGATCGCTAGTAAAGGGCTCAAAGAGATAAGCTTATTTTTTTTCCTTTAACCTACGTCGCATTACGCAAATTTTGAGGGGTCTTGTGATGCAAAATTTTTAAAATGATTAAAACCGGCCCATCCTTTAATACAGTATCAAGTCATACAACATCGACAAAAATGTATTAATTAAACCATAATGTTTTCGAATTTAACTTTAAAACCGATTGATAAAATTTGACATGTTGTGGTAGCCCAGAGTGCCGTTGACTGTACATCACATAAGGATATTTTATTTCCTCTCCGATTCTTAATTACGATTTATTTTCATGATATTACAAAATTTATTACGGATTAAAGTTGGTGAGTAGAGTTGCCAGTGCCAGAACTCTTAAAAAACAAGTCGCGACCTCTGCCTTCGCTAGTGAGCATCTCTACCCTTATACTCTAATTAAGTATTTATAAGGCGTTTTTCAAAAATAAGAAACTAAAAATTTAAATAACTACTAAAAATAAAAATTATCGTTTGTCCTGAATATTGATCTATACTTAGTCTAACTCTAGCCATAAATTCTGTCCCTAACTTTTGTTTTTCGACAATCGAATGATATTTGATATATATTTGTTTCATGTATGATATAAATAGATTTCAGTTTTCTAGAAACATGTCACTTTGTCGCATCGCATAAATACCAACTGAAGTCATGGAGTGGGGTCCGAAAGAGAATCGTATTGCAATAATTGCACTATACAAGTGTAAGAAAACACCAGTCGAAATTTACAACCTTCTGAATTCGCTCGGTATAACACTAAAATTTGTCTACCGTACCATCAAACGATTCACCGAGATGTCATCTGTCGATGACAGACCCAGAAGCGGCCGCCCACGTAATTCAAGGACACCAGCAGTAATCAAAGCCGTTGCTGTGTGAATTCGTCGAAATCCTCTCCGCAAGCAGAAAATGTTGTCTAGAGAGATGAAAATTCCACCTAGGACCATGTCCCGCATCATTAGACAGGACCTGAAGCTTGGCGCTTATCGTCGAAGTACTGGACACCGCTTAACAGCAGCTCTGCGCTGCATTAGAGCGACGAGCACAGAACTTGTGGTATCAGCACGCAAAGGGCGGATATCGGCAAATCCTGTTTACGGATGAGAAAATTTTCACCGTAGAAGAGAAGTTCAATCGCCAAAATGCACACAGCTCTCAAGAAGCTTCTGAAAAGATTGCCAAGGTGGAAAGAGGCTTCAGTCAGGCCTCCATCACTCGCTCAAGGTCGCGCGATAAGCACCTACCGCTAGCCGTTCCGCCGGCGGAACAAGTGAGCAGAGGGCCGCCACACGCCCGCCTGTGTATTCGCGCGGCATCTTACTGCCTGCGTAGGTATTGTCTCTATATAATAGTAACAATGTCGAGTCGACATTACTGTGCCGTGTACGGATGTCAAAATAAAAAAAAAACAATAAACAATTATCGTTTTTCAAATTATGATATATGCTGCGCAGTTCATTTATAAGAAGACAACCTTAACGTTGCGTCATTAGAAAAGGTAAGAGCACGCGATAGAAAGAGAGGCAACTACTAGGTGAATATAAACTGTACTGCAGGCCATTGCGCGACCTGAATTGCACTTTATTGTGTCGGAGCAAAAGTCGCTATTTATTTAAATTACTATGTGGCGTGCTGCTTCTGTACCTTGTACTATTAGTTATTCTGTGCTTCAGTCATGGTTTGGTGGGGCGTATCGTATGAAGGGGTCGCAATGCTCCATTTTTGCAAACAAGGCATAAAGACAAAAGCAGCAAAGTACCAGACTGATACTTTGGAGCCAGTTGTTAAGCCATTGAGCCAAACTTTATTTTTCAATAAGCATTGGACGTTTTGACAGGACTCGGCTCCCGCACACAAAGCGAGAACCACGCAACGTTGTTTAAAGGACAATTTACCCGATTTCATTGCTTTCGAAAATTGGCCCTCGGAAGGTCCTGACCTCAACCCTTTGGACAACCGACTATGGGAAGTTTTAGAAGAGAAAGCCTGCTCGAAGCCTCATCGTAACATGTCGCTGAAGTCGTCGTCGTTGAAGCGTGATTTAATAGCAGCAGCGGCTTCGATACCGCTGAAAACAGTCCGTGCGGCTATTGACGAGTGGCCAGATCGATTGATGAAGTGTGTCAAAGCAAAACGGGGGCACTTTTAATAAATTGTATTTTTTTATTTAAATAAGTAATTAATAATTATAATTATAGTATTTGCGTTCATTGTTTTACTTATAATTTTGACATATATACCATTTTATGAGTGACAGAATTTATGGCTAGACTAGATACTTGTTCATTGCATTTGATTAATTTATTCTTTCTTTACAGGTTTATTCAACAAAAATTAGAAAGGGCAACAATACAGGAGAAACAGATGGTATTCAATGAAATAATTGGAGCCGCATATAGCCTAATGACTGATGTATTTGGAAATTATGTGATACAAAAATTCTTCGAATTCGGCACCACAGAACAGAAAACAACGTTAGCACAAAAGGTCAGTGACTTAACAGTGATCAATGATTATATAAATTATTTATTAAAAAAAAATCTTTACGTCATCACCAGTTTTCGACCGGTTTAAACTTTGCACGTCACGCACATAGTACATTTTAATAATACGATCAATAGGTTGTTTGATTTGATTTCTTTGAAAATCTTATTCGTGTTTATTACGATACGAATGATACGACGACACTTGTGCATAAAACATCGGTACTTATTTTTTGTCCATAGTTAGATTTTGAAAACTCCAATTCTATAATAACTATATGGCTCAAGTAGAATACTAATATAATAATATGGCTCAAGAACAATACTAAGAATTAAAAATAAAACCAATTATTTATGTAACTGCGTGTTAATTAGAAGTGGCTGGTTGTTTACTGTTTATGATGTCTTATGATATGAATCTGTGAGGTTACTACCGAGTCCAGACGAGATCGAGATCAATATTGTAAGCAGAACATGTAAGGTGTTAATAAAATACGATAACATCGCACAGGAGACTCGGCTTTACTTGAATGATTCTTTTGTAATATTTATCAAGCTTTAAAACTTTAAAGTACATACAGGGTGAAATTAATGTCATTGTCAATCTTTAAAACTAAGTATTTAACCGCGATATTGATAAATTATCGCCCGAAAAATCGACTCGTGGGGCATTTACACCGGTCGTCAATTTTCTGGGCGACTTGCTAGGCAACTTTAGTCGATTAGGACTTTTTATCGACGATCGCTTGTATAATCGTATTTCGTAATCCTCATTGAAATTAGGTTTGCGATTAGATTTTGATAAAAAGCCCTGTTCAACGAAATTCGTTTAGCAAGTCGCCCGAAAAATCGACCCGCGTAAGTGCCCCCACGGGTCAATTTTTCGAGCGACAGTAATCAATATCGCAGTTAGTTTCTTAGTTTAAAGGATTGCCAAAGACTTTGATTTTACCCTGTATAAAGAGAGACAATGATATTCTTTCCTATTTTGACCAATCGCGTATTAAACCAACAATGAATAGGCTATTTGACTAATTTTGAAAAACCATTTTAAATTATTTCTTATTACATAATTAACACAGTAGTAAATTGATATTTCAGGAAAAATCGATGCATTTCAATAAAAAAAGTTAAAGATTGAAATTTTAAAACCGCGCAAAAAAAACGCTGTTGACGTCACAAGCAAGCAAACATTCTTTAGCTATTTGACAGCCATCACTAACGGATCCTAAGTCCTATGATCGTGTGAAACGCCTGAAGAAATATTTATTTACTTGCGTGTGTCATCATCATTCATCTTAGGGCGTTTTCGCCACAGAAAAAAGTTAAAAAATTATTGCATTTTTCTAGGTGTAAATGGTGAAAATTATAGATTAAAGGACTTAATTTAGTTTATACATATTTTAGTTGAATATGTTTTTTTATGATATAATGTGTCAAATACCTTATTCACGCAGACCGCGTGAATGGGGAAGGCAACTGTCAAAATGGCGCTGCGTACGCTTGTTCCACGAGAACTATGAAAACAAAGGACCTTTACTTAAAAAAAGTTTTTTAAGCTTTAAAATGATTAAATTATGTAAAAATGTTGGCACTTACAAATTTCAAAAAAATCTGGATATAGAAAAAAATTATAAATTCTGTAAGAACAAAAACGTCTTAATTTGGCTTTAAATACTGGCATTTGTATTGTAGAATAGTCTTTTATATCCATTTTGGGTCAATGGGTCTTTTTCGGTAAATACTTATTTTCCCATACATTTTGTTCTGAACGTCTACTGTCTTAGGAACAAGCGTACGCAGCGACATCTACAATTAGCTTTGCGTTGCCATCCCCATTGGACTAATCGCGCTTAAAGGGATATAATAGACAGTTGATGTGATCGTGTGTGTGGTTGGCAGGTCCGCGGGCACGTGCTGGCGCTGGCGCTGCAGATGTACGGCTGCCGCGTGATCCAGAAGGCGCTGGAGTCCATCCCCGCCGAGCAGCAGCAGGAGGTGGTGCGCGAGCTCGACGGACACGTGCTCAAGTGCGTCAAGGACCAGAACGGGAACCATGTGGTCAGTACTACACCACACAAAACATACAATATGTTTGGTTAGCGATGTCGGAGCTTTTAAAGGCAGATAATATGATCAATTTTATCGACAAAACCCCCACATGTTGAGGTCTATCCCCTCTCCTGTTGGAATTATTTGACTTTTTATTATAGATGGCCCTGCCGAAAAATATAATTTCTTCGGATTTAAAAGTACTACAGTTATAAAAAAAAATACTTTTCGAAAGCTAATAATATCGCCTATTAGGTGAAAAAAATATTTATGTAAACGTCATAAAAAAATACTAAAGTTTAATCCAAAATTAGTGTGCTTTTTTTTAGTTCTTCTCACAGATCTCAAAAACTAGGACTGTCCTATTTTTTTACTTTTTTTATTATACACAGAAATATTACCTACGTAACGACATCAAAATCATTGCTCTGAGTTGCATATTTCGAGAGTTATTGTTCTTTGAATATAACCCTTATAGGTTTTGACGATAAAAGCACTGCAATGCGTCGTAACTTTATTAACCAAAAAGTTCGAATTATGTATTAAACGCCGCTCATATAGTACAATCTACACGGTAGCCCTAGACTTACACACACAGTTGCACGTGTACAACAACGTTATCTGACGTCACTTGTTTATAATGGCGCGGTTGTATGGAGTGTCCGGGGTGTGACTACACTAGCCTCGCCTATTCACACCAGGGTCAATCCATGAAAACCGGACATAAAATGTAAAAAAAAAAAACTTTTTTCTTAATGTGGAATATACAAATGAAGGTAGAAGTACATTTTTTAACAGATTGTTTATAATAATGTTGCTAAATATTTGAAACTAAATATTATAATTTAATATTTAATCATGGAGTAACGCGAGTTACAGTGGATTGACCTACCACACCTCATCCTACTCACTAAAACTGGTTGTGGAGTAATATGTTTTTTTGCTACCACATTATTGTCGAGGCCACAACGAGATTTTTTATTTAATATTTATAGTGAAATACCTATAGATTAAATATTGTAATTTAATTCGTATATTGGATTGGAAAGGTCAATGAAATCTTTATCTTTTCTATTAATATTATAAATACTAGAGTGAGTTTGTCTACAACTCTTTTAATAACTGCTTAGTCATCACAAAATGTTGCATACACATGATCTGGGGCGCGTCTTATTAAACCATCCTTCAACTCGCGCACTGCCCTGTTGAACAGTAGGATGTATTACAGTCTGCTTTTGTAAAATTTACCTACGGAAACAATACTCGACTTCCCGTAACCTTCACCAGATTGTAGCTCCACCTTGTGAGGGTCTACCTACGAAGCGTCTCGTCCGGCGCTCAGTCGCCATTCAAAAACCTTTCCGCCCCAACGGCCATCGGTTCTTCTCACAATGTGTCCCGCCCACTGCCTCCTCATTTCTGATTCTATCCCATCGTAGGGAAATGCCGAGCATGGCTTTCTCCATTGCACGCTGGGTAATCTTGCGCCTTCTTATAAGACCCATAGTTAGCGACCACTTTTTACTGCCTTAAGGCATTACTGGCAACACACACTAGTCTAACCCTCGTTTGAACATTGATCAAACTTTGTGGTGTGGCTTAGACCATCAAACTGAACAACTTTGTCTATGGGACCAACTTAATCAGATAAAAAAATATCAGCTGTTCCATAGAAAACATCAATAACTACTCGACCAAAATGTATGGAACAGCTGATTTTTTTTTGCTCTGATGAAGTTGGTCCCATAGACAAAGTTCTTCAGTTTGATGATCTAAGCCACACCACAAAGAGTGTGTGTGTCATACCACCGTTGTTTCTGATTTCCATAACACAAGTGCTATAGCTACTTACTTTGGGATTGGAGCAATGTATGTGATGTTGTCAAAATATTTATATATATATGTATATACTTACTTGAGAAAATTAACAAGTAATATTTTTATTTGACTTACGGCCGAATACTCAAACGTCAATTAACTTTGAGAGGCTCTCAAACATCTTCCTGTCGCATTAAATGTCAAAGAAATGACAAAGACAGTATGACGTTTGAGAGCCCCTCAAAGTTAAGTAGCGTTTGAGTATTCGGCCGTTACAATCATATTAGTAGTAGTATACTATTGATTTTTTGTTTATAACCAACAGGTGCAGAAATGCATAGAGTGCGTGGAGCCGACAGCGCTACAGTTCATAATCAACGCGTTCGCGGGCCAGGTGTACGCGCTGTCCACGCATCCGTACGGGTGCCGCGTCATACAGCGCATCCTCGAGCACTGCACGCCCGACCAGACCGCGCCCGTGCTCGGCGAGCTGCACGCGCACACCGACCAACTCATACAGGTGACTACACGCCCGACCAGTGGTGGCTACACACTGCACGCCCGACCAGACCGCGCCCGTGCTCGGCGAGCTGCACGCGCACACCGACCAACTCATACAGGTGACTACACGCCCGACCAGTGGTGGCTACACACTGCACGCCCGACCAGACCGCGCCCGTGCTCGGCGAGCTGCACGCGCACACCTACCAACTCATACAGGTGACTACACGCCCGACCAGTGGTGGCTACACACTGCACGCCCGACCAGACCGCGCCCGTGCTCGGCGAGCTGCACGCGCACACCGACCAACTCATACAGGTGACTACACGCCCGACCAGTGGTGGCTACACACTGCACGCCCGACCAGACCGCGCCCGTGCTCGGCGAGCTGCACGCGCACACCGACCAACTCATACAGGTGACTACACGCCCGACCAGTGGTGGCTACACACTGCACGCCCGACCAGACCGCGCCCGTGCTCGGCGAGCTGCACGCGCACACCGACCAACTCATACAGGTGACTACACGCCCGACCAGTGGTGGCTACACACTGCACGCCCGACCAGACCGCGCCCGTGCTCGGCGAGCTGCACGCGCACACCGACCAACTCATACAGGTGACTACACGCCCGACCAGTGGTGGCTACACACTGCACGCCCGACCAGACCGCGCCCGTGCTCGGCGAGCTGCACGCGCACACCGACCAACTCATACAGGTGACTACACGCCCGACCAGTGGTGGCTACACACTGCACGCCCGACCAGACCGCGCCCGTGCTCGGCGAGCTGCACGCGCACACCGACCAACTCATACAGGTGACTACACGCCCGACCAGTGGTGGCTACACACTGCACGCCCGACCAGACCGCGCCCGTGCTCGGCGAGCTGCACGCGCACACCGACCAACTCATACAGGTGACACTGCACGTCCGATAACTCATACATATCTGATAGTTCAAACATTTCGGTGGGGGTTAATGACAGCAAATCTAGTCGGGATTTTGCGACTTAACGCGCCTTAAGAAATAGCATCACAGATACGATTTCAAGACAGTTTTCAATGTTAAGAGCGGTTTATAAATACGGGCCTAAGGCCCTCTGCATATGGCTCGTAAGAGTAGTCGTCTCGTAAGCGTATCGTCAAGACGCGACTAGTATTATGATACGAACAGAGTTCTAAACACGAATCGTAGCGTCAACGCTTGTTGGGGCCCTATTTTTGAATCGTCTCGTTTCTACTGATTTTCGTTCGACAAATCAACTGTATGTATGTATGAGCATACAAATACAAATGTATGAGCTGTCGAACGAAAATCAGTAGAAACGAGCGCTCGACGCCAGCCGAGCGATTCAAAAATAGGGCCCCTGATATTGTTGCGGAATATAAACTAGAGCTTCTCTCGTAATATCGATAATGTATAAAAAGAATCCGAACAAATAAATAACGCATGTCTGTGGTAGGTCCATAAAGGAGAATGGCAAACTGGGAACCATTTTCCAAATTCATAAATACTGAGCGTGCCCAATTCGGACCTTATGAGATTTAAAGGTCATAATTTGGTGGTTACATTTCAATTTAAAGTGTTCGTAAAGAAGTAGGCAACATTTAGAAAAACAACGTCATCCGCTACTAAAAATGACAAAAACAGTAAAATTCTAATAGGTAATATAATGTATCAATTATTGAATTCTTATTTTCAATAAGAAAGGGTCTAGGTATATGAAAAAAATACAATTGTTTTTCGTTTTTGAGGTTAAATCGAAAATCATGGCCGCCAGGCGCATTACCAATTGACGCGGATTAGTACCTACCTATCGTTATCATACTATGTTTCAGGTCACTGATAGGTAGTAGGTAATTGTCTATTACGGTCTAATTACTAAATATTTGTAGATTTCATGACCAGCCTCACCTATAGCTTTTAAATAAAAATCATTCTGTGTAGGTTATGTAATGTAATCCAAAGTAATTGCCTAATAGGTGCTGTTTTGAGGTTAGGTTTTAAAATAACTTTTTATCCCCAGCTTTAAAGTGTATCTTACGATTACATAATTTATTAGGCTTTAATAGAGGATTAAAGCCATGCTATTTACTTCTTGGCACGCTAAGCCTTTATGTGGTTCTGAAAATATATGGACACCTGCCATTCTCCTTTGTATGGATTTGTTGAGTTCGGCATGATTCCGATTCGGAATTCCGTATGTAGGGTGTGGCCAAGCTTAAAGATATCGCAGTTGCAGTATATCGATGTGTGTTGCAGGACCAGTACGGCAACTACGTGGTGCAGCACGTGCTGGAGCACGGCGCGGCCGAGGACCGCGCGCGCCTGGTGGCGGGCGTGCGCGGCAAGGTGCTGCAGCTGTCGCAGCACAAGTTCGCCTCCAACGTGGTGGAGAAGTGCGTCACGCACGCCACGCGCAACGAGCGCGCGCTGCTCATCGACGAGCTGTGCGGCTTCAACGACAAGTCAGTACGCCCCGCCTCACCTCACCTGCGCCTCTATCGGCTCAAACAGGACTCTCCAAACTACGGCCCGCGAAAGCAGGCCGGATCGTACCGACGACGATACTACAAGGTGGTTGGTAATAGCCTTATAAAGCAGAATATGGTGGATAGGGACCATCAAACTGAACAACTTTTACTATGGGACCAACTCTGAAATCACGAAAAAAAAAACAGCTGTTTCATACAAAAATTAATATCGAAAATATAAAAATGTATGAAACAGCTGATTTTTTTTCGCGATTTCAGAGTTGGTGCCATAGTAAAAGTTGTTCAGTTTGATGGTCCCTATCCACCATATTCGGCTTTATAAGGCTTTTACCAAACACCCTGTATAATAGGCTATTTTACACCATGTAAAATAAAGTATAAAAATGCATATTTAAGATAGATTTCATAAATAGTAAACGAGAAACGTCGATATTTATTCATAAAAATGCAATATAAATTTTATAATTCAATTTTAAAAATCGTATTTTTTAATCTATTCTTCAAATGTTCAAAACGCCATTCGCCATTTTGGATTACGGTGTGACGTCACTCCAATAGTAAATAAACATGACAACTCTTTTCGCATTCGTATTGTTTACTAACAGAATGACGTCACGAGCATAAACAAAATGGTGGCTAGTGTTTTCGCGCAAAAAATTCAAAATCAAAAATGAAAATCGTGTTTTAGGGCATTTAATGGTTTTATAAAATTAAAATAAAAATTCCGCTGGTTTATTACGACAGGATTAATTTAAAGCAGTTTTCAAAAAATGGTGTAATACCCTATTTACAGTATGTCGGTACGATGAACTAGCTAGATCCTTGCCCTTGGGACTTCGTAGAGGAGTTACTTTGGCCCTTATGCTAAAAAGTTTGGAGACCCGCGAGCTAAAAGAATCGAGTTAATGTTAACTTTAATTTGACAGACGTATGTGATACGTTGCCACGTATTTTGACACAAATAAAAACTTACAAAAAAAAGTAGCAATGTATCACACCCATCTGTCGAATTACAGTTTACATTAAGTTCATTGTTTTTAGCCAAAAGCCTAATAGACCAGCGGTATTACGACCGCTTTAATTTTGCCAGTTTTGTGATGGCTATCGACGTACCTCTTTATTTGCTACAGCTAAAAAGAGTTGTAACTATCTACTAATAACCTGGCAAGTTTTAAGATGTTGTAATACCTCTCCAAATTCAGATAACCACATCACACCGTTTAACATTCTACAAGATTACATTAAAAATATGAGTAAAATAACTACTATGAAAAAGTATTGATTTAACAACTCATCAAGCTCCTGCATTTCCATTACAAAAGTATGAAATAAATAACGTGTTTATTATGCGCAAAATAACTTGGCAGCTCGGAAGTTAACTGCAAGTGATAGTGGCCACACCCCGGCCCCGCGCACGCGTGTATTCGTCTACTGCGCATCGTTCCGCGCGAATTTCAGAGCCGTCAAGTTATTTTGCGCATACTATATCGTTTATACATTTCAAATGACAATAAGTCTTATCGCTCAGATTACAAAAAAACAAATTCTAAGGCCCTATTTAATAAATGTGACAATTTGTCACTTATCATGACAATTTTATGTCCATTGCATCGACCATCTTGAATTTCATCACATTATATCAAAAATAATACAAGTTACTAATAGTTACACCGCAATGTAACCAAATTGTTATGACAAATGACAATTGTTACGTTATTAAATAAGGAGTTTCCAAAAGGCCGTATTTCCTCAAAAACAAATTTTCAGGAAACGCAAATTTCGGTAATAGTTGGAAAGATTTATTTAATGGAGCCCAATAACAACGTTGAACTTCGGCCATTTTAGAAAGTAAGACTGTCGATTTCATAGAGTGAGAATACTGAACATTAATACAAATTAACGCTACTTATAAATCCGAATAAGTTCGGCCGTCGGTCTGTAAAATTGAGCGTAGTCGTGCATTTTTCAGTGCCCTCCACGTGATGATGAAGGACCAGTACGCGAACTATGTGGTGCAGAAGATGATCGACGTGGCGGAGCCCACGCAGCGCAAGGTGCTGATGCACAAGATCCGGCCGCACATCGGCTCGCTGCGCAAGTACACGTACGGCAAGCACATCATCGCCAAGCTGGAGAAGTTCTTCATGAAGGCGCCCGAGCTGGGCCCCATCGGGCCGCCGCCGCCCGGCGCGCCCTTGTAGGCGCCCCCGCGCCGCGCGCCCCTGTAGGCGCCCCCGTAGGCGCCCCGCGGCCCCCGCCCCGCGACGCGACGCCGAGGGCATCCCCCCGCCTATTATACATTTTGTGAATATTGCGATTGTACATTTGTAACTATAGAGCTCGTCGCCGAGTCCCCGAGCGCCTGTACATACCTAGCGGCAGACTGATGTACAGAACGATACGATATACTGTATACTGTAACGATAGTTGTACAGCGTCGACGCCGACTGCGGTGCTCGGCCGTCGCGTCACCGCGGCGCAGCGTTTATTGCGTTTCTAGCCAGTAAGTGTTCTAGTATTATTCGTTGTTCGTATGAATCTATGTATAAATATTTGAACGTCTCTCATTCTCGTGTAATTTATGAATCGATGGAATGCGAGCGGTCCGAGGGACGCGTGCGATTCCGTAATTTAGCTCGTTGTAGATTTACTATTAGCTGGGCTAGGGGACCTTGAATCTTCAAAAGTGATGAAGAAATGCCGCAGGCAGTTCTAGACAATCGGCACTATAGTCGTGATAATATTATTATTTTGTTACTATTCTTCAAGTCAAGCTCTCGTTTAAGTTATAAAACCGGCTTTAAAATCGTACATAGTTATCGAATATTTAGTGCCGGAGTGTATAGTACGTCGATTATAATTTTGTGAAAATGATATTTTTGTATATTTTTATGTAATTAAGTTATTTAGTTAATGAGACTCCGACGGAGTTCGGAGCGAGCGCTTCTCGAGTGGGCGATGCTTATGTTGTAGCGTAGGTTATAGTGATGATTGTAAAGTCCTGTACTGATAGTTGTAGTCCCGAGGTCTACCTTGCCGGTTGCACGTCACAAGCGTAGCTGCTCCTCATTCCCCCTGTGTAATTAATTTTTATAGGAAGCGTAGTTTCCTACGACACCTCAAATTTTTTACGTCTAGATGTAATTGAAAATAAAATTATTGTATATGGCTGTACAAAAACGTTAACAAAATGATTTGTAAAACCTGTATGTGATGGAATAAGGCGAGGCGTCAAGGGCGGCGCGCGCCGCTCCGGCCGCCCCGTCTTGTAGGTTGTACTAGATAACATTTATATGATGATCCATCTATTTAGACATTAATTATAATAAAGCATTTCTGTAATAATATTACAAAGCATCTGTTGTTTCATTCTATTATCAGCCACCTTTCTTTCGATTCGGGTACATACCGATAACAATAAATAAGACATATGCGTATGTGACTACCGGCGGCGCTGGCGCAGCACCACTTTGAAATCCGCAATTCTGACTACATGGAAAATATCTCCCCAATTAGTCCTGACTAGTCCCACTTAAAGGACTGAAAGATATAAGCGATAAAGCAAACCTTCATTTTGGCAGGGACAGGCTAGATCTGGTGACGTTCCGGACTACAGCTGGGCCAAAAAAAAAGTTGGCAATCTGACTTTTTGACTATGCCATGATGAAGTCGATAATTTGTCGAAATTTGTCGCCAAAAACCAGAATTTGTCGGTCTTGCGTTTAGGAGATACGTGTGGCTCAGCTGTAGAGACGTCTCTACAGCACGTGCCGGACTACAGCTGGCCACAAAAAAAAAGTTGGAAATCTGACTTTTTCACTATGCCATGATGAAGTCGATAATTTGTCGGAATTTGTCGCCAAAAACCAGAATTTGTCGGTCTTGCGTTTAGGAGATACGTGTGGCTCAGCTGTAGAGACGTCTCTACAGCTGGGCCACACAGATCTCGAAAACGGAAGGTCGTAGCGAAAATCTGATTACTCGTATGTGTAGCCGCTAATTTGTCGGATTTTGTCGCCAAAAACCAGAGTTGGTCGGTCTTGCGTTTAGGAGATACGTGTGGCTCAGCTGTAGAGACGTCTCTACAGCTGGGCCACACAGATCTCGAAAACGGAAGGTCGTAGCGAAAATCTGATTACTCGTATGTGTAGCCGGTAGTTTGTCGGATTTTGTCACCAAGAACCAGATTTTGTCGATCTTGCGTTTAGGAGATATGTGAGGATACGCTGTGGAGACTTTTCTACCTGGATCTTGAGAAAGGAAGGTCATAGCGAAAATCTGATAACTCGAGTGTGTAGCCGTTAGTTTGTCGGAATTTGTCACCAAGAATCAGATTTTGTCGATCTTGCGTTTAGGAGATATGTGAGGATGCGCTGTGGAGACTTTTACCTGGATCTCGAGAACGAAAGGTCGTAAGCGTATCCTCACATATCTCCTAAACGCAAAATCGAAAAAATCTGATTCTTGGTGACAAATTCTGACAAACTAACGGCTACACACTCGAGTTATCAGATTTTCGCTATGACCTTCCTTTCTCAAGATCCAGGTAGAAAAGTCTCCACAGCGTATCCTCACATATCTCCTAAACGCAAGATCGACAAAATCTGGTTCTTGGTGACAAAATCCGACAAACTACCGGCTACACATACGAGTAATCAGATTTTCGCTACGACCTTCCGTTTTCGAGATCTGTGTGGCCCAGCTGTAGAGACGTCTCTACAGCTGAGCCACACGTATCTCCTAAACGCAAGACCGACAAACTCTGGTTTTTGGCGACAAAATCCGACAAATTAGCGGCTACACATACGAGTAATCAGATTTTCGCTACGACCTTCCGTTTTCGAAATCTGTGTGGCCCAGCTGTAGAGACGTCTCTACAGCTGAGCCACACGTATCTCCTGAACGCAAGACCGACAAATTCTGGTTTTTGGCGACAAATTCCGACAAATTATCGACTTCATCATGGCATAGTCAAAAAGTCAGATTTCCAACTTTTTTTTTGTGGCCCAGCTGTAGTCCGGCACGTCTCTACAGCTGGGCCACACAGATCTCGAAAACGGAAGGTCGTAGCGAAAATCTGATTACTCGTATGTGTAGCCGGTAGTTTGTTGGATTTTGTCACCAAGAACCAGATTTTGTCGATCTTGCGTTTAGGATATATGTGAGGATACGCTTACGACCTTTCGTTCTCGAGATCCAGGTAAAAAGGTCTCCACAGCGCATCCTCACATATCTCCTAAACGCAAGATCGACAAAATCTGATTCTAGGTGACAAATTCCGACAAACTAACGGCTACACACTCGAGTTACTTATCAGATTTTTGCTATGACCTTCCTTTCTCAAGATCCAGGTAGAAAAGTCTCCACAGCGTATCCTCACATATCTCCTAAACGCAAGGTCGACAAAATCTGGTTCTTGGTGACAAAATCCGACAAACTACCGGCTACACATACGAGTAATCAGATTTTCGCTACGACCTTCCGTTTTCGAGATCTGTGTGGCCCAGCTGTAGAGACGTCTCTACAGCTGAGCCACACGTATCTCCTAAACGCAAGACCGACAAACTCTGGTTTTTGGCGACAAATTATCGACTTCATCATGGCATAGTCAAAAAGTCAGATTTCCAACTTTTTTTTTGTGGCCCAGCCTGTAGTCCGGCACGTGATCTAGTGAACTATAACACCTAGCCAGGATCTGATTATTCAAAAAAGTCCCTTTTTTATGGATCACGCAATGCCTAGAATCATAACGAAATGAAGCGCCGCCGTTCAAAAAATATAAAGGAATGATTTGGTGTGAGCGTCAATTTGACGGGATCAAGTCCCCAATTTGAAATGTATCACATTGAAGAGGTGCTACATATGTACTATTTGTACCCTGAACCAAACATTTGTACCTCTAAAGGTAAAGGCAATATGTCAGGACCTCCCTGATCCCGCCACTTTGACGTCAAAGTGGCACGACCTTCTGAAAGTGCTACTCAGAGGCAGGCAATTCATACCCGAAGACTTAGTACTACATATGTACATGTATATGCTCAATTTCCAACACTATTGTAAGTGCCGAATTAAAGTTAAATGATTAAAACTTTGGTCCCGTCAATTTGATGATTCATGATATCGCTGAATTCGTATGAAAATCGTAACAACTCGTGCAAAATCAAATGTGGAAACTTAGTACGTCCTAGTACCATCGGCAACAGCGACGCTTAACCACTGCTAAGGTCAAAATCGCTTGCACGCCGCGCCATCACAACCATACGTTTAGTTCGTGCAGGGGCGATACGCGCGCACACGAATTTTGTTGCAAACTGGTTAAGCGACGCTGTTGCCCATAGTACATGAACTTGGTGTAATTTTTATATTCATAATTTAAGTAAATCAAAAGTTATACATTATTCATCGTTATCAAAATGAACACATTTATGCAGAAATGAAACAACCCAAAATAGTTTTAATAATTAATATAATTCGTCCGCGTGGATATTCGAGAAAATCCTAAGGGAGTATTTAAGCAGGATAAATATTATTCTTTGTTTTAGTTTCATCAAAATCAGATCAACCGTTTTTACGTGATTAGGCCCAGGTCTCATCCCCTATACTCATACAATTTCATCCCCTATTTCAACCCCTCCAACCTTTATTTTGCAAAAAAAGGTTTCATTAAAAATCGGTTCAGTAGTTGCATTAAAGCGTAACAGACTGACAGACAAAATTACTAAGTCTGTTACGCTTCTAGAGGGAAGCGAGTTTGATGAACAATTTGTGCGTAATTTGGTGTAAATGTGCGCCAAGTTAAAAATTTGTGGGCCTTTTACTTTTAGAATAAAACGGGAAAAACGAATTCTGCTGGGGAGAACCGCTAACGGTTCTAGAACCTAAGTTCTCCAGCAGGAAGATTCAAAACTAATGATCGGAGAGAAATAAAAAGTTAGGCGGGTAGCTTGATACTAGCAGGAAATGAGCGCCAAATACCTATAAAATTTGTTGGTCTTACAGTTTTGGAGATATTGGAGTTCCTGCTGGCGTAACGTTTTGCCGAATCCCAGATCTCGGAAACTACTAAATGTGCGATCTTACAGTAAATACATATAAGCAGCCCCTACTATGTGCGGTAGAAAACATTTCAAAAATATTCAAAGATTTTGAAGTAAACAGACATTTTCTGAAAACAGAAAAAATCTAGCGCCTAAACTACTATATAAATAAAGAAACCAAAAACATTGTTCTATTCTTCAACTTTTAATGGTAAAAGTTCGACTCTACCAACCGTCATTGGTAAAACCTAACATGTGCCAAGCTGTAAAATCCTTACATTTACCAGCTTTTGTAAAATCCTTACATTTACCAATTCATGTTGGTAAATCTTAAGATTTTTAAGTAAAACCTAAGATATACCAATATACGGGCTTATACAGTAACATATAATACCTATTCTACCTACCCTCAAATTCAATAGTACCTATTTTCTTTAACTTGTAAAACACGGTTAAATGATAGTTCTTTCGTTAAATACATACTACGTAAAGTAATTAGGGCTTCCACTTATGATCAAAACATTGTTTCACAAAGTTTGTTTCATTACTGCATAAATGTGTCCATTTCAAAGATAACGATGAATGATGGAAATTACTTATTTTATGAATATGAAAATTACACAAGTTCATGTACTTACTTAGGACGTACTAAGTTTCCACATTTGATTTTGCACGAGTTGTTACGATTTTCATACGAATTCAGCGATATCATGAATCATCAAATTGACGGGACCAAAGTTTTAATCATTTAACTTTAATTCGGCACTTACAATAGTGTTGGAAATTGAGCATATACATGTACATAATTATGTAGTACTAAGTCTTCGGGTATGAATTGCCTGCCTCTGAGTAGCACTTTCAGAAGGTCGTGCCACTTTGACGTCAAAGTGGCGGGATCAGGGAGGTCCTGAGACACATTGCCTTTACCTTTAGAGGTACAAATGTTTGGTTCAGGGTACAAATAGTACATATGTAGCACTAACTCTTCAATGTGATACATTTCAAATTGGGGACTTGATCCCGTCAAATTGACGCTCACGATTTTGGTCCATGCCAAAATCAACCTACATCTTTGGCGAGGAGAGAGCCTGTAGCCAATGTCACATTTACACATTTTCGCTATCGCTGAATAGCGATAGCTTAAATTAGCGAATGCTCCGAAAAATGTGGAATTGATGTTATAAAATTCGATTGTTATAACGAAATCTTATGTCAATCCCATACATGTTTCGAAAGCGAAGCGATAGCGAAGATTTATCTGACTGTAAAGTGTATTCTATCCGAAAATGAAAAAAAATATCGTTATTTTCCCCTGATTTCATCGTGTGATACAACTAGGATTATAATTTTTTTTCCTGTTCCATCATGTTTTTTTAAGTGTCCGCAGCGATCAAGCTCAAATTCATCAAAATCGGTGACTTATGCATATTCCCTATTAGTGTGTCATGAGGAGAAATTTGTTTACTAATAGCAAAATTTGTGTGAGTTGTAGTTTTTAAGATATATGAGAAAAACAGATTTCGCTGGGGTCACGTTTTAAACATTACCCTGGCAAAAAAAGTTGTTTCAGCCTGTGTTATGGTTCTTGAGTTATTTAAGTTTTTGCTGGGTAACGTTGTGGGTTTTCCCAGATCTCGAAAACGGTTCAACGCAGAAGTTTGAAAAAAGTACCGCTAAGAGACCTTAATTTGTTTAATTGTTAGTTTTTGATTTGGTTGTCGCAAACCAACGTAGGTAATTAAATGGTTTCGAAAAACAGAAGAAACTAATTTGCAAGTAAACTAGTACACTTATAATCAAATAAACAGCTGTTAAAAATAGCCGTGGTAGACACTTATTACGTCAAGAATTTTAGGCTTTGTAACTTTACACGATATAAAGATATAAACAAATTTAATAAATTTTAGAGCGGTCGTACTTTAGCGATCGAATACACAGTTTCCATAACATTTAGACACATGGCATACATTAAACAAATTTAAGTAATTCATCAACATTCCTTCCTGTTAATTTCAGCTTTCAATTACGCCTATCATGAATGTTTTAACAAAAACAAGATTAAAACAGCAATTCCTGAATAAGCCGACCAAATTGTAAAGGTCTCTAAAAAGCGACCGCACCATACGTACGGGTTATCTTCGCAAATTAGCAGCTTAGTACCCGATGTTTTGTACAGTTATGAAGAAAAATGTTATTCATATAGCTTAGATTCTACTAGTTTTCTATTTTATAAATTAATATCGTGTTTATTAATATCAAATAATACACTTACGCGATTAATAGTATTTTTAAAGAATGTAATGATTCACGAAAGTTAAAAGTTTGAAGGCACTCAACATTACATAAATAAAGGTAAATAATAATCTAAACCTAAGTAGGAAATATTCTCGCTAAGCAATTTATAGTGTGATTTATTTGTCAGTATACATTTATAGTAATTTGTTGCTTCTGTTTGATCAAACCAAAAATGTTTTATTTTAATACCAAACCTACTCTTGTCAATCCAGTGACCACTATGTTTGACAGGTAAAAACATTTACCCATAAAAACTGTTCCTACCTAGGAACAGTTTTTACGGAAACTACCTCGCATTTTTTCCATATAGGTATATTTCTCACCATTTAAACCTTCCCCTGGAACTACGACAAACATTTTAAAACCAAAATCGGCCAAGCCAATCTTGAGTTTTCGCGAGACTAACGTACATTTTATGTTTAAAGATAATCTGACCAGCAAACTTTTGTACGCAACTGTACTAACAAAAGATCCATAACATCCCGTTCATTTAAGATGGTTACGCTTATGTATGGCGCGGTCGCTTTTACGTGACCTCTACAATTTAGGCGGCTTATTAGAGAATTGTTGTCATATTCTTGTTTTTGTTAAAACTTTCATGATAGGCGTAATTGAAAGCTGAAATCAACAGGAAGGAATGTTAATGAATTACTTAAATTTGTTTAATGTATGCCATGTGTCTTAATGTTATGGAAACTGTGTAATCGATCGCTAAAGTACGACCAGTCTAAAATTTATCAAATTTGTTCATATCTTTATAGCGAGTAAAGTTACAAAGCCTAAAATTCTTGACGTAATAAGTGTCTACCACGGCTATTTTTAACAGCTGTTTATTTGATTATAAGTGTACTAGTTTACTTGCAAATTCGTTTTTTCTGTTTTTCGAAACCATTTAATTACGTTGGTTTGCGACAACCAAATCAAAAACTAACAATTAAACAAATTTAAACAAATTAAGGTCTCTTAGTGGTTTTTTTTTCAAACTTCTGCGTTGAACCGTTTTCGAGATCTGGGAAATCCCAAAACGTAAACCCCAGCAAAAACTTAAATAACTCAAGAACCATAACACACAATTTTTGCTATTTGCTAACATTTACTATGCAACAAAAGCTATCTATTCATGTATTATTTTCCAGGCTGAAATAACTTTTTTTGTCAGGGTAATGTTTAAAACGTGACCCCAGCAAAATCTGTTTATCTCATATATCTTAAAAAAATTGTTTTAAAAAACAAAAAACCGACTTCAAAAGCCTACGCTACCTCTAAAAAGCATGAAATAATATTCATATCACTAGATACGCATTATCATTGTAAATAAAACACGTCTATTGAAGTCGGGTGGGGCTGGAGGACAGCTTTTTTTTATTCTAAAAGCCCCACCCGACTTCAATATACGTGTTTTATTTACAATGATAATGCGTATCTAGTGATATGAATATTATTTCATGCTTTTTAGAGGTAGCGTAGGCTTTTGAAGTCGGTTTTTTGTTTTTTAAAACAATTTTTTATTTCATTCTTTTTAGTGTAAGTACCTTCTGTATTAGATATGTTATCTAGGTAGAAAAATCGGTTTGACCAAACGTGAGATAATCGCGGACATACATGCATATGGGTCAAACTGATAACCTCCTTTTTTTGAAGTCAGTTACAAACCCTCTAAAATGTCAAAAATACTTTTCTGAAAACCGCATCAAAATCAATTCAGCCATACACGAGATAATCGCGGACAAACATTCATGAATACATAAGGATCAAGTGGGGTCAGAACCTCCTTTTTTGAAGTCGGTTAAAACACCAAAACGTTCTCCTAAATCTAATAAATACTTTTCTGAAAACCGCAATAAAATCGGTTCAGCCGAACGCGAGATTATCGCGGACAAATATACATACACTAGCTGCTGCGACTTCGTACGCGTGGCACTAGCACTTGTTTACCTATGGTTTTTTTGTGGCACTTCGTCCGCGTGGTAATCGGTTACCGTTGTCAAAAGCAGCCTATGTTCCCAAACAAACTTACATCCCATTTCACCCCTTAAGAGATGAACTTTGTAAAACGCTGAATTACGTATACCATAAATTGTGAAGAAGAGCACTAATGTCAAGTTTCAAGTAAATCTCATACCTACGCTGAAAGACATAATGCATTATTTCTATTATGAAGTCTGAAATCTAAAATCGCGAAAATAAACAGCTGTTTCATACATTTTGATATTTTCGTTATGAATTTTTGTATGAAAGTTATGAAACTGCTTTTTTTTTCGCGATTTCAAAGTTCGTCCCATAGCAAAAGTTGTTCAGTTTGATGGTCCCTATCTACCATATTCGGGATTAGGGGTTATTTTGTAACAAGTTGTATGCACCTGGAATACAATGTTATCCTGTTTAATGGTTCCCTAAGGATTTTCTCTAATATCCACGCGGACGAAGTCGCGAGCGGAAGCTAGTTTATTACAATAATCAGAATTGGGTCCAGAGATATTAATATCCCGTTCTCATTTCCTTACTCTTTTCAAAATAAATGACATTTTCGCAATCACCATCCCATAAAACCTCAAGAACGACATCCACATCGATTTTCATTTTTAATTACCTCATTTACCCCATGAGGAATAATTTTCAAAATAACAAAATGTGTGTTTGCCTATTTATTTTTAGACGTGCACCAACGAATTCTAAAGTTGTAATGTCTATTTTTTATTATTTTCCATACAAAATTTGACCCCATTTTCACCCCCTTAGGGGTTAAATCATGTCAACGTTGTTGAACTTCAAAATAAATGTTATTTTCGCAATCACCATCCCATTAAACTTTAAGAACGACATCCATATCGATTTTAATTTTTACTTACCCCATTTACTGCCTAAGGGGTGAATTTTCAAAATCACAAAATATATGTTTGCCTATATTTATATTTAGACGTGCTTCTACGAAGTTTGTAGTTGTAATGTCTATTTTATATTAATTTTCCATACAAAATTTGAACCCCTTTTTCAACCCTTTAGGGGTTAAATCATGTCCACCGTGTGGGACTTCAAAATAAATGTCATTTTCGCAATCGTCATCCCAGAAAACCCCAATAACGACATCCATATCTTTTTTTTTGTATTTTTTACCCCATTTCACCCCTATTTCATCCCCATAGGTGTTGAAATACTTCCTAAAACAAATTACGTTTTGTTAAATGTCGATTCATAAGCCTAAATTATAAATTTAGGGATTTTTACTTCAAAAATGAAGGATTTTCTATACACAACTCCATCCCCCTTTTCACCCCTTCAGGGGCAGATTTTTCAAAAAAGTTGAGATTCGTATAAATCAATTTTCACTCTTCAGCCTAAACACAAAATTTGAAAATGCTAGCTTCAAAACTGAGGGACTTTTATTCAAACTTTGGACCCCCGTTTCACCCCCTTAAGGGGTCAGTTTTGAAAAATCCTTTCTTTAGTGCACCCCTAGCCCTCATAAGGAACCTGTGTGCCAAATTTGGAGTCTCTAGACCCAGCGGTTTGGGCTATGCGTTGATATGTCAGTCAGTTTCTTCTTTTATATATTAAGACTAGCTTCTGCCCGCGACTTCGTCCGCGTGGATGTTAGAGAAAATCCTGAGAGAACCTTCAACCAGGATCTGACCAGTCATTTTTACGTTTCCCGTTCCGGTTCCGGTTCCCGTTCCCGTCCTGTTCCCGTCCGTTCCCGTCCCTTTCCTGTCCCGTTCCCGTACCCCTTCTGTTGCCATTCCCGTTCCCGTACCGTTACCGTCCCGTTCTCGTTCCCGTACCGTTCTCGTCCCGTTCCGTTCCCGTTTCATTCCCGTTCCATTCCCGTTCCCATTCCATTCCCGTTCCGTTCCCATTCCGTCCCGTTCCGTTCCCGTCCCGTACCCCTTCCGTTCCCGTCCCGTTCTCGTTCCCGTTCCCGTTCGCATCCCGTTCTCGTCCCGTTCAGTTACCGTATCGCTCCCGTTCCGTTCCCGTGCCGTTCCTTTCCAGTTCCCGTCCCGTTTTGTTCCCTTTCCGTTCCCGTTTCATTCGCGATCCCTTCCCGTTCCGTCTCTGTTCCGTTCCGATTCGTTCCGTTCCGTTCCGTTTCGTTCCGTTCCGTTCCGTCCCGTTCCGTTCCGTTCCGTTCCGTTCCGTCCCATCCCGTTCCGTTCCCGTTCTCGTCCTGTTCCCGTTCCCGTTCCAGTTCCCGTGCCCGTGCCCTTGCCCGTGCCCGTTCCCGTTCCCTGGATGTGCATGTCCAGGTCCAGGTCCATGATGTGTCATGTCCACCGTGTTGGACTTCAAAATAAATGTCATTTTCGCAATCACCATCCCATGAAACCTCAAGAACGACATCCAAATCGATTTTCATGTTTACTCACCCCATTTACACCCTAAGGGATGATTTTCAAAATAACAAAATATGTGTTTGCCTATTTATTTTTAGGTGTGCTCTTACGAAATTAAAAGGTGGAATGTCTATTTTATATTATATTTCCATACAAAATTGGAACCCCATTTATTTATTTATTTATATTTATATAGGGGTTAAATCATGTCCACCGTGTCAGACTTCAAAATAAATCTCATTTTCGCAATCACCATCCCAAAAAACCTCAAGAACGACATCCACATCGATTTTTATGTTTACTCACCCCTATTTACCCCCTAAGGGGTTGATTTTCAAAATCACAAAATATATGTTTGTTTATTTATTTTTAGACGTGGTCCTACGAAGTTTAAAGTTGTAATGTCCATTTAATATTATTTTTCCATACAAAATTTGAACCCCATTTTCACCCCTTGAGGGGTTAAATCATGTCCACCGTGTTGGACTTCAAAATAAATGTCATTTTTGCAATCGTCATCCCAGAAAACGCCAAAAACGACATCCATATCTATTTTTAGGTTTGCTCACCCCATCCACCCCTAAGGGGTTGGTTTTTAAAATCACAAAATATATGTTTGCTTATTTATTTTTAGACGTGCTCCTTCGAAGTTTAAAGTTGTAATGTCCATTTAATATTATTTTTCCATACAAAATTTGAACCCCATTTTCACCCCCTGAGGGATTAAATCATGTCCACCGTGTTAGACTTTCAAATATATGTCATTTTTGCAATCGTCATCCCAGAAAACCCCAATAACGACATCCATGTCTATTTTTTTTAGGTTTTTTTTACCCCTTTTTTAACCCCCATTTCATCCCCGTAGGGATTGAAATACTAACAATAACAACATATACGTTGCGTTAGATTCCCATCCATAAGCCTAAATTATATATTTAGCAATTTTTACTTCGAAAATAAAGGATTTTCTTCAATTCACAACTTCATCCCCCTTTTGACCCCTTCGGGGGTAGAATTTTGAAAAACACCGAGACCCGTATTTATTAATTTTCAATCGTCAGCCTAAACACAAAATTTGATGATCCTAGCTTCAAAACTGAGGGACTTTCATACAATCTTTCATCCCTTATTTCATCCCTTTAGGGATAGAATTTTCAAAAATCCTTCCTTTGTGGATGCCTACACTGTATAAGGTATCTGTGTGCAAAATTTCAAGTTTCTAGGTCCAGCGGTTTGGGCTGTGCGTTGATAGATCAGTCATTCAGTTTACGATTTTATATATTAAGATACTGGTCAAACTGAGAACCTCCTTTTTGAAGTCGGTTAAAATACCAAAACCTTCTCCTAAATGTAACAAATACTTTTCTGAAAGCCGCAACAAAGTCGGTTCATTTCAACGCGAGATAATCGCGGACAAACATACATACATACCGGTCAAACTGAGAACCTCCTTTTTTGAAGTCGGTTAAAATACCAAAACCTTCTCCTAAATGTAAGAAATACTTTTCTGAAAACCGCATCAAAATCGGTTCGGCCAAACGCGAGATAATCGCGGACAAACATACATACATACAGGTCAAACTGAGAACCTCCTTTTTTTTGAAGTCGGTTAAAAACTACAACTCACACGCTTTTGGCAACATGCTATTAGTAAACAAATTTCTCCTCATGACACACTAATTATCTGATAAGGTCTCATCTCTCTAAAGCACAACTTTTTGCTGGGGTAACGCACACGCCATTTTGGCAAGCGAGATTACAAAAGCCTGTTGATTTCGGCCAGGTACATGGACGAGACGCTCTGGTGGAGTAAATTTTTTTACTCCAAAAGCCAGAGCGTTTCGGCCAAGTACCTGGCCGAAATCAACAGGGTATTGGAGTATTTTTTTTTTAAAAGTGAGACTACAAAAGCCTGTGGAACTCGGCCAGGTAGGTACTTGGATGAAATCAACAGGCTTTTGTAGTGATTTTTTTTTACTACAAAAGCCAGAGCGTGTCGTCCAGGTATTTGGCCAAAATCAACAGATTATTAGAGTAATGTTTTTACACAATGTGACACTACAAAACGCTGTTGAACTCTTAGACGAAACAGGCTTTTTAAGTTGGAACAAACTTTATATCTACACTTCTACAGCCATGGTATCCTCTATAAAGGATTTTGACCTTAACCTTGTACTTGACCTTGAATTTCACCTTGTATCTGACCTTGTACCTGACTTTGTATCTAACCTTGTATCTGACCTTGTACCTGACCTTCTATCTTACCTTGTATTTGACCTTAACCTTGTATTAGACCTTGTTTTTGACCTTAACTTTGTACTTGTACTTCCCCTTTACTCTCCCCTCCCCCTATCCCTCAATCTCCCTTTCCCCTCTCCTTCTCCCCATTCACAGTTTTGACAGTTTTGTATAACCTGACGTGCTGCTGACTGTACCCACATATGTAGTTAAGAAACATGAAAGCGTAACAACAAACGCGCGACTCGGCCGAATCACTCTGGGCTTTAAAGTAATTTGCTTCAACTTAAAAGGCCTGTTGATTTCGTCCAAGTAGCTGGCCGAGTTCAACAGGCTTTTGTAGTCCCACTTTTTCAAAAAAAATACTCCAATAACCTGTTGATTTCGGCCAGGTACTTGGCCGAAATCAACAGGCTTTTGTAGTAATAAAATTTACTAGGTACAAAAGCCAGAGCGTTTCGTCCAGGTACCTGGCCGAAATCAAAAGGCTTTTGTAATATCGCTTTTGGCAACATGACTTTTCCGAAGTAAAAAAGCCTGCTGAATTTGGTTCTGAATGTTGCCAAGCCCAATTTTTGGCTCCTTTGCCCAAAATTCAAGATGGCGGCCAAAATGGAGACGTTCCGGACTACAGCTGGGCCACAAAAAAAAGTTGGAAATCTGACTTTTTGACTATGCCACGCTGAAGTCGATAATTTGTCGGAATTTGTCGCCAAAAACCAGAATTTGTCGGTCTTGCGTTTAGGAGATACGTGTGGCGCAGCTGTAGAGACATCTCTACAGCTGGGCCACACAGATCTCGAAAACAGAAGGTCGTAGCGAAAATCTGATTATTCGTATGTGTAGCCGGTAGTTTGTCGGATTTTGTCACCAAGAACCAGATTTTGTCGATCATGCGTTTAGAAGATATGTGAAGATACGCTGTGGAGACTTTTCTACCTGGATCTTGAGAAAGGAAGGTCATAGCGAAAATCTGATAACTCGAGTGTGTAGCCGTTAGTTTGTCGGAATTTGTCACCAAGAATCAGATTTTGTCGATCTTGCGTTTAGGAGATATGTGAGGATGCGCTGTGGAGACCTTTTTACCTGGATCTCGAGAACGAAAGGTCGTAAGCGTATCCTCACATATATCCTAAACGCAAGATCGACAAAATCTGATTCTTGGTGACGAATTCATGCCATAGTCAAAAAGTCAGATGTCCAACTTTTTTTTTTGTGGCCCAGCTGTAGTCCGGCACGTACCTGAGATAACAACGGAATCAAAAACCAGATGAGACGCGAGATTTAAAATTCTTTATTATGTTGATGATATTTTATGTGGACATGACACACAATGAACATTACAAATTAATTGGGTTGGGAGCTCGTAGTCCAAAATGAAACGAGGAATTACTTAAACTGTTATTTATTTTTAACTCCCATACTTTCTATTACTTATTAGTCTAGGGTTCACGGATCAAGATCATGTGATGCCGCTTTTTATTTATCTTCGTCTTTTTCCTTGTGGTCCTTGGACTTGGGCTTGACGCTGCGCTCACGGTCGCGCGACCGCTCCCGCTCTCGCTCTCGGGAGCGTTCCCTGGTCTCGCGCTCGCGCGACCGCTCGCGGTCTCGCGTGCGCTCGCGCAGCTGCGGCGACCGCGACCGGGACTTGTGGCGCCGCGATCGTGATCGCGACCGCTCTCTTCTGTACGACCTAAACAATACAATCAAGTAGTTCATAACTTTATGTTAAGTTTGTTGTAGTGGATTGAAAAAAGACGTAGGTATACCAGACAGATAAATGGTAATCGACAAGACTGCAAGAAAGGGAATTAATTAATTGGGTGACTGGAAATAATTAAAGGCGACTGTTGGGATACTTAAATACTAAACTGGGTAGCAGTTTATTTTTTGGGCGACAAAAAAGATTATAAGAATATAAGATTTAAGATAAAACGGGCGACTAACAGTGGATTACAAAAATACACACAACGGGCGACTACATATGGGTGATAAATAATTTAAGTTAGCAGTGAAAACTGACATGACTTAATGGGTGACAAAAATACTGAGTGGGCAACTATTATACCAAGTAGGTAAGTATATAACTGATTTAAGCTGCCCAACATTGTATTTTTAACACGTTTTTATTAAGCTGCTTTCTCGTTTGTTTGTTTTTGTCATCTCGATGTGTGCGTTACCCCAGCAAAAAGTTGTGCTTTAGAGTGATGAGACCTTATCAGATAATTAGTGTGTCATGACGAGAAATTTGTTTACTGATAGCAAAATTTGTGTGAATTGTAGTTTTTAAGATATTTGTAGAAAACAGATTTTGCTGGGGTCACGTTTTAAGCATTACCCAGGCGAAAAAAGTTGTTTCAGCCTGGAACCAAATACATGAATAGATAGCTTTTGTTGCATAGTAAATGTTAGCAAATAGCAAAAATTGAGTGTTATGGTTCATGAGTTAAAGTTTTTGCTGGGGTAACGTTTTGGGATTTCCCAGATCTCGAAAACGGTTCAACGCAGAAGTTTGAAAAAAGTACCGCTAAGAGACCTTAATTTGTTTAATTGTTAGTTTTTGATTTGGTTGTCGCAAACCAACGTAATTAAATGGTTTCGAAAAACAGAAGAAACTAATTTGCAAGTAAACTACATACATACATACATACATACACTCACGCCTGTTTCCCATGGGGGTAGGCAGAGACTATGGATCGCCACCTGCTACGATCCTTGCACACTTCTTTCGCTTCATTCATATCCATCACTCTTTTCATACATGCCCTGCGGTTTTTGTCACTGCGTACACCAGCCTTTTTTATAATAACCTCTATTTGGTCCGCGTAGGTTTTTCTGGGACGCCCTCGTGCAATCGTTCCTTCCACATTCGCACAGTATATCTCTTTCGTGATTCGCCTTTCATTCATCCTCTCTAAGTGACCAAACCACTGGAGCATTCCTTTCTCAATTCTTGTCACTATATCATCTTTCAGACCACACCTTTTGCGAATCACCTCATTGCTCACTCTGTCACTCAGTTTTACTCCGCATATTTTCCTCAACGATCGCATCTCTACCGCATTTATTCTGCTTTCATTCTTCTTCTGCCATACCCAAGATTCACTTCCATACATCAGTGTCGGTACCAGCACTCCGTTATGAATAGCCATTCGCGCCTTTGCAGAAACGGTTTGGCTACTCATAACCGAGTGTATAGCACCACTCACCGAATTTCCTTTCTTCACTCGTCTTTCTATGTCTTCCTCACTCTTTCCGTCCCTTGTGAACAAACTCCCCAAGTATACAAACTCACGGACTTGTTCCACTTTTTCGCCACCTAACATTACCGTACAGTCAGTCATTTCTTCATCTCTCTCAAACACCATCACTTTAGTCTTAGTTACATTCACTTTCATCCCTTTTCTCACAAAATCTTCATTCATAACCGACATCATTTCCTGCAACTCTTGCGCAGAAGACGCAAGTATAACTTGGTCGTCAGCGTAGAGAAGGCACTTGATTTGAGTCCCATTCATCACAACCCCACAGTCACGTTCTTTCAGACCTTTCATACAACTGTCCAAAAACAGATTAAAGAGCCATGGTGACGCAACACATCCCTGTCTGACACCCCTAGAGATGCCAAACCAGTCAGTGTATACGCCGTCAATCCTGACGCATGCACGGGAATCCTCATAGAGAGATTTCAGTGCATGAATCAGTCTGCTCTCCAATCCGTATTCGGACAACACCTTCCATAGCTCATTCCTGTCAACTCGATCGTAGGCCTTCTCCAGGTCCACAAAGGCACAGTAAACCTTTTTGTGCTTAGCCAGGTGTTTTTCGGTTAAGCACCTCAAGGAGAAGACCTGATCCGTGCATCCCATTCCCTTTCTGAATCCCGCTTGCACATCCCAAATACTCTGATCAGTTTTTTGCATCACTCTTTCAATCAGTACCTTTGCATACAATTTACTGACAATGCTGAGAAGACTGATCCCGCGGTAGTTTTTAGCATCCTGCCGTGACCCTTTCCCTTTGTACAGCGGCACGACCACGGCTTTACGCCAATCTTCAGGCACTTTGCCACTGTTCCAACATTTATTAAAGATCAGGCACAGCCAGGACGCAACCAGCTCTTTCCCACCTCTCAGCATTTCAACAGTAATTCTGTCATATCCTGCTGCTTTTCCTTTTTTCATGCTCTTCATTGCACTAATAATCTCATCCATATATATATCTCTTTCATCCACTTCTGTCTCTTCCTCGTCTTCCACCCTTTTATCCGAGGCTTCTAGCATAGAGCCATCCGCCTCAAACAAACTCTCAAAATATTTCATCCACTCCTGTAGTACACCTTTTTCATCTGTCACTAGCTCACCTTTTTCATCTCTTATCACATTCATTTTAGACTTATGTGATCCACTTCGAGACGTTTTCACTTGTTTCCAAAACAATTTTATATTGTCTCGAAAGTTATCACAGAGTTTGAAGTCACACTTTTCTTTCATCTTTCTCTTTTTTTCGTCTACTTTTTCTTTCACTACTTTCTTAATCCTTTTAAACTCCCTTGCAACTGTATCAACATCCTCTTCTGTAACACTTGCATTCACTATTTTACTGGCTTTGATGGCCAGCAGATCCTGCCATACTTTTTTCTTTTCATTCACTATCTGTCTTACCTCACTATCCCACCAGTTTATTGGGGGAGCATTCTTCCTTTTACTCACTCCACATATTTCCTCAGCTGTTTCAGTCACACCTTTTTTAAACTTTTCCCAAACTTCCTCAAGCTTGCCATCTTTCACTTCAGCCACATTTCCCAATCGTTCTTTCAATTTGCACAAATATGTCTTTTGCACTTCCACTTCATCCAGGTTCTCAACTTTTACTCTAGTCAGCTCCGTTGTTGACACTGTGGGACGATGACGCCAACTT
This sequence comes from Agriphila tristella, assembly GCA_928269145.1. Taxonomy (NCBI): domain Eukaryota; kingdom Metazoa; phylum Arthropoda; class Insecta; order Lepidoptera; family Crambidae; genus Agriphila; species Agriphila tristella. The sequence continues at coordinate 53,438,533 of OV743429.1, forward strand.
TTGAACAGACCACTAACCCGAGACACTACAAGAAAGTGGTCTGTTCCAATGTTACTACCCCTAAAGACCCTGGTGTCTACAACTCTGCCCTTCAGTCTTTCATCAACAATCACAAAATCGATCATACTCTTTTTTTCCCCTCTCTGCCAAGTGTACATATGAATTTCCTTGTGGTCAAACATGGTGTTCGTTACCACAAGATTCTTTTCTAAACATACGTCAATCAAACTCCTGCCATTATCATTTACTCTTTTGTCTCCATATATTCCTAAAACTCCCTCACATCCCTCTCTTCTCACACCTACCCATCCGTTAAAATCTCCAAGCATAACTATCCTTTCATTATCTTTGCATTCATTCAAGATGTCTTCCACACTTTTCCAGAAATCCTCCTTTTCCGTTGCTGACTTGGATATATCGGGAGCATACACGCCAATGACGCGTATCCGAAGTAATCCTACTTTGAGTCTAACCCAGAGAAGTCTGGGACTAACACACTCATACTCAGTCATGCATTCTATCATCCTTTCCGACAGCAGGAGTCCCACGCCCATACTCGCGTGCTCCTTTTCGGCAACGCCCGACCACAGAACTTTAAACGGGCCATGTTCTGAGACTCCTTTGCCCTTTCTTTTCGTCTCGTTCACGCATAAAACATCCAACTTCTTTTCTTTCATAATCAAACACACCTCATCCATTTTCTCCTCCATCGCTCCACATACATTCAGCGTAGCAAAACGGGTCTCCGATGCCCGCTTTTCGCCCCGAGAGAAACAAGTTACGCGTGATGAGTGGCGAGCTCTATCGCCGCAGCCAGGTTTATTAAAAAAATTTGAAACCATTTTGTTCCCACGATTAGCTAGGGAAAGACAACTGTCCACCACACAGAGCCCCGCGTGTGTGGTAAGGCTATTTACGCCTGGAGGGCACCAATTTCCAGGGTGGCACGCTTATGACTAGGCACGCCCCTAGCCATGCAGCCATCGGCACGGCAGACCTTAGCTTAGCGGAGGGGAAGGAATAGGATTAGGATAGGGATGTGAGGTGGGTATAGGAGTGTGTAAAATGGGACGGATCAGGGTACAAAAAGGACACCGTTGCTGCGGGGGGGTTGAGACTAGTACACTTATAATCAAATAAACAGCTGTTAAAAATAGCCGTGGTAGACACTTATTACGTCAAGAATTTTAGGCTTTGTAACTTTACACGATATAAAGATATAAACAAATTTAATAAATTTTAGACCGGTCGTACTTTAGCGATCGAATACACAGTTTCCATAACATTAAGACACATGGCATACATTAAACAAAGTAATTCATTAACATTCCTTCCTGTTAATTTCAGCTTTCAATTACGCCTATCATGAAAGTTTTAACAAAAACAAGAATATGACAACAATTCTCTAATAAGCCGCCTAAATTGTAGAGGTCACGTAAAAGCGACCGCGCCATACATAAGCGTAACCATCTTAAATGAACGGGATGTTATGGATCTTTTGTTAGTACAGTTGCGTACAAAAGTTTGCTTGTCGGATTATCTTTAAATATAAAATGTACGTTAGTCTCGCGAAAACTCAAGATTGGCTTGGCCGATTTTGGTTTTAAAATGTTTGTCGTATTCCAGGTGAAGGTTTGAACGATGAGAAATATATATGGAAAAAATGCGAGGTAGTTCCCGTAAAAACTTACGGGTAAATGTTTTTACCTGTCAAACATAGGAGTCACTGGATTGACATGAGTAGGTTTGGTATTAAAATAAAATATTTGGTTTGATCAAACAGAAGCAACAAATAACTATAAATTTATATATAATAGGTAAATATAATAGAATAAACACGATATTTATATAATAGAAAACTAGTAGAATCTATGCTATATGAATAACATTTTTCTTCATAACTGTACAAAACATCGGGTACTAAGCTGCTAATTTGCGAAGATAACCCGTACGTATGGTGCGGTCGCTTTTTAGAGACCTTTACAATTTGGTCGGCTTATTCAGGAATTGCTGTTTTAATCTTGTTTTTGTTAAAACTTTCATGATAGGCGTAATTGAAAGCTGAAATTAACAGGAAGGAATGTTAATGAATTACTTAAATTTGTTTAATGTATGCCATGTGTCTTAATGTTATAGAAACTGTGTATTCGATCGCTAAAGTACGAACGGTCTAAAATTTATTAAATTTGTTTATATCTTTATATCGTGTAAAGTTACAAAGCCTAAAATTCTTGACGTAATAAGTGTCTACCACGGCTATTTTTTACAGCTGTTTATTTAATTATAAGTGTACTAGTTTACTTGCAATTTCGTTTTTTCCGTTTTTCGAAACCATTTAATTACGTTGGTTTGCGACAACCAAATCAAAAACTAACGTTTAAACAAATTAGTGTGGTATTTTTTTCAAACTTCTGCGTTAAATCCGAGATCTGGGAAATCCCAAAACGTTACCCCAGCAAAAACTTAAATAACTCAAGAACCATAATTCACACAATTTTTGCTATTTGCTAACATTTACTATGCAACAATAGCTATAATCTATTCATGTATTTGGTTCCAGCCTGAAACAAATTTTTTTGCCAGGGTAATGATGTTTAAAACGTGCCCCCAGCAAAATATGTTTTTCTCGAATATCTTAAAAACTAAAATTCACACAAATTTTGCTATTAGTAAACAAATTTCTCCTCATGACACACTAATTATCTGATAAGGTGTCATCTCTCTAAAGCACTACTTTTTGCTGGGGTAACGCACACCATCTCGATTAGGATAATAGTCATCTTTTTTAAATAAAACATATATGCCAATTTTTTTATGTTTTGTGTGATCTAAGGTTGTCGCCCAAATAGTAATTTGGTCGGGTGACCGCCCAAATAGAATGGGTATTCTAAATAACTAGTTACCCAATTTGTATTTTAAAGTCACCCATTTTCAATATCTGTAGTCGCCCTCGGTCCGTCGCCCACTTAGTATTTCAGTACGCTATATTCAGTATTTTTGACACCCAAAATGGGAATTTATTGTTACCCGATTAAATACTACTTAAGGAAATAACAAAGACTTTTAAAGTCACAAAAAAACTTACTTGCGTTTTCTATAATAACATAAAATTAAAGTGAACGTAGGTATACCAGGGTCCCTATCGGCTAACTTTTCGAATTTCGGCGGGTCTACCTCTGTTTAAAGTTGAAGCTCGCTTCAACTTCCGAAGTTATTTCGAAGATATCGATGTTCGTGCGACATCATGAATTAGGGTTCGCCATTTTAGCCCAACTGGGTTATCTGTTTTAATTTGAAACCCGGCAGACTTTCCGAAGTTCGATACCGGCTTACTTACATGGCTATCGTAATCGCTTTCATTTGACTGATGGTTACGAATTATGATACATTGCTACTTTTATATGGTAGGTAAGTTTTTATTTAGGTATACCAAATAGATATCATCTAGTGATGCAACGAATACGAATATTCGTATTCGCCGAATATCATCACGAATATTAAAAACAAACTATTTATGTTACAACTGAATGCAAACCAAGTTACAGTTTGGCTGTGCACCGTGTGTCCGAACGCACCTAATACGCGCTATACTGTTTGTATCTTTTGACGGGGATTACCCTAACATTGAATGAATGAACGAAGTCTAGTTCTCAAGTTGTCAATTATTTGTTTGCTTCATAGCATAAAATGCCTAAGAAGTTACAAATGTTGTGCTTTTTTAAACAAAACTTTATCAGAAGTTAATTTCAATTATTAAATATCTTAGTAAAAAAATTAAATAAATTTAAAAAATATTAAAAACACGACTGCCCTGCCAAAAACGAACTAAAAAGTTAAACAACAGGGCAGTCGTGTTTTTAATATTTTTTAAATTTATTTAATTTTATTTCACACATTTTAGTGACATATTATATAGTTTTGGAATTTGCTCATCAAGGCCTTTCATTTGATGCCCATATTGTAATAATAGAAGAAAAAAATTTTTTTTTCACATTTGAAAATGGCGTCGTACAGTCGCCATATTGATTTTTTCTAAAAAAAATATAGCCAGTGTCACTCGGAATGCTGTAAAGATTCTAACGATACCCCATTTATCCAAATCAGTTCAGGCATTTAGAAGTTATGGTGGAATAAAGAAACTCACATTACCCACAAACATACATGAACCCTGAACACATAAGGCAGCCATTACACGGTAGGTTTTGCTGTCAGTTTAACCACAGTCACGGGCTGTGACTGACGATTAACCTACCGTGTAATGTAGTGACTGATGGTTGCATGATGTGATTTGTTCTTTCCATCTGACTGATCAGTCAAACGTAATTCATGACTGATGGAATTTGACTGACGCTTGCATGACCATGTAATGGCTGCCTAACACTCTTTTTGCTTTGGGCAGTCGTGTAAAAAAGAATACTGTGTATTATTCATTATCATTACCTTGTTGAATTATTCGTATTCGTATTCGCCGAATAGTAGGATTGATATTCGTATTCGTTAAAGTAGTATTCGTTGCATCACTAATACCATCTGTCAAATGAAAGCGATTACGATAGCCATGTAGGTTAGCCGGTACGGCCCCAGACAGATAAATGATAATCGATTACAAGAGGGAGACTTCAGTAGATATTAAGGAAATAAGAAAGACTTATATCTTCACGAAAAAACTTACTTGCGTTTTCTAGAATAAACATATTTAAATTAAAGTTAATTTAGTGTTACAATGTAAATAAAAATAAAAATTTAAATAAAACTAAAATTAATTCAAACAATATTAGAAGTTGCTTACTTTTCTCGTATCCTCTCTGGTTTAACAGAACGCGACCGTTCACGCTCACGATCTCGGTCTCGCTCTCGTTCTCGTTCTCTGTCCCTCTCCCTCTCTCTGTCCTCCTGCAAATAATAAAAAATATTGAATATTGGGGGGTTTTAATCAGTATTTATTGTAAGAGATGTACAATTATTAAGAAAAAGGAATTATCATCTTTTCTGAGCAATAAATTGTACCCAGAAAAAATGGAAGGGGAACTTAATTCTAGGGGAAAATGTTAAGGTCTGGCTGTATTAGCAAAGTAGGCGTTAACATCCATCAACTCCAGATAAGTGAAATCGAATTTAAAATTAATAAAACATCAGGAAAAACCGAATTCTTTAAAAAATACTTTACTCACTTATGCTCTGAAATGTTATAATTCCATTTGAAAAAAGAATGCGGGGCGTTCAACATTTCCACGGGGGTCTGGTTCATCACGTTCTAAATTTGAAATTCAGTGCGGAAATGAAATTCAATACTTACTTCCCGCACTGAGTGCGGGAAGTAAATGTTCCAAATTCAAATCAGTAGAACTTATCAGCTAGCTTTCTTTTTATGAAACTTTATGGTTGCATGACCGGTCAGTAAAAATGGCCACGCGAACCAATATAAATATCACATTTTTACAAAGAAAATTGTATTTCCTCGCATTTCGTGAGTAAAGTATTATACAAACCTTGTACTGGAAGCTACTTGCATTGCCTCGAATGATTAAAGCCCTCGCCTGCGGCTCGGGCTTCAAACCATCCTCGACAATGCAATCCCTAGCTTCCCGTTCTCGGATGTAATGTACTATTACAGGACAGGCTCTACACTACAGGATTGTATTGTATTGTTGCTTGCTTGCTTTACACAGGAATGTAAAGAATTTCGTCCATCATGACATGATGTCTCAACATTACAAAAGGTCACGGAAATAAGGCAACTAAAATATTAATGATTTGACGAAAGGTATATTTTTCTAATACGCTGCCCGCCCCGACTTCGCACGGGTGGTGTAATATTTTTTGCACGCGTGCGGCGGGCCGTCTTGGCGCATAATGTCCTTTTCTCAAAATGACCTTTCTCATAATGTCCTTTTCTCGAAATGTCCTTTCTCAGAATGTCCTTTTCTCAAAATTTCTTTTTCTCGAAATGTCCTTTTCTCAAAATGTCCTTTTAATATGCAATATTTTTTTAACAAATACATATTAAAGCTTTTTAGTTAGTCACTTATCTAAATTATCATCAAAAACACAGACATGCAATGCATGTAAATATTTATTGAGTCTAAGAATGTTATAAAGTAATGAGTAATGTAAAGTCTGTCCATCCTTACTTGTTTTATTTAGTAAACAGTTTTTGACAGTTGTCATACGTCTTTTAAACTTAAATCATTATTTAAAAATATGTAAGTAACTTTATGAAATTGTTGTTAATTTATTAACAATTTATTTCGTAATCTATGTGTGGAAAACCATTTGTTGTATTATATAAATGATTATTTCAATAAAGAGTTGGGTGAAGATTGTTTACCATATAAGACAAGTAAGGATGGACAGACTTTAGTTATAAAATTGTAGAAATATGATGGAAAGAATCAGAAATAAAAAAGTAATAATAATCATGAACCAGCCGCTTTATTTCTAGTCAAAAATAGTATTTATTTATCATTATTAACATATATAAATATTGCATATAAAAAGGACATTTTGAGATAAGGACATTTCGAGAAAAAGACATTTTGAGAAATGGTCATTTTGAGAAAGGACTTTCTGAGAAAGGACATTATTAGAAAAGACATTTTCAGAAAAGGACATTTTGCGCCAAGACGCGTCAACTCGTCGCTCGAAGGAGCATGACATGCTCTCGCTCGGATATTGTAACGGGGGGCAGGGACGCGTACGCGTGCGGTGGGCCCAGTGGCGGGCCGAGCGTCGGCGGGCCCATGCCCATGCCCCCGTCCAATAACATGCAGCATACGGGGGTCAGCGTACGTCAACTCGTCGCGCGGAGGTGCGTGACATGCTTTCGCTCGGATATTGTAATGTTGGCAGTAAGCTAACCGTTTCAGAACCCTTTATAGAGGATTTAAAGCCATTCAAACCCATTTTAATATATGGGTGTAGATAAATTCCTTTATATTACCTTGTGCATGGTTAGGTAAGATTAAGAAGTTTGACTTTTGTGAAAACGAGAAAGTGACTGAGAGAAAATGTGTGTGTAGCGTATATACTGACTTCATCCCTGCGGTGTCGGTCTCTTTCGTCGCGCTCCCTCGGGCGCTCGCGGTCGCGGTCGTGCGGCGCGTGCAGGTGCGGCGGCGGCAGGTGCGGGGGCGGCAGGTGGCGGTAGGGCGGCGGCGCGTACGCGTGCGGCGGGCCGTGCGGCGGGCCCAGCGCCGGCGGGCCCAGCGCCGGCGGGCCCATGCCGCCCACCACCATGCCGGGCGCGGGCCCGGGCCCGGGCGTCAGCTCCTTGATCTCGGTGGGCGCCCAGCCCGTCGGCTGTTGGGGGGCTGCGAGGGAAAATACAAAACTAGATAGTGACGCAGCACAGTGCGATATTTTTACGGCAACTATGATTAATCACTATACGCAGTTACAATAAATGTTAGCGCAGAGTTAAAGCGTATAGTCAATTAGCAAATTCACCCTGCCTCGACAAGCTAATGCTCACATTTTTATGGAGAATTCGCTTCGATGCGTTTCGACTCTGCGCTAGCATGAATTGACCTCTTATGTGCTATGAATAGCTGCCTTAAAGTTTGTATAGCACTGTACGTTGAAAAAAGGCTAAATTTAAAATAAGTATTCATTTATTCAGTCTAGGCCGTTACAATCAGTTGTGAATGTCAAAGAAGCTACGCCATAGGTTTGCAAACCCTAAGCAGGAGACCTTGTAACGTGAAAAACCGGCAAGAAACTAATCAAGGGCTGCTTTTTTTCTAAATTAAAAAAGATCTCAGCATTTAATATGAGGTCATTTTACATCATGATAACTAACAAAAGTTTACAAACAATAGGGTAGTTGAGTAGGTATTGAAATTAATTGAATATCTACATATCGGATAGGTTAAATTGTTTAGCTATATGTATTGTAAAAAACCAACAAACTGAACAACTTTTACTATGGGACCAATCTCGCATACCAAAATTGCCAAAAAAAGTCTGCTGTTTCATAAAAAAATATCAAAATGTATGAAACAGCTGATTTTTTTGAGATTTCCCATAGTAAAAGTAGTTCAGTTTGATGGTCTCTATCTACCATATTCGAATTTAGGGGTTTTTTGTAACACGTTGTATAATGAACCGTGTATAATGTAAGTAAGTAGTACGGCTCAGTCCCCCTAGCGCGCGAGTATGAAGCGCTCGGCATCCTCTGAGAGGACAAATTGTACTTATAAGTCAGAAAAGATAAAACCAACGCAATAGAAAAAGAGGCAACTACTAAGACGGTTCTCACACTGGCGACGCGCGCGGTCGCGGGGCGTGTTTTACGTTGTATGCAAGTACATCAATTTGTATAGAAAACCGCCTCGTCCAACACACTGAGGCGCGCCGCGGCGCGTGAGCGCGCACCGCCGCGTGTCGCCGGCGATCCGCGAGCGATTTGCGCCAGCAGGCGCGTTACCGCGGGGTACAACACACTGCGACGCGCCCCGCGGCTGGTTTTCGATGAACGTTACGACGGCGGGCTTCCATACTACAAACGTGATTTTTTTGCCGTTTTTTGCTCGATATTGATAACGACTACAGGTAGACAGTTGAAATTTTCACAGATCGTGTATTTCTTTTGCTGCTATAACAGCATATGCTAATAACAGAATAAAATAAATATTTAAGAGGTACATCAAACGTGTTTTTTTTTTGCTGTTTTTTTGGTACGGAACCCTTCGTGCGCGAGTCCGACTCGTACTTGGCCGGTTTTAAATGTTTCGTTCCGTCATTTTAGTGCCATTTGGTAGATACAGTAAGCAGCACATGAGGTTATACAACGCGCCCAGCAGGAACGCGGCGGGGACGCGTCAGACGCCGAACGGCGCGGGGGCGCGGAGAAAACCGCTCGAATAGGCGGTGCGCTGCGCCGTCGCCGCGCGCGGGAAACGCCAAACCGCACCCCGCGACGGCGCGCGGCGGCAGTGTGAGAATCGCCTAAGAGAATGTTTTTGAGCGAAGGAAGCGCTATGCGACCTGAATTGCACTTTATTGTGTCGGAGCAAGAGTAGCAATTTATTGAAACGATTTTGCGGAGAGCAACTTCTGTACACTAGTATCTACTATTATCTATTCTGTGGTAGTACTCACGCCAGGGCTCCTCGTAGGAGGGGTGCGGGGGGTAGTAGTGGTCGGTGGGCGCGGGCGGGAAGTACTCGCCGGGCGGCGCCAGCTCGCGCACGTGCCCGCGCCCGTACTCGCGCCGCTCCGCCGTCATCACCTAAGAACACCGTGCGGTAACTTTATACAGTTTCGTTTGATACTCTAGCTAGCTAGAAGTTAGAATTGATTGAGAAAAGGAGCTGTCGAAAAGACCTACGCCCGATTGCACTAAACTTAAGGATCGCCTAAGTCTTTTCCTAACTACAACACGACCAAATTAAAACGGTGTCATAAACTTAGCCGTCATGTAACTGTCATTCGCCTTGTTATCTTGGTCGAGTTGTAGATAAGAAAAGATTTCTTCTTCTTCTTTGTCGTTTCGCTCTTGGCAGAGCGGTCGTGGTCACGTTGAGGCGTCCGCGTCGGTGGAAGAGGCGGACACAGCTTTCCGCACGATCTCCCGCCATCTCTCCCGGTTGACAGACTGTCTGGCGCAGTCAGATACACGGTGTCCCACTGCGGATTTCACTTGGTCAGTCCAACGCATCGGTGACCTGCCACGTGATCTGGTTCCCTCTACTTTGCCCTGTACGACCAGCCGCTCTATGGAGTCGTTACCCCGCCTAGAGACATGGCCAAAATACTGCAGTATGCGCGACTGTACTACGGCCGATAAACGCTGCGTGATGCCGAGCTCCTGGAGTATGGACACGTTGGTGCGGAATTCCGTCCATGATATCCCCAGCATCCTCCTCCAGCACCACATTTCTAGAGCATCTATCTTCCCCTTTTCCAGCTCGCGCACTGTCCACGTCTCTGCCGCGTAAAGAAAAATGGGGAATACAAGTGTTCTCACGAGCCTGACTTTGGTGGCTTTGGTAATGTTACGATTCCTCCACACTTTCCTTAACTTCTCCATCGCAGTTCTGGTTATGGCCATACGTCGTTTCACTTCATCTACGCAGCCGCCGTTGTTTGAGATTAAAGCTCCAAGGTACACGTAGGTCTGGACCACGTCGCAGTTCGCAATCTGTGTCACTGCGGGCGAGTTGTCGTTGACGCGATCCACGATCATGATCTTGGTCTTAGATCGGTTTATCTTTAACCCAAACGTAAGGCTCACGCGCTCCATTTTGAGAAGTAATTCCTCCATAAGGCCAGCGTTACTAGCAAATAAGGTGGTGTCATCTGCATACCGCAAGTTCGCTATTTTGTATCCACCAATCGTAACACCATCACTCCAGTCCTCGAGAGTGATTCGCATAACAAGCTCGGTGTAGATGTTAAATAGTAAGGGTGATATTATGCAGCCCTGTCGCACGCCCGCACTTGGATGGAAACTATCTGAGAGGAGGTCATCTGTCCGCACTGAAGCTGTCCCCCCTTCGTAGAGCTCCCTGAGCAGGTGCACGAGGTGTTGTGGTGTGCCCATGTCCAGTAGTGTTTTCCACAGCGTTGGCCATTTCACAGAGTCGAACGCCTTGGAGAAATCAACAAAACATATGTATGTCGGTTTGTTGAACTCTCGAGCCTTCTCAATGATTTGACGAACGATGAGAATTTGTTCACGGGTTCCTTTCCCTTTTACAAATCCAGCTTGTTCTGGCGCAATTTCTCTGGACAAATATGCTTTCAGTCGCTCGTTTATGATGTGTAGCATTATTTTGCTGGCGTGTGTTATCAGTGCAATAAGTCGAAAATTGCTACACTTCTTCGTGGAACCTTTTTTATGAAGAGGAGTGAATACTGTGTGAGCCCATTCAGAGGGCCATTTGCCTGTGAGCCATATCTTGTTGCAGATGATGTGGAAGATATGAACGCCACGGTCTCCCAATGCTCGTATGGTTTCAATTGGGATCTCATCTTTCCCTGTGGCTTTCCCATTCTTTAGATGTTGAATAGCGGCTCTTATTTCCGACTCAAGTATATCCGGCTCAAGCATGTCACTCGCAGGCTCCGTGGCTGTGAAATTTCGAGACTGAGGATCTTGAAACAAGGACTGACAGTAATTCCTCCAAACCTCCGAAATTTTGTCTAGTTCAGTGACTACTTGGCCATTCTGATCTTCGACGGCCCAGGTTTTAGACGGCAGCGTTTTTGTGATGAGGCGAATTTTATGATGCAAGTCTCTTGACTCATATCTGTCTGCATGAGCCTCAATTTCAGAACACATATTTAGGCGATTCTTAAGTTTAGTGCTTTTGCACCTTAGCTTACTAGCGACCGCCCGCGACTTCATCTGCGTGGACAGTTTTTTTGCTAACGTCGTCAAAAGAGATGAAGGTACCTGATAGAGAGGCAACTTCTAGGTGAATACAACTGTAGGGAAGGGAGCGCTGTGCAATCTGAATTGCACTTTATTGTGTCGGAGCAAGAGTCGCTATTTATTTAAATGATCTTGCAGAGTGTCCCTTCTGTACTTGTACTATTACGTATTCTGTTTTGTGTAGCTGCCTTAAAATTTGCATCGTACAAAATATTCTTTATCCAGTCTGGGCTGTTACAAGCACTTGCGAATGTCAAAGAAGCTACGCCCCCTGAATATGTAACTCTGTTGCTAGCAACTTTTGATTGATTTGCAGTTACATTGCTGCTTTAGTAAGAATCAATGTGACAACACTATGTTAATGTAACTACGATTTCTGTCAGTATCAATCAAAAGAAAAACGAAAGAAAGAAATTGATTGCAACAGAGTTACAAAATCAGGGGGCGGTTCACAAACCCTAAGTGGGCGACCTTGTAACTGCCAAGAAACTTATCAAGGGCTGCTTTTTTTCAAATAGAAAAATGAACTCAGCATTTTTACATAAGTACAATGGCATTGGGTGAAATGGTTCCAATCAAGGTGACTGATCACCCGTCCGGCTTCGCTGGTGTCCCCCCTTCTAAATAATAATGGCATGGTATTAAAATTAATTATTCATATAGGATAAGTTAGATTGATTAATATAATGAGTAATACACGGTGGTGTATAGTTAGTACTCACGCGTCACGCCAGGGCTGCTCGTAGTAATAAATGATTACAGTTGGTTGGCAAGTGTCATAGTTTTCTGCCATTTTTTTATCTAAATATTGTATTACAATTGGGATGTTGACTAATGAATAAAATAACGAAATACTAATAAAAATCGTAAACATATTAAACTTTTAGAGTAGCTTGTATACCTCTTGGTTTTATATATTGTATATTATTTGTTTTATGACCCTTCAAAGTTGGGTGGACAAGTCCATTTAAAAAGTATAAAATTTATTGAAATAAATGATACCTTTAATTAGTTCGTAAAATGTATAGCAAATTTGTCTAAGAAACCATTTTGATAAACACAATATTTAATATAGCTGCCGAACAAATTTCCTACGCGTTGCATACAAACTAGCGAGGCGTGACGTCATACCTCAGTAGCCGTTAGTATGGAGCGTTTTTGGGCGAGTCCATTTGTGTGCATTTCACACTGTGATATCTCGGGCAGTTTTCAAGCTAGCGAAATAATTATTTTACCAATGTTTCTTTTTTTGAGAGGTAATTTATGTAATATAAAATAAAAAAAGTTGTCAACATCCCAATTGGGATACTTATGGCCGAATACTCAAACGCGAAATAACTTTGAGGGGCTCTCAAACGTCGTCCTGTCGCATTAAATGTCAAAGATATGACACAGACAGCATGCTGTTTGAGAGCCGCTCAAAGTTAAGTAGCGTTTGAGTATTCGGCCATTATTATTAAAAAATAAAAATAACCAAATATTATTATAAACCTGTATAGTATTTTCTCTGGCCTGATAACTGTTTCCCATCAGTGGTATTGGGTCATCATTTCTCATGTTACCTGAAAATGTAGTTAAAGATTTATTAACCAACTATTCATTCTAACCAATGCTCCCATTTTGTTAGAAAAGATTGATATATGCCGGGACCATAATAACGACAACAAGTTAAAACACTTGACCATCAGCCGTTTTTAATGTCCCCACTGCTGGGGCACAGGCCTTCCTTATGAGCAGGGGCGTGCATACCATATAGGAAATTAGGCAGTGCCTACCTCATTAAGAACCTAAATAATATTCCACTGGTATTAAAATTAATTTCGTTTCATTGGTTCCGTAATTCTATACTTATCCAAACTTCTATTGAACACCCGCCCAGTAAGTTTTTACTTACGCTAAATACGTACGGTAGGCAGTGTACAGATTGCCTATTCGAAGCGAGCAGCGTTTCATACAACTTATTTAGAAAAGGTATTGGTCAAAGTTATACGGCCGCAAAAAAAGTGCGCTCTTTGTCCGTGTAACGTTCTAAAACATGACCTTCGCAATGTGACAGCGCTAAGTAAGCTAGCCTACCGTGCCGGCCGAACGAATATTTTAGCGAGATAAACCGACGACCGCCGCCCGACCCTATATCTGTCTCACTCGGTCCCATACGCAATAGATTATGACCTTTCGCTCATGCTATGTCAGAGTTTTATCTCACGAGACCGGATGACTTGAACAAGTTTCGACTTTATTGCGATGTCATAAAAGTGTTGAGACCCGCACGTGTGAAAAATGCAACAATGCAAACAAATGCAAGTGCCATCCTTCCTTCCTTCCTGCCATCAAAATCCATATTACCTACCAAATATTAGGATTTTTTAAATGATAAGCGCAACTACGACTAGTTAGATCTATAGTGCCTACCGCGCTGGAAAACCAATGCACGCCCCTGCTTATGAGTGAATAAGGAGGATGGGCTATAACCCTCCACGCGAGCCCAATGCGGATTGGTGGGTGTTAACGACTGCAAATGCAGCTGGGACCAACGGCTTAACGTGCCTTTCGAAGCACGGAGGAGCTAGAGATAATAAATTTTTGGTCACCCATCCCATGACCGACCCTTGCGAAAGTTGCTTAACCTCCGCAATCGCTGGGCCAGGCGCTAAACCACTGCGCCATCGAGCTACTCACGCTTACTTGAGCATAAAAAGCAAAACTTTTTTGTGTAGATGAAGCCTCAGATACATTAGGGGGGACAAAATGTCCCGCAACACTCAATCTACGTCACAGGATAGATGTGAGTACTACCGTACAGAAAAGACCGAGAAATATGACTAAAAAGCAGGGACGACGCATTCGTCGTAACTTTATTTGCCAAAACATTCGAATTATAAATTGAACACCCAGTGGCGGATTTACACTCTTGGCCGCCCTAGGCTGAATAGTACCAGCCGCCTTTTAACCCAGTTCCCATTATGGGGGGGGGGGGGGGCATTTGGGGCTGTAAAGCTGTAATCAGTTTTTTCATCCGCGAAATTTAAAAATGCCTGTCTCTACTTTAGTGCCGGCCGCACGCCTGTAAAATGCCTGTCAAATGCGGCAAAAGTCTTTCATCAGTCCTATCATCAGTCTATTTTTCGCCTCGCTTGGCCGCCCCTAATATCTGGCCGCTCTAGGCCCGGGCCTACTTGGCCTTAGGGTAAATCCGCCACTGTGAACACCGCTCATACAGTACAAACTGCAAGGGAGCCCTAGACATAGACACACAGTTGCGCGTGTACAAAAACGTCATATGATTATAATGGCGCGGCTGTATGCAGTGTCCGGGGTGTTTACGTGGTGCTGCAAAGTTGTAGAGCAGCAGCATATGTCATGTCCCCTAATGTATTCGAGGCTTATAATAGGTGCAGGATATACCGCCCGGCACATAATTTGGCAAGATAAAGATGAGACAAAAGATGCGCAGTAGCCACAAACACTAAACTCGGCGCATCTTTTGTCTCATCTTTCTCTTGCCAACTTATACGCCGGCATGTGCCTGTACCGAGCTTTAAGAGGGTTTATGCGCTACACTAGCGCCGCTAATGGAAAAAAATCATTGTGCTTAATAAATTCCTCTAGTGTAGTTCGAAAAAGCTTTCTGGTACTCTTTATTGCTTAAACTTCTTTGTTGATGGAGTGTAGCTTTTAGCATGGAGTTTTATTGCTAAAAGTGGCCACTTTTGGCAATAAACTAAACGACAGGTTATAAAATATTGTATAAGCGATAAAAAGTATCACAAAGCTTCTTCGGAGTACACTAGAAGAACACAATTCACAATTTCGTCTTTATTTAAGAACTATGTTTTTTAGGGTTCCGTACCCAAAGGGTAAAAACGGGACCCTATTACTAAGACTTCGCTGTCCGTCTGTCTGTCAGTCTGTCTGTCTGTCACCAGGCTGTATCTCATGAACCGTGATAACTAGACAGTTGAAATTTTCACAGATGATGTATTTCTGTTGCCGCTATAACAACAAATACTAAAAACAGAATAAAATAAATATTTAAGGGGGGCTCCCATACAATGTTTTTTTGCCGTTTTTTTGGTACGGAACCCTTCGTGCGCGAGTCTGACTCGCACTTGGCCGGTTTTTTTTTTCTTTAACGGCGCTAGTGTAGCGCATAATCCCTCTTAAGTGCCCCAACACTGTTTTATGTGGTGTGTGATTATGTAGTGGGTGTGTGTATACCGGGCTGGCGGCGCATGTCGGGCGGCGGCGCGCGCGCGGGCGGGCCGGGGTGCAGCCCCACGCCCGCCTCCGACACGCGCATGCGCCGCTGCCGCTCGCAGTACGCGCTCCACGTCACCTCGTTGAACCCGTAATTGAAGTAATCTGTTTGTACCAACAACATGGCCTTATTAATAAACAAAGGGAAGTTTACAGCCGGGGGGTTATTCACGATTGTCTGAAACCAACTTACTGAATCGGAAAGATCTTATTTTCTACCTCGTGCTATCAAACTTTGTAAATGCATTGCGCTTTCACGTAGGAAAGTGAATTGAAAGCCAGTCGAATGTATTTGTGAATAACTATATTTCTGTAATATCGGAGGATAAGGATTAGAACCGAATGCTTTCAAGTAGATTTCTGACAATCCTGAATAACCCTACTGGGGCTGTACCGGCTAATGAATCAATTATCGAAAAGTCTGCCGAGTTTCAACTTAAAACAGAAAAATCAAAGTAAGGAATTTCGTCTTATAGTTTCTGTTGTGGTGGTGTCGTATGAGGCGGGTCGTTACGTTCCCTCAAATATGGTTGAGCGAAGCGATGGCTGGTTCATGCGTCATGCTCGTGAACGGGTGCTGCCAGTGGGAATGGGTCTGCTTCTGTCTGCTTGTACTAAGGGCGTCGTATATTTATATACCTATATTATATTATTTTTCTGATTAATATTATCAATATGTATGGCACTTCTTACTCAAAATTTAAATTAATAACTAAACCTTGTTTTGATTTCTAATTTTTTTTTAATTGCAATCATTTTGCTTTCTATATTCAGTAGTTTTGTAAGTAAAGGCCTATGAAAAGCTTTAGGATAATAGTTTTCAATTCGGTGCCTTGGGATGGGTAGCCTAAGTATGTCATGCTCTCTTTAATCATTTCTGCGGTGGTGTCGTGTGGGGCGGGTCGTTACGTTCCCTCAAATATGGTTGAGCGAAGCGATGGCTGGTCCATGCGTCATGCTCGTGAACGGGTGCTGCCAGTGGAAAGGGTCTGCTTCTGAGTACCTATCTTAACGCATATGGAATTGTAAGAATTGCATTTTTTTTAATTATTTTTTATGTCTTGTAACATGTGGTTTTTTTTTGGTAAATTTTGCCTACTTAGGTGCACTTTCGAGTAGCAGACACAATGATTTCTCAACTAGTTGAAAGTTATTTACTCTCATTACTTAGTAGTATTTAGTTAGTAGTATTTAATTTCAACCTACCTACCCATTGTGTGCAAACTTTTGTTAATTATTGTGATGGAAAATGACCTCACTTTAAATGTGGAGCTCATTTTTCAATGTTGACGACTCTGCATGAAATATACAGGGAGAAAAAAGCAGCCCTTGACGAGTTTCTTGCCGGTTCTTCTCGTTACAAGGTCTCCCGCTTAGGGTTTGCGAACCGATGGCGTAGCTTCTATGACATTCACAGGTGCTTGTAACAGCCTAGACTGAATAAATAATTTTTGAATTTGAATTTGAATTTTGAATTTGAATTTGTTGACGTAATTTGGAAGATACAAATGTTCGTGTGACATCATGAATTGGGGATTGCCATTTTGGCCCAATTGGGGCTCGATTTATCTGTTTTAATTTGAAACCCTTCAGATTTTTCGATAATTGATTCGTTAGCCGGTACGGCCCCTGGTTTAACCAAAGATATTCTTTAGCAATTACTCCTTATGTTTCGTGTCTCAACGCCTCATATTCCTAAGCAAACTCTTTAGTTAAACTAGGTGGTGGTAGTTAGGTTTATTTGTTACACCTTGTAGTAGTTGTCTAGTCCAGCGGTTCCCGAATTCTTTTGGCTACGGAACCGTTTTTGGGCGGAACCCTAGCTCAAATAAGAAGGGCATGTGACCCATTTTTTTTTACAATATTTTACCCCCCCTCCCCCGCCCCGGAGCGTGGTATTTTAAAGACCCCCTTCCCCCTTTAACGGGTCACGTAGTATGGGTATGTTCCCTAAACTAAACTGTAACATTTATTTTTTTTATGTGAAATCACAGTGAAACTATACTTACAAAATGTGAACACCAAGGCTCGGTGGTTAAAAGAAGGACTTTTTAAGATAATGAAATATTTAATAAGTTAAAACAAAAGATAATTTATAAACTCTTGAATTTTTGCAGAACCCCTGAGAGCCTCTTACGGAACCACAGGGTTCCGCGGAGCCCCATTTGGGTCTAGTCTGCTATCTTTAGAAGCATAAAATATCTACAATTAAGCAATAAAATTCTACAAAAAACCAATACTGGGCTGGGCTTAGAGTATAAATAATTCTTACCTGAAATGTCAGCTCCTGGTTTATTCCATGGCTTATCCTCGATTGTGTCTATGTTGAACTCCAGTGCAGGTACTCCGTTGATACTGCCAGATCCTTCCAAGTCCTCCAAAGTGACTTTCCCACCGGCTGTAGCACCTGGTCGGGGCTTATCAGCTCCTGCTGCTACTAGACCAACACCTCGCTGAAAATATTGCTTTAGCTTACCACTAGTAACTTTACAGCACTGTTTAAACTATCATCAAAAATACAATACATCATAATACAAGACAATGTATATCTTGAATACGTTTTCTGGCCAACTAATCTTACATAGAAATAGAAGAACAGTGCTGTGTACATACATATTTGAAAGTAACACAAAAGTCAAAGTACATTAAGTTTTAGTGCTAACTCTCAGTCTGAGACTAATAACGCCTAGCTAGAAACCTATTGCAATCACAAATAATGCAGCAGAAAATAAATAAATTTAAAAAATATTAAAAACACGACTGCCCTGCCAAAAAATGACAAGTGTCATTGCAGTCGGGGGACCTTATTATGGAACAATTTTTGATCAAAAGAGGTCCCCCGACTGCAATGACACCTTGTTGTTTAACTTTTTAGTTCGTTTTTGGCAGGGCAGTCGTGTTTTTAATATTTTTTTAATTTATTTATTTTTATTTCACACATTTTAGTGACATATTATATAGTTTTGGAATGTGCTCTTCAAGGTCTTTCATTTGATGCCCATATTGTAATAATAGAAGAAAAACATTTTTTTTTCACATTTGAAAATGGCATCGTACAGTCGCCATATTGATTTTTTCTGAAAAACAATATAGCCAGTGTCACTCGGGATGCTGTAAGGATTCTAACGATACCCCATTTATGCAAATCAGTTCAGGCATTTAGAAGTTATGGTGGCATAAAAAATCTCACATACCCACAAACATACATGAACCCTGAACACATATACACTCTTTTTGCTTTGGGCAGTTGTGGAAATAAAACTTAGCCTATCTGGCTAAGTTTTAAGTATCAAGCTAAAACATAGCATTAGAAGAGAGTAGATACATACAGCTTATGCACTCGAGGATAATAAAAATGGCATGTGTTTACGCTTGTTTTGGTTCAGACGCCGTTAGTGAGTTATTCTAAGCTCTTAGTCATATGTGTATATAAGTGTAGCATTAATTAAGGGTGTATTTCTGTCTAGCATCATGAATTCATGAAGCACCACTTGCCTTGATATTCAAGCTAGCGTAGGCTTGAGGTCCTGATTTGATTTCTCCAATGGTGACTTTGACATCATCACTATCATCTGAATCCGAGTCGGCGTTGTCCTGGCTGTCTGCATCGCCATTGGCCTGATCTTGCTCGTCCCGTGACACTTCTGCGAAGTGCTCATCGTTGAAATGAGAGTCATCATTGTTTGTTTCATTTTCTTCCTGTTCTTTATCTTCTGCCTCCTAGAAAAAAGAGTATAATAAGACTGATATGGAGATATTATGAGGATACAGGTACCTTTTGAGGTTGAAATGAAAAACTGGCCAAGTGCAAGTTGGACTCGTGCACAAAGGGTTCCATACCAAAAAATGACATAAAACCACGTTTAATAAATAAATATTTGACAACATCACATACGTTGCTCCAATTCCAAAGTAAGTAGCTGTAGCTATAGCACTTGTGTATGGGAATCAGAAACAACGGTGGTATGACAAACACCCAGACCTGAGGGCCTAGTACGAGTTGTGTTTCTCACCTCACATTGCGAATAGTATCGAGAGAAAGAGAGGATATCATGCGAGTGAGTGAACGAGTGAAAGAGAGATGATGATAGTTTACTATTCGCAAAGTGAAGTGAGAACAAAAAATCAACTCGTACTAGGCCCTCTGAAACAATATTGAAAAATTCATTTTCTACATTAACCCAGCTGGGGATCGAACCCAGGACCTCAAGAGATGGTGACGCCTTGAAAACCGGCGTGCAAACCACTCGACCATGGAGATCATCAGTTTAATAATAACACGTTTGTTGTAGGGGAGTCCCCCTAAAATATTTTATTCTGTTTTTAATATTTGTTGTTATAGCGGCAACAGAAATACATCATCTGTGAAAATTTCAACTGTATAGCTATCACGATTCATGAGATACAGCCTGGTGACAGACAGACAGACAGAGGAGTCTTAGTAATAGGGTCCCGTTTTTACCCTTTGGGTACGGAATCCTAAAAACTGATACTTTATGAATCTTATTTTTGGAGGACCTCTCAACTCACCCCCGATTCTTGTTGCTGTTGTTTACCACTGGATTCTTCATTCTGGTTTTCGATCTGTTCATTAGCCGATTCCCCATACAGCCAACTATCGTCATTGTCGTCACCGGGGGCAGTTTCCACGGCGGTATCTGCCATTGCAGTGCACTAACCTAGATTTTGTATTCGTAATTTCAGATATTATTTGAAGAGCTGATTATGCCCTATGAGTGAGACACATTATCATTAAAGAAAACTCATTAAAACAGCAGTAATTTATGACACTACAGAACATAGGGATGTTCGATCCGATCCGATACTTGCGTGGATCGATACAATGGGATACGATCCATTCGATTTTTGTATCGATACAATAGCATTCGATCCTTTGGTGGATCGATACATATGCATAGAGGATCGGATCGAAATAATCGTATTATGTATATCGTATTAATAAAATAATTAGATTACTCAGAGAATATTTTAAGTTCCACGGAATATTTAGTCAAAATCCATATTACGATATTACACTACTATACAAATATATTGTTTAGTTTGAGAAGAGAACATTTTTATTTCGTTAGGATAAGTACGTTTTGTTTGCTTGAACCACTAGCAACTTTTAATTTTGTTTTTGGGTACTTTCAAATACAGTGTGTGTTTTTAACAGTGATCAAATTTCGTGGTATTGCTTAGACCATCAAACTGGCCAACTTTGTCTATAGGACCAACTTAATCGGAGCAAAAAATAATCAGCTGTTCCATACATTTTGGTCGAGTAGATACCTATTGATGTTTTCTACGGAACAGCTAAATATTTTTGTGATCTGATTAAGTTGATCCCTAGACAAAGTTGTTCAGTTTGATGGTCTAACTAAGCTAAACCACAAAATTTGATCACTGTTAAAAAAACACACTGTATTATATTGCCATTATTTTTTTATTTACCATATACACCGTTATTTTTGAAATATATCTAAAAATGAAAAGGGGTGTTCAGACCACGTTAATGAACAACTTTTACTATGGGGCCAACCACGAGATCGCGAATAAAAATCAGTTGTTCCATAGAAAAGTGGTGGAAACGTGGTCTGAACATTCGTTTTCATTTTTTTAGATATACAAAGTGTTTGGTAAAAGCCTTATAAAGCCGAATATGGTAGATAGAGACCATCAAATTGGACAACTTTTACTATGGGACCAACTCTGAAATCGCGAAAAAAATGAGCTGTTTCATACATTTTGATATTTTCGTTATTAATTTTTGTATGAAACAGCTGATTTTTTTTTCGCGATTTCAGAGTTGGTCCCATAGTAAAAGTTGTCCAATTTGATGGTCTCTATCTACCATATTCGGCTTTATAAGGCTTTTACCAAACACCTTGTAGTGTATATTAGTCACTTATTATCATGTTTCTATTAAAGTGATTAAAAATCCGACTTTTCGAAAATATTTAATTCGATACTGGATCGATCCAAAAAATCGTATCAATTTATTAGGATCGATCCATGGATCGATACAATGGATTACGATCCATTTCGATCCGGAATATCGATACAAAGCACCCGGATCGAACATCCCTAACAGAACAACAAACTAGGGATGTTCGATCCGATCCGATACTTGCGTGGATCGATACAATGCGTTACGATCCACTCGATTTTTGTATCGATACAATAGCATTCGATCCTTTGGCGGATCGATACACATGCATAGAGGATCGGATCGAAAAAATCGTATGATGTATTTATCGTACTATATACAATATGTTTGGTTATCGATGTCGGAGCTTTTAAAGGTCTATCCCCTCTCCTATTTGAATGACCGGTATTTTAAATTTGACTTTTTATTTTAGATGGCCCTGCCGAAAAGTATTGATTTCCCCGGATTTAAAAGTCCTACATTTATAAAAAAATACTTTTATAAAGCTAATAATATCACCTAACAAGTAAAAAAAATATGTAAATGTTTATCTTGATTGAATACGTTATAAAAAATACTTACATTTTTTTTACGTAAATAATATGGAAAACGTCGGGAAAAGGTAGGTGTTCAACACCTATGTTTAGTTAAAATCGCGTTTAAAACATGTGTTCCTAATCTAATATGGATCTGTTCACCCGCTTTACTACAGTATTTTAAATAAGGGAAAAGTTCAAGTTCAAATATTCTCAAAGTAATTACTATACAATATTATGTTTGGCTAGCGATATCGGAGCTTTTAAAGGCAGATAATATGATCAACTTTATCGACAAAACCCCCCACATTTTGGGGTCTATCCCCTCTCCTGTTGGAATGGCCGGCGTTTTAAATTTGACTTTTTATTTAAATGGCCCTGCCGAAAAACATTAATTTCTCCGGATTTAAAAATCCTACAGTTATAAAAAAAAAACTTTTAGAAAGCTAATAATATCAACTATTAAGTTAAAAAAATAATTTTGTAAATTTTTAACTTGAATACGTTATAAAAATTACTAAATTAAATTTTAATCCGAAATATAGTGTGCTATTTTTCAGTTTTTCTCATAGACCTTAAAAAACTAGGATTTTAATGTGCAACTTTTTTAGCATTTTTATAATACACAGGAATATTATCTACAAAACGACATCAAAATCATTGCTCTGAGTTGCGTATTTCGAGAGTTATTAATGTTTGAGTATGACCTTTACATAACTGAAGTTACACACATACACATTGCATAACTGAAGTTTTAGTTTTGTTTTTGCGTTCTTTATAATTTAAATTTTGGTAAAATTGACAATATTTTATCAATTTATTAAACATTACTAAGTACGTAAGTACATTAGGTACCTAATATCACGTTTATAATAAAGTTTGATTAAAAATTCGACTTTCCTAAAATATTTAATTCGATACTGGATCGATCCAAAAAATCGTATCAATTTTAATGGATCGATCCATGGATCGATACAATGGATTACGATCCATTGCGATCCAGAATATCGATACAAGGTACCCGGATCGAACATCCCTACAACAAACTGAAATATCGTCCCCGCGTTCCGAATCACGCTCACAGCGCTGTCGCTGTTAGCGCGAATCCGACCAAATTAAAAAGTCACAAAATATTACACAAATAGGGTATTTGTGTACCTTCTTAATTTAATGGATTATACGCTAACAGCGCTGTGAGCGTGATTTGGAACGCGGGGCGTGTCGAATAGGGACCGACCGAACCCACTTTTCGCCGAGTACCGAGACCGAGACCGAGATTAAAAAAAAGTCTCGGCCGAGACTGAGACCGAGACCGAGATTTTTGTTTTTTTTTTAATGTTACTTTAAAATGACGAATATTGATGGAAAACATATTAAATTTAATTAAAATTCTTTATTTAATCATAATAGTGCTAGGTGTACGCAAAAAAATCCGCAAATCCATGTACAACAAAGCCGTTTGGTACGGCACTTATACTTGAGCTCAAAAACAATATTAAAGACTCGCAGTTCTGAAAAAATCTTTCCTTAGAAGATGAGTTATTATGGTGACATCTTTTTTGTATGGGGATTTTTTTTCTAAATCCTATCGTGTATGATATTGAAAGGAAGAGCTTGCTAAGCCGGTTCTTGTATTTCAAAACATACAATGTTTGGGCTCCATCAGATTCGATGTGCTTAAGTTAATTTTTGTAAAATACATCTTAAATTGTAAGATATATATTATACTCATATCAATCCTCAAGATAGCAATTTTGAAAATATTTAGATTTAGTATTTTTTTTTAATTTAGGCCCAAACTTAGAAAAAATAGCATAGATTTTTTTTAAATTATTTTTGGTTTAATTTAAAACAAGAGCTGAAATGTAATTCTGAACATGCTGAAATATATTTTTAGAAACGGCTCAGAAAGCCCTTTCATTCAATATCACACATGATAGGTTGCATAACAAATATATTTTTTTATCATACATAATCACTTTGTAAAAGCCTTGTAATAATTAAAAATAAAAATACTAAATGTAAATTTTTACAAAATTGGTTTTTCGAGGTTAGATATGAGAAAATTACATATGACTTGAGATATATTTTATGAAAAATATTATCGTATCTGTAGGAGCCAAAACTTGGAATATTTTAAAAATATTTTTTTGGTTTAATTTAAAACAAGTAGCTGAAATGTAACGATGTGGCTCAGAAAGCCCTTTAATTGGATACCACACATGATAGGTTGTAGAACAAAAACAATTTTCCTATACAAAACAATATAACAGCATAACTCCTCTCCTAAGGGAAGAAATTTTAAGAAATGCGGGCCCAAAATATTGTTTTGAATTCAAGTATACTTGTCCCAAACAGCTATGCTGTACATCGATTGGCGGTTTTCCATTGATTTTGTTGAGCTCGTACGCGACCACTATATAAGACAATTAAAATAACATTCACATTAATTTGTAAAACTAAAGGTACCTATTACAAGTCGACAGCAAATTTCCCAATTACCGAAGTCAACAATTTTGATTTAATTTGATTAATTACAGTGAGGAATGCGTCAGCGTATGCCCTGTGGCCAACCTGTGGCATGCAATTCATATCATGCGTTAATTCCAATGACGCATGCCTCAGCGAAGAGGAAAGGAAAGTGCACGAGTGTAATCTCAGGGGGGTAATTATGTAATTTTGTTGCAATCAACTCTGACAGAAATCGCAGTGACATTGCTGCTTCAGTTAAGAACCAATGTGACAACTACCTTACTTAAAGCAGCAATGTAACTGCGCTTTCAATCGATTTCAGTCGAGAATTGTTAGCAACAGACTTACGTGATCAACCAACAGGCCTACGTAAATAGGTACTTATAGGCCGAGATTCTCGGCCATTTTGGCCGAGACCGAGACATAATT
Organism: Agriphila tristella; assembly: GCA_928269145.1. Lineage (NCBI taxonomy): Eukaryota > Metazoa > Arthropoda > Insecta > Lepidoptera > Crambidae > Agriphila > Agriphila tristella. The sequence goes on from OV743429.1 coordinate 53,463,533, forward strand.
TTTGGCCGAGACTGGCCGAGACCGAGACCGAGACCGAGATCTCGGTCGGTCCTTAGTGTCGAATCGAATCGAAGCGATAAATAATCTTTTATTCTTATTTTTTTTAACGTAGGGGTAGGGAAGCGATGCTCCGATCTGAATCGATCTTTTTGAAGATCGATTCATGGCAATACTCCGATTTTTAATCGATTCAATAGGAATGATCGAAAGGAGAATATCTGAAAAAAATTGGCTTTATATTTTTTATATGTAGGAATAAGTTCCCTTATATAAAAAAATTGAACTTTTAGTTGCGTGGGAAAATATAAAAAAAAAATTCTTCTTCGCAAATTCAGTTGGTTAATTGGTTCACTTGATGGCAGTGCCGGTTTTAGCACTACCAGCGCCCTGGGCGACATTTCTGCGGAGCGCCCCCTATCTACGATTTTAAGACTTTCAATTTTGCCTGTTAGTTAAAAAAACGGCTGCGCAGCGAGATTTTTAGTCAGTTTTATCTACAAATATTCTAATTTTGCTTATCATAGTAAAAAAACAGTCGCTCAGTGCGATTTTTAGTCAGTATCACCTACTAATATTGTAGTCTTGCTTGTTTATACTAAAAAATATATATATTAATAACACGACTGCCCTGCCAAAAACGAACTAAAACAAGTGTCACTGCAGTCGGGGGACCGTTTTGTGGGTCAATTTTTTTTTAATCAAAGAGGTCCCCCGACTGCAATGACACTAGTTTTAGTTCGTTTTTGGCAGGGCAGTCGTGTTTTTAATATTTTTTAAATTTATTAATTTTTACTGCTTACATTTTAGTAACAAATTATATATTATTGGAATGTGCTCATTAAGGCCTTTCATTTGATGCCCATTTTGTAATAATAGAAGAAAAAAAATTTTTTTCACATTTAAAATTGGTGTCGTACGTCGTAGTGTCAGTGACACTACGACGTACGACGCCAATTTTAAAACGACACTGTGTCACTCGGAATAATGTAAGGACTCTAACGATACCCCATACATCCAAATCCGTTAAGCCATTTAGAAGTTATAGTGGAATAAAGAAACTCACATACCCACAAACATACATGAATCCTCAACACATATACACTCCTTTTTTGGGCAGTCGTGTAAAAAATGGCCGCGCAGTGCGATTTTTGGTCAGTTTCATTCGTCACGTCGTCGCTCGTCACCAGGCAACCATACGATTGATAGTCGGGCGTTTTCAGCGCCCCACACACGAGGGCGCCCAGAGCAGTCGCACCGCTTGCAGCACCTTAGGGCCGCTTCTGGATTTTACAATGGCCAAATCTTAAACGGAACGTGGTCGCTACCATCGCTCGCTAGCGATGAAACTTCGGCGAGATATTGCCAAGTTGTTCTGATTAAGTGTTGCCACCATAACAATTTTGTCGCTAAAAGGGAATTTACGATAGTAATTGTAGGACTCGCTGAATGAGCGAGTGTCTATAAAGGAGAAACACACAAACAAACGAGAAAGCAACCTAATAAAAACGTGTTAAAATATTGAAAGCGCAAGAGGCATTTTATCGGTACTATATCGGTATTTCAGTATCGGTATCAATACTGATAATTTTCTATAATGTATCGATATTCGTGTACTGAAATAAAACACTGATATCAGTATCGATAAATCGATACCAAAATATCGGTACCTTTTTCGATATTTCTATAAAGGTACCGATATCGGTAAATAAATATCGGTATTCTGGTCCCTGATAAAGGGACGCCTGCGGCTGCGGATGTAAAGGCGCTCCTTTATATCCGGCGCCCCTGGAGGTCACCTCTGCTCGCCCGCCCCCTAAGGCTGGCCCCAGACCTACCTTTTTTATTTCTTTGCTTTGCTGTTCTACCTTACTTTAAAGACCGCCGGCCAACCAGGGTAATTTTCAATCTATCGCATTTTGGGACTAGACCAAATTGGCAAGATAACCATTAGCTTGGTGTTATCAAATATCATCGCCTGGATTGCGAAGTAGGAAGCTTTTAGGAGATAATATGTCACCCTGAACATGGACTCCGATAGTTAAAAATAAATCAATCACATATGTATTCAAGATGTTTGGTAAAGCCTTGATACTTGATGCCTTATAAAGCTGAATATGGTAGATAGGGACCATAAAACTGAACAACTATTACCATGGGACCAAATCTGAAATCGCGAAAAAAAATTTGCTGTTTCATACATTTTGATAATTTCGTTATAAATTTTTGTATGAAACAGTTTTTTTTTAAACTAAAACTTAAACTTCGCATCTCGACCCAGACGACGATATTTGATAACACCAAACTAATGGCTATCTTGCCAATGTAGTCTGGTCAAAATATGCGATACATTGAAAATGAGCCTCTTGGCCGGCGGTCCATAGTAGAACAGCAAAGCAAAGAAATGAAACCGGTAGGTCTGGGGTCAGCCTTACACCGCACAGTGTTGCCGCGATGGGACAAAAGTGAATTTTCAAAATTTTAAGGTAGGTAGAAATTAATAATTACATGTTAAACTAGAATAAATTTGGCATCAGAATGTCAATTTTTGAGGATAGTTTCAGCTTTCTAACCATATATTTTTCTTTGTCAAAGTACGACATTCGTTGTACCAGTTTTACGACTTGTAAAAATTGTGTGAATTATTCTTTAATATTTTTGGTAGCAAAGTGTTTTGGTGTAATTCTAAAGGATGAATTTTGAAGAACATGGTATGGGCTATTCTATTCAAAAAATGTTTTTATTAAATCATGCATAGTTATCAATATACTGAGTGTCAAAGGCAGTACGTGAAAATTTCTAAAAAAAAAGTTTGATAAGGCTGTTTGGTTTTACTTTCCGCTGCTTTCCGTGACCAAATATTTTTTTTATTAAAGAACACTTCTTCGTCTTATAGAATATGTAAAAAAATGTTGCGCAAATTTGCGCATTTGTTAATTATTAATTATTGTTTGTCGTAGGGTGTGATTTGGAAATTACACGGAAGGAGCTTGTAGAGGTTCTTTTTGATGATCCTGTGAAAAATTGAGATCGAAATTGGCATAATTTACAAAATGTAATAGAAAAACAAACTGCCCCCTCCAAATCATCAAAGTGTCACATGATCCAAAGTATCTGTTTTCTTTAAATATGATGTTCAAAGAAAAAAGTATTTATTAAAAAAAACCATTCAGATTGGCTTCATGGGATAGATATATTTTTATTGTATACAAGGGAACTCAGGTAACATCTGATCAATTTATTTTGCGCCACTTCTTTCTTGAAATGGTGGTAGTTTCAGTAGATTCTCTCTTTTAAGCATTAATTAATTCACAAAAAATTAAATACAAATTACCTTAAACCAATTATTTTTTTTGTTAAATATTCATTTCTAAACGTCTTTAAAAAATTCATCGCTTGAGGGTAGGCTCACGAGTAGCTTCAGTCCCCCGTGACCACGGCAGCTGCAAAGGTGCCGAATCGTCGGGAAAATAAAAAAAAATATCTAATACCAACTAATTACCAAAGTACTTTCAATAAAACCGCGCTAATATCCGTAAAAAGTGTTTTATTTCTTGTCTAGTCAGCGCGTAAGCTTGAGAAGTGAATTCGGTATAATTATTTTTATTTGTTTATTTTGATTTGATTGATTAAAAGATTTTGGTCCAGATATTTAATCTTTAATTTCTCCATCACATCTACCTCTCCCGGATTTTAACTATGTTTGTAATACCATGGTAGAATTTTTTCGAATGAAAACTATGTAATACCTAAAAATAGGTTACACACTATATGTGGGCTAAATTTCATCAAAATTTATAGAGCCGTTTTGGTGTTATGAATTTACAAACACAAATATTTTTATTTTTTTTTAATTTTATTTTATTTTATTTCTATTTGCAAAGAATTTACGTTATTTCACTAGAAACCTTCATTTTTAACAATATTCTAGCTATGGCGTAGTAAAAAACTTCAAAAATAATTTTGACCCCTGCCTCCATACAACGGCAACACTGTGCGCCGGTACTGCTTGATGGTTTCAGAGTTTGTTGTTAATAATTGTTTTCTTGATAAAATGGCACCGCCGCCGAAATCTAAATTATGGACATACTTTATAAAAGTAAAGTAAATGACATCATGGCAAACAAAGTGCAAGCAATGTTTCAAAATTGTCAAGTTTTGTGGTAACACGTCCAGGGGCCCTATTTTTGAATCGCTCGTCTGGCGTCGAGCGCTCGTTTCTACTGATTTTCGTTCAACATCCCATACATTTGAGTTGATTTGTCGAACGAAAATCAGTAGAAACGAGCGCTCGACGCCGGCCGAGCGATTCAAAAATAGGGTCCCAGTTTATTCCATGCCAGTAGGCATAAACCAAAGCAAATAAAAATCATAAGGGAAGAGAAAAAGATAAAAAACAAGCAAAAAAGTATTTACACGCCCGGCCCGGTGGCCAGTTCGTAACATCTTTTTAACATACAGAATAAAAAAGCATCGATATGAGTAGGTATTTATTCTTTTGACGTATTTTTTGTATACATAATATACTACGCGTTCACTTCATCATTGCCGCTACCTCCCGGCCCGCTTCATCATTCCGCACCCCCTGTGTCGCCCTCCCGCGCGCCTCCCCAGGCGACGCCGGGTGCGCGGTATGAAGAAGCGGGCCGGGAGGTAGCGGCAACGATGAAGTGAACGCGTAGTATGTTGTGTAGTATAACAAGACGATTTGATTACTATTCATATGAGTGGTATCGATACTTTGACGGAATCGAATATCATTAGCCCTACCCTATATCTAGCTGTCAAAAAAGAGCTATTTTTTTATGCCATTATTGAGAAAGCAAAGGTATAATTTCATACAGCCATTATAGGACTTTGCAATGTCATTGGTTAAGGTCCAAACAAATTATCAGACGCGGCTTACTGCCGCGGCTGATCTGAGGGCGGGTCCATAGCACATGTTTTGCTCTACACAATCAACAAAAACATCTACACAAAACATTGTTTCCGAAACATGTTTGCGTGGTTTGTGTAGACAAAACATCAGTGTTGCCAATTTAGCATTTTATGTTAGCCTATTATTATCCCCATCAATTGGTAATGCGCTGGAACCTTGTCACATTAACATCCACGTTGACGTGATCTGCAACTAAAAATGTCATGAAACAAGAAAATTCTAATAGGTAACCTGATAACCTATATTAATTGTTGAATTATTATTTTCAATAAGATAGGGAATTGTCTGAACTCGAAAATCCAATGCGTCGCAATAAATAAATTAAAAATATGCAAATAAATACAATGTATTATTGTACTATAATGTAAATGATGGCATATTTTTGATTTATTCCTTGTGATGCATTGGATTTTTAAAGATTTTCGAGTTCAGACAATGACGCAGGAAGTAAGGAACAATGTAGATTCACCCGTCTAGGTATATCAAAATTTTACAATTGTTTTTGAGGTTAAAATCGTGGCCGCCAGGCGCACTACCAATTGACGGGGATAGTACTTATCATGACTCGAAAATGTATGTTTGTAACGAAAATGACCAAAGGTTTAGGTATATCTGAAAATGTAACTTTCAAGGTCAGTTTGACAGTGACATTTTTTTGTTTCCATCTTTGCTAGGAGATTTAGGTAGAGCGTGTTTTTTTTTCTTTGGTTTATTTTACTTGACGCATTCATCCGGAAAACATGTCTAGTTTTGCCTTCGTATAGAATGTTAATAAAAAAAGGTACAATTTTACATTTATTGTGATGATAAATTAATAAAACCCGTTTTGAGAATCAGTATTTTTACCGTTATATTTTGCATGTGCAAGTTTTCAGTATTTTTTTGAGGTGCTTCGGTATTTTCGTAAAATTTAATCTGGTCACACTGATGTTTTGTGTACGTGTTTTCCAACGGGCATGGAAAGCAAAAACATTGTTTCTCTACACAAAAATGTTTCGCGAAACAATGTTTTGTGTAGATGTTTTTGTTGATTGTGTAGAGCAAAACACGAGCTATGGACCCGCCTTGAGGTGTGCAAACTATCGGGACGTAACCATAGACTAATATGACGTCATCGGACGTCCGATAGCTATCTGGCACGCAGGATGTTATGAGAGTGTGCACACTTATCACATCAGCCGCGGCAGTAAGCCGCGTCCGATACATAGATTAATATTATATACTGGTTATAGATGGCTCTCTCACTCATTTTTTTGTATCCAACGATACCAGCATACAGCGCCATCTTGTTTGCACGAAGTGAACTACGTCGCTATAGGTATACGTAGGTAGGTACCTACCTACCTACCTATTCAATATTTTAATGAAAATTAGCTGGCAAAGTTATCAGATGTTTATTGTACAAAAAATTACAAACTGTTAAGAGCTTGTAATTTACTGTACAATAAACACCAGATAACTTTGCCAAAGAGTTATCTTGGTTGGTAAAAAAATGAAAAACATCCTAATATACTGAAAAAGATTTTTATTTCTTTTTATAAATAATTATATCTATTATGCTAAGTATAAATTACAGGTGTATACACACTATAGACACATAGGTAATGCAGTACAAGTAAGTAAGTAGTAAACATCACAAAAATAACAATCAAAATGAGTTACATTATTTACCCGTTGCTCAAAAAATACTTCCAGTAACTGCTGCGCATGCCTCCAACTGTTTTTCAAGAGTGATAGCATTGTGACGAGGAGTGGCAAGTGTAGTAACATCTGAAACAAAGAGTTGTGATTTTACTTCACTTACAGATCAACATTAAAGAAAATATACAATAAACTAATATTATATTTTAGCAATAAGTTTGTTTCAAAAAGGTTAGGTAGGTACCTTTATTGCTTTGTGTTTTTGTTTAAACAAAGGTAAATAAATGGTACGAATGTCGCAGAAAAGGTTTAAATATTAATGCATTTTTTATTACCATGAGGTTATGTTAGGTACTTTGAAATGTTTTTGTTTTAATAGAGAAAACTAAGATAGCCAAAATGTATTATTTTATTTACCTTGCTTGTAGCACACACTGCAAGCAATCAGGAACAACATAATATATTGTAAATAGGCGCCGTAGGTACTTGTTTGTACCAAGAACTGAGAACATTGTTGATGTAGTTCGTTAACACTTCACATAGTCTTTTCTCGAAATAATGTTTATAAAAACAGCCGCAAATACCACTAGACGATGATTAGTAGGAAATGAAGCACAACTCAACGAATATTAATGAAGAAATGACTATTAATTATTATGACTTTAAAAAGTGAAAATTTTCCAAACAAAACACGCACTAGATTCGAGTTCACACAATAAGGTCCGACCGAGTTCTCGGTCTCGTCTCGGCCAAAATTAACTCTCGGTCTTGGGTCTCGTTCTCGGCCAAAATGGTACCTACAAATCTGTGTACAGTGCGGTCCAGTGCGTCAATATAAGTTTACGTGTGGTAGGAAAATATTTTTTTCTTTAAAATTGTTACGCCTTATTTTTATTATTATTTAGAAGAGGGGACGCCAGCGAAGCCGGGCGGGTGATCAGTCACCTTATTGTTACGCCTTATTAACAGGGGTTAGTTTCCAATAACACTTTCATTTATTAGGGTAAGTACCAGTACCACCATTGCGACGTCAACTTCAACTCTAGTAAAATCGTTAACAAAAATTAGCAGTTAGCTAATATTAAAAAAAAAGATTACTCGGATAGTAATTTTTTTTCACATTTGGAAGAGGTGAATCGAACTTATATTCGAGAAATGATACGTGTTTAGTTCACGTCAAGCTTCAAGATTTCAGCACTTATTTTTGATGCAAATGTATAGGTATACGATACGACCGACACGGCACATCAGACGTAACAAACATGTTGATCTTGAGACCGTCTTTATTTACTACGTAGTTTTGCAATAAAACCTGAATTATTTGATAAGTAATTAATTTTAAAATAACTGGATCAATTTAGGACCCCTTGCGAAAAATAAATACGGTGTAAGGGAAGAATTATCAATGTCTTTTTCATAATTCACAGTTAACAGATACTTTTTTATCCTAAATTCCTAGGTGCGGGGTGGGGTAAGGTAATTGATTTTGGGGCGGAGCAGAGAGTGTCCTTTCTATACGGTAGTACTTATATCTATTCTGTGGTGGTGTGCAAGATGTGTTAGGGTGGGTACTCACTTAGGTTTGCGAACCTTCGCGCTCCGCAAACCTGGGGCCTTACTATGAGCTCTTATAGCAGGACTTATATTGAACTGACTTACTTTTTCGTACTATGACCTCAAAGGTTAGTATGAAAGCAGGCATTAAGCAGTCCCGGGTGCGATATTAGAAATGCCTGTGGGGTACAGACACTACCTGCTCTGTACCGCTCTGGGTTTTTCTAACTAATAACGTTAGAAAAAGCCTGTGTGTTTCAGAGCATCGCTTGCTCTGGAGCGCGCGGGGTTTTTCGACTAAAAATTTAATAATATCACCGTAAAAAGCCTGTGGAACACAGACAATTCAGAAAATTACAGTTGTGGTTAAAGTATTCCTTCTTCATGTTTCGGTAAATTATGTAGAATATTAAAATAGTGATTTATAGTCATACTTGCGATATATTTTTTAAAGTGGTATAATTTTTTTAGTTTATCCTACAATTAATATTAATTTATTGTGTATGTTAAAATATTTTTTCTCTTAAACCCATAAAAATGGCAGGCTATGCTAAGTGGGATGGATTGGGAAGAAAGGCACACAGATAGTTTTTTTAAACCTGGATTAAAATATAGCATTTTGGTTCCTAAGAACGTCGCGGGCGGTAGCTTGATAGAGCGCATTTTCACGTTTTTGGATAATTAATAAACAATACCTAATTATATTTTATTGTCTCACTTATCTGACATAAGTAATATTTGTGTGATACTTAAGGGGGCGTCCATTAATCACGTGATGTTTTTTTGCCCAATTTTTGACCCCCCCTCCTCCCTGGTGATGCATGGTGAGGTTTTACGTCAACCCACCCCCCCCCTCATACACGTGATATCTCGCTACACCCCCCCGTCCCCCCATGTGATACTTCGTGATTTTTTCAAGTACCCCCCCCTCCCTTTCGAGGCTCACGTGATTAATGGACGACCCCTAATGTGTTTTTCATTTCGATTTATTATTTTTTCATTAATATTTTTGTTATAAATAAAGAATATTACAAAAAACACATTATCAGTGATTATAATTTTCTTGTTAACAGAAAAAGCCAGCAAGATTCTTTATTTCCTATATTACAAAAGTACTCTTTGATGTGGGTATACAAGACAGCACGTTAAGTTAAACAGTTGAACTGCAAAACAGCTTTTATAGCGTAAGGCGGTCACAAGTTCAAGTACCTACAGTCTAAATCTGATGTTCTGTTGACTGTAGGTACAAACATTATCAAACGAAATAAAAAAAATGAAATAACGTTCGGCTGTTAGTTATTGCACTCGGAAATTGCGAAAAACTAACAAAATACTTTTCTTTTATAAAAATATTAATTTTTGTAAAACTCTCAATTAATATTATTTATGGTAGGATATTTTCAATTCCCTACACACATTACACACATTTTTAGGTAAGGTAGGTAAAATGAAAAGTTTGATTGTGCTATGCCGTTTTCGAGATTTCGATAAAACAGCTGTTCTTTGGGGTTTTCTTTCTAAAAGGACCTACCAAAAATAAATTATGTCCCATGTTTTTTTGACGAGTTAAAAGTTTTTTTGATAAGAGAGATTTGATATTTTAGTTTAATATCCAAGTTTCACGATACTTAGTGCCTTACGCGTCTGTATCGCTCGGGGTATTTATATTTAGAAAATCACTGTGGATCACAGCGCAAGGTGTCTGTGTTCCACAGGCTTTTTAGGATGATATTATTAATTTTTTTGTTGAAAAACCCCGCGTGATACACAGCAAGCGGTGCTCTGAAACACACAGGCTTTTTCGACGTTATTTATTTAAAAAACCCAGAGCGGTACAGAGCAGGCAGTGTCTGTACCCCACAGGCATTTCTAATATCGCGTCCCGGGTACTTATTGTCTAATTTCGAAATCTATCGCAATCGTTTTCAAGATGTGATACATTGATGCTTCTTTTTGGCACAAATAAAATCTTACCAAAGGATTGCAGCAATGTGTCACATCCATCTGTCAAATGAAAGCGATCGCGATAGATTTTTGAAATTAGACAATTAGCCCGCTGTTTAAGGCCTGCTTTTGAACTGAACGGTTTCTTATTTGCTGATAGTAAGCCCCCTGGAAGTGTGCGCCATAATAGCAAACATTTTATTTTCACTTGGCTATAGTGTGTATGTGTGTAAACCAGGTTCACATACGTGTTCGCACACGTATACACTATGACGCACTGTTTCAGCACAGGATAAACACATATTTTGGTGCAGGTTCGCGGAGCGCGGAGGTTCGCGAACCTAAGTGGGTACCCACCCTTACTAAAGAAGTGACAACTTCGATTTGTTTGTAGTAAAGTTGGAACAAAATTAAAAGAAAAACAAAATTTATAGTACTGCTGTTATAGAAAGACATGTCAAAATTTGACAAAAGGTCCAAAAATGACCCTGTTTAATTATTTGTTATAGATAAGCTTCACTTAACAAATTTTGAATATTGATTACGTACAAACAATATAATTTCTAGTATAGTTTGACCATAAAGAGTTGAAATTAAATAAAATGGAGCTAAATTTTTTCAGTACAAAATTTAGTAAGTGTTGCCAATTTATTAGTGATTTTGACGTGTTTACATAGAAAGTGGCGCCCTCAATTTTTGTCAACTCTTTATGGTCAAGCTGTATGTTTTGTTGATTTCATCAATAAAAATAAATGAACATTTTATTCAGTTAACGTGTTTTTCATCAATTTCTGCCAGATTGTTATAAGTATTCAATAATGTTCATAATCTCGGTCTCAGTCTCAGTCTCGTTCTCGGTTTTCTGCAGAAAAGTGGTTTCGGTCGGACCTTACTTCACTTGACAGTCCAAAATTGCCACATGTGAAAAAATATTAAATAACATTATTTAATAACTAACTAAAGTGGTAACACTGATACGGTGCAGCAGAGTTGCCTTACGTTCAAAATAGATGGCGCTGTATTTTTTGAACCCTATAGAAATGTACTAGGATTCCCTACCATGGTCCGATAATTTGTTCGACCTTTAGACCGTTTTCACATTATCCGATACGATATCGGTATCGGACAACGATACGATAAAGGAGGAAGTAAAATGTATGAAATTTGTGGCTCCGATATCCGATATCGTGCCGGACAATGTGAAAGACAGATACATATTTCATACATTTTACTTACCTCCGATATCGTATCGTTGTCCGATACCGATATCGTATCGGCTAATGTGAAAACGCTCTTAGAGTCTGGCTGGTCAAGGAAGATTAACCGGAAATGGAGGCGCCACTTTCCCTGTTAAATTAACGTTTAGACATTCTTATTGGAAACCAAAATTAGTTGCATTTCAAACCGAGACTCATCTTTCTTTGACCAACTCTCTACTCACGCTCACGACGATTTGTAATGTAACAGACAAGACAGTACATATCGATCTTTGGAGCACTTTCCTTCTTGTGGTTTTGCCCTGAGGTTCCCTTTTGGATTTCGTTAGAACCAACTTTATAATTTTACTACCATAACTACGCCATTTTTAGGGCGGCCTAGCCTCCAGTTCCTGGGCAAAGCTAGGGGGAGAGTGAGAGGGTGCTAGAGCTGCGATTTTAATATACTATATCTATGGCTGCGATGGAGTTTCGAAGGGCATTTCTGTCCTTATGAGAATAAAGGGAAAAATCAAACATCCAACCCCTTAATTCTTTACGAAGATCCTCGCTCGCGCACTGCAGGCACCACACCACGTATTCACTCGCAGACTTTTAGAATTCATCAAGGGATTTTTTGAAGAAAACATTAAATACAAGCTTTCTTTTATTTGACATGAAGACAATACAGACAATTTAAAATAATAATAAATATCCAATATCATTGAGAATTTGCTATAAGATTTTTTTTTAAACACCAAATATAGAGGTTTTTAATCCAGTCCATTTCTCCTTCTTGGGAAAACTTTTTCTTCAACTTGTTCAACTTTCTGGGCCACTCCAGCCAGTTGCTCAGATGCATTAGAAGCAGCAGTTCCACAGGTCTCGGCCAACTCTTGTACTCCTTGAGATACCTGATGAATTCATTCATAAATTAATGACTTTCTTACTTTTATTCACAAAGGGGGCATTTTCGACAAAAAAGCCACTGGAAATTTGGGTACAAAGACACGAATATGGTTTCATAAAATACTATGAGGTTATATGATTGTGATTTTTTGCAAATCTGTCATCTGGCAGAGGACAAAGGAAAAAAAAATAGAATGCTGGCAGAAAGGAAAAATATTATGTTTTATATCACACAGTTATATAATGTAAGCCATAATCTTTCAATAAACTGTACAGAATGAGGCATATATCTTGAAATCAGGCAGGGATTGCACGGAACGCGTAGTTTGGGCATGCATTGCGGTGAGGGGTGCGGGCAGCGGGAGAGGGGCGCGCGCTATTGGTCGCTCAAAAGAGCACATGCGTGAACTTATCCCCACTCCGTCAAAAAAAAATTCAAGATACATGCCTCCTACTGTACAGTTTTGCTAAAACTTTCTCATTCAAATAAATATAGTTAAAGAATGCCCTACAAAAGTTGAGACCTGACATGATTAGCGGGAGGAAATTCGCATAAAAATTGTTCACAGCCACGTGAAAACCACATGGTTGATTAGGTCTCATCTTTCGGCTCGTGTTATACTCAATGTTTTGAATAAAAAAACAAGCTAATAGATTTACCCCATCAGCTTCGGCCTTCACTTCAGCAGCAGCCGTCTGCATTCGGTTGACAGCCTCCTGCATTTGAGGAACTTGCTGAATCACTTCTGACTCTAAAACTGGTTCAGCCTGCAAAGTTTGTTGGAAATAAGTATTTTTTTGTCTCATGGCCTTCCAGATTAGGTGCTAACTTTGTGAATGGGCTGTCTAGAGGTACCTGCTTGCATCGATGCATACAATGGCAATGGTGCTTAATTATTGGCTCAGCAGCTGCTACTTCCCTCATGTGGGTGTCATTTTGTTGAATCTATTAAAAAAACAATAAAAACAATTAAATCTCTAGTTTTTTTGACTTTCCCCTTTCAAAATTTTAATAATCAAAGGTTTATAATAAGTTTATGCAGTGAAATACATACATTTTCATACAATATAATAATACATACAATAGAGGAGCTCGGTGGCACAGTGGTTTAGCGCCTGGCCCAGCTATTGTGGAGGTTAAGCAACGTTCGCAAGGTTCGGTCATGGGATGGGTGACCAAAAATTGGTAAAAATTTAGAATACTTGAGCACGAATTTGGTGGTTTTGAGGGAAGGGGGGAGGAGGGGGGGAGGTAACCTCCCCCCTGGTGGTACTCCCACTCCGCGGAAGTACATATTTGCAGAGATATTGACATATATGAATACACAAAAAATTAATGAAAACAGCCAAATTGCTGTTGTTTTTCGGCAATTAAAGGAGGGAGAGAGGGGGAGGGAAGGGAAACAACTCCCTCCTCCAATCCCCATCTGCCCGTGATGCGTAGTTTTCAAGAAAAAATTTTTTGTGTAAACATAACCTCAAAACAAAAAATTTAGAATTTAAGCAGGGGAGGCTAAAAAGAGGTGGGGGAGGGAAAGGGACGCACGTACAAAATTTCGCACGTAAAAAAAGTCGTTTCTGGCGCTTCGCCGGCCGCTGCCGCGGCACGCTCGCTTCGCTCGCTCGGCTCGCGCGCTGGGTTCATGTACACCTAACATGCTCGTCGCTACGCTCCTCGCACCTATCACGTGACTTGCGGTCTTTGATTCACCATCGCAACAATTTAGCAGTGCTACCAACCTAGTGCGCCGCCATTAAACGTCAAGAATGAAGACAAAATTAGACTTAGATCTTAATTTTTTTCGAAAAATAAGTGTTTCCGCGGAAAATGAATATGTGCATTAGAATCTCTGCATGTTTTATAATAAAGTAGTAAACTCACTATATACAAATTCGTGCTCAAGTTTTCTAAATCCAAGCCCAAAAATTTATTATCTCGAGCTCCTCCGTGCTTCGGAAGGCACGTTAAGCCGTTGGTCCCGGCTGCATTTGCAGTCGTTAACACCCACCAATCCGCATTGGGCCCGCGTGGTGGGTTATGATGGCCCGTCCTCCTTACCAGTGCCTAATGCCAGTGCAAGGAAGGCCTGTGCCCCGACAGTGGGGACATTAAAAATGGCTGATGGACATACATTTTCTACCAAATTTGGGTCCGTATAGTTGTTCAACTCCGACGCCCTTTGCATAGCCTCGGGCAATTTTTCGTATCCAGCTGTAGCAGTATTAATCGATTGCGAAGTATTCAAGAGATTTGCTGTAACATTATCTCCTTGTTGGCCATCTAAATTCGCATGAGAAGCTAAACCTAATTTCGCTTCAAGTTGCTCAATTCGATTTTGCAAAACTGCTATGGGATCCATGTTAGTTGAGATAAGACAAATACAAAATGAAATCGGTTTTAAATTAATTATGAAAATCAGACTTAGAAAATAACTACGGTTTTGAGAAAAACTAAATAAACAATTGACTATCGAAATTATTAATTATTTTTCTTTTCGTTTGTCATGGCATGTCACTGTCATGCCATACAAATCACAAAAATGTCAATAGGTGCATTCCAGCAGACGAATCGCTAAATCATTGGGTCACCATACATTTTAGGTGATGGCTAGACTATACGCATGGTAAATACTGTGCTGTGATCCATCGCCATAGTGTAAATTTTAACTATGGGAAGTAATTTAATTTGTATGTAATGTTCAATATTTCACATTCCATGGTTAAAAGTTACTCGAGATGAAACTGGTGGTATTTGGGTGAATTCGCCAAAAAAAGAAAATGACCCACATTATTATTTTTTAAGAACGTCCGCTGCGTTAAGGTCGAAACAAATAACCGGACGCGGCTTACTGCCGCGGCTGATAAGTGTGCACACTCTCATAACATCCTGCGTGCCAGATAGCTATCGGACGTCCGATGACGTCATATTAGTCTATGGTTACGTCCGCGACCTACTACACCCGATAGTTTGCACACCTCAGACCAGCCGCGGCAGTAAGCTGCGTCCGATAATTTATTTGGACCTTGAAGCTTCCTACAAACTAACGAGAATTCGCTCGCGCCAAGAAACTTAAACCCACAATGAAGATTGCACGCCTAGTATCATACTGAAGATGAAAAAGACTCTTTAGTGAAGCCGTCACGTCACTAAAGGAACTTTTTTCAATCTTCACTATGATATATGGCCGTGCAATCTCCATTGGAGGGAGGTATAAGCTTCTTGGCTCGCGCGAAGGGGCATTTTGACATATTTTAATCACCTAACTCAAAGCAAGTCATTGACCAACAATGAGCGGTTTTCTGACAGCAGAGAATTTAAGAATAATTTTATGTCGATAGACTTCAACTAAGTAGATTTTTCAAATATTATTTCCGACTAATGGTCATATTGGTCATAGAAAAGTTCTTCGTAACACGCCATCGGACAACCAACGCACAACGCAACAAACCACATACTCAACAAACGTATAATAAAAAATTAATTAATTTTCATATTTTTCATAAAAAGCCACCTACTAAGTACAACGACATCTAGATCTATTTTATGAACTCCTGTTTTTTCTTAAACTGCCTTTTGAAAACGGCTCATTTTATTGCTTTGGCAATGGCTATGGCTATCGCTTTGAGTTACGTGATCAAAAATGCCGGCCCGCGACGTAAGCGAATTTGCATCAGTTTGTACGAAGCGGGATCCCGCCGCCGGCGCCGCCGCGGGTACATGGCGCGGGAATATACCTAGATTTCTGGTTTTCTGACGGACTGAAGGACCAAACAAATTATCGGACGCGGCTTATGGACGCGGCTTACTGCCGCGGCTGATAAGTGTGCACACTCTCATAACATCCTGCGTTCCAGATAGCTATCGGACGTCCGATGACGTCATATTAGTCTATGGTTACGTCCGCGACCTACTACATCCGATAGTTTGCACACCTCAGGGCTGCGTTCCGTCGCTTTGGGTGTAGTTGTTTGGTTAAAATTTAACCCGTTTGGGTTGCAACCAAGCGACGGAACGATCGAGTTGTTTTTATAACCTCTTTAGGTACAAAGTTTTCGTTTTCCACTTGGAATACGGATAATTTAAACCTTTCTTTAATCTAAATCAAATAAAAATCTGTTTTTTGAGTAGAAACCATGAAATTTTTGAAACTTAGACACAAAAACATCAAAAAACAAAATAATGTCAAAATGACAATGACATATTTGGGTAAGGTAAACGTCAGAGCGTTTTTCAACCATCTATTTTGATGGTTGTTTGGTTGCAACGCTCCAAGCCACGGAACGGATGAAACTACGCTCTGACAGCTGTCAGAGTAAAATTTCACCGAACCACGGAACGGTTAGAGCGCGCACCGGAGTGCGCTCGAGTGCACTCGTGTGAAGCCACGGAACGCACCCCAGATCAGCCGCGGCAGTAAGCCGCGTCCGATAATTTGTTTGGACCTTGATGCTTGCAGCGCATGAGTAAGCTCTATGTCGCCCCGCGCGCGTATCCCTTGTAACGCAGCTGAAGCACTAAACTTAAATATTTCAAAAACTGCCCGATTGATAGACTTACGCTGTAAAATATTTTTTGCTTATTTGGATAAGATCTTCGAGATGAAACTAGTTTGAGAAAGCGACATCGCCAAAAAAAGAAAAGAAAAAACCCATTATTTTTCAAACTTAAACATCTCAAAAACTGCCCATGATAGTGTCCCTCGTTCTGGCAGCGCCCCGGTCTCCAATTTGCGTGAAAAAAAAAAACACCATGTAGGCCGATTTTTTGCCTGTCGGGAAAAGATACGTTTGATTTTTTCCCTCCACTGGATCCGAAGATATACGAGGTTTTTTGAGGCGCTGCCTGAACGACGCCGTTCTGGCAGCGCCTCGTCTATATCTCATTAATTACAAAAGCTAGAATAAATCTGATTACACACAGATTTTTGCCTTTTTTCCATTTCACACAAGCTAACATCCACCCGTGAATGTTGACAGATTCAGGAGTAATCGTGGGTCATTTGGGGCTCTGCCAGAACGACGTCGTTCTGGCAGTGCCCCAAAAAACCTCGTATATCTTCGGATCCAGTGGAGGGATAAAATCAAACGTATTATTTCCCGACTGGCAAAAAATCGGCCTCCATGGTGATTTTTTTACGCAAATCGGAGGCCGGGCTGCTGCCAGAACGATGGACACCCCATGATAGACTAAAGGCTGGTTTACATTATTTATTTATGTAGAGTACTTTAGTAGCGTGCGAGTCGACTCGAATGCGAGTGCTTTAGTAGTTTTGGTGCCTTTCCAATGAGCGTTTATTTTACACATGGTTCCACTACAGTGTCATTTAATTAAAGCACTCTACTAAATACGCTACTAAAATGTCGATTTACAGTGTGAGGAAAGTGTTGCGCGGTGGGTGAGTGGGTGATGCGGGTGCGCAGGGGGTGCTACTGGAGAGCAGAAAAGTTGAAAGGCAACAGAACGTTAATCTCTTTAGTCATAAGACGTCCGTTTACATGTAACACTAAAGCACTCTCCTACTCTACTAAATACTAAGATAATGTAAACCAGCCTTTAGGTTGTAATTTTTTTTGCTTATTTGGATAAGAGCGTTAAGATGAAACTGTTGTTTCGAAGCGACATCATAAGAAAATTACCCATATATTATTTTTCTTTTTAAATATATCAAAAACGGCCCATGATATAGACTTATGCTGTAGAATATTTGTAACTTATGTAGCTAGCGCGCGCCGGACGACGCTCCGTGGGTAGGCCCCCGACAAGGTGGACCGACGATCTGGTGAAGGTCGCGGGAAGCCAGTGGATGCAGGCAGCGCAGGACCGATCGTCGTGGAGATCCTTAGGGGAGGCCTATACCCAGCAGTGGGTGTCGTGCGGCTGATATGATGATGATGATGATATGTAGCTAGTAAGCTACTCAAAGCCCTGCTTGCAGTGCCACTGCATGTCAAGTTTTGTGTAGTCATGCGGGGCCGATACTATATAGATAAAAAAATAAATCTTTAGTATCAGCCCTGCATGCCTACACAAAGCCTTCCCAGCAGTGGCCCCGCAAGGAGTGGCCAATATCAGCCCAGCACAATGGCGTCGCCAGGGGTGGGCAGGGGGTGGGGGCAGCGCCTGCCCCCCCCCCCCTAGAGGTTAAAAAATGTAGCCAACTGCAACGTAACGAAAGTCCTAAGACCGTGCAACTGACAAACTTGCTTTTCCGATATATCCTGCATAAATAAACTTGAATGAATTCACTAGGTGCTCTTGCCTGTACCTACAATTAATATTATTTTCATCTTGAAATAAAAGACTTTAACGGATACTAGCGCGGTTTTATTGAAAGTACTTGGTAATTAGTTTGTATTTGGTTTGATTTTTGATTTTCCCGACGTTTCGGCACCTTTGCAGCTGCCGTGGTCACGGGGAACTGAAGCTACTCGTGAGCCTACCCTATAAATACCCTATAAATAAATACCCTAATTTCAATAGAGATGATGGTTGGAAAATTCCACCAGCTTGGGACCCCATCATTCACAAGCTAAAGCCCCAAACACACACTGCAAATTCTAATGAGCTGGCGTGGCGACGCCCTTGGCCCAGCATGTAGGCTTTGAGTTACATGCTGGGCCAAGCCGGTACCCACAAGACCGATTACCTTTGCGAATAACATTGAACTTGCATTGAAAATTAGTTTTGAATAGGTATATACTATACTAGCTTCTGCCCGCGACTTCGTCCGCGTGGATATTGGAGAAAATCCTCAGGGAACCTGAACCAACCAGGATCCGTCCAGCCATTTTTACGCGATTAGGCGGGTCCCCATCAAGCGCGCTGCGTCGCGAGGCAAGACCTTTGCCGCGTGTGGCGGACCTCGTATGAGGCTTCCCGTTCCGTTCCCTTTCCGTTTCCGTTCCCGTTCCGTTCCCTTTCCATTTTCGTACCATTTCCGTTCCGTTCCCGTCCCGCTCCCGTCTCGTTCCCATCCCTTTCTCCGTTCTCGTTCCCGTTCCCGTTCCCGTTCCCGTTCCCGTTCCCGTTCCCGTTCCCGTTCCCGTTCCCGTTCCCGTTCCCGTTCCCGTTCCCGTTCTCGTTCCCGTTCCCGTTCCCGTTCCCGTTACCGTTACCGTTACCGTTCCCGTCCCCGTCCTTGTTCCCGTTCCCGTCCCCTGGATGTGCATGTCCAGGTCCAGGTTCATGATGTTTCATGTCCCCCGCGTTGGACTTCAAAATAAATCTCATTTTCGCAATCACCATCCCATAAAACCTCTTGAGGTTTTATGGGATGGTGATTGTCAAAAGTCGTTCTTGAACGACATCTATATCGATTTTTATGTTTACTTACCCCATTTACCCCCTTAGGAGTTGATTTTCAAAATAACAAAATATATATTTGCTATTTATTTTTAGACGTGCTCTTACGAAGTTTAAAGTTGTAATGTCTATTTTATATTATTTATCCATGCAAAATTTTAACCCTTTTTTCACTATTTTTCACCCCTTTAGGGGTTAAATCATGTTTCGCGAAACAATGTAGCTTCATTATAGCTTGACCATAAAGAGTTGACAAAAATTGAGGGCGCCACTTTCTATGTAAACACGTCAAAATCACGAATAAATTGGCAACACTTACTAAATTTTGTACTGAAAAATTTTAGTTCCATTTTATTTAATTTCAACTCTTTATGGTCAAACTGTACCGATTATTGTGCAGTACCTTGATTACGTAAAGCTCTTGCTAACAATTCTCGATTGAAATCGATTGAAAGCGCGGTTGCATTGCTGCTTTAGTTAAGATAGTTGTCACATTGGTTCTTACTAAAGCAGCGATGTAACTGCGATTTCTGTCAGAGTTGATTGCAACAAAGTTACGTAATTACCCCCCTGGAATGCACCCACTGTCTTGTCAGTTTGCCTAGTTCCAAATCTGATCTGAGGTGTGCAAACTATCGGATGTAGTAGGTCGCGGACGTAACCATAGAGTAATATGACGTCATCGGACGTCCGATAGCTATCTGGCACGCAGGATGTAATTAGAGTGTGCACACTTATCAGCCGCGTCCATAAGCCGCGTCCGATAATTTGTTTGGACCTTGAAGGTCCAAAAAAATTATCGGACTCGGCTTACTGCCGCGGCTGATCTGAGGTGTGCAAACTATCGGATGTAGTAGGTCGCGGACGTAACCATAGACTAATATGACGTCATCGGACGTCCGATAGCTATCTGGCACGCAGGATGTTATGAGAGTGTGCACACTTGTCAGCCGCGGCAGTAAGCCGCGTCCATAAGCCGCGTCCGATAATTTGTTTGGACCTTGACGCAGGAAGTAAGGAACAACGTAGATTCACCCGCCAACAGCACTGTTAGCGTATAAAGGTCCGAACAAATTATCGGACGCGGCTTACTGCCGCGGCTGATCTGAGGTGTGCAAACTATCGGATGTAGTAGGTCGCGGACGTAACCATAGACTAATATGACGTCATCGGACGTCCGATAGCTATCTGGCACGCAGGATGTTATGAGAGTGTGCACACTTATCAGCCGCGGCAGTAAGCCGCGTCCATAAGCCGCGTCCGATAATTTGTTTGGACCTTCAGAAGGTACACAAATACCCTATTTGTGGAATATTTTGTGACTATTTAATTTGGTCGGATACGGGTGTTTTCGCGAAATGTTGCACTCGGGTAAAAATGGTTGTCCTCTACCTTCAAAAAACAGTGCTATCTTTTTTGGTGACCTTTAGCGCAATTCTTATATTTCAGACATTAGTAAATATGTTTATTTAAATATAAATGGGGTAAAAAACTACATTTAGTTTACTTTTTTTAACAAAACTTTCATTTTATAATTACCAACTATGCAAATTTGCTATGTCCCATGCTATACTCATCAACTTGGAATGATTTTAAACTTGTCAATATATTGAATTCATAATGAACATTAATGATTTACAAATAAATTATTATTGTTTTTATTGGAAATTGGCATTGCTTAGCAAAGTTTCTAGGAAAAATAATTAAAAATCATTAATTAAAACCTGTCCATGAAATTCGCATATGGTGGAAAATCCTACATAGTCACGACAATAAAACAGCGGTTTTTAAATAAAATTTGTAATTTAAAGCTACTAAAAACATGTTCTTCTAATCCTGGCAACATTATCTGCATTCAGAAGCCGCCATCTTCATTTGGTTCGTTTATTATGGGTGTTAAACGCGTGACGACAGGTTTGTTGTTAGGTGTAGTGAAAAAATTGTTTTCCGCAATAGCGACGACGTTTCTTCTCAAATGTAAGTATTTCGTATTATATTAAAAATATTTTATAATTAATGGGTAATTGTTATATGAATAATTTAATTGAATCACATTTTAATCGAAACAAAACGGTAAAAAATCAAGACATGTTTGCATGAGGTAGTTAGCGTCACGTCCACATCGTCACGTGACTTATTAGTGGAAAAAAAATAGTGACGTTACGGAAATGTAAGGCATTGTTTATATCGCACTTTACCCGACTACGGAAAATACAAATGAGTTTATGTCTTTATTACTTTAAAATTTTAGAGTTTGTATATGTTTGTTTGTGTACTATTATTAGTACTATACTGTACTGTGATAGTGAGTCAATAATTGACTACACGACAACTTATTTGTTAAACATTTTATTTTTTGATTGTAGTAGAATAAAATTTTATTTAGAAAGAAGAAAACATTTATTTTATTATATATTTTATTAAGAAGGTGCATATATTAAATGTGTTGCACTTACATATGAGTGTTAAAGCTATAAATATCTGTGATGGATATCTAAGATAGTTCTTGATTACAACCCTGTAATTTTCGTAATGTAAACTTATCTTTACATTTCCTAGAAGTCACGATGTGTTTCCTACATAGTAACGGTCCTAGTTTTCTAAGCGAAATAAATGTTGATTTTGTTATAATTTTATGATTAAAAGTTGCAAAACGTATTAGTAAAAATGAGCATATAGATTTAAGTTTAATAATGAAAAATAAACTAATATGTTTGAAGCAAAGACTCATTAACTATTGAAAAGTAATGGTACTAAGATTGCCTCAAATGTGACGATTCGGATACAAAACTTATGATTGTTCCCTATTTCATGAGGACACATAATTAATATGACTTGTTATTTAATTTAATGTATCCTGGTTTATTATTATAAAATAAAGATATTCTCTTAAATTGCATAGTTTCACTAGAAAATTCATTGAAAATAGTGACGATGTGGAATGGATTTGCCTCACCGTGTCACGAAAAATATCTTTTTATTCGTTATTTTTGGCAGTAACGCAAAATTTAATAAATTGGATATAAACTTGAATATTCAATAATGTAAATTATGACCTAAAATACTTATATTTTTTCATAGATTAATAAATTTCCACCTTCGTCACGTGTGCAACATTTCGCGAAAACACCCATACGCGCTAACAGCGCTGTGAGCGTGATTCGGAACGCGGGGCTTGTTCACATGATGATAGGTAGTCTGTAATCTGTATGCTTAGAGAAGGGAAGTAAGCTTGCTTCCCTTCTCTAAAGGTCCAAACAAATTATCGGACGCGGCTTATGGACGCGGCTTACTGCCGCGGCTGATAAGTGTGCACACTCTCATAACATCCTGCGTGCCAGATAGCTATCGGACGTCCGATGACGTCATATTAGTCTATGGTTACGTCCGCGACCTACTACATACGATAGTTTGCACACCTCCGCACCCTGATTATCTAAAAAGAAACTATTTAGCGACCGGTTGCATTTAACATACATTGCCACTTTTCTTTGGTATGTTTTTTTTTAACCCAAAAAGAAGTAGCAATGGATTACGATCATCTGTGAACTGCAACCAGTCGCTAGCCGCGGCAGTAAAGACGGAAATATACTTGTGTGTTGTGTTGTGTCGTGTCGCGTTGTGTCGTTTCGGTGGGTGTGCACACTATTGTGTCGCGACAGATTGCGTTCTGTCGTTTTTTCTCCACAGTATCAATCGAAGCTTTGCACCGCTTGCACGTTCATAATGCTTTGATCAGGTTCTGAGAGTAATTTAGAAGAGGACCTTATTTTTTTATATGCAGGGTGTTTGGTAAAAGCCTTATAAATTTGAATATGGTAGATAGGGACCATAAAACTCAACAACTTTTACTATGGGACCAACACTGAAATCGGGAAAAAAAATATTTTCGTTATTTTTGTATGAAACAGCAGATTTTTTTTCCGGTTTTAGAGTTGGTCCCATAGTAAAAGCTGTTTAGTTTGATGGTCCCTATCTACCATATTCGGCATTAGGGGTTATTTTGTAACACGTTGTATATCTATTTGTTTACTTATAAAAAACAAATAAAAAAACCTACAAACTATTCCCAAGCAACAGCTCTGATAAACTGATGATTATAATTTTTGCATTTGGTATCATACAACACTTTACGTTGACGCACAAGTTCAAAAAGAAAAAGAAAAATTAAAATAAAACACTGTACCTACCTAACATTAAGAAATAAAAAATAATTACGTAAACTAAATCAGTAAGTAGGTATTTACCAACCTACTTAGAAAAAAGAAAGAGACTGCTTGTATTTAGTTAGGTACCTTGATTATGAGTCATTTCCGTCGCTGAATCTATCGGACGGAGTCATTCCTTTTTACATTCACTGCTATCAGAGATTTAAAATAAAGAAAAAAAATCATATGAATTCAGTACAATAACAATACTTGCAACGAAAAAGATCTGCTGTTTCGTGCAAAAATAATAACAAATATATCTAAATGTATGAAACAGCTGATTTTTTTTTCGCAATTTCAGAGTTGGTCCCATATTAAAAATTAGTTGTTAGTCCCTGTCTACCATATTCGGCATTAGGGGTTATTTTGTAACACGTTGTATATCTATTTGTTTTCTTATAAAAAAACTATAAAAAGAAACCTACAAACTATTCCCAAGCAGCAGCTCTGATAAACTGATGTTTATAATTTTTGCATTTGGTATCATACAACACTTTACGTTGACGCACAAGTTCTGTTAAATCTTCATGTTTGAGTCAAATCAAAATTACAATGCGCGTATTGCGAGCGTCCGCCGCCAGCGACAGATACCAATACAATGTTAGAAACATACTATTGGAGTCCGTTACGCCAGCAGAAAAGATACTCCTAGAGGGAAGCGAGTTTGATAAATAATTTGTGCGCAATTCAGTGTAAATGTGCGCCAAATAAAAAATTTGTGGGCCTTATACTTTTGGAATAAAACGGGAAAAACGGATTCTGCTGGGGTAATGGTGCTCCAGCAGGAAGAATCTAAACTAATGATCGGAGAGAAATAAAAGATATATGTGCGGGTAGCTTGATACTAGCAGGAAATGTGCGCCAAATATAAAATTTGTGGGCCTTATAGTTTTGGAGATATTTGATTTCCTGCTGGCGTAACGTTTTGCCAGATCCCAGATCTCGGAAACTACTAAATATGCGATCTTACAGTAAACACACATAATTAGCTCCTAATTTGTGCTATTTGTGCGGTAGAAAACATTTCAAAAATATTCACAGATTTTGAAGTAATCAGACATTTTCTGAAAACAGAAAAAAAATTCTAGCGCCTAAACTACCACCTAAATAGAGAAACCAAAAACGGTGTTCTATTCTTCTTATTATTTCTCATTACCATAAAAATTTTGAAAACCGCACATTTACGCGTTTTTGAATAATACCCACATGAAGGTTAGACTGACCATGTCATGACTTTGACGGTCAGCAGGATAAAAATATCAGAGACTATTTAGATCCTGGCCCAAAGAATAATCTGTGCGGTTACTGAAGTACATGCTCTGAAAATTTCAGCTTCAAATTCTTCGTATTAAAGGAAATATCAATTAAAATCCAAAACAACTGTCAGTATTCCGATTAACCGACCAAATTCGATAGACCACCAAAAAGCGACGCGTACATACATATTGATGACCTCCTTAACTTTGTTGTTGAACAGGTTTGTACACGTCACGTCTACGTACATTTAAGTAAAAAAGTGATTTGAGTGACTGCTTTTATTTAAATAACGAATGAAGTTATTTCTGTTTCATTTCATTTTTACTTGAATTAAATGAATTTTAACATTATTTTAGTAGAAAAATAAAGGATGTTTTGTAAAAAAAGTAAAAAATTTAAGATGGCGGCCAACTTCTTTTTTGTGGGCCGATTTCGATGAAACTCTGTTTTTGGTACTATTTCGACAAGAAAATAGCAACGCAATGTTAAAAAAGTAATAAATTCAAGATGGCGGCCATCTTTTTTGTTTGTGGGTCGATTTCGATGAAACTCGGTTTTCGCTACTGTTTTGACAAGAAAACAGCAACGCAATGTTAAAAATGTAAAAAATTCAAGATGGCCGCCACCTTTTTTGTTTGCGGGCCGATTTCAATGAAACTCGGTTTTTGCTACTGTTTTGTCAAGAAAACAGAAACGCAATGTTAAAAATGTAAAAAATTCAAGATGGCGGCCAACTTTTTTGTTTGTGGGCCGATTTCGATGAAACTCGGTTTCTGATACTATTTTGACAAGAAAACAACAACGCAATGTTAAAAATGCAAACATTCAAGATGGCGGCCAACTTTTTTGTTTGCGGGCGGATTTCGATGAAAATTTGGTTTTTGGTAGTATTTTGACAAGAAAACAGGAACGCAATGTTGCAAATTTTAAAAATTCAAGATGGCGGCCAACTTTTTAGTTTGCGGGCCGATTTCGATGAAACTCGGTTTTTGGTAGTATTTTGACAAGAAAACAGCAACACCATGTTAAAAAAGTAAAAAATTCAAGATGGCGGCCAACTTTTTAGTTTGCGGGCCGATTTCGATGAAACTCGGTTTTTGGTACTGTTTTGTCAATAAAACAGCAACGCAATGATAAAAAAGTAAAAAATTCAAGATGGCGGCCAACTTTTTAGTTTGCGGGCCGATTTCGATGAAACTCGGTTTTTGGTAGTATTTTGACAAGAAAACAGCAACGCAATGTTAGAAAGTAAAAAATTCAAGATGGCGGCCAACTTTTTGTTTGTGGGCCGATTTCGATGAAACTCGGTTTTTGTAGTATTTTGGCAAGAAAACAGCAACACAATGTTAAAAAAGTAAAAAATTCAAGATGGCGGCCAACTTTTTTGTTTGTGGGCTGATTTCGATGAAACTCGGTTTCTGATACTATTTTCATTATTCATTTATTATCATTATGGCCCGTCCGCTTTATCCATCCACAAGCCAAAAGGAAGGCCTCTTCCCCAGCAGCCAGCGGGGCATTAAAAATGGCTGATATGCATGGTTATTTGTGATGCCGTCTGTATAAAATTTTAACTCATCGGCGGAAAACAATCCTGTCTCAAACTCACTCAGACGAAAGTATTTTTAGTAAGCACGACCATTTATGGCAAACTAGCTTCAGCCCACGACTTCATCCACATTTACATTCGAGAAAATCCCTAGGAAACCTTAAACCAAGATAATAGTATCCTCCTATGTTGTAATCCGGCTTATAAACTATCATTTCATCCAAATCCGTTCAGCCGTTTTGCGTGATTGATTAACAATCATTCAAACAGGCAAACTTTCATATTTATGATTAAGTAGAATAATACGGCCAACTCCGAAGCGCTCGAAATAGGAAGTTTTTGCTACATTTTATACCTCAACTGAAAGCTGAATAAATGGTGATGTTTTTAAAATATTATTTGCGCTTAGTTACTGGGATGTTTTTAAAGATATTTGCTATTGTTTCCAAAAAATCTGAAAAAATAAAATTAAATACAAAAAAAGCCGCCATCTTTGATTTTTTATAATTTTTAACATTGCATTGTTATTTTCCTGTCAAAATAGTACCAAAAACCGAATTTCATCGAAATCGGCCCACAAACAAAAAAGATGGCAGCCATCTTTGATTTTAATTTTTTTTAACATTGCGTTGCTGTTTTCTCGTCAAAATACTACCAAAAACCGAGTTTCATCGAAATCGGCCCGCAAATTTAAAAACTGGCCGCCATCTTGGATTTTTTATTTTTTTAACATCGCTATCAATATCATTTTTTTTTTTACTATTTCTTCTGTTCGTGTTGTTTTTTTTCCTTAGTTAATTTTATATCAATATTTTTTTTGTAAATTCTTTGTTCTGATTTAGTTTCTTAGTATTATTGCTCTTTGTTTGTTTGTCCGTTCTCGTCACCGATTAGGCTCCTCCAGAATACCAGCGTTACAGTGGCATGCTTCGGTATGTCACTGTAGCATTGCTGAGGAAGGGGCCTAGTTGGCTGCGCACAATCTAGTTTATAAGAATGTATTATTTTTTAGTTCTGCACTGTCGTGGTCAATAAACTGTTTTTCTTTCTTTCTTTCTTTCTATGTTATTTTTTTGTCAAAATAGTATCAGAAACCGAGTTTCGTCGAAATCGGCCCACAAACAAAAAAGATGGCCACCATCTTGGATTTTTATTTTTTTTAACATTGCGTTGCTGTTTTCTTGTCAAAATACTACTAAAAACCGAGTTTCATCGAAATCAGCCCACAAAAAAAAGATGGCCGCCATCTTGGATATTTAATTTTTTTAACATTGCATTGTTATTTTCTTGTCAAAATAGTACTAGAAATCGAGTTTCGTCGAAATCGGCCCACAAACAAACAAGATGGCTACCATCTTGGATTTTTTTATTTTTTTTAACATTGCGTTGCTGTTTTCTTGTCAAAATACTACTAAAAACCGAGTTTCATCGAAATCAGCCCACAAAAAAAAGATGGCCGCCATCTTGGATTTTTTATTTTTTTAACAGTGCTTTGTTTTTTTTTTGTCAAAATAGTACTAGAAGCCGAGTTTCGTCGAAATCGGCCCACAAAAAAAAGATGGCCGCCATCTTGGATTTTTTATTTTTTTAACAGTGCTTTGTTTTTTTTTTGTCAAAATAGTACTAGAAGCCGAGTTTCGTCGAAATCGGCCCACAAACAAAAAAGATGGCTGCCATCTTGGATTTTTTTAGTTTTTTAACATTGCTTTGTTATTTTCTTGTCAAAATAGTACCAAAAATCGAGTTTCATCGAAATCAGCCCACAAACAAAGAAGATGGCCGCCATCTTGGATTTTTGATTTTTTTTACATTGCGTTGCTGTTTTCTCGTCAAAATACTACCAAAAACCGAGTTTCATCGAAATCGGCCCGAAAACCAAAAATTTGCCCGCCATCTTGAATTTTTTACATTTTTAACACTGCGTTGCTGTTTTCTTGTCAAAATAGTACCAGAAACCGAGTTTCGTCGAAATCGGCTCACAAACAAAAAAGATGGTCGCCATCTTGGATTTTTATTTTTTTTAACATTGCTTTACCTATTATTTTCTTGTTAAAAAGTACCAGAAACCGAGTTTCGTCGAAATCGGTCCACAAACAAAGAAGATGGCCGCCATCTTGGATTTTTTATTTTTTTAACATTGCATTGATATTATCTTGTCAAAATAGTATCAAAAACCGAGTTTCATCGAAATATGCCCACAAACAAAAAAGATGGCCGCCATCTTGGAACTTATTTTTTCATTATTATTTCCTAATTGAGTACTAATTTTCAGCCTTACTCATAAAAATCCACTAACTAACGTCTAAACATCATCTTAACTAATTACTACTTAGGTTGTTAATCAGTGATTAAACTTTTTTTACTTAAAAACGTTGCTTAAGCGTGTCTTAACTAATGAACGTTTAACGAACCGAAAAATATTTTACTGTATCAACACCGCCGCAGTGTTGATAGAACAAAATATTTTTTACCGTAAAAGCGTTGTAAAATGACAACACTGCTAGCAAATTAAAAAGCTGAACTGTCTCAGTCAGTCATTGTTTGTTTACAGCTGTTGTGTTTTTGTTTTGTTTCGTTTCTCTTGCTCGCCTCCTGATTATTGTAATTGTTTGTATTATATTGATGATTGATTTTTGTATCTTTAAAGCGATATGGAAAATCTATCAATATTACAGGTATAAAAAAAGAGTCTATTTCGCAAATTTATTGGGATGAAGAAAAAAGGTTTCTGCATATTTTTTGCTAAATCTGTGACTTCTTAAAATCACTCTCGCCGTAGTTTTGCATTTTGTTTATTCTTGTGTTGTATAATTTTGGTCGCCGCCTAAAGCCTAAAGCTACTTAAAACCTCGATATCATTATGTTACGTAATTACGTATTTAATATATTGAAGTCTTCAAAAATATTCATTTTACAAAAGATAACACCAGGCGATCTGCCCAATTCACACTAAAAAACTTGTATTGTTATGATTCTATACAAACAAACACACCCCAGTCCTTAACTCTCACTACCTGCTCCATCCAAAATCCCAAAAATCAGCTGGTGGACAACCGCCATATATTGTTATTTAGCGACTTAAACAAGGGTCCACTGGTACTTAAATTTGACAGGACTTAATAAGCATCTTAGCAATTGATTAACGTTAAACAACGTTTTTAAGTTAGAAATATTTTTAAATGGCTCTTAAGTGCTACTTAAAATTTAAGTAACGTTTATAAGTAAGGCTGTTAATATTTATTTTATACTTAGTTAGCCCTAAATTAGTAATGATTTACAAATAAAATTTTAGTCCCTTACACTTTTAGTCGTTGCGTCAAACTGTCTCGACGAACGGCGGCTAAAGGGCGATTGAAGTCCGACTATAAGAAAAATACTCTCTCGGCTGTGGTATTGGTATGAATACAGGCTCAAACTAACTATTTAAAAGTTAAAACACTATTTACCCACATTTGCCAATAAGAAGTTACGAACGCGACTGTACAAACAATTTTTCTGCATAATACGACACAATAAAGAAGGTCATCAATATGTATGAACGCGTCGCTTTTTGGTGGTCTATCGAATTTGGTCGGTTAATCGGAATACTGACAGTTGTTTTGGATTTTAATTGATATTTCCTTTAATACGAAGAATTTGAAGCTGAAATTTTCAGAGCATGTACTTCAGTAACCGCACAGATTATTCTTTGGGCCAGGATCTACATAGTCTCTGATATTTTTATCCTGCTGACCGTCAAAGTCATGACATGGTCAGTCTAACCTTCATGTGGGTATTATTCAAAAACGCGTAAATGTGCGGTTTTCAAAATTTTTATGGTAATGAGAAATAATAAGAAGAATAGAACACCGTTTTTGGTTTCTCTATTTAGGTGATAGTTTAGGCGCTAGAATTTTTTTCTGTTTTCAGAAAATGTCTGATTACTTCAAAATCTGTGAATATATTTGAAATGTTTTCTACCGCACAAATAGCACAAATTAGGAGCTACTTATATGTATTTACTGTAAGATCGCACATTTAGTAGTTTCCGAGATCTGGGATCTGGCAAAACGTTACGCCAGCAGGAAATCAAATATCTCCAAAACTATAAGGCCCACAAATTTTATATTTGGCGCACATTTCCTGCTAGTATCAAGCTACCCGCACATATATCTTTTATTTCTCTCCGATCATTAGTTTAGATTCTTCCTGCTGGAGCACCGTTACCCCAGCAGAATCCGTTTTTCCCGTTTTATTCCAAAAGTATAAGGCCCACAAATTTTTTATTTGGCGCACATTTACTCCGAATTGCGCACAAATTATTCATCAAACTCGCTTCCCTCTAGGAGCATCTTTCCTGCTGGCGTAACGGACTCATACTATTGTGAGTATTGTGTTGTGCTGTGTCGCGACAGATCGGTGGTGGGGGTTCTGTTGCAATCGCAGCCGAGCGATCCGTGCCACAACAGATGCCGACACAACACAACACAACACAATAGTGTGTTTCTAGTCATACTAAATGTATGAAACCGATACGCGACAGATCGCGACACGACACAACACAACACAATAGTATGTTTCTAGCGTAAGCCGCGTCCGATAATTTGTTTGGACCTTAATGCCTCGATTACATACGCCAATTTAGCTTCGATTACATATCGAGGCTTAAAGAACCAATTTAGAGTTGCCACTCGTATAAGTTAAATTTTAACAGTGAATTTGCACAAATGACGGAAAGGTCAACATTTTTTATGATTTTTTATTTTCAATTCTCATCTCTAATCTTAAACAATGTTTACTTTTCCGTTATAGTGTAGATTCGATTTTAAAATCCAACTTATTCTACAATATTTTATTGTGGCAACCCGAAATTGCCATTACTTACTGTATTCTTACACGACTGCGTAAAACAAAAAGAGTGTGTTGTATTCAGGGTTCATGTAAGTATGTGTGTTTGTATGTTTAATTATTCTACCAAGTCTGATTCGGTAGGGGTATCGTTAGAAACATCATCCCGAGTAACACAGGCTTAAAAAAGTTTCAAGTTATGCCACATACAAAAGTCTAATCATAAAATATTGTCCTACCTACTTTACTTTTCACGTTTTTCTTCAATGCCTTTTGTTAGATTATCACTATTTCTTACAGTACCCGAGAGCAATGGCACAGATTAATTAATAGTTGGTTTTTGTAGTTGGCTTTGTGAAGCATTCACACTTTTTGCTCATGTAGGTACATTGTTGCGTATCGAATTACAATTTTCAGGTTTTGTCCTCGTTGTTTATCAACTTCTGGGTCGTAATTGGAGCCAGTCAAAAATATCTCAAAAACAATGAATTCCAATTTATTGGTGCACGAAATTAAAATATAGTTAGTGACAAAATGATTTTATTTACAGAGGTAGAGGTAAGTATTTCCAAAATATAAAGGTAGGTAAGTTTGGATGAAAAAGTAATCTTTCAACTATAGAAACGATATTTGAGTGACATAACGCCGCGGCTCCCTCTGCTTGAATGGCCAACCGACCAATTTTATCAAAATTTTCTTTTTTTATTTCAAACTATAGCAACTCTGATTACACACTATATACAAAACAATTAAAAAAATTTTTTTTTTATTTATCCTTAATACTCCATGTTTCTAATCACGGGCGTAGCCAGAATTATGTATCGGGGGGGGGGTTTTAAGAAAATAAAACTACAACAATGTAAATGAAATGACATTTAGGTATATTCTTATTAAATGAACCCATGGACATTAGAAGACCGCTAGGAGAAATAAATATTTTGTAACTTAAATGCCTGTATATAGTAAAAAAACGGCCGGGCAGCGCGATTTTTAGTCAGTTTCATCCACTAATCTTGTAAGTTATGATCTTGCCTGTCTATAAAAAAAAACGGCCGCGCAGCGCGATTTTTAGTTAGTTTCATCCACTAATCTTGTAAGTTGTAATCTTGTCTTACTATTGAGAAAAAAAAACAGCTGCGCAGCGTGATTTTTAGTCAGTTTTATCCACAAATCTTGTAAGTTGGGATCTTGCCTGTCTATTGAAAAAAAACGGCCGCGCAGCGCGATTTTTAGTTAGTTTCACCCGTTTCATCCATTAATCTTGTACTCTTGCCTGTCTATATTGGAATAAAACGGCCGCGATTTTTAGTTAGTTTCATCCGCTAATCTTGTGATCTGTAGTGTAATGGTGTTGTGTGACATCCTTCGGCGAACCCAATATGTTGTTGACCTTTATGCCAGGAGTGTAGACTGTCGGTACAGAGTATTCACGTAAAACGTGGCCGATCTTATCTGTTACTCCTTTATCATAAGGCATGTAGGCTGGTTGTCTGCTAGTGCTAACCTCGCCGAGGTTACCTCGGGATGCCAAAACTTAATAATAATAAGTTTTATGGTATAAATAATCACGAAAGAAAGCTTTACCATTTACTTACCAAATCACACTATGGACTGACAGATGTCAAATGTGATATATTAAATTGGCACATTTTTTTTTGTTATTTTCATTTACTTACAAGTAAGTGACAAAATACTTCGTTCACTGCAGTCCGGCACGCACGCTAGAATATGTATATACCTACCCTTGACCTACCCACTAAATTATTTTCGCGGTAATCGGTGCTGCTGCTGAATGTTGACTGGCGACAGCCGAGCGGTGCACGAAAACATACGAAAATTATCGAATGTGATGCGGTGGGGTGTAATTCAAATGATCGGTGACAGATGGCAGCAGCGCGGCAAATTCAAAATGTTAATGTTTAATAATTATATTCCTCGCCTTGCCTAACTTTATTTTAATGTAATAATAAATAGATGATGCCTATTGTATATTTCGGGGGGGGTTTGAACCCCCAAAACCCCCCCCCTGGCTACGCCCGTGTTTCTAATTCAGGAAAGATTTATTAAATTTCTAATAATATCGATAACTAACTTAATCAGAAAGTCAAGGGCGGAATCGAAGTTTAGTCTTAATTCAACATCGATTAGGTACATTAGGTGAATTCAACTTGAATTATTACTTTCAGAATATGAATCATAATGTTACTTACTTTGATCTACAATTCAGCAAACCAAACATCTAACGAAGCGCTCGCGCCGACGCTGTTGCTGGTTAAGATTAGGTAACCCTGTTAAAATTCAGCATATGTAATTCAGATAAGTGGACTACTGATGTTATTTAGCTGAGTGTTTGGCAGACACTCTTCGCAATGGAAACTTAATAAGCGGGCGAGTGAATTAATTACTCTCGTATTTCGCCTACTCTGTCGACACGCCTACGGAAGGTCTTATAGCTACTGCTTAATGGAATTAATGAAGAGCATTGGATCGTAGCCTCTATGTTTACGTAACCTATACAACAAACCCTTATGCGAACTCGCACGACCGATTTTTTTGAAGGAATGATTAACGGAACGTAGAATGGAACATATAAAATCAAATAATATAAACCAAACCAACGTACATGTCCTCCAAAAAATCGGTCTTAGTTGCAAATAATAATGTCCTTTTTAAAATTAGGCACTAGCTCTATTTCGTATGAATCGATGAACATAAGTAAATAACGTTTACTTACCGCAAAACTAAACTCAGAAATAAAAGAATTTCGTTTTTAAAGAGAAATTCTAAAAGAGTTTCATTTATGAGTAGGTAGTCATAAATAAAACTGTTTTAAACATAGACATAGAAAAATTTTCGCTGCGCTCAAGTTTTAAACATGTAGGTAGGCCTATACATACTGTAATTTTTTTTTTCTTTTTTTTCTAAATTCTGATTTATCTTATATCAACATAAATTCAATCTTACAATTTATGAACTTAAAAAAGGGAATAAGTACTGGAAAATCTAGGGATTTCAGAAGGAAAGTTTATTAAATTTAGGGACATATAATAAATAAATATTTGCGTTAAACCTTTCCTACTTTTGAACAATAGCTTCGGATTGCATTGTCAAAATGGCATTGAATAAATCTTCTTATGATTATTGTGTGATAAACTTGATATTGATTTCCCTTAAATTGAGTCGACTGTTAAATTTGATTTAGAATATTTAACTCAGAGAATACTTTGATTCCAGTAATCGTGAACTTAACATATTCACCAATTTTTTTGATACTTTCATAGTATATAAATGTTGGTCAAAGTATTGTTTAGTGCTACATACCGAGCATTATTTTGTTAATATGTGGAAGCTTACTCAACATTGTGTCTTGTGATATTAATGAGTTGGAATTGACATGGCTCAAATAATATCACGGGTCAACATTACACCCAGACTTTTATTTAGCATTCATCCACATTTATTACCAAAATATTTTATTTTATTTATAGTCAACAGATTGAATCATGGTCAAAATTAGTAAAGTCAGCCCAATTCAAAGATATTACATCTGTTATGATTTGATAGTCTATTAGTTAATTAGATTGTGCGTCCAGCTAGCTTTAGCACAATAATAGGTAGATATTTTTCATTCACTGAAATTCATTTACAATGCCACTTCACAACACCCATAGATGCCACAACACGGTACCTATTCTCCGGAATTACTGAGAATTTAAGATAACAAATTCACTATCACGTTCCCATTTAACCCTCCAACTTGCTCGCATTTACCTGCATATGACACAACCTAAAAATTATCATACATTTTAATTTACTTTTGTCATGATCCGCCATGTTGTTTATCAAAATTAGCTTGGATGAAATGCATCACTTAGTGAACCAATAGCGGCCATTTTGTAATGCACCTTGCAATTTTCCTATCAATAAATAATAATTCGGCCATTTTGTTGAATTATGCCTAACTTATCCTACAACAATTTCGAGTCTAGAATGCTAATTTTACAATGTGACGACCTACCTAACTAGATTTTCGCTCGTTCCACATGCCTGCCTAGCAGATTATGCGCCTATTCCGCTCTATTGACGACGATTCAAAACACCAGTATCACAAGCCCCCCCCAGGTTTTGTGATACTCTACCTAATTTTCGCGCGATTAACCCTACAATTGACCTATGATTTTACCTGCCTAGTTCAGACTAAAAGTGACTTTCCTATGCGATTGTTGTGGATCTTACAGCTCCACGACGCCCCGTATCTGTACAGTGTGAGCAAGCATAACTCCCTAATTTCGCTAACAGCTTGGCCGTGCTAATGGTGGGGAGGTAGGACCACCATTAGGCCCTAACCAAAGGAATAATGAAATCATGCACTCCAGGTCTTGACCAGAAACCAGAACTACGTTCAAACGGCAGCACTTGATGAAGCCTGTTGCTAGCCACGACACGCATGATTACATTATGTGACTAACTAGGCAGACCAACGAATTGGCCGCCCGTTTATGACGCCACAATCATAAACTTCAATTTACCTAGTACCCCCCCGAAAGTCCATAGCGAATCGCCCCAGTACGACACAATCCTATTTTTAATTATTCAAGAAAAAAAAAACTCCCTTCCCACATTCCATTTCAAATGAAATTAGTTTTAGAAAATCTATTTTCAATAATTCTTGAATTTACTTGATACAGCTACGTTAATTTGATGTAAACTTTGCAACCAAACTATATATTTCAGTCAGGCCTTAATTTTACCATTCAAAGCTTGTCTGAAACATTACCCCAAAGGTTAGAAACTTGCCCGTGCAAGACCTATACACATAGACTTTCGTTTCTTTCACTTATTTGCTGACTATTTCGGTCTTGAGTTAAATAAAAACTTGTTCAGCAGCCATCTTACAGAGGGAAGTGTGCTTGCGTCTTCTTCGGCGGCAGTCAAGGAAAGAGGGCCGGCTCCCCCGCGCCCGGCCTTATATACATGCGGAAAAGTTACCTCTGCGAAAATCTTGATGACGCTTAATCTTATTGGTTCTTAATTTTTTAGAGTGCCCTGTCACTAATTTTCTAATTTACCCAATAATGGGGTAATTTCTCCCTGAACTAATCTACCTATCACGTGAATATAATAATAGGAACCCGTAATTACTTCGATACTGACGATAGTTATAATTATAAATATAATTAGTTTTGCTTATTCTAGAATTTACAAAACTCCTCACATACGCAAATATTGTTCTAATTTCCTAATGACACAATCGATTTAACCTTCCCTGTACGTTTGAATACATCTTTTGGTCTATCGCTATTCTAACCTCCCAAGAAAAATGTTATAATCAATAAATATGTTATCAGACCACTTTTATTACTTGCAATCGACGCATAGCTTTATTTAATAATAGCAAAGATTTGATATTAACCCAATGATATTGAACGAGAACCCAATGATATTATGCTTAACCAACCAACTTGGGGTAGGTATAATATCGCTAGCAACGAATATTACTCACATACGTAACCTACTGTTGTATGTGCCCTATTTTGTCGCCTCATCTTACAATTTGCCTCTTCAGTCACTGAATGAGTTTATCTACATACTATGGTATTTTAAAAATATTTCAAACCCTCTCTGTCTCTAACTTTTCTTTCTTGTGCAAAAGTAATGGCATCATTTTTATTTCTTAATCTATTCGCCGTTTCTATCGTTATTTTACTGAAAGAGTCACTTTTACTGAAAGGTAACCGTTGAATATCCTTCCACATAACATTTAATCTATTCATATACCTATTATTGTGGGTAAAGGATTTGTAATCTCCAAGTATTATTCAGAAAATATAAAATCAATTAAAG
The DNA here is from genome assembly GCA_928269145.1 of Agriphila tristella. Taxonomy (NCBI): domain Eukaryota; kingdom Metazoa; phylum Arthropoda; class Insecta; order Lepidoptera; family Crambidae; genus Agriphila; species Agriphila tristella. Next base: position 53,500,701 of record OV743429.1, read on the forward strand.
TTTTTATTGTATTTGCAGGTTTACTATACTGAATATATGGATATCATATTTCTTACTGTAAGATAATCAACGTCGTTTATAAAATCTAAGCATATATTTTCATCTATTCAAAACAAAGGAACATTTGATCGCTTATTGATGAATCGAAAATACACCAAATCCCACAATTTCGAATATACTAGCCTTAAGATGAATCCAGGCCTTAACACCCCCGACTCATACATACATACGCGACCTCTCTTGCCGTTCCCCTGGCACGGAACCTTGCTCTCGAGTCCGACTCGCACTTGGCCAGTTCTTTTCCCATATTATATTACTAAGGGTACTTTATAGACTCTAACTGGTAACATTTAATTTTACACGTCACCATTGCGAATTATGATTGGCTACTTTAAAATCTGGCGCCATGTTGCTTAATCTTAGGAAAATTCACGCCCACACATAATCCGAGCTCTCGATTGGCTACCACAAACATTTTCCCTTCGTCTTTTGTTTATGAACAAAGGAAAGCCACGATCCATTCTACGGTATGTTGTTTTTATGTCTAGTTCCTTTACAACTTTTTACTAGTTATCGTTTCTATTTAATGTTTATTTATTACAAATATAATCATTCGTATTCTTCCTTTACTTTTAATATTAAATGATTTTACTTTATTCATAATCCCAAGCTTAATTTACAAATAATGTTTTTTGATTTTTGCTGAAAACGAAACGCGATATGTGTTTACAAAGCATGTCACGTCACCAAACCTAAACATTATTTTACACATTTAGAATAACTAAATTATTATTTGTTTATTTTAATATTTTATAATCATTCGACTTCCTTTTACCTTATAAATTTTTAATGATATAATTTACCAAGGATTATTTCGTTCTCTTTTTTTTTCTCTTTAAAATATAGAGTGATTTTTCTCTATGGATTATCACTTTAGTTCCAAAAACGGCCACCAAATGTCAAATGCATTTGTCTATGTAAATGTCAGCGAATTGTTTATTATCTATCGTTGAAACATAATTTCAGGTTAAAGAAATCCCGCAAAAGTATCCGTTTTTTATATAGAAATATGATATTTCGTGAATGTTGCATTTGCAAATCGCAGTCATAGCCTACAATTATCTGTGATCAAAGAGTTTGTGCTACAAGAATACTGTTGTGATTGCAGTAATTATCGTAATGCCAGACAATATGCATTGAAAGACATCCCAAATTGCATAAACAACCCCTTTTTTATTAAAATGAGAATAAACATCCCTTCATGGTAAGTTATTCAACGAGTTTATTTATTGATTCAATCACATATCTTTATTTTTTTATTGTTTACAACTATTTTTTCCAACCCTGGACTTCTTTGTATCTCGCAGATTTACAAATTATCACTAAGATAGAAGTTAATTGAAAGAAATGGAGTCTCCAAGGCGATAGAAAAAGGTAATACATCCAATTGGAGGCGATGGGATTATTAAGGAGCAACAAAATATCTTTCCCAGTGCCGGTTCATAGGTCAGTAACCCCTTTTTGTCTTTATTTCAACCAAATATTTGAGAAAAAGATAACATGTTCAATTTTGAACTGTTACAATACCCAGCAGTGGGTGTCGTGCGGCTGATATAATAATGATGAGGTAGGTCAATAGGTCTATTGTGGCGAGGGATGAACTTATCTGTTCTACAAAAATCTTAGGATCTGCTCCACATCCCACCTCATCGATCCACTATGCTCGACCGGTGGGGTCTAAAAGGTAAACCGATGGGAATCGGCTTGTGTGGACCCTTCGTCACTAAGGTCTATATCTATCGATGTACCATAAAATACGTAAAGTCCTAAGATAGTCGCCCGTCAGATAATGCGAACAGATTTACTGGGGTCCAGGAGCGGTCACAAATAGCTACTATTTGAATATGAAATGACCCGACACTCGATATCCGGCCAATAGCAGTATTACCTCGCCTTTATATGGTAAAACATGGCCCAGACGTGGCCCGTTCCGTTCGATATATTGGCGATTGGAATTGATGTTCTTCTCCATTGACACACCTTTGCTACTAAATAATACATTTTGGAATTGACCCAATCACTTAGTCCCAAAACGAGCTTGTACTATGGGAAATAATATGTTGTAGGCTACGACCAATGGACATTATGTAGCCATATCTCGTAAGCTACGACATATTGTATTATATTAGCCGTCATGGCTTGTGTGTTTATTTTGCCACCCTATAATATAAAAGTTTTAAGTTCTATTTATACATGAAACCATAGGTGCTAAATTGTATCAGCTGGCAGTATTTTAATCACGTTTAAAAATATGGTATCCTTTCTGCCGTACGTGGCGAGACGATTAACGTCGAAGAGATGTGATTCTAAAATGTGCTTCACATTTTAATATTTTTCCTTTCATAATACATTTGCAGAAGCGTGTTCCAGATGACGTGGAATTGAGAACGTCTCCTTTATGTTGTGTGGAACATTTTTGTTTATGTAGTTGGGTACATTTGAAATATAATGTTTCGCGAAACGTCCCGTCCCGACGTATTGAAAAGCTGCCATTTGAAAGCTGGAGCATGCTGGAGTTTCAAACTTTGTTCTACGAAATAATTGTAACAGTACACGGCTCCCATTATTTTAGAGAGCTATTCGTTGAAACTTTCTGAAGGAGAATTTTGTTGAATATTCTTGTTTTATTTTGCATTTTGTTTTGTCTTTCAGCTTCTGCTGATGAAACATTCTATTAATTAAATACTGCGACAACGACGACGATTACGGCGATGACTTTGATTATGACTTCAAAAATTGAAAAGGAGGCGGCTAATCTATTCGTTGCTTTATAATTATGTTTTTTTTAGGTAGGTATGTTCCCCGATTACTCAAAGACGGCTGAACCGTTTGAAATGATTTAAACGTTATATTACATCAGGCTTGTTCCTAAGTTAAAATACTGACGTTTTCTTCGACATTTTATATGAATTTAGATTGATGTTAAAAATAACTTTTTTTGTTTTTAATTTCCATCATTATTGACGAGTGTGCTAAAGCCAGTTTTAAGGGCAAGGGTAAAGTTTGAAGGGCAATAGAAAATATAACAGGTTTTTTTGGGGTGGGCTCCAGGCTGTTCTGGGGTAAGGCTGGGTCCTACGCCCATGACCAGAGGCCGTATTACAAGCTCTTAAAACCTGTCAGGTTTATAAATTGCTGTAGTGACATCTCTTTCTTGCTATATAGCAAATAAAAGAGACAGATTGATAGCCAGTCAGAAAACTGCCTGGAAAGAAGACGTCATAATACGACCCCTGGTGCCCGAAGTGGAGAGCAGCTACAAAGCTGAATGGAACAAAAATTACACGGCGTAATAAATGTACTTATTGAAATTTTATGACTTGAAGTTAAAAACGAACATAATAAGTATTCAATTTAAACAAATATTGTTTAAGTTTAACTGATTAGTGACCAAAGTGTATCTTGTACAATGCGCAGGGGCAGAAATGATAAAAACCCAATGCTCACTATATTTACATTACACTTGAGATTTTCAAAAAACTGTACATGTGTGATGATGTGTGTCTGTATCTAATGTTAAATTGCACCACCTAAATTTAATTTTAACTATAACAACTTGGACGAATCAACCATCGTTCAAGTATAACAAGCTTGTTAAAGTAGGCGGGCACTTTGCCAACAAAGAGATTGCCAGCCAGCATGATGTCCTTTGACAAGTTTGACGTGACAAATAGGTAGCATTACCATTTGATGATAACTTTAACTTTGACAGCGTTTTGGTGTAACTCACACTATAACTTACAAAGTTTTCGTATAGGTACTACGAATATTTTACTGTCAACAGTCGCGCGTGTAACATAATCTCCAGCTCTATTGAAACTTTTGAATAAGTTATCTTTATAAATTATGAAGACGCGTGTTTCCCAATTTATGCATTCAAAAATTACATTCCGTTTTCACACATTAGGGATTACGGGTTAGTTCGATTCCAAGATGTGTTTATCTTAGAATCTGTCGGTAATAGGTGGGCGTAGTAATAAATAGTGAGTCGGTGACAGGCAGTTCCGCGGCCGTAACACCATACAATTATTGATTATGTATCGTGGATGGGGCTCATTAGGCTGCGTGGCATTAATCAGTTGCTTTCACGAGAGATTAACGTTAAACAAATTGAAGTGTCGTAGTCGTGGGCGGGGTGTTTACGACACGCGCCAAAGGGCTGCCAGCGCTCTTTACATTGGACTTATGTTAATACAATGTGTAACAAAAAGGTTGTATCAACCCGAAAGGAGGTTAATGTACTCGTGAATCTAAACACCTTCCAACAGAAAAACAATTTCATGTCGAAAAATGTTGAACTCTCCTTAGAAAATTTGAATTTGCCGCCAAAACTTTGTATGGAGAGTTCAAAATGTTTTTTTTTTATTTGTTTTTTTTTCTGTTGGAATGTGTTCAGTTTCACGAAAACATTCACCTCCTTTTGGGTTGATTGATTATACCCCCTTTCTGTTACACGTTGTATTGTGATAATTTAGATGAAGAAAGTGGATTATTGTATTTAGGACCCTGGAAATTCATATTTTCAAATTCTACTATACAATGCAATTATAAAAAAGTATAAGGAGGTGTAATTTATTCTGCAATTAACTTTCGTGTCTTGTTTAGAAAAACGTCAGTACCTATTCCTAGCAATGGTTCTAAAGCTTAAAGGGGGCGTCCATTAATCACGTGATGTTTTTTTTTTTTGGCCAATTTTTAACCCCCCCTCCCCCCTGGTGATGCATGGTGAGGTTTTACGTTAACCCTCCCCCCCCCCTCTAAATCACGTGTATTTTTCAACAATTTTCACTACGAATATGTCGCGGTGGGCGGGGAAATCGTCCTGGTAACGGTGAGTCCACAATCACATGCAGTTTTCGGTTATAAGTCACGCGTAACACGCGTTCAACGGAAAAAAATAATACACGTGATATCTCACTACACCCCCCCGTCCCCCTTGTGATACTTCGTGATTTTTTCAACTACCCCCCCCCCCCCCCCCCCCTTTCGAGGCTCACGTGATTAATGGACGACCCCAAAGGTATAACATAAAGTTAAGTACGTAGTGCTTTTTTGAAATGCTCCTCTTGAAGGGGTACCTGTATGAGTAAAAGTTCGGGTGCTGACAGATGCTGAAAATTTTAACGAGGATCATGTTTTCATAATTTTAATTATGTAACACATTTGAGAAATTTGAGTACCTACCACTCGCAAACAAGAAGTTTATTCTAAAAGGTAAAAGCTGAAGAATTTGTGTAGTAAATGATCATAGATCATACCAATAAACATGATCTCTATCAACGCAAACATAGTTGCCCTAAATGTCGAGATTAATGGCTTGTTAACATAACAAGTTTTAGATATATCTAGTGTCCACCATTGTGTTTTTGGTGGTCACGTAACAAATTTCCATAAATATTTAATTGTGTTTGTAATTTAGATGTCTATTTTAAATTAAGGTAACTATGCGGTTATTTATTTGTTCTGTTTTTGTTAAGATTTCGTCAGTCTCAATTCAATTATTTTTTGCTCGTTATTTCTTTCCAGTTGTAAGGTCCTTCTGAATTCGATTTTTTTCAGTCTTTCTAGGTAGTTACAGAAAGCTTTTTTAACTCGTCATCGTCCGGAAAACGACACAATAGATTTTCTATTGTTGTCCGGACGCCGGCGATCGCTTGGGCGTTGCTGAATTAAAAGTATTATGTTTTTTTTTCTATCGCTTAGCATCGTCTTTATCTTTAGCAGAAACGAGGAGATCCGCAGGAGAACTAAAGTAACCGACATCGCTCGAAGGATTGCTCAGCTGAAGGTGGCCGCGCACCGGACGACGCTCCGTGGGTAAGCCCCCGACAAGGTGGACCGACGTGAGGGTGACGGGCGCGGGAAGCCACTGGATGCGGGCAGCGCAGGACCGATCGTCGTGGAGATCCTTAGGGGAGGCCTATACCCAGCAGTGGGTGTCGTACGGCTGATATGATGATGATGATGATAACATCGTCTAACGGTTTAGTGTAATCCTAATATAAACGCATGTCAGGAAATAGCAATCAACTTAGAATCAAAATGGACGGTCAAATTATTCCTAATAAAAATGAAATAAAATGAAATGAAAATTTATTTAGCATTAAGATCGTTTTGAAATTTGTGAAACTAAAACCTAGCTCTGTGATATTCAATCTGCCTCACATCGCTACATACGTATGTTATTCACAATAGAGGCTTTCAAAGTTGGTAGTAGTTTCAGAGGTTGATTCAGCGCACGCCGGTCGCTACAGTTCAATACAGTTAGTACGAATGGAGCAATGCTCCCCAACTTTCTGTAGGTACAGTGGCAGGGTTGGCACGCAGCATTATCTCCTCGATGCCAGTAATTAAACGTTTACCACATCTTTAAGTGGCTCGCCTCGTGTGAACCGATGCAACTACCGAACGATTAACGAGTCCACTGGGCCATAAACTTTATTTTACTGTAGCGGTGTTGACTTCCATTTGAGACGTTATTAAGACTTTTTAAATGTTGATTTATTTGCTTGTTAACGTTTTCTTTGACGTTTGTTCACAAATTGTGGTCGATCTGAAATTGAGAGGCTATAGGTAGCTATAGATTTACCATGAATTGCCTTGGGTTTTTGGCTAATGGTTTTAACAGTAGGTACCTACCTATCTTTTGTTTTAGGTTTGCCTAATTTGTGTATGATTTGTGGAATATCAAGATTTAATGGTTATGCTCACTACATAATTAAGCCACATATGGTGTAATATGTTATATAAGTAGAGAACAATGTACCTAGATAGACGGTAGACGCAAAAAAAAATACCGAAAAAAAACTTTTTTTAAAACACGTTTTTAAAACAGACTAAATTATTACAAAAAATTCGGACTAAAAACATTAAAACGAACTAGTAAAAACAGACTAAAAAGTATAAAATATTTTTTTCTGTAAATATTTATAACCCTATACCTACAGAAATTTTAAACCTAAAAACGTGGGGCGCATTAGATCAGAGGTGCCCATACTTTTTCTTAAGGAGATCGACTTGGCAAAAATGTATGACTAAGAGATCGACATTTTGGATTAACCTACCAAATATTTAACAAGAAAAAAATTTGCATAGGTATGTAAAACTACATTGGGTGCAAAATGACAAATTGCTTATCCTTGGCGATCGACCTTAAAACCTCTCGCGATCGACCGGTCGATCGCGATCGACCGTTTGGGCACCTCTGATATAGATGATACATTTTACAAAATGCGCCCCACGTTTTTAGGTTTACTAAAAATATACCATCTCCTATCGGAGCACTCGTCAAGACGATTCAAACGAGCCCAAACTCGATGGAGTTGCATGGTTTTATTACAGAGTCCCAGTGCCCTTCTTCCGGCTCCATCATCAGACACTGGAAACTATTTCTCAACAAAGTACTCGTCAAGACGATTCAAACGAGCCCAAACTCGATGGGGTTGCATGGTTTGATTATAGAGTTTCTATGGCCTTCCTCCGGCTCCATCATCAGATCCTCGGACACTATTTCCCATTAAAGTACTCGTCAAGATGATTCAAACGAGCCAAAACTCGATGGGATTGCATGGTTTTATTACCGAGTTCCAGTGGGCTTCTTCCGGCTCCATCATCAGACCCTGGACACTATTTCCCAACAAAGTTCTCGTCAAGACGATTCAAACGAGCCCAATCTCGATGGGGTAGCGTGGTTTTATTAAAGAGTTCCTGTGTCCTTCCTCCGGCTTCATCATCACACCGTGGAAAATATTTCCCAACAAAGAACTCGTCAAGACGATTCAAACGAGCCCAAATTTGGAGGGGTTGCACGGTTTCAATATTGAGTTCCTATGGCATGGCCTTTCGGCTTCATCATCAGACCCTGGACCTCGTCTCCCATTAGAGTACTCGTCAAGACGATGCTAACGAGCCCAAACACGATGGAGTTGTATGGTTTCATTATAGAGTTCCTGTGGCCTTCTTCCGGATCCATCATCAAATCAGCTCAATGACACCATAATATTGCATTGCCTTCCAGTTCTGACCTATGTTCAAAGTTTCAAGTCTCTATCTCATCGGGAAGCTAGGATAAAATCGTTCGCAAACTTTGTGGAGAAAAACATAAACAAACAAACAAACAACTAAAATAAACGCGAAAGCAACCTAATAAAAACGTGTTAAAATAGAAAACTTCTTCAAATAATAAAGCAGAAAAGGTTAAGTGAAGTGAAGTCTAAAATTATCGGTACCGCCCTTAAGCTGCTGTATAATGAAGATTTAATAATTCATTCTTGGCAGCTTTTGTTTTCCCAGGGTAGGGTAACTAAATACTAAGTTACTTCTCCATTCAATCGTCGTCAATTCAACTTGTAGCTGTGCTGAACTTGCAACTTTTGTTTACTTGATCTTGTAACTGGGAGGCCTACTCTAAACACCAAACCACGAAATTCAGACGTCGTTCGTTCCGCTTCGTGACAATATTTAGCTTAAGAGGGCTCCACACTCGCGCCGCGAACCGCGGCCGCGAATCACGGGCGCGGTTCGCGCATGAAAACGGTGCGAAAAATATAGCCCTCCAGACTCGCGCGTGAACTGCGGCCGCGAATCACGGCAACCTTAGTTCGGCACACAAGTCCTTTGACGCGGACCAAAAAACCGCCACCGGACGGGGAACGCCGCGAAGCGCGAACGCGAAGCCCATACGCGAAGCCGCGAAACCCTCCACACTCGCGCTTCGCGGCCTTCGCGGGCTTTCGCGGCGCGAGTGTGGAGCCCTCTTTAGGGATGAGGTGATTAGGAACTCGAAAAACGATTATCGAATTTTTTTTGGAATGCTCAGTCAGACTAAAATCGTGCCTTTTGCCAGTGTTAAGTCGATCTGTAAGCATTTGTTTGAGCCCTATCGGCGTAGGGAAATGAGATCAGTTTTTCCAAAGTGCGTTTAGTCTGGTGAAGGATGTGTAAAAAGGCTACTTTACTGCTTTCTGTGAGTTGATTGCCCTTAAATTAAACAATGTACTGTGAAATTTATTCAAAGCTGCTGGAATTTTAGAAATACCAAATCTTAGATAAGCATCTTTATTTTAGGTATTACCGTAACTTTAAATTATATTCGACGGACAAAACATTAATTAAAATATAAACGGCATTTAAATAGGCCGTGATCATCATAACGATTTGGTCAACTTACGTCGTAAAAAACAATATCACGGAAATCAATTCTATAAAGCTATTAACAAATTGTAATAAAACGTTGTAAAGCCATAAAGATAAGAATGATTATCGTCGAGATATCTAAGCGATCGTCGCGTTTTCCATTGTTTATTTTCATATTTTAATAGCAATAAAATATGTACCTTATAAGGTTACTAACCCACGTTTCTTGGCGTAGGTGTGAAATGACGTGGATGCAATGCACTATCTAAGTCATTATAAATAATGGGCAGATAAGCAACTAAGACAATAGATCTCATCTGTGGTGGGTGGTGCTGACGACCGATGTAACAAGACACTTTGATGGAAACATCTTCATAGAATAACCACGTCGAAAAAACCTGGTCGTTTTTGACTGGTGGTGGGTGAACGGACACACGATGAACTTGAAATGCGAAAGCAGTCATTGGATTTGATTGGTAAACAGAAAGTGTTTGGTGTTTTACGCCACGATAGTAATCTGTTGACGAAATTCAATGGACCGCCCGTATATTTCGGTCACTTGTAGGCGTTTTCCTGTGATTAATCTTGGGCACTATTTATTTATTTGTTTGCTCTCAATCAATCAGCCTGTCCGATTGAAGTGTATGTTGGCTAATGTAATGAAGGCAATGAAAATAAGAGCTTATTGAACACTTCATCTGTATAGTGGCGCCATAGGCATAGTTTATACCTCAATTAAAAAAAACCTGAGTGATTATTCTGTTCTGACTAAAGTGATTTCGCTGTGGAAAAAGGAAAAGCAATGGCAGCATCTTCTTGGTGTAATATATTGCTGAATTTGATAATTGTTTTTAGCTTTCTGAGAATATTTTCATTACCAGAGACCGCCTGCGACTTCGTCTGCGTGGATATTAAGTAGTATTTAGTCTATCCCTCGGGAACAGTTCCTTTTTTCGGGAGAAAAAGTACCCTAGGTATGTCCTTTTCTGTACCCCTGACAATGTGTATGCAAAATTTCACGATGATCGGATGAGTAGTAGTTAAGACGTGAAGGCGTAACAAACAAACAAACAAACGGACTTTCGCACTTATAATATTACTAGCGGCTGCCTGCAACTTCGTCTGCGTGGAAAGGTTTTTGCTATTCCTCGGGAACAATACTTTTTTTCGGGATGAAAGGTGCCCTATGTGTCGGTTCAGTAGTTAAGACGTGAAGGCGTAACAAACAAGCGAACAAACAAACGGACTTTCGCATTCATAATACTAGCGGCCGCCCGCGACTTCGTCCGCTTGGACAGTTTTTTTGCTATCCCTCGGGAACTATACGCTTTTTCTAGATGAAAGGTACCCTATGTCCTTTTCTGCACCCCTGACAATGTGTATGCAAAATTTCATGATGATCGGTTCAGTAGTTATGACGTGAAGGCGTAACAAATACAAGTATGCGTAACAGATAGATGAATGATGGACCACAATTTTAGTCCCTAAATCGGTATTAATATTTATATGTAGACTACACTCTAGCTAGGACTCTAGGTGAATGCTACCTGCTTCAGTCAAATAGTTAAATCAATTTCATTTATGAAAGTGTAGGGTGCTCTGGGTCCTAAATTTTTAAACCAAACATTTGGCTAAGTCTATTTGGCATCAAAGTTTTTATTTGCTATAAAAAATCTTTAGTAAACATTAAAGTCACAAAAAACCAAAATCTTTTGTTAGGTATAATCAATTTGCTCGGCGTATTATAAGTCTCGGCTGTACAATAAAATCTCAATTACCATCTGAAGTGCTCAACGATTACGCAAATTACATCAATTAATATAGATAGGCGTGAAATTTAACGCGCGTAATGGATACGTCCTTCCATTTATTAAGGGATAGGAGCAGTGCCATATGTGTCATAGCGACGTAATCTAATTGGGCTGTCATTCTGTCACTGTTACCGCATTAGTGCGTGTGGACCCTAAACTGGCGTTATGAATTGAGCAATGCACATCATCAATCATGATTGTAGTTCGTGACGTGTTCTTGTTGAGGAACCTTCTCACGGTAACCTCTCGCATTTGGTTTGATATCTAAGCTTGTTCAATTTGATCGCTTTTACTGTAAGTACTTATAAGATGACAATAACGAATGTTAATCTTTTTTTAACATTATAAAGATAGAAAAACGGCCAAGGGCGAGTCGGACTCGCGCACGGAGGGTTCCGTACCAAAAAACGGCAAAAAAATCACGTTTGTTGTATGGGATGGGAGCCCCCTTTAATATTTATTTTATTCCATATTTTGTATTTGTTGTTATAGCGGCAAGAGAAATACATCATCTGGGAAAATTTCAACTGTCTAGCTAATCTAGCTATCATGGTTCATGAGATACAGCCTGGTGACAGACAGACAGACGGACAGCGGAGTCTTAGTAATAGGGTTCCGTTTTTTACCCTTTGGGTACGGAACCCCAAAAACTAAGGTTTCTGGTGCTAATGCTAAGGTTAGACGAAGTGGGTATTTGTTGTGGCATGACCTGACAATGGTCACTGAAAGGACAACATGACACACATAACACACTTTTGAAGTGTACGACAGACTCTCGGGCATTATCATTGAAGTTCTTCTGCGTGCTGTGAATTCGGACACCAATTTAATTCTAAGTTTCACCACTATAATCGAGTTATCTCCTGTAGGAAAATAGAAAATTTTAAATTGTTACTTTCGAATGTGCCATAAAGATTTAATTGATTTATGTATGTGATTGTCTATCCACTACAGTATAATATAAAGTTAATATCAAAGATTTCACAAAACCGAAAGATAACAAAACAAAATCACTTTCCTGCTCATGATACGCGCATAATACTTACGCACACCCAGCATGGTTTTGTTAAGAAGCGATCCACAACCTCTAATTTGGTATTGTTTAATGACTTCATTACCTCAAAAATGGATGACGGGAAACAAGTTGACGTAATATTCACTGACTATTGCAAGTGTTTTGACCGCATTGACCATCGTCTTCTTCTTCAAAAACTTTATCTTGCCGGAGTGCATGGTAACTTATTCCGGTGGTTCACCTCATATATAAAAAACCGATGTCAAGCTGTGGCTTTAAACGGGTTCACATCCGTTTGGGGTACAGTACCTTCTGGAGTCCCGCAGGGATCTATCTTAGGCCCATTACTATTTATACTATTTATAAATGACGTATCCACATGCTTTCAGCACTCTCAAGTCCTCCTATTTGCTGATGATATGAAAATTTATAAGGAAATAACTAACGAAACCGATTGTCTCTTACTTCAAGAAGACCTAAGTAGATTCGAAGCCTATTGCGATGCAAATAAACTTGATCTTAATACTAGTAAGTGTTATTCAATGGTTTTCTCACGTAAGCATTGTGACACGAAACACACGTATCAACTTAAAAGCCAAGCTCTCACTAGCGTTAATCACATGCGAGACCTCGGGGTAGTTCAAGACTCCAAAGTACTATTCGATCAAAATGTGACACATATCGCTAAAAAAGCGTCTAAAGCTTTGGGCTTTCTAATCAGATCTTGCTCCAAATTTAAAAAAGCCAAAACCTTAAAAGTTTTGTACTGCTCACTTGTTCGAAGTATATTGGAGTACAACTCCCAAGTCTGGAATCCACGCTACTCGATTTATATAAATCAACTTGAATCAGTGCAAAAAAGATTTCTTAAGTACCTAGAATTTAAAACCGGTGTTTACGATAGTACATATAAGGAGCGATGCACAAGACACCATCTTCTTCCCCTCGAGGTTCGTAGAAATATCGCAGACTTAACTTACTTGTCAAAAATACTTAAAGGCAGTGTCGACTCGAGCGAACTATTAAAACATATCAAGCTTATAGTACCTCGTAGTTTTACTACGCGTAACAAATCACTGAAGTTACATGTGCCATGTGTGCGCACGAAGTATCGACAGAATAGCTACTTAGTTCGTTCGTGTCGATCGTTTAACAAATTGAGCCATCAAACTGATATCGATTTATGTTCGAATAGTGTTGCATCACTGAAGCGAGCACTCGCAGCGGAACTACTAAGTAAATATGAAAGTAATAATTGAATGTGATGTGTATTAATATACTTTCCTTTATTGTTTTAAATTTTATTGTTCTCTGAATAATTGAGTCTAGTTGCTAAACTACTTATTGTTCCCGTTGATCATAGCACGATCGTATTAGTGCAAATAACGCATGTTCTAACTCGTAAAAATTTTTATTCATCTGTTATCTTACATGTGAAAACTTAATTGTTGGCTAATGATTAACCATGGTACATTTTGTTATATAAACATAGTAGCTGTAAGTTTTCCAAGAAATAAAATAAAAATAAAATAAAATAAAATGATATTTAATCTAGGAATGTCGTTTTATTTGTTAATGGCCTGTTTTATGTTCTGATCGTTATATCCTACTAATTTGGCATAATAAATTCCACTCTATGGTACTTTCATAAATGGCAAAGCGAATACCTACATACGTATGTACCACGTTGATACTTGTATGTCAGTTTCTATATTCATATATCTCTCTTTGCAGTGCTTTTCCCAATGCCAAAGAAAAATCAATTCTTTTTAACAAAATCTGTAAAATTGTAATTTTTACTTCCTTTTTTTATTTGTTTTTTATGGTTTTTAAATATCTTATTAATTTAACAATGTCCAATTAAATTATAAAAAGATACAGCCCTTCAGAATTAATTTATAGTGATTGAATTGAATGTTCATATTTCAATACCTACCTACAGCAGAGCTCTTCAAACTAGCTTCCATTAGAAGCTTTATTAAATATATTATAATTAGTTTATTAATTATGAAAAGGAGATTTTATCACAAAACCTGTGAGCCGCAATCTCTCTGCGGGACTTCTAATAAAATTGGCATTTCAAATTATACAATATTATTTTATTCAAAGAAAAAATATTTTGATGACAACATTAAGATGAAATGAGCCCTAATTAAAATATCAATAACAGTATTTCTGCTTTGACATTTATTAAGTACTAGCGACCGCCCGCGATTTCGTCTGCGTGGAAAGATTTTTTGCTATCCCTCGGGAACAGTACTTTTTTCTGGATGTAAGAATATAAGATACACTATGTGCTTCTCTGCACCCCTAAAAACGTGTATACAAAATTTCATGATGACCGGTTCAGTAGAGTAAAGATGAGACTCGGTTGGAAATGGAACTAATTTTGCGCCTTATTTTAAGGTTCAATTTCCAATAACTTAACCTTTAAACGTTGATTTAACAGGGAAAGTGGCGCCGCCATTTCAATCTCATCTTTTGTTAACCAGACTATAGTTAAGATGTGAAAACGTAACAAACAAACATACGAACTTTCGCATTTATAATATTAGTATTATTTATTTTCATTTTATTAAATTTACGCGAACGTTACGAGATAAAACTTACATGTTTTTTAGACACTGTCTCAAAGAATATATAACTCAAAAAGTTGAGCTACTAAAAAGATTTTTTCCGAAATCTTCTGGTCTATACAAGGTCTATAGTGAAATCGCTTCAAAAGAATGGAAACCCAAACCTTAATCTACATTATTATATTTTTTCTTTTTTTCGCTGTTTTTGTTCCTTCTATTGTAATAATTTGCTAGTCAAAACGTTGGCATCCTGTGTAATACCTACTTGGATACATTGACATAGTTTAGCTGCAGCACGCAACACCACGTATTTTGTATTCTCAAAGATCAAAGTGCATACAGGGGGTGATTAAGCGAGGTGCCTCATCAACGGCACGAGACGGTCAAAGTTCGCCGTGTACGATCACAGGCACAAGGGCTGACTGTATTTTGTGACGAAAATTCGATGTCCGTCTCCCTCGTCTCTTCGTCATTCCAGAAAAAAGTGTATATAGGTACTTTTGAAAGCTACGTTCTGAAGTTTAAATGATTTAAAAAAATATGTCATTGTGAAGAATCTTTCGGCAACAATAAGACGTATATCCTTGACTTTTCCATCCCCCGCGATTCTAGGCTAAGCTATAGGTACGTTACTAAGATGTTTGGCTTTGCTCTCATAGGTAGTGTCCATGGTTACGAAACTTAGTTTCTTATGGTGTTGTTGGCAACCCTAGGTTTCTGATAGGCCAGATCGAAATCTGCTTTGTCGGCTACGTGGAAGCCAGGTCAAGACACGGCGTGACACGCAACCCTACTTGTGCCATGGCACTGTACTGTAATGTCCTTATTTTGTGATATTATGACTCTAAGGACATCATCCATTTTCATCCAAAAAGCAAAAGTGCTTTATTCTGATATATTTTGTCCACCTATGCATTTCTTGTTATGGTACCAAAGCTGTAGCACCGATATATTAGATTTTAAATAAGTTTTAAAAGTCTGTTTTTTCATACATTTTGGAACAAATGTAAAAAAGTCGGCCAAATAGCAAATTCTGATATTTTCTGTCCGCCTAAGCATTTCTTATTATGGCACCGAAGCTGGAGCAACGCTGTACTTGATATTAATTGAGTCAAAAAAGTCGGTCTTTTCATACATTTTGACACAAATGTGATGCGGTGCTACAGCTTCAGTGCCATAATAAAAAATGCTTAGATGGACAAAATCTATCGGAATAAAGCAATTTTGTTTTTTGGCTGGCACTTTCATATTTTGACCAAAAATGTATGAAACCTGGATTATATCCTTTCTGGAAGTATAACTACTGTCTAGCTAGCTACGTCATCTTAACTAAGTAATGAAGTGATTAAGAGGCATATTACATTTCGACTGTGATTTTTGCGTAAAATGACCAATTTTGGCGTTGTCGATCTCAGAAACAAAAATACATTAACACTTTTGACTTATTGAATAGTGCAGAATAGCTATTGGAATAGTTCATAGCGGCCTCGCTTTTTTGAAAATTTGCTTAACTTTATAATTAAACCCGAAATTGCAGAGAAAGATTTTCATAAAATGCGCGAAGGCACTTTTTTGAGCTCATGGATTGAACAACTGTGCTAAAGAATTGAAATAAAAAAAAATTAATGTTATTTCTTATATAGTCGAATAGTTCATAGCGGCCTCGGAATTTTGAAATTATGTATGGAATATGTGAAAAAAAAATCCCAATCAAAAACCATAAAACTCCTAAAAAAGCTCAGAATTAACTATGGATTTCTCCTAGATACATTATTATTATTACGTAAAAATTATATCATAATAATCTTTACTTCGTAAGTAAATCAAATTTCATACTTTTATTTGTTGTTTGTACTTGTTTGTCTTTCTGTGTATGTTCAAAGTTGACTCTAAGAAATCGTTCACCAACTATCATTTTCCTTTCTAACCCTTTAACTTTCCAGTGAATCATCGTATTACTTTTTGTCGCGGACACATAAATGTATATTTAGTAGACCCAAAGGTTTCTCTAGGTTGTATCGCTAAAATGCGTCAAAATCAAAATTTCGACGAAAAAATGTGATAGGGCCCTTAACAGTGTCACCATTCTAATTAATAAAATAAATGTGCTAAGTGCCTAAATATAAGACCCAAGTTTTGGATAACGGAATACTGTAGATAGAAGAGGTACATACAATGTAATACATCGGATCGAGGCAGGCTTAATTTTCGGTTATAATACGTGTTTACGATAGTATAAAGCGAATATTTATGTTTTGACTGGTATTAAAAGATGTTATGAAACAACAAGGCTTCAGCATACCTGCTTGCCTTTTATTAAATTTCCATAGCAAAACATGTTTTGATATTAAAACTATTTACTTATCAAAATGCGGTATGTTCGTGCGGTGCTCGGGAGATGACCCAGTTAACTCGGAGCAAATATTGCGAAACTACTGGAGTCGTTTATTTCAATGATTGTGCGATCTCAGCGGACTGCCCGAACAAAACTCATTAAGCATAGGCTCTCAACGAGCGGCGCCCATTCCACAAGCTATCGATTACAGTTACAGTGTTTTGCACCATCAGAGCTGTTCTGTGATCCAACCTATCTTTGCTTTTAATTTGATAAGTGCATAAAATTATGTGTAATGTTAACCACTTATTTTTCATTTGTAATGTAGGTACCTAATATGTAACTTGCTGGCGATTTGGGCCTTACTGTAAGTCAGCTTAAACAACGTAAACTTATAATAAATAAATAAATTGAGATTGTTTCTTCCTTAAAGTTGGGGAAGGGAACTTTGCCATGCATCTCTATAAAGATAAAGATTTCCATAATTATTATTTAGCAGAGCTTTTGGCCTATGTAAGTGTGAATTATCTCGCTTAGTGCTTATTTTGAGAGTTATGGTAGCGGTAATAGTACATTATGATTCAAGTTAGCTTAGGTTGCTCATTGCACACAAGGCTGTGGGTTGCAGCCTGAGCCGTAGGCGAGGGCGTAACTCAGCCGAATGTGCAATAAGTAAGAGCTCACGAGTTTCATACGACGTTTTTCAACACATTTGCGAGGAAAAAACAAAGTAATTTACCACACAGCAACAAATACGACAAAAACAAAATATGATAAGTAAAGTAATCATGATGGGAAAAGGCGCGCAGGTTTTTTTTTGTTTTTTTCACTCGCCCAATGCAAGAATATTTTGCGCACAAAGGGGTTAGTGAGCATACAGCCTCTTAAAAATTATAAATTTAAGTGATAAAATGCAAATATCTTAATATTTTATAACAAAATATTGTAAATTATCAATAATTTGATAATAATAAATATTTGTTTGACTTAATTAAGGACTTGCACATTTATTTATTACAAAAATGAATATGAATTTTCAGCGGCATAAAACCTATTTGTTGTTACTAAAAAAATAACTGTATTACCCGGTTAAATTGGGAATACTCTGTTTACTCGCATGGAACTTGCAGTAAGGTACCTATTTAACTTTGTAGGGGTAATTCTATAACCAACTAGTGTTTTATATATTATTGCACGCGTTTGTTATAGCTCGGTTTATGGCCCTAAAAGCGATGTATTAGGGCTCACTTTACGAGCAAGTGTGTTGAAAAATAATTTTACATCATACTGCTCTGCAACTAGGATTTACTAGTATGGTAAGAGGCCGTGTAAGTTGTGCAACACAGTGCATTGTTTAGATAGAACGTTCCATTTTCAAATCACTTTACAATTCAAGCACAGGTGAATGCTTTAATTGTAAAGTACACTTTACAATTCAAGCTATGTCAAACTCCTTAGTGAACCAATTTCTTATAAAAATGACGAAACTTTTTACTAAAAAAAAAACTATGAAAATTCAAGCTATGCAAAACTCCTTGCTCAAACAATTTTTTTTTTCATAAAATGATAAGATTCATTTTGAAAGTGCGAAAAAAAATTAGCTGTTTTACATTTCGGTGGAGTAGGCACATTTTACTTTTGTATGGAACAGCAGATTTTTTTTTCGTGATTTCGAGGTTGGTTCTATAATGAAAGTTGTTCAGTTTGATGGTCTGATCATCTCCACGAGAGGTTTTTAATGGACTAAAAATATCCTTGTAAATGTTTTATTTACCTCGCATGAATGATGTAAAGTAGTATGCTTACCTCGGTTGTAAGTAGCTATTACACAGTGCACTCGATCTATTAGATCCAAATTGGATCTTGTTCTGTAATAGCTCACTTACGTCCCTTGTGTAACAAACTACTATTACATCATACTGCTCGGCAACTAGGATTTACTAGTATAAAAGAGGCCGTGTAAGTTGGCATGTGCAATACAGTGCATTGTTTAGATAGAACGTTCCATTTTCAAATCACTTTACAATTCAAGCATGGGTGAATGCTTTAATTGTAAAGTAACTTTACAATTCAAGCTATGTCAAACTCCTTAGTGAACCAATTTCTTTTCTTATAAAATGGCGAAACTTTTTACTAAAAAAAAACTATGAAAATTCAAGCTATGCAAAACTCCTTGGTCAAACATTTTTTTCATAAAATGATAACATTCATTTTGAAAGCGCGAAAAAAAATCAGCTGTTTTACATTTCGATGGAGTAGGCATTTTACTTTTGTATGGAACAGCAGATATTTTTTCGTGATTTTTCCCATAGTGAAAGTTGTTTATTATTGTTCCCATAGTGACAGTTTGATGGTCTGATCAACCCCACGAGAGGTTTTTAATGAACGAAAAATATCATTGTCAATGTTTTATTTACCTCGCATGAATGATGTAAAGTAGTATGCTTACCTCGGTTGTAAGTAGCTATTACACCCTTTGCGAGCTGCACTCGCACGGGCGCCAAATTGGATCTTGTTCTGTAATAGCTCACTTACGTCCCTTGTGTAACAAACTACTATTTCGCAATCTGTGGCAGTCAAATAATCACCTAACCTTCATTTTCAGGTTTACAACCACTCGTCTTATATAAATTGTCGCATGATGGCAACATTTGCAATCCGATATCAAAGCCTTATTGATGCAAACGAAGCTGTCCTTATTTCGAATCATGTGAGCAATTTGTACAAATTGAGCGGTGGCATCAGACTGCCCTTCAGGGCTGACTCTCTGTACAAAAATAAATTTGACTAAACGTGGCCAAAATTGTAGGCACTAAGTGAAAGTGAAGTGAAATATATTTTATTTAAATAAGCTCACATAATAAGCATTTTTAAATCGTCAATTCTTTTACCCTACCACCAAACCACCCATTATGACGTCTTTTAACTGACAAGAAAAATGGGCGCAAAAAACTTGTCAGCTTTATCAATCAGATGGAACGATATTTACAAATATGTATATCGTTTCCAGACTTTATATTAACAAAGATTAACAAATAAATAACATTATTGAATTAGCTCATTTCTTAATGAGTTTCAAATTTCTTAATCAATTTACAGATTTTAAGCTAAATTCAAAGTTTGAACTTGTTATTCAGTCTAGGCTGTTACAATAAATAAAAATAAAAGAAAAACATACAATTCAATATGCATTAAGATAGGTAGTCAGAAGCAGACCCATTTCCACTGGCAGCACCAGTTCCCGAACATGACGCATGAACCAGCCATCTCTTCGCTCAACCATATTTGAGGGAACGTAACGACCCGCCTCATACGACACCACCGCAGAAATGATTAAAGAGAGCATGACATACTAAGACTACCTATGTTAAGGCATCGAATTGAAAATTTATATCCAAAAGCTTTTCATAGGTCTTTCACTAAACTACTGACTATAGAAAGTAAAAATATTGCAATTAAATAAATCAAAACAAGGTAAGCTATTAAGAATTATATTTTTTGAGTAAGAAGTGCCATACATACGGACAATATAAAACAGATCTTTTATATACGAGTTATACGACGCCCTTAATACAAGCAGACAGAAGCAGACCCATTCCCACTGGCAGCACCCGTTCACGAGCATGACGCATGAACCAGCCATCGCTTCGCTCAACCATATTTGAGGGAACGTAACGACCCGCCTCACACGACACCACCGCAGAAATGTTTGAAGTGAGCATGACATACTAAAACTACCCATATTAAGTCGTCGAGTCAAGAAGCCAGAAGTACGTTTTTAAGTAGGTAGGATACTTCTCACAATTTTATACTTAGAAAAGAAAATCACGATTCGAGTTTAATTAAAGGACTTTTATCTAGACCTATGAAAGAACCCCGGACTTTTTCTAATCAATACTGAGGTATTAGAGTAATAATTAACAATACAAAAGCTATGCCCATGCCTTTTTATCCTTCAAATAATCGTCAACAGTGTAATAACCTTTACTCATTAAATTGGATTTAACAGTATTTTTAAATTTTTCCAAGGGCAGTTCTGTGACTTGTTCTGGTATCTTATTATAAAAGGTAATACATCTACATAAAAAAGAGCTTCCGGTTTTATGCAGTCTGCGCCTTGGAACAGCAAGTTTGTTCTTGTTTCTTGTATTGAGTTTATGAACATTACTATTTTTTACAAAGCTATCTAAATTTTTCTTTACATACATTATATTTTCATAGATGTATTGGGAAGCTACCGTTAATATTTTAATTTCTTTAAATAGGTCACGAAGAGTATCTCTAGACCGTAAGTTGTATATAGCGCGCACTGCCCTTTTTTGTAAGATGAATATGTTATTAATATTAGCAGCTGAGCCCCACAACAAAATTCATACGAAGTAAATTCATACGAAAAAAAAAGGTTTCAGTATCGAAATCTTTTCAGATTTTGTTTCTGATTAACTCAATTCTTGATTTTATTTATCAGAGTTGAGTTTATTGCAAAATAGTAACTATCTACTGAAAATACTACTTAATCGGCGATAAAATCGGGCTTATCGGGTATGGTCGGACTATACCTATTATTTTCATGTGTTGATTAAAGAGCTGATTTTGGTAAGAAATGCATTTTCTAAGTGAAATCCCGGAATCGAATTCCCTAGTGGTAGTAAGTAAATTAAATCGTGGTATTATTGTCTCGGGATGACACAATCATTGAACACAATACACCCAGCGATCGTAATTTATCTGAATGTCACAGATTAATGGGGTTTATTCAATCTAGATCGAGGGACATATCTATTAAGATGACCCAAATAAGAAACAATTGGGATGTTGACAACTTTTTTTATTTTATATTACATAAATTACCTACCTCTCAAAAAAAGAAACATTGGTAAAATAATTATTTCGCTAGCTTGAAAACTGCCCGAGATATCAAAGTGTGAAATTCACACAAATGGACTCGCCCAAAAACGCTCCATACTAACGGCTACTGAGTTATGACGTCACGCCTCAGTAGTTTGTATGCAACGCGTAGGAAATTTGTTCGGCAGCTATATTAAATATTGTGTTTATCAAAATGGTTTCTTAGACAAATTTGCTATACATTTTACGAACTAATTAAAGGTATCATTTATTTTAATAAACGTTATACTTTTTAAATGGACTTGTCCACCCAACTTTGAGGGGTCATAAAACAAATAATATGCAATATATAAAACCAAGAGGTAAACAAGCTACTCTAAAAGTTTAATATGTTTACGATTTTTATTAGTATTTCGTTATTTTATTCATTAGTCAACATCCCAATTCGAAGAAATTTTGTTTTGTTTAGAAAATTGTTAACCTTATAGAAAATTATTGAAATACCTAAATCTGCAATAGGGAGGAAAAGCGCAATTTTATCCCGATAGGTGGCGTCTGGTCTTTGGTACCGAGCCGCCTCAAAGAAAGTGTCAAAACATATGGGAATCTCTTGGAGTATTGCACTTTTTAATTTTATACTGAGAAAATGCCGCATTGTTATGCATGTAACTTGTAAAATATTGGAGTTTATCGATTTCCCAGTAACAAAAAAAATAGTGGGCAAAAAAATATGAAAAAAAAAAGATGCTTTTCCCTCGATTTTCTCGTTTGCTGAGCCTGAGAAACATTATAAATCAAAAGGAATGTTTCATGAATTTGATGAAGCTTCGCCAAAATAAAACAACATTTGAATTATAACAGCTTTGTTCTTTAATATTTCAACCTCAGCAGTTTCTAACATATTTATAACTTGGATGAATTTGATAGGTATATCAAATATGGAATAAGCCCAATATTGGGGCCAAACAGAGAATTAATAGAATTTTATATGCCAGAGTCATTCAAGAAACTTAGAATAATAAAATAAATATGATAAAACGGTTCGTGTAATTTTGGATGGTACAGAAATTCCAGTACAGAAACCTGAAATTACTATTGCACAGAAGGCATCATGAGGCAACTATAAACACGGAAATTCACACTCAGTTTTGCTTTGTTAAAATTTAAATCATATGCTTCTAATCTGAAATAAAAAGATTACTTGTAAATCTTACACGAAATTTAAAGAAATGTAATGCTTGTTAGCAATTTTTTGTAAGTTGCTATAAACTTTCTTGCCTGTTGTTTTGGCTTTTCTTTTCCGTAATTCTTCTTTTATCTGAGCTAAAGTTAGCACAGAATACATTGTTTGTCCGCAAAACCGAAAAAAATACAATCTAAGAAAGTAAAATCACGTATTACACAGTCAAGACAATATAAGCTCAAACCACAGTACATATATATTATAAGTTTTTTCAAACAGTATAGGAGCTAACGTCACTAAGGCTCTTTTGTCATTGCACTCCGTCGGATCGCTAAGGTTGGCATTTTCCGGCCGTCTCGTGGAATGCTACGCGCTAACGCTATAGAAACAACTGCGACGCGATGTCACAACCCTGACCAAAGTACTGCGAACTTAGTTTAGAGCTCTTAGGCCCTCCGCTGTGTTAAGCGGGACCCGCGCGCGGGGCGATATAGATTGGAGCTTACTCTGCACTGCGCAAGCATCTGTCCGTCAAAAAAACAGCAATCTATATTCCCGCGCCGTGTACCCGCGGCGGGATCCCGCTCAAGGCAACGGACGGCCTTAGGCCCTCCGCTGCCTTGAGCGGGATCCCGGCGCGGGTACACGGTGCGGGAGCCCGTCGCGGAGGCCCGCACCGTGCTCCGTCGCGGACAAACAGCCCGTCGCGGGGACCCGCGCCGTGCTCCGTCGCGGACAAATAGCCCGTCGCGGGCTCGGACACGCAGCGCTGCTCTATGAATATACAAGAAACAGCCCCGCGCGCGTGACCCGTCGCGCGGGACCCGCGAGCGTGCTCGCCGCCCGCGCCACGTGCGGCGGGCATTCCGCCACACGCAGCACTGCTCTATGAAAATACAGGAAATAGCACCCGGAGCGGACGCCCGCGCCGGGATCCCGCTCAAGGCAGCGGAGGGCATTAGAGTGACGTCAGCCGTCAAATTCGAACGTTTCCATGGAGCTCTCATACTGTTTGAAAAAACTTATATATGTACTGTGCTCAAACTGACAATTGTTCCAAAGACTGAAGCGCCATCTGTAATTCACTTTGCCTTCGCCTCCCCATTGCAATTTGCTGAGATTTTTGGAAGTTCTTGCACAAATGCACGACTAGGGCTATGTCAGCCTTTTCCGTTTCTTCGCTCTACCGCATAACTATATTGATAAAAAAAGGTCGCGTAAATATTGGCACTTACAGCACAGAATACGAAATAAAGTTCCTATTTTTTTTCTATTTTTACGGCTTTTTTTGTTGATTTATGTTTGTTTTTTGCAACGAAGCTGGTCTCGTTATTACGGACGTCGTTAAAAAGAACAAAAAACCATAAAAATAAGAAATTAAAATGAAAACATTTACTATCATATCAACGTTCTTACTCGGTATATACAAGGTGTTTGGTAAAAGCCTTATAAAGCCGAATATGGTAGATAGGGACCATCAAACTGAACAACTTTTACTATGGGACCAACTCCGAAATCGCGAAAAAAAAACAGCTGTTTCATACATTTTGATATTTTCGTTGTTATTTTTTGTACGAAACAGCTGATTTTTTTTTCGCGATTTCTGAGTTGGTCCCATAAAGTAAAAGTTGTTCAGTTTGATGGTCCCTATCTGCCATATTCGGCTTTATAAGGCTTTTACCACACACCTTGTATATAGGAGAGCAGGACATGGGCAGGTCAAGATGCTACTCATCAAACACAACTGTTTTTATTAAAAAATAAAACAACTGATTCTTTATATAATTTAAGACTACAGCACATACCTTTAGGATTTTTACCTTTGATACTCATCGGGGGGTTATTACGACGCATTGTCCTCGCGTACAATGACGCCATGAATAAAATATCCTCCAGCAATCTGTGCCGTTTCTTCCAGCCTCCCGTGCATTTTTTATGACCCGCCAATGACTTTGTTGGTCGTTAGCTTTGTACCCAATAGCAGCAATTATAAAATGCACAGAAGTTTTCGTTGTGTTTGATTATTTTCTGAAGAGTTTTGAGTTTTGTTTTTCTCAATTTTTCGGTAATGACAGATTCTGGAAACGGCAGATTTGTAAACGACAGGATTCTTAACAGATATCTTTGTTCTACTTAATTGATTTATTAAGCTTAGAAGGCCTACTCTGTAATAGGTATAAACGGGATAATCATAGAGTTGTTTCTTCGGGCTTAGACAACCCTAGCTCATAGACACCTAAAAAAATCTTACAAATCAATTCTAGTCTACACTGAAACGTTAATTAAACGTTAACTGTCTTATTCAGAGTGCTTTCGTTAAACTAGGGCCAAAGTTAACATGGTGTTAGACTGCGGACTAACGCCATTTTAGCGCAAATCGTATTCAGAGTGACAGTTTAACGTTTAGTCCCACCGTTTAAGGATTAAAAGGTGCATTGTGATTGGTTTACAAGCATTAAACCAGGTTTTGTTAGAACAGTCTTGCATCCCAGTTTTGTGAAACATTTCTGAATAAGACAGTATATACACCGTCATTTTGTAGTCGTTTTAATTAACTTAAGGGAGTGTTCTACTAATGAAAATAATCACTTTTGCCAAAGAAACATGGGTCGAAAAACGACAAAAATTTTGGACTTTCCCATACAAATACAATGTTTTAGCTGTCTAGTTAGTATGGGAGGACCAACATTTTTTGTAGTTTTTTGACCCATGTTTCTTGGGAAAAAATGTTTAGTTTCATGGGTACAACACACCCTTAAGTTAATTAAAACGACTACAAAATGACGGTGTATAATATATTGCTTTAGCAATATATATTTTATGATTTATGTTTTCAGAGTGACCTTCAGCTTTGATTCAAGTAGTTAGAAAACTAGAAAATTGATTCTTAAAATCTACATTGTAAGTAAATAATAAAGTATTATGTTTACGACATGTTATCATGAAATGAAACGACTTCAATTTATTATACAGAATTTATTTTAATAATATTATATAATCAGATATAACAGCAATTATTTCCAAACTCCTTTTCAAACACGCTATCACCTTGCCAACAATTATATACAATTTTCACGGTCATTAGTTCATAACTTAATACTGAGTATGTTTGAAAAAAATCAAAGATTTTGCAAAAAAAAACATGTTTTTACCGTCGTCGCTTTGGCTGTTTCCTTTTTCAATCTTTGTTATAACGATATTTTTCGAGAATTTATTTGACATAGCTATGTTGTCTTTATGTTAAAATAGCAGCCGCTCGCGACTTCGTCCGCGTGGACCCAAGGGAATCTTTGACTACCCTAGGGAAGTAGCCTAAGTATTGTTAATCCAGGTCCTAATCTGTCTACCAACCAATTTTAATCCAAATCTAACAAACTCACACACACACACACACACAAACTTTCGCATTTATAGTATGAAGTAGGATAAGATGGTCGAAGACACAACTGATTGTATAAGCAAAGGACGGATAATTTTTGTTTGCATATATTCTCAGCGATGTGGCTATAGATGTTCTTTGGCCTTGTGGTATATAAAGAACAACAATACCTCGGTACTGTAAATGTACACACCTTAAAACTATGTCGTGTCGAAATATTATAGAATTATTTCCTATGATGAATTGATCGAATGTGGCATAGGTTCAAAGTTAATGTCGTAGGACATTCGTACAAATCGGATCTTTGTAATAATCCTAGTATGATTGTTTAGGACAGAATAATTAGATATAATACAGATTTTTGCAATCGTCCGAGTAATATTTAGGATTATTCAAAAATCCAGCGTATCGTAGGTAAATCGCCAATGATCATCACTTTACTATCCCCGTCAATTGATAATGCGCTGGAACCTTGTCAAATTAACATACACATCATCGTCATCCGCAACTAAATATGACAAAAAACAGTAAAATTCTAATAGGTAATATAATTTATTAATTATTGAATTCTTATTTTCAATAAGAAAGGGTCTAGGTATATGAGAAAATTACAATTGTTTTTCGTTTTTTAGGTTAAAATCATGGCCGCCAGGCGCATTACCAATTGACGCGGATAGTACGACGTCAGCCGTCAACGTTATAGATTGGCTGACAAAACTGGAGATGCTAATCGACACTTAGATTATATAATCAACATTCAAGTTTTCAATTGTCCGAAACATAATAATGGGATTTTTACAATGGTCCTAGAAATTGCTCAGGCGATTGCGAAAATCTATCTTAGATTAGATTGCAATTATCCGGTTCTTTACAATCGACCTAGGATTTTTGCAAAGATCCTGTTTATTCGATTATCCTACGACATGTTTGTACATTTAATTGTTCGTAACTGCATAACTCAGTATTAAATAAATGAACAATTTGCCGTCACTCGCTGGTCCTCACGCATCCTCAGTAACTTCATTAAAATCTAAAATACATTTACAAAACTCAGCTTGCCATTAGATGACAGCTAATTTAATTACATTCATTTTTCTAAATCCAAAGCAATGTACAATATAATTTATTATATTAATAACTAAATTTTCACGTAAGTATATCTTTAATAATATCGAGAGACCATCATGAAATAGTGCCTGGCTATACTTTTTTTAATTTTTCTGTCACCTTTTAATAATAAAAACTGCAAAGCTATGTATTGGTAAGACGTGTCTGTGCATGCAAAATATACTTTGGAGGAAATAATAAAATACCTATGTAAGTTTTCCAGCTGTTAAATGCAGATCTTATCAGAATATCTTAACAAGGGGATCAATATTTTTAAAGACTTTTATGTAGTTACAACGTAAATCTAGAAATAGGAGATAATGAAACAGAAAAGACTCGGTGAATAAAATTGATATTTCTTATGTAATCAAATAAAAATGTATGATTATCCTGCTAACCCCTGAAGGGTTATGATTAGGATCATTCTCAACATTTTTTTTTGTGCAAAAGATTAATAAGTATTAGGAGATTAAATAAATAAAATTAATATCTATTACAAATGTATTGAAATTATTATCGAATTACAGTATTGCAGTGCAATACTGACACTGAATAAATAACGCAATCCCATTATATTACTATTTCGTATCACATAACATAACTTTAGATTAATTTATGACTTATCGATATTATAAATAATGATAACCGTAATATTAATATGGCAACAAAAGTAAATTTACTAGCTAAGCACCTAGACCAGTAGGATTTAAGGGGTATTTACACAATCGTCTCTGTACATACAATCCTTACAATAGCGTATCACCGTCGACTATCGTCATACTTCTATTATAAATTATTGCCAATCATCTAGAATTAACAAACATTTAAAGTTTCTTCAAATGATATAATATCTAATATTATGACAGTAAATTTAGGGTTTACCACAATGTTTTTTTTAAATGCTGAAGTATCGTAAAGCTTCCGTTACGAAGATATCTCACCTAAGTCTATATAGAATACCAAAGTTATTTACAAAATGAAGACAATACGATATGCTCTTTACAGACTTTCAATCGTATAATTTAAATGCATCAAAGTTGCCTTGACCATAACGAGATTCGGAAAAAATACGCATTTACTTACTTAAATCACCAAAGATGACATCGAACCGTGGACGAAGAAACTTTGACACTAGTTAAGACTAGCTACTGTGTTGTGCTTCGGAGAGATTCTACCCGACCGTTCGCCGTGAGCGGTCTTACTCCTCAAGCAATAATTTGTCAACGTTTGTCTTTTACTAAGTTTCCTACTAAAGTTATAGTAGTCACTGGACGTGCTTTGCACACACCACTTCACACAATGATATGGGGATTCTTGGGGTCTCACTGGGCTGCAGTGAAGAGTCTGAGTCACAGAGGTTCGATCAGTAGGCTTAAGTCAGGCAGTAGCTGACCGCAGTCATCAGAACTAATGAGAGGATCGGTCGAGAAGTGGTCGCGTATGAAGGTAACACGCCTGGTTCGACTGATGAAAACGTTTTCTCTTCTCCAGCGAATGCTCTTCTATCTGTTGTGACAATAGATTTTAAGAATTAGTTATTTAGAAATGCTAATGGGCTAAATGTTAGTATACAAAACTGCAATGTCAGCGAGCACTTCTAATGCTATAATAAGAGACCATGATAAAATGTTTTATGTAATCTTCACTAGTACAGAATGTCCTAAAAAATTTGGTACCAAGGCTTCAAACCAAAGAGAAAGATCCTCAACGAATTTGGTGTTTATAAGATTACCTTCCATGCCAGATCCCGTGTCGCCAGATCCCTCCTCGTAGAAGGCGTCGTCATTGTCTTCGTCGTTGTCGTTGTTCTTGTCGTAACCAGAGCCCTCCTCGCCAGCCTCGTCACCCTGCATGAACGGTTCTGCAGACGGCGCGCCGCTTCTTTTCGAGGAGGTTATTAGTAGCTAAGAACAGAAATATGTGTACATTAAAACTCTGCAAATCGCAATCGAAATGGACCTATCTCAAACGCTACGGTGACAAAATAGAGAGAAAGAGGGAGAAAAGAGAGCTGATTGAGGTTGCTGGTTAAAAAGGTCAATTACATTGTCTAAAAAAGCTTCATAGCAGTTTTAATATATGCCTTTAAACGAATGTGTCTAGGGGGCTGTGAAATCAACTCTGACAGAAATCGCAGTTACATTGCTACTATAGTAAGAACCAATGTGATAACTATTCTACTTCAAGCAGCAATGTGACTGCGGTTTCAATCGAGAATTGTTAGCAGCAGAGTTCCGTAATAAGGGGAAGGTGTGTAATGTTTATTTCCCGTTGCAGTGGCTCACCTGCCGAGCCTGTCTCAGTCGGTCTCCAAGAGCTGCCACAATTGGGTCTTCGTGTGACACTGGCACCTCTGGGTTGTACTTTTGGTCGCTTGCCGACGCCGATGCTGCCAGTGGTTTTGTATACCTGATGGGACATGAACGATTTTTTTAAAGGGTAAGAATATATTATATTATCAACAGTTTAAATTTAACCTCTTTGGTCTTTTATACCACATACAGCAATAATACTTTAAAAAATCACAATATTTTTTGTAGCATTGATACTCACTCTCCGACGGAATCACCATTCCAGCACTGTTCATTGGCCTCGTTCTTGACGTCACATAGCTCGTCGCCAATCTTGGCGAACAGCTTCTTATTCCTCGCAAGGAAGGCAGCGAAGTGAAGGAGTTCCGTGTAAGGAGGAGGCGCTCTCAAAGAATTTCTGCGGTTGGCTGTGAGGGAATGTGGGGGAGAACTTGGTAGATCGAAGGTTGCTGGTGTACCGCATTCTTGACGGACCTGCGAAAGAATAAGGGAAATGAGAATAGGTTCTCGAACAAATACTGATATCGTTAACCATAGTTATAATAGTACCTACTTAGGATCGTGAGGTTTCGGATCGATGACAACATCGGATAACAATCAATTTTGTTTAGCTATTTAAAAAGAAGTATAAATTAAATTAGTATTGTTGTTCTAAACAGAAACAGCTACTGGCCTAATAGTGTCATAAATAAAGTAGGTACAAAAAAGCAATCCATAAAGTTTTCGGAACATATTTTATTGACGTCGCTTGTTCATGAATTCCTGATGAATCAGGACAACTACAGGACGGTAATCTGGGCATCATAAATCTCAATTTAGTAATCACTTAGCACTCGTAGTTTTTTGATCTGTTCTCGAGTTTCATCTGTATCCGTTCAGCTGTATAACTGTAATGGAATCACAATTACCGAAAATTGGTGCCTTGTGTATCTAAGCGCCGCGCCGGCCGCTCACAAATTAGGAGCTGTGTAAACACGTTCCTAGTAAACATTTTCCTTGTAATCTGCTAAGCGGCAAAAGTATCTAGTATGTGGAAGAATATAACATGTTGTTTGCAAATTAATCTGCCTATTTTGTTCTAGTGTGCGGTTTGTCTAAGCAAAGCCGGATCCATCGTCGTCTAAAGACCTGGCGCCCACACAGAATTGTCTTACGAGCATTCTCGTTTCTCATCTGGTTTATTATATATGAAATTTCTATGGTAATGCGGCGATCAATCCTTTTGATTGTACTCGTCTGTAATAAGTCTGAGAAACTGGTTATGGCTTCGTAGCTGCGCTGATGGCACGTTGCAAAAACGGGCGATATAATCAGTGCGTTCCAGACGCGATGAAGATAAATTGCGCCGCTGTCAATGGTCATATCATTTGTCAGCGACGCCGCTATGAGCAGCCGTCGTCCCATCTGATAGGTGTGATGCTCATCATGTTTTTCACTGCCGCATTCTTCAAGAGATTCTTGTGCGAATGCATCATTTGTTTTTGTTACATGGAAACATGAAGTTAAATTTACTATTACGAATGACCGAAAAGCGTTTTCTATAACTCTATAAGTCATAATATTGACAGGTTTGAGAGATGACTCCAATAATAGAGATGAGTTTGTAAAATTCAATATCCAAAGGGACTGTAAAAGTTAGAAACAGTTTGTTCAGATCGAAGAATAGTTCCTTTTTAGTTTGTTTCGCATCCGTAACCTCGAGACCGCTACGGAATCCGCGCGCGGAAATAGCGCAGTAAGCGCGAGCGCGTGAGATGCGCGGGCGCGCCGTGTGAACGGCCGCGGCGGCGCGCGACAAACGCAAATAAACCAGCGACTGCGACGCAAATAGGCGCATAGTTCGCGCCGACACATTGCAGATATTCGAGGAGTAATACACTCGTTAGCTGTACTGCA
Source organism: Agriphila tristella (assembly GCA_928269145.1). Lineage (NCBI taxonomy): Eukaryota > Metazoa > Arthropoda > Insecta > Lepidoptera > Crambidae > Agriphila > Agriphila tristella. The sequence goes on from OV743429.1 coordinate 53,532,358, forward strand.
CTCGGTGCAAAGGTCAAAGTGCTACTTGATGGAGCCGTGGTAACATCAATGTAATGGTACCACGGCAAGAAAAGGGTTACTCCAGTTAGAAGCAAAAGAAAATGTTTATCGGGTAAAAATAATAAGTACAGTTATGGGCATTTCAAATGTCAAAGTCCACAGTTACTTTGCTGATATTTTGGGTTAGGCAATCTTAAGGCGTTACGGCTAACCATCGAGACGAAGTTCGACTCAATGCACATTCGAATATTCATATTATTCATTTGCCGCAAATTGCATTAGCATTGCGTTGCAACTAGCGGAAAAGTCAAAGTGCACTTTGCTTTATGGCGATATTATAGGTGCATCTACGAATTTGTCCATAAACAGTAGAATATGACATAGAAGCTTATGAAAGGCAAGGCTAATAGGAACTCTAAAATGTTTTAATTACTTATTTTCAGATCATCCTAAATCAGAGATGGAACTTTCCAAACGTGCCTTAGTATGTATGTAATATGTAGGTATATAGTTAAGTTACAGTATTATGATTCACAAAAAATGGTTTAGTTAGTGTAGATGGTAACAGAACCGAATGCTGTGACGACAATGTAAATAGCTTTTTGATTACAGTGCGAGTAGTCTGTGTATTAGTAATTTTCTTTTCAAAGTCCTGTTAATTCAAAGGAAAATTTTGTTTTTTTACACTAATGACTTTATTGTGATTATCATCGACTACACACTACCTTATCCCATCTACATACCCCAGTGAGGCTTATAGTATTGAAGAAGAAGAAGAAAAAATGATTATTTGGTACAATTAAAAATATTGCTTCAACACCCAACATAAGTTTTCGCTAAGTCCTGAGTGTCCTGACCTACACATGTTTGAACTGAATTCTAAAACAAATGGATTACATGCAAAAGTATACGATTCAGTTTCCGCCAAGTTTGTGCATAAATATAAAAGGGAGGATTGGGGTGAAGCGCACCAGGCCCAGAGGGGAAAGTTTTATTACGACGCTGACATCTGTGCGTAACAAGCAGGAACATGTTGACTCCCATCTAGCTGGGCTAATGTTGGAATATTGATATCATAAAATAGAGGAATAGGAAGCTCAGAGCTGACGAAACGATGTTTATTCAAATTCAAAACAAATAAGTTTGCTGCATCTTTACCCATCAACTTTATAAATATTCCGATATTTTTTTGATTTTGGCTTTAAAAAACTGCTCGATCTACAAAACCAATAGGTAAGGTACATTAAATTAAGAAATGTTAATATGGATTAAAGATAAATTAAAAACAGACGTCGATATAACTTATCTCTACCTATTAATCCAACATCAAAACAACTTTGTATATGATCTCACTCAATAAGGCAACTTGTAAATCGGTACAAGAACGCGTACATAATCAAGTACTTAATTAACAAACAAAAAGTCTCATGTCCAACAAAAACTTCGCTTTATAGCTAATCTGTATGTCTTAATAAGTCTGGGCACTTTTTTAGCTTTAAGTGCACATATAAGTGATGGAGATAAGCTCATAGAAACACCGACATTTAATATAGTAAATATTCATTAGCTGGTTTGTCTGCGCAACCGGATCATACCGCCTGTGGCAGCAAAAAGCTTCTATAAAAAATGTCTGAATGTGCATTGAAGATGTAGCTCCTTAATTACATCGCAAGAACTGACTAGATTATTTGAAGATACAGAAAGGCATCGTGAGCCGGTGGATTTGCAGAAATTATCGCCTTAATGGAGCTACCTTTATGTTAATTCTGTTGGTAAGACGAGGAAGTTCTCTAAATGACTTATTAATGGCTCTACATATTCAGTAACAGATAGATAATTATAATCTTTTCATATTTTCCCTACTGGATGAACTAGCCAATAGTAACTAAAAGAAATATAGATATCTATTTCGAAATCTAGTTAATTACACGACCATTTATTGAAACTCTTTATCAGTCGTCAATTAATGAAGTTGAAATGGCTGTGAATCAGAGATCCAGTATTAAATAATGCCGAGCTGTCGGTTGACAAAAAGTGCCATGTCCGGCATGGACGTGTCGCGGAATGAATTTCAATTCGCCAACGTATCTGTCACTATCGTGCCAGGATATCCTACAGATATATTTTCGTAAATTGCCATAATATCTCTTTACATAAATATAGCAACGTTCTTTAAAGCTACTTAAACCTTACAAAATTTATTTAAGTAATGCTTTTATTATGGCAAAGTTATGACATTAACAGTTTGATAATAAATCGATTCCAAGGATGGAACTAAAAGTGCGTGTTTACCTGCCTCCATTGTTTTTTTTTATACAAAAGATGCTTTTGTGACTTTTGGGTGAATGCAAGAAAATACAGACTACTCAATCTAGAAATGAACCTTAAGGTGTTCAGCTCATAGCTTTGTATACAAATGTTTTGATGCTATTACGCTTGCCTTTTTTCCTTTTACTTTTTACTGACGAAATATTTTCTTGCAAAGTTCTGTCCAAAAGTAATTGCACGATTGACATCGTAACTTCCATAACTACGTCTCCCCAAACACCACAATCTTCGGCAGCATTCAGCAGGCAATCAATTACAAAGTTTTCATCCGCACCCTTACTTGTAAGGTTCGGCGTCTGAAAGGGTCAGGGCTCAGGAAAAGTTTCAACCCGTGAAACTTTTTCACCTGCCCAACTTTGGACGGAATGAAATTCTTAAATAATAGTTTAAGTTCTCCCTTCGCTTCGCGGCATCTTGATTGATTGGGTCTGTTACGATATTATTCGATATAATCATTAATTAAAAAGTACTTAATGAAGAAAAATTAAAAAAAAGATAAAAGTACTAGAAAATTTCGCCGATTCTATTAGTGTCTCAGTAGAGTTTGGTTAACGAAAGATGTGTCTCGGTTGGAAATGGAACTAATTTTGCGCCTTATTTTAAGGTTCAGTTTCCAATAACTTAACCTCTAAACTAAACGTTAATTTAACAGAGAAAGTGGCAACTCCATTTCCGGTTCATCTTTCGTAGACCAGACTCTAGCATAATTGGCCAGTGCATTGGGCCGGCATCCCAAGGGTATGGGTTCGAGTCCCGTCTGAGAAGCATCTTTGAGAGCCGTAGAAACGGGTGAGTCGGTTTTTTATAGTATTACATCTATCTGAATAACATTAAGTTAACCAGATTTTTATATCAATAAATACCTCGCACGTAAAATATTCAGCTGTAATCGACTACTTAATTTTCATATCAATGATTAAACTAACATAAGCTTTCTAAATCTTTGCAAGAGTTACAGCAAACGGAAATTGAGAGGCCATAAACCGCCACAAATCTTAAGAGAGACAAGATTAAAGTGAATGAATTAAGAAACTGTCTCACAAATTCAAGTAATTGAAGTATCTCTAGAGGATGTCATGAGCCGATTTTAAAATAAACAGTCGCGTGGGCAGTGGGACCAGTTAATTGCAGTACGCCAATAACTGGCAAGAGCTGAGCTACTGGCCAGCAATGACTGGCTAATAAATGATGTCGCTCTTAGTTGGCTAATCAGAGTTGTAAAAACTGGGGGGCTACTCAAATGGCCACTTTTCTATGCGTTCGCTAACTTAAAAATTGAAAATAAGCCGTAAACTCTAAAATTACGTGTCGGAGGCTTGTCAATTCCACACAATACAATAATGTCTGTGATTTACATAAAGGAGAATGGCAGGTGCCCATATATTTTCAGAACCACATAAAGGCTTAGCGTGCCAAGAAGTAAATAGCATGACTTTAATCCTCTATTAAAGCCTAATAAATTATGTAAGATACACTTTAAAGCTGGGGATAAAAAGTTGATTTTAAAACCTAACCTCAAAACAGCACCTAGTAGGCAATTACTTTGGATACATTACATAACCTACACAGAATGATTTTTATTTAAAAGCTTTAGGTAAGTCTGGCCATGAAATCTACAAATATTTAGTCATTAGACCGTAATAGACAATTACCTACTACCTATCTATCATTGACCTGAAACATAGTATGATAACGATAGGTAGATACTAATTCGCGTCAATTGGTAATGCGCCTGGCGGCCATGATTTTAACCTCAAAAACGAAAAACAATTGTATTTTTTTCATATACCTAGACCCTTTGTTATTGAAAATAAGAATTCAATAATTAATATATTATATTACCTATTAGAATTTTACTGTTTTTTATCATTTTTAGTTGCGGATGACGTTATTTTTCTAAATGTTGCCTCCTTCTTTACGAACACTTTAAATTGAAAAGTAACCACCAAATTATGACCTTTAAATCTCATAAGGTCCGAATTGGGCACGCTCAGTATTTATAAATTTGGAAAATGGTTCCCAGTTTGCCATTCTCCTTTCCGACGTGTGACTTGATCTTCTACTTGCTTATTTTTAAGCTTTTAGTTAGCGAACGAATAGAAAAGTGGCCATTTGAGTAAGGGGGCTGATTTCAAAGTTAATTTCAGTATTTGTTTTCTATTGTGAGCAAAAATGAATAAATGTATTTTCTTAAAACTTTAGGCCGCGGGATCAATTAATGGGGAGGAAAAGCGCAATTTTATCCCGATAGGTGGCGTCTTGTCGTTGGTACCGAGCCGCCTCAAAGAAACTGTCAAAACATATGGGAATCTCTTGGAGTATTGCACTTTTTAATTTTATACTGAGAAAATGCCGCATTGTTATGCATATAACTTGTAAAATATTGGAGTTCATCGATTTCCCAGTAACAAAAAAAATTGTAGGCAAAAAAATTTCAAAAAAAAGATGCTTTTCGATCGATTTTCTCCTTTGCTGAGCCTGAGAAACATTATAAATCAAAAGGAATGTTTCATGAATTTGATGAAGCTTCGCCAAAATAAAACAACATTTGAATTATAACAGCTTTGTTCTTTAATATTTCAACCTCAGCAGTTTCTAACATATTTATAACTTGGATGAATTTGATAGGTATATCAAATATGGAATAAGCCCAATATTGGGGCCAATTAGAGAATTAATAGAATTTTATATGCCAGAGTCATTCAAGAAACTTAGAATAATAAAATAAATATGATAAAACGGTTCGTGTAATTTTGGATGGTACAGAAATTCCAGTTCAGAAACCTGAAATTACTATTGCACAGAAGGCATCATCAGGCAACTATAAACACGGAAATTCACACTCAGTTGCTTTGTTAACATTTAAATCATATGCTTCTAATCTGAAATAAAAAGATTATTTGTAAATCTTACACGAAATTTAAAGAAATGTAATGCTTGTTAGCAATTTTTTGTAAGTTGCTATAAACTTTCTTGCCTTTTGTTTTGGCTTTTCTTTTCCGTAATTCTTCTTTTATATGAGCTAAAGTTAACATAGAATACATTGTTTGTCCGCAAAACCGAAAAAAATACAATCTAAGAAAGTAAAATCACGTAATACACAGTCAAGACAATATAAGCTCAAACTGACAATTGTTCCAAAGACTGAGCGCCATCTGTAATTCACTTTGCCTTCGCCTCCCCATTGCAGTACGCCTAGTGGCAAGAGCTGAGCTACTGGTCAGAGCAGTGACTGGCTAATAAATGATGTCGCTCTTAGTTTTAGTTGGCTAATCAGAGTTGTAAAAACTGATTTCAGTGTTAATTTCAGTCTTTGTTTTCTATTGTGAGCAAAAATTAATAAATGTGTTTTCTTAAAACTTTAGGCCCTATAGCATGACCATTGAAACGGAATATGATAGAGTAATTTATCACGTTCAACGATCAAGCCACACGTCGCAAGTTTATGTAAATCACAAACATTGTTGTATTGTATGGAATTGCAAGCCTACGACACGTAATTTTAGAGTTTATGGCTTATTTTTAATTTTTAAGTTAGCGAACGAATATAAAAGTGACCATTTGAGTAGGGGGCAGATTTACTTAGTTCGTGGATATAATAATATGATCATTCATAGAGAAGAGGAAGTTTCGTTTCACTTGTATGTACAATTAATGTAAAACTGAATAAAAGAGGCCAATCTATTGGTACTAATTGGAATGCTGTCTAGTGTAGGCCATATGATTGTTTATGTGCCCCAATAAAACAATGCTTCAGACTTGTTGGGAGTAATTGGAGCGAGTCTCCGTGGGTGAAGTCGAGTGGCCCACAAATTGCCCGCAATAGGGGTCACTCGTCAACTCCTCACAGCTATTGTCGTTCTGATGTCATAAGCAAGGGTTACTCAAACTTTTAGATACACGAAACCCTTTATCAATCAGATGACTGCGAAACGCTACTAGTGTCTTACATCAAAAAAGTTTGAAAAGAAACTTAAGGCGCCGTACTACCCACTACTAGCCCCGCTAATACATTTATTTTTATTACTCGCAAACCAAGTCAATATATAAAAAAACCTAAGATCATGACCTCTTAAATTGTCTCTAATATTTTTTTAATAACTCTATAACAGTTTAAATTCTTTCTGTATGTTTAAAAATCAATTTTAGCTCAAAGTGACCACTTTTGGCAAGAATGGATTTAAAAACTTACAGAATGAACGAAAACTGTTGAAGAGTTATTTAAAAATTATTAGAGACAGTTTAAGAGGACATGATCTTAGCTTTTTTTAATATTGACTTGGTTTACGAGTAATAAAAATAAATGTATTGGCAGCGCTAGGTGGGTAGTACGGCGCCTTAACCACTCAAAGCTTCCAGCGCGAAAAAAAAGAAGCTCACAACATCCAGGGAGGTCATTCTCGGCGCGTGACGGTTTTATGGCTGCAATAGAGATTTTAGTGACATTTTTAATTATAGAGATAATGTCTAATTCGAGAAATGTTGCAGTGCGCGAGAATCGGCCCCCAGATCTGCAGATTCACCATTCCCGGCGACGGATGCAATCACGTAATACAACGTTCAGAAACGCCTGTGGAAATTATTATCGATACACTAGCGGCCGCCTGCGGTTTCATCCGCAAGGTTCCCGTTCCCGTAGGAATATCGGGATAAAAAGCATCCTATATTTTAATCTAGGTTTTCTACTTTATGTGTGCCAAATTCCAACTAAATCCGTTCAGTAGTTTTTGCGTGATTTAGGAACAAACATCCAAACATCTAAACATCCAAACCCACAAACTTTCACATTTATAATATTAGTAGGATAGGATTCCTAGGAAAGCATGTTAGTAGTAGGGGTACTAAAAAATTGCTACTAGTATCAAATTACTTACAAATACAAAAGATGCAGTGACGTAATTTTTATCACTAACCCCTACGATTTAATTCGCGAACCCCTACCCAGTTGTTAGCGAACCACACTTTGAGTAGCCCTGCCATAAACCTCTGGAATCTTGCCTCGTAAATTGGCGCTGTTACAACTGCGAAGGCGACTTGAGAGCTAACTTGAGATTTCATTTTGTTTCTAAGTTGTATGTTACACAATATACAACCTTACTTCACTAAGTAAATGCAAATATTTCAAGCAATTGAGTGGAGTATGTTTGCTTAATGGATTTATATAATCCAGAGAAAATAATGCAAAGAATTAAGTAGGTACCACTTTTTGGTTTTTTGTTCAAAACATTATTACATAAATCACTTTACATCCAAATACATAAACAACAGTTGCGGTCTTATACTAACATAAAAAAACATCTAAAAGTTTAGTAGAGTTGAAATTGCATAGCTTGATTCATGTCACGAAAGAAGACGTGGGCGACTCGAAATAGAAAGGAATTATAGTCGTGTTCAAAGCTCATCCATTTTTATTGAAATGTCGCTAACAATAGTCAGCATTCAAATATATCTCGAAGATTCCGATACTCTTAATGCAACGATAATGTTGTCAATTTCGTTGACTGCTTAATAGATGTGGTTAAGAAATAACGAAGCATGTTGCTCCATTGTTTTACCGGTTGTACGATGTCAACCGCCTCCAACAATTTGAATTTTAAATGAAACTGATTTAACGACTTCTAAAGACTCTGTGGGGAGCTCGGTGGCGCAGTGGTGTAGCTAGCGCTTGGCCCAGCGTTTTCGGAGGTTAAGCAACTTTTGCAAGGGTCGGTCATGGGATGGGTGACCAAAAATTTATTATCTCAAAATCCTTCGTGCTTCGGAAGGCACGTTAAGCCGTTGGTCCCGGCTGCATTTGCATTTGTTAACACCCACCAATCCGCATTGGGTCGCGTGGTGGGTTATGGCTTATGGCCCATTCTCCTTATCCAACCCATAAGGAAGGCCTGTGCCCCAGCAGTGGGGACATTAAAATGGCTGATGGTCTAAAACTAATAAAAACATTTTATTGCACACTAAGACAGACAAACAACAAACAGAGAAAGCACACAAAATGCGGCCTTATTAATATAGCAATCTCTTCCAAGTGCGGTGTGACGCGAATGGATAAAATAAGAAATGAGTATGTCAGAGGAAGTCTGAAAGTAGCACCAGTAACAGAGAAGCTGAAAGGGAATCGTCTGGCTTGGTTTGGGCATGTTATGAGAAGGGAAGAAAGACATGTTACTAGAAGAGTAATGGATATGGATGTTAAGGGCTGGAAAGTAAAAGGAAGACCGCAGAAAAGATGGATAGATTGTGTGCGGAATGATATGAATGTGAAGGGAGTGGATGAGGAGATGACGAGTGACAGGAAGGAATGGAATAAAAGGACGCAATGCACCGACCCCAAATAAATTGGGATAAGGGTAGGAGGATGATGAATCTCTTCCAAGTGCTTCATTAATTTGTATGCACCTCTGTAGGTAATTGAGTTTGTTATGAAAATGAAAAGCCTACTCAAATGGTCATTCTACTAAAATTGACGCTAGAGGAATAGAATGACAATGTATGGGATTGACAGGAGCTAGGTTAGCTTAGGTTAATCAAATCACGCAAAATGCCAACGTCTGGAACTGGGTCTTGTGTAAATTAAATAGATTTATTAACCCTTAAAGCAGATCTTCATACTTGTATCTAAACTGATATATTATGAGACACTGTCCGTAGGGAAATGTCGCTAGTCAGATAAGCCAACTCTGTGCCATTTTCTATTCAGACGGACCGGCTCAGCACGTTCTGCCTGACAATAAAATTGCGTTAGAATTCTACAGCTTTTCCTACAATAAAGCTTACACCTACTTTATTGTCGAACTATAAAACGAGCTGAAATATGAACTGCTAGAAGTGGGATGGGAAATATTTGAGTTAAGTACTTTTAAAATTAAAAAAAAGCAGAAAAAATGTTGAGTATTTTGTGACATTTTAGTCTTTTGACTCACGGACTTTTTAGGGTTCCGTACCTAAAAGGGTAAAAGACGGGACCCTATTACTAAGACTCCGCTGTCCGTCTGTCTGTCTGTTACCAGGCTGTATCTCATGAACCGTGATAGCTAGACAGTTGAAATTTTCACAGATGATGTATTTCTGTTGCCGCTTTAACAAAAAATACCAAAAACAGAATAAAATAAATATTTAAGAGGGGCTCCCATACAACAAACGTGTTTTTTTGCCATTTTTTGCTCGATATTAATAACGACTGCAGGTAGACAGTTCAATTTTTCATAGATTATGTATTTCTATTGCTGCTATATTAACAAATACTAAAAACAGAATATAATATATATTTAAGGGGGGCTCAAATACAACAAACGTGATTTATTGCCGTTTTTTGGTACGGAACCCTTCGTGCGCGATTCCGACTCGCACTTGGCCGGTTTTTTATTACGATTTATCTATTTGAATAACATCTCCAAAAAAATCCAAAACATAATACGAATATAGATCAATAAATAAGATCCGCTTATAATATACAGGGTGGCCCAAACGGTGACGCTAAAAATTTTTTTTTTGTTTCCTCACATCTCGTTGTACCCGAAAATACCCTATGTATGTTCAGTGATTTTTTGTAGTTTTCGAGCTATGAATTATTTTTTAAAATTTTGAGAATTTTTGACTTGACAGACTAAAATATTTTTTTTTCGGAAATTATACATCTTTTTTTGAATTATTTTTTTGTTACATAGACCTCATGACTTGAACTTTAACACATAAAATACCCAGCTTCCTGTCATCAAAATAAGTTACAAAAATATTGACCGACAGTGAAAAATTGACGTAAAATCAAATCATAGTTAAATTTTCAACTTTGAATTAAAAATTAAAAAAATAGGTTCCATGACTTCTGAGTAATTTTAAAAACTTCACAAGACCCTAAGCTTTAATTCTAATTAAAAAAAAAATGTGCTTAATTAGCTTTTTTTAGCCGAAATCTGCCTTCAAATGCACAAAGGTGAAATTTTCTAAGATTTTTTATTGGCTATTTTGTCATTCACAAAATGATTCTTACCAAAATAAAGTTTAAAATGGTACTGTTTATTGAATAAAGAATTAAAAACAACCTTTAAAAGTATGTTATTACGAAGCGGTAACATCGATGTCATTTAGTTATAGTTATTTTGGTTATTTTAAGGATAAATCATATTAAATAAAACAATTACTACAAATTCAACAATTAAATTTATTTCCGAATAAGTTTTCAAAATGTCTCCCTCCCGCTTCAATGCACAACCTACATCGCCTTAAAAAAATTTGTTTTAAATTTCGGAAAGCATTAGTATTTTCTTTGATTTTTATTTCTGCTTCTCTTAGTTTTTGACGCAGCTCTGCTTCAGTGTTTGTTTCGTTTGCGTAAACCATCTCTTTGTAATAGCCCCACAGAAAAAAATCTATGGGGTTTAAGTCTGGTGAACGCGCAGGCCAAGGAATCGGGCCGCCACGCCCAATCCACCGTCTCGGAAAAGTCTGGTTAAGGTGCTCTCGTACTTCTCTAGCATAGTGGCACGGAGCACCATCGTTTTGAAATATCATTCTTCTTCTTGTTAGTAGATTCACATCCTCTAATAAACCGTTCAAGCTATTTCGTAGAAAATCCAAATATTGCGCTCCGTTCAACCTAGCCGGCAATTCAAATGGTCCTATAAATTCCCCATTGACAATTCCTGACCACAAATTTACACTAAACCTTGTTTGAAAATTGGATGGTCTTGCCTTGTGTGGGTTTTCAATGGCCCAACTGTGATAATTATGAATATTGAAAACTCCGGTTCTTTCAAAGCGTGATTCGTCTGTCCACAAAATTTTGTCGAAGAAATCAGGATCGTCTTGAGTTTTTTGAAGCATTGTTTCACAGAAAGTCACTCGTCTTGGATAATCTGCAGGTTGCAATTGTTGCACGCGTTGGATATGAAAAGCGTGGTATCCCTCTGAAAAAAAAAACACCGAAATTGTAAATTCAAAGCATAGGTAAGATAGTCTTTTTTCAGTTTCACCAAATAGTAGGCTAGTGATAATCACTGGTATGTACCACGCTTTCTCGCCCACTAGCGAGTGATTATTTTGTTGCCAAATACACATTTAGTCAGAGTTCAATACTTAAAAAGACCACGTGCTACAAAAAGTCGCTCATAAAGCACGTGCGTGCTATTTTTTTTAAGTCACAATAATTACAGCTAAAAAAAATAGCACGTGGGCATAGTGGGCGAGCTAATGGGTGCGTAATTATGAGGTTTAAAGACAAGATGAAATTAACCCACCTGACTTCAGTATCCTCATAACTGAGGTTCGTGGTACACCAGTCCTTCTTGCGATTGCTCTGGTGCTAGTCGATGAATCCCTTTCCACTTGTTCCACGACTTGATCCATAATATCTGGATCCATTCTGGGTATTCCTTCCTGAGATGAACGTCCAGGAATTCGTCCCTCCATAAATGTATTGTGAGTATTTTGAAATACTCTGTAATTCGGGTAATGCTCCCGTTGTTCTCCTCGCCGTTCCAATTGCTCTCGATAAAGCCTTGCTGCCAAACTAGCATTTCCTTGGGCAACACCGTAAAAATAGTGCATCTCTGCGTATTCACGCAAAGAATAGCTCATGTTGCAGCACAAAGGTCCAAATCACAAGGTAGGTAATCAAAGTCCGAAACACAAGCACAGGTAAATCAGTCACAGGAAGAATCAGAGTCCAGTTAGCAAGCGAGAGTAGTTGTATCAGAATTGAAAACAAAACCAGGAGTAGTAGTAACACGAGCGAAAGCTGTGAACAACTGAGGTGAAGGAGGGAGGAATGCGACCGACATGAGATGAATAGAGCAAGATAGCAAGATAGATAGAGCAAGACAGCAAGATAGATAGAGCAAGACGGCCTAGATGAGAAAGAGAGGACGTGCTTATAGACGACGCTGTGTTGGTCCCCCTTCTTTTGTTCGGCGCGCGGGAAGTCTATTGTTTGTGATTCTAGTGTCTGCCAGAACTATTGTTATTTATGATGTCGCTAAAGATAAACCGGTTGGAGGTAAAGACCATTTTCTTTGTACAAAGACCAACTTGTGCTGTTGAAGTGACAACATACTAACTACCACTAAACTAATTTAGAACTCTAAATTTATAAACTATACTAAATGTCAATTATTATGTTATATCAAACCTAATTAACCTTAGATAATAACAATGAGTGCTTTTAAAATAAATTACCTTTGTACATTTGAAGGCAGATTTCGGCTAAAAAAAGCCTATTAAGCACCACTTTTTTTTAATTAGAATTAAAGCTTAGGGTCTTGTTAAGTTTTTAAAATTACTAAAAAGTCATGGAACCTTTTTTTTTAATTTTTAATTCAAAGTTGAAATTTTAACTATGACTTGCTTTTACCTCAATTTTTTACTGTCGGTCAATATTTTTGGAACTTATTTTGATGACAGGAAGCTGGGTATTTTATGTGTTAAAGAACAAGTCATGAGGTCTATGTAACAAAAAAAAAATTCAAAAAAAGATGTATAATTTCCGGTAAAAAAAAAATTTTAGTCTGTCAAGTAAAAAAATCTCAAAATTAAAAAAAAAAATCATAGCTCGAAAACTACAAAAAATCGCTGAACATACATAGGGTATTTCCGGGTACAACTAGATGTGAGGAATCAAAAAAAAAATTTTTAGTGTCACCGTTTGGGCCACCCTGTATCTTCGACTATTACTTCCATGGTATGCGGAAAGAATTTTCAACAAATTTTGAACTTTCATTTAAATGCACCTGAGGTAAACAAAACAAACAAGTGTCACTTTTGACAGAACGCTCACAGTGATTATGCCTGGCGGCGTAATCGCAAGATGGCGGATAATATATTATTTATTATATACGGATTATAACGCAATCAATGACGTATGATCGTCATCTCGTATGTGCCTTACTCCTTCTGGCTTGTGAGCTATAAAAACCTTCAGTGACGGATAAACAATTGCTTATTTTGGTATTCAGAACAAACGTGACGCAAGCATTTATGAATGATTGACGTTTAAACATGGCACAGACGAGATGACGCTGAAGATTATGTATGCTGGAAATAACAAAAACTAGCAAACGAAAGTCCAGTTTTACTCCATAGATGCTCAGTGACGCAAAAATAAATAAGATTTAACACTCGAACATCATACAAAACAGAACAGGTCTCATAAAATCGTTGTTTAAACATGGCACATACGGAACCCTCTGTGCCAGTTTTCATTTGACAAAATATCGACAACTAAACCGTTTGGAGCCAAATAAAGCAGTCTAGCAGCGTCACGTTTGATAAGTGACAGCATATAATACTTGAAATTCGTTCGTAAAACGACACATCAATAGAAAAAGCGAAAACAATATTTCGACCCGTCACACTGTCTGGCCCATACTTAAAACTGTCACGTTACGTGAATTTTGCCTCACGCATGTTGTAAAGCAATTAATATTAAAAAGAATTTCCGTCACTGAGGATCTAGCTTTATCTGAAACCAATCATTGCAGTATTTACGATGTAATTCGAGGTTAAAATTAGTATGTAAATAAGCTAGGGTGACCATGAAGTATTATTTTTGCGGACATTGTATTGAAGTTTACTGAGACTGAGAGAGAAGTAATGTGCTACGATACGCTATAGCGTATCGTAGCACATTACTTTTAGGTTTTAACACGACTGCCCAAAAAAGCAGTGAATAATAATATGTGTTCAGGGTTCATGTATGTTTGTAGGTATGTGAGTTTCTTTATTCCACCATAACTTCTAAATGGCTTAACGGATTTAGATGCATGGGGTATCGTTAGAATCCTTACACCATTCCGAGTGACACTGGCTTTATTTTTTTTAAAGTCAATATGACGACTGTACGACGCCACTTTTAAATGTGAAAAAAAAATTTTTGCTTCTATTATTACAATATGGGCATCAAATGAAAGGCGCACATTCTAAAACTATATCATTTGCCTGTGTGAAATTAAATTAAATAAATTTGAAAAACTGTAAAAACACGACTGCCCTGCCAAAAATGAACTAAAAAGTTAATTAAATACCAAGTGCCATTGCAGTCGGGGGACTTCTTTGATTCAAAATTGTTCCACAAAACGGTCCCCTGACTGCATGACACTTGTTATTTAATTATCTTTTTAGTTCGTTTTTGGCAGGGCAGTCGTGTTTTAAATTTATTAAGGAAATAAAACTTCAGGAAATCAATTCAATAATTTGTGATTTATTAACGCCAAAGGTGTGACACTAAAAAGTTATTTTGACAACAATAATAATGTCAAATATATCACAGTTCAATCACAATAATGTACAATAATTATTAGTGACTAAGAGAATTAATATAAATTGAAAAAATACTAGAAAAAATCGACTCACCCTTGGGATACCAGCCCAATGCACTAACCAATTATGCTACTAGCGACTCGGCTAGTGGTAGCGACGAAATTTTCTAGTACTTTTTACGTTTCCGCTGTAAGCCAGCGTTATCTCATCAATGTGAACCACTAGCGACTTGGTATTATAATTGGTTAATGCATTGGGCCGGAATCCCATGGGTGCGGATTCGAATCTTGTCTGAGCTGCTACTACTATATAGCTGTTAAGCCTGGGCATAGTTTAGGGCAGCGATTCCCGAATGTTGTTCGGCGAAAGCCTGGGGTTCCATAAGCGGCTCTCAGGGGTTCCGCGAAAATTCAAGAGTTAAGTAAATATCTTTTTGTTTTAACTTTAAAGTCAAACTATACTTACAAGATGCGAACACGTACGTAGCATTGTTCCGTTCTGTTTTTCGTCAAGTTTCTCGGGAGCAACTCAAAATGTCATAGCTTTCGCAAGACTGCGCTCAGGTTTGCTAATTAGCTCAGTTTTCAGCTGGCACTGTGACGACGAAAAATTCTAATATCTTTGGATATCACAGTTTAATCACAATATTATGTTCAATAATTATTAATTTGTTAAAAACTGACTAGTACAACAACCTAAAAAGTATTTAGTTTATACATTCAGCCATCGCCTGTTGTTTTGGCGAAAAAGCCGCCGTTCATCTAGACAGTTGGAGCAACGACTAAAAGTGTAAGGGCTGTCACTGTAGGGATACTGACCTCTTTTGTCAATTTAATAACAAAAATGACAAAGATTGACAGAGATTGCCCTAGACGACACAATCATATTGCGTAATATTTAATTGCACATTATAATGAGGGCTTTTCCAAAGCACTAAAAACTGTAGGATCGATAGATGGCGTTGATAAATTAAGCACTGTCAACTGAGGCGCGTTCAGAACCTACACTCCGAGTGCAACCAATCGCTTTAACGGCGTATCAACATTAGAGCGTGACCAGGCTAGGCGCACTCCGCGGTTTAGGTACAAAGCTACAAGTAGCCAGCGGGTCCGTCCGGACGGACTAATTTCAGAGGCTGCCGCGTGCCGGCTGAGTCGCACGTTAGCAGTTCGATTTCGATAGCCACGTCACTCGCCGCGTTCGCATATTGCCGCCTCGGTCGTTCGTTCTCACGTTTGTGATATATAACCAAAATGAAGGCATATTACATCGCAATGGGTTGCCTTAATACTAATAATAAAAAGGATCCGAACCTCAGGTTTTTCACACTTCCAAAAGTTCCAAACGACATCGAAACGTAAGAATAGTGCTTGTCTACTACCTAGTTAGTATTTAGTATCCGTTACGTAGTACTGCGTACTTGTCTTATTTGCTAAATAATCATCACCCAACTATTTATTGAAATAATAATTTATAGATTGCGAGTAGGTAGGTACTTACTTACTTACTTTCAAAATAAAGTAAATTATTAAGGACAATTTTGATTTTGTAAAAAAGCAAATTGCCTCAAAGGTAGCTTGTATAGTTTGACGTGGCGTTGACTGTACCTAGCCTAGGTTTTTTTGAAACGTACTCGTATTTAAGTACCTACACATTTTATTTCACAAACACATAACTTGTAATAAATTAAGTACCTACCTATTATTTAATTATTATTTATAAGAAGAAACCCTAAAGTCGTTAGAAGAGATAAGAGCTTCGCGATAGAAAGAGAGGCAACTTCTAGGTGAATATAACTGTAGGTAAGGGAGCGGTGTGTGACCTGAATTCACTTTATTGTGTATGGGATAGAGTCGCTACTTATTTAAATGTCTTTGCGGAGTGGATCTTCTGTACTTGTACTATTATGTATTCTGTGGCGTGACGTTCGGTTGACACAACTTTGGTTGCACTCGGAGCGTAGGTTCTGAATGCGCCTCAGTTGACAGTGCTTAATTTATCAACGCCATCTATCGATGCTACAGGTTTTAGTCCTTTGGAAAAGCCCTCATTGAAATGGCCTAAACGATCAATTATATTGCACAATAATATATAGTACCTGGGTGGGTACAACCGAGCTAAAGCTCGGTTATTACTATTTATTGTAAATGGTTAGGTGATAATAACAAAAGTGCTTTAGCTACTTTGATTTCAGAGCAATGTACCTATGTGATGTTTTTTTCGATATTCGTATTCTCAGCCTTAAAGCACTTGTCACAGAGTAACGCCATCTATTGTCTTTAGCTCGTGAGCTTTGTAATAAGATGTAGTTAATTACACAATAATTCCGCGAGGCTTAGTAGTTAGTTTTTATGGCATTAGCCGAGAAATGGCGTCACAAAAAGTTTACCGAAAAACTGTGTTTAAAATTTGTATCGGTATTTTTTTTGTTTTGCACTATTACTTCACAAGTCTCAATAAAATAAAAACTCAAAAGCAACATTAAAAAATAGTTAACTATTTTTTTAAACTTGTCTAAAAACAATAAAATATATATATGTATATACAGGGCGTTTCTTTTAAGGTGTCAAGCCAATGCGAGGCGATAGCTGAGTACTATACCTATCGATTGAACCTCTATGTATGTTCCGCGATTTTTGGTAGTTTAGGAGTTATAATTTTTTTTATTATTTTTTATGATTTAAGGTCTGAACGGCTTTAAAAAAATATATCTTTTTTCTGGGTGAGCTTTTCTCGGTATTTTTTTTTGCAACACAATGCCTATTAATTGTAGTTTTATGAGTAAAATAATCACCTTCCTTACTTTGACACTAGTTGCAAAAAATTTGATCGATAGTAAAAAAATTGGGAACAAACAAAACAGAATGGAAGGTTCAACTGTAAAAATAAATTAATTAAAGATTATTCCATAGCTTCTGACTAACTTTAAAAACTGTGCGACAGCCTAAGCTTTCATAATAGTACAAAAAAATATGTACTTTATGGGGTATTATTTGCTGAAATCGGGCCCTGAAGGTGGTGAATCGGAAATTTTGTAATTTTCATATTTTATGATTTGGTATTATTTTTGCATATTTTTGTCATTCCAAAGATTAATTATCCATTTAAGTTTAAATTGAGCTCAGTTTATGGTAAAGACAGTAATGTTATCACTACTACTTAGTATCCAATAACCATCTTATTCATAAAAAACCTATAAATAGAGTTACGTCATATTGACATTCATTATTCATAAACATTTCTAAGAAAAAGCTACTTTAGCGTTATTATGTGGTCGTTCTGACGAATCCATAGACAAAACAGGCAAATCTACTGACTGATATTGAAATTTTTTATTTTATTTATTATCCCAAAATCCACAGCACTTAAAAAATAACAGTAATTAATATCTTACAGATTTTGCTTAATGCCAATAACGGATTTACATTTTATTTTAATAAAAAAAATTGATATCAGTCAGTTTAATAAAAAACAGCAAAAATAAAACAATCTGTTATTAAATGTCAATATGGCGTTTAATTAGCCGCATGTTAGCTAAAATTTACTATAATTCTATTTATAGGTTTTTTAATGCATAAGATGGTTATTGGATACTTAGTAATAGTAATAAAATGACTATCTTTACCATAAACTGAGCTCAATTTAAACTTAAATGGATAATTAATCTTTGGAATGACAAAAATATGCGAAAATAATAACAAATCATAAAATATGAAAATTACAAAATATCCGATTCACCACCTTCAGGGCCCGATTTCAGCAAATAATACCCCATAAAGTACATTTTTTTTTGTACTATTATGAAAGCTTAGGCTGTCGCAACTCGCACAGTTTTTAAAGTTAGTCAAAAGCTATGGAATAATCTTTAATTAATTTATTTTTACAGTTGAAGATTCCATTCTGTTTTGTTTGTTCCCAATTTTTTTACTATCTATCAAATTTTTTGCAACTAGTGTCAAAGTAAGTAAGGTGGTTATTTTACTCATAAAACTACAATTAATAGGCATTGTGTTGCAAAAAAAATACAGAGAAAAGCTCACCCAAAAAAAGACACAATTTTTTAAAGCCGTTCAGACCTTAAATCATAAAAATAATGAAAAAAAAATATAACTCCTAAACTACAAAAAATCGCGGAACATTCATAGGGGTTCGATAATCGATAGGTATAGTACTCAGCTATCGCCTTGCATTGGCTTGACACCTTAAAAGAAACACCCTGTATATAAACTTGAACATATAAAGTAAGTCACAGAGCGGGATTCGAACTCGGAACACTCGTTTCTTGTGGTCCGCGTCCTAACCCGCTGAACCAAACAGACATTGGTCGGCCGCGGACGAAATTAGCGACCATATTCTGCGTCGAAAGAAAATCGCATGAAAACGCAAAAACGCGCGTTTTCCCAAACATAAGACTAATCTAGATCGATTGTTTACCCCCGAAAACCCATATATACCAAATTTCAGCGAAATCGAAAAATTGCTCGTTTAAAGGTATAAGATAATAAATATATAAACTTGAACATAATAATATGGAAAAACTAAAGTAAGTCACCGAGCGGGATTCGAATCCGTAACACTAGTTGATTGCCGTCCGCGTCTTATTAAACCGCTGGACTAGATGGACAGTGGCTGGCCGGGCGAAATTAGCGACCATATTCTGCGTCGAAAGAAAAACGCATGAAAACTCAAAAACACGCGTTTTCCCAAACATAAGACTAATCTAGTTCGATTGTTTACCCCCGAAAATCCCCATTTACTAAATTTCAGCAAAATCGTTAGAGCCGTTTCCGAAATCGCAGAAATAAATAAAATATACAAGAATTGCTCGTTTAAAGGTATAAGATAATATCTAGGTAGGTAACTAAAGTCGCTAGAATTCAAAGTCCGTGGTAAAACTAACTAACAGCACAGAGGGCCTAGCCAAAGTAACATTGGCAAATCTTCGTTATCGCTTCGCTTTCGAAACATGTATGGGATTGACATAAGGTTTCGTTAACTATCGAATTTTAAAACGTCAAATCCATACATGTTTCAAAGCGAAGCGATAGCGAAAATTTGCAAATGTTACTTTGGCTAGGGGGTAAGATTAGATAATAGTGCTAGCTAGCAGGACGATTATAGCATTTCTGTCCATCAACGTACGTACATTGTTGTCACCCTATCTTAAAAATCTCATACAAATTTTATCATGGATTTTATTGTAACTACTGCAGTGATTGGTTCTAGATGCAGCTAGATCCTCAGTGACGGACATTCTTTTTAATATTAATTGCTTTACAACATGCGTGATGCAAAATTCACGTAACGTGACAGTTTTAAGTATGGGCCAGACAGTGTGACGGGTCGAAATATTGTTTTCGCTTTTTCTATTGATGTGTCGTTACGCGAACGAATTTCAAGTATTATATGCTGTCACTTATCAAACATGACGCTGCTAGAATGCTTTATTTGTCTCCAAACGGTTTAGTTGTCGATATTTTGACAAATGAAAACTGGCACAGACGGTTCCGTATGTACCATGTTTAAACAACGATTTTATGAGATCTGTTCTGTTTTATAAGATGTTCGAGTGTTAAATCTTATTTATTTTTGCGTCACTGAGCATCTATGGAGTAAAACTGGACTTTCGTTTGCTAGTTTTTGTTATTTCCAGCATACATAATCTTCATCGTCATCTCGTCCGTGCCATGTTCAAACGTCAATCATTCATAAATGCTTGCGTCACGTTTGTTCTGAATACCAAAATAAGAAATTGTTTATCCGTCACTGAAGGTTTTTATAGCACACAAGCCAGAAGGAGTAAGGCACATACGAGATGACGATCATAATGACGTCACACGGGCTGTCGTTTTCGCGCTCACGGTGATTCGGTACGCAAATCAGCGCGATGAAATCGCTGTTGGCGTGACTCGGAATGCACCACTTATATTCTCTTTGGTTCGGTACGATTCTCTGTCAGTCAAAATCAAAATTTGTCAAAACAAATAATGCGCGAATAAGATTACGGTTTATTTATAGAAAAAAGTAGAAAAATCGAAGATTAAATACTAATATTGAAACAGTATTAGTAAGTGGTCTATTGAAAAATCATGGATGAAGAACTTGGGGGCTTTACAATGGAAGAACTCACACTTCCACCTATAAAATATGAGTGTAAGTGATCTCTCCCTTAAACTTATTTTATTGACGATCGATATGATCATGAAATCATTATAATAATATTAAATTCTATTATTTACAGATTTGGACCATACTGCAGACGTACAGTTAGTATAATTTATTTTTTACACGAATTTCTGTAGTATTTCACAATTTCTGTGTCATTCATTATAAATGAGTCATATAGAAGCAAAGGTAGCAACATCCACTTTTTTCACTTTTGCAACTTTCAATTTAGTCTGCTAATGTGAAATCGACTTCATCGTTTGACTTAATAATATTGCAGCAAAAACAGCAACAACTCATATAAAATCACAGTTAAAGTCATAGGTTTGCAGCAAAAACAGCAATATCCTATAGTACTTAACTGCACTGCTTCGAAACCAATGCAGCAACATCCACTTTTTTCACTATAGCAACTTTGAATGCAGTCTGCTATGCGAAATCAGCTTCTTCGTTTGACTTTATAATTTGCAGCAAAAACAGCAACAACTTATATAAATCGCCATTTAAATAATAGATTTGTAGCAAAAACAGCAATATCCCATAGTACTAAACTGCACAGCTTTGAAACCGAAAACATTGATTTCCGCCATTTTACAAAAACTGGATGTTGCTGCCTTTGCTTCTACATGACTCAAATGATTTTCAATGCTTCACTAAGGACACCTGTTACCTGTATGTATATTATGGTAATTCCTTTAGACGCATAATACCACATACGCAATATACCAACTCGAGATTATATTGTTTCAGGTTACATGCGTGGGGGGATAGCCTCAAAGAAGCATTTGAGCAATGTGGCATGGCAATGTTTGGCTACATGACTGAGCTAAACTATGTGCAGATCAAGGAAGTCCACTCTATCGAAGCAAACGCGGACGACTTGATGGGCTTACTGTATCATTTTCTTGATGAACTGCTGTTCTTATTCTGTGTGGAACCATTTCTGATATGTAAAAAGTTAGTAATAACAGAGTTTAATACAGAAGAGTTTAGGATAGTATGTAAGTGTTATGGAGAAGAGTTCCAAATAGGCAAGCACCCTCAAGGGTCCGAGGTGAAGGCAATCACATACTCTGCCATGCAAATTATAGACGACCCTAAGGATAACAAGTTTGAAGTTTTTGTTATTATTGATATATGAAATATATTTTTTTGCTGCGTTAGCTTTTGTTTATATCTAAATATAATTTAATATTATTTGTTACCATGTTTAATTTCAACTTTCAAGCCTTGTTAAATTTTTAAGGGAATTAATTAATTGGGTGATTGGAAATAATTAAAGGCAACTGTTAATGGAAAACTTAAATACTAAACCTGGCAGGGGTTTATTATGTCATCTCGATTAGGATAATAGTCACCCAAAATATAGTACCCAAAATGGGAATTTATTGTTACCTGATTATCTAAATACTACCCATATATTCTGTGCCTAAGCTTGTGTGTGATACATGTATGTTAGATATTAGATACCTATTACGATTTAAAGGTTGGCAACTCTTTTTCTTAGGTACACTTTATTACATCGTTATAGTTTTTGTCGAAAACTAACGGGGTAATTCCCTGATATTGTCATCGAATTAGGGTTATCGTCTGACAGGTATTTGACAGGAAATTTTTGGTTTAGACTCTTTAGACAGTAGTGCGGCGAGGCGCTAAGCTGAGACAGGCATTTTTGCATTTCGCAGGTTATGCTGTTAAAAGCTCACATACATGCTCCAATCACACAACAAGCCAACGCTAGGGTTACCATATCTCAGGATTTGTCCTGAGATCTCAGGAAATTTCTTTACTAAAGATAGGCAAAATTACAAGATTATTGGATGAAACTGGCAAAAAATCGTGCTACACGACCTTTTTTTCACTATAGACAGGTATTTTTCTGAAAAATCTGGTAGATGGTAACCCTAGTCGTCAGGTTTAATCCGTCACTGCCCCCCCCCCCCCCAAGACCTAGATCCGCCACTGTGTGTAGACGCCTTTAGCATGCATAAACACAGAATCTTATATTCATCCTTACTAATATTATAAATGCGAAAGTCCGTTTGTTTGTTACGCCTTCACGTCTTAACTACTCAACCGATCATCATGAAATTTTGTATACACGTTATTAGGGATACAGAGAAGGACATAGGGTACCTTTCATCCCGAAAAATAAGTCGTTCCCGAGGGATAGCAAAAAAAATTCCACGCAGACGAAGTTGCGGGCGGTCGCTAGTCTTAATATATAATCTTAATATATAAAAGAAGATACTGACTGACTCACGTATCAACGGACAGCCCAAACCGCTGGATCTAGAGACACCAAATTTGGCACATAGGTTCCTTATGAGGTCTAAGGGTGTAGGAAAGGATTTTTCAAAACTCACCCCCCAAGGGGGTGAAACGGGGGTCCTAAGTTTGTACAAAAGTCCCTCAGTTTCGAAGCTAGGATCTTCAAATTTTGTGTTTAGGTTAACGATTGAATATTAATATATACACATTACACGTGTCTCAGCGTTTTTGAAAATTATACTCCCGAAAGGGTGAAAAGGGGGATGAAGTTGTGTATAGAAAATCCTTTATTTTCGAATTAAAAATCGCTAAATTTATTATTTAGGCTTATGGGTGTAAATGTAATGAATGCCACGTATATTCAGCCTATTGTTAGTATTTTATATACACCCCTATTCGGTTGAAATGGAAAAAAAAACCCAAATATCGATATGGATGTCGTTATTAGGGTTTTCTAGGATGACGATTGCGTAAATAACATTTATTTTGAAGTCCAATACGGTAGACATGATTTAACCCCCAAAGGGGTGAAAATGGGGTTCAAATTTTGTATGGAAAAATAATATAAAATCAAAATTACAACTTTAGACTTCGCTGGAGCACGTCTAAAAATAAATAAGCAAACAATTATTTTGTGATTTTGAAAATCAACCCTTTAGGGGGTAAATGGGTTAAGTAAACATAAAAATCGATATGGATGTCGTTCTTGAGGTTTTATGGGATAGTGATTGCGAAAATGACATTTAATTCAGAGTCCAACACCATGGACATGATGAAAATGGGGTTCAAAGTTTGTATGGAAAAATAATATAAAATAGACATTACAACTTCAAACTTCGTAGGAGCACGTCTAAAAATAAATATAGGCAAACATATATTTTGTGATTTTGAAAATCCACCTCTTAGGGGGTAAATGGGTTAAGTAAACATAAAAATCGATGTGGATGTCGTTCTTGAGATTTTATGGGATGGTGATTGCGAAAATTACATTTATTTTGAAGTCCAACACCGTGGACATGATGAAAATGGGGTTCAAAGTTTGTATGGAAAAATAATATAAAATAGACATTACAACTTCAAACTTCGTAGGAGCACGTCTAAAAATAAATATAGGCAAACATATATTTTGTGATTTTGAAAATCCACCTCTTAGGGGGTAAATGAGTTAAGTAAACATAAAAATCGATGTGGATGTCGTTCTTGAGATTTTATGGGATGGTGATTGCGAAAATTACATTTATTTTGAAGTCCAACACCGTGGACATGATTTAACCCCCAAGGGGGTGAAAATGGGGTTCAAAGTTTGTATGGCAAAATAATATAAAATAGACATTACAACTTCAAACTTCGTAGAAACACGTCAAAAATTAATATACGCAAACATATATTT
This sequence comes from Agriphila tristella, assembly GCA_928269145.1. Lineage (NCBI taxonomy): Eukaryota > Metazoa > Arthropoda > Insecta > Lepidoptera > Crambidae > Agriphila > Agriphila tristella. Next base: position 53,556,761 of record OV743429.1, read on the forward strand.
TGTGATTTTGAAAATCCACCCCTTAGGGGGTAAATGGGTTAAGTTAACATAAAAATCTATATGGATGTCGTTCTTGATTGGTGATTGCGAAAATGACATTTATTTTGAAGTCCAGATGGCCTAGCCAAAGTAACATTCGCTAATCTTCGTTATCGCTTCGCTTTCGAAACATGTATGGGATTGACATAAGGTTTCGATAACAATCGAATTTTAAAACGTCAAATCCATACATGTTTCGAAGCGAAGCGATAGCGAAAATTTGCAAATGTTACTTTGGCTAGGGGGGCAGGGGCCCTATTTTTCAATCGCTCGACTGCCGTCAAGCGCTCGTTTCTACTGATTTTCGTTCGACAAATCAACTCAAATGTATGAGCTGTCGAACGAAAATCAGTAGAAACGAGCGCTCGATGCCAGCCGAGCGATTCAAAAATAGGCCCCCAGCACCGAAACCGATTTGATTTGGTTTGAAATGGGGTTCAAATTTTGTTTGTAAAACGAATATAAAATTGACATTACAACTTTCAAAATGTTGGAGCACGTCTAAAAATAAATAGGCAAACACATATTTCGTTATTTTGAAAATCATCCCTTAGGGGGTAAATGGGGTAAGTAAAAATGAAAATCGATGTGGATGTCGTTCTTGACGTTTCATGGGATGGTGATTGCAAAAATTACATTTATTTTGAAGTCCAACCATAAAGTTAATATACCTACGGAATAGAGGAACAAACATGAGCTGTCAATCGAAACCCAAATTGATTTACATTTGTGTGTGTATTTTTTTTATGTATAAGTCTCAAGGTGCAAACAAATTATCGGACGCGGCTTACTGCCGCGGCTGATCTGAGGTGTGCAAACTATCGGATACGTCCGCGACCTACTACATCCGATAGTTTGCACACCTCAGATCAGCCGCGGCAGTAAGCCGCGTCCGATAATTTGTTTGGACCTTCAGTGATGTAATCTTGTCACTATTGATATAAATATCGATATCGATGGTATTAATTAACAGCCATAGATTCAAAATAAATGGGATAGAATTTTGCACGGGTGTACTAAAATTACGATTTTGAAATGAACTATGACTATTAGAAAAAGATCAGAAGATATTTAAAATCATTTATTTAACATAAAAAAGATAAGAAGATATTAAGAATCATTTATATTAACACATGTTGAAATGAAACTTTGTAGGAATACTTCTAAAAACAAATAAACACGTATTTCATGTAACGTAAATAAACAAACAAATAAACTCAACCCCTTAGGGGATAAATTAACCGAAAAAATCATCAATCAATCAATCATGTATGTCATTATTGAGGTTTTATAGAATGTTGATTGCGAAAATGGCATTTATTTTTGGGCTTCTTTTTCCTTGGCGTCAATTCTGGTCGGAAAGAAGGCGATGGTGGTGACTGTTGCAATAGCGGAGGTGTAGAACTAGAATTCGATGAAGTTGGTACATATGTGAATGCCTCTGGTACAATATCTCTATAAACGTAGGACGATACTGTGCGTCTAGGCTTTATATTGACCTGTAACAAAGACAGAAATGAGTGGCTATTGAGTGAGTTAGTGAAGTTGCTGCTATTAAAAGTGAAGCTAAAATTGCAGTTGTAATACTTACTAAGAAACAAAATAGTATTATTATTTTATAGTATCATTTTATTAATGCTTACCGGAACAAACTTAGATGGAACTGCAAATTTTTTCAAAATCCGCTTAACCCCTCGCATCTGGAAATATTTTTCCTCAAAATGCTTACTGCATAGATGAATATATGTATCTAAGTTGGTAGGAAATCTGACTGAAATATAGTTAAATTACAGATGGTATTCTAATAGTCAGAAACTGATACCTATGGATCGGCTTAAGTAAAAAAGTCTGGAACGGGTGGTAGGAAAATATAGACGATTCAAAAGTACTTAATAATTAAGTTTATTTGAATAAAGCTTATTTGACTTTGACTATCTTAAATGGGATTACATTCCAAGATGAATAATAACTAAACATCATATAAGTACTTTTACAACAGTGAAACATATTCGTTTACTGCGTGATGCGGCGTGATAGACAATCGAAAAAATAATCGATAACTTTATGCAGCCCTACTGTAAAATGAAAATTATTTCTTTACACAAAATATTCGTTAATTTTGCATTTTGTCTAGCCGATCTTTGCTTCTTACAAAAATGAGTGTTTACAGAAGAGAATTATCACGCTCAGTGTTAAAATTTCGAAACGTATTGGCAAAAATAAACACAAAGTTAGGCGGGGTCGATTTGGAGTAATTTACCTGTGAAATGAACATTTTTCTGGGTTATTTCGATGTGTTGTACAACAATCAATCACTGAACAGGACACCATGTTTCCGAAGCATTATTTCGCAAAAATGTCCACGATTTCAAGAAATATCGGAAATATTTTCAGAACTCAAATTCTCAGCGGGCTGATAAGTGCTGACAAACTGTCAATCAGTTGCGAAAAAGAGTTCTGCACGTCATAATCACGCATCTCTTTTTATCACACATTGTTGCTGTTTAGTGACATCTCGCTTGCTCAGCCCTTTGTTACTCTATTCCGCTAGGTAATATTAACTTTATGAGTCCAACACAGTGGACTCAGCCCCAGGGGACGGGGACGAACACGGGGTTGGGGACGGGGATTTTGAAAATCATCCCTTAGGGGGTAAACTGGGTAAGTAAAAATGAAAATCGATGTGGATGTCGTTCTTGAGGTTTCATGGGATGGTGATTGCAAAAATTACATTTATTTTGAAGTCAGTCATTTACAATGGACTCAGCTCCAGGGGACGGGGATGAACACGGGGTTGGGGACGGGGACAGAAACCTTTTTTTTTTTTTTGTTATCGCAGGGGTACTCTTTTATTGACTTCCGGGCTGGCGGGAATCAGTCCGGCGAGTTCAGGACTCTCCCTTGCATAGGTCCGACAAGCCAACGCCAATAGCTTCACATTCATCTCCCGTTATGGAATATGAATGTAAAACTCTCAGTCACGGCCCGTCGGATCCACGCAAAGGCATACCTATTAAACCCCCTGCGGTGTTCCGACTACACGTTGGTCGGGGTAGACGGGATCGTTGTGTCAATCTCCGCCTCCCCGGCCCGTGCCGGTCCTATTGGACTCCGGCTCGTTAGACGTTTGACGTCTCCTACCTGAAGGGGCGCTCGGAACACTTGAGCGTCCCTCCTCCACAGGGCTTTGGGTGGACGACGAAATTCCCGGTTTCGCCGCCCTGGTCCCGAACATCTAGGGGGGAATGAGATGCGCATAACGCCTTCTTCGTCCCCCCGGTCTCCGTCGACGAATCGGGTCAGCACCCGCATTCGCCTCTCTGACTCTCTCCGCGGCCTCCTTCTGTGACATCACGTCCTCACAGAAGGAGGTCACCGCTTCCCAAGCCCTGTCACTTCCCAGCATGGCAGCTGCCACGCTGGGAAGCGATAGGTCACCCCCTAGGGAATGCAATCCGGATAATCCGTAATCCGGATATCCGCACATTTTTATTAGACTTCCAAATCCGGATTTGAAAATCAAATTCGGATTTTTCGAATAATTAGAAATTGTCACAAAAAAAATTAAACAAGCAAGTTTCTTGGAAGTATTCCACTTACGAGTAGAGCAATCGAGCGAATAGCAACTGGGCGAATAGCGACTGAAGTATTCCACTTAGAACAACTTTCAATATTTAACAAAATGACTTACAAAAATATTGATAGTTGCTTTAAGTGGAATACTTTAGATGTTATACGCCCAATTGCTATTTACTCAGTTGCTTTAAGTAGAACACTTCGTTTCTCGCACTAGCTAGACGGTAGATGCTATTTTCTAGATGACGCCACTCACGCGTCTTGCTAGTGCCGTGTCTCAGGTTTGTCACATTAAGTCCCAAAAAGTTGGTTTGGTTGAAGTGTTCCTGCCGATACAACTCTCCTTCTTCATCGTCAATTTCGGATTCGGAGTGTACTTGCAGCGTCTCTAGCTCGACCAGTGGGTCTACCGCGCAAGTGTCATTGGCATCGCTATCTGCTTCATTTGACAGATAGGTATGACACATTGCTACTTTTCTATGATAAGTTTTAATTTGTGCCAAAAAGAAGAAGCAATGTGTGCGATGCTGATGAAACTTGCGCGGTAGGGGCCCCTAGACCACCTTCCACTTTACTTCGGCTTCGCTACGCTTCTTGGTGATCGTACAGAGCGTGCATCTAATCTGCGTATCGCTTCCATTAGTGCGTGTGGCGCGCTTGCTTCTTGTCGGCTGGAGAATGTAAATGGCCATCATCTTTTATGCGAACTTCTTGGCTGTTTTCACTGGCGCGCGTAGGGTCTCTTCTTCCCGTTGGCGAGGTGGCGTATAGTCTTCCAGATGGTGAGCGGGTGACACTCCTCCTGACCTTTTAGAGAACGAGTGGCTAATACGGTTCGTCTCTCAATCTCTCAGGGCTTTATCACATTAAGTCCCAAAAAATACTTTGTATTTTTAAAATTCACATAAACTAAACAACATATTATGTTGTTGCAATGTTTGGAGGAAAATTCCTCAAAACCCTTCTTTGGAGCATGTCTCACGCGTGCTCTATGGGGTTTAGGTCTGGAGATTGCGCGGGCCCATCTAAGACCGACACGTGGTGCTCTTATAGCTAGCTTGTTACCACTCGCGCAGTGTGCGGACGGGCGTTGTCGTGCATGAGCACAAAATCTTGGCCCATTTGCAATCGATGGGGATAGATTATTGGTACTAGCACCTGATTACGGTATTTTTCTGCAGTCATAGTGTTTCTGATCCAAACGAGGTTTGTTCTTCCACCAATACGAATTCCCGCCCAAACCATAATTGTTCCGCCGTGGTATGGATGGACTTTCTGAGGGTTTTGCAGACGGTTATCACAACCAGGAGCTCGATATACACGTACTCTTCGTGAATCAGGATGAAAACCGAATCGGGACTCATCGGTAAACAGCACTACAGACCACTGGCTATCTTCCCAGAGCAAATGTTCTCGAGCCCACTGTAATCTTCGTCCACATTTCCTCTGCGTAGTGCTGGAGTACGAAGCGGCCTGCGAGCATAAAGGTTAGCCTCATGCAGTCTTCTCCTCACAATTTGGTCCCTGACCAGCAACTGGTGCTCTGACTGGAGCTTTTGGATTAACTGCATGGCTGTAGAATTTATTTGACTTCTTGCGGCCACTTGCAAAAATCGGTCCTGTCGAGTGGTTATGCGCTTCCCGCCTGAATGCCTTTCAGCCACATTACCAGTGGCACGATAACGTGACCACAACCTTGATATCACGTTTTGTCTTGTTCCAATTTCCTCAGCAATACTCTGTTGAGTAGCCCCAGCTTGGAGTATACCTACTGCCCTTAACATTTCATCTCTTGTTAAATGGCGTCGCTGCATGGTACATACTGTTGTTGCATAAATTCGAAATTATATTTTTTATTAAAACTTTAATTTGATAGGGGTTAGACGGTGTTGATGTGTGTATAATTCTTCATTTGTATAATTTTATAAAGAGCATGATTTTTAGTTTTATTAGCGCTTTTTCGACGTCTTATCGCGCGATTAGCTTCGGAATAGAACAAATGACTTCTCTGCTGTGTGTTTGCACACAAAAAATATTGGATTTGATTAATATTGTCCTTTTCATTGAATCCTCTTACATAAATATAAGAGACATCACATTACTGAACTTATATGGATAGAAATTACATATTTTTATAAAAAAGAAAATATTTTTATAAAAAATCCGTAATATCCGGATAATCCGGATTTGACCAAATATCCGTTTTAAAAATCCGGATTTTGAAATATATACGGATTTGCATTCCCTATCACCCCCTATACAGGCCTTCAGCACTTGCCGCTGGATTGACCACGCGGAGCAGTCCACAAGGACATGCCGCGCAGTGTCCTCCAGTGCGCCGCAATCATGGCACACCGGAGCAGCCTCTCGCTGGATCCGACACAGGTACCGACCGAAGCAGCCGTGCCCGGTCAGCACCTGCGTCAGTCTGAATGTTAGGGCACCGTGCTTTCTACCCCTCCAGTCCCTTAATATCGGGCGCACAGCCTCGACCGTCCGTACCCCAGCCTCTGGAACCTCCAACTGCCGCTCCCATTCTTCCAGGCATCTCTCCTCCGCGAGCCTTCGCACATCAACTCGCTCCTCGGGGGCCAAGCGGTCGCCCCTTTCATGTGCCTCTCTACGCTCTTTGTACACCTCCGAGAGCACCTGGGCATCGAGCTCCCATGGAGGTGTACCAGCGAGTACGCAGGCGGCCGTTCCAGAGACCGTGCGGTACCCTCGTATCATGCGTGATGCAACAATCCTCTGGGGGCGCCGCAAGGCCGCCCTGTTTTCCGCATCTAAGGAAGAGGCCCACACCGGGGCTCCGTAGAGGGCCATACTCCGGATGACCCCCGCATAAAGCTGCCTGCAGCTTTTATTTGGGCCACCAACATTAGGTAGCAACCTCCCGAGTGCCGCCGCTGCACTGACCAATCTAGGGGCCAGTCGCTTGAAGTGCTCGTGGAAATTCCAACGGCTATCAAGCACTAGCCCCAAATAGCGCATGTGCGTACGTAGCGGGAGAATCTCCCCATCCACCACTACATCTTCTCCCGGCGGTGGGCCTTGTCTCGCACCATGAAACACCATGACCTGTGTTTTGGCCACCGCCACCTCCAGGCCCAGCATTCTGATCCGGCGGATCATGTGTTCCGCCCCCGTCTGAGCTAGGCGCTTTGCCTCCGCCAGGTCCCGGCCCCGAGCAACAACTAGGGTATCGTCTGCGTAGCAGTACACAGTCTGACGAGGGAGAAGGGCACTGCGGAGCACCCAGTCATAACCCAAGTTCCACAGGAGTGGTCCTAAAACCGACCCCTGTGGAACCCCACACTCCATCCGTCGGAAATTTAACTGCCCGTCCTGGGTGAGGAAGGCCACCTCCCTTTCCTCTAAATAATTCCCGATTAGTCGGGTGAGGTATTCGGGGACACCATTATACCTCAAGGCGTCCTTGATGACCCTATAAGGGAGAGAGTTAAATGCGTTCTTAATGTCTAGCGAGACCGCGACAACTCTCTCCCCTTTATTCACCGCCCTTTGGGTCTCCTCCTTTAAGGCCATTATGGCATCGATTGTCGACCTCCGTCTCCTGAACCCGAACTGCCTATCTGATAAATTCGGGCCCTCCGTGTCCAAATGCTGGACGACTCGGTCTGCTATGATTCGTTCCAGCATTTTCCCGAGCTCGTCCAACAGGACAATCGGCCGGTATGCAGACGGTGAATCCGGAGGCCTATCCTCCTTCTTTAAAAGACAGAGCCTTCCCCGCTTCCAGGCCCTCGGGAATTGTCCGGACGCCAGGCAGGCGTCAAACAGCGCCTTTACATGCTCGCCCAGATGTTTAAGCGCCACCGGGAGTATCCGCCCCGGTATCCCATCAGGGCCGGGGGTCTTTCGCTTTGACCTAAGACGCTCCGTCACCGCCTCCATCTCAGCCTGTGACACCGGAAGAACATCGCCAGCCGGCTCCGGTTCCCGAGCTGCAGTCCCCACAAGAGGGGAGATCATCGGGGGTGAAGAGGGAAACAGGCCCTCGACCACCCGGGACAATAGGTCCGCGTCCATGGACTCAGTAGGGGGGGGCCTGGTTGCGGAGCCTACTCCGAACCATTTTAAAAGGGCGCCCCCATGGGTCATTGTTCAGCTCCTCAAGATAGCTGTCCCAGGCTGCCGTCTTTGCCCTGCTAATGCCGTTTGATAGGCCTGTCTTGGCCTGAGTGTAAGCTTGCCGAAGACGAAGCTCCTCTCCTGCAACCCTACCACGACGCCTTCGACAACGCTGCAGAGCCCTTCTTGCCGCCAAGCAGGCAGCTCTGAGGCCAGACACCTCCTCCGTCCACCAGTAAACCCTTCGCTTGGGTGGAAGCCCCTTTGCCTGAGGCATAGCGGCGTCACACACCTTTGTTAGCGAGGTGGTCAGGCACCTCGCCCTTTCTTCGACACTCATGTTATCCAGTCGTCCGTCCTCAAGGTTCCACGCCTGCACCAGAGCTGCTTCCTCTGCCAGGTCGCGGTTCATTTTTGTTACAGCCCATCGAGGAAAACACGACTGGGCCCCTCCAGAGCGAGGTTGTATCGTTCCGCCAGCAGCAGCCATGACTTTAAAATGTATGTGGTCATGGTCCGACAAGGTGATGACATCCTTTAGGACGTGCCAGTCCCGCACACGTGTCGCCAAAGCCGGAGTTGCAAAGGTCAGGTCCACTATAGACCCGCCACTCCCCCTGACACACGTGAACTCTCGGCCCACATTACACAGGACAAGACCCGCCGCTGCCGCCCAGTCCATTACAGCGACCCCCTTTGGGGTATCACTGCGCTCACCCCAAGCTGTGTGCCAGGCGTTAAAATCGCCCATCACCAGGAACTGAGCCGGTGCAATACGTCCCACTACTCCGCTTAGTACTGCCAGCCACTGCTGTAGTGTTATTTTCCCCCAGGTAGCCACCACATAACCCGGGGGGTGATTTTGTAATTTTGTTGCAATCAACTCTGACAGAAATCGCAGTTACATTGCTGCTTTAGTTAGAACCAATGTGACAACTATCTTAACTAAAGCAGCAATACAACTGCGCTTTCAATCGATTTCAATCGAGAATTGTTAGCAACAGCTTTACGTAATCAAGGTGCCGGTCCCCTCTCACCAACCGAGAGGGGAAGGGAGTAGGCGGCATTGTATGGAGCCACGATAGCAACGGATTTCGCGGAGTCACAGGCCCAGTTGGGACGTTGCGGGGCCGAGTACGGTTCCGCCATTACAGCAATGCTAGTTTCCGACTCCGCTGCATATTGCAGGAAAAGATCCTGTGCTGCAGCGCAGTGGTTAAGATTACCTTGTAGGAGGTTGAGGTATCTACTGGCCATTAGGTCGACATGTAGTTATCCTCAACCTCCTCCTGGGCGGTGGTTTCCGGCTGGCGGGCAGGTTCCTTGGTGCGAAGGGACAGTTTTGCCTTGACCACCGGGGGGCGGCACTTGCTCCCTCCCATATAGTGGTTAGAGGGGAGCTTAGCCGCCTTACAAACCGCACAACATAGTTCCCCAGAACAGTCAGCTGCTTTGTGACCTTTTTTCCCGCACCGGAAGCAGGTGTCCCTTTGGTCCACATCACAATGCACAGCTGCCTTGTGTGCCCCGTCACCATGCACTTGAAGCACCGGAGCGGAAGAGGCTCCAGTGCACGGACCGGCGCTGAGGTCCACCCAACCCTAATGCGACCAGGTTCTACTACAATTTTTGCCGCGCTAACGGGGCACTTGACTAAGACCGATCCAAGCCCACTTGGGCCCACCCGAATAGCTCCAACACGGATCTGTTCGACCGGACATCCTCCTTTCTCGGCAACTGCAGTTTTTAGCTCGTCGGCAGTTACCGAGTCGTCCAACCCAGAGACACGCAGATCCACAGTCTTTACCGGTCTTGTGATGTTGGCCGTTTCCCCTAAAGTTTCCCTTAACTTTGTGGCTAAGAGGTCCGCCTTACCCCCGCTTGTGGCGCCGGGGATCTCGAAAATTCGGGTACCAGTTGCGGAAACCTTCACCTTCATTTCCTCGATCCCCAGGTCCTGGATTTTAATCTCCCTCTTAGCTTTTGCAATAACATTGGCATAAGTCACACCTTTTTCGGCCTGTTCTGAAGAAATGGCCAGGACCACTGCCGAGGACTTCGGAGCAGTAAGTTTTAGCTTCTTTGCAGCAGCAGCAAGCTTGAGCGGCTGCTGCTTTCGCGCGTTGTTGCCACCCGCTGGTTGGTTGGCCGACGCAGATTGCCCGGCGGTGGCTGCTGCTGGCTTGACTGGTCGGCCGTTTTTACCAATTTCCTGCCACTGATTCTCCCTCGAAGCAATGTTTGCGTAAGAGGGAGTTTGATCACCTACTTCAACGGGTGTTTGTACTGGGGCAGAACCAGGCTGAACCCGACGATTTGCCTTCGCCGTAGGGTTAGCGGCCCTCTTCTGGTCACTAGACAGTGGCGGACGGTTGATGGGCGCCGGAGGGAGTCTCATTTCAATGCCTTCGATCCGAGCATTCAGCATATTCCCGAAGGTAATCGTCATTGACCTCTCGAAGGCCGTAAAGAATTCCCGCATTTCCGGATTGGTGAGCAGCATCGAAGGGGTTGCAGGCGCCATCGTCTCAGGCTCAGGATCAGGAATTCCTTGAGCCGACCGCCTATGCTGCGCATCTTCACTGCACCTTTCTTCAAAGGAACGTTTTAGTGCTGCCAATTCCTCCGTCAGATGATTGACCTGTTCCTGCAGTCTTTTATTATCCGCTTGAAGACGGCGGGTCTCCTCCGTGGATGAGATGGTCATCATCTCCCTCACCACTGCCTTTATCTTGCCACTTGCCTCCGTGATGTCGTTTTTATACTCACGCTTTAGATTTCCGGAGCTGCTGACCACATTAAGCAATTTTTGCGCGATTTTATCGACCTCCTCTCGCATACGCACTGTCGACCTATACGGAATCGCCGACACATTTTCCTCCGTAGAACTTTCTTGCTCTCCCTCAGTTTTATCCTTGTTTTCCCCCTTCTTCTTCCTTTTACTTTTCTTTTCTTCATTACCTTCTTTTCGTAACTTACTTTTCTCCTCCTTTCTTACAATTTCCGCAAGCTCATACTCTTCTCTAGCCTCGAGGGAATTCGCTTTGCGCATCTGACTGAGGCCAGTATGGCTGCCTGCACCCGATGCTAGCCCTCCCCGTTTGGCTTTGCTGGAGTTCGTTGCACCAGCTTTCCTGACAGAACCCGAATGCGAATTACTCCCATCCGAGTTCTCTGCGTCTACTTCATCCACAGGCCTCTTCTCTGGACGTTTTCGTTGAGGCTTAGGATCCTCTCTAGGAGCCTCTTTATTCCTCTCCAGAACCGGGGAGCAAGACCTTGATCTATAAGATTCTCCCTCGGAGTACACCTCTACATCTTCAAATGTAGCAGAAGCAATGTCCGCAACAAAATCAAACAACGGCTCCTTTTCCCCGCCTGAGCTAGGCCCCACTTTTTGCTCTCTTCCGCCCGAGCTAGGCCTACTGTCGTCTAAGGTTTTATTATTAAGGTTCATATTTGTTCCCACGAGCAATGGTGGCAATTACTCAGTCCACCCAGGCAGAGGCCCCATACCCGGGTAAGCGTGTGGTTAACGAAGTAGGGGGGCCGCCAGTCCCCTGCTCCGTTGCTGCGTAATGGCTGGTCCCCCACCAGCCACTCACCCCCTCGCCGCACAGCAAAGACTTGGGGTTAGGGTTTTTTAGAGAGGTTTTCTCCTCGCGGGGACACCCAATTAAGGGCAGCCCCACCGGCCCCCAAAACATGACTGTAGGGTTACGGTTTTGGCGAGGTTGACCGTGAAGGCCAGTCCGTCGATCGCGAATGCCACGACCAAACGTACCCCTCGCCGTCACTCGCACCGCCGCTTCCCGGAATCTCCGGGGCGCCGGCCGAGCCCGATCCGCGTCGCCGCTACCCGGAATAAGTCCTGCGGGGCTACTCAAATGGCCACTTTTCTATTCGTTCGCTAACTCAAAAATTCAAAATAAGGCATAAACTCCAAAATCACATGTCGTAGGCTTGTCAATTCCATACAATACAATAATGTCTGTGATTTACATAAACTTGCGACGTGTGACTTGATCGTTTCATTGCTTATTTTTAAGCTTTAAGTTAGCGAAAGAATAGAAAAGTGGTCATTTGAGTAGCCCCGCAGGACGCCGACGCGGAGCAACCAAAAACCCGCAATCGCGGAAAACGACGGCGGTTAGAGCCGCAAGGTTGCCCTCCCAAACCCGGCCGCCGCTACTCGGAATATGTCCAAGACGCCGGCCGGGTTCCTCCTGTCAAACTATCTGCCGTCATCGCTGGAAATGCGACGACGTTGCCCAGGGTGCACGACGGGGACGTTGTCTGACTTTGCACACGGGGACAGAAACCTGGAAAGGGTAAAGAAACGCGAACGGGATACTAATATCTCTGGACTTATTTCTGATTTTTGTAAAAGCTAGCTTCCGCCCGCGACTTCGTCCGCGTGGATATTAGAGAAAATCCTTGGGGAACCTTCAATCAGGATCCGACCAGCCGTTTTTACGCGATTAAGCGGGTCCCCACCAAGCAAGCAGCCTCGTGCGAGGCCCGCCACACGCGGCAAACGTGTTGCCAGGCGATGAGGCAGCGCGCTTGGTGGGGACCAGCCTAATCGCGTAAAAAAGGCTGGTCGAATCCTGGGGGCTAATTGTCTAATTTAAAAAATCTATCGCAATCGCTTTCATTTGACAGATGGATGTGACACATTTCTGCATTCCTTTGGTAAGTTTTTATTTATGCCAAAAAGAAGCATCAATGTATCCCATCTTGAAAGCGATTGCGATGGATTTTGAAATTAGACAGTAAGTACCCAGGTTGAAGATTCCCTAAGGATTTTCTCTCGCGGACGAAGTCGCGGGCGGAAGCAAGTATTCTATAAACACGTATGTAATTAATTACCGTCAAAACAAAATACAGTGGATTTTGACAGAAGAATCGAAAAATCGTTTATTAGGTAAAGTGCGAGGCATGTCGCACATGAAATTCTTTCGGCGGAGTGGGGATAAGTTCGCGCATGTGCGCTTGTGAGCGACCAATAGCGCGCGCCCCTCTCCCGCCGCCCGTCCGCGCCGCGCCCCTCACCGCTACGCATACCCAAAATACGCATTCCGCGCAATCCCCCACCCGATTTCAAGATACGTGCCACTGACGGTATAATCCTTAATATTGTAAATGCGAAAGTCCGTTAGTTTGCTTGTTGTTACGCCTTCACTTGAACTATGAAATTTTGCATACACGTTGTCAGGTCAGGGGTACAGAAAAGGACATAGGGCCTTTCATCCAGAAAAAAACGTATAGTTCCCGAGGGATAGCAAAAAAATGTACACGCAGACGAAGTCGCGGGCGGCCACTAGTAATATATTATCGTGCATATCGGTGATCATGCTAAGGGGGGACAAAGAAAAGTGCTAGAGCTCACGGAGACGGATCTATCAGCCGACCGAAATCACCGGACATGCGGACATACCTACACCTCGGCCGGAGCTAGTTCTGTCAAAGAATTTCATACGTGGAATGGAATGGATCAGGCGCGGCGCCGCGGCGTATGGACAAAGCTACATACAATAATTTATTACGAGACTGTCTGGTGATTTCGCCGGATCCGGACCGTCTCCGTAGACACGGGTCCTTATGTCGGGTCTCCTGCGCCGTGTTTATGTGTTTTCAAACATCAAAACAATGTTCTGAGGGACGTGGCCTATGAGTTTTGTTTTAAAAAACACAAAACATGTTTGCCGAGACGAACGGAAAATATCCCCCACTCTCGCCTGCGGGGAGGGGAAGTAACTCATTTTGTGTTAGCGCTCACTAGATGCAGACGTGGGCGAGATTGTCAAAAGATAAAATATTTTTAGGAAATTTTGGGTGGATTAAATTAATGTAGATTAAGGATTTCTAATTTCTTACGAATATTATTTTCTATGAGAATATTTCAGTTTAATAAAGACTAGAATCAATGTTTTGCCATGATGTGTGCCAATATCGGATGATGCCAAGGCCAAAATCGATAAAAACCATAAACAAAATCGTCCATAGACAGATGTCAATGACAACATTGTCTATGATGTTGATAAATATCCGGTTGATTTCGCGGTTTCCTAAACTTCCGCTTCCTGTTCATTTAATTTTGTAAATTTTTCAAAAAGCGTTTTTTTTATGTAAATACCCATAGTTTCTTAGCAATTTTATTATGACGGACATAATAATATGTATCTAATAATTATTGGGAGAATTTATGTATAGTGAGGTGAGTGATCCGGGGGCTAATTGTCTAATTAAAAAATCTATCGCAATCGCTTTCATTTGACAGATGGATGAGACATATTGCTGTATTTCTTTAGTAAGTTTTTATTCGTGCCAAAAAGAAGCATCAATGTGTTACATCCTGAAAGCGATTGCGATAGATTTTGAAATTAGACAATAGAAAGGACACCTTTTTTTTTCCATTTAACACATAGATAGATAGGTCTTTGTATCCGCTTTACAAAAGCCCCGAAATCTAGTTTATTTAATTTTATTATGGAAAAGTCGTCCTCTTGTCTTCTCTTCCTTCCCAATATTGCGATACCCAACAGGGTCCATAATTTGTACTTTGTTTTTAGTTTTAAAATCTTTATAACATTATGGTTGCAATAAATAATATTGAATATGAATATACAATAGAATAAATACACCTTATACTAAAAATTTTCTATATGGTATACTTACATTTTTATTTTGAAGCATTTGGGTTCCAGAGGAATTTACTTACCTGTGCAAAAAAAGCTGTGCATGGGTAGCCTACAACAGCTACTATTAAATGTTCGATATCAGAAATAAATATAAACTTGGCTTCAAGTCTTTTGGACAAGTGCTTATGTTCAACTAAAATTATCTTCTAAAAATAAAGAAAATATGCATTATTATAGACTATTTATTATTTATATTACGCTTACGTCAATTACATTGTTTTTGAAAACTTTTGTATTATTTTACTACACGTTTATTAAAGTTTTCTCACATTTCAACTCCCAGTTTATTTATTTCTAAAATATTATGCTCATTATTTTCATTGTTCTTATTAATTCTTACCTTATATGTATGAACTAGAGATATTAAATTATACCTACTACTTATTAAAACTTGTATCTTTTAATTTCATACATTGTTGTGTTGGGTGTTTTTACGAGAATCGTGCGAGTTGCACAGAATTATTTTATTACTTCACTAGCGGCCGCCCGCTACTTCGTCTGCTTGGAAAGTTTTTTTACTATCCCTCGGGCAGGCGCGGTCGCAGCACAGAATACATAATTCGCAGCCTGAAATTTTGGGGAGGGGGTCACTAATAATAATACAATTGCTTTTTTGTAATTTTTTAGCTTTTTCTATGTGACATGTACGATTTGGGGGGGGGGGGGGGGGTCATGTCCCCTGTGACCCCCCCTCGGACCCCGCCTGCCCTCGGGAACAATACTTTTTTTCAGGATAAAAGGTGACCCATGTCCTTCTCTGTACCCCTGACAACGTGCAGGTATGCAAAATTTCATGATGATCGGTTCAGTAGTTAAGATGTGAAGGCGTAACAAACAAACAAACAAACAAACGGACTTTCGCATTTATAATATTAGTAAGGATTGTTTAGTAAAATCAGCACTTTCTTAAATTAATTAAAGTTAATTAGGCGGTAGTCAAAAAGTTTATGTAAGTTAAGTAAAGTTTATTTACATATTATGTCGGGTAAGCATAAATGTAAAGGTACCCTAAGCACCCTAAGGTAGGTACATATAAATGTGAAAAATAATCCAATAAAAATACGCGTGAAAACATAACCCTCTTGCAGTCGGGTAATTAATAGAAACATACGTTCGAATCCTGACCTGAGGCATTTGAAAATTATAACTTATTTAGTAGGTAACGTTAAAAGTAAGCTAGGGCATTTGATCTCATAGATATTTTATGGAAAATGAATTTAAGTTATAGGTACGCGACTTAGGTTAGGTAAATAGGTACCTATTTTCTTTGGGAGGGCGAGATGGGGTGGTGCTGGGTCACAAAAAAATTGATTGGATGGGTCTACATTTGTTTGTATTATTGCGGGGGTTGGGCTGTAGGTACTTTTAATTTTTTATGTTCATTTTCAATGTAGGTACCTAGGTACTCTGATAGTCGCGTGGAGCGGAAAATCTGTATTAAAAAAAAAAAAATACATACTAAAGTACCTAGTAAGTAAGTAAACAAGTACAATACCTAGTTTACCTAATAATTTATTCTAGGAAATCGTGTTTCCTTTCCTCCCCAGAGTATAGTAGCTGTAATAACTAGATAACATTATTATGGTTTTATTATCTCCTACTTTAGTAGGTAATGCACCTACATACCTACTCAGTGAAATAAAACTGTAGAAAGAAACTTTGAAGACAAGACACAAAAAATAAGTAATTTGAAAAAGTTGACTTGATCGCTGCTACTATTTCAAAAACTTCGCTATAACAAACAAAACAATACCAATACAACGAGACGCCGCATCACCTACCAAAACCGGTCGTTCAACGAAAATTCAAAAATTCGTTATTTTTTTATGGCTTCTTGAGCGAGGGGCGGATTTGGAGAACGGCGTTCGCTAGGGGTTGATTGCTAGGTCGCTTCGCGCTTGCGCACGTAGTTCGCGCCACAGCTACGTCGCTTGCAAGCCAGATGTTCCGAAAAGCTTCCGTCGTCGTTTCGATGCTCTGCATTTTATCTAATTAGTCATTGTAAAATGTGCACTAGGACCATTTTATTATTTTGTTTATCTTGTGAAATTGTCAGTGATTAAAATTATCATGTGTGTTGCATAAACTGTGCGTTGTAACTGAAAATTATCGAGCGTCTCGATGTCCACGAGTTCACTCGGGACCAACAAAGCGGCGGACATTTTATTTTGAGTACTTGATAATGTAGCATTTGCGTCGAAAATATTAATGTCGGTTTATGGTTATAAATTCGCATATCGTTCGCTTACACCTTTCGTAAGTATTACAATTCCATCATTATTATTTTATGATAAATCAGTTTAGGTGTTGCACAGTTTGTTAAAGTGGTTATGTCCTGGAATTACCGCTAGGTTGTCGATATTTTTGGGGAAATGTCGTTGATAAAAGTGACGTAAGCTTCGCTGGATAGTCACAGGTTATGTTAAAGACCTTTGGTATTGCATAAAATGTTATGATACGTGGTATCGACCCATACCGCTTCGGAGGCTTCTCTACGATTTCCGCGCGCGCGGCGCCCCTACCTAACCTCTTCACTAATTAGATTGAGGCCATTCTGGCCATTGCTACTTCACGACAAGAATAGTTAGAATTGTGATTACATGTTACTCTTATTGTTGAGCAGCGATGCCGAGGGGGGTGAAGCGAGGGCAGGTGGAGCGCGAGGTAGAGGTGGTGGTGCGCGCTGGGGCGTCTCCGGCCCAAACCAAACTTCTGGATGACAGCCCCAGCCAGCCCATTAGCTATCACCTGCTGGACCACGGCTATGGCGCCACACCACAGCACCAGATCAGGCGGGAGGCGCCATCCGCACCGCCGAAGACGTCAGAAGTAAGCCAATTATGAACAAACCAAAGATTCACTTTTCACAAATTTTTACTCTAGCCGAGGGCAGCTCTTCATTGATCCTTCATTCTCTTCACGGTGACTTCCAAGACATTTTATTACTTATAGCCTGTGGAATGGTAATCATCAACCTTTTTTAAAGTCTAAATAGATGTTTGGATTTATTTATGTATAAATAAGGTACTGGAAGTACTACAAGGATTGAGCACCATCAATATTTGAAACAACTTTTATTATATTTTATAATAAAAGTTTCAGTTCATTACGACTAATTATCAAATGTCATGCTTTCCATATTCCACATAAAGTACTTTTAGATTAATTTGGATGTATTTGAATATCAATCAAGTCATACAAAGTTAAATCGAGGGAGCTCTCAAACAGTACCATAGACATCAAATATGAGAATGGTGCTAATTCGGATGGGGAAATCCTAGAATTTGGTTTCTTTGGAAGTAAGTATCTACATTTATTTGGTTCATGGTATTATTATTCTTATGTTGTTTATAGGAAAGTTACTCAATGATGTCCATGTTCTTCTGAAATTCAGATTATGGAGCATTTCTCTCTTTACTTTTTCTATAAGCATTAAAATAATCATCAAGTTTAGCCGTGGCATTTCAAAAATAGTTCAGAAAGTCTAATGCACTAAAACAGGTAAGCTATTAATGTTGTTGAGACGAGATTATTACCATAAATATTGTACTGCTAAGTAAAGGCTTTGGTTTTAATTAGGGTGTGGATTTTGTGGGAGGTTCTCATCTGATTTTTGGAATTTAACCGATTAATCTACCAATTATTAGCAGCATTGTAAGTCAATGTTGTCTAGAGGAGGAGATTGTAGGCCTTCATAGTTTGAGACCTAGCGTTTCATCTTTTTATCATCTTCATTCTTTCTTTAATCTCTGTTACTGGGTTATAATAAGAATACTGAAGAAGAAAGTGCAGTCTATTTGGAATTAATACAGGTGATGCTATTTCTCTTCTTTAATCATTTGAGGAGCCTTGCCTCTGACCAATGACCATAACACCAATGATATTAAAATATCATTGCATAACACAACACAATCTTCATTTGTCTGAGTTTATGTGGTGACAGTTAGGCAAGATGGTGGTAGGTAGGTAACCAATTTATCAATTTGCAAATGTTGCCTTTGCTGTGAAATTTTTGCAAATTATGTATTATAAACTAATAATATCATAGAAAATTAACTTAGACTTAACACAGATTAAACATTAGGTAGTTACCTACTAGGGTGAATATGCCAATTACCAGCCCCCCCAAGGATTTTTCAACTTTGAATCTCTGTTGTTGCCACAATTGCTATCTTAAAAATATTGTTGATACAGTTTTGGGTAGGTTGATTCATCTTTATTACGAAAATAGAACTTAGTTTTACGTAGTTTTGTGGGAAAAAAATAGAGAAGCGTTTAAATGTCCGAAGGGCGAAAAACCCTAACTCCAGCCGCCTTTGCCCTAATATCAGCCGCTTTGCTCCCTAATTCCAGCCGGGTACAGGGTGTTCTAAAATAATACAACCATGTTAGTATAAAATAAAAAAAATATAATTTGGTAACTCTCAATAGTGATAATAAAACACTAAAGGCTATAAATTATGATTCCCATAGCAAGTCATTGAAACTTACACCTCTCCTGTAGATATTAATCAATTAAGAATACACATATATTAAAAATGGCGTATCAAAAAGTTAACTTTGGTTTAATAAACATACAATCAACGAGTATGAAATCGTTTTAATTATTTGAAACTTTTTTAAGCGTTTTCCAAGAGGTGGAATTCAATATACATTTTTTTATATTGAATTTATTTTCTGTTTCTATGAGTGAAGAAAAGTATGATTTTAATTATTATTACTTTTTACATCTAACATAAAAAAATAAAACAAAATAATTAAAATCATATTTGAGAACACCCTGTATATTGCCGTAAAGTTAGATGATCGGCTGGAGTTAGGTTCTCATACATATCCTAATACCAGCCCCTAATTTGCAGAACAAATAACTTAGGAATTAAACATTTTTCACCCGGCTGTAATTAGGTCATAGGGTGCAGGGTTAGTAATTCTAGTGAATAGCACTACAAATTCCAACCTTGAGACGAGCAAATTAAGATGAACTTTATTTCTTAAACGAAAGTTAAATACCCAATACCAGCCCCGGCTGGTAATAGAAAGTTATTGAAAATCATCCAGTCAAACTCCAGCCCCCCTATTTTTTTCGAAAGTAGTAAATTTAATTACAAACTAGTAATGTCAAAACGTTATATATCTAATCTATTACTAGTATCAAAGCTTAAAACCTAAAAAAATTGCATCTTGCCTTCGTAAACACACTTCCCAAAGTTCGCATCGATCGAGCTTTTATGCTGTTTTTCAAACATAGTCACCTCTATTCGGTCTCGGTAAACATTATTGCTCGTTGTGTGAGTTGTAGGTGACGTGACCGGCCAATAGTGATTTTCCAACTTAGAGGATTAACTATCGGTGTGGCTCCATCAAACAGTTTCCGATTTTCACTGTTTTTTAATGAAAGCAAAGCAAAAACTTTTGGGGGCTGGTATTAGGGGGGGGGCTGGAGTTAGGCATATCCACCCTATGTAAACTTTAGTCTCACAAATGTGGTTAAAATAATTAACTGAGATGGAGTTATTTTATTGATGTTACATCTCATATTGTACTGATTTTTGTAAGTTGTAAAAAAATATACCTAGTGGGGCATACATGTAGGGTTATTGAGGTCATACACCTCACCAAAGGTCATTGAACTGTAGAAGCTTATTATAGTGTTGATTTTTTTGTGAATATTTGATAGATAAGGTTCACTAATATAATTTAGGTAGGTAGGTACTTATCCTGAATTGAGTAGAATTCATTATAAATTTGGTTTTTCATTAACAGGATTCTGATTATAATTGAGTTTCTTTATAGTGTGTTTAGCTTTTGCTCCAGTATTTGCATGTTTTCTATTAGGAGCTGCCAATCAATTAATTTTTAACATAACACTTGTGTAAGTGTAGACAGGATCAAGTTTTTATTGCTAAAAGAAGATATAGTTACTACTATAAAATAACAAATTATGGCAATGATAAATAATAGTTCAAATTATTATATTATCAGATAAGCAGAAAGCCAGTAGGTAGTTGAATTCCTACTTTTGCTATTATGAACTGTATCTTATAGGAACCTGGCAATATACAATAAACTTAGCTAAGTTTTAACTGATGATGGGTTACTCTAGTTTACCAATGATTTACTCAATTTTAAACACTAAGATAAACATTTCGTCCCAAGATCGCGAGAGGGCCAGTAGCCACCGTGTTATTGCCAGAGCAAGCCCTTTAGGATTCGCATGGGGTGCGCCATGCCTGTTAGTTTTGGGGTCTGCTTTTATGTGCGTAATCGATAAAATGTTTGCTCTCTCGCTAAACGTGATGGCATTCTCTTGCTCCAGTGAGGAAAATACTTGTTGGATGGATGATTGTACCTATACGCCACCGACTTCAATAGCGCTTATAGTAAATTATTTCACTTATTTTAAACCAAGTTTATCTTAATTCGTGATTAACGTACGTTCCTACTTTCTAAAACATATTTGGGTAAAATAAATATGCTTTTTATCGAGACATACATAACCGGGATTTGATAAAATTGAATAGCGATAGTATGTAGGTACCTACTTACCTATTTCGATTCACTGATAATTCGATGCCATGTGGAATAGTCGTTCTTATACAAAAATAAAACAAGCGTTTTCTTGTAATAATTTAACCTACTTAACAAAATAAATTAAGGTTACTACTTACAGCTATTATAGTAATTTTTCTAAAAGGTGTCTCATGGCAGATTAAGGATTTACGAGTAAAATAAAAAAGTCGCGTAGGTACCTACCTACCTTACCTATAAGTATTATAAAAATAATCTTCAGATGTTCTTCATTTTAACTTGCATGTTTTATTGCTAGTTAATCTAAACCACGCTTTACTTCTTGGCCGATATTTCCTTAGAGCAGTGTTTCCCAATTAGTGGCACGCGTACCCCAAGGGGTACGCCGAGGTTGCGTCAGGGGGTACGCAGAACAATCTCTTAATTAACATATTATAAAGGTATCACGCATGAGGGGGGTTGTATGCTCGGCTCCCGACCATGAAGTTGATAAGTCAGTAGACCACTGCTCTACTCTACTCTTGTAGTCTGGCAAGTAGCTCCATCACTGCCTCCCTCCTGCAGAAAAAACTCAGGGTATAAATAATATCATTTGTCGATATTTTTCACCAGTACAGTTCCACATCTCGCATCGTTCTTCACAGTCGCCCCCACCTCACTGCTGGGGCACAGCACAGCCCTTCCTTAAGGGCGGATAAGGAGAATGAGCCATCATAACCCACCAATCCTACACTTACCCACCGTCTCTATGGGCTATGCAGCGGCATTCGTCCATTTTGTTTGACCTTCATAGGCGCCTGTCAAAAAAATATCACCCAGCCAAAAGAAAATATTTATCCGTCATGAACTCATGAAGTAGGTACCTAACCTAGGTACCTATTGCGCCTGTTTTGCACCGGGCGCGGCGGCGGCGGCACGGGCGGGCGTGTTATTCAGAATGTAATGAACATAATACATAATATTAAACTAATGTAGGTATAAATGAGTGCGTGCAAAGAACCGAAATAGCGGTAGGTATAATGTGAGATGAAATCTTTTAAAAGAAAAGTCAGCATTACTTTAGATTAATTTATGTCCGAGTTTTTATTTCTAGGTCCTATTTCTACCTAGACGCCCCGTATTTTGTTTAAATCAGGCAGGGATTCCCAAACTATTTAAGCAAGAGACCCTTTTTCAAAATGAACTGATACCTTAGTCACCCATAGCCAAATTACTTTAAAATCCTATTAAATATTAATTGTAATTAATAATAATAATTGTAATAGTTTATGTCGATCTTTGGGTACCCGATTTCGCCCCCAAGGGGTCGATATCGACCACTTTGGGAATCCCTGGTTTTAATTATTGAATAAGCAGTGCGTGGTGAAGAAAGTTGTTGTGTCCGATTCTGTCTCATTTCGTTCGTTAATTTATATCAATAAATCCATAACAACAATTTATTTTAATTTCTTGATTAAATTAATATATTATTTAGCCTAATTTATTAGTCCTACTTTTTCTAATGGCACAGGGTCCGTGGTAAACCTAGTAACAAATTAAATTAGTCGCATATCTTATTAGATGATGTATACCTACTACTTTTGCCCGGAGTAGCGATCGCGTGGACTTTTTTACCGGCGGCATCAGATAGAAGAAAGGTAGAAGGTAGGTAAGGTAGTGCGTGTTTGAACAGGACACAAATGTAAACAGGGGCCACAAAAGTAGTTAGATTCTAATTACTTGCGACTTTAGCTCATTTGTCCTTGTAAGATTTTTTCCACTGGGATTTCGGGAATAATAAATCTTTCTCTTTGAGTAGGGCTAATACCCGAACCGAAGTGCGGCTAAACCTAGTTATAGCCGGCTAATTTAGGTGTAGCCGATGACTGTTGGTTAAAACTAAGTGTACGTGTAAAGCTAGGGTTTCCTAGGATGACGGTGCTGTCATATTACGGTCGTAATTTATATGGCGCGCCGTATTATATTTTGCCGCCGCCATATTGTTTACATAGACAACGTTCTACGCCGCTAAATTACGGCCGTAATGTGACGGCACCGTCATCTTAGGAAACCCTAGCTTTACCGATCTGCTTTACTCTTGTAGGTCCCAAATATAGGCGCGAAGCGCAGCGGAGCGTGAGCCTTGACTTTCGTGGTTATGTTATTTTAACAGATAATGGAAATAACTTTCTTAATTACCTAATAAATTGCTCCCCCTTAGTAAAAGAACAAAGAAGGCTAGACCTAGTTTTAACCGGTTACACCTAGTATTATCCGCGAGCAAACAGGCTACACCTAGGTTTAACCAACAGCTATTGGCTAGAGCCTAGTTTTAGCCGGCTAAAACTATGTGTAGCTGCACTTCGGGTATTAGGCGTAACATCTATACCAAATATCAAAAATCAAATAAAAATATTTATTCAGTAACATCAAATTTTTACAAAAAAACGACATACTGAGATCCCCTTTTAAGTATATATCATACTTGTGCCACATGAGTAAACTTGTGCCGCGTTAGAGTATATATTCTATTCTGTGCTTGTGCCAAGAAACCTCGCTTTTCCACATCATACAATGCAGTTGATTTTAAAGAATAAATACCTACTTGTTTACATTTTTAGATGTGTACAAGAACTAAGATTAAGAAAAGTGTGTGTGTTAAATAGTTTACCTAAGTCATATAGTTTAAGTACTTACATAGGTATATTCATGTAACAACTACGTTTTTTCAATTGTATTATTGTAGTTTTATTCCGCGAATTTTAATTTGCCCTCATCGTAAAAAGATCTTTTCTCGGAACATTCTGTTGTCGGGGTTGTAAAATTATCTCAAGTTTCTCGTTCGTTTCTTCCTACGTAATACTGAGTAAATGTAGTAAAAAACGTAAAATATTTAACATTAGACCGGTGGTCGTGTTTTGTATCGTCAGTCTCTTGATTTGATATTATAAATTTTGTACAACGGAATTAGATAAATTGTATTCTTTCTTCTGAAACTTGCTGATCTATGAGCGAGATTACATGTTCAGTTTGGCATCAGTCCATTCCATCAGTCGCGTATAAATTATGGATCATCAGTCTCTGGAAAAAAATCAAAGTCTTTACAGGCTGATGGAATGGACTGATCTCCTTCTACAGCGTCAATGACGAGCGTCCCTGGGAAGATTTGAATTTTGCGCCTCCAAGGCTTATTTCTAGGATCATGAGCGCCCCTTGCAAGATTTGAATTTTGCGCCCCAAGACATATTTCTAGGATAATAAGCGCCCCTGGCAAGATTTGAATTTTGCGCCCCAAGACTAAGACTTATTTTTCTAATTATGGGCTAGCAAAGTGTGCCCCCCTGAAGGTTGCGCCCATTGCAGCCGCCCCTCTTGCCTGCCCCTAGCTATGACGCTCCCTCTATGTTAAAGATCTTTGGTGTTGTTACAACGCGCCATACATAACTTGGATATTAGATACACTGGCCTGCAAAACTAAGTACTACAGAGGTCTATTTCCATACAAACGAGGTAACTTTGAAGCATTGGTTCTCCGCCCAGGATTAAACGTGGTGTGATCTGATGATAGCCATCCAAGGAGTGAATGGAGAAGATTCAGATCCCCATACACACCCAATTGATCTGATCAGCATTCTAAGAGCTGTAAGGATTAGAGTTATCAGTTACAGCATTTCCATACATTTTAATGCTATTTTTGTGTTTTTTTTAAACATATCCTTACAGCTCTTAGAATGCTGATTAGATCAATTGGGTGTGTATGGGGATCTGAATCTTCTCCATTCACTCCCTGGATGGCCATCATCAGATAACACCACGTTTAATCCTGGGCGGAGAACCAATGCTTCAAAGTTACCTCGTTTGTATGAAAATAGACCTCTGTAGTACTTAGTTTTGCAGGCCAGTGTATTATAGATTACGTTACTACGTGAGCTCACGAGTGTTAATAAAAAGATTGAAGATGTCGGTTCTCACAATTTTGATTGTGAAGCATTCATACACCTCATCTTATTCAAAATAAAGTTTACGAGTATTTCTCAAATCTTTCGAGCTGAACTAATATCGGATCAGAAACAGGTTGTAGAAATGAGGATTCTTATAACTACTGTACAATCCTCTATTTCTACTAGGGTTGATGAGGAAGTGATTATGAGGAAGAGGAGGTGAAAGAGGAATTGTCAAGTAAGCACAAAGTTAGAAAGATGAGGATGAGGATATATTTGTGAGGAAGAGAATGCGGACGAGGAAGAGGATGTGATGAGATGAGAGAGAGAGGGAGAATGAATAGTCTTAGTTAGTTGGAAATTAAAACCAAACTATGAGAAGCAGTCTTTATCTCTATATTAATTAACTGCAATACAATTTAATAATTAAAAGTAACAATATAGTAAATTTTTATGAAAATTAATTTTGACGCTGCTCCTTTAAATTCCTCTTAAACTAAGATAAAGCGAAAGCAGAAGAGGATATTTTTACTAAAATTTTGAGAATGCGGTAACGGTTAGGAACTCCAAAAATTGCAGATCTTCCGCATTATGAGGGAGTATATGAGGAATCCTCATCAACCCTAATTTCTATAACCTGTGTGATATTGTGAATATCTTCAAATTTTTTTAACACTTATGAGCTCAATAGCCTCAGCACAGTCTCTTTGTTTATTTCAGGAGAATCGATAGAAAAAAAATCTTAACAAATTCAACATTTAATGAGGATGAAAAAACCTTGAATTACATTACATTCATATTTTATTAAAGACATTGATCCAATAGCTTGTTACCGTAAAAACTGCTTCCTTCTTTTTTTATGGAAAAAGTTTGAAGTTTTCTTGCTTTTTTCTTTCATCACGTTATTTTTCTCCAGTTATCTGATATTAACTTACTTAAAAATAGCCAGCCAGCAAGTGTAGCGCACACTTGGCCACATGTGTTCATAAAAGTTTGCGCTGCGGGCCAACTGCGGGGTGCCGACTGCCAACATGTGGTTCAGTCGCCGTGGGGTCACGTGGCCAGGTATCTACTTCCTGTCCACTGTACATACGTTTTCAATCTCTATTGCCATACCCAGCGTGTCGTAGCTAGGGGCTGGAAGGGGGGCGGCTGCCAGGGGCGCAACCCTCAGGGGGCACACTTCGATAACCCATAACTAGAAAATAGGTCTTAGGTCTTGGGGCGCCAAATTCAAATCTTGCAAGGGGCGCTCATCATGATCCTAGAAATAAGCCTTGGAGCGCAAAATTCAAATCTTGCCAGGGGCGCTCATCATGACCCAAGCTCTGTCGCTGCCCATACCTATCGCTGGGCTTAAATTATCGTTAATTCAATGAAATAGAGAAACCTATTGTTCTCTTTGAAGATGCTTTTTAATCGATCCTCGGTTGCAAATCACCAAAGGGCCAAATCAATTATGTCGAGTGCGTGCGTAGCCCTTCCTTCTGTAATCATAATGCATGCAACTGTTTGAGTTAGGGATAACGCCGTTATACCAGCTTAGACGTTAAATTAAAGGAACATCTGCTCTAATTTAGTCAACGCTCTTGGTTACACATGTGCACAAAGACGCGACCCGCAACCCCGCAAATCAACAATAGTGTAAAAGTTTTACGATAATAATAACGCAAACTAAGATAAGAAATTGCCATTCTTTTGCTAAAGGTCCCTTCCGAGAGTTGGCCGCTTTTGTGTTGATTCTAATTTATGTCATGTATTGTTGATGCCGGGTCCCTCCCCGCACACTTCCTTTGGGGCTTTGGTCCCGCATTAGACGTCGAAATTGAGTTTGTTGCAGCGGCTTACTGAAAATGCTTCGTGCATCTTCAGGCTGCTCTTCAATTTGGTTAAATATGGTGCCAAGTAACTGAAATAGTGTTAGTAGTGTGTATTTCTTTGGTGTGGTGTGTTTTTTGTGTTTGGTGTCGGCTGGCTTGATATAGTTATTTCTAGTATTATTGCAGTGTGTGCTTCTGGAGAGCTAAACAATGACTTACTATGTTTTGAGAGTGAGTGAGCATTTTTATAGGCCACGACGAGTGGATACTGATAGAATTATTTGAGTAACACCTCATCTCGTGTTGTTATTTTTGCGAAGCATTTGTAAATGCTTAGTAATCCGGTAGTTAATATGATAACTGTCTCTCATCATTCGTTCTCATCAAATTCTTATTACCTTACCATTGTTTTGGAATTTATGTAATCTTAATATGTATTGTGATAAAAACAATAGTTGGTTATTTTACGCATTACGAGTAGGTACTCTTTAATTGCAATAGTCATCGTTAGTCCATTAACGTATTAAGATTGTGACCGCCGCTGTGTTTTTCTTCTACATATTCCATTAAAAATGATGTTGCTCGTTGCTGTAATGTACCTACCCATTTGAAAGTAGTGGCATGATTATTTATCTACATTGAAAGAAACCTATAGTACATACATTTCCAAGAGAAATGGTAAAGATTCTTTATTTTTTTATATGAAGGCGCCTCCATTTTTATAGAATCATCCCCACACAGGTAAACGACCCCAGAGAATTTTCTACCTGGTCCAATAGGTCTTGTATAATATTCGTGAAATACTTGACACATCCTTTGATGGGAAAGGATATCTTACATATCTTTCTTTACATTTCTGCCTTACGCTCGCGTAACTCAATTTACTACTAGAATAGTTCAGTAAAATTACGGATTCGCAAAACATCCTGCATTTTTGCATATCTGACTTTGATGTGATTATATGTACATATTTACGAATCCAACTATATTTACGAATACAAAAAATACACCGCAGTTTTACTTTTTTTGTTGGATTTACATTCATAATCAAATTATAGTTACATATCAAGCAAAAAGTAAAGAAAATATGTAATTAGCAATTTTGCTAAAGCAACCAAATAAATTAATATTTTTGTCAGTAAAGTAAATAAATCATTAGTGAAAATTAGTTGGATTTATTTATAAAATGACAGCTAGCCATTTAATCTAACGATCAAAAGAAGAAAGACGCTATTGCAAATTATTTCAGTTTCGTCATATTAGCTCCCGTAACTTTACTGAACTAGAATGGCATTATCAACATTAAAAACTTAGAAATTTTCAGACATCTATTTTGTTTTTTTCTGCTCTAGCAGAAAAATATTCATGGTACCTAGGTACCTACAACTGCAAAATATCGATTCTTATCTTTATTATCCATACTTTGATATTATAAATGCGAAAGTAACTCTCGTCGTGTCTGTCTGTTACGCTTTCACGCCTAAACTACTGAACCGATTTTGATGAAATTTGGTACAGAGATAGAGTAGAGCAAGCTCTATACTCTTTCTCTTCTCAAGAGAAAGGACATAGATAGGCTACCTTTTATCGCGATATAAGAGTTGAATTGAAAGGGTTAAAACATGCGTAATTCATTTTTTCTCCGTATTAAAAAAAGGGATCAAAGTTTGTATGAAAGAAAGAAAGGTTTCGAAGCTAGGATCTTTAAATTTTGTGTTGGGCAGAGTTAGAGGGGGGAGGGGAAGGGGAGAGTGAGGGGAGGGGATAGGGTTACCATATATATCTCAGGATTTTTGGACTATGCTCAGGGTTGCGGCCGGATTTTGAAAATGTCAGGAAATCTCAGGATTTTTAGAATTTTCAATAATATTGTACAGTAAAAAACCTGAAATAAAAGACTTTTAACGGATACTAGCGCGGTTTTATTGAAAGTACTTTGGCAATTAGTTTGTATTTGGTTTGATTTTTGATTTTCTTTACCTATATTACTACTCATAGGAAAATTCACAGCCTGTGTGGGCCAAAGAAGTACCGGTATTGATTACCACTCTTGATATGTCTTGGCAGTAAGAGATCTTAGTAGGTCGGAAAAATTAGCAGAAGGTTACTTGGACAACAACTTTTAGACAGTAGAAAAGAGGATGGATGTTCAGAGTCATTTGATATGTATTTTGCAAAAATCCATTCAGTCGTTTTCAATCGAGAGCTGTTCAAAGTCAAGTCTGAATTGTGAAATTTTTAAGCGTTTTCTAATAATATGCTAGACCAAGCAGTGAAATGAAAATATTTGTAATCTACTCACAATGCTCTTTCATTTGATATCCCACAAGGTGCATATGTTTAAACGAAAAAATATAAATTATTTATACCGCTGCGCTGTTTTCATGTCGTCACAATTACTTCCCCTGAATCTATTGATTGATACCATGTTTGCCTACTTTCGAGATGACTTGAACCAAAAGTAACCTCATCATCAGCCTACCATCGTCCACTGCTGAACATAGGCCTCTCCGAGTGCACGCTACCGAGAACGATCCACGGCTACATACTCGTCCACTTTTTGCCAGCCACCTTACGAAGATCGTCGCTCCACCTTGTCTGAGGGCGTCCCACACTACGTTTGCCGACACGCGTTCTCCACTCAAGAACTCGTCTGCCCCAGCGGCCAGTGGTTCTACGACTAATATAGCCGGCCCACTGCCACTTCAGCTTGCTAATCCGGTGGGCTATGTCGATGACTTCAAACTTAAAGTAACCTACAACATGATTTTTCCGACCTACTAAGATTTGCATAAGTGAATTTGTCTTCGGGCGAAGGAGAGCCCGTCATTTGCGTCTCTTTCCTCCTTAGGAAGACTAGCGGATATCAGGCTGGTAACCTGTTCCGCATTCCACAGTCTCTCTTGTCGGGAATGGTGGCCCGATGCGCTAGGCCATCTCCCAACGTGAGGTAGGCCCGGATAAACCGGGCAGGCCCCTGTTCAGAGAGAGTGCGTCTGTACCGGATACCGCATGTTCAGGGTAGCCTCTGTCTTATAGCGCACAGTTTGGTGGGTATGGTTTCACCAAGACGAGTCCCACACAATCCCGTTGCTAAACAGCACGGGGCAGGTGTAAATGCATTTTCCCAATCGAATTAGAATGTTATCTCTTGTTGCTAGGCGGTGAAAAGAAGACTGAATTTGAGTGAGAGTAGTTCGGGCAGCCAGGGGCACGTGGTGCCCATGAAGGCGGACTTCAAGACGCCCAAGCAGAAGCGAGTCAAAGTGCTCGTGCCCTACGGCCGACCGTCCAGTTCTTTGAAAAAGTACACCGAACGTTCCAGGTACATTTCTTAATACAAGGTAATTCCTCAAAGCATTATTAGTATTTCGGTATTATTGAAAATTTGGAGTACTTATAACAGTAGTTTTTACGTAACAGTAGCATTTCTCAAAGGCTTTTTATTAATACGCAAAGATTTCCTAGCATCGGCGATCGGTACAGTACGAGGCAAATATCTTGAAATCGGGTGGGGATTCCGCGAATGCGTATTTTTTTAGGCATGCGTAGCGGTGAGGGGCGCGGGCGGCGGGAGAGGGGCGCGCGCTATTGGTCGCTCACAAGAGCACATGCGTGAACTTATCCCCACTCCGTCGGAAAAATTTCAAGATTTCAATTTCAATTTCAATTTCAATTTCAATTTATTGCATTCCACAATGTTATCAAGATGGTAGGTATACATAAAATAACAAAGTACATTGTAGACCCTGAAAAAGGGCACAGCAATTATGTAGAGAGGACGACTTATTATTATTATTTTTAGGTAGGTAATAAAATAGGTGTAACTAATATTATATTTTATGTTATTTGTTCAGTCTTATATATATTATATTTGACATAATATTATTTGTAATTAATTTATGTATTTTAAATCGGAAATCAATAATAATAAACGAATAAACATAAATAAAAATGAAGTTAATATTAATTTGGTATTATGTCATTTTAATTGTTAATCTTATTATCATATAATTATTTATATTTTAATCTTCTCCAATTTACCAAACTAAGGATATTTACTTAAAAAGTATTTTTTTTTTCCAATAATTATTTAATATATCATTCTATCTTTTCATTTAAGTATTCTTGTATTGTATAATAACTTTTTCACTCCTCTTGCTCAAAAAGTCCGTCATTGTAAGGTACAAGAGTCAGGATAAAATATCATAAATACCCCTAGGGGATAAAGTTTTTTCTTTTTTAATGTTTGTCTATTACCAATTAACCTACTAAAACGAAAAAGTCTTTA
Organism: Agriphila tristella; assembly: GCA_928269145.1. Taxonomy (NCBI): domain Eukaryota; kingdom Metazoa; phylum Arthropoda; class Insecta; order Lepidoptera; family Crambidae; genus Agriphila; species Agriphila tristella. Next base: position 53,587,731 of record OV743429.1, read on the forward strand.
TTCATAATTACGAATAGAAACTCGCTCGATTTTTGAAAATGGAACTAAAAGCAGCGATCTCTTCGGTGAAATCATAGACTTATTTATACTCTGTGACTTTTAGTTTAAAATGCGTGCATTGTGTTTCTTAGCTGCTATTATAAGTAGGTAGAAATTAAAAAAGGCACTGGCGCGAAATCTTTAGATTTTTTCTCTAATTCCAAACTGATTGAATTGTGTGACTGCAAGTAAGTAATAGAATCATAGATGTAGCACATCCCTTTGTTTTTGAATAGAATAGAAATAATTTTAATCTTTTGCCGTCAATCACAAATTGCGTATTTAAATACTGTATGAAAAGTTTATGAAGTGGAGGATAGAAAAACGAGTGGATTCGTTTACGGAAGTATAAACTATAGGTATTTAATATTGGATTTTATTTTTTTGCAATCGTAGTGAAAAGTAGAGTGTAACACACGACGCTAAAACCCATTGTAACTCGGTTTCTATTTATTCCCTCGCTAAAGCTCGGGAATAAAACTACCTCGTATGCAATGGGTCATTTTAGCGTCTTGTATAACAATCTACTATTTGATATAAGGAAATCTTTTAATTTTTTAATAAATTCTTTTTCATTATTTATATTTTTTAGCGCAGTAGGTAATTAGATATATGCCTCGTACTTGTAAGGTCAGTGGGTTTTAGGAAAAGTCAGTTGTTTGTTAAAATAAATATTTGTATCATTTACTTGACCTCAGTCTTGCATAAACAATGGGGAGGCGAAGGCAAAGTGAATTAGAGATGGCGCTTCATTCTTTGGAACAATTGTCAGTTTGAGCTTATATTGTCTTGACTGTGTATTACGTGATTTTACTTTCTTAGATTGTATTTTTAGGTTTTGCGGACAAACAATGTATTCTATGCTAAATTTAGCGCATATAAAAGAAGAATTACGGAAAAGAAAAGCCAAAACAACAGGCAAGAAAGTTTATAGCAACTTACAAAAAATTGCTAACAAGCATTACATTTCTTTAAATTTCGTGTAAGATTTACAAGTAATCTTTTTATTTCAGATTAGAAGCATATGATTTAAATTTTGACAAAGCAACTGAGTGTGAATTTCCGTGTTTATAGTTGCCTGATGATGCCTTCTGTGCAATTGTAATTTCAGGTTTCTGTACTGGAATTTCTGTACCGTCCAAAATTACACGAACCGTTTCATTATATTTATTTTATTATTCTAAGTTTCTTGAATGAATCTGGCATATAAAATTCTATTAATTCTCTGTTTGGCCCCAATATTGGGCTAATTCCATATTTGATATACCTATCAAATTCATCCAAGTTATAAATATGTTAGAAACTGCTGAGGTTGAAATATTAAAGAACAAAGCTGTTATAATTCAAATGTTGTTTTATTTTGGCGAAGCTTCATCAAATTCATGAAACATTCCTTTTGATTTATAATGTTTCTCAGGCTCAGCAAAGGAGAAATTCGAGGGAAAAGCATCTTCTTTTTGATATTTTTTTGCCCAATATTTTTTTTGTTACTGGGAAATCGATGAACTCCAATATTTTACAAGTTACATGCATAACAATGCGGTATTTTCTCAGTATAAAATTAAAAAGTGCAATACTCCAAGAGATTCCCATATGTTTTGACACTTTCTTTGAGGCGGCCCGGTACCAAAGACCAGACGCCACCTATCGGGATAAAATTGCGCTTTTCCTCCCCATTGAAAAGATTTGTTTTATTTTAAATAAGATGGCGCGTTGAAAGAAATCTCATGGTATTAACTCTTGATTACGATTATCTACTCATAGCCATACAAGGAAATGCCTACATACCCAACTACATAGTTATGATGTTATTATGTACTTTAGCTGAATCAGTTGTGAAATGTTTGAGGCTATCGATCGATACCACCAACTTAAACTATTTTTTATGGCGCTATTGAGTTAAGATGATGGAATGATGATGACGGAATCGCCGATGCTTAGGATATGCATGTAGTTGCTTCTGGAGCATTTCAATCTATGGTCATTACAAAAACAAAATTTTAATGGTTCAATTGTCATTTAATAATTGAGTACAATTTATCCATACATTGTTTCAGGTTTGACACATCATTAGGCTTACTTACGAAAAAATTTGTCGATCTACTCAAGTCTTCTCCCAACGGAGTTCTCGACTTGAATATAGCGGCGGAGCACTTGGCGGTCCAAAAACGTCGTATCTATGACATCACTAATGTTTTAGAGGGTATAGGCATATTAGAAAAAAGATCCAAGAATAATATACAATGGAAATGTGGTGAGTTTGGTAAAATGGGTTAAGGCTGGTAGACGTTGATCCAGTTTTGGGATGATAGAAAAAACGAAAACATTAATAATGATTATGGTCTGACAATACCCTAATTGGTTCCCAAAGCTAGGTCAAAGTAAACTTGCCATTTATAACCTTTTTTTTAATTTATTACATTAAAAAATTTGACTTTCATAATGCCTATGTCCTTTGATATAATTTGAGATATTGGTGGATGGATGATTTTAAGGAGTTCACAGACAGCATAACTTTATAGACAGCGCAATGAGCAAGTTTTGTTCAAAGTTGCATAGAGTCAGGTCAACGAAAGATGAGACTCGGTTGGAAAAGGAACTAATTTTGCGTCTTATTTTGGGGGTCAGTTTCCAATAACGTATTAATTTAACATGGAAAGTGACGCCACCATTTTCGCCATCTTTCGACTCTAGCAGTTTTAAGGCGGGGTATATAAATATCAAAATGAATTTGATCGGCTACTTCATAGCGTGTAGTAGTTTTTTGATGGGCTACTTGGTATGTGACGTGACATGTGATATCTATGTTTAGGTAATGAGGTTGTCTTCCTGTGGGATGTCTATAAGGCAATGTTGTCTGGATGAGTGTGAGTGTATAGGTGTGTTGTGTGGCAGGCGTGGACGGGGCGGGCGCGTGGCGCGGCGACATGGACGAGTGGCGCGCGCGCCAGCTGCGGCGCGAGGTGCGCGCGCTGGCCGCGCACGAGGCCCGCGTCACGCGCGCCGTGCACGACGCCGAGTGCGCGCTCTCGCGGCTCTCCGCCGACCACGGCGCGAGGGCCTACATCACCTACGCCGACCTCCGCTCCATACGGGACTTTAGGAACCAGACCGTCATACCCATCAAAGCGCCACCTGACACCAAGCTTAGTGTAAGTGCCTCTCATCTAATATATATTCTGCATATTCGAGACCGCGCTCTCCCGCCTCTCCGCTGACTACAAAGCGCCGGCATACATCACCTACGCCGACCTCCGCTCTACGGGACTGGGACTTGGGGGGGCTTCAGGAACCAGACCTTCATCCTGTAGCAGAAATAAGTTCATTAAATCGTCATATTATTATGTACTTACCACCTAAGAAGTACCAACCTTATACACTCATTTCTGTGAACGACACACTCTTCGATCCACTTACAAGGGCCCCTTACACATTGCGACTTTTTGCAGCGATACAGTCGCGATTCAGTCGTGATGCAGTATCGATACGGTCGCAACGCAAATCGCTACCATTACACACACGCGCTACTCAAAGCTGCGATACAATCGTGCTGCAGTCACGATTCAGTAGAGCTGCAGTGATATAGTCGCGATGCGTGCATCGATCAAACGCGATATAGGAACGACTCGGCGCATGAGTGGCGGCAGTGCGTAGATTTTCATTTCCTCTTTATCCCCGCTTCTGAATCGATACAAACACGCGTGTGCATCGATACTCACGCGCGACTGCTTCGATGCAAACGCGATGCAGCAATCGCTAAAAACGCGCGTTTTTATCGAATATGTGAATCGATACATGATTCTTGTTCATCGCTGGTGTCGCGATGCAGCCGCGCTGCTGTCGAACGCGCGTTTGTATCGCTGCAAAAAGTCGCTATGTGTAAGGGCCATAACATAACTATCGTGCGGCCCCTTTGGTTACGTGTGTGCTATTATTTTTCAAACGGTTTGTCGTGGTAGTTTATTGAGTCACTAGGCAAGATCTTATCACCTAATATGTAACAAGTAGCACATATTAAAGTAATGGTTTTTCGCAGGTGCCGCATCCCGACGAGAAGGGGTATATGATCCATTTGAAGTCGACGACGAGCGAAATAGAAGTATTCCTTTGTCCTAAGGACCGGCCGCCTTCGCCGTCGCACTGTATGTATATTGTTTTCACATTTTGTAGCAATATATAAACAAGAAATTGACTAATTGATTTATTCATATTTCTGCTAATTCACATAATTGTTAATATTTTGGCGATACAATGGAGTTCTCCGACTGGGCGTCGGTTCTCCACTTTAACAGGATTCCCCTAAATATTGACTGTTTTTGTCGATTCCAGCATCAAGTTTGCCTTCAGATCCCTTGCTAGAAGACAATAAGGCACTGTTAGAAACGCTCAAAATGCATCTACAGTCGCTGCCGTCCAGTTCCGTAACGGCCGATTTTACGTAAGTTCATATTTTATTTATACTAGCATAACCACAGACTTCTTCAATACAAATTTCCGCAAAAATGTTAAGACTGTATATCAAAATTCTGACAAGCCAAAATCTGTCAAAATTCTGCCCGATCTTGAGATCGCGTTTGTGCACATGCGCAGTGGCTACTTTAAATCACAGAGAAATATTTCATATCAAACTTTAAAATGTAGTGCTTACTATACTCTAACTTGATACTTTAATTTATGTAGGTAAGTACTGAAAGGTATACATTGTATGGGCCTAGTTGCCTGAATTAAATAAATAAATAAAATTATTTTACGCATGCTGTGTCATGTGTCGTCAGTAATGTATGTTCATTGTTAAAAAGGACAAAAAGTATTTTTCTAAACACAACTTTATTTTTGGGTTGATTCCGATATTGTCGATGTAATTCGGTTAAACAAAAAAAAGAAAAGTTATCCACCATATTGGATTTTTTATTTTTTTAACATTACATTGTTATTTTCTTGTCAAAATAGTACCAAAAACCGAGTTTGATCAAAATCGGCCCACAGACAAAAAAGATAGCCGCCATCCTGGATTTTTAATTTTTTACATTGCATTGTTATTTTCTTGTCGAAATAGTACCAAACACCGAGTTTCATCAAAATCGTCCCACAAACAAAAAGTTGGCCGCCATCTTGGATTTTTTACATTTTAAACATTGCGTTGCTGTTTTCTTGCCGAAATAGGTAGTACCAAAACCCGAGTTTCAAAAATACACCAATGTAAACAAATACACCAATGTGCGGCCGCCATATCACAGAATAACTAATAGTACAAGGCCATATTACCTAAAATACTTTTTTTCCTAATTCTTTTACCAAGCGAAGTTTTTTTGGGAATTAATTAATTGGGTGACTGGAAATAATTATTAAAAACGACCGTTAATGGGATACTTAAATACTAACCTTGGCAGCGGTTTATTTTTGGGCGACAAAATAACTAAACGGGCGACAAACTGTGGATTACAAAAATATGTAAAACGGGCGACTACATGTGGGAGACAAATAATTTAAGTTTGCAGTGAAAAATCTAAATGAGTGACAAAATACTGAGTGGGCAACTATTATACCAAGTAGGTAACTATATAGTGATTTAAGCTGCTCAACAACATGGTATTTTACAGTAGTAATCTCGATTAGGATTATATTCACCTTTTTTATTTTTAAATATATATGCAACATTTTAAATGTTTTGTGTGCCTTAATGTTGTCTCCCAAATAGTAATTTGGTCGCCCGTTCTGAATAACTAGTTACTCAATTTGTATTTTAAAGTCACCCATTTTCAACATTTGTAGTCGCTCTCAGTCCGTCGCCCACTTAGTATTTCAGTACGCTATATTCAGTATTTTTGATACCCAAAATGGGAATTTATTGTTACGCGATTAAATACTACCCTTTTTTTATTTAGTGTACCTAGATACATTTTGTAGATTCTTACAAAATTATAAAAGTAGTATAATTTAGGACCAAAATATCAAAACCTTTCGGCTGTGCTTTAAAAGTCAACAACAGTGCAAAGAGTATAAGTTTACTCTTTGCGCATTTGGAGAAAAGCGATATGTCCTCTCGTTGGAAAGGCCCGCGGCCGACTGATCGTAATAATTTTGCGAAAGCCAATTTATAGGTGAATTTTAAAAATTCCTCATAAATAATTAAGTGTAAATATTGATAAACAAAAAATGCAGTGTTTTAGACGGTTACCTTGTTATTCTCATTTAAGTGAGGAGACGTCTTTAAAACCTTCGAATGCTAGTGAAAAAACGTGTTAAAAGGTACCGATTTAAGCATTTCTTAATATCTTATTTTTTCTGTAATTAAAAACATTTTTGTAATTTTTGCTCTATAGAGCACTCCTTGACGATACAGACAATAAGTTAAAAATTATATATGAGGCGTATTCTCATTCGATAAAGCTGAAACTTTCGTGAAAAATGCCACTGACAAGCAAATTTGTAATTCCGCTTGAACAAATTGTCTTCGTATAAAAAAAAACTGATCATATATAATTTTTTTCTCTCTATACGGCACTAATTTAAGATTTTTACTTCCTAAATCTAAGGTCATCATCAATAATAATGCTTTCATTCTTTAGATTTCGCGTTTGAAAAAACGCTAAATTCCGATAATTCGTTCGAAATCCGATATACCGTCTTAATGAGCCGCTTTTTTGACCGAGTTTAGTGACACGAAGCGCGCGCGAGCGAAGCGTTTCTGATTCAGCTTGGGCAAAAATGCTTTCTCGTGTCCGTCCGGCCGTCTGTTTGTTTTCCTCTATAGGTCACATTTCTCATCAATTCTCTTAAAATTTTGTGAGGAGGTTCGATAATAAGGTCTATAATTATTAACTCTATAATTGATTATTATAATTTTATAAATAACTAGCGGCCGCATGCGGTTTTACCCGCGTGGTTCCCGTTCCTGTGGTAAAGTATCCAATGTTTTAATCTTGGCTATCTACTATCTGTGTGCCAAATTTCATCCAAATCCGATCAGTAGTTTTTGTGTGATTGAGGAACAAACATCCAAACATCTAAACATTCAAACATCCAAACCCACAAACTTTTACATTTGTAATACTAGCGGCCGCCCGCGGTTTCACCCGCGTGGTTCCTGTTCCCGTGGGAATATCAGGATAAAAAGTATTTTATGTTTTAATCTAGGCTATCTATTCTCTGTGTGCCAAATTTCAACCAAATCCGTTTAGTAGTTTTTGCGTGATTGAGTAACAAACATCCAAATATCTAAACATCCAAACCCACAAACTTTCACATTTATAATATTAGTAGGATCTATATAATTTATCAAACCGGAGGTTCTTAGAAATTTTGAGGTTTTTACTTTTTTTTTTTCAAAATGCTAGAGAAATGTTAAAGCGAGTTCTACATCTCACAGAACCACTAGTATTTAACATTGAATTTTTGTCGTTACGTACAGGACGCCAGTGAAGCGAGAACCCGAGGAGGAGTGCAGCATGGAGTCACACAGTATGGAGTCGCCGAGTATGGCGTCGGGCGGAATGGGGTCGGGCAGTGTGCCGTCGCACAGCATGGCGGCGGCGCTGCGCACGCCGTGCGTGACGGACCCGACGCTGCCGCTGGCGCCGGCCGCGGCCGCGCGCACGCCGCCCGCGCCGCCCGCGCTCTCCACGCCCGACGGTCAGTAACGAGTCCCACAGTATGGGGCCTGCCAGTATGGCGGCGCTGCGCACGCCGTGCGTGACGGACCCGACGCTGCCGCTGGCGCCGGCCGCGGCCGCGCGCACGCCGCCCGCGCCGCCCGCGCTCTCCACGCCCGACGGTCAGTAACGAGTCCCACAGTATGGGGCCTGCCAGTATGGCGGCGCTGCGCACGCCGTGCGTGACGGACCCGACGCTGCCGCTGGCGCCGGCCGCGGCCGCGCGCACGCCGCCCGCGCCGCCCGCGCTCTCCACGCCCGACGGTCAGTAACGAGTCCCACAGTATGGGGCCTGCCAGTATGGCGGCGCTGCGCACGCCGTGCGTGACGGACCCGACGCTGCCGCTGGCGCCGGCCGCGGCCGCGCGCACGCCGCCCGCGCCGCCCGCGCTCTCCACGCCCGACGGTCAGTAACGAGTCCCACAGTATGGGGCCTGCCAGTATGGCGGCGCTGCGCACGCCGTGCGTGACGGACCCGACGCTGCCGCTGGCGCCGGCCGCGGCCGCGCGCACGCCGCCCGCGCCGCCCGCGCTCTCCACGCCCGACGGTCAGTAACGAGTCCCACAGTATGGGGCCTGCCAGTATGGCGGCGCTGCGCACGCCGTGCGTGACGGACCCGACGCTGCCGCTGGCGCCGGCCGCGGCCGCGCGCACGCCGCCCGCGCCGCCCGCGCTCTCCACGCCCGACGGTCAGTAACGAGTCCCACAGTATGGGGCCTGCCAGTATGGCGGCGCTGCGCACGCCGTGCGTGACGGACCCGACGCTGCCGCTGGCGCCGGCCGCGGCCGCGCGCACGCCGCCCGCGCCGCCCGCGCTCTCCACGCCCGACGGTCAGTAACGAGTCCCACAGTATGGGGCCTGCCAGTATGGCGGCGCTGCGCACGCCGTGCGTGACGGACCTCGACGTCTTTGTGTTCTCAGTGCCAAATGAGGTATAGTCAACGATATTCCATTCCTAAAGGATGCACTACGCAATACAATAGCAAAGCTGAAATGTGGCAAATGCCGTTTGACAAATCACACGACACTAAATGTCAAGTTGTATGACAAGTTTTGGGGGACTTTCATAGTAGGCTGCCTTTTGGGGGAGTTAAAAGTGTCCCACAAATGCCATTGGCATGCAATATCCATTAGGAATGGAATATCGTTGGGTATAGTACGAGGCAAACATCTTGAAAGGCTTACGCCCATCTACGGCCCAACTTTAAAATACCGTGTACAAACTTTCCATAAAATTTAAAAATCATTATTCAATTTATTATGAATAATGCAATTGGAATTATTGTGTAATAAAGTCGCCATCACCAAAACCATTTTAATAACAATTCAAAGATTTTTATGCGAGTGACGTTGTTCAAGGTACGAAAAAATCTCGTAAACAATCGATGCGATATAAAAATCGATACCAACAAAATATATTATTAATTACTAACATTATTTGTAACGGCAATTCTTGTTTGACTGAGTATAACTTCAAAAAATATAGTTTTTATTAAAACCAGTGAAATGATAAAATATTTTTTAGATTATAACAGTATTGAACAAGATTAAAATCGATTTAGTAATCGTTTCCAATAGAACAATGGCAGCACTATGTACTCGGCTGATCTACTGTCAGTTTGACAATGGTGACAGTACGACGACGGCGACGTCACAACGTTTGATTGTCGTTTGTTTGTGTTTTGTTGTTTTGTTTTGTATTGGAAGTGTTTTGCAGTGAGTGTGTATTTCTCGTGCATCCTTTACTTTTTGACCAATTTTACGCTAATGGACTCCGAGTCTCCGACCCTATCCCGAACTTTGGAGTTAGGCCCCGCTATTATATATAACGATAATCTGGAATGGAAATGCCCACTTGACTCTCGCATGCATTGGATTCTGGAAGCAGCTCTGTCTGGTTAGTTTATTCAAAGTGAACAACATTACATTTAGTTAAAATTGACTTCGAGTGACTAAAACGATAAAACAAATGCCTCTGATATGAAAATTGATGAAATAAATTGTGCCCATACTGACGAAAAAGTCGATTTATCTAAAAAAGGCGACTTATTTTCTTAACCAACATTCAGTTTATTGAGTTTTTGACATGCCATGCTTTCATTTAATACACAATTCGTCTCTGTACACCACGATGTACCGTGGGCCGGAACTTCTATAGACCCATGGGCATGGTCCTTTATTGGATGGAGTGGGGATAAGTAAATGTGCACTTGTGACCGACCAATAGCGCTCGCCCCTTTCTCGCCGCCCGCGCCCCTCACCGCTACGCATACCCAAAAAACACGTTCCACGCAATCCTCACCCGATTTCAAGATATTTGCTCGTTCAGTAGAACAATGCGATTAAATTGACAATGGACAGTAATCCGCTGCAACTTCACTCGAAAATGTATGGAAAAGGAGAAACAATACAGACTTTAGAAATCAAAATACGCCATTTTGTACCGCAAGCGCTCTGAAGTAACTCACGCCAGTTGTACATTGTCAATTTAATCGCATTGTACAGTGAGCAGCACATGATGTTATACAAAACTGACAAATCGGTTATTTATTTTGAACCTTAATTGCTTTGCATTTAAGTATAAAATTGATTGAATATCATTCCCCTGTCGTGACAGCCCAGCGAGCTGTACCGTACATACTTGTACGTACTATTGACCGTAAATAGGTCTCACGTAGATATCCATGACGCGGCGGGTCAATCAAAACTGTTGAGAACCACACACGCAACTCATTAATAGATACTAGACTAGTGTAAACGATACAGGTGCACCGAGCCAATAGAATCACGCCGCGGTGTGCGTGCGACCCGCGCCCGTGCTCCGCGGCGGCGCACGGGGCTAGCGACATCCTAATACATTTGAATTTCACCCGCTCGCACAATCATCCGCGCTCGCTTCCACTGCGACGGGCTTACGATGTCGACCAGGGGCCGTACCGGCTAACGAATCGATTTATCGAAAGTCTGCCGGGTTTCAAATTAAAACAGATAAATCGAGCCCCAATTGGACCAAAATGGCGAACCCCAATGAATAATGTCACACGATCGATATCTTCCAAATTACGTCAACAGAAAGTACAAGACGAAATTCCTTACTTTGATTTTTCTGTTTTAAGTTGAAACTCAGCAGACTTTTCGATAATCGATGCGTTAGCCGGTACGGCCCCAGTATGAAAGACACTCATGGATAGAATCTTAATCTTTTGCTAACAATATTACATCTAATGGGCCCCCACATGCACAGGCTCGGCCTGCAGGATCCTTTATCTAGGATTTGACCTTCTATATAAATCTCTACATTTGTATAGAGAGGCGCGGCCTCCCGCGGTCTTCCGGCCAAATCCAAGCGTGTGAAGGGGGAAGCGCGGCCTCTTCAATCCTGAGGAAATAGCGCCTCCCCTTACACACGTTAAAATTTAGCCGGAAGACCAAATCCTGGATACAGGATTCTGCAAGCCGAGCCGGCTTGCAGAATCCATATGGAGGGTCCAGTATATATCAATAACTATTTTAAAATACGTGCTAAAGAAAGGAAACTTGAAGTTTATAAGAAAGCTGTTATTTTCGATATTATCACATCTCTTAAGAACGAGACGATAACATTATAAACTACCATATCTCACAACCCTGAAAGAACGCTCACAGTGAGCGGCAGCCGTTAGTGACGGAACCGACGCGAAGCTTCGCCACTCATTCAGCCATTTTAATGTCCTCCCTGCTGGAGCACAGATCACAGACTTTCCTCATAAACAATGGGCCATAATCTACCACACGGGCCCAATGCAAATTGGTGTTAACGACCGCAAATTCTAATGGATTTACGTGTCTTCGATAGTGCGTAGCCTACTAGCAATGGTTGCTCAGCGCTACGCTAATGATTAAGCTCCGTAGCAATTTAAGCGTAATATCCTTCCAGTCACCTTTGTTAGCTGTGGAATAATGATGTCAATCCGTGAAAAATTGTCCATCAGCCATATTGTCCCCACTACTGGGGCACAGGCCTTCCTTATGCAATGCGGATTGGTGGGAGTTAACGACTGCAAATGCAGCCGGGACCAACGGCTTAACGTGCCTTCCGAAGCACGGAGGAGCTCGAGATAATACATTTTTGGTCACCCATCCCATGACCGACCCTTGCGAACGTTGCTTAACTTCCGCAATCGCTGGGCCAGGCGCTAAACCACTGCGCCACCGAGTTTCTCGAAAAAAAAATACAAAAAAAACATCTCATGATGTATGGGCTTGATTAATGAAAATGTATATTGTTTATACAGCTGACTGCAGCGCACGGGGCCGACTACGGAACGCGTTGATAGCAGACAGCGACGACTTCGCGCCCATCGGCCGCTTCCAGCTACAGACGGAAGACCAGGAGTCAGGTACATTACGCACACCAGCAAAGGTTTTGACGCAGGTCGTCATTTTCGCAAATGGTCATCGCAAAAAATTTGGTCACTTTCGCAGAATGCCATTTTCGCAAATGGTCACTTTCGCAGAATGTCATTTTCGCAAATGGTCACTTTCGCAGAATGTCATTTTCGCAACTGGGGCCCTACCGCCCAACTCAAAGCGATAGCCAAAGCTATAGCTAGACTCACAGTGCACTGACGTCATAAACCAAAGCCAGAGTAAAAGTCCGTCCTTGTCATCGTGTTATGATATGACAAGGACGGATAGAGTTTAGCTATCGCTTTGAGTTGGGCAGTAGGGCCCCTGGTCACTTTCGCAGAATGTCATTTTTTTTTCATTTTGTTCCCAAAATTGTGAGTTTGAGAAAAAAATATTGTGAATAACATTCTGCGAAAGTAACATTTTGCGAAAGTGACCATTTGCGAAAATGACATTCTGCGAAAGTGACCAAATTTTTCGCGATGACCATTTGCGAAAATGACGATCAGCGTCAAAACTACCAGCGGTTAAACCTACAGCCTTACTAGAATTGCTATAGTTTATGACGTCAATGCACTGTCCGTCCTTGTCATTGTGTTATGACTAGGACGGACAGTGCATTGGTATCGTTATCGCTATAGCTTTGAGTTAGGCGGTAGAACCCCCGAACAAAGCGACAACGGACTATACGGCTTCACAGGACTATCACCCAGCTGCAAAATTGCAGATTGGACGCCGTTTTTATGCAGTCAAAACTTCAATACAACTGTGCAGTTCCCTTGTAATCTCTTGCTTGCGGTTCAACCGTGCAGCTAGCGTGCAGCCAATGTGCAGTCGTTAAAACTGCATGCTGACTGCGCAGTCGGTTTGCAGTCATGTCAACCGGGCAGAGACTGCATTTAAACTGCAATTTGGCAGCTGGCTGGCAGTACTAAAGTCGTCTGTAAAAAGCCCTGTAAGCAATTTGATTTCACAATAATTGTATCATGAATGAATTCATCAAACAAATCTGTATTGAAATTACTAAATAACTGATTCTATTTATAACGATTAATTTTATTTCTCATGAAGCCTTCTGGCGCAACTAGCACACTTGGTATAGGCAGATAAAACCATTCATTGATAGTAATTAATAACTGACAATGATTTTGGTAGACTTTTTTTGGGTTACCATTTTTAGTTAAGCTTTGTTTAGATAAACAAGAATATATATATAAAGTCCGTCTCTAATAATTGATAACTTTCTTTTTCTGGAGGCGTGTTATAAGCTTACAATAAATTGATTTGCTTTTGCTATTTGCTTCACCAAAATTAATATCAAATGACGGAATAGTTTAGCTTAGGTTTAAAGGTCCATCCACTCAGAATCTGCTAGCTATTAATGGCAATCCATTAAACAAAAACCAAAAAATATTAAACTTTTTCAACAGGTTATTCATATTTCATTGGTGGTGGTAATCAAAAGGTGATTGTACGCACACATAGCTTTAGGTAAAGATGTAGTGACCAAGGAAGTATCATCACAGAGTAATAAAAAATCTGTGAAGACCAGAGAAAAAGCTCTATAGAGCTTTCCAAAGATGTTCGGAATTTGAAAAGCGTTCCCCAACGTGTCAGATCGCATCCCAGTGCGCGCCGGGAAATCGGAAAATGTTTATGTTTTGGTCTAATTATCTCAAAAAGTATACATGATTTCGTGTTCCAAAAATATATGTTATTCATATATCTTTCATGAAGAAAAAATAGTAGTATAGCATTTTAATTCTAATTATTAATGTAATTTATTTTTAATCACCTTTTTAGCTGATTTTTATTATCGTGTCCCAATTATCGTGAAAGTTATTCAACCAAATTTGATTCTAAAAAGGTTTTCGTGATAGTAAAAATAATTAGTAGTATCATATTTTTAAGTTGAAAGTAAGGTTTAAAAAATCAGGAAAAATCTCCATTGATCGCTTTCAACGCGACGCGGTTTAACCACCACGCTAGAACACGCGCTGATTTTTATTTTAACGTTAAAGCTTTTAGTTCGATATTACTTCGAACGTTATAAAGCTGCTCATCAGCTTATCAGCTTTATCAGAAGGAACGATATTTACATTATTTTTCAAACATTTTCGTTAGTTGTTAGCTTTTATTCTGGTTGTTATTATTCCTGTGGTACAACAGTAGGTGATGAAGCGTGGGCAAGGCATTGGAAGCACTCGCTGCGTGGCTAGCACTCCGGCTGTGACTTGTGTCGACTCTCACATCACAGTCAGAGTTCTAGCTATGCGACGGAGCACGACACCTATCAAGACGGAAGATTCAGACATTTTGTGTTACATCATGTGCGAGGTGCATTTTAGTATCAATGTTGGGACAGGCGGCACGGATCTTGAGCGGTGACGTATAATGCGCAGAAGTCATTTTTAGGTCTCATTGGCGGGGGACCTGGGGCGGGGCGACTGCAAACAAGTGTAGTAATCCCCTCCAATTTCTCTCACCGCTCAGGATTCGTGCCGAGGCATGTAGGTTAGATTTTTTCTGGTTTAAATTTTTTACTATACGAGTTTTGATAATTAAAGTATCCAATTAACTATCTTTAGCAAATATATAGGTCTTCTACGCTTAAAGTTGTCTACTCTCTCAAATGACGTGAAAGTTATAAGATTTTGGTAATTAAGGTTATAAGAAATAGCCAAGATTTCAGTGCTCTGAATCCTTAGAAACATGTACTAGTAAAGTTGTTTCAAAGTTTTAATGCTAAGATATAATTGCTACTAGGAAGCATCTCATTGTGTAATTGTATTTGCATGCTTATCTCACCTTGTCATCTCGAAATCGCACCAATCATCCCAGCGGCTTTGGTGATAACTAACACTGACTAATTGTTGTATTGCTGTGCTTAGAAAAGTGTATAATGTTATGTGGTGCTCATTTTGTGTCGACTCTCGAATAGACAGTTCGTATGAAATATGTGAAATTGGTTACTATCCCTGCCAATTGGTAATGCGCCTGGCGGCCATGATTTTAACCTCAAAAACGAAAAACAATTGTAAATTTTTTATATACCTAAACCCTATCTTATTGAAAATAATAATTCAATAATTAATATATTAGATTACCATTTAGAACCAACTTGGATGTTAATGTGACAAGGTTCCAGCGCATTACCAATTGACGGGGATAATAATGTCTGGGATATTCTGTTTCATAAAAGTGGTGTAATGTATTCATCTCTTCATATTCATGTCTATTTAATATTTGTTGGCGTCCCGTATGTAAAGGGGTATCTTTTCATGGAGATCATAAACATTTGTAAATAAATGTAACATAGTGATTGAAACGAGACTGTTTGTATGTGACAGAAAAATATTGAGTTTAACGAATAAGTTTCTTGAAAATCAGTACAATATTATTTGTCTAGCTTTCAATCACTGTGTTTATCTAATCCTCATAACATTTGTAAAAACCTAACCTAACAGCTAAATTTAATCTTTAGTTATTGGTTATACTTTGCTTCATCAGGTCTGTTAGATATGATCAGCTGATTATAGATAAGCTTTGTCTCTAAAGATTGAATTTAGCTTTTTGTTTTAAATAAGGAGTGTGTGAACATCTGAAGTACTAAAATTGAATTAGTAAGTCTTTCATATTTCAACATCTTTCCGTATTGTGAGTAATACCAAAATTAAAACTATCAAAAAGTCATTTATTATGTAATAGTTACGTCGGATTTCTTCGTCAAATATGTAAATTTTTCACATGAATTCAGCATTTTAGGTTATACTAAAACCTTTCTAAAAGTTCCTAGTAGTTTTTTAAACATTAAATGAAAGATTAGTAAAATGAAAACAACATTGCCAGTAAAGTCAAGGAGGTTAAAGACTAACAAAATTCCATCCTCACAGGCGATTGTCCGTACCATGAGAACAACACAAAAATCTCTTCATTTGAATGTTACTATGTACTTAACAATACATTCAGATTCTTAAGTATATTTTAGTCTCATGTGTTTGTTTCTTTAAACTCGTACAGCCGATTTCATAAATATGTAAGCACTTTTAACGGATGATGACTTTTATTACAAAGGCATAAGGTTGATGAACTGTCAAAGGTCTAACTGGACTACTTAGTTCGATTTCGTTCGGAGTAGATTTCACAGGCGTAGTATTAAGAAAGCGGCAATGGAAGCGGGGTATGGGCGGCGCTGCGGCCGCGAGCTGTGTCCCGTGCGGCTGCAGTGCCTCGTGTAGCACCATGGGATTCAGCTCACGGCCCGCGCCATTAACTCGCCACTAACATTACACCGGCCGGACCATCTCTAACGACACTAACCACGGATTTATTCATCATGTGTGCTTTTGATATCGCGATTTGGGTGCTCGGCGCTTAAGCTACGGTTTCCTAGGATGACGGCGCCGTCATCCTAGGAAACCCTAGCTTTAGGTTTCATTCTCATTCCATATTGGTTGCGTTGAACGGGGGTACGTGCAGGAAAAAAGTGAGTATCATTATTCTCGATAGGATACGCATATACCCCTTCCGGGGATCCTATATATTCCCCCCTCCCGGGTTCCTGTTAAGAGTCCGTACACATTTTGCCGCTGACTGCTCGCTCACACATTTCATGTTTTCTCAAGATTTCTTAAATCTGAGTGCGTATCGAAAAATGTGCCTCGGCCACTTTTCGCAATATAAGATTACGGCGGACAATTCAACATATTATTATATTTCAGTTTCGAGTTGCTCAAGTACAAAATAGTTTTTGCCAGTTCAAATAACTGTTAGTAACCACAACTTTTTGTACTTTAGCAACAATAAACTGAAATATATTTTAAAATGTCCCGTAATTTTATATTGCGAAAAGTGGCCGAGACACATTTTTCAATTACGAACTCAGATTTAAAAAATCTTTAGAAAACATGAAATGTGAGAGCGAGAGAGCGGCAGTCAGCGGCAAAATGGGTACGGGCGGGCTCTTAAGCTACTGGGCTGGGTGGGATAACGGGAGGTGGTCGCAGGGGGACCACAACGCTAAATGTTGCGGTTCCCTCCTAGCGAGTCCCACATGCGGGGACCCCTTGCTCACCCGCGGGGATGGGGGATGCGTAAATGCATTTTCTCCTATATACAAAAATATACTCATTTACGACGTAATCATAACGTATAACGCCGTATAGGCGTATCCGCCTTTATTCACTCATTGCTTTTTAAATATGCTGAAACGGCTCAAATGGTGCTTATTTGCCTATTACAGTACGTTCAACGCAACAAAAATTGGGTTTGTGTCTTTGTTTAATGTTGCTGTTTTTATTTTAACGCGTCGAGCGCAGTGCCCTGTTTCATCCTCATTTAACTTATCCATTTATCGTTTGTAAGAGTGCTGTAACATTAACCTGTTTTGTTAAATATAGTTTTCTTGTGAATAATGTACCTACATTATTTGTAACTGTAATCTCTACATAATGTTATTATTTGTTACGTATGTTATGTATTTTACATTCAATCTGAAAATAAACCCTCCATACTGAATTGTAACTCAAATTTGATGCCCAAAAATCTATTTAGGGTATCGATAATTGATAGAGTTCATCGAATATAAGATTTAAAAATCAGTGACAAATGTGACAATGGGGATGGCAACGCAAAGCTAATTGTAGATGTCGCTGCGTACGCTTGTTTCTAAGACAGTACTTTTGATTGGTAAATATAATAATAAATAAATATGTCTGAAATGACATTCGGCATTTGAAACAACCAATCAAATGATTTGGGTACAATCGTTTGTGGCGCCATTAGTTCCTCAGTTTGTATCCCCATTCACCATTGAAGATGATAGTATATTTTATAAAGATTATATTGTTTTGTCTGCAATTATTCCATTGTGTCAGGTAGTGTTTTGTTACACGTAATGCTGAATATTCGTATTATTTCCCCCTTATTAATAAACGGATTAAGTTTACACCTAGTTTAACCAAAAGAATTGCTTGAGAATATGACGCTTTGAGACGTCAAACATAAGGAGTAATATTGTTAAGTCAAAATTTTGGTTAGACCAGGGCCCTATTTTACCAAATTGTCATTTGTCAGTCTTTTTTACTTTAATAGAGGACAATTATGTTGTGAAGCAGTGGATAATTTTTACAAGTCGACAATTGTCACACAAACTTGACTCTTGTCAAGAATTACTGACAAATCTACAAATATGTCGACTTGTAAAAAATATCCCTGTTTCACAACGTACTTGTCCCAATTAAAGTAACAACAAATGTAAAATTAACCAACGTATGTCACTGACAAATGTCGACTTGGTGAAATAGGGCCCAGGTGTAAAGTTACTGTTCGTTTATTAATAAGGCCGTATATGGTTGCAGAGGCGTTGGAGTTAGAGCCGTTCCTCGCGCTGGAGCCGCCGATGTCGGCCACCGACTACGGCTTCTGCCTCGACCACGACGAGGGCCTCGCAGAGCTCTTCGACTTCGACTTCTAGGCCGTAAAGCGTTAATTCAAGTGACTGATCGTTAAAGAGACGGCGGCAAACGTACTGTACCGTTTCCCCTTCATACTTCTGCAATAATACGCAATATATTTATTTTATTGCAGACGCCACGGCATATGTGTTCTTTTGATGCGTTTGCCATGGTTATTTAATTATTGTGCATTTCGGTGAACATACAGGATACTTATTTATTTACAACCCGGATATGTAGAAGGAAACGAGAGTGTAATAGCGTAAATTTGTTTTGAAAATGGTTCGATCACAGTCCTAAATGTTACCTGTATCGATTGATATAGTAGTCTAAAGTCTGTTCATCCTTACTTGTCTTATATTGTAAACAATCTTCACCCAACTCTTTATTGAAATAATAATTTATAAAATACAACAATTGGTTTTCCACACATAGATTACAAAATAAATTGTTAATAATAAATAACAATTTCATAAAGTTACTTACATATTTTTAATTAACGATTAAGGTTTGAAAGACGTATGACAACTGTCAAAAACTGTTTACTAAATAAGACAAGTAAGGATGGACAGACTTTAAACAGTCGTCTGATATCAGTTTGTAAGTTAATGCCTAATCGTGTAACTCAACATCTGTCATGATCGCTTTCAATATGGCAATCGGTGTATATCTTGGCTTATTAATTCGAAGTAATTTGTATTGCCTCAGCAATGGAAACTCATAGCGGTTGTGATGGATGCTTGAGATACATAATGAGGAAGTCTTGTAATAAATATCCTTAGCAATTTATTCAGATATAAGTCGGGACATGATGAATCGGGGGCGTGGGCCACGTACGCCGTTCTGGGTAAGTCCAATAATGTACTACATGTGCACGTCCAATAATGTACTATATGTGCGCGTCATAAGACATACTTTTAGTTGTCATGTAACGTGGTATCATGTCACAAGGCGTTGATACACGTGGATGTTGTGTAGCTCAAAAGACTTGTCTCTATTTGAAATGCATGAGGATCGACGCGCCTAGATCGGCGTACGTGGCCCACGTCGGCCTAATGTAGTTCCTACTTAAATTGGATATATTTTTCTATCCCCATCAGAAATATTATGGTTTAAAACTAGTATGTTCGTATCCCTCGGGCGTATAAAATGTTTTCTTTAACTTGATAAATCTCAAATTCACGCAATTTGTCAATCTTTGTGTTTGTCAGGAACCCAATCGAATATTTGCATGTGTACATAACAAATATCATAGTTTTTAAAATAGTTGTTCACCAAACTGAATATAATTACTAAATCAAAACAGTTCGTTCTGCTGATATATTATTTACCTTTGGTAAGTTATTTTGTATAGACAACTCTCAATAGTATAAAATAAATTATATTAATTTAATACATTTTCAACTGTATATTAATATATTTTGTGTTAGGGAAGAAATCAAGACCACCGTACTCGTGACGCATTCAAAGAAAACTTAGATAAAATTTATTATTTCCTATCAAACTTGTCGTCATTCAATACTGTCTGTATGGATCTCAGTGGTTTTTATTTCTTACACCACAAGCAAGCTCACCGCAAGCGGAGCTACAATTTATCGTGAGATTGTATTCAGATTCAAAAGTAGGTGAATTATCACCTTGTTTCGTATAGAGCGTTCAAGTATTACGTAACGAATTTGGGGGGGGGAGGGAGGGGTTTTGTAAAACGTTACGATGCGTTACAGGGGCGGGAGGGGAGTTTGAACTACGCGTTACGTAACATTATTATTTTTTAACCCTTCAGAAAAGCCGCGTAGCGTTCTCTCACGCATTTTTTAAATATGGAAATCCGCCAAAGAGAAATTTAATAATATTAACGCGAAGGTATTTTAGCGACTTTCTGGTACTTTACGCCACATAATTGTGTTTTTTAGGTAAAAATAGTCACTTGGTGGTTACGTAACGTTTTACTAGGGGGAGGGGTACAGATAAACGTTACGTTACTTAATACTTGAACGCTCACAGAGTGGGTGGGGCAGTATGTCATCTTACGATACATTTTAGCTGCCTTGTGGTAGGGCTTTAAGTCGAAGCTCCGTCTCAGGCGAGCGATCCATAGATAAATGTTCCTTGTGACGAGTGTGAGGGGCCCGCAGGAGCAACGCGACAGCGACCGGTAAAACCTCTCGTTCTTAGACACGTATTTATAAACCGCTCTCAATGTTAAGAGCTATCTTGAGACCATATTTGAGATGCTCTTTTTATAGGAACACTGTCTCAGGTATGATCGCAAGCTCAACGTTGATAGCGGTTAATAAATACGCGTCAAGTCTGTTTGAGACTTGCCAGCCGTTTATTTTAAATATACATATTATATTTCCAAGTACCTTATTATAAATACTTAAAATCATTACCTACTTCTAAAAAGCTGACGGCCTTACCACAAAAGATAAAAAAAAACTGATTACACACCAGTGGCGAAGGGTCCATACATGCCGATTCCTATCGGCTTCCCTTTTAGAAATCCCTCCCTTGCAATCCACTATACAGTCATGAGAATTTTAAGAGAAATTATTGGTCCGGCTTACCTTTGCCATATTTTGACCCCTCGCCACTGTTACACACTGTTTTAATGTGATGCTGTCTCTTTCAAACAATACTGTCAAAAAATGTCTAGTGTGCAAGTTAAACACTCGTTGAACAGTGTTTTGTAGTAAGGACGTGGTTTCGTTTTGTATCTGCATGAAACAGCCGCTGGATCAATGAAATCGTAAAGTAGTAGTTGTTATTTAACAGCTGTGGAGAGATCTAAATGTAAATACAATGCGCGATTAGTTTGACAATGACGATGGTCCTCGGCAACTTCACCCGAGAATGTACGTGCGCACAGATTAAGATATACCGTATTGTACCACCACAAGCGCTCTGAAGTAGGTTACCGTGTACATTGTCAGATTAATTTCATTGTGAGAGAGGTTTGCACAGATTGACAGTTTTGGTTTTATTGTTGTCGCTGCGCGTGGGCGGCGGGGGGTGGGGGCCTATTCCCGTTGTCCCACGCTTTTGTCCCCCACTGCGGTATTTCAGATATAAAAATACCTTTTTCCCGATATCCCCAGAGGGGGACAAAACTGGGGGTCCACGGGAATAGGGCGCGGGGAGCGGGGGGGCGCGGCCGGTGTACATAGGCTAGGGGGCCGCGCCCGTGTACATATTACGATGTAATGAACGGTGATATCTTAGCGGCCTTCGATTTTACTTGTAAAGCTAGCTCTAGTACAGTTGTCCTGCTGGGGGGCTATCGTTTGCGTTCGTCACTGATTTGCCAAATATTTAGACGATACCTGAACCGAAGTGTTTAAGTTTTGTTGTCGGTACGTTTAGTTGATCTTGTAAATAGCCACCGGCCGGGCGGAGCCGGGTGGACGATGTATATTATTTTATGTATTTGATAAGATTTTTTTAATCAAAATTTGTCGAGTACGGTCTTCGCTGTTTCCGAACTGCCAGCCTGCGTGCCCGGTCGTTTGGAGGGTTTTGACGCAGATAGTCATTTTTGCAAATGGTCATCGCGAAAAATTTGGTCACTTTCGCAGATTGTCATTTTCGCAACTGGTCACTTTCGCAGAATGTCATTTTCGAAAAACGTTACTTTCGCAGAATGTTATTCACAATTTTTTTTCAAACTTACAATTTTGAGAAAAAAAAGAATAAAAATTGAATGACATTCCGCGAAAGTGACGTTTTGCGAAAGTGACCAGTTGCGAAAATGACATTCTGCGAAAGTGACCAAATTTTTCGCGATGACCATTTGCGAAAATGACGACCTGCGTCAAAACCATGGAGATGCTGCTGTGTCGTTTGTAAGTACATTACCTCGTTGGCGTCCGTCCGCGCGGCTCCGTCCTCCGTCGTCGTATAGTGTACAGCACAAATGTCATTGTAAAAACCTATTGATAAGTGCATATCAAAATAATTTTAATGTTAGCGTTAATTTGGAGGCGTGCGGAAACGTGTGTAAGAAGCGTGATGTGAGAATTAGGGGTGTCTTCAGGATACACTGCAATGCAATAAAAATGGGTTCGCGTACGTGCGTTCTTATTTTTATCGAGTGTATTTGCTAAAATCACCCCTCTGATGTAAACTCTGGTGTAGTATTAATTTTAATAATAATTTGATCTTGAGGATTCCATAGTTGAATTTTTACGCACAGAAAGTTTATTAAACAAACGAATGTTATTATAATTAGTTATCATGTTCACGGAGTCCTCTTTAGCACGCTCAATAGTCCTAAGACTATCCGCCAGACCTCCCATAATAGTATTAATAATTTCATTTTATTTATTAATCTTGTTGCATTTCGTTTAGGTATGTCCTGTGAGATCATTCCCTTGTACCGGGAGCATGTAATATAGCACACGTAGTCAGTGATAAGCTGAAGCTACAATGAAATTCAATCTAACCAATGAATTTATAGACGTATTTTTGTTTCGATATCGTTAAAGATTAAGTTTTAGAAATTTGGTTTGATAGTATTTTATATATTTTTTTTAGTTTCTGACATCGCATTGAAAAGCTTGTTGTATTATGTCGGATCGACAGTCAGAATTAATTTGAGGCTATGGTATCATTAATACAATGTGATATACACTGCAGGGGGGAAGGATACTCGACGTAAACACACGCAAAATGCAACAGCTCGATTTCGAGCATGATATATGATAAGCGGTACTTTCTCACTTGTTGTCTGGCTTTCCTGTAGCAAGACAGACGAGTTCGAGAGCGGTTATGTCTACGTCGAACTGTCAAATGACATCCCGCTGTTAAAAAACCTTTTGATCAACTGTAAAAAAATACATTACGATGTAGAGAGAACTTTTGTCGGGTTCGTTTATGCTACGCCTGTTGGCAAAACAAATTAAAAAAAATATTGATTCATTTAGTAAGAATGTTAACAATTCATGTACCATGGGCAACAGCGTCGCTTTACCACTCCTAATGTTAAAATCGCTTGAACGCCGCGCCGTCGCAACATACGTTTAGTTCGTGCAGGGGCGATACGCGCGCTCACGAATTTAGTTGCTAACTGGTTAAGCGACGCAGTAGCCCTTAGTAAATCATGCTCGATATCGACCTGTTACAAAATAGATAAAATCAATGATTTCTGTCTGTTCTCGCCGAGTATCCTCCCTCAGAGTGTGGTAACCTTCGATCAAGAATACCCTAAATAACAATTCACGAATTAAAGGGACACAGTATGTTCCTACGGGTTCTTATTGATGACCCAATTTGTATTGTACGATTGTATTGTAGGTGTGGGCAGTTGTCGTCGCGCACCCAGCATGTAAACGCGCCTTTCAATAATATAAAAGTTAAATTTAATATTCTCTTTTACTACCACTCGCAGCACGCAAAATATGGCACCAACTGACAAAACTAGTAAATGAAAAAGACGACCTACAGCGTTCGTAAGTTTAATAGTTATTTGTTATACAAGTGACCAAAATCAAATTGTGCTGCGAGTAGCGACTTTAAATCACGATACGCTCGTGATTCTAATATAGACTACTGAGCACAGTGAGTGATTTAAAGGCACGAGGCAGAACAACATTTTGGTCTCGTGTAAAACATACAACTTTTCACCTCGACCAGCGAGAAAATTTTCACGTGACTTTCCTGGTAAAAAAGCTTAATTCAGCATTAGAAACTTGTTCACTTAACTCTTTTGGAGTTAGACAACTATCTTCATCGTTGGACGCATTCACTTTTAATTTATCACAAAAATAATTCAATCAAACCTATGCTGAAAAATTTTATTCATAGAGTCAGTAAAGTAGATTCCCGTCGTCGTTTTGATTACATTGCGTTGTGTTTTTCTCTTATTCATTAATATTCCGTCTTATTTATTTATTTATAATCATAAAACATACAATTAGTTAATAAATTTCATTAATTTTTCTTATTTCATATTTGTTTCATACATGTGATCTCATTACCTACATACTCTTTATTTCGAATTATCAACCTTCTTTTTTAACAATACTTATTTAAAACTCCTTGGCACAGAATACATAATAGTACAAGTACAGAAGATCCACTCCGCAAAGTCATTTAAATAAATAACGATTCTATTCCAAACCCAAAAAAGTGCAATTCAGGTTGCACGCCGCTCTCTTGCCTACAGTTATATTCACCTAGAAGTTGCCTCTCATTCTATCGCGTAGCTTTTATCTTTTCTAACGACTTCAGGGTTTCTTCTTTTAAATAATAATTAAATAACTGGTAGTTAATTTATTACAAGTTATGTGTTTGTGACATAATGTGTAGTTAAATACGTTTAAAAAAAAAACATAGTCTAGGTACAGTCAAGACATCAGACTATACATGCTGGCTTTAAAGCAATTGGCTTTATTACGAAATGAAATTGTAATTATAATTAATTTTATTTCGAAAGTAGGTAGGTAAGTAAGTACCTACCTAATCAATAAATTATTATTTCAATAAATAGTTGGGCGAAGATTGTTTAGCAATAAGAATAAACGGATACTAGTTACTAACTAGGTACCTAGTAGACAAGCACTTTACGTTTTGATGTCGTTTGGAACTTTTGGAAGAGTCAAAAACGTGAGGTTCGGATCCTTTTTATTCGTATTAAGGCATACTATCGCAATCGAACTGCTAATGTGCGACCCAGCCGGCACGCGGTAGCCCTCTGAAATTAGTCCGTCCGGACGGACCCGCTACCTACTTGTAGCTTTGTACCTAAAGCGCGGAGTGCGCCTAGCCTGTCCTTGGTATATCCGTGCATTTTATTTTTTTACTTTTTAATCCGTGTATGACACCATAAAGCTCTCTATCTATCCTTTTCTCACATATCAATTTTACAAGTGTCATCCTTGTCACTTTATTTGTTTTTTCTTTATTATTTTAAAAGTTGGTGTTAGAAATTAAAAAAGCACTTTGTCTCACGCTCGCAGCAAAAATCGATTTTGCTGCGAGTTTTTACGCGCCAAAAGCACTCTTTTCGTGCTGGAGAGGTGAAAACTAATTTATGCTTTATCTGCTAACTCTAAAAGGCCTGCTGCAATGCAGAAACTGGCGGAGTCTGCCAGTAGCAGAAATGCGCCGCGAGGCACGAACTTTGTGTTTACTGCCTGGACAGTCACTATGCACATGACTACCGCAGAGCCAAACCATGCAGTGCATGCCGTGGGCTGCGCCACGAAGTGTGTTATTTCGAGGTACCATTTTGAGACTGACCGGACATCTATACCCCAGCCAACCATACTTAACCTCAAAAGTACTTTTTTATTATGCATTTTATAAATATGTAAATATCATTGACAGCTGATTTATGTTCTCCAAGTTGGATATTATGGTGTTATTTCTCTGAAACTTAAAGTATTTGTGGAATAATCCCCAGCCAACCATACTTAACCTCAAAAGTACTTTTTTTATTATGCATTTTATAAATATGTAAATATCATTGACAGCTGATTTATGTTCTCCAAGTTGGATATTATGGTGTTATTTCTCTGAAACTTAAAGTATTTGTGGAATAATTACAAAAAACAAGCCAAGTGCCCGTAAATATTATTTTATTCTATTTTTAGTTGTTGTTATAGCGGCAACAGAAATACATCATCTGTGAAAATTTAAACTGTCTAGCTATCACGGTTCATGAGATACAGCCTGGTGACAGACAGAGAGACAGACGGACAGCGGAGTCTTAGTAATAGGGTCCCGTTTTTACCCTCTGGGTACCGAACCCTAAAAATGCACATGTTTTTTTAACAAAAAATCTTTTTTCTGTAGTTGGCTGGATTATAGGGTATTCTTGATCGTAGGTAACGCTTAGTGTCCGGACACGAAAGTGGCGGCGGCCGAGCGGTGGCGGGGCGGCGCGGCAGCGGAGCGGCGGCGGGGCGGGGCGATGAGAACGTGGGCACGAAACTTAGCGGTCGGTCAGCCGCGCTAGTAGTGTTGTGACAGATGGGCTAAATACCATTAAGGGCCCGTGGACCTACCGATTTGACCTACTGGTAGGACCACGGTATACCACTAAAGTAACTTCTTATTTTTTTTATTTCTATTGATGTGTCAAATGTGATGTTGCTATGGAAACAATTTCTTGTTAAATCAATACCGAAAAATATTCAAAGGACGAAATATATCCTATGTCTAAAAATTTTATTTATTTCGAAAAAATGGTCTAAGTATAGGCGTTAACTAGTTTCAAAACCGGATTCTTTGCTCATCTTGTGTTTTTTAAATGATGTCCAAGATGCCGACATCCATACTGAATAAATAGGTACTACCTAATAATCAAACAGACACTATTATATTATTCAACACAACACTACTGTAATCGCGGGCTACCAAATCCAACTAGTTTGTTCATTTGTTTTCGTCGCTCTCCTCCCGCTCGTGCATCGCTCGTCGCCCCGCGCCGCCACCGCCCGTTTCGTGCGCGTCTCCATACTGTGCCATACTGTTGAATGCATCGCCGCCGCTCCGCTGTCGCGCCGCCCCGCTGCCGCTCCGCCGTCGCAGTTTTCGTGCCCGGACACTTAGAACCGCCGCGTCGGCAGTGAAGCGTCGGCTCGGCCCGACCGACACGTATATGTTACTATCGAACAGCGATTCTATTTATTTAGTTTTAAATGAATTTTTTTGTGACACAAATTCTGGGGCCAAACGTACGAGAAAAGGAAGTACAAATTAAACAAGAGTTTTCTCGTAATTTAGTTTAAGGTTTTATGCTACTTCCGACGATGACATTGATCGGCAGACACTTTGAGACTAATTTATCTAAAGAAAGGGATTAACATTGATAATTTACAACCTGTTTTATACCTGTTCTATATCAAGAGTAGGAGATAAGTCCACTTTAGTTCAGTTACCAAGTAAAGCAACCTTAATTATTTCTAAAACTTCATGCACAGTGCACAGTTTATAATAAAAAGTAGACTTATCTCTTTAACCTGCCCCCTGATTACGTAACTCTTGCTAACAATTCTTGATTGAAATCGATTGCAACTGCAGTTACATTGCTGCTTTAAGTAAGATAGTTGGTTCTTACTAAAGCAGCTGCGATTTCTGTCAGAGTTGATTGCAACAAAGTTCCAAATTCTGCCGCCAGGTCAGAATATTGGCAAAGGCTGTTCTTTACAAATCAAGTAGCAAAAATGTTTGTCCAAACCAAAATTACTCTGCACCGATATCCGGTCTCTGAGTACGTACATTTTGTATACCGCAAAATATTTGTACCCGAAAATTATCAATAGTACATTGGTTTTTATAATTTAAAGTTAAGGTAAAAGTAAGAAATGTAATGAAACTCTCACTTTGGTTTCTTTGATTGTGAATGGCTGGCATAATTAAGGATTGACCACAATAACATATTCTTACGTACCAAACTACACTTGACCTTTGTACAGTCTTTCAAAAGGGTATAATTTTATTTAGCACTAAGTAGGTATTTAATTTTGTGTTCAACTCTTACTGTCTGTCGCAACCTAAATTTTTTGTCATAATGCTGTGGTATATTGCGATTGTGAATATTCTGTACCAGTAATTATTGCACATTCATTTTAAGTACATTTCTGTAGATTAATTTTCTCGAAAAAGGCGTATACCACAACATTGGAAAATCTCTGACATTCATGTAAACGCACGAACAATTTCGATCATTTGATGAAATCATTCGGGGCAAATGTTAAAATTGTTCGATCGTAAGCTACTATAGAAATATTATTAAATTGACTGTTTTTATTCTTGTCGTAAACAACTTCTTTAGTCCTAACTGTATAAACACTTTGTAAGTATCAATTACAACGAGTTGTGTCCATTATGCGTCATTCGACGGTCCACAGGGTCCTATATTTGTATTCAGACAATATTTGTTAACTCATATAGTATGTCTACACCAGTTCGCTTTCACGTTCATCTTGCGCTTTCATCTGAAATGTCAATTACATAGGGCATGCTATTGGACTAAGGCTCGTATTACAGAATCAAACTCAAACTCAAATCTCTGCTTGAGTACAGTTAGATAGGGATGGCGCTATATGCGATGAATAGCACCATCCCTAACTGTACTCAAGCAGCAAGCAGTGCTTGAGTCTCGTCCTATAATACGGACCTAAGAGCCTGCCCCGGGAATAGGTGGACAATTTACAGAGCGACGAAATCCCTCTAGTTATTTAGCCATACGTCATTGTTAACAGATCCGGGCACCTTGCAGATTTTCAGCAGTTGGGGTGGGAGTGGTTGAGCAACAAAGGGGCTGAAAAGCAATTGAAGGTATGCAATTTACAGAGCTCTGGATTTGGTGTGGTATTTTAAACTTGATCACTTTTTCGCGCATTTTGATGCCGCCTGGCACTACTTTTTCATCAGTCAAAATTCCTGGCAATGTTATATTCGATTTAGATACGTGATTGGCTTGCTATCATACCACACCAAATCCAGAGCTCTGTAAATTGCATACATTCAATTGCTTTTCAGCCCCTTTGTTGCTCAACCACTCCCACCCCCACCACTAAAAATCTGCGAGGTACCCGGATCTGTTAATAATGATAGCATGGCAAACTAATAAGAGGGATTTCGTCGCTCTGTAAATTGTCCACCTATTTCCGGGGCTAGCTCTTAGTCCAATAGCATGCCCTATATAATGGGGATGCAAACTGAGGAACTAATGGCGCCACAAACGCTTGTACCAAAATCGTTTGATTGGTTGTTTCAAACGTCAAATGTAATTTCTGACATATTTTAACCAATCAAAAGTACTGTCTTAGGAACAAGCGTACGCAGCGACATCTACAATTAGCTTTGCGTTGCCTTCCCCATTGACGAAAGACAAATTGAAAGTTGAAGACTAAGATGAGCTTGGAAGCGAACTGGTGTTGACATAGCAGTAGGCGTGTCGCTGCGGCGCCTGCGCGGAATGTCTCACAGACGTGACGTTCTTTCTGTTAACTTTGTTACGTCTAATCTTTGTACTTACTTTATTGTGTAGATTACACGACCGCTTCTGCTGATGTGTACATATAAAGCAAGCAGTGGTAATGAACGGGTTGTATCCAGATCCAGAGACGTTTTATAATGAACTCAGTGCTATAATGAAAAATAAGACTTTTTGACGGTATGTTTTAGTGTAATACTTTATCTGGGTTTATTAATATGAAAAATTGAAGGTGCAATGTTATAATATATGTGTGTATGTATGGAGTGCGAGGGTCGGAGTGTCGATACGCCTGTCCGCCGGTTGTTGTTGGTGTGAGCCTGTTTGGTTTGTATTCATTTGTGTTGGAAGACTGAGGTTGATTATTCCAGTTTCGACGAACGTGCGAGTTATTTGTTGATTGAATTTAAATATAAAGTCATATATATAGTTAGGTTATATTTTTTAATAAATATAATATTGAGATATGTAATATACTCTTGATTTTTATTTAATCTCCTTATAAACGGCATTTCATGGACTAGCTTAATTTTAAACATAGTTTTAACAGCTAATGTTACTTATAGCTAAAATATAAACTAATAATTACACAATGTTCATACCATTTTTAGATGGATAAAAAGTGATTGTACTACTACAATGTGATTTTTGTCCCTGGCACAAGATGCTGACTTAGCGAAGCATTTGCTCCACGCGCATGGCTATAATTTCTTTTGGCAGAGGTAAAATGCGTTCCGACTCCGGTTGGTGTGAATCGCACATTACCTCCCTAATATCTACATAAATAACAACTAAAATTTTTGTTTGTACTAAAAGTAATAATTGTCTACGACACATTTGTTTAGTCCATTGGACGTTTACCTAATGAAGTTATCAATGGGAAAGTTCTTGAAGGAATGGCTCCAAATGTCGGTGAAGGCGGTGCTGACTAGTTCGTTGATGAGCGGGCGGATCACTGCGAAGCCCGGCTTCCAGGTGAAGTTGATGAGCCGGTCCAGCATGCTCTCTGCAACGTGACAAGAAAAATATTGGGAGTAGAGATCTATGCACGATATGTGCGCGCACCGATCCTCCACTAGCGGCGCTAACAGACCGCTAACACGCTGCCAATCCAGAAAAAACCTTGGAAAAACATTACAACGAAATAACTATGCTCAAGAGTGCATCGTGCGCAAGGGCGTCGCCAGCCCATGGCCCAGGGGGGGGGGGGGGGGTTAAGTTAATATTAAAGAGGATGAGAATGATATGAATTGTAGGTACAGTCAACAGCACCTAGTGAATTTATTCAAGTTTTGAGATGGGGCAGGATTTATCGGAAAAGCAAGTCAATTGCACGGTCTTAGGACTTTGGTTATATTTGCAGTTGGCTACATTTTTTAACCTCTAGGGGGGGGGGGGCAGCGGCCCCCCTCTGCCCACCCCTGGCGACGCCCTTGATCGTGCGTACACTAGCGCCGCCAATCAAGAAAAAAACATTACATCGAAATTTCTAGAAAATATGTAAACTACACTGGCCTGCAAAACTAAGCACTACAGAGGTCTATTTTCATACAAACGAGGTAAATTTGAAGCTTTGGTTCTCCGCCCAGGATTAAGCGGGATGTGATCAGATGATGGCCATCCAGGGAGTGAATGGAGAAGATTCAGATCTCCATACACACCCAATTGATCTGATCAGCATTCTAAGAGCTGTAAGGATTAGAGTTATCAGTTACAGCATTTCCATACATTTTAATGCTATTTTTGTGGTTTTTTTTTAAACATATCCAAACAGCTCTTAGAATGCTGATCAGATCAATTGGGTGTGTATGGGAATCTGAATCTTCTCCATTCACTCCTTAGATGGCTATCATCAGATCACACCACGTTTAATCCTGGGCGGAGAACCAATGCTTCAAAGTTACCTCGTTTGTATGAAAATAGACCTCTGTACTTAGTTTTGCAGGCCAGTGTAGTAGATTAGGTTATAAAATATTTTTGTATGTGCATTTTTCATTTAAACTAAGAATTAACGCATAAGTACAAAAATAGTTTATAACTAAATCTAGTTTTTATTTTTCAGAATTTTATTAAATTTAGGTAGTCATTTCGTTGTAATGATTTTTTCTTGAAGTGGAAGCTCGGTTCACCCTTAATCATCAGCATATCAGCCGCATGACACCCACTGCTGGGTATAGGCCCTTAATAACATTCTGGAACTCGATTGGCCACAATGGGCGCCGTCAGGTTTTTTCAGGGAGGTGCATCTGCGTACATTACACTATTAACTTGATTGAGGAGGATACTAAATTTATAGACAAGGTAATTAACAAATTGGGATCGCAACCTAGACGCCTTCAGTTTTTAATTTTATTCAAATAACTTAAAAAAAACTATGTATTTTTTCCTGACAGGGGGGTGAAAGTGCACCCCCTTTCACCCAGCTGCCGGCGCCCATGTTGTTGGCGGCGCTATTGGAGGCTCGGTTTAAGTATTTTTGTTCAGTAGGTATTGGAAGTAACTATTATGAATTCTGTGTTATCAAACTGCATCGTTTTTAGGGTTCCGTACCCGAAGGGTAAAAACGGGACCCTATTACTAAGCCTCCGCTGTCCGTCTGTCTGTCTGTCTGTCTGTCTGTCACCAGGCTGTATCTCATGAACCGTGATAGCTAGACAGTTGAAATTTTCACAGATGATGTATTTCTATTGCCGCTATAACAACAAATACTAAAAACCTAATAAAATAAATATTTAAGGGGGGCTCCCATACAACAAACGTAATTTTTTTTTGCCGTTTTTTGGTACGGAACCCTTCGTGCGCGAGTCCGACTCGCACTTGGCCGGTTTTTTGTTATATGTAAGAGTTAACTTGGAATGGAACCGAAAATTTTATGGTAAATAATGAGTCTTATGTCCATTGCGTAAAGTGCAATTTATAAAGGCGCGACTAGTACTGCGGGGATTGGTTCGCAACTAGTTTGTACTTTATACCAGTGGTTTCAAACTGATTTTTCAAAAGGGCCATTTTTAAGTTAAGAGCCTGTTAGCGGGCCAGACTCAAAATTAAAAACTCAAACCCTTTTTTATACCGAGAAAAAACATGATTCCCTTAGAAATAAGCAACTTTATCTATGGAAGCACTTGTCGCAAATTTTGATTTTTCGATGAGAAGCAATGTACGCGTAACGACTCGATAATATCGCAGGTAAACAGTAGTACATTGCGAGTTTATGGAATGTTGATATTTTAATTTTTTTTTTGTAAATTTAGGTTCTATGCAACTAAGACAGACTCCGTGTGATAGAAAAATAAAATAAACACTAAATTTTTCATGAATTTAGGGACGGGAAATTCCACTTCAGATAGAATCAGAATCATGAGTCGACTATGTCCTGAAAGTTTTCGCTAGGGTGCCACTTAACACTGCATACAGCTGTAGCTTACCAAGTATTCCATTCATTACCCCTGAGCAGGTTGCTGACGTGTATCTCCATGTCACCGATGTGGTCAACCTCCACCTGCACGGAGACGCCCTCGCCGCTGCGCTTGACGCGCGTCGTCTGCGACAACACTGCATACAGCTGCACCTTACCAAGTATTCCATTCCCCCTGAGCAGGTTGCTGACGTGTATCTCCATGTCGCCGATGTGGTCGACCTCCACCTGCACGGAGACGCCCTCGCCACTGCGCTTGACGCGCGTCGTCTGCGACAACACTGCATACAGCTGCACCTTACCAAGTATTCCATTCCCCCTGAGCAGGTTGCTGACGTGTATCTCCATGTCGCCGATGTGGTCAACCTCCACCTGCACGGAAACGCCCTCGCCGCTGCGCTTGACGCGCGTCGTCTGCGACAACACTGCATACAGCTGCACCTTACCAAGTATTCCATTCCCCCTGAGCAGGTTTCTGACGTGTATCTCCATGTCGCCGATGTGGTCAACCTCCACCTGCACGGAAACGCCCTCGCCGCTGTCTGCATACAGCTGCATCTTACCAAGTATTCCATTCCCCCTGAGCAGGTTGCTGACGTGTATCTCCATGTCGCCGATGTGGTCGACCTCCACCTGCACGGAGACGCCCTCGCCGCTGCGCTTGACGCGCGTCGTCTGCGAGTAGTCGCGCAGCGTCAGGTTCCAGCGGCCGGTGCGGAGCACGCCCAGCCCCAACATGTCGCCCTTTTAACAATTATTATTATAACCACCGGTACTGAAAGTCCCTATACCTAATTCAAGGAGGCTATCTAAAAGTGGTGGTATTGCCCCCACTGTTGGGGCACAGGCCTTCCTTATGAGTGGATAAGGAGGATGGAGCATAACGGCCATAACCCATCACGCGGGCCCAATGCGGATTGGCAGGTGTTAACGCAGCTTAACGTGCCTTCCGAAGCACGGAGGAGCTCAAGATAATAAACTTTTCGTCACCCATCCCATGACCGACCCTTGCGTTCAGCCGCATTTGGTTCACTTCTCATTTGGTCCACTTGGTCCGTTTCTCATTTGGTCCATTTCGCGGAACGTCCACTTCGCATTTGGTCCATTTCGCAGAACGTCCATTTCTCATTTGGTCCATTTCGCAGAACGTCCATTTCGCATTTGGTCCATTTCGCGGAACGTCCATTTCGCATTTAGTCAACTTTATTCTTATGTAAAAAGAACAAAAACAAAATTATCCCATTTAGGTATGTAAAAGTTGACCAAATGAGAAATGGACGTTCCGCGAAATGGACCAAATGCGAAATGGACGTTCTGCGAAATGGACCAAATGAGAAATGGACGTTCCGCGAAATGGACCAAATGAGAAATGGACGTTTTTTAGGCAAGTGGACCAAATGAAAAGTGGACCAAATGCGCCTAAACGGACCCTTGCGATTGCAAAAGTTGCTTAACCTCTGCGCCACCGAGCTCCTCAGGGTCAATCATACATAATAAAGTGGCGCTGATAATGAAAGCATCATTCTCTTCCTAACAGCGCAGCGCCACAAAGTGTACACCCGCGACTTCGTCTGCGTGGACAGTTATTTTTCTATCCCACAGGAACATATTTTGAAGGAAAAGTACCCGTAACAAACAAACTCACTTCCGCATTTATAGTATCAATTAGGTGATGTTTTTTTAACCAATCCACCTCGCTCTGTTTGGAAGCATCAGACCATAACGATTATAAAGTGTGCATTACATTTTTTTCAGTGTCTTCTGATTTGGGTTTTTTGCGCTTCTGCATTGATCTTTTTTTTTTATCTAGAGCAGTGTTTACGGGACATATTAATAAACGAAGAGTAAGTTACACCGGTTTAACAAAAAAAAAAACTTAGGCTCAGCCACCTAACTTTAACGATAACAAGCTTGTTAAAGTACCGGTTCAGCACAAGTTAGCGAAAAAAGAGGTCGCCAGCCAGCACGATGTCCTTTGACAAGTTTGACGTGACAAATAGGTAGCATTATCATTTGACGATCAGCGTTATAATAATAATATAGGTATAATAGCAATATTACTCCTTACGTTTGACGTCTCAAAGCGATATCTAAACTTTTTGGTTAAACTAGGTTTATTTAAACTTAATCTTCGTTTACTAGTAAGGGGGTTAATGTCTTAAATTATTACCTTAAATTCATAATCGCCTTCGAGCCATTTTTCAGGGAAATACTGGGAATAAATTATTCTTTGGTTGTCCCAGTCTGTTCTGAAAAAAAATAATTTGTTTGTGAATCGGCAAAATGCAATCAATCACAACGATAACTTTAAACGTGTCAGTCGGAGACTATGAGTAGGCTTATAAACTGAACTACAGCCTTTCCACAGCATAAAATGTTTGTCGCAGAGTCGATCCGTCGCATTCACAAGTTGTCGCAGTAGCGTTACTAACTGTCGCGATCGTGTTATGCGCAGTTTCGTCTTTCGAAGGGGTATGCATTACAATGTCGAAAATTCATAATACATACGACCGAAATATCGACGTATAAAACACCTATTTTTAAAATACCGAACATACTAAATGTCGAAATCCGATAGACCGAAACTTGAAAGACCGATTATAATCGGTCTTTTCGGTGCAGGGGTATGCATTACAATGCCGAAGTAGAAAAGACCGAATTTTACAAGACCTATGGACGAAAGACCGAAAATCAAAAGGTCGAATGGTTGTTTGGCCGTACGTTTAAAATCACGAATGGACATTTTACTTAATCACCGAAATCCCGAAAATTTAAACTTTCGGGGTTTTAAACTTTCGGGATTTCGAACTTTCGGTCATTTGATAATTATCAAATGACCGAAAGTTCGAAATCCCGATTTCGAATCCCGAAAATTTAAACTTTCGGGGTTTTAAACTTTCGGGATTTCGAACTTTCGGTCATTTGATAATTATCAAATCCCGGGATTTCGGTGATTAAGTAAAATGTCCATTCGTGATTTTAAACGTACGGCCAAACAACCATTCGACCTTTTGATTTTCGGTCTTTCGTCCATAGGTCTTGTAAAATTCGGTCTTTTCTACTTCGGCATTGTAATGCATACCCCTTTCGAAGTCATGAAATACACTCACATTATACGCTTGCGCTGATGATATCAGGATTACTTTGGGTAGGTAAGGTACAAACTTACTTGTACTTGGTGCAAGTGGATTGAGTCCAGCCTCTTTCGTAGGCGTCTTTGAGAGTGAGTGTGTACCCGACGCCCAGGATCGCCCGCGACTGCTTCACCTCCCTGGCGAAGTGGGGGTCGAACGGAGCCACCCCCATCTCTGGGATACCTTTAAAGAAATAAGAAGACGTTATTTTGATTTGTTAATCAAAGCTGTTGCTTTGATATTTTTTTTATTAGGTACTTTGAAGTTTGACGATCAGCAGACAATAGTTATTGAAGGTTTCGCAATGCACACCAAAAGCAAAAGTACTAAATAAGTAAGTTTTGTGATTCTAGCTTGTGTAGATACACAACTGAATTTTTCTCATTTCCAACTTGACAGATTTTCAATTCGTCGGATTTGCAACTCGATAAATTTTCAAGTCGTCGTTAAATGTACAGTTAAATAAACATTTTCTTATTATTTTTCTCAAACAATATGTAATAAAATAAAAGTTACACCAAGTTAAACATTTGAACTGTGAAATCATCTTTTATTACGTACCTAGTAGGGCTAAACACGGTCTTAAGGTCAACATCGTGTGCGCTTGTCTGTACAAAGTTAAACAAAAATATTTGTCTTGACTTATGTAGGTAGTGCCAAATTGGTAAATATTAGCAGTAACTTAACTTACCCACTTTGAAGTATGGTCGAAGCTTGTTGAAAGCTCTCTTTATGCAGACATCAAAATCTGGCGATTGTTTCTGACACGCCGAAAATATCCGTGCTGAAAATAATCGAGTAGATAATTAGGTATTACAGTTCCATAAAATAATTGATGCGTGCGACGGAATCATCTCTGAAATGTAATGCAAGCATATTACCTACCTAGGGCTGAAATCGTAATTTTAAAATAAGTAATTACTTGGTTCCACGGATATGAATGAGATCGCTACTTATTGGAATTGGCTGGGCAAGATACTTATAATATCTTCTTTGTTCTTCCCAAGTTCCCACATAACTTTAGCAATCGAAACTTGGATATTTTGTCGAATTTGCTTTTCGGAGATTTGTGTAAGTTGACGTGAGGATGCCTATACCACAGTATAGATATTAGTTTTTTCAAAACGAAGTAATATCTATACTGTGCCTATACCTACTTATACAGGATGTTTGGAAATAGTCTTTTAGCCGAATAACCATCAAACTCAACATTATGGGATCAACTCAGCAATCGCGAAAAAAATATCATCAGTTTTATACAAGAATTATAACGAAAATATCAAAGTGTATTCATGAAACAGCTGATTTTTTTTCGGGATTTCAGAGTTGTTCCCATAGTATTTAAAAGTTGTTCCGTTTGATGGTCGTATCGTCGTGATGGTTGTACTTATGTCTGAGGCGTGCAGGCTGGTCTAAGCTTACATTGCTTTAAACCACTGGCTAATGAAGGTATTCGTCAGTTTGTTTGAGTATCCTACACTGAACCCGTCAAGCAAACATTATCTGGTGCGCCGGCGACACGATAACCTTGGGCGGGACGCACTGTTGCACCACACGGCCACTGCGAGAGATGGTTTGCACCACGATTGCTCAATTCTTACGTCCGTTTGCGTAAACGCATTATTTATTTTTTACGCATATAATTTGTATGGATTTTGTAAAGATTGAACATGGATTTTTTTATCCATTCTTTATCCAATAAAAAATTCACAATTTAATTGTGCAAGATAACTTCATTGAATGAACCAAAATACAAGTCGAAACCTCGTGTCGATGAGCGCCGACTTATCTTTACTCCTAATGAAATTACCTGACAAAATTATATTACTATTAATAGTGTGCATCTCTCCACATAAACATCGCCTTTCATTCATGAGTATCTAGGTAGGAATATTTGTTCCACAGCAGGAATCGAACCGGTGGTTTACCTGCTGCGCCAACAGGGTCGTCATCACTTATTACTTAATGAATTTAAAATTAAGGCCGCAAAAACATTGCGCAAGTCAATTGATCGTAAGGTCGCAGAACCTATGCTACAACTGGGTTAAATTAATTTTAGGCAGGGGTGCTTCATCCTTGTACTCAACTAGCTTCCGCCCGCGACTTCGTCCGCGTGGATATTAGAGAAAATCCTTAGGGAACCTTCAACCAGGATCCGACCAACCGTTTTATACGCGATTAGGCGGGTCCCCACCAAGCGCGCTGCCTCGCGAGGCAAAACATTTGCGACGTGTGACAGGCCTCGCACGAGGCTGCGCGCTTGGTGGGGACCCGCGTAATCGCGTATAAAACGGTTGGTCGGATCCTGGTTGAAGGTTCCCTAAGGATTTTCTCTAATATCCACGCGGACGAAGTCGCGGGCGGAAGCTAGTTTATTACAATAATTAGAATTAGGTCCAGAGATATTAAGAGTATCACGTTCCCGTTTCTTTACTCTTTCCCGTTTCCGTCCCCGCCCCCGTTCCCGTTCCTGTTCCCGTGTCCGTCCCCGTCCCCTTGGGCTAAATCATGTCCACCGTGTTGGACTTCAAAACAAATGTCATTTTCGCATTCCTCATCCCATAAAACCTCAAGAACGACATCCACATCGGCTTTCATGTTTACTTACCCCATTTACCCCCTAACGGATGATTTTCAAAATAAGAAAATATGTGTTTGCCTATTTATTTTTAGACATGCTCCTACGAATTTTTAAGCTGTAAACTATGTAATGTCTATTTTATATTATTTTTCCATATATAATTTGTACCCCATTTTCACCCCTTTAGCGGTTAAATTGGACTTCAAAATTAATGTCATTTTCGCAATCACCATCCCATAAAACCTCAAGAACGACATCCATATCGATTTCTACGTTTACTTAGCCCATTTACCCCCTAAGGGGTTGATTTTCAAAACCACAAAATATATGTTTGCCTATTTATTTTAAGACATGCTCCTACGAAGTTTTAAGTTGTAATGTCTATTTTATATTGTTTTCAATACCAAATTTAAATCCAATTTTCACCCCTTTAGGGGTTAAATCATGTCGACCGTGTTGGACTTCAAAATAAATGTCATTTTCGCAATCTTCATCCCAGAAAACCCCAATAACGACATCCATATCGATTTTTAGGTTTATTTACCCCATTGCACCCCCATTTCATCACCATGGGGGTTGAAATTATACCAATACAATATGCGTTGCGTTAGATTTCCATCCATAAGCCTAAATTACAAATCTAGCGATTTCTACTTCAAAAATGAAGAATTATCTTCTAAACACAACTTCATCCCCCTTTTCACCCCTTTGGGGGTAGAATTTTGAAAAACGCTGAGACACGTATTTATTTATTTTCAATCATCAGCATAAACACAAAATTTGAAGATCCTAGCTTCAAAACTGAGGGACTTTCATACAAACTTTCATCCCTTATTTCATCCCCTTAGGGATGGAATTTTCAAAAATCCTTCCTTAGTGGATGCCTACACTGTATAAAGTATCTGTGTGCAAAATTTCAAGTCTCTAGGTTCAGCGGTTTGGGCTGTGCGTTGATATCTCACTCAGTCAGGACTTTGAATTTTATATATATAGATGTGAGTAGCCCTTCACAAGGTGGACCGACCGATCTGGCGAAGGTCGCAGATAGCCGCTGGATGCGGCCGCTAATGCAATCCTCAGGGTAATTTTTTGTAGTGTTCATTAATAGGCATCTTGACTATTTTTTTATTTTATGTTACATAAATTACCTACCCTTAAAAAAAAAGAAACATTTGTATAAGAATTATTATTTCGCTAGCATGAAAACTGCCCGAGATATCACAGTTTGAAATGCACAAAATTGGACTCACCCGAAAACGCTTTATGACGTCACGCCTTCCTACGTTGTATGCAACGCGTAGGAAATTTGTTCGGCAGCTATATTAAATATGGTGTTTATCAAAATGGTTTCTTTGACAAATTTGCTATAAATTTTACGGACTAACTAAATGTATTATTATTCATTTTAACAAAATTTATACTTTTTAAATGGACTTGTCCACCCAACTTTGAAGGGTCATAAAACAAATAATACGCAATATATAAAACCAAGAGGTATACAAGCTACTCCAAAAGTTTGATATGTTTACGATTTTTATTAGTATTTCGTTATTTTATTCATAAGTCAACAACCCTATTCCTGT
Organism: Agriphila tristella; assembly: GCA_928269145.1. Lineage (NCBI taxonomy): Eukaryota > Metazoa > Arthropoda > Insecta > Lepidoptera > Crambidae > Agriphila > Agriphila tristella. The sequence continues at coordinate 53,627,926 of OV743429.1, forward strand.
AACGCAGGGGGGGGACACTCTTGACACTCCTATACTAAGTGACATTATTGTAAAGGAAGTGCCTTCATCTCTCATTGGCGAAGATCATTACTTCATACAATTTTTTTTTTATAAGAACTCCCTCAACGATCAAGCAATGCTTGACAAGCACGTAAATGCTTGTCAAGCAGTTTATGGTATGGGCATAGACAATGATTTTCTAATAGTCATTAGCGAGAGTACATTCATAAAGGTATACCTTTTGAATGTACTCTTTTTTTGTAATTTTGTTTTTGATAAAAAGAGTATACCTATAGGTATACTCTTTTTATCAAAAACAAAATTTAATTGTCAGAATTTTCCTTTAGCAATATCACAAAAATCTTTTTCTGTGTTTATTTCGCACGTTTACTTATTTCAGTTGCTCCTTTCCACCGTTTCCCAACAAAAGAATAAGGACCCGGATAGTTTTAAAGATTGGGTAGAGATTGTTAGTGAAAATGTGTTGACAAGTTAAAAGAATGGGGTCTGCAACCAGCACCTTCGCCAGCAGGATAAGGCCTGTAGGCGTAGTACCTTCCCTTCACTTACCGGCAATTCATCGTGTAAGTTTTTTATGTAGGTACTAGGTAGGTACCATGGGCAACAGCGTCGCTTAACCACTGCTAAGGTTAAAATCGCTTGCACGCCGCGCCCGCTGTCACATACGTTTAGTTCGTGCAGGGGCGATACGCGCGCACACGAATTTTGTTGCAAACTGGTTAAGCGACGCTGTTGCCCATAGTACCATAGTAGAATCAAATTACTACCTCCTTGATTTAGGGTGCGTTTCCACTGAAGCAACATCACGTAAATTTTTTTGGGGTTGGCTTTAAAAATGGGGCGCTTGATTTTGAAATTGAAATATATATAACTTTGTAGAGTTTCGTAAGGCCTTTCAAATGATACTATAACCCCGGCGCGGAAATTTGTATTATTATTTTAGTGTTTATGAAAATATAGTTTTTTATGTTATATTTTTTCAGGCAACCAGACCCATCCCAGTTCCAGACCCATTTCAATTCCAACCCATCCCACTTCGTCTTCATATACCAGAAATATCATGTAAGTTTTGTTTACGCAAATTAAGGGTAGATATTTCTCAAAATAATTGTACCGTTACGTGCAGGTAAAACGCAGTTACTTTACGCACACGTTTTGTTATGAACATCGCTCCTCTAGAATTACAAAGACGTAACTGCAAACATCATGCATAATGCCCTCATTATGCATCAATTTCATAAGTTACAATATTTTTAATAATAAAATTACAAACATTTTTTTTTCAGATCACAGCCCACCCCCATCCCATTTGTTGTCATCCTGATACAGGTGCAGTACGAGCTATCGAGCAGTTTAGTTGTGGCAACCGCAAATGATGAAAATTAATTTTTTTTTTATAAAAAACAAGTATCATTACTTGTTTCAATTCCGGGACTCTTTGGCTCCATAATCGTTTTATAGACTTAAAGTAAGGGTGTAAGTAAAATGATTGTATTATATCTCGTAATAATATATAGGACTTCGTATAGGTGTCAGTTAAATTATTTTGGTTCGACCGTGCACCATCCTTCCTGTTTTTCTATGCGGAAGCATTAATTGCTTATTTACGAATAATTTTACTGGAATGGTTTTAATATTCAGTTATCAATTACTGGCTGCGCAACATGTTTTGATGAAAATGTATTTTCATTAAAACTGCTAGCAATACTTATTAAGTGTTAGTGATGTGTTCTTTAATAGGTTACATTTAACAAGATTATGTTATACTTACCTGGGAAAAATTAAGGCTGTGGCGAGGGGTGAAATTATGGCGAAGGTAAGCCGTTCAACAAAAGTGTTATAATCTGCATAGTGGAATCGGTAGGGTGGGATTTCTAAAAGGTAAGCCAATGGGAATCGTCTTGTATGGACCCTTCGCCACTGTGTAGGTACATTAGTATACCTAATACTACTAGGTAGGTATACTAATGTACTACACAAACACGGTCAGGGTACCTACTACGCTAGTAGGCACCCTGACCGTGTTTGTGAATGAATAAATATTAAGAAATAAGAATGTGAACAATTTTGAATAAAATTATCCCTAGGCATAAACTGAGAGGAATAAATAAAAACATAATGACTCTTTCACTTAATTGTTTAATTTTGTGACCTTTTCTTTTCTCCCTTTTGTAATTAAGTTTTTAACTGTTTTGTTCTAGTTATCTCTTATAACATTTGAAACGTTTGTTCTCATGTGTTAGTTATTTTCTTCGGAAAAAATACTAATACTAGTGAACACGGCGTTTAGAATGTTATAAAAGATAATTAGAACAAAGCCGTAGGTAGGATTGCTAGATTAGGTACTAAAAAAAAAAAAAAACTAACAAGAAAATCGCCGATCAGAGATGGCGCTTCAAAATGAGTAAGTTTTAAAATCGCCAGAGGGCTCTCTACCCCTATTTTTTTTTATCTTACTCTATGCTGTAACGTATCCCTGGGCACAGAATAAATAGTATCTACCTATAGTACTCTTTTCGTGGAGGATATTATGCATGCAGAAAGAATAGAATAGAAAAGAATAGAAAATTATTTATTGCATGAATGTGGTACAACAGGATCTTAATTAAATACATTAGGTACAATGCACATTCGCCCAGATAGGCATGCAACATATTAAATATAAATTAATCTAATAGGTACCTATATAATTCTAATTCCAATAATAATATATAAATTAATCATGTCAATATCATAATTATAAAAACATTTTTCTATTAGCCACTTACGTAGACTTATTATGAACAAATTAGAGGGCAGTTGTCTTATCGCTACAGGAATGTGGTTATAGACCTTGATTGTCATGATGTAACAATTTTTACCATAAAAAGAACTTTTATGTTGTGGAAGTAACACGCGATGCAAGTCTCTAGGGCGAAGTCTCGGATTTACTCTATCGGTTGGTGGGAAAAGTTCTGGGTTATTCCTAACAAACGCTCCTATTTGTAGGATATATAGTCCTGTTAAAGTTAATATTCCCAAATCTACGAATAAGGGCCGACAAGATTCTAAAGGACCGACACCACAAATCGACCGTACGCATTTCTTTTGAAGGACGAAAGCTCTTTTTACATCTGGAGAATTTCCCCATAATATCAGACCGTACCTCAATATTGACGAGACGTATCCGTGATACGCAGTCAAAGCTACCTTTTTTCCAGCTATATTTCTCAGTCGTTTGAGCGCATAGACGTATTTGCTCAATCTATTGCATATGTCTATATAGCAAAAGAGAGACGAAATAATATAGGCTCACTCATTTCAATTAGGTGCTTCTTTCATAGGACCTACTTAGGCACATAGTAGGGCCTCTACGAATGATAGAAAAGTACTACATTGAGCTATTTTGATGCTTGCCGGGCGATTCCGAAATTTCCGAAAGGAAACTCGCAATCTCACTTCGAATGTAATCTCACTTCTCATAAGTCAAATTGGAAATTAGATAGTTGTAGGAACATTAAATTAGATAACTAAAGAAACAACCTGAAGTCTAATATCAAACTCGTGCGAAGTGAGGTGACTTTCGAAGTGAGTTGCAAGTTTCATTTCGGAATAGCACTGCTGGTTATAAAAAATCATTGCTACGTGATTGGTCGATTTTTTATAAGTTGTTGTTTAAGATAGGTGGGTATTTAAATAGGAGCTTTTAAAGCTTAAAGATTCAAATCACGTGAAAACAACTAGCGGTCAAGTCTCTTGAACATTAAAAATACATTTAATTACTTAGCATAGTTATCAGTATTAAGACGCCGCACAGTTCCGGTTAAGAATAGGACTGTCCCATCTCATCCCGTGGGTATCGCAGAAGGCGATAGAGGGAAGTTTTAGGGACCCGGTGCAGACCATCGCACAAAGGGTCACTAGAATGGCAGCGAGGAAACTGTCAACAACAGCATTCCCAAGGAGGGTTGGTGTCAGGCAGGCGGCCGATCGTAAAACTTTGCCAGAACCTAATGCAGTATGTATTACATGCTGCGCGCCGCCGACCCCAAATAGTGGTCGTTCTACGAGCGCAAAATTTTATTTTGTGTAGACATAGCACTACAAATAAATTGGGATAAGGACAGGAGGATGATGATGATGAGTTCTCAGTATTAAGATTTCCTGCTTTGTTTCTGTACACAAGACGGAGCTGCCCGGTCGCTGTCTAAACGTGCACTAAACTAAATAATATTTTTTTGCTACGAGCTATTTTAACTTTTTTACAGGCCATACACCTTTGCAATTAAGCGAACATAACGTTATTCCCAGAAATGGATTTGTATCCGGATTTTAAATAGATTAAGTATAGCTATTAGTGCGGTCAGGGAAATCCACAAGTTGTTGATTCCGACAGATTAAATTAACATATCAATTACTTACTTACAAAAAAAGTTATAAAAAATATGGAGATGTATTGACCTTAATTTTATAAATACGTCAAGGCACACGCTATAACAACTTTTTATTTATAAATACTTATTAAAAAAATGTGTTAAAGTTGTATAATAGTAAGCAGGTTAAAGTAGGCAAGGTCGTGAGTTGACAATGTTGCATTTATAAATCACTAGCGGCCGCCCGCGGTTTCACCCGCCTGGTTCCCGTTCCCGTGGAAATATCGGGATTAAAAGTATCCTATGTTTTAATCTAGGCTATCTACTATCTGTGTGCCGAATTTCAACCAAATCCGTTCAGTAGTTTTTGCGTGATTGAGGAACAAACATCCAAACATCTAAACATCCAAACCCACAAACTTTCACATTTATAATATTATAGTAGGATATCGATGGGGTGTCGATAGGTATTTATTACGAGATGGCGAATGTCCTTGTGATGGTGTACTGAATAAATTAAAGTTTATTTGTGCTTTCATTAGCACAATTTTGAAAGAACTTCGAAGACGTGTAAATTGTGAAACGTCATGTAAACAACATGACTCAATGATGGAACAATGTTTTGATGTTCGTTTTTCTATAAAGTCATTATCATATTTTAATTGGATTGTAGGATGTGGATTTGAGTAAATTTAGAATTTCCTAATTACTAAACATTAGAAAATTCTAAAATAAAGTAATGAACTAAGTAAGTGTAATTATTATAAGTAGTAATTAGTAAATTGTAAATAAAGTAATGAAAACTACCAATTAGTTATAGTAAGTAGCAAATTCTAAAATAAAGTCATGAATTGTAGTATAATATTGATAATTCATCACTATAACTTTACATTTTTCATCCGAATTGAGAAAATTTCGCAAAAATAAATTAAGTTTTGATTCACATATAAAAGACATCAACGCGTGTTTTTCGAAAATGTATTTTTTTTTATTGATCATCAATTGACTATCAATTAATAATTATACTAGTTTACCACTTAGGTAGGTACATTAACAGTTTCTTTGTCATAACATGAAAATTATGATTATTATTATTTATTAGCTTTACTAAATCGATTATTATTTTGAATGCTTAAAAGTAATTTCGTTTTTATGTAATTATTTTGAAAGTATTTGTAATTTTCATTTTTTACTATCTGGTAGAGAAGTCAGCTCTTTGTACCGTACTCTGTGCATTATTGTATAACTAGCGGCCGCCCGCGACTTCATCTGCGTGGGCAGTTATTTCGGGATGAAAGGTTTGTTACGCCTTCACGTCTTAACTACTGAACCGATCATCATGAAATTTTGCATGCACGTTTTGGGTTACAGAGAAGGACAAAGGGGTACCTTTCATCCCGAAATAAGATTTGTTTCTGAGAGATAGCAAAAAACTTTTCACACAGACGAAGTCGCGGACGGCCGCTGAGGCCGTATTTTCGGTCGTGTAATTTCTACTACATTCGGTTTACAAAAGCCCTGCTTTGCCACAAGGCGACGCAAAATGAGTTGGGCTTTTGTATAAAACCGAAATTACGCGACTCACAACTTACAAAATTACGCATGTCTGACTTCACCCTTAGTACACTAACTTCAAGTTACTTCCTAAGCGTATATGAACTTTTAAGTTTCAAATTCACTGCTAGCTAGGTGTTGTGTACAAATGTGACATACAAACAAAATACCTTCAAAATAATTACATAAAAGAAAAATTACGTTAATGCATTTAAATTTTTATCGATTTGATAAATCCAATAAATAATAATAATTATAACTTTCATGGTTTTGACAAAGAAAACATTGATTAATTTGTTAATGTAAGTGGTAAACTTAGATATTTTATTAATTAATTCAACGTTTAATTCAATAGATCATCAGTAGAAAAGATTCGTTTCCCAATTATTTTGTCAATTTCTATTTATATTATTATTTATATAAAGCACATGTTACAGTATCACTTTCACATCAATAATTGAGATATTAAACAATGTGTGATGGCCTGAAAAAACATACCCTGCTAGGGTGTTGCTTATTATGACTTAATATTAAATTAAAACATCAGTATCATAGAGCAAATAATTAACATAGATTGATATCGTATTTAGAGAGCTTCCCGAGGATTAATATAATCATTTGAGCTTATCGCACATATATTCTTCTACTGAATAATAACACTTTTTAACTAAAAAGTCTTTTACTATATTTTTAAATTTATTTTCATTTTTTTCTATTTTTATGTATGTATTTTAGTAGTTTATACATTTCAATTTTTGGTTCAGGAGGAAAAATATCATGCTGACGTCGGGCGTTTTTATTAAATTGAAAGTAGTTAAGATGTTTTCTCACAAATAATACTATTTCAAGGATATATATGCACGGGAAAGTTAAAATATTTAGTTTAATGAAATGAGGTTTGCAAGATTCTGGCTGGCGAATATTTACAAGTATACGTATACATTTTTTTTGTTGTATAAATATGTCGTGAGAGTCTGTGTTATGGCCCCATAGTATAACACCATAGCGTAGCCATGCGTATGCATAAGCATAAAGCATAAGCATTTCGTAAAACATGCGTTGATGTCTATTGTATGCGAATCAAAATTTATTTTATTTCTACGAAATTTATCTAAATAAGGATGACAATGTATAGTTATAGTGATGAATTATAGCAATTAGCAAGTTTTAAATATAAATTACAATCCACATTTACCATAAAACACTGTTCAACGACTGTTTAACTGTCACTTTTTGACAATATTGTTTGAAAGAGACAGTATCACACTTATACGGTGTCTAAATTAATCAGTGATTTAAATTATTTCTAGCAGCGAGCTACAGGTATAATAATGGTGACGTAACGTAATGATTAATTAGGGCAGATAGTTAAAACTACAACAATGAACTTGCCAATAGTTAGTGAATACAAAGTTTTTACATGTTGGGTAGTTAAATACCTAGTACCTGGGCGACCGATCTTTGATCGGTTATTACTATTTCTTGTAATGTGGTGGTGCTTAGGTGATAATCTACATTGTTATCTCAAACATTAACTTCTTTTTTTAAACTTGTCTTAAAACAATAAAAATTAGAAAATTATATATAAACTTAAACACATAATAAAAAACAAAAGTAAGTCACCGAGCGGGATTCGAACCCGTACCACTCGTTTCTTGCCGTCCGTGTCTTAACCGGACTAGATGGACAGTGGCCGGCAGGACGAAATTAGCGACCATATTCTGCGTCGAAAGAAATACGCATGAAAACTATAAAATACGCGTTTTTTTTCAAACATAAGACTATTTGAAAAAAAAAACGTTGTTTACCCCTGAAAACTCCCAGATACCAAATTTCAGCGAAATCGTTAGAGCCGTTTCCGAGATCACAGAAATAAATTTAAATACAAGAATTGCTCGTTTAAAGGTATAAGATAAGTACCTAGCTACGTTCGATTGAAGTAGGTACCTACCTAATTTTGGAACATTATTTTGACAGCTCTATCAGTCGCCGGGCAGGTTTATTTCCAACTGACCCACGTGGGTCAGCCACGTGTGGACCGATGGGATTAAAAAAACCGACCCATCCAACCCTGTAAATAACATGTCAACCGTCTCCATATTAAAGCAAAGGGTTGGTTGTTTTTTTTTTAAATCCCAACGGTCCCTAACGTGGGTACAGAGGCGTGAGGTCGGTGGGAATAATCTATGTATAGGTTATGTATGTATGTTATGTATAGGTTAGGCTATCTTTGCAAACACACAATAGTATATAAAATATTAAGTACTTACCTATATCGGATGCTTCATTCTCAGACTTCGTTAATATCAGATGGCACAATAGTATGACACAGATACTGAATACGGGCCGCATCGTGCGATTCCTACTTAATTGCAATAAAAGTACGTTAAAAGTACGTAACCAAACTACTTCCTCTCTGATTTTACATCTAAATCGGTTTAAAAATAAAAAAGGTTCTATTCTAAACTCACGTTAAACTTTATACCAACTCTATAACATAAGGCGTTATTAAAAAAAAAATTGTTCTAATTTTAAATGTTCACTGAAAGGACGTTCGCCGATATCAACCGATTGCAAAAACTATGATTCAACGACGGTTTTCAACAGTATTGGACGCAGTTACTTGCTATGTCCGTAAATGTCTAAGCTCGCCACCGCAGTCGGCCAAGCTATGGCCTGCCGAAGGTCTGCGAAAGTGCATTCCCCTTCCAAGATGCTTGCGACAGAACCAGCGTGAAATGATAATAGTATCTCGACATTCGCCATTGGAACAAGTCTACACTAAGAGTAGGGGTAAACTTTGTTTCTATGTAGGGGGTAATCTCTGGAACTGTCACGGGAGCAGTAATGAAACACCAGGCTCCAGTGTAGATTATATGATTCCACAGAAAAGAGACATCTTATTTACGGCCCAGTTGCATTTGGCAATTACTTACGAGTATTGTGCTAAATTATTGAATTATGTATTAAATTCACAGCTAAAATTGTTGATATTTTACATTGCGATTGAAAAATCGTGAAATTCGTAAATATTTTGAAAGATACTGTAATTACTTAAAGATTGTGAAGGAGATCTCAATATTTGAAACCTAAAAATGAAGTTCCTACCTACTCAATATATTAAAGCCATATTTCACATGACGTATTAAGTTATTTTTTTTGACAAGTGCGATATATCATCATCACTAATATTATAAATGTAAAGTAAGTTCGTAGTTACGTCTTCTCGAATTAACGAAGTTGAATGGCCTAAGGTCATAACACCTATGGACAAAAGACCTAATTAAAATTTGAATATATTAGTATATTAAACATAATACACTGGCCTGCAAAACTAAGTACTACAGAGGTCTATTTTCATACAAACGAGGTAACATTGAAGCTTTGGTTCTCCGCCCAAGATTAAGCGGGATGTAATCTGATGATGGCCATCCAGAGAGTGAATGGAGAAGATTCAGATCTCCATACACCCCCAATTGATCTGATCAGCATTCTAAGAGCTGTAAGGATTAGAGTTATCAGCTACAGCATTTCCATACATTTTAATGCTATTTTTGTGGTTTTTTTAAATATATCCAAACAGCTCTTAGAATGCTGATCAGATCAATTGGGTGTGTATGGGGATCTGAATCTTCTCCATTCACTCCTTGGATGGCTATCATCAGATCACACCACGTTTAATCCTGGGCGGAGAACCAATGCTTCAAAGTTACCGCGTTTGTATGAAAATAGACCTCTGTAGTACTTAGTTTTGCAGGCCAGTGTATATAACATACTTAGTTCATAATATATTAGTTGAAATACATACCTAATGGACGGTTTACCTAAAGTCGATTCATCTAAGTATAATATATTTATAAATAATATATAAATTTCAAAACGGTAGTTTGTCTAAGTTCATCATACCTAAGAACCCGTTTTATGAAGAATATGACGATACGGTGAACAGACTATTAGGTCGTCGCACCTAATACATAGTCTGTTTCCAAAGGACCTAACATAATTAGTCCATTTTGTTTATTTAAAAACCGTGAACACTCATACAACAAAACTTTTATTTATGTACTAATGTTTGAACACTATGCTAACTTATTCTATTTACGATACAACCCCGCCGGTAACTACTTCCAAGATCTTTTTTAATGTTATAAAGCTAAAATAAGGACTTAATTTCATGTATACTGATAGTTGACTATCATGGTCATAATCCTTACTAATATTATAAATGCGAAAGTCCGTTTGTTTGTTTGTTTGTTTGTTTATTTGTTACGCCTTCACGTCTTTACTTCTAAACCGATCATCATGAAATTTTGCATACACGTTGTCAGGGGTACAGAGAAGGACATAGGGTACCTTTCATCCCGAAAAAAAGTAATGTTCCCGAGGGAAAGCAAAAAAACTTTCAACGCAGACGAAGTCGCGGGCGGAAGCTAGTTCGATATAAAATCAACTAAAATCAAGATATTGTTAAATGTTTTAAAATCCTCTAAGTTATTATTTTTTCTGTATGTGACAAAATATCGGCAATTTCATTGCTAAAGACAAGTAAGGATAGAAGGGGTTTAACCTTAGTTTTACCCATAAGAAAAAAATGTTTAAAAAAAAAACCGACTTCAAAAAATACCTGCTCTCAAAAGCAAGAAATAATATTCAAACTTTTTTGTGGTAGGCATGTAAGCGAATATTTTATAAAATAAAACGTTACAATGTTTCACATTTTTCAATGATAGGTATACCCCGAGTAACTCAATTTCCACAGGAGTTCCGTTGGGCCTTCGCAGTTTAACTCTAGTCCAGAACGTCCTTGACAATAGATAGGTCCTTAACTTATTTTTGATTGTCATAAACCTACCAAATATTTCAATCACTGTACAGTTCCTATTTGATTTTGAGGAGTTCCCTCGTGTCTCTTTAAAATTCTAAATCCAATACCAATGAAATTAATATGGTATCATCTTTAAGGTGTCTTCTTTCAAACAAAGAAAGAACCATCTAAATCGGTTCATAAACAAAAAAGTAATGGTTGAAAATCCGTTTGAATTCATATAAAATGGTAACGAAAACGACAGTATTTTCAAGATTACTAAAAAACTACTGAACCGATTTCAAAATTTCAAAATATTGGACCAACTTGAAAACAAACCTCATGTTATATAACATTTGAATCATTTCAATCGGTTCACCCATTTTCGAGTAATCGGTGTACATACATATAAAAAAAAATACGCGACGAATAGATAACCTCCTCCTTTTCAAATTTTTGAAGTCGGTTAAAAATAAGTTTAGACATATTAGCACACACAAAGAAATATGATACAGTAATAACAAAAATCAATGGAAAACTACATACCTACGTCAATAAGGACTCACTCAGCATTTTTTGTGTATACGTAATAACTTGTTGGGTTTTTACCGCAACACTTCAAGCCCCTGCTCGACTTTAGTTGCGTCACATCACATTAATTGATCTTAATTAAAACTCGGTTTGTACAATGCGATTATTGAACTTTTTAGATTTTAGGCATTCACAATGCTATTTTTATATTGAGACTTAGAATAATTACACCTAGAAGCCGTGTCCTTGTATGCAAAGTGAGGCAACTTATATTGAGCCAAAATGGCTCAGTTCTCAGGTTTATATCCTTCATACGTTACCTAATCGTAACTAAAATCCAATAATATAATAATTAATCTCTTTAATCGGAGGGGGATGAAGTTAAGTTTAGAAGAAAATCCATCATTTTCGAAGTAAAATCGCTAAATTAAGGCTTATGGATGGAAATCTAACGCAACGTATATTTATTGGCAGTATTTCAACCCCTATGGGGATGAAATGGGGGTGAAATGGGGAAAATAAACCTAAAAATAGATATGGATATCGTTATTGGGGTTTTCTGGGATGACGATTGCGAAAATGACATTTATTTTGAAGTTCAACACGGTGAACATGGTTTAACCCCTAAAAGGGTGAAAGGGTTCAAATTTTGTATGGAAAAAGAATATAAAACAGACATTAGAACTTTAAACTTCGTAGGAGCACGTCTAAAAATACATAGAGAAACATATATTTTGTGATTTTGAAAATCAACCCCTTAGTGGCTAAATGGGGTAAGTAAATATAAAAATCGATATGGATGTTGTTCTTGAGATTTTATGAGATGGTGATTGCAAAAATCACATTTATTTTGAAGTCCAACGCGGTGGGCATGATTTAACCTTTTGGAATAAATAATAAAAGGCAAGACTTTTGCCGCGTGTGGCGGGCCTCGCACGAGGCTGCTCGCTTGGTGGGGACCCGCCTAATCGCGTAAAAACGGCTGGTTGGATCCTGGTTGAAGGTTCCCTAAGGATTTTCTCTAATATTCACGCGGACGAAGTCGCGGGCGGAAGCTAGGTAGTTAACTATATTACTTTTCTTAACAGTCCCCTTCCCTTGGACCAACTTCCTTGTGCGGTTCAAAACGATGTATTTTTATTTAATTTGTATTTACTCTTTGCCATACATTCTAGAGTGAAGTTGCCGCAGATGATTGTCTTTTGTCAATTTAATCGTATTGTATTGTAACATAATCGTAGGATAGATAAAACTATGAAAAAACAAGGAAAGTCAATTATTATCACTGAGACTTCTTTTAAATTACGAATACTTGCCAGCGAAAACGACGCGGACATTTTATTTGAAGAGTCAAATTGCATTTTTATGGTATTTATTAGATTTTTATAGTGGTTTGGTTTACACAGGATGTTAATTGGGACTATTTGGAACTGAATCACTCCTTGGGCTAGAAATAACACCTACTTAGTATAGAAGCACCAGGTCATGAATTTTATATTGTGTCATAGAGTATGAATATAAAATTCTTGCACCAGGTCAAGTCAAACTGGCCGTATTGAGGTTGCCAGAACAGAGATGCAAGGAGCAGAGTTAAGTACTTATTTAAAGTAGACCTTTTTTAACTAAGTATATGCACAGAATGACTTGTACTATTATGTATTGCAAGAAGTCTACTTCTTGCAATACATTACACAAACATAGTCTTGCAATATCAGCAATTATGTAGGTATAGCCAAAATAAAAAAAGAATAAAAAAATCTTAAAAAAAATTGTGGCTGCTTTTGAATCGTCAAATTTTCCTACCAATCCTTAGTAATATTATAAATGCGAAAGTCAGTTTGTTTGTTGCGCCTTTACGTCTTAAGACTGCACCGATCATCATGAAATTTTACATAAACGTTGCCAGGAGAAGGATATAGGGTACCTTTCATTCCAAAAAACAATATTCCCGAGGAATAGCAAATAACTTTTCACGCAGACGAGGTCGCGGGCGGTCGCTAGTTTGAAATACAATACATCCTTTGTAAGTAAACTTTTACGGTTGTGCGTCAAAACATACATCCTGCTGTCAGACAAACAATAATTGATATACAGGGTGACATGGAAATTCGACCTATTCCTTGAAAGGGGTTATACAAGAGATCATTACCAACAAATTAAGCCCAGTGAACCAGGGGTCAAAACTTGATGGTTACCGAGCTGCAGCAGTTCATCGATATTTAAGAAATTTTCCGACTTGTTACCAAAAACCATTAATTATGAATAAACTACTTCACTCTAAACATTGAATTGATACTTTTTGCAAAGCTGAAAAATAAGTGATCAATTTAAAAAAAAACGTTGGCCCAAAACATACATAATCACAGAAATAAAAGGTCCTAAGTAGCAATAACTTTTATTTTCTGTGTTTTTTCCCGAACATCGTCGTAAGTTATTGAAAAAAAACTGTATGAAAGTTCGCGTACAAATTAGTAGAATAACTAACTAGTTTCATTAGCTTTCCAAAAACGTACAAATGTCTTTAACTTTCCCAGCTGTTTTAAAAAAAATCGGCAAAAGAGCGCCGTATGTCAAAGTTTTTATTTTGAATTGTTAATTGAATTCAGCTCGAAAGTCAACAGTGTTACTCTAACTACACTGTGAATAAAAAGTAAATGTAAGTTGATAAAGTTTAGTAAAAAAAAACAGTTAACAAAAATTACAAATCCCGTTCAAACTGCCTACCATTGTTGCGTATGCAAGCACGAAGCCTACGACGTCGTACTTCACTCACTGTTACTCGCTGTTTCTTAAATATCGAAGAACTGCTGCAGCTCGGTAACCATCAAATTTTGACCCCTGATTCACTGGACTTAATTTGTTGCTAATGACCTCTAGTATAACCCCTTTCAAGGAATAGGTTGAATTTCCATGTCACCCTGTATATGTCTTTCATTGATCTATTCATGTTTTTATAAATACGAGGGTGGTTTGATAAGTCCATGACTTTGAAAAGAAGAAAAATTTTTTTTTCATAATTTATTTTTGGGTCTTAAAAAGAAACTCCTTAAGGCATCTTTTCATAATTTATTTTTGGGTCTTAAAAAGAAACTCCTTAAGGCATCTTTACACTATTTTTTTTTTCAAATTCGGCAAAAGATTATTACTTTTGGAAACAAAAAGCTCAAGCGACTTCTAACTTTTCTTAATGACCCTGTCGACCCTCTCGGCGGCACTCATGACATCAAAACTCATCGAATGAAGATGCGAATCCTTCCTATTCTCTAGATTCAACCCCAGTGAGATTTTTCTTCTACCAAACATGAATAAATGTCTTTGCGGGCAAAGATTTTCATCAAGCCAAAAGGTGATGTCTGAAATGGGCCCTTATTTCAGTTACCAGTTTTTAGGCTATGAAAGAAAAAAATAATGGGTTAAAGAGGTAGGAACTTCGTTAGACTGAATACGCAGAGCTACAATCAGATTATATACAGAAATAAAACAAAATATTCCGAAAAAAAGTGTTTCTTCATTAAAAAGTCATGGACTTATCAATCCACCCTCGTATCTTCCTCCTTTAAAATTTTCATAAATATCTTCAATATCATCTTTCTTATTTGTATAAAGATTTATCTGCACATAGAGTCTGTCAACGAAAGATAAGATTGAAATGGCGACGCCACTTTCCCTGTTAAATTAACGTTTAGAGGTTAAGTTATTGGAAACTGAACCTTAAAATAAGAGGCAAAATTAGTTCCATTTCCAACCGAGTCTCACCTTTCGTTGACCAAACTCTATCTGAGTATGTAAAAAATCCACCAGGGTCACTGGCCTCATTAGTTCATTACCTACCTCAAGTATTTGTGCGAAAACTAACACTAGGCGCATAAAAGTAGCTTTATCTGGACAAAATTAATAAACTCGCAATTTTTATTATTCTATCGGATATTGATATTAAGTGTCAAATATTAATTAGATATATGATGTAAAAAATCCGGGGTGGTACCCCTTTTATATAAAAATCATGAGATTTCGTACACTACCTAACCTTTTCCTAAAAGTAAAATAAGTAACCCAATACCTTGTTTGTATAATTTTAAGGTGCATTCAAATGCCATCACCTAATAGCAAAATTAAACTAAAAGCAAAATCGCATGTTGGTTTTTTTTCAGAGTATTCATCTAATCTCAATATCTCGATAAGCCAAAATGGTAACTATGATGCTTGTGTCTTATAAAGCTATAATGCGTCTTTTTAGACATTTAAGTCAAAAATTAAACATTTGTGTTTTACGTTTTTATAATAATGTATTTCTCAGTAGTTAAAAATCACAACGGTAATTTTTTTGTTTAATAATAAGTTTTTGTGTACTACGATCATGTTTTCATCAAAATTAAACATGTAAATGTCACGTTTAAGAAATTTACAATTTAATTGTAAACACGCGAAAGCAAGTAGTGGAGCAGAATGCATGCGATGGGTGCGTGCGGGGCGGAGAACCACCCGCCACCGCCGGCGCGCCGCCGCCCGCACGGCGACTATGTTTATAACATTTAACGTACGTAACACTATTAACTATTTTGTGTCGTTTTTAATAAAAAATAAAAATGTTTTTATCAATGGAATCTATATTACATACAGTGAGTTGAAAAACGGGGCCTTCTGGCGCAAAGTGCAGGATAAGCGCGCGCGGGGGAGCGGGAGCCGGGGCGTGCTGCAGCCGGTAGTGGCGTGGCGGCTCCTTGGCTGTCATCTTGTCGGTTGCCTATACGAGCGACTTAAATACGAATGAATATAATATGATAGGTACTTATTTGATTTTACTGTGTTATTATTGTCGTATACAGTCTGACTGATTGATGAGATGACATACATATTCTAGTACTTATTGGCCTATCTCGTACCGTACCTATCTCTTGCAAAGTTTAAAAACCGGCCAAGTATGAGTCGGACTCGCGCACGATAGGTTCCGTACCAAAAACGGGAAAAAACACGTTTGTTGTATGGGAGCCCCTCTTAAATATTTATTTTAAATTGTTTTTAGCATTTATTATTTTAGCGGCAACAGAAATACATCATCTGTGAAAATATCAGCTGTCTAACTGTTGTCGTTATTAATTTCGAGCAAAAAAACGGCAAAAAAACGTTTTTTGTATGGGAGCCCCCGTTAAATATTTATTTTATTCTGCTTTTATTATTTGTTGTTATAGCGTCAACAAAAATACATCATCTGTGAAAATTTCAACTGTCTAGCTATCCAGGTTCATGAGATACAGCCTGGTGACAGACAGACAGTCAGACAGACAGACGGACAGCGGAGTCTTAGTAATAGGGTCCCGTTTTTACCCTTTGGATACGGAACCCTAAAAAGGAACTATTTAGTAGGTACCTTTTTGTGGGTAAATAAAAAAACCGGCCAAGTGCGAGTCGGACTCGCGCACGAAGGGTTCCGTACCAAAAAAAGGAAAAAAAACACGTTTATTGTAAGGGAGCCCCCTTAAATATTTATTTTATTCGGTTTTTAGTTATTGTTGATATAGCAGCAACAGAAATACATCATCTGTGAAAATTTCAACTGTCTAACTGTTGTCCTTATAATATAATATAAGGCAAAAAACGGCAGAAAAATCACGTTTGTTGTATGAGAGCCCCCATTAAATATTTATTTTATTAAATTTTTAGTATTTGTTGTTATATCGGCAACAGAAATACATCTTCTGTGAAAATTTCAACTGTCTAGCTATCACGGTTCATGAGATACAGCCTGGTGACAAACAGACAGACGGACAGCGGAAGCTTAGTAATAGGGTCCCGCTTTTACCCTTTGGGTATGGAACCCTAAAAAGCACAATTACCTTACAGTAAAGAACGGTAGTACCTACTATTATGTAGTAAAGTTACTGGAGTAAGGAGTACCTAACACGACTACCGTACCGACCGACAAGACGGTCACATAAATCTTGAAGTATTGAAGTAGGTACTAAGTAACTGTTGAGAGGAAATTTTACTAAATACCTAATTATTACTTGAAGTTTTCTGTACATATGAGCAATTAAAAAAAAGTAAAAGTAAGTACCCCACTTTAAAATTTTATTTTATTTTATATGTTTTTTTTACAAATTTCACTATAATTTAATAGGACATCATTATAATTAATTATAAATAAAACTAAAAAGGAACTTGGAATTCAAGGTATTTTCGCGATAATATTGAAACAAAACTGACTTTGTGGCGAAACTGGCTCCGTTGTGTGACTAAATTTAAAAGCATAATAAAATGAAACTGTGAAACTAATGCGTCTTTTCAAAATTTATTTAGACTAATTATTATGTATGATTATAAAATATATCAATCAAATAAAATAGCTTTAGTTTCAAGGATTAACACAAGTTTTTCGTTTTTTTGTTCTGTTATGTGACTATGTCACTTTTTAATGAGTTATTTTTTAACTTTACTTTAAAGACGTAATATTTTATGTGATATGTGTAGCTTTTTCAAAAAGTTATTACATTTATTGTAATCATATTTTATGGCCGCACAAATTTAAAAGGTAAAAATCGTGTAATCTTAATATATAAAAGAAGATACTGACTGACTCACGTGTCAATGCACAGCCCAAATCTGGTTCTAAAGACACCAAATTCGGCACATTGGTTCCTTATGAGGTCTAGGGGTGCAAACTCACTCCCCAAGGGGGTGAAATGGGGTCCAAAGTTTGTATGAAAATCCCTCAGTTTCGAAGCTAGGATCTTCAAATTTTGTGTTTATGCTAACAATTGAATTTTAATATTCACGTGTCTCAGCGTTTTTAAAAATTCTACTCCCGAAGGGGTGAAAAAGGGGACGAAGTTGTGTATAGAAAATTCTTTATTTTCGAATCAAAAATCACTTAATTTATTATTTAGGCTTATGGGTGTAAATCTAACGCCACATATATTATAAATAATAATAATAATAAAAATAAAAATGCTTAATTGTATAAATAATTTGTAACAATCATTCGATTCATCTGTCTTTCACAGTAGACATTTGTCTGTGTTATGGAAAACAAAGTCCTCTCCCAGCATGATACATTTGACAATAAAGACCAATGTTAAATAAACCATTATATAGCCACATATTCAGCCTATTGTTAGTATTTGAACCCCCTAAAATAATATCCAAAAATCGATATGGATATCGTTATTACGGTTCTCCTGTACCTTGATTACGTAAAGCTGTTGCTAACAATTCTCGATTGAAATCGATTGAAAGCGCGGTTGCATTGCTGCTTTAAGTAAGATAGATAGTAGTATTGGAAATGATATTTCTGTTGCCTGCAATAAATGATGATTATTGATGATGATTATTATTATTATTAACGGTTTGCCCACGATGTGGTTCTTGCAGCTGAGATAATGAAAGTCACTCATGTATCCTGGGACTCTTTTTGCCTCTCCTGTCTTTCCGGGTTGACGGACGCCTGACTGCCTGTGGTTGGATGGACAATCACCGTGGTTTCCATGTTTTTTTAATCACAGTGAAAATTGAGATAGGGAAAGTTTAATTAATAAAAGCTCAGTGCAAATATAATAATGGAGAGAATAAAATTTCTGACATGACGTCAGTTGTCCAGTGATGTTGCGATATAATGAGATTCATGCAGAACTTCAGATTTTATATACAAACCATGGGCCTGGATAAAACTGCGGAACCATGGACAGTATTCCTTGACCAGGCAGGCAATATAAGTATACAATACATTCGGTAAAATGGATCTGAACACTTTGAACGACTTATTAGGAAAATTTCAAGACTAAACGGCACCGCAAAAAAGCCTCATAATGACTAAAGCACAACCTCCTTATATTGAAACAAGAAAATGATGAAGTATTTGATCATTTTCATACAAAATGCGAAAAATTATACACTGGGTGAGTTAGAACATACATTAATGACGATGGTAATTATCATAGGTAACAAGGAACCTATCCATCAAAGAATGATACTCTTAAACCAATTCCTGTTGCTTTGCTGTATCTGCTGGCTGGTATTGCTTCCCCGTTCGTTCGCAGGGATGTGGCTAGCTCTCTGGAGAGCTTTAAAAAAGAGCATGACCCACGGCACCCCTAACACCACCACGTGACGGTGACCCAGAGGCTTAAGAGTCGCCACAACTTTCACAAGGAAGTTACTCCTCTGGACGGGGAAGCTAAAGACACCCGTTTAAAGCTCTGGAAGGAGAAATACCTCACAGATCCAAGTACTGAGCTGGCGGAACAACTACCCCCTGGCCATGATCTACCTTGGGCAACTTGAAAGTCCTTAAATAGACTCAAGTAGGCCGAAGCAAGGAGAACATGCTCAGGTGGGGCTACAGCTCGGAGAGCGTATGTCTGTGTGGTATTATTTCCCCCCAGACAATGGCACATCTTCTGTCATGCCCTGCGTGTCCCAACACCTGCACACGCTACGATCTTTACAAGGCCACTGATAATGCTATATCAGTGGCTGAGTTCTGGTCCTCAATAATATAATTATATACCGAGTCGACACGCTAAGAAGAAGAAAGAAAGATTACTGAGAGAAGCTGACCTAGAATTAAATACTGCAATCGATATCTGCAGAGCAGCAGAGGCAGGTAAATAACAAATACCTACATAAACTACAGTATGGAAAAAGAATGACAAGTGAATGCAGTAAAAATAGGAGCTGAGTGCTAAGGAAATAGTTAAAAAATTAGAGAAATAGTCGTAGATTGTAAAAGATGTGGTAAAAAACATGAAGTCAGAAATTGCTTTGCCTTTGGGAAAAATGTATAATATGCAGCATGTTCGCTCATTTTGTCAGAGTGTGTAGAAACAAAAATAAAAGAAAAATGTATACCTAGAAAAAGGTAAATGCATTAGAAGAAGAAAATTCTGATAGTGACAGTGAAGGTATAATAGTAAGCAGCATAATATTATAGTATAGTATGAACAGCATTAAAGAGCAATAGCAAGCAACTTAAACAATAAATGGTCAAGAGATAGATATTGGATACTGTTAAACAGTTGAACTACGAAAACAGCTTTTATAACGTACGGCATAAAGACGGTTTCAAGATCAACATATATTGTCTGACGTGCTGCTGACTGTACATATGAGCGACTGAAAAAAAGTGTACCTCACTTTTTTTTACAAATAACAATGGGATAAAGCGTCCCCACTCTTGTAGCACATGATGTCTATTTTACGCTCTTTCGTATGATATATGATAAAAAGTGCTACACTGTTGGGGACGGGGTCCATACATACATTTTTTCCCATTATTCTTTAACCATAATGTTAGTTATAGAGAAAACTAAAAAGGAACGCGAAATTCAAGGTATTTTCGCGATAATATCGAAACAAAACTAACTTTGTTGCGAAACTGGCTCCGTAATCCGTTGGGTGACTAAATTTAAAAGCATAATAAGAGAAACTGTGATACTAATGCGCCTTTTTTATAAACTAATTTAATTATACATGGGATTTAAAATATAGTAAAATAGCTCTAGTTTCAAGGATTAACATTTTCTTCGGTTATCTCTCTCACTGTCACTTTTTGATGAGTTATTTTATAACTTTACCTTAAAAACATAATATTTTATGTGATATGTGTCGCTTTTTCGAAAAGTTATTACATTTACTCTAATAATATTTTGGAGCCGCACAATTTTAAAAGTAAAAATCGCCTAACTTAATACATTAACTCCATCAATTGGAAAAGACAGTGACATAATGGTCAGTGACAAAAGTCTTAAATTTAACAAAGCTGCGTTTAAATTGTTTAAAGATGGCCTAAATACCTAATAGAAGTAAATTATAATATAATAATGTATCAACTGTTTTTTATCCCAAATAAATAAAATAAAATAAAGTCGGTACTTTATTTTACTTTATTTTACCGGTGTTAAGCAAGTTAGCCAAAAAAGAGGTTGCCAGCCAGCATGATGTCCTTTGACAAGTTTGACGTGACAAACAGGTAGCATTACCATCTGACGATAACTTTAACTTTGACAGCGTTTTGGTGCAACTTACACTAAGTATTTATTCAGTTAAAATAAAATAACTGGTGAAATTATCGAAACAAGTAGTTATACAAGAAGAATAGTATATAAAAGAAATAAAACAATAATTTTAAATATTCTTTCTAAATTAAAAAAAAAACAGATTTTATGTAGTTTTAGGCTCAGTTGCACCACCTAACTTTAACAAAAGACTTTTAATGGATACTAGCGTGGTTTTATTAAAAGTACTTTGGTAATTAGTTGGTATTTGGTTTCAATAAAACAACAACCAAAGTACTTTCAATAAAACCGCGCTAGTATCCGTTAAAAAGTCTTTTATTTCATGTCTAGTGAGCGCGTAAGCTTGAGAAGTGAATAATAAGCTTGTCAAAGTACCGGTTAACTACAAGTTAGCCAAAAAAAGAGGTGCCAGCCAGCATGATGTCCTTTGACAAGTTTGACGTGACAAATAGGTAGCATTATCATTTGACGATAACTTAAACAGCGTTTTGGTGCAACTCACACTTAGTAACTCATAATTTGGTGGGTAAGAATTTGCAATGTGAAATAAGCTTTACGATTTCCGACCTGTTGTGACTTGTCGTTCCAATATATGTGACTGTAGAATAAGTCACAAAACGCAAGTCATATAATGCTATGCTACTTTCTTATAGTTTAGAATTCTTTAATAATTACTGTTCGCACTTAGCACTATTAACTTTTGATATCAAATACTATACAAAGGCTTACGCCCATCTACGGCCCAACTTTAAAATACCGTGTACAAACTTTCCATAAAATTTAAAAATCATTATTGAATTTATTATGAATAATGCAATTGGAATTATTGTGTAATAAAGTCGCCATCACCAAAATCATTTTAATAACAATTCAAAGATTTTTATGCGAGTGACGTTGCTCGAGGTACGAAAAAATCTCGTAAACAATCGATGCGATATAAAAATCGATACCAACAAAATATATTATTAATTACTAACATTATTTGTAACGGCAATTCTTGTTTGTTTAAGTATAACTTCAAAAAATATAGTTTTTATTAAAACCAGTGAAATGATAAAATATTTTTTAGATTATAACAGTACTGAACAAGATTAAAATCGATTTAGTAATCGATTCCAATAGAACAATGGCAGCACTATGTACTCGGCTGATCTACTGTCAGTTTGACAATGGTGACGTCACAACGTTTGATTGTCGTTTGTTTGTGTTTTGTTGTTTTGTTTTGTATTGGAAGTGTTTTGCAGTGAGTGTGTATTTCTCGTGCATCCTTTACTTTTGACCCATTTTACGATAATGGACTCCGAGTCTCCGACCCTATCCCGAACTTTGGAGTTAGGCCCCGCTATTTTATATGACGATAATCTGGAATGGAAATGCCCACTTGACTCTCGCATGCATTGGATTCTGGAAGCAGCTCTGGTTAGTTTATTCAAAGTGAACAACATTACATTTAGTTAAAATTGACTTCGAGTGACTAAAACGATAAAACAAATGCCTCTGATATGAAAATTGTTGAAATAAATTGTGCCCATACTGACGAAAAAAAAGTCGATTTATCTAAAAAAGGCGACTTATTTTCTTAACCAATATTCAGTTTATTGAGTTTTTGACATGCCATGCTTTCATTTAATACACAATTCGTCTGTGTACACCACGATGTACCGTGGGCCGGAACTTCTATAGACCCATGGGCATGGTCCTTTATGTTATGTATCCATAATAACAATAATTAAAGGAAAGAGAATTTTAATGGCAAAACTTGGTCACATACCTGAGCAAAAAACACTGATCACTTCAACAGTAAATCGACGCTGACACTTAAATCAGTTTTACAATGTAATTAAAATAGCGTCTCACGATAAAGGTCGAATAAAACCTTGCCATTTCAATCCGAAATTTTACACAATGAGAAGATTTTCTTGCTAAAAAAAGTGGTCACAAAACTGTATGTTCCGGTTAATTCAAATTTTTAATGTTACTGTAATTTTTACTGTAACTTTAATTTTTGATAGAAATAATGTAAAAATATATTAATGAAACTTTTAACTGATAAATTAAGCATTCAAGAATTGACATTCACATTTGAAACCGCTCGCACACACTTTTTATTTCGATGGGTTTCATTTCCACGTTTTAAAATCTTCGTAAATGTAATATTTCGTGAATTATCAAAAAAAAGACAACGTAGATTACCTATATATTTAATAATATGTTTATTTCACTTAAGTTAATGAATTTATTTTGCTAGAAGCTCAGATCAAATAAAAAAGAAAGATGGAGCGTTGCGAACAATGAAGTGAGGCCGGTTTTTGATGGTACATGTGTGCGTACAAGGGGGCGGGCGGGGGCCGGGCGGCAGGGTTTTATATGAAAAGCCACGGCGTAGTTTCGTTACACGTGTGAGCGTGAACTGTGTATGGATGGACACAGCCATGGCGTAGTTTTATAGGCCTCACCGCTTCGTTCGGAAGACTCCGTCTTACTTTTTTTATTTGGTCTGAGGCTAGAAGTCATTCATCACAAAAATATAAATGAAGAAATCCGAGGGTCAGGGCAAATAGCGGGGCTACCTACACTTTTTTTTTAAATTGCTCAGGGTACTTAATAATGAATACCCGACCGAAACGAACGGATTACTTATCAGTACTTGACTATGGCCTATAATAAAGGTAGATACTCGCGAGTGGTCGCGACTCAGGACAGCACGGTCGGGATTTGATACACAAAGAAATTACGACCTTATTTTGCAACAAATAACGTTCATAATGAAAACGTAACTAAGAAAAAATATCATTTAAAGAATAATCGCAAACATTTATTGTTTAATTTGTGTCTAATAGTACTAATAATATTTTGAATTCATCAATTAAACATTTTTTAAATAGTTGTGTATTTT
Source organism: Agriphila tristella (assembly GCA_928269145.1). Taxonomy (NCBI): domain Eukaryota; kingdom Metazoa; phylum Arthropoda; class Insecta; order Lepidoptera; family Crambidae; genus Agriphila; species Agriphila tristella. The sequence goes on from OV743429.1 coordinate 53,652,094, forward strand.
GGTTTTCCAAAAATTAAAAATATTTGTGACTTAGTTCGAAAAATAGAAATCTGCAAAGACAATCTGTTTAATTTTTAACATTTTATTAACAGACAGTAAATACTATTCAGAATAAATTGTTGAATTACAGTTATCTATAATTTCTGATAAGATAAGCCAAAATATCTGCAACTTACTGAACCTTCTTTAATAATGATAGTCCCCATTGATCAATTCGTTTAATTTTGATTTATTTACCTGAAATGCAAGCGTCATATCATAACACTGGTACTTTTACAAAGTTACTTATTATGCTGTAATTTTGAAATCAAAATGTTTGAAAATTTAGTTTTTCATTTTTTTTACTTTGATGCGTAGTTTCAAAATGTTTAATTCTGTTTATTTTTACTATAACTAACAATTCTTTATATCATAGAAAAACAAAATTACAGTTATTGAATTATTTCCAATTTAACCTAATTTTATTGGACTACACAGAAATTATGGTGCTGCGGTCTGAAGGTTGGTAAGATCTAGTATAATTTACTATGGCATTTTAATTGAGTTTTAGGGTCAGTAGAAGGTATTCAATCTCAGTGCCGAATATGGTAGATAGACCATTCAAACAATCCCGGAAAATCATTATAAACCCCCAAAACCACAAAATGTCTGACGGCCGAATACTCAAAGGCTTCACAGCATATTCGTTAAGGTTTCCTTAACTTTTAAGGAAGCTGTCAGTTTGATAGAGTTTCTGTCAAATCTGTCAACTGTATTTAAGGTGGCCTTAACTTTAAGAATCGTTTGAGTGTTTGGCCTTGAGCCATTTTGTTTTTCATTCGTATGGAAAACTGCTAAGTGACATCCCTAGACGCCAATAGACTAATTTAAGGCCTACTCAAATCTGACCGGTGTCCTGTACCGGTAACCATATCCCGACTGGTATGCGGTAACGCGCTGTTCAAAGGTGTTCCGCGACCGGTAATGCCAAACAAACACAATGTTGGTCTAGGGTTGCCACTAAGCAGTTAATAGAAAAAGGAAAAAAAGAAAATGTTTTCAATGTTAATAATAATTTTCCGAGGTTGTATGCGTGGTACCCTTCTACCATATTCGGCGTCATAAAGTTTTTATCAAACTCCTAGTGTACCCACCCATCCATACCGAAAAAAATAATATACTTACATTAGATTTTGTTTGATTGCGCATACGCGTAGTTAATGTTTTTTACTTTATGCAATGACCTTAATAAAACGCCAACAGGTTGAAGATAAAAAAGTCTATATTTTTTCTGCATTAATTCTGGTGTGTTATAAATATCTGTAATTAGAGAGGTACTAACAAGGTGAGGGTCTTAAAAGCTGTTGGTATCGAACACATTACTTAAGGCTCCTATAGCCCTCATCTTTATTAAATTACTAGCTTCCGCCCGCGACTTCGTCTGCGTGGATAGTATTTTGTCTATCCCTCGGGAACAGTTCCTTTTTTCGGGATGAAATGTACCCTATGTCCTTCTCTGTACCCCTGACAACGTGTATGCAAAATTTCATGACGATCGCTTCAGTAGTTAGGACGTGAAGGCGTAACAAACAAACAAACAAATAAACAAACAAACGGACTTTCGCATTTATAATATTAGTAAGGATTAGGAAAAAGTGGCCACTTTAGGCACTTATGCCTTACTTTATTTTACTGAGGTATTGTTTGTAAATAAACTATCGAACCTTAGCCTCAATTTGTACATGTGATTTTTTAAACATTGTTTTAACGAGCAATAATAATGATAAATAAGATGAGGGCCCTTGAGGGTTATAGGAGCCTTATGGCCGAATACTCAAACGCTAATTAACTTTGAGGGGCTCTCATACGTCGTCCTGTCGCATTAAATGTCAAAGATACGACAAAGACATGCTGTTTGAGAGCCGCTCAAAGTTTAGGGTGCACTGAGCGTCCACTAGCGCCGCCAATCAAGAAAAATCATTACAACGAAATAACTATGTTTAACAAAATTCTGAAACATATAAAAACTAGTAGTAGTTATAAACTATTTTTGTATGCGTTTTTTTCCTGGTTTAAATGTGTTTGTGTAGTTAAAACCTGGATTAACGCCTAAAGTGGCCACTTTAGGCGTTAATCCAGATTTTAACCACACGAACGCATTTAAACTTAGAATTTTACGCATACAAAAATAGTTTATAACTAATACTAGTTTTTATATGTTTCAGAATTTTGTTAAACATAGTTATTTCGTTGTAATGATTTTTTCTTGATTGGCGGCGCTAGTGGACGCTCGGTGCACCCTTAAGTAGCGTTTGAGTATTCGGCCATTAGAGGCGTTAATTAGATATTATAGTATCGAATACATAACTTAATGGTTTCATTACCTAATTGGGACTAGAATAACTTTCAACTTCTGTTATTATGCGCATGTGTTCGTGCGTTATGTTGCAACGCGGTGATGTGCCTCAGACAAATTCAGATATTAATAAGAGGTTATGTAAGTAAACACTGCGTTGCAATCTTTACTGGGTTCAGTGCTTATGTAATGGTGCTTACGTTTGTTCAACATCTCGATCTCTTGAAGTGTTTTGAGGAAATCATTACCTAGTTTATGAGCGCGTAGCACTTTTGACGTAGATTAGGCTCAGATTTTGTACTCATGAACTATATTCTCCAGCAAAAATAAGTACTACAGAGGAATATTTTCACACAAACTAGGTAAGTTTGAAGCTTTGGTTCTCCGCCCAGGATTATACAGGGTGTGATTTGATGATGGCCATTCAAAGAATAAAAAGAGGAGGCCCAGAGCGCTGAAGAAACCCAATGGATTAGAAGAGTAGTAAAGTTCAGGTTTTAACTTAAAAAAACTAACAAGCTGAAATTACATCAAAAGTATGCAAAATGTAACACTATTGTACTCTTGCCTGTCAATATTATAGTAAAACGATTCTCTAAAATTCCAGATCTGTCTGACCGGACAAATTGCATCCGGACCTGACCCCAACAATCCATTGTAAAACTCAGTCCGGTCAAAAGGGGACGGTTGGTAACTGGTTGGCAAGTTTTGTGCATTGGAAAGATTATTGTGATGTAAACGACACCTCTATTCATTGGGTTTCTTTAGCTTTACTCTTCTTTAGCCTTCTCCTTTACTCTTTCAATGGCCATCATCAGTTATTTCACTAATACAGTAATAAACTTATTATTGAACATTTTTGTCTAGTAACTGTGTTAAAAAAAATATTTGCGTCGCGCGGCGGAATTTTCTCAGCCATTTTTTTTAAATCCTTTACTGAATTACAACTATTAAAATTTACCCCAGAAAAAAATATAGGTGAATAGTCAGTTATTTCACTATAATAAAGTAATAAACTTCTTTAACATTTTTGTCTAGTATTACAGAAAATATTATTTTAACACAGTTACTAGACTAGTAACTGTGTTAAAATAATATTTTCTGTCACACGGCGGAATTTTCTCAAAATTTTTTTTTTCGAAAATCCTCTACATAATTAAAACTATGAAAATTTGTCTGAGAAAAAATACTGATAAATAGCCCAGTTATATCACTAAATAGAATAATAAACTTGTTAAACATTTTTGTCTAGTAACTGTGTTAAAAAAAATGTGGTGCATGGCGGAATTTTCTCTCTTCCAGCCACATCTCATACTTTCGGTACCCGGACGGACTTCCGGTTATCAAAATTGCGTTCAGCGACCCCCAAAACCTATGCCAGGACGTCTCACATGACCAGAATCGAGTTCTAATAAGATAAGGATCCATTTTGAACGCCATCTTGAATTTTGGGCAAAGGAGCCAAAATTGGGCCTTGCAACATTCAGAACCGAATTCGGCAGGCTATTTTACTTCGGAAAAGTCATGTTGCCAAAATGGCTCACAAAATGCCGTTGAACTAGAAAATTTTATTTTGAACTACTAGCCTATAGAGTTTAAATATGTACATTTATTAGGTTTCTTATAATGATACGATACAAAAAATAATCACACTTTATTTTCAAGTTTTACAAACTCACCTTAAAAATTACATTATGTACTAATTTTATTATAATACTAATCCGTTTCTCCGGACACAATGGATAAAGTATCCATTAGTAAGGTAAATTACATTTCTATGTAAATAAATAAATTAAGTAAGCATAGTTAAAACTTTAGCTCAACTAATTTTGAGCAGTTACTTCGTTTTTTGTTCTCGTATTTGTCAACACTTTTTGAGTTGTTCATCAAGTACCTACGTAAACTTATCATCACCATTTTCACCACAAGCTATTTAAGACCTACAATGGTGAGCACAAAACCTCCGAAAAAATACAAGACATCCGTGCAATGCCAGAATTGAAAACAATATCTGAAAAAAAACAGCTTAAGTATTTGTGTCACTGGTTACTTATAAAGAGGATGACTTTCAAGATTATTAAAGAAAGTGTTTAGAAAAGTAAAAAAAAACACAATACCTAAACACACTATCATAAGCTTTTCCAGTTATTTTTACAAACTTCCATAAAACTTAACTTTGTAACTAATCGTTTTGCTGACTATCGTAAACAAATCAATTAAAACTCACAAAAGATAAAAGTTGGTTTTACGGTCTATTCCATTACCTATCTTCAGTAAGAAATAGGTTCAATTCAATTCAATGCTATATTGCTACTCTACATGGTATACTATAAATCTGTTAATGGGCAACTCCTGTTATTTCCCGTTATTTAAAATATAATATGTATTTAGATAACAAATCTTTAGAAGGCCAACTCACTGGGGATAGATGATTGAAATTAAGTAGACTTTTCAATTAATATCCTACTTACCTATATAGCCTTATTATAATTAGGTAGCACCAACATAGTGTACCTACATAAAAAACATTAACTCCAAAAAGTACAGTTAAATAGTTGCAAGTCCTGTTTGTGGCAGGTAGAGCAGTAACCAAATGGAGTTTGTTTTAAAATCTCATTGAAGGTCTTCTGTAGGATATAATCAAGGTTCTAATTGCGTAAACATCCACTTTTACAAAAGCTTACAACTTAGGAACATAGCTAACATTACAGCTTAACTTAGTACAAATTATGGGAAATTAAGATAGAAGGGCGCTGAGACCCTTCTTTAGTAGCGGAAGTAAACTCCTAAGCAACTTTCGGTAAGACCTTAAACGTCACATGGGAATAAGATTACATTAGGCTAAGTGCCATATCTCACTAGGGCACTAGGGGGCGCAACCAGTTGCGCTACAAATTAAATTTTAATGTAAACCAGATGTAATGGGGGGTACCTCACCAGCAGCCCTAGCATGACCACCACACGATATACAGGGATAACACGAAAAACAACATTTTGATATTTTCGTTATTAATTTTTGTACGAGTCAGCTGATTTGTTTTGCGATTTCAGAGTTGGTCCCATAGTAAAAGTTGTTCATTTTGATTGATGGTCCCTATCTACCATATTCGCGGTATTGCGGGTTGTTTTGTATCACGTAACACTCTATATATCGCGTGATATAGCGTTTTATCGACACTCACCTGTCAAAATCCATTGCCTTTTGACAGTTAAGTGATAAATCGCTATTTCATTATCGTTTTTCGGTGGTCATGCGAGAGGGGGACGGGTAAAGTGAACGCTTGGTTGCGCAACCAATTTGGGGGCAGTAAAGCTAGGGTTTCCTAGGATAGCGGTGCCGTCATATTACGGCCGTAAAAAAGCGGCGTTGAATGTTGTCTATGTAAACAATTTGGCCACACCGTAACGTCAGAAACCGCGCCGTATTGTTTGCATAGACAACGTTCTACGCCGCTAAATTACGGCCGTAATATGACGGCACCGTCATCCTAGGAAACCCTAGTTTAAGTAAACACCCGCTCGTGGTGCAACAAATGGTGGTAAATGGTGTCTTAGTGAGATAGGGGACGTAAAACAAGTCTATTCAACGATCCACTCGTCGTACGGGATGTGCTGTAGGATCCTCTCGAGGAACCTCGACATCTTGTCTGCGAGGTCACGCTTCAGCTCCGGCTTCATCTCCTTGAGGAGTTCCTGCGCGTTGCTGTTGATGAACAGGTTCAGCGCCGCCTCTGATTATTAATAGAATAGAATAAGTATTATAAATGGATGCAGTAAGCTCACAATATCTGGTATGGTTGTTATGTAACTTCGCACAACACAGAGTCGGATTTAGAGGTGTGGAGGTCCTGGGGCAACAAGGGAGTGGAGGTCCCTAATTATTTCTAAAATAGGTTAAATAATCTTTTTCTTGCAAGCAGGACCGCCGCCCCTATAACTACGACTACCTACCCTGGGCTTGTCAGAAAGAAAAGATTTCTTTTGGTGCTAAACTTAATTTTGACTCTTCCCCGCGCTTAGTTTTTGTAAAATTCTACACAAGTTAGTGGGTGGTTTATCTGTAGAAGTCTGTATCATTACTGTGGCTCCAGGAAGTGCGGCGATAAAAATCTTTCCCGCGCTTAGTTTTTGTAAAATTTTACATCATTCTAAGTCATAGATAATTTTGTTGGAACCTACTATATCGTTGTGTAATTTTTTTTTAATAAATACAATTTATGTGAAGGCCCCTCTCTTGTGGAGGCCCCGGGTAGTTGCCCCGGTTACCCACCCTTAAATCCGGCCCTGACACAACAGATAGCAAACCACCAAGATATATTCTGTACATTTTGTAGTGTCCATGTCCATTAGCCATTTTTAATGTCCCCACTGCTGGGGCACAGGCTTTCCTTATTATGGATGGATAAGGGGGACGGGCTATAACCCACCACACGGGCCCAATGCGGGTTGGTGGGTATTAACGACTACAAATGGAGCCGGGACCAACGGCTTAAGGCTTTAACATGCCTCAATCCTAGCGGGTCGATCCGTGATGGTGTGAAATCGAACGCAACTCTACTCACTTTGGGTTCAAATCAGTGCGCGTTCCAACGCGGCGGTTGCTTTGAGAACTAGCACCAAATTCTAAATTTTTACACGTTTTTATTAAATTTCTTCGCTTTCAAGTTAGTTAAAAAAAATCTTTTCAATTAAGATTGAAGGTATTAACATCGCCGATTTTTATGTGTTGGTTTTAACATTAACGAATGTTCTATTTCCGAGAAATTTTGCAAATAGGACCAGAAACAGAGTCCACGGAATATTTTTTTACATCAAAGGTGGTAACATTTTTACAAATGCTTTTAATTAAATCTATTGTGTATTATTCCAAGTACATTATATATTTTTTCCATGATAGCTTCACGCGCGTAATCTTTCAATAATTTGAATTGAATATTGGGATTTGACCCTTCTTAGCGCCTTAACGTGCCTTTCGAAGCACGGAGGAGCTCGAGGTAATACATTTTTGGTCACCCATCCCATGACCGACCCTTGCGAAAGTTGCTTAACCTCCACAATCGCTGGGCCAGGCGCTAAGCCACTGTGCCATCGAGCTCCGTACCAAGTTAATACTATTGTGTATTCTCATGATATGAATGAAGTTGCGATAGACAATTCATTTTATTTAAGTAGGTATATTACTTAGTCCAATAAAAATCTACATTTAAAACGCAAAACGCGATGTAAAGCTGCATTTTTGGTATGTTATTTTGACCCCTTAAGGGAGTGTGGCACCATGTTTTGCAAACAAAAAAAAGTTGTGCTAGCTGCGTTATACGTGAAAAACTGATTTTTTTTCAGTTTTTGCAGTTTTACTAAAAAGCTATGGGCTTTTGACATTAGTTGTCTTATCATTTTGAAAATATATTAAATTTCAAACAATTAATGCTAACCTACAGCTCCGTATCACCGTATGTCTAATAGTTTTTGGGATATGATGCTTGAAACATCGACACTCACCGTTATATCCAATCGCCTACACCGTTATTTCACATGCTCATTTCACAGTCTCATAAATATAAAAGTTTACGAATTTCTGCCATGGTCTGTATGTTGATAGATTAGGAAGGTGCTCGTTTTTCGAATAAGAATATCAAATAAGCATAGACATCTCTCAATTTTGCCAAAAATGCAATAAAGCAATGCATAATTTTATCATTGTATGGAACGAGAAAATTGGTTTACCTTTTCCTCTTTTTTGATAAATTGAGAGGTGTCTATACTTATTTGACATTTTTATTAGAAAAATTAGCACCTGACTTATCTATCAACATACAAATCATTGCAGAGATGCAAAACCTTTTTTTATTTATGAGACTGTGAAGTGAGCATGTTTGTATGAAAATAACGGTGTAGGCGGTTGGATATGCCGGTGAGTGTCAATGTTTCAAGCATCATATCTCAAAAATTATTAGACATACGGGGCTGTGGGTTAGCTTCAATTGTTTGAAATTTAATACACTTTTAAAATGACATCAGCTATCAGCTAATGTCAAAAGCGCGTCGTTTTTAATAAAACTGCAAAAACTGTTTTTTTGCAGTTTTTCACGTATAACTCAGCTAGCACAACATTTTTATGCTTGCGAAAGTTCCACAGTCTCCTAAGGGGCCCAAATAACATACTAAAAATGCAGCTTTACATCGCATTTTGCGTTTTTAGGCAAAACATTTGTAAGATGTAAGATTTAATGGCCTAACTTGTAACAAACAACTTCTCATCATTAAATACGAAGTTGCTAACGACGAAATCCAGCTTTAAGTACCCCAGAACCAAGCTAACCAGAGTAGTCCAGTCCAGCTTTAGTCTGCCATCAGTGCCAAAGGTATACTCACGCAAGACAGCGTTGCCGTTGTGCAGGTTCTCGACGCCCATCTGTATGTCCCTGACGGAGAAGTCCAGCTTGAGCTGCTGCAGCTTCAGGTAGGTGCGCCCATCGCGCTCGTACGGCACGCCACGGAAGTACACCTTCGCTTTGACGCCCTCTGTAAAGGGAATATCATAGACTTAGAAAATGTTTCGCTATGTGGAATATTAAGTTTATGGGGAATATGCATAAGTCACCGATTTTGATAAATTTGAGCTTGATTGCTGCGGACACGTATAAAACATGATGGAACAGAATTAAAAAAAAAAAATATGTATTTCCTATTTTAGTTTCATCACACTTAACTATATAATGCACTTATAAGAATATAAATATAATGCACTTCACAGACAGATATAATATAGGATAAGAAATAATATTTAGTATGACACATATGTACTTAAACGCAAAATTTAGGGAGATTTGAAAATTCTTGGCTATAATAAACGCTTCGAAATCATGATCGGTGACGTCTGACGTCACAGTTCATGACCGTTTTGTATAGAGTGTTTTCGGCGGGTGCTGATGCGTGCTAACTTCAAGTAAATAGGTATATCACGAGAAAAAAACGCAAGAGAAAAGTTTTAAACTGTTGATTTTCTCACGCATAATACTTTTGATTAAAAAAAAAATTATGCACGTTCTCTATTGCGGAGCTTTTCAGTTTTCGTGCAAAACTCATCATCATTTTAGGCGGAGTCTCCTCGCTACGAGTCGATCGACAAGTTTTTTGTTTAATTAAAAATAACACTTAAAGTGTATGAACTTATGTGCGTGCGTGCACCGTCGCTCATACACGACACTGTTAGTACTCGCCCCACCCAACACAGACAGTATTCGCCCCAACTATGTAGTGGATATCTGTCCCATTCCCATGGAACTACTGATACTTTTTATTCTCACTAGTTCTCAATAGTTCCATTGCAAAGTGCAATGGAACTATTGAGAATAAAAAGTGACTAAGCCTTCATCACAACAAACTAGTATCATCACATTTATACGTTTAGTTTTGGACTCACACTCTCACAAACAGATTCAATAGTTCCATTGCACTTGGCAGTGGAACTAGTGAGAATAAAAAGTATCAGTAGTGACAAGGGACAGATATCCACTGGAACTAAGGAGAATCATTCCTCATCACAGACCGTACTCGCAACAAATTGACACTGATAGAAATTGTCCCACCCGACACTAACAGTACCCGCCCCACGATACTGACAGTGTTCGCCCTACCATCGGGTAGTCAATGATATTAAAATATCATTGCGGGTAGTACGATCTGTGACGAGCGGGGCGGATGCTGTCAGTATCGACTGACAGTATTCGCCCTGCTCGTCACAGATCGTACTCGCAACAAATTGACAATTCTTCTTCTTATCGAATGAGGATTAGTGGCCGCCTCTGGTGTTAGAGTTTATCAAGCCGCCTGTAAGGCCTCTAACTTGGCTTAACGACTGTTATCAGATGACAACAGCCGGGACCGACGGTTTAACGTGCCCTCCGAAGTACGGAAGCGCTCAGTTGTAATACCACTAGGTCACGTGCGTTGCTTAACAAACGTGATGGTAAGATCAGTCTGTCAAGTACCGCCATGAGCGCTTCAAACACTGATAGAACTTGTACCACCTGGCTCTAACAGAACACGCCCCACCCAGATACTGACCGTATTCGCCCCAATAGTCGCCGCCGCCTGAGGCGCGTATGAGCAGTAGCACACCGGAGGAGCGGTACCGCGCGCGCGCACTAATGTGTGGCCCGAACATCGTTAGCTGGAACTGGTGCGTTTCCAAGTCTGACCTGCGAACGAATAAGTTACCAAAAATTACTTAGATCATGTCTAAAAGAATGCAAGATAAACTATTTTTTAATGACATCAGCCACCTTTAATGTTCCCACTGCTGGGGCACGGGCACGTGATTTTCTTATGAGTGGATAAGGAGGATGGCCCATAACCCACCACGTGGGCCCAATGCGGATTGGTGGGTGTTAACAACTGCAAATGCAGCCGGGACGGAGCACAGACGAGTTCGAGATAATACATTTTTGGTCACCCATCCTATGACCGACCCTTGCGAAAGTTGCTTAACCTCCGCAGTCGCAGGGCCAGGCGCTAAACCACGTTCTTTATACGTTTTTGCAAATGAAACCGAGATGACACCATAGGAATTCTAGAAGCTGTGTGTAGTCCCAATATATAAAACTGGGACTACACACAGCTTCTCGAATTCCTATGGTGTCATCGGTTTCATTTGCAAAAAACACGACTGCCCTGCCAGAAACGAACTAAAGAGATAAATAACAAAATTTTCAATTAAAGAGGTCCCCCGACTGCAATGACATCTTTTTATTTATCTTTTTAGTTCATTTTTGGCAGGACACTCGTGTTTTTAATATTTATAAAATTATTTATTTTTATTTCACACATTTTAGTGACAAATTATATAGTTTTAGAATGTGCTCATCAAGGCCTTTCATTTGATGCCCATATTGTAATAAAAGAAGAAAAAAATTTTTTTTTCACATTTGAAAATGGCGTCCTACTGTCGCCATATTGACTTTATTAAAAAAAAATATAGCCAGTGTTACTCGAAAGCTGAGATTCTAACGATACCCCTTTTATCCAAATCAGTTCAGGCATTTAGAAGTTATGGTGGAATAAAGAAACTCACATACCCACAAACATACATGAACCCTGAACACATATGTGTTATGTACACTCTTTTTGCTAGGGCAGTCGTGTAAAAAACTATCCATCGAGGTATTTGTTGGTGAATCTTAGTTCAGCAATTTTGGATATTTTCTAAAGCTATTAATTCCTTAAACAGAAAAGAACAGAAAATATCATAATATCCTTGGTTGAATTACTAGAATTACGTCGGTGAAAGTTGTGAGAGAATTACGAGTATAATGACGCAAGTGTCTCAGACGATGATTCAAGAATCCTAATGATCTCGCATTTTCCAGATCTGGTTAACCACTTAATTAACTTTATTGTGTTTTCGCTGGTTGTAGTACTTAACGTTTAGCAAACATTAGTATTTTGTGGGTAGCCTAAATATGTCACGCCACGGGCGTAGCCAGAATTCTGTATCGGGGGGGGTTTTAAGAAAATAAAACTACAACAATATAAATGAAATGACATTTAGGTAGGTATATTCTTATTAAATGAGCCCATAGGCATTAGAGGACCGCTCGGAGAAATAAATATTAAAAAATAAAAATGCAACTTAAATGCTTGTATATAGTAAAAAAAACGGCCGGGCAGCGCGATTTTTAGTCAGTTTCATCCACTAATCTTGTAAGTTATGATCTTGCCTGTCTATTGAAAAAAAAACGGTCGCGCAGCGCGATTTTTATTCAGTTTCATCCACTAATCTTGTAAGTTGTGATCTTGCCTGTCTATAAAAAAAACGGCCGCGCAGCGCGATTTTTAGGCCCTCCGCTGCCTTGAGCGGGACACGCGCGCGGGGCGACATAGATAGAGCTTACTCATGCACTGCGCAAGCATTTGTCCGTCAAAAACCAGCAATCTATATTGCCGCGCCGTGTACCCGCGGCGGGATCCCGCTTAAGGCAGCGGACGGCCTTAGTTAGTATATCCACTAATCTTGTAAGTTGTAATCTTGTCTAACTATTGAGAAAAAAAAAGGTGCGCAGCGTGATTTTTAGTCAGTTTTATCCACTAATCTTGTAAGTTGTGATCTTGCCTGTCTATTGAAAAAAAAAACGGCCGCGCAGCGCGATTTTTAGTTAGTTTCACCCATTAATCTTGTACTCTTGCCTGTCTATATTGGAATAAAACGGCCGCGATTTTTAGTTAATTTCATCCGCTAATCTTGTGATCTGTAGTGTAATGGTGTGGTGTGACATCCTTCGGGGAACCCAATATGTTGTTGACCTTTATGCCTGGAGTGTAAACTCTCGGTACAGAGTATTCACGTAAAACGTGGCCGATCTTATCTGTTACTCCATTATCATAAGGCATGTAGGCTGGTTGTCTGCTAACCTCGCCGAGGTTACCTCGGGATGCCAAAACTTAATAATAATAAGTTTTATGGTATAAATGATCACGAAAGAAAGCTTTACCATTTACTTACCAAATCACACTATGGACTGATAGATGTCAAATGTGATCTATTAAATTGGTCCATTTTTTTAGTTATTTTCATTTACTTACAAGTAAGTGACAAAATACTTCGTTCACTGCAGTCCGGCACGCACGCTAGAATGTGTATGTATACCTACCCTGACCTACCCACAAAATTCTTTTCGCGGTAATCGGTGCTGCTGCTGACTGGCGACAGCCGAGCGGAGCACGAAAACATACGAAAATTACCGAATGCGATGCGGTGGATGTAATTCAAATTATCGGTGACAGATGGCAGCGCGGTAAATTCAAAATGTTAATATGTATAATAATTATACTCCTCGCCTTGCCTAACTTTATTTTAATGTTATAGATCAATAAATAGATGATGCCTTTTGTATATTTCGGGGGGGGGTTTGAACCCCCAAAACCCCCCCCCTGGCTACGCCCGTGTGTCACGCTCTCTTTAATCATTTTTTGCCAATGTGTCGTGTGTTGTTATGTTTTTCCATCACAATTACATGATGGAAACTTGGACGAGGGTTTCATTCATTCAAGGATGGAAAACGAAATCACTTTGAAGCTGAGGTCATTTTTAAATTTGACGACTGTGTATGAAATTTACAGGGAGGAAAAAACCAGCCCTTGACGAGTTTCTTGCCGGTTCTTCTCGTTACAAGGTCTCCCGCTTAGGGTTTGCGAACCGATGCCGATGGCGTAGCTTCTTTTGACATTCACGAGTGCTGGTAACAGCCTAGTCTGACTAAATGACTTTGACTTTGAGTTTATAATAAATAATACAACAAAATGTTTAATTATTTAACAGTATCTAAGAAAATTTAGATATAGAATACCTATACCTACCTACCATTAAGAGGCAATACAAATGCAAAATTATGACGAATGTTCGCACGCTTGATTTTATAGTCAGAATATTTGAAGAGTGAATAAATGTTTGATGTCTCATCGTCTCGAAGCCTTTGACCCCAGCAGCACAAAGACTTCACCCCTTGTCACTAAAACGTGAATGGAATACATTATTTATGGAGTCATCTTTTCTCGACATTCCATGAATATTCCATACGATTAACAATGCAAATAACATTTTGGCAAAAAGCAATCAAACATTATTTATTCGAGTTGCAGACATAGAAATATGAGTTTACCGGTTTACACAAACGGCGACAAGTATCGTCTGCTTGCGATTTCATTCATCAGATTTTTCTTATTTTTTTCCTTTTTTTACTTCATTTTATAAAGGAACCAATTCTATCGAGCATACATTTTTTTTTCATTGCGAAAAGCCCCCATCACAAGAGTATTTCTTAACAAACTTGAGTCAAAAGAAGGTATTTTGAAATTGACTATTTGAGCCTCCGTGACACAAATAGTAGAAAATCACATACCAAGAACATTTTTCATGTTAAATGTAACCAAGACTCTCGTCTTATGTCCATATTATGTCTCGCACTATCAAAAAGTTATCAGAGCTCATGTAGAGCCAAGCTCCTAACTCTAAAGTCGCATTACTAATTTCCCAGCAAAAATGTAAACAAAGAAACGTCACTGTCAAATTGACAAACTGACCCTGATAGTGACATTTTCAGATATTGATAACCTTTGGTCACTTTTATAACTTTTTAATTTGTTTATTGTATTTTGAGTCATAATAAATATTTAGTCATAATAACATTCAGCCCCCCTAGCATGACCGACGAAACACGATATATATGTTACGGCTAATACCCGAAGTGCGGCTAAACCTAGTTTTAGCCGGCTAAAACTAGGTGTAGCCGATTTGCTCGCGGCTAATACTAGGTATAGCCGGCTAAAACTAGGTGCAGCATGGGATATAAAGAAAGTTTTTTCTGTTGTCTGTTAAAAAAAAATAACCTCGTAATTTAAGGCTCACGCTCCGCTGCGCTTCGCGCTCGCCTGGGAGCCTATAACCCGGGACCTACAGGAGTAAAGCGCGTGATATAGCATTTTATCGTCACTCAACTGTCAAAATCCATTGTCTTTCTGACAGTTAAACGTGATGAAACGCTATGTCACGCGATATATATCGTTTTTTTATCTTAGAGAAGGGAAGTAAGGGGAGCACGCATAAACTGCAATAACAAAGCATTCGTGACGTCAGGCGCGTGCCGTGTCCGCCATTTATTGTTCCTGTCACATGTTACAATTTCAACTCTATGCTGTCAACATAAGGTGTATGTACACTAAGCTAAGCCGCCATGTTTTGTTCCATTACAATGGAGAACAATGAAGTAGGTATGCATGCTTTTTTCGTAGGTATGCCTGCTCCCCTTACTTCCCTTCTCTAAGTTTTTGATGGTCATGCTAGGGGGGCTTGGTAATTTTAAGGTAGGATGGTAATAAGAAATTTTATCTTTATAACCTATCATAATTTTTGATGTTAAAAGTTCTTGAAACGAACTGATAAGAAAACTTTACTTAAATATTGACTGAACGTACAAGCCATAACTTCACAAGCCAAACCCAAATCTGGGGTTAGGTGGCTACTGGTCCACTTGCTACTGGGACCAGTTATTCTTAGTTTATTTCTTACCTAACATTAGTAATGGTCATGTTGGATGCTCCTGTTGCATGGATGTCCTTGAAGGTGGCCCGGTAGCCATCTGGACCCCCTCCTAATGCGATCGACAGCTCATCTATCACTATCGGTTCGGACTGGAATCAGGGAATGAATTTGATTTTTATTGGACAGATATATTTGGAAATTGTAGAGTCATATTTGATTTTGGGAATTAATTCACACAAAAAAAACATTTTGTTCTCTAAAATTAGTAAATGCTCACCAAATTCTAAACGGCCCAAGAAGATTTGGTGAAAATTTACTAATTCTGGGTTAAGTCAGGTTAAAATTAGTATAATGATCATTTAAACATAAAAAATCTGAGATAGTAACTAATACACGATGACTTTTTTCCTGGAATTTGATTTATATAACTGAACTAGTGGTATAGTGTGTGTAATAAATAACATATCCGATGTTCTGCAATGAAACCAGAAGTGCGCCCCCCTGAGGGTTGCGCCCCTGGCAGCCCAGCTACGACGCTGGTCCTAAACTAAAACCCACCTCTTCAATGTTGAACTCCGGCGCTCCTCCTTTGAGGTAGTCCAGCAGAGAGTTGAAGCTGCTCAACAGGCAGGCATCCACGTTGGGGTCTCTTCGCGAGCAGCGACCTCCGAACATGTCTGAAAAGGGGCAATGATGTCGTGCAAAGGTTTGATTGTAAGTGTAGAGTTTTAAATGATAACACGTAATGGAAGATTTCGAGCATTTCGTGGCCAACTAATTAAGGACACAATGAAGAAAATTCTTACTGCTTATCTTGTCAAAATGGAAATAAAGCATTACATAACATACTACTCTTTTTTTTGTTTATTATTAAATTCCCTTTTAATTAGGAATATAAACTATTATAAATATTGTTTTATTTTTCAGCTTTATTCATTTTCATTTCATTGTGATTTCATTTAAATACCAAGATTACGCGCGAACTCTATGGAAACAACTGCGACGCGATGTCACAACCCTGACGAAAGTACTGCGAACAAGAAGCTTAAGCTTCTTGACTGCGAACTTTGCTTAGAGCTCTTAGAGTGACGTCAGCCGTTAAATTCGAACGTTACCATGGAGCTCTCATACTGTTTGAAAAAACTTATATATGTACTGTGTCAAAACTCCGGATATACTCGTATTACAGACTTAATTTACTCATGAAATAAAACATTAACATTCATTTACTCACACAGAACTATTGACCCTAATTAGTTAGCCTCGACTGTAAGTTTAAATATTAAGACGACTTAACAGTTTATTATTTGTATTCGTCTCATCGTGAAGAAGACCCTCAATAATAGAAATACCAGCCCTCCTACTCAAATGGCCAACATTCTATGCGTGTGAACGCTACACTAGTAAGCGTAGTGTAATTAAAGCCTTAAAATAAGCTTTTCCTTGTCAATTCAATACTATATAATATACCAAAGTCTGTTATTTGCCACATGTTACGTATTTAATCGCCTGTTGCTCACGCGGAGCGTTAGCGTTTCTACGACACAACCGGCATCGACTGTCATGGGAGATATAGTTTTACCCATGGCACTACCGGTAGAGTCACGGAAAATAAATTTTCCTTTGAAACCCTGGTAGTGCCACGCAGTAGTGTCACGGGAAAAAAAATGACAGATTTTACAGTCCCCGCAAGAATCGGAGCATTGAAAATGAACACAAATATTTACGAAAAACCAAAATCAAATAAAATGCAAAGTCCTATTATATTTTTAAAATTACCTAGGTAGTACCTATTTATTTTTACGATTGTGACACTCGGCTCCACCTCGTGCGCCCGCGCCCGCTGACTGCCTCGACGCAGCCAAAATAATATTAACCAATTTTCAAAATTCCAACGAATGCACTTCTCGTCTGCTTCTGCATCTTTTAACACTATTACCATGACGATCGGTCAATAATCATAAAATAGCTACATCACTTTTTATGTACGGAAACAGCCGTTTTTCTACAATTCCAAATCTAAAGGGACCACCTGTCACAATTATAAAACGATTTTCAAAATTATTTCACCATTTGATAGCTAAACTAATACCCTAGGACCATTTTTTTTCATTTTTTCTTAAGTCGGTTTTTTTCCGAAATATTTACAATTTAGTAAACAAACATCCCCCAAAAAACCCGGATTTTTTGGAATTTCGCAAAAATCGAAAAATAATTACCATTAGATTTTCAAAATTCAAACGTGCACACGTGTCTCGATAAATTACTCAACTTTTGGTATTATTTTAATTTCGATCCTCCCAAAATCCTCGGAGATATGGCCAAAAATACGTCTCAGGCGATTTGCATCTGATAACCATTTTCAATGGTAAAATGTTTCAAACGCATAGATACTCGTAAACTGTTGGCCATTTGAGTAGGGATGGGGATAGATCAAGCGTGCTAAACACTAACTGACAATTATTGCAACAGAACATTGATCTTTATACCACAGTTTATTTAATCTTTATATGTGACTATAACACTAAATGCTTGTTGGCAGCATAAGTATACTTTCGCTAATGCATCAAAATCATTGTGTATGCAAGTCACCGATCATAACGGTCGGCGGCATTGACACTGGTGAAAACAATGGCGCAGATAGGCAACCACAATAGCTTCCTGCGCGAT
This sequence comes from Agriphila tristella, assembly GCA_928269145.1. Classification (NCBI taxonomy): domain Eukaryota; kingdom Metazoa; phylum Arthropoda; class Insecta; order Lepidoptera; family Crambidae; genus Agriphila; species Agriphila tristella. Next base: position 53,670,135 of record OV743429.1, read on the forward strand.
CGACCTTCGATGCCTAGATTATTTGATAGAGAGCCTTTGTCTTGTGGGATGTCCTTTCACAGGCTTCCCAAATATTTCATGCAAAACAATAATTACGAGATTCCAATGAGGTATCGAACAATAGGAAGGCTTTTTCAGAAAATTTCTCAGGGCATCAAACAACGAACATGTAGGGAAAAGTATCATCACGTAAATATTGAAGACAACTTAAAAAAACAGGCCATGTGCGAGTCGGACTCGCGCACGAAGGGCTCCGTACGAAAAAACGGCGAAAAAAATAACGTTTGTTGTATGAGATCCCCCTTTAAATATTTATTTTATTCTGTTTTTAGTATTTGTTGTTATAGCGGCAAAACAGAAATACATCATCTGTGAAAATTTCAACTGTCTAGATAGCACGGTTCATGAGATACAGCCTGGTGACAGACAGGTATGTTGTCTGTCGTTATTATTATCGAGCAAAAAATGGCAAAAAAAAACACGTTTGTTCTATGGGAGCCCCCTAAATATTTATTTTATTTTTTGTTGTTATAGCGGCAACAGAAATACATAATCCATGAAAATTTCAACTGTCTAGCTATCACGGTTCATGAGATACAGCCTGGTGACAGACAGACAGCGGAGTCTTAGGTCCCGTTTTAACCCTTTGGGTACGAAACCCTAAAAAGCTGGTTAATTTTGAAAGGCCGTAGAATGCACTTCTTGGTCCCACCGAAAACCACAATGCAGAAAAGCAACATTATTAAAGAACTTTAAGTGCAGTGACAAAACTTGAGGCAAATGTTTGGACGATTTGGATCAAATTTTTCAAAAGTTCACGTGCGTCAAGTGGTGCTAAAAATAAGCAATGCAGTGCAATTATGTAAGTGCGAGGCACCGGTCATCGACCCCCATAAAGACCTTGTCCGAGAAACTCGATCTCGCAAAACCGTTTACTGCTAATATCGTGGCCTGTACAGTTAATGTGGCGCTTTTAAATTCTGATAAGATCTTATTGAGAAGTTTTATAAGAATATGTTTTGAACATTATTAATCAAGAAACAGGGGAAATAAACTTCCCTTAAACTTGGAAATAAGACTTTAGATTTTGTTATTAAGGTTGCTGGTGATTTTGAGATTTTTTTTATTCGGACTATTAGTAATCTAAATTCCTGTCCTAACATTGCTATCGCCCTCCTTAAGTCAAGTGTAATGAAGTATTCAGTTTTATATTATTTTTTATATAATAATGGTGTTTGTTATTTAGTTTTGAATGTATTGGTAACGATATAATTTCTTTGTATATTTACAAAGAAATTATATCGTTACCAAATACGATACGAACGAACGATATTTCGTTAATTCTGATTTCTCATAAAGGTATTGCGCCCTTTCTTCTTGTCAGCAAAATAAGTCTCGAATGGGTGATAGGAAAATATAGACAATTCAAAGGTAAAAGAGCAAAAGCACTTAATTTCAAGTTTATTACCTAGAATGAATGTTAGTTTTTATGAATGCCTAAAAATATATTTTTTCGACACCTTCCCCATATCGATTTTCACAAAAAGTTTTCAATAAAAATAATTGTGTCTGTGACTGAAGTTAATAATACTTATTACTATATAAATGAAAATTGTTAACTTTTCTTTGACTGAAAGAATATTAAAAAGGGTAATTAGACAATGTTAAAGAAATAACGTTTCATGAATAATCACTAGGTTTTCAAAGCACCTCACATAATGATTTTAATGTTATGTTTTTGGTCGTCCTTTAAAGGTAAAATTATCATGTTGCGTGTACCTAGTTAAGTTGTTAGGGACTGTAAACCAAGCTTAATTAATGCTGTGCCATGTAGCATGTTGAAGGGCTTCTAGAATTGTATGTCGGTGTAATTGGAGATGCCATAGCATTAACTTCACGATTTAGCCTCGCATAAAGTGTGTCCGAGATATAAAGAGACATTATTCAATGCTCATACTGGCTCTAATAAAAGTTTGGGAAAAAGGAAAAATATTACCAGCTTAACCACTGGTAACTAATATGTTCAAATAGTGAGGTTTTACAAATTTCTGCTTACCTTCCGAAACTGAAACGAGACAATTAAGAATCTTTGGCTCATAGATTCATTCATTCATAGCTCTCGTCGATGGACAAGCTCCTCCGTAGAATGTCGTCCGACCGGGCCAAGATGAAGACGGATTCCTCGAGGTTCGGAACAAAAAGCGACGTCGTCAGCGAGAGAGCAAGAACCACCATGGCACCGCACCGACAGGGCCCAACTTCCTGCTGCGAGCTGCCATACCGACCACGGCCGTGTACCTGTCCCGCCTGCACCATACCACCACAGCGCAGGACGTGATCGAGTACATAAAGAAGAAATCCAGCTTTTGTTTGAGAGTTCAGCCACTGGAGTCACGCCATAACACGAATTTTAAGTCGTTTGTGGTGCGCATCCCGACCACGAGGCTGGGCCTCTTCATGAAGGAGGACTTCTGGCCGCAGGGCGTGGTGTACAGGCGCTTCAGAGGGACGCTGCCTTGTGCCACCGATTCGACACACATGGTGTCAAATTGATTTTTTACTAACATATTTTTTAAGTTATTTACTAATAACATTGTTTAATAAATTATATATGTTTAGTTTTAAGGTATATATCTATGGGCCATCGTTGTCTGAATATAAATAAATAAATAAAATAACTATCGACGTGATAAGAAATCAGCGACAGTTCATACTTTTATTCAATAAGAAGCTACCAGAATACAGAATCATAATACCTTATGTAGAAACGAGTGACACTTATTTTAAGAAGATTTCGGAAAGCTATGTTGTACAATAGCAACTAATCGAAATATTAGGTGAATATACGGGAAAAAAGGTTTTTGAGGAGGCACCTTCAATATCGGTGACGATTGCTGTTGTTAAAGGAAAAATATCTTAATCAAATGTGGATGTAAATTATGGTTCGATAGTTAGGCTTGAAAGCTTATGTAAAATTAACCACCCCCAATAAAGTTAAAGATCAGGAAGCGTGTCAAAAGACAAGTTACCAACCACGTTAACTCAAAACTTGCAGTTTTTTTGTTATTGTAACTAAACAAAACAACGATTATGTTCCTATTAGCTCTAGGTATGATTCGTCCAAGATTCGTCCAAGTGAAAAGCTTTGGGCATTGTCTTAAAAGTCATGAAAAAACAATGCAGAAAAACCAAAAACATTGACATCTTTCAAACATAGATCGGTAAGATTAACCAAAAGAGGCAGCGTCAAGAAAAGCTGAATAGTAGTCACGAGATAAGCAGCGATTAATTTTAGAAAAATCGGCTACAAAGTCATTGATGGAGCAAATTTGATTTAGATTGATAAAATTCTTTAACGTTAATTTGTAAATTAAACGGAACAGCTCATATTAAATTTTTGGAACAAAAATTTATAAAGTTTAATTATCTTTTTATCTTGGAAACTCATCAAATCACACTACTTAAATGGGGAACCAATATTTTATATTAATTTTGGATTTTGATCCTGAAAACGTAATTGTGTTTTTGCTAGGTTTCAGTTCAGCGATGGATGGAGTAACTTTCTTATAAATTGTTAATTTAATTAACTGCGAATGCATGTCGCGTCGTCGTTGCATTGTTTTTATGCGGAAGTTTGAAACAATGAACATGTGCTGTAATCGTTACTGGAAAGTAATATGTAATGCAGGGTTGAGAACAACAAAAAAGTGTTTGTATTATAAAAATGCACATAAAAAAGGACGTAACGTACGTTGCACGTACTTATTTACTGTATTTTTACGAGTATGTCATGCTTTTTGTAACAATTTTTATATTTTTTCAGATTCAGAATTTGTTTACGTCATGAGTTTAGTTTTATTTATGTACCAACCTACACCTATTCTCTTCCTTGGGACACATCACATATTTTGGATGGGAACAAATGGTTAGTGTGAATTTTTGTTATGAAATTATAATAATTTTTACTTCCATGGTTGGTTCCGTAGTAAGTTTGTAAAATATTATGAGCAGGTACCTACATTGAGTGCAGCTTACCATTAAATATTGACCCAAACATGAAACCTTTTATAGCGGGCGTCCAGCTGTCAGTTTAGTACGGATGGCTCAAAAATATTATTTGGTGCCTGTTTATAAAGTTCTTGTTGATGCTTTTTGATTGGCCAGTTTCTTGGTAGACGAGACCGTTAATGTAAAATCTCGAATAGATATACGTACTTACGTAAAATGATGCCAATGATTTTATTTTTCATGCCTGGCAAGGCAACCCTCGGTCGCATACCTCGGGTCTCGTCGTTGTAACACATTTCTATTACTTTTCTCGTGTTCTTAACGACACTTTATGTAATAATGACTACACACGTAAGTTTAATAACACATGTAAGTCGTCATTATACTTAATAATCATAAATTAACAGGTAGTTACACAAAATTTTTATTATATAAATAAACCCAAATTAATAAGAAGAACTACTGAACTACTTATTGTCTTCTATTCTATTCTGAGACGAATATTTTAACTCTTTGCGTGGTTGTGGCAAATGAAACTAGTCTGTCTGTTCGTTTATTACATTGCATTGTCACGCGACTGAACCATTTTTGATAAATTTTAGTAAATAAATACTACATATAGAGATGGATTGGACCTTAAAAAATATACACTACTATTTTTTCGTAAACACTCACGGGATAATATTACATTTCAGGCGAACGGAATTGCGGGAAAAGCTATCGATTTAATAATTTCGCGGGTGTCGGATCAAAAACAAAATTATTCAATCACTAGTTTTTCAAGAGCAACTCGGCCAACATCTAAAATTAATCTTATTTATGCCGAGTTCATAATAATATACAAGGTGTATTTGTAACCACTCTCCAAATTTTAAGGATGTGTTCAGTCCATGAATCTGAACAACTTTCTCATAGAAACACAGGGTACTTATCAAATATGTAAAAAAAAAGTTTTTAATACAAATCAAAAAGATCATGTGATCAGTTTAGTACCCCATCTTCGGTTAAAGTTTCTTCTTAGCTTTAGGGTTTTGAATGTGGCTAAAGGATTACTCCTTTGGACTTACGTCCATTTAATCCTTACTAATTTTATAAATGCGAAAGTCCGTTTGTTTGTTTGTTTGTTACGCCTTTAGGTCATAACTACTGAACCGATCATCATGAAATTTTGCATAGGCGTTGTCAGGGGTGCAGAAAAGGACATAGGTTACCTTTCATCCAGAAAAAACGTACAGTTCCCGAGGGATAGCAAAAAAACTATCCACGCAGACGAAGTCGCGGGCGGAAGCTAGTACTTATTAAAAAAACTAGCGACCGCCAGCGACTTCGTCTGCGTGGTCAGTTATTTCTCTATTTTTTGGAGATGAAAGGTACCCTATGTCCTTCTTTGTACCCCTGACAACCTGTATGTAAAATTCCATGATTCTCGGTTCAGTAGTTAAGACTTGAAGGCGTAACAAACAAACAAACAAACGGACTTTCGCATTAAAAATTGTTTAATAAACAAAAAAAAAAAGACTTCAAAAACCTGCCAATAAAAAGCAAGAAATAATATTCAAATCATTAGATATGCAATATCATTGTTTTAATAAAAAGCTTTTAAAAAACGCAAAACCTCGTTCAAAAACCTTAAAAAAACAGCTCTATAAAAAAGCAAGACATAATGTTCAAATCGATTAATTAAAACACGTCACGAAGGAGGTTTTGCTTTTTTTCGAAATCTTTTTTATTTTAAACTTTTTTGTGGTAGGTCTAGTCCAGAACGTCCTTGGCAATAGATTGTCATAAACCTACCAATATTTCAATCACGGTACAGTACAGTTCCTATTTGATTTTGAGGAGTTCCCTCGTGTATCTTCATAATCCTTAGTCCAGTACCAATGAAATTAATGTGGTACAATCCTAAGGTGTCTTCTTTCAAACAAAAAAGTTTTTGAAGTCGGTTAAAAAATAATCATCTAAATCGGTTCATAAACAAAAAAGTAATGGTTGAAAATCCGTCAGAATTCATATAAAATGGTAACGAAAACGACAGTGTTTTCAAGATTACTTGAAAACTACTGAACCGATTTCAAAATTTCAAAATATTGGACCAACTTGAAAACAAACCTCATGTTATATAACATTTGAATCATTTCAATCGGTTCAGCCATTTTCGAGTAATCGGTGTACATACATATAAAAAAAAAACGCGACGAATAGATAAGATAACTTCCTCCTCTTCAAATTTTTGAAGTCGGTTAAAAATGCTGAGATCATGCTGATGAACGGTACAAGTGTTTTGATTCACCCGATGATTCGTGGTCAAAAGGATGTGGCCTAAGAAAGTGAAAGACTTATATGACTTTCACATTCTTATCTTGCATTTTTATATAACAATAGTTGTTAATTAGATACGAGATTTAAAAAATATGTGTGTGTGAAAACTTGTGTGGTAATTTAGATACTAGAAAAAAAACTTGTCTTTATATGTGCTCTAATGTTCTAAGTATTTATTTTGTGGTAGGTATTGTGGATATTTTAATGAATATTTCTAAGAATTTTGCAAAACTGTATTATGGAGAGCTAAGTGCCAATTTACTTTTTTATTTGTGGTTAAGCACTACGGTAATTTTCTCTTCATTTTGTATATTAATGAGTTTTCTGCATCTAATCTTCTTGTAAGCTAGAAAAGTCTTGAAATATAGAGGAAAAAAATGATGATTCATAAGTGAATTTTTTGGTGAATTTCTTGTTGTTTTTTACATTTTATCAAAACTGATTAAATAATGCACGTGTCGATGTTTCATGGAATCAAGTCTGTCAGTTGTATGTTTTTTTTCTGGATATAGGTACCTACCCCTATGTCCTTTTTATACCCCGGGCAACGTGTAGGCAATATTTCGTGATGATCGGTCGAGTAGTTAAGACGTGAAAGCGCAACATACGAAATTCTGCCGCATTTTTTATATTAGCTAGGCTAAGTAAGGATAAAATTCTGTTTCATTTTGTAAATTAAACCAGAAGGTATTTTTATGAGGAACCTTTAATTTTTGTAAGTATAGTAGTTTTTTTTTACAATTAGCATCATCAGTCAATCAGTAGGTGATCAATACAACGAAGCAATTTTGCACATATTTTTTTATATTTAATAAAAAAATAGGGTACTAATGGAGTATTAATATTATTAACTAGCGACCGCCCTCATTTCGCTTGGGTTCTTTCCTTTTTTGCCAAATGCGACCTTCCAATAACACCCAAAAAGAAAACAAATACTTTACAGTCGTCACCCATTCGCTTCAAAAGTCTGTTTTCATCCCGTTTGAGTCCCATCCCGTCATCGGTGTAAGAAACGCTCTTGAATTTATTTTCGCAAGTGTTAATTTTTTGCGATTACTCCTAAGGTATTCATTTAAATGAATGGTGTAAAAGGTTATTATAATGGGTATAGTAAGCTATTCTTAAAAGATTGATAAGAAAGATATGCCATCGCAGACTTTTTTGTAGACCTATAAAAGAGGAACAATTACATCTTACATTATTTTGTAATAGTTCAAAAGGTTTATATGCAGCGTTTTCGAAGCTTCCAGTCGGCTCCAATTTTTGCCGACAACTTCAACAATTATCGTCATAATTTTACCAATTTACATAAAACTCCAACTAATTACACACCTAAGCATTCTCAGGAATTACTCTATCATTTAGCGAAAATCGCATGAAAATCCGTCAGTAGTTTTTGAGTTTATCGCGAACAGACAGACAGATGCGGCGAGGGGTTTTGTTTTATAATATGTAGTGATATAAACGACTTAAAAGTATTTGTTGTGTCTCTATGTATTTTTTTATTATTAACAGACAAATTTTTTACATGAAAACCTATGATTAACTATATAAATAATCTAAGATTAAAACATGCAGTCAAAAATTTGAATATTATCAGTTTTACACTATGTGCGAATAATCTGATAAATCCAACTATTGTCGTACACTAATAGTAATAATTATTACTTCTGGCCCTATTATATGTATATTCTGTGCTTCCGGCGAGTTTAAAATTTATGTATTTATGTGGTTAAATTACACAAAATTATAAGATATAATTTTGTGGTCTGCAAAAATAGTTCTTACTAGGTTTACGTACTTACTTATACAGTTAGATTAAGGAAGGAAAATTGCTTGTGGCAAATGGTGTGGTTTTCTAGGCTATTAACTACCTTAGCATAATATCACAGGAATCGAATAAAAAATTCAATCAAGTTCCATTTCTTTTTAAAAACAAAATTAAGTCTTCCCTCAGTAAAATTACCTATCTTCATTATTTAAGGTACTTTCCCACCGTGTGGCAAAGTTTTGGGACACCCTGTATAATTATCGAACCTGCCGATTTCTCTGCAATCTGTAGAGGAGAACAAACCAACAGACAGTCATCCGCCAGACTGTTGGCCAGAATGTTTGGCCAATCTGAAGCAGAGACGCTTCGCTCGCGCTTCACGCTCGCTCGGTCAATAACGGTCAGAATTAATAATCAATCCACAGGGCTTTCTTCCACTTGATACCTCCATTTGAACCCCCTGAGGTGTCCATGGAAACTCGCACTATTACACTTGAACTCCCCTGCTGGGTGTCCATGAAGACTTGTTGTTACTCTTGGACCCCCTAAGCAAAAAACTTTTCAGCTGATATCAAGGAGTTAAATTATAAACGTAAATCTGTGAATTTATGATTTAACATTATACAGGATAGATAAACGACGAGAAAAGGAAGGGAGAGAAGGAGGGAAAGTACACTAAATATTGATGGTGAAAAATTTTTGTGAAACAAAGTCCATCCATTTTCATCTGGTCTTAAATCTGTGTATGGCTACTTTTCATAGTCTTACTATTATCAGTGGCAATCAAACAAAGCTGTAGAACACGACAATAGCTAAACCATGTGGTAAACCTCGATAAATAAAAAAATATATTTTTTGGAGGTATACAAATATAGGTTACGGCGGGTTGCGATCTATAAAACTTGGGTTAATGTATCTATAATTTCGTAATAAATAACTATATCACAACGGCAAACGGTAAACTTTTTCGTAATTTAAATGTACTACGGGCTACTGTACTATTAGGTGCATAGCAACTAATCAGGATCCGACCTATCCCAATCTGTGTATTGATTATATATTTTTTAGTCTTTATTATTGTACTCAGCCCTAGATTCTGTCACAAAGTCACAACCTTATTTATTTTCAAATTTCGAATATTAGCAAAAAATTTTTTGATTGAACTTTTGAGTCTTCTAACTTCTAAAAATAAAAAACAAAATTTACTTTGCATCGCTAACACAAAATTCTGTTTCATTTTTAGGGTTCCGTACCCAAAGGGTAAAAACGGGAACCCTATTACTAAGCCTCCGCTGTCCGTCTGTCTGTCTGTCACCAGGCTGTATCTCATGAACCGTAATAGCTAGACAGTTGAAATTTTCACAGATGATGTATTTCTATTGCCTCTATAAGAAAAAATACTAAAAACAGAATAAAATAAATATTTAAGGGGGGCTCCCATACAACAAACGTGATTTTTTCTGCCATTTGCTACGCCATTTGGTACGGAACCCTTCGTGCGCGAGTCCCACTCGCACTTAGCCGGTTTTTTGATCATTTTTCGAAACTGCTGAAATGTTATTTTACCATTGAAAATGGTTATCAGATGCAAATCACCTGAGACGTATTTTAGGCCATATCTCCGAGGATTTTGGAAGAATCGAAATAAAAATAGTACCAAAAGTTGAGGAATTTATTGAGACACGTGTGAACGTTTGAATTTTGAAAATCCGCTTGTAACTTTTTTTGGAATTTTGCGAAATTCCGTATTATGACCTTTTATTTCCAGGCAGTTTTCTGACTGGCTATCAATCCATCTCTTTTATTTGCTATACGACGAGAAAGAGATGTCACTACAGCAATTTATAAACCTGGCAGGATTTAAGAGCTTGTAATACGGCCTCTGTCGAGGAGAACAAAGCCGGAAGGACATACGTACGAAATAATTTTAGTACAAGCTGAAGCAGAAACGCTTCGCTCGCGCTTTGAGCTCGCTTCGTCAAAAAAATTGGGCGATTTGTACGTTCAAAACACCATTTGGAGTAAAACTTTACAAAGTTCTATCATTTCGCACTGTCAGTCACATTTTGATAAAAAAAATGAAGAGCACATCGAATATCTTCTTAATAAAACAAAGGCAAGTTCAGTGGTCCGCATCGGACCGCAACGAGTGCATTTAGATGATTTATTTAGAATCTAATTACATTATACCGTTATGCGCATGCGCAGTGATCCGGCAAAGCGGGCTTTATCGAAGTCTGACAAGAAAAAGTCAAAAAGTTCCGTTGGAAGCTACAAAAACCACAAAAAGTTTAACAAGCAAAAGTGCCTCTTTTATTTAAATAGTACAAATCTTTATAAGTTTTAAAGGTTTTAATAAAATTAAAAAAACAGTACATTAATATAATAGGTACCTAATAAAGGTACGTATTGTCTGAGAACAGAATTGATTTCTATACAAATTAAAATAAAAGAGGTTTATTTCCCAATGATTCAAACTTTAAAGTTTTTAAATACTTCGTTTGTTACGAGTCCAACCGTTCAAGTAAGTTTACAAAACTTTCGCTTATCTGATAGTGAGAAAAATATTTTCTCAATACACGAGAGAATAAAAACACAAACTTTAGCAAAAACATAAATGTATGACATGACACAGTGTGAAAGATGACACGAATAGAATCACTCGTTTGGCGACTTTCTTTTAAAAGTGGTCACTTACTTGTGTTCGAAGTGCTCGATGCGATCACCGCCGCAAATATAAAAAAACAAACTTGGAATTTCTCCATTATTCCGAATTTAAAAAGTTTCACACTTCCCGGATTATTTTATTTTTAACAACCGAAGTTTTTTTCAGTAAGTGCGCGCGTCCGTTGCGGACCGCCCAAGCGAAGGCAATGGTGTTTATAGGCTCTTGGTATTTCGCTCCTTTCCATCAGACGACAGCAAGAAAGCAAAATTTATCATATTTTTATTGTTTGTAAAGAGGATACAAACAAGTGAATGAATGATACTGAACTTTATCGAATATTTATTCTATGAAAACAAAGAAAATCATTAAAATTATTAAGGATTTGTATTTTATAATCTTGTTTACAAAATTAGGAGCTTATCATCAATTCTTGAAGTTATATTTCAATTGATTTAAACTAAATATAAATGTGTACACCTAAATAAAATACCTAACTACTCCTCTGTGTCTAAATTATAGTTGTCAGGATAAACTTTTACAATTATGGGAAGAGGGATGACTTATTGATAAAACTTGCACTAATCTATGTCTAAGTTTTCTTGCGAACCATTTGTCGCTTTCTCAGTAAATAAATAAAAAACAACATATTATGCGGAAATAAGTATCGTTCTCCGAAGAGTATTTCGCTTCAATGATCTACATTACAACTACCGTTGTTATAATGAACTGGTTTTTAACTGCAGGTGAGTGAAGTTTATGGGTCAAGAGGTCGTAGGTATATAGACGCTTAATAAAAGACTCTCGGTTACCGAAATTGATGGTAATACATAATATCAAAAGTTTTTTTCGTAACTAAGGTTAGTTGTTTGGTTATAAGTTTTTTCCTTAATACTTAAAATTTTCATTCTAATAAAGAGTCAATTTTCCTATGCATAATTTAAAATCTTTGGCTGGGTCGTTAAATGTAAATGTGGCTTTACCAATCTTTAATGTTTTTCCATCAAAACATGTTTGTGTTTGAAATGAATTCCTTAATCAATATTTTGCCAAAACAGATTAAGTAACGTGCCGAAATAGAATTTGTGTGTACAAAAGGGAGTATTTGAGGATAAAAGTATCAACTAATCGTTTTTGACATTTATACTTACTAAGTCTTGTTAAACCTTAAAAAATCTGCACATAACATAAAGGCAAAATATCATCAGGTATTTGTAGGGTACTATTGAATGAACATACATAATATCTATGTAAATTAATCTAAAAATCAAAAGTTAAAGAACTCGTCTTCGTCGTAGGGTTCATCCTGTGTCTCAGAAGCCTTCAGATCCGATAGCTTGAACCCCTGTTCCTGCATTTCATCCAGCTTCGGCAATTCCTGCTTGATAGTCTCCTCGACGTCTATCTTATCCAGCTCTTGTTGTATCTTTTCTTTCAACGGACCCTCCAAAGCGTCCATTATCTGGTACCTCAATAAGTTGGGTAGTATATTGACTACTACTTCAATAACGTAGTCCAACGTCCCAGCACCATCGCAACGCACCTGTATGTTTCCTACTTCCAGATCTAAGTCTCTAAATTCCGGTTTCTTACGGGTGTCCAGAGGCTGGGCAAGAATTATTCGCCCACTAACATACTCAACTGAGAAGGAAGCTGTACCCGCTCTCGACATCAATCCGCTCACTGCAATAATTTCCCACTGAGTCATCCCTTCCAGTTTCTGAGTGCCAATACTAAAATCAGCGATCAATGTATTCTTCTCCATTTTTAGGGTAATGTTGCCCACCCTTTGAAATGAAGATAAACCAGTCACCCACGTATGTGAAAGTTTTACTGAAAATACGCTCATTGTCGTGTTGTAGTCCTTGATTTTGTAAGGGTCCATGCTCATTTCCCGTATTTTCTTTCTAGTATCAGCGATGACCATATCTAGGGGTGAAATAGAGTTTGGGAATTGCATATCACCTGCAACCTCGTCCAGTTTTGTGTTGATCGCAGTCCGAGCTTTGACGTAAGCTTCTTTAAGAATGTATGGTTTGATCGTGTCGAAAACGAAGTTACCTACGGAGTTAATAACACCTTGGAACATGCTGCCGAAAAAACCCAGATTTTCAAAGTTTACGGCTATGGTGCTGAATGAAATGTCAATGTTGATATTTTGTGCCCTGACTTTGCCGTCTCTTTCGACGCCTAGGTTGGCCCGGGCTTTGATCAGCAGCCCCGTGACGTCGACTGTGAAGGGGCCTTGAGCTCGATTAAGCCATGTGGACATGGTGTAGTTGCCGCGTGCTTGAATTTTATCAATGGCCATCACAGCTTGCACCTAGAAAAAAAATGCATTTGTTATGAACTATTCGCTGTTCCGAATTTAAAGATTGGAAACTACTTATAAACTAATAACAATTGTGGGATGCCGATCGGATCTGACTGCTTAAAGTGCTCCCGGATCTCCAGGGTATTACAGCTGACCTTCTGTTTCGCGTGAAGTTGAGTTTTTTCTAAGACAATTGACTAACCTCCGTAGCGCCAATTTCCGTGTCGATGTACAGAATCCGAAACTTGCTGATGCCGTAGACAGCGGTGTAATTGATGTACAGCGTGGTCCCAAAGGTGAGGCTCTGCGTCATGTCTGGCACACCGTACGGCTCGGGGACGGACGCGCCCGTGATGCTGATGGGGTCTGGCTTGAAGTGCTCCCGGAACTCCAGGGTATTATAGCTGACCTTCTTCTCCGCGTGAAGATGAGTTTTTTCTAAGACAATTGACTAACCTCCATAGTGCCAATTTCCGCGTCAATGTACAGAATCCGGAACTTGCTGATGCCATAGACAGCGGTGTTCTTGAAGTACAGCGTGGTCCCGAAGGTTTGGCTCTGCTTCATGTCTGGCACACCGTACGGCTACGGGACGGACGCGCCCGGGATGCCGATCGGGTCTGGGGGATAGTGCTTGGCCTTCACCTTACCTGATGTTAAGTGACTATAAGGCCGAAGGTGGAAGCGCACTACACCCGGAATCCTCACCACTGAGGAACTGGCCATCTTACCTCTAACTGCCGGAATACAATAATTTTTAAATTGTTCTTATGGCATCAGACTTAGGTAAGATGGTGGTAGCTAATCAGGCAGACTTGAAATGAGCCCTACCACCAACCAAACCGAGTACAAATTGTACCGGCCTACGGTGTGCGTCTTACACGGTTGGGCGAATCCACTAGACCTCAGAGGTGGTTTAAAGATTTCCGCGTGAAAAGAAGATTTTTTCCAAGATAATTGACTAACCTCCATAGCGCCAATTTCCGCGTCAATGTACAGAATCCGGAACTTGCTGATGCCGTAGACAGCGGTGTTCTTGAAGTACAGCGTGGTCCCGAAGGTGTGGCTCTGCTTCATGTCTGGCACACCGTACGGCTACGGGACGGACGCGCCCGGGATGCAGATCGGGTCTGGGGAAAAGTGCTTGGCCTTCACCTTACCTGATATTAAGTGACTATACGGCCGAAGGTGGAAGCGCACTACACCCGGAATCCTCATCACTGAGGAACTGGGGCCCTATTTTTGAATCGCTCGGCTGGCGTTGAGCGCTCGTTTCTACTGATTTTCGTTCGACATCCCATACATTTGAGTCAAATGTCGAACGAAATTCAGTAGAAAAAAGCGCTCGACGCTAGTCGACCGATTCAAAAATAGGGCCCCTGGCTATCTTACCTCTAACTGCCGGAACACAATAATTTTTAAATTGTTCTTATGGCATCAGACTTAGGTAAGATGGTGGTAGCTAGTCAGCCCTACCACCAACCAAACCGAGTACAAATTGTACCGGTCTACGGTGTGCATCTTACACGGTTTGGAGAATCCACTAGACCTCAGAGATGGTTTAAGTTTTCCGCGTGAAAAGAAGTTTTTTTCCAAGATAATTGACTAACCTCCATAGTGCCAATTTCCGCGTCAATGTACAGAATCCGGAACTTGCTGATGCCATAGACAGCGGTGTTCTTGAAGTACAGCGTGGTCCCGAAGGTTTGGCTCTGCTTCATGTCTGGCACACCGTACGGCTACGGGACGGACGCGCCCGGGATGCCGATCGGGTCTGGGGGATAGTGCTTGGCCTTCACCTTACCTGATGTTAAGTGACTATACGGCCGAAGGTGGAAGCGCACTACACCCGGAATCCTCATCACTGAGGAACTGGCTATCTTACCTCTAACTGCCGGAACACAATAATTTTTATTTAAATTGTTCTTATGGCATCAGACTTAGATAAGATGGTGGTAGCTAATTAGGCGGACTTGAAATGAGCCCTACCACCAACCAAACCGAGTACAAATTGTACCGGTCTACGGTGTGCGTCTTACACGGTTGGGCGAATCCACTAGACCTCAGAGATGGTTTAAGTTTTCCGCGTGAAAATAAGTTTTTTTCCAAGATAATTGACTAACCTCCATAGCGCCAATTTCGGCATCGATGTACAGAATCCGGAACTTGCTGATGCCGAAGACAGCGGTGTTCTTGAAGTACAGCGTGGTCCCGAAGGTGAGGCTTTGCTTCATGTCTGGCACACCGTACGGCTCGGGGATGGACGCGCCCGGGATGCCGATCGGGTCTGGCTGCTTGAAGTGCTCCAGGACCTCCAGGATATTGTCGCTGAGTTTCTTCTCCCCGTTGATGAGGTTCTCTTCACTATTGTCATTGTCAGGCTCTTCTGGAACATCTGAAAGTAACGAGTGGAATTTATCATGTGAGATCTATGTAAATCTATCATCTGGATTTTAGAATCAAAGTAAGTATTCGGGTTTTTTCATCCAATTTTTAACCGACTTCAAAAAAGGAGGAGGTTCTCAATTCAATTGTAAATTTTTTCATCGTTGTTCGCGCATATCTTCGACATTTAATTTTATGAACCGATTTTGATGTTTTTTTTTGATTGATTGAGTTTTCTTGCGAGATGGTCCCATTTTTTTCAAATTGGTTCAGTAGTTTTCAAGTAATCCTGAAAATACTATGATTTTGCGTTAATTACCTTGACGACTTTATTAGTTTATGAACCAAATAAGATGTATTTTTTTGGAAAAGGGATACTTTCAGTGTAGTAAGGAATAGACTTGGACTACGAAGGCACAACAACAACTGCGTGAATTTGGAAATTGAGTTATGGGCATTTTGAAATACATTAAGTTAAAAAATATTACACGCTGGAATACTTTCCACCAAAAAGTTGAAAATAAAAAAGCTTTTAAAAAAGAAAAACTTCCTTCAAAAACCTTATTTTAATATGATTTAATTTTTTTCTTTTTTTTTTCAAATCAAATCTTACTTTGTAGAGCTATTTGATTTTGAAGCTATTTTTATTTTTAGGTTTTTGAAGGAGGTTTTTTTTTCAGAATTATGTTTTTCTTAAGACTTAGGTACATAAAATGTTGCATAAAGCCTCCAGTGGTTAATATTTTTGCCACTATAAAAAGCAATGCAAATTCTTAACACAATCCTGTATTATCAATAAGTATCTACTAAATTTCAATCTCGTTTTCCTTGTTTTTATTATGTTTCTGTCAAATGAATTTATGGTTTAATTTTCTAGTTGCCTCGAGTCAGTTTTAAGTACTAAAAATAAATGAAAACTTGCCGAGGTTCCCAACAATAAATAAAGAAAATTACTAACAAAACCATAACTAAATGCTATATTGTATTATTATTTGGTAAATAAATATACATTTTTATTTTGATTTAATAATAATTGTATCTGAATTTTGTAAATTATTTCTCACAACTCCCTCAATAACGGAACGTATCTACATATCTAACTATAGATATCTATCACATAACGAGTACAACATCCTAATAAGCAAATAGTACCTATGTAAACCAAAGTTAATTTTAAAACATCGCAACAACTACTAAATACTTTAAAAACATGCATGAAGACCAATAAAATTAAAAGTACCAATACCTTATTCAAATTACAATAACATTACAACACAATGTACTAGAACTAGCAAATATAAATTGACCACCAAAAGGCCACATCTCACAATCATCACAATTTGGTGGGTTTTGTTGACCCCAAACCCATATTCGACCACAACACATTTCCTGGGCACAATAACAAACAGATACCTTGGCTCAGTCCAAATTTGCAGATACACAGGGTAACAATGAAGATGTTTAGAATCATGTTGCTCGGATGTTTTCGCTGTACTGACTTCACTGGACTTCCTTCTGGGAACAGGGGTCATTGGTTATCTGCGATCGGATACGTCACTTGGAGCCAATTTGTTATCAGCATTCTGCGCCCTAATGTTTCGTGTACCTACATTGTTACATTAAGATAATCAAATCAAAAATAAATCAATTAGCAAATAAACTATTAAGTTGATTTGCTGATTGTTTTATTTTTCACTCTAGGCAAGGTTCCTTGTGCTCCCGAAGGTGGTTTTACTATTAACTTTAAGTAATTAAAATATTAATTTAGCATTCACAATGCTATTTTGATTATAGTGGTAAAAATAAAAGGCAACTTCAATACAAAAGAGTACAAATTAAATTAACCATGGAAGTACATACATCAATTTTGGATCTTTCCTGAATATATTGGAATTTAGACAACAATCCAACAAGTCTGCTACATCCAAATACTTAAATTAAAACTTTTTCAAACTTGGATTTAAAAATTAAATTATACTAATTAGTCATAATTAAATATTTTTCAGAGCTATTGTATGTACCTACTTATGTGATTAGTGCTTCGGGAAGAACCTTTCCTTACGTTGACCCTAAATTAATTTTCAATCTACAAAATATACTTACTTACACTAAAAATTTATACTTAATTCGTGTTTTTTTTAAGAAAAATGCGATTGTTCTCTTTGATGACGAACTAAGTTTGAAGTGTTCTGTTTTGGTTTATAAAAAAAACCGGCCAAGTGCATGTTGGGCCACGCACCGTAGGGTTCCGTAGTTACCTTATATCTTACGATATTTAATGCCACTATAATTTTTCGTCTGCAATAATAACTTTGTTTTTCACAGTGTTGGTATGAATGACAAAGTTATATTTGCGGTTTTGGAAAATGTGCTATATCTCAAAAACTAATAACTCGTTCAAACTAATTTTCGTTGAAAGTTTTTATTAAGATCTACAGCATATATTTTTTTAGATTTTTCACTCTCTTATTTTAAAAGTTAGGGGGGGGGGGTCACACATTTTACCACTTTGGCAGTGTTTACCTTTCAAACGGTTGACTTTGAGAAAAAAATGTCTTAAAAACCTCAATTCCATTTTTAAAGACCTATCTATAGACCCCGCACGTCCCCCCTCTTATTTTTTTATTATTATTTTTGTGTTAAAATCTTTAAGCGGCTAACAGAATACATTTACGTATCAAGTTTCAAATGTGTAATCCTTACTTTCGGAATAAAGTGGCTGTGACATACGGACGGACAGACAGACAGACATGACGAATCTATAAGGGTTCCGTTTTTTGCCATTTAGGCTACGGAACCCTAAAAACACTGTAAATACAAATTTAATATGCTCAAGACCTCGCCATTACTAATGAAAATATTGTTAAACCCAAGCCATGCAAATAATGAATTCCTCGCGAAGCAGGAAACAATTTGTGTGCTTTTATTGTTAAACAAATAATTTAGATTTCTGACGTTCATTAGGTTCTTGTTATAATCAGAATTGACTGATCAATATTAAAACAAGACTGAGTCTGTACTTTTAAATCTACAGATGTTATTTGATAATAAAATGAGTCAGTACGAAAATGTTAAATGTTTAAAATCTTACTAAATACTTAATTAGAATTTACTCAATTAATTTTTTAAACTATGATTTACAATTATTCAAATTTTCTGAGGAATTAATATTTTATTTGCCTATAATATTACATTATAATAAACGGCGCCATTTTGGCTGTTTTAGTTGCCTCACTTTTGACAGCGCGCTTTGTAATGAATTATCGTTCTAGGTGTAATTATTCTAAGTTTAATAAAAGAAAAAGTTCTAGTAAGAATACCTCACAATGAATTTATATAAACTAAGCAACGTTTTTTTTTTGGTTACGGATTTTTCCTAAAATGTATAAAGTTGAATCATCAGGGGGGCTACTCAAATGGCCACTTTTCTATTCGTTCGCTAACTTAAATCTTAAAAATAAGCAATTAATGATCAAGTCAGACGTTCGCAAGTTTATGTAAATCACAGACATTGTTGTATTGTACAGAATTGACAAGCCTACGACACGTTATTTTGGTGTTTTATGGCTTATTTTTAATTTTTAAGTTAGCGAACGAATAGAAAAGTGGCCATTTGAGTAGCCCCGCAGATAAGAAAAGAATTAAAATATTGATTCCATGCGGTCGAAGTCGCAGGCGGAAGCTAGTGGATACTAAACAGTCTAAAATATAAGTTCAGTATATCAAGCAAGACACGAGAACAAATTAAATTTCTTGCTCGTTAAAATACATTTTCTTCTACCGAGATGCGAACTTGGGGTCTTGGTGGCATTTTACGGCTTCGCAATGAACCATAAAAGCCTTTTTGATCGAGTTTTCTAAAGGGTCCATAATAGGAAAACATGGTTTGCGGGGATCATATTTTTATAAAGAAAACGTAAAGCTGTAGCCACAAAAAAAATATAAAAATTAAAAAACCCGCCTGCATAAAAAGACAAGTCCACTGAAAAGATGGAAACAAGATTAAATATTAAAGGCAACATAATAACATGCAGTCGGAGGCATGTATTAAGAAAGTGACGTTATGAACGATTTGAATTATATGCCTCCGACTGCATGTTATTATGTTGCCTTTAATATTTAATCTTGTTTCCATCTTTTCAGTGGACTTGTCTTTTTATGCAGGCGGGTTTTTTAATTTTTATTATTTATTTTTTTATTTATATCTTTTTAGTTATTATATACCTATTACGGTCATGATATACCTTTTTGAGATCCTTACAATAAGCCCTTTAATTTGACACCCATATTGCAGTATTCTAAATAATTTTTTTTTCTACTACGTATATTAGTACCGTACAGCCGCCATGTTGTTTTTTTTATAACGCCACCTTCTTAAAAACACTTGGGCTGACGAGACAAATCTAACGATATCTTAATTACAGAAATCCATTCAGCCGTTTGAAAGATATGAGGTAATAAAGAATATTACATACAAACACACAAACAAACATACTTACATACAAGATACGCGTGAAAAACATAACCCTTTCTTTGCAGTCGGGTAAAAAAACATATGACAAGCTAAAGACATTATCTAGATTCTAGTAGCTACAAGTATTAAATTGCAAATAAACCTTACAGATGATTGTAAAAAAAAACCAGAATATAATCAAAAGCGCTTGCGTATAAATGCGGTCATATTTTTTGCGTAAATAATAGTAACGTATTGAATTCTACATCAAATTACACTTTAACGTACTGTAAAGTAGGACCAATAACTTTTATTCAAGAAAGATAATTGTGCTAAAGATAATGATGAAAAAACAACGAAAAACATTGAAAAAGTGCAGAAGTGAGGTTATTTTCCATACTCTTTACACGTAAAGAATAAGACAGAGACAAATATTTCCGTATAAGTAAAGTAGCCGAGCTTTATTAATGCGAGATGCCAATCAAGCTGTGTCTGCCTGAAACATGAAATTGACTAAAAATAAAAAGCAGGTCGTCTAAAGTGGATGCCTACAAACAAAATGCCTTAGGGGTTAAAAATACTTGCAAACTTAGAATAATAAAGCCAAGAATGATAGTATTCTAAAAGGCGGTCTGTCAAAAGTGAGGCAAAAATGAAATTTATGTGTGCGTAAGGTGCTTGTGTTTACGCTCGACGAAACGCACACAGCAAAAAACTAATGTTACCAGTACATGAAATTTTCCCTTAAAAGTAGGGAAATTGAAACCATCGTCGTACTTAGAGTTGCGATTGTGTAGATTTCACCATTTACATGTAACTAGAGTTTGCTTGTCAAAACTAGAGATGGGCTAGGGTTTAAACCGAAAGTCGATATATTATATATATTTTTTAAATAAGATGTCGACTGTGCAATGCTGAAAATGTCAAAATTAAAGATGGTGCGATCTTTTTTGTTTATGTACCGGCGGAAAACTTTTTTGTTTGAGAGCCGATTTCGATGAAACGCGGTTCGGGGTATTATTTTAACAAGATAACAGCAACGCAATGTTAAAAATGTAAAACATCCAAGATAGCGGCCAACTTTTTTGTTTGTGGGTCGATTTCGATGAAACTCGGTTCAGGGCACTATTTTCACAAAAAAACAGCAACGCAATGGTAAATATATAAAAAATTCAAGATGGCGGTCAACTTTTTTGTTTGTGGGCCGATTTCAATGAAACTCGATTCGAGGTACTATTTTAATAAGATAACAGCAACACAATGTTAAAAATGTAAAACATCCAAGATGGCGGCCAACTTTTTTGTTTGTGGGCTGATTTTGATGAAACTTGGTTCGGGGTACTATTTTAACAAAAAAACAGCAACGCAATATCAAATATATATAAAATCCAAGATTGCGGCCAACTTTTTTGTTTGTGGGCCGATTTCGATGAAACTCGGTTCAGGGCACTATTTTCACAAAAAAACAGCAATGCAATGTTAAATATATAAAAAATTCAAGATGGCGGCCAACTTTTTTGTTTGTGGGCCGATTTCGATAAAACTCGCTTCGAGGTACTATTTTAGCAAGATAACAGCAACGCGACGCGATGTTAAAAATAAAAAAAAACCAAAGATGGTGGCCAACTTTTGTGTTTGTGGGCCGATTTCGATGAAACTCGGTTCGAGGTACTATTTTAATAAGATAACAGCAACGCAATGTTAAAAATATAAAACATCCAAGATGGCGGCTAACTTTTTTGTTTGTGGGCTGATTTTGATGAAACTTGGTTTGGGGTACTATTTTAACAAAAAAACAGCAACGCAATATTAAATATATAAAAAATCCAAGATGGCGGCCAACTTTTTTGTTTGTGGGCCGATTTCGATGAAACTCGGTTCAAGGCACTATTTTCACAAAAAAACAGCAACGCAATGTTAAATATATACAAAATTCAAGATGGCGGGTAATTTTTTTGTTTGTGGGCCGATTTCGATGGAAATCGGTTCGAGGTACTATTTTAGCAAGATAACAGCAACGCAATGTTAAAAATATAAAAATCCAAGATGGCGGCCAACTTTTTTGTTTTTGGGCCGATTTCTATGAAACTCGATTTGGGGCAATGTTTTAACAAAAAAACAGCTATGCAATGTTAAAAATATATAAAAATCCAAGGTGGTGGTCAACTTTTTTGTTTGTGGGCCGATTTTGATGAAACTCGGTTCGCGGTACTATTTTAACAAAAAAACAGCAACGCGATGTTCCAAATATAAAAAGTTCAAGATGGCGGCAAACTTTTTTGTTTTACGGGCCGATTTTAATGAAACTTGATTTAGGGCACTATTTTTCCAAGAAAACAGCAACGCATGTTAAAAATATAAAAATTCCAAGATGGCAGCTAACTTTTTTGTTTGTGGGCTGATTTTGATGAAACTCGTTTAAGAGTACTATTTGAACAAGAAAATAGCAACGAAATGTTAAAAAAAAATCCACGATGGCATCTAAATTTTTGTTTGTGCCTGATATCGATGAAACTCGGTTTCGGGTATTATTTTTAAAAGAAAACAGCAACGCAAAGTAAAATACCGGCCAAGTGCGAGTCGGACTTGCGCACGAAGGGTTCCGTACCAAATGAGCAAATAATCACTTTTGTGGTATGGGAGCTTTTCTTATTTGTTTTTCTTTTTTTCCAACCGAGTTACATCAAAATAAACCCAAAAACATAGTTCACCGCTATCAACCCTTTGTCATTTTTAGGGTTCCGTACCCAAAGGGTAAAAACGGAACCCTATTAGTAAGACTCCGCTGTCCGTCTGTCTGTCTGTCACAAGGCTGTATCTCATGATCCGTGATAGCTAGACAATTGATTTTTTTACAGATAATGTATTTCTGTTGCTGCTACAAGAAAAAATACTAAAAAAAGAATAAAATATATGTTTAAGGGCTGCTCCCATACAGCAAACAGTTTTTTTTGCTGTTTTTGGTACAACACCCTTCATGCGCGAGTCCGACTCGTACTTGGCCGATTTTTAACATTTTTATTTATATTGATATTGCTGTTTTCTTATCAAAATAGTACCCTGAACCGAGTTTCAGCGAAAGCGGCCCACAAACAAAAAAGTTGGCCGCCATCTTGGATTTTTTATTTTAGCATTGCGTTGCTCTTTTATTGTTAAAATAGTACTCCGAACCGAGTTTCATCGAAATCGGCCCACAACCAAAAAAGTTGGCTGCCATCTTGGATTTTTTATATTTTTAACATTGCGTTGCTATTTTCTTATCAAAATA
This sequence comes from Agriphila tristella, assembly GCA_928269145.1. Taxonomy (NCBI): domain Eukaryota; kingdom Metazoa; phylum Arthropoda; class Insecta; order Lepidoptera; family Crambidae; genus Agriphila; species Agriphila tristella. Next base: position 53,693,318 of record OV743429.1, read on the forward strand.
GTAACCCCGAACCGAGTTTAATCGAAATCGACCGATAAACAACAAAGTAGGCCACCATCTTGGAATTTTTATATTTTTAACATTGCGTTGCTGTTTTGTTGTCAAAATAGTACGCCGAACCAAGTTTTATCGAAATCGGCCCTCAAACAACAAAGTTGGCCGCCATCTTGGATTTTTTATATTTTTAACATTGCGTTGCTGTTTCCTTGTTAAAATAATATTCCGAACCGAGTTTCATCGAAATCGGCCCACAAACAAAAAAGTTGGACGCCATCTTGGATTTTTTTATATTTTTAACATTGCGTTGCTGTTTTCTTATCAAAATAGTACCCCGAATCGAGTTTCATCGAAATCGGCCCACAAACAACAAAGTTGGCCGCCATCTTGGATTTTTTATATTTTTAACATTGCGTTGCTATTTTCTTATCAAAATAGTACCCCGAACCGAGCTTCATCGAAATCGACCGACAAACAACAAAGTAGGCCACCATCTTGGAATTTTTATATTTTTAACATTGCGTTGCTGTTTTGTTGTCAAAATAGTACGCCGAACCAAGTTTCATCGAAATCGGCTCTCAAACAACAAAGTTGGCCGCCATCTTGGATTTTTTATATTTTTAACATTGCGTTGCTGTTTCCTTGTTAAAATACTACTCCGAACCGAGTTTCATCGAAATCGGCCCACAAACAAAAAAGTTGGCCGCCATCTTGGATTTTTATATTTTTAACATTGCGTTGCTGTTTTCTTGTCAAAATAGTACCCCGAACCGAGTTTCATCGAAATCGGCCCACAAACAAAAAAGTTGGCCACCATCTTATATTTTTTATCATATATTTTTTTTCAAATGAGAACATTGCGTTTTTTCAATGCTAGCAACCATTTTAGTAGATAAGTAGTTGTCGAATTGCGTGGAATCTTAATTATGTAATTGAGATGTGTTTAACTTTTAATTGATCAACTAAGTAAATGCGGGGGAAATTTTTTCCCCGTACTGGCAACATTTTCATAAAATATGAAGTGACAAATATAGTTATTTTTGATGAATGATTTACGTAAAAATGTAAGTGAAAACACGTTAATTAGACGTGAAATGTTATCTACAATCTTTCTAGTGTTTTTTCGATGTAATGTGACCTGATTGTGACATCCGTTCATTGCGCAAACCCTCATTTTTATTGAAATTTTCGGGAGTTGTGTTCGACACGAATATCACTTGAGAAATGGCGGGCCGAATAGTCATACTTAGCCATTCTGGCTCAGTTTGAGTTGCCTCACCATACGGACGCGGACTAGGTATCTGGGTCTTATTAATCTAAGCTTGCAAAGCTAAATGCCTGGTTAAATGCTAGCAAAGTCAAATGCTTTAAACCGGCAAAAGTGCGAGCCACGACACGACGGTTCTGTACTTATGTCGCCATCTAGTCTGCCTCACAGAAAATAAAATATGTTGTGTATCTTGCTTTAAGCATAATCATCACATCATAACGTGATTTTATTGATTAAATTGACGGGCTTGAGATAGAGGTCGCCTCGTATCTTATGGGAGCGTCACATAAAAAGAAAGGAAATTATATTTTATGCAAATAATATTGTTTCAAAACTTAAATATTTTCAAACGTGAATAGGATCGCCATTTTTTTCAGGAGCGCTTGGAGATATAAAGCTGAACCACGAATCTTATATTCATAGTTGAACTTTTCGGAAAAGATTCCGAATGAAAAATTTAAAAAAGAAAACATTAGTAAAGTAAACTTGGCAGTTTTCTTTTTTAAGGCGTTTGTATGACCGAAAGTGGCGCCCTCAAAGGTTTTTATTTAATAAGTTATTAATAGAAAAATATTTTAATAATGTTTTACGTGGAGTTTTTAGGACCTATGGTCTAGTATTTTTAGAAGGTATCACTACACGCCATGATAGTCATTCGTGGAAGTAGATAGCAAATGTGTCAAAAACAGCCACTTTTAGCAGTTTTGCTATCTACTTCTAGCACTTACTACGAGGGACTGTAACGATACCGTCTAAAAATACTAGACTGTGGGCCCTAAAAATCCCACGAAAAACCATTATTAAAATTTGATTAAAATTGTGTATTAGAATTATAATATTAAATAAAATTCACCGCGGCGCCACTATTGCTCAAGGTGCCACCTTAAATTGATCTCCTTTTAGATGTATAAAGCTTGGGTTTCCTAGGATGACGGTGCCGTCATATTACGGCCGTAATATAGCGGCGTTTAAAGTTGTCTATGTAAACAATACGAAGACACCGTAACGTCAGAAACCGCGCCATATTGTTTACATAGACAACGTTCTACGCCGCTAAATGACGACCGTAATATGACGGCACCGTCATCTTAGGAAACCCTACCTTAACAGAAGTGACCAACTTTAGAGCGTACTCTTTGCCATAAATTTTGCGATTAAGTTGCGGCGGATTACTGTCTATCTACATTTAAACATAAGGAAACTGTCTATTGTCAATTTAATCGCATTGTAGATTGCGCATAACATAAGCCCTATAATTAGCTCCTGTTAAGCTAGGGGTTTCCTAGGGCGTGAAATACATAGAAGCGATGCGGCGGGAATAAGGCGCAGATACGGCGGCGATGCCGGCGATACGTGTATTTGATTGGCCGAAAGCATCCGAAAGTCTCACATCTGCACCGTATCCGTGCCGCGTCGCTTCTGCGTATTACACGCCTAGGATAGCGGTGCCGTCATATTACGACCGTAATATAGAGGCATTGAATGTTGTCTATGTAAACAATATGGCGACACCGTGACGCCAGAAACCGCGCCTGTTTACATAGACAACGTTCTACGCCGCTAAATTTCGACCGTAATTATGATGGCACCGTCATCCTAGGAAACCCTAGCTTTAGCTCTTCGGAACCTTAGAATAATTACACCTAGAAGCCGTGTCCTTGTATGCAAAGTGAGGCAACTTATACTGAGCCAAAATGGCTCAGTTCTCAGATTTATATCCTTCATACGTTACCTAATCGTAACTAAAATCCAATAATATAATAATTAATCTCTTTAAGGTGGGAAAATTGAAACTGTTTTGTACTTATTAGGTATGGTTATGTAATAATGGACAATAAAAATCTGAAAACGGCGCCATTTTGGCTGTTTTAGTTGCCTCACTTTTGACAGCGCGCTTTGTAGGGAATTATCGTTCTAGGTGTAATTATTCTAAGTTCGAAACGTATAGGTAGCTAAAAAAATGCGTCATCATCATCATATCAGCCACACGACACCCACTGCTGGGTATAGGCCTCCCCTAAGGATCTCCACGACGATCGGTCCTGCGCTGCCTGCATCCACTGGCTTTCCGCGACCTTCACCAGATCGTCGGTCCACCTTGTCGGGGGCCTACCCACGGAGCGTCGTCCGGTGCGCGGTCGCCATTCCAGAACCTTTCTGCCCCAACGGCCATCGGTTCTTCTCGCTATGTGTCCCGCCCATTGCCACTTCAGCTGAGCAATCCTTCGAGCGATGTCGGTTACTTTAGTTCTCCTGCGGATCTCCTCGTTTCTGATTTGATCACGTAGGGAAACGCCGAGCATGGCTCTCTCCATTGCACGCTGAGCGACCTTGAGCCTCCTTATGAGACCCATAGTTAGCGGCCACGTTTCACTGCCGTAAGTCATCACTGGCAACACACACTGTTCATAGACTTTCGTCTTGAGACACTGAGGTAAGTCGGACGCGAAGATTTTTCGAAGCTTCCCGAATGCTGCCCACCCGAGTTGGATTCGGCGAGAGATCTCTTTCTCGAAGTTGGACCTACCTAACTGGACTGCCTGTCCTAGGTATACGTAATGGTCAACAACTTCAAGTGTAGTGTTCCCAACATGAACTGGAGAGGGTACAACATGGGCATTTGACATAATTTTCGTCTTTTCCATGTTCATCCTAAGACCCACTCTTTGGGAAGCACTACGGAGATCTTCGAGCATTGTGTTCAGGTCTTCCATGGTCTCAGCCATAAGGACTATATCATCGGCAAAACGAAGGTGTGTTAGGTACTCGCCATTAATGTTGATGCCGAGTCCTTTCCAGTCCAAGAGCTTAAAGATGTCCTCCAACGCAGCTGTGAACAGTTTCGGAGAAATAACGTCTCCCTGTCTCACACCACGCTGCAGTTGGATAGGATTTGTGTTCTGGTTCTGTACTCGGATCGTCATGGTGGCATTTTGGTATAAGTACCTCAACACCTCGATATACCTATAGTCCACTTGGCACCTTTGGAGAGACTGCAGCACCGCCCAGGTTTCAATCGAATCAAAGGCTTTCTCATAGTCCACGAACGCCAAGCAAAGTGGCTCATTATACTCCTCGGTCTTCTGTATAACCTGCCGCAGCGTATGGATGTGGTCTATGGTGCTAAAGCCTTTTCGGAACCCGGCTTGTTCGGGAGGTTGGAAGTCGTCGAACTTGCGAGCGAGACGATTCGTAAGGACTCTCGAAAACAACTTATAGACATGACTCAGAAGCGAGATGGGTCTATAGTTCTTTAAGAGGGACTTGTCACCCTTTTTAAAGAACAAGATCACCTCACTTATGTTCCATGTCTTTGGCGTTCTGCCCTGGACGATGACGGAATTAAAGAGCTTCTGGAGGACTTTGAGTATCGGCTTACCGCCCGCTCTCAGAAGCTCTGTAGTGATTCCATCGTCACCCGCCGCCTTGTTGTTTTTCAGCTGTTTGAGAGCCATACTAATCTCGTACAGGCTGACGTCCGGGATATCTTGAGTATAGTGTCGGGTAAGCTTGGCTCTGGGGTCTTTAGCCTTGCTTTCAACAGGTGTCTGCGTGGAATATAACTGCCCATAGAAGCTCTCGATCTCCCTCAGGATTTCAGGCTTTGATGAAATGATGCGTCCGTCGTCAGTTTTCAGCTTCGTCATCTGGCTTTGCCCAATAGACAGATCTCTCGCGAACACTTTGGAGCCTTTATTCCGCTCGATAGCCTCTTTAATACGATTCGTATTAAATTGGCGAAGGTCGCTCGTCAAAGACTTAGATATCTGTCTATTAAGCTGCCGATAACGATTAGCATCTACTGAACTCTGGAGCCTCATTTCACGTCTCTGATCCATGAGTAGGAGTGTGTGGTCGGAGAGTTTCTTTATCTTGGGACGGCGGGTCTTAAAGAGCTTGGACCCTACCGTACGGACAGTATCCACCACCATGTTGTTTAGATCGTCCACATCTATGCTGTTCTCAAGGGCTTCGAAGCGGTTTTGGAGTTCGAGTTGAAAGCTCTCGGGGTTTTGAATATGGGCCGGCAATGGTCGAATTGTTGATTTTATCAGTCGAGATCTTTCCAGCTTTGGGTTGATATTCAATGTGCCACGTACCAATCGGTGATCGCTCCCCGTCTTAACAGCGTTGATCACAGTGACATCATTGAATATTAAAAAAAAAAAAAAAAAAAAAAAAAAAAAAATGCGTATAAAATATTTTTTTATTTCGACTTGCTATATTATTTTAAATTGCAAGAAGCATTGAGCCGATAATAAAGTAGAAAGTTATTGCCTAATCAATTAACTGTTAAAGATTTAACTATTGTTTCCATTTCCAAATTGGAAAGATCGTATTATAAAACAATTCTCTAACGATTACAAAGTTTGTTTAAATATTTTGTAATATTCAATTTAATTACATATACTATTAATGTTATCTATTTTTTTCGATAGAACAAATGGCTGACGTATTTGATCTTAATATGTTCCAACTTTATTACAACGGTAAGTACTTAAATAATTATTACTTATACTAGCGTCCGCCCGCGACTTCGTCTGCGTGGAAAGTTTTTTGCTATCCTTCGGGAACAATCATTGTTTTCGGGATGAAAGTTACCCTATTTCTTTCTCTGTATCCATGACAACGTGTATGCAAAATTTCATTATGATCGGTTCAGTAGTTAAGACGTTAAGGCGTAACAAACAAATAAACAAACAAACAAACGGACTTTCGCATTTATAATACTAGCTTCCGCCCGCGACTTTGTCTGCGTGGACAGTTTTTTTACTATCCCTCGGGAACTGTACGTTTTTTCTGGATGAAAGGTACCCTATGTCCTTTTTTGCACCCCTGACAACGTGTATGCAAAATTTCATGATGATCGGTTCAGTAGTTACGAGGTGAAGGCGTAACAAACATACAAACGGACTTTCACATTTATAATATTAGTAAGGATTAGTAGGGACTAAAATAAATAATATACTTAATCGATTCCCGCCTGAGAATATGATAGCTGCCTTTCTAATGTCTAATTTCAAAATCTATCGCAATCATTTTCAGGATGTAACACATTGAAACTTGATTTTGGCACAAATAAAAACTTACCAAAGAAATGCAGCAAACTGTCAAATCCGTCTGTCAAACGAAATGGATTGAGATAGATATTTAAATTAGACAATTAGCCCCCTGGTGAGAGTCGTTTTTTTCAAGTAGGTATTTTATTTAATATTTATGTGTTTTCTGGTTATTAAGTATGTCTATAGCCTTTTATGTAGAAATACGATTATTTCTTAAAGTGGTAAATCATATGAGTCATGTAGTTAAGTTAGCCGATTTACGGAAAATATGCTGGAAATTGCTGATCATATCAACTGTTTATTTTATAATTCAATGTCGTTATAATTAATTATTATTTTACTATTCGCAATGCGTAGGTAGGTATTTATGGACAGCGTCGGAGCTAGGGTACTGAGCGCTCCTGGCACGATTTGAATTTTGCGCCCCCAAGACTAATTTTTAGGATCATGAGCGCTCCAGATTTGAATTTGTGCCCCAAAACATATTATTTCTAGGATATTGGACGCCCCTGGAATGATTTGAATTTTGCGCCCCAAGATTTATAGATTAATTTTCTAGCTATAGGTCAGCAAAGTGCGCCCCCTTGCCAGTCCCTAGCTACGTACGACGCTGTTTATGGTACAGTGAGTATGTGATAATCTTAAATGCGTTGATAGACAATAGTCGTTGTGGAGAAACTGGATGAACAGTTTCAATGTTACCAGTAGTTACCAGTTACCAGTACAGTAGTTATTTCTGATAAAAACATTGTAAAAACATTAATGTTTGTAAAAAAATATTTTCTGAAATCACGAAGGAATTTTGCAGATAAGACTTGAATACGAATTCAAGAACACGATGAAAACTTCAAAATAAAAATCCTATAAGTCCAATAAGTTTGAGCTCTGCGATGAGAAATTAGTCAGGCAAGACATTATCTTCAAAAAGAAACAGCTGCCAACGGATTTGTTTTTACAAAATGTTTTAATTTTTTACCGACTAGGTATAAATTTTTATAACTTAGTTAGGCAATGACGTGCATTTTATTATTTCACAATTTATATTTGTCACTCTGAAATGTCCTTTGAATTAAGTGTAATTGACATTGGGCCACGCTACGACTACTTCCATGGGGACTTATTTAAATTAGATTTATCATCATCATTTATCATTTTGGAAGAACTTCCAAATAAAGAAGTCTTATGTGGTATTTACTTTCGCCGCACGGCGAAAATCGACCGTGTAAATGGCAATTCGACCTAGGCCGCAGGTGACTGAACAAAATGGGGAGGCGAAGGCAAAGTAAATTACAGATGGCGCTTCAGTCTTTGGACCCTTTGTCAGTTGGAGCTTATATTGTCTTGACTATGTATTACGTGATTTTACTTTCTAAGATTGTATTTATTTGGGTTTTGCGGACATGTATTCCATGCTAACTTTAGCTCAGATAAAAGAAGAATTACGGAAAAGAAAAGCCAAAACAACAGGCAATAAAGTTTATAGCAACTTACAAAAAATTGCTAACAAGCATTACATTTCTTTAAATTACGTGTAGGTTTTACAAGTAATCTTTTCATTTCAGATTAGAAGCATATGATTTAAATTTTAACATAGCAACCGAGTGTGAATTTCCGTGTTTATAGTTGCCTCATGATGCCTGCTATGCAATAGTAATTTCAGCTCTCTGTACTAATTTCTGTACCATCCTAAATTAGACGAACCGTTTTATCATATTTATTTTATTATTCTAAGTTTCTTGAATGACTCTGGCATATAAAATTTTATTAATTCACTGTTTGGCCTCAATATTGAGCTTATTCCATATTTGATATACCTATCAAATTCATCTAAGTTATAAATATGTTAGAAACTGCTGAGGTTGAAATATTAAAGAACAAAGCTGTTATAATTCAAATGTTGTTTTATTTTGGCGAAGCTTCATTAAATTCATGAAACATTCCTTTTGATTTATAATGTTTCTCAGGCTCAGCAAAGGAAAAAATCGAGGGAAAAGCATCTTTTTTTTATATTTTTTTGCCCAATATTTTTTTTGTTACTGGGAAATCGATGAACTCCAATATTTTACAAGTTACATGCACAACAATGCGGCATTTTCTCAGTATAAAATTAAAAGTGCAATATTCCAAGAGATTCCCATATGTTTTGACACTTTCTTTGGGGCGGCCGGGTAGCAAAGACAAGACGCCACCTATCGGGATAAAATTGCGCTTTTCCTCCCCATTGTCTGATCGAGTGGCCAAAACTGGAACTACGTTATTACATATTGTTACCTAGTTACGCCATCAACTACATAGACGACAGCGACGCCATTACCATTCAATTTTAGAAGCGACTTGCTAGGTGACTAAAGTCGACCGCCACAGGTGACTAAAATCGACTCATGTAAATAGTTCATCCATTTAAATGTGTGGAAACTTCGCGAGCTAAATGTAATGGAAAATTAAAGAAGTTTTGGGCATTTGATTACGTCGGTGTTTTCATTTGTTTTTTGTATGTTTAAAGTTTACTCCATACGAAAACCCTTGTCGGCAATGAGTTTTTAAATCATTAACTTGCAACTTATGTTAATGTAGAAGTCGGAAATCAAAATTATAATAACTGTAAGTAGTTTAAGAGTTGTGCATAAGAACTAGTTTGCTTTGACTGCAGATGTGATGCGTGTGACAATATAAATCTATAACAATGAAAATAGTGCATCAGTCCATTCGCGGCTGAGTGCGTGCTGGGCGCGAATTGTTTTGAGAAAATGGTCGCATGGAAGATATCGAGTTTGTTTATATTTAGTTTTATTTGTGGAGGTCTGCCTAAAATATTACGTAAGTGTTTTCATTTTATTAGTTCGAGAAACTAAGAAAATTTGAGAATTTTATTGACTGATGTTTGAATATGAAGACTTGTATGCAGTCAGAAAAGTATTACTTATTTAATTTATAATTCATAATTAATTACCTAACTGTATTTCGATGACTGTCTTAGCAAAACTTTGAAATTTAATTGATGGATATATAAAATTAGTAGTGGTTGATTGTTTGGTTGATTTGGTTGATGGTTGATTTTTGTATACTTCTCTATTTAATTTCAATGACCCCTTAATTTAAATTTGACGCTTATTTTAAATTTAAATATTATCACAATTACCATTAAAATTTGACACTTGAAGTTTTATTTGTTATTCTTTAAGAAAAAAAAATCATGCTATAAAATTAATTAAGAACGTATCGCAGAATTAACATTCATTATTTCATTCAAAATTAATCAATGTTAAAAATCGGTAAGTACCTATTTAAGTATTTATTAAGAATTAAATTGCCGTAATTTTTTTTATGTATCGTAGATTCGTATAGCCCAGCTACGATGTTTAAAATTAACCGACTTCAAAAAAGAAGGAGGAGCTAAGTTCTCGGAATCTTTTTTAAGTATGTTACTCGATTACTCAAAGACCTGGACGGATAAAAAAAAACATTTTTTTTATCGAAAGCTTATAGGTACTTCCAAGGTGATTCCATTGTGATTAGGTCAGGATTTGATGATGGGATTCTAGAGAAATCAAGACAACTCTTCAAATATTATCGTCACACCAATAGCGATTTAGGTATTTTCTTTAGTAACTCGTGCATTTTTGAAATTCCTTTTCACAACAATCTTAATACCATAAAATTTGTACCAGTGTCCTCAAAAATCTTGTATCTAAGTTAGTTAATTAATCATTATAGGATTTTATTTAATAACTTTGATTTAGACAAACATACTTTTATCGAAAACAACAAAATCGATTTTAAACTTTTAGATTTTTGCATTCACAATGCTATTTTTATATTAAGATGAATAAATAATGAAAAATATTAGAAAAAATCGGCTCACCCGTAGCAACTTAGACGGGTGAGCCGATTTTTTCTAATGTTTATTATCCCGTCTAAGTTGCTACGGGTGAGCCGATTTTTTCTAATATTTTTCATTATTTATTCATCTTAACAAAATCGATATTGTTATTATTAAAAATACGATCATATTGTTACACTGTCACATGTTTTGAAATAAAAAATGACGATCGATTACTTACTAATTAATTTCTTTCTCGAAACCGTTAGATTTTTCCCTCAATTAACGTCATTACAATACTATAATAAAATTAACGACATTTTAATTAATGTTGTGGAAATGTTGTTGTAGTATTATAGAGTAATAAAATTAATCACCTCAGAGCTCAACTTATTGTGAAAATCATTATGTCGAGTGTCGATTCAATAGACAGTAAAATAAATTTTTGTCTTAATTATGTATGACTTAGGTAAGTATCTCAGTCTATAAAATAAGTGCTTTAAAAGAATGGCGCAAGTGATATAAAAGACTAGCTAATAGCTATAGTAAGTGCTATAAAAGACTAGCGACCACCGCGAATTCGTTTGATTGGACAGTTCTGTTATTTTAGTACTTTTTTGGATGAAACCCTATGTCCTTTTCTGCAACCCTAACAACGTGTAGGTATTCAAAATGATAATCATCGGATTGTAACACAGCATCCGACAACAATCGAATAAACAGCCATTTTGAAAATTCCAAATAGAAAACAATAGAAATCATATATATATAGGTACATACGTACGCTAAAGTATACTATCAGGAACGGTTGTTACTTCTAGGACTCTTGTAAGAGCTTATTTAGTCAACCTGAAATTGACTAAATAAGTACTATTTCATGTATGCATGTACTACTTCCTATTTAACGAACTACCAATCTTAAACAGCTGTAGAGTTATAATTTTCAAACCACAAGCAAACATTAAAATAAATATAATTTACTTGCCTTCAAGGAAATCTCAGATGTAGCATGTTTGTAAAGAGCAGTGAATTACCCCGCAGCGTATGCATTGTTTTAGCATCATGTTATTATGCAGAATAGGTCTTCATCAGAATGACTAATCGCTGGGCTCAAAACTGTAGTCAGCATGGCAAAACAGCTTCCTGATTACAATGCGTTACGTAACTTGACGACGGCGACGCGTTAACAATAAAAAATTAAAAACTTAAAAATATAACAATTACAATATAAGTTAAACTATTGTAATTGTTATATTTTAACAATCAATTAATTCATAATTCATTTATTTGCTAAATATGGTACATACAAGTTGTTATAATAATTATTTTAATTATAATACCATCAATTCTTTCGTTTTCTTAATTGCTTTAATGGTTTCCAACATTATTTTTCTTCTTATAGTTATTACACCTTAGTCCTTACATTTATCACGTTTAATTTTCAATAAAAGAAAATAGAAGTCGAAACTGTACAACACACAGATTTTATAGTACCTATGTTATTTCGCAATTCTCACCACCAATATATTTACTAACTAACCCATTGAATTTTCTAAAACAATATAAAAACCTAAACATTCCTTTATTACGAGTATACGGAAGGACTGTGATGGGAACAAGTGGAGAGAAGGTACATTATTTGCCAATCTTTGCCGTAGCATATAATAAATAAAATAGCGTAAATGTATTAAAAATGAGGGCGTGTATCGTTTCAGCTAGCTACATAAAAGTGTGCAAACGGGACCAGTCAACCATTAACGAATGTGTGAAGCGCTCGATCGAGACGCTGCGGCCGCGGCTGGCCGGCGGGCTGGCAGAGCTGGACGTGCCTGGCATTGAGCCATTTTACATCCCTGAGGTATGTAAAAAGAAAATTTAAAACATTTTAAAACATAAGAACTAAAGTAACCGACATCGCTCGAAGGATTGTTCAGCTGAAATGGGGTGGAAACAGCGAGAAGAACTCGATGGCTTTGGGGCGGAAAAGTTCTGGAATGGCGACCGCGCACCGGACGACGCTCCGTGGGTATAGGCCCCCGACAAGATAGGCCGACGATCTGGTGAAGATTGCGGGAAACCACTGGATACGGGCAGCGCAGGACCAATCGTCGTGGAGAGCCTTGGAGGAGGCCTATCCCCAGTAGTGGGTGTCGTGCGGCTGATACGATGGCGATGATGATTTTTTGTCGAGAAAAAATGCTGTACGCATCCTCCACCTGCGGTTGAGCAGGCGGTTCGTATTGCGACTGTCCTGGAGGGGTTCGTCAGCACCACCAGCTATTGTTGGTAGCGCTCGGCTGCCCTACGCCCGCTTCCCGTGATCCCACCCACCCCCTAGTAGGTTCGATGGGACTTGGTCCTAAGGGTTTGTAGGAATCATCTAATCAAAAACAACATAGCAGTACCGCAACTTTCACATAACACGGATCTAACGTAAAAAATAGCCAATAAATCTACTTGACAGAATGTAGCTCAACCATATCCCGGATTAAAGCACCCCCCCTGGCTTTTGGATTCGGTTGAAAGTAGGTATTCGTTTTACGTCCCAACCATGTGAGTCTTTCTTTACTTACAATATTGCACACCTCTGTTACGTCTCTGCGTGAATTTAATTGGAAAGTGTCTATATCTGTTCCTGTTTCACATAAACTATTTTGTCATGCCGTATAGCTGAAAATTCATAATGTTTTTCATTTCCAGATTACTATGGTAAGCGGAGGCCAGTTGCCTCTGAGTGCAGTAGGCAAAGATGTCAAAGTCTT